>CM075068.1:39848199-41214512 GCA_037428765.1 Rubia yunnanensis
CACCATGTAATCCGTTATCCTTGCAAACACACAGAGTTTAGATGGCATCCCGTCCACATAACAATGATTATAAAACCAATTAACAAACGTTACAGAATGCTCAAGTTGCAACTGGTTCGACGGACATTCTGGATACAATTCTTCCAACATTGACATTTTCTCCTCAACATACATAGCAGTCTCACTACTCTTACTCAAAACATAAAGATGAACTTTCATAATCTCAGCATTAAATGGTGTGTATAGGGTACCTTTCGTACGTGGGATCTCATTCTTCCTGCCACTCTGCACATGCTGGGGAACTCCAACTGCTATTTCCTATGCAAATTTGAAGTGCAATACTCAATGATCTCCTCCACGACATACCTCTAGACAATGCTAGCATCGGGTCAGCATCGATTGTGTACATAACCATTAAAGACCCCCATGTGCTGCTCAAACGGGTACATCCAATGCATCCCAACACGACCACATATTATAATTTCCCTGACAATGTGGACTACAAGATGGACCATAATATCAAAGAATTCCAAGGGAAAATACTTCTCAAACAAACAAAACACAAGTATCCCCTCGTGCTCCAACTCATAAAGCTGTTTTCTTTTAATATTCTTACATTAAATGGAGTTGAAAAAGAAACACATACGCATGATGTAGAATCTCACCTCTTCCTCCATGACACCACGAATAGCCACAAGCAAGATTTGTTGCATCAACACGTGACAATCATGGGATTTCAGCGCATTAAGAAGCAATTCATCATTCACAAACCAACTTACATTGGAAGAGTAGCAAGATGGTGCCTTGATTCCCACAATGCACTCACAGACCAATCTCCTCTCACTAATAGAAAGATTGTAAGGGGCTAGTGTTAGGTACGTTTGCTTACCTTTCACCTCCGGAGCTAAATCAACTCGTATACTGAGTTCAACCAGGTCGTTCTTTGCATTTAAGCCATCCTTCGTCTTACCAGGAATGTTTAGTAGAGTACCAATTAAAGTCTCACATGCATTCTTCTCTATATGCATCATATCCAAACAATGGTGAACCTCCAGAGTCTCCCAATATGGAAAATCAAAGAATATTGATCTGTTCTTCTAAAGTCCATCATTTAAGGCAACCACTTGATATCTTTTTTCCTAGAACAATATTGAGTTTTCAGACCATTTTTCAGCTGAGTAAAATCAATTGCTTCCTCACACACATGACAAGCCTTATGGCCCTTAACAACGTAACCCAAAAGATTACCATAAGCCGAAAAATCATTAATCATGTAGAACAATATGGCCTTCAAATTGAAATTTGTCCCACGATGACCATTAAACACATCGACATCGTCTGACCACAATGGCTTCAAATCTTGAATGAGTGGGGCTAGATAAGTATCGATGTCATTTTTGGGTTGCCTCGGACCCAAAATCATCAATGGCATCACAACATATTACCTCTTCATGCATAGATAAGGAGACAAATTATAAATACAAAGAATATTAGGCCATGAGCTATATTTTGATGACATGTTACCAAAGGGATTCATACCATTAGTACACAAAGTCATTATCAAATTCCTAGCTTCAGCTGCAAACTTAGGATGATATCATTATCAGCACAATCCCTATCATTGTACCATGTCATGTTTTTTGCATTCACATCGTTCTTGAACAACCTCTTCAGCCTAGGGACAATAGAAAGGTACCACAGGCATTTCGCAGGGTCCCATTTCCTTACCTTCACAACAACCTCTTCATCCACAATCATCGTTTCTTCTTTGCTTATAATGAGATACCTTGCATACGGGGCAAGCCACCACTTTTTCCAAAGCATCCCTATACAAAACACAATCAATTGGGGCATGCATGTATATTTTATACTCCATTTCTATTGGGCACAAAATTCTCTCTGCATTGTACAGGTTGTCCGATAAACCATCTCCAGGGAGGAGGGGAGTTTCTCACTCAAGAACTTAAACAACGATGGTTTCTCCCCATGAAATGTTCAAACCAAATAATCCTTCGAGAACCCTCTCTTGTAAAAATGCAGTTGCAACAAGTGCTGGTCATCATTACCCTTACGATTCTTACAATCATGACATGGACATAGGATGCACTTTTCACGACTAAAAGCATGCTCCAAGAAGTCCCCAACAAAAGAAATAAATCCATCACTCACCAAACTAACGTTGTGATACACATGCTTACGCCTCTCGATGTTACGGTGAATGTCTACAATGTAATCAATTTGCAACATTTAAACATCCAAAGCAATATACAATTACACCATTAACATTAATTTTATTCATAACACACCCTATATACATGCAACATCACAAACTACTACAATCCTACAACACCTTATATAACAAATCACATGTGTTCAAAGTCATTCATTACATCAACGATACTTGCTAACAAACTCTATTCATCAAGAGTGTGAAGCAACACTACAATGTTCAAACTCACAAGATATTTATTGCAACATATCATTCCACGCATATTCCACCATAAATGATAGATTTAAACAAAATATGTTGTGCCTTCAATGGAATTCATTTATGAGCATTCAATGTCTTCTTCAACCCCAAATTGCCATTAATGAACTTTAAAACCCTCTTCTATGCTTTTTTACCCGATCAAAATGGTGGTAGGTGAGCATTTAATGTATCAATAGCACCGGTCCAAACCACTAATACCGGTGCAAAAAGTGTAATTGAAGAAACAGCACCGGTAGAAAGACCGGTGCTAAAACTAAAATACCGAACTGGTGCATAAATTTATCCCATTTCCCATATTTTTCAGATCTTCACACAAACGCACCGGTATATATGACCGATGCTCTAATCTTTCCCGCATTTTTAAAATGTGAGCACCGGCATAACTCTATCAGTGCAGAGTTTGATATTGGTGTTTAAAATTTTCCCGCCATTTTGTTCCCAAACACAATGGTCCCCTAAGTTTACTGGTGTGAATTTTACGATTTCCCGCATAAATTTTTTAACAACACTGCTTTTCCACTCTGGTATCCAACGTACAAATGCTCAAAACTACCAAACTGTTCTTTCTTCCATACATAGGCACCAGGTTTGTTTTGTTCGGGTTCTATAAACTTATAGGCACCGGTTTTTTATTCATGGAGTGCAAAAGGTAATTATTAACACCGGTATTACAGCACTGATGCATTTCAATCGGTGCCTATGTACCTATTTTCCAGTAGTGAATATTCAAGAGCTAAATTTTCAAGCATTCTCATTCAACTCCAAATTTTCATTTGTTACTTTTGAGTTTCGGCCATTCCCTTTCAGTCTCAAATTTCCAATTATAACCCCAGTCACTAACCCTATTCTAGCATTAGGTCAAATTGATTTTATTCAAAATTTAGTTTTCCATCAAAATTCATATCAAACTTTCATAAACTCTCCACTAAATTAAAATTTATTAACACAATGATCTTATTCTCGTCACTTCAGCATATTTTGTTACATTCATTCAAACTAAGGAATGATGATGGGGATTACAATCTTGTAACTCTTAGTGATCATTATATGCTGAATTTTTTAATGATAAAAGGTGATAATTATTTGTACGAAAAATGTCACGAGAATTAAATTTTAAATCTACATTATTGTATATCATTATAAATACATTCTCCTTGCACTAATACAAATTTACCTATCAAAAACTTCAATTTCAAATGGGTCAGCAAGTACCCTGTTACCCGGCCAAACAATTTGAATACCTACATTGCAGGTACCTGATTCTTCCATGCCGAGTCACGAACCACATTTTCAACTACCGGCATATGTAGGTACCCGAACTTGCAAGTTCCCGAATTTGAACATCCCTAATTATATGTAGGGTACCCGCGCACCCCTAATTATATGTACTCTATAAATGCATTATCTAAGTATATGAATCTCATAAAATGTACTGTCAAGCGCTAAAAATGCTTAGAGCATGTTCATCCAGCATATCATTCTAACGATTTTTTATTTTTAAAATTTTATTTTTTTAATTAAAATCGTCTCAAGGACGAGGGTTTATAGGGTTCCCTCCCTTTGATATTAAGCTCAAATTTGCACAATGTGCTATTACAACATATGAAATGAGATAGACCCATTAACACTGAAACTCTAGCTAAAATATTACAACTCTAATCTAAGGTTTCAGTGGCATAAGGAAATATAAACACGTAAGCCCTAATCGCTATTACAATAGAGAGCAAAAGTCTATGTGACAATGATAATGGCACTTATAAGATAGGCGGTTTCCACCATGTTGCCTTAGTGCAACCACAATAAATCGACCCAGGTCTACCATCAGAACAAACACAGATAAGTATTGCAAGATACGCATCCAAAATGAGACATCAACACTTTTGATCAAACACCTAAGGCAATCAAAATAAAATAAATGAAGTTCCCCAACTAAAGATCAAATCCGCCTCCATCACCCCCTAATGTAGAAGACTAGGACCCGTTGTTAAGGAATATAAATATTACTTGTAATTGTAATTAGATTCTATTTCATTTTCCCAGCTTGTATAGGTATTTTGTACTACTATAATGTACCCTGAGGTCATGAATAAAGAAAAGACATTAACCTTATCTTCTACATGGTCTCAGAGCCTACGAACCTAAATTTTCCATCTTAAATTTCCCGTAAACACTGCTTCCATCGTCTGTCCGTAACGGGCAGCCGATCCAAGTTTCTTTACTCTAAAAAAAACCTCATCTTCATTCTTGCTGCCATCGGAGAAGCCTTCGATCTTCGTTCTGTCTCCGGTGAAGCCTCTCCGCTTCTGTCTCCGGTGAAGCCCCACTGCCCGTTTCTGTCTCCGTCTAAGAGCTGTCCGCCGCAGATCTCGACCACCGCCGAGCTCGACATCAACCGCCGATCTCTGCCAACCGGTGAGCTCGCCAACTGACGAGCTCGCCAACTGCCAATCTCTGCTAACCGACGAGCTCTACCAACCGCTGTCCGATGATTGCCACCGAGCCATGTGTCGTTTGCCGTTTCACTCCGGCAACTCGGTCCAGAGCTCGCCATCAACCGCATCTGGCGACGTTTGCCATTTCGCTCAGGAAGGAAGGGGAAGGCGCGCGTGAGATTCACGCGCGCGACCATCAAAAGTGCGTGAACTCACGCGCGGTTGAGCCACACACGCCTTCCCCTCCAGCTGTGTGTGTTTCCACGCGCCAGTACAGGGACGCGCCTGTTTCTGTATATTGGTCCCTGTAGCTGCTTTGCTCCTTTGCTCCTGTGTTGTTTCTGCATTTGGGTTGCTATATCTACTTAATTGTTGTCTCTACTTGGACACAATTTAATTTATTTGTTTTTAAACAAAATAAATTGTGTTATGGCTATTTTTGCCAGTGTAGTTACGTCGCTGCAAGGGTTTGCGGCCACCGCCTCCTCTGGTGCCCCTACTCGATCTGATTTTGGGTCTGCTCTGTCTGATGACCAATGGAGTACGACCATACATTTATTTAATCAATTTAATTCGTTATCTGACCATGGGTCAGGTAAGTATACTTTACCCTGGATTCTTGATTCGGGAGCCTCATATCACATCACTGGTGACAAGAGTTCTCTTACCGATATTACTACTGCTACCAATTCTGTAAATGTTATACTTTCGGATGGATCTGTGTCGTCTACTACACAATATGGTTCTATTTTTTTTGGTGATGTTACCCTTACTCATGTGCTCTACATACCTACTTTGCGATGCAATTTATTATCATGCTCTAGATTGTTATCCGCCTTGAAATGTCGAGCCTAGTTTATTGAAAATTATTGTATTTTACAGAAAATCAGTACGAGGACTGTGATTGGCATGGGTGAACGGCAAGGGGGGTTTATTGGCTTCGTCTGTTGGATACTCGCCTTCATCCTCATATCGTGGAGTCTATTCCGGCAATTGCTTTGGTTTCTTCATCTTATTTATAGCATCAATGTTTTATTCATCCACCATCTACGATGTTGTCCTCTATTCCTACTCTTGATTTTAGCACAAATAATACTACTATACCTTGCTCTGTATGTTATAGAGCAAAACAGACTAGACATAGTTTTCCATTGAGTTCTACAAATGCTACTGCGTTATTTGAATTAGTACATTGTGATGTCTGGGGTCCTTATAGAACACCATCTTCTAGTGGTGCATTTTATATTTTTACAATAGTTGATAATTATTCCCGAGCTGTTAGGGTTTATTTATTAGTCGCTAAGTCAGAAGTAGCTTCTAGATTTTTGGAATTTTGTGCTCTGGTCAAGAATCAATGGGGCCGAACTATACTGCATGTCCGAGTTGACAACGGGACTGAATTTTTTCCTTTGAGATCTCATTTTGCTGCATCTGGGATCATTTTTGAGACATCTATGGTTGATACACCACAACAAAATGGTAGAGTTGAACGAAAGCATCGTCATTTACTTAACGTGGCACGTGCCTTACAGTTTCAAGCCAGTCTTCCAATTGAATTTTGGGGAGGATGTGTTCTTACTGCTGCTTATCTGATTAACCAGACACCGACGAAACATCTCAATGGTTGCACTCCCTTTGAGATGCTATATGGGAAAGCTCCAAATTACTCATCTTTAAAGGCATTTGGATGCTTGTGTTTTGCTGCTCACGTTCCTAGATATCGCAACAAGTTTGCATCAAGAAGTCGGCGATGTTTGTTTCTTGGTTATCCTGCTGGAAAAAAAGGCTATCGCCTTTTCGACCTGGAATCCCGCATCATCTTTAACAGTCAGAATGCCAATTTTTTTAAAGACCAGTTCCCATATGCAGCAACTCCGACATCAGCCTCTTCCGTGGATCCCAGCGGCACCAGCTCTTCATTACCGGTATCACTTCCACCAACGCCGGAGTCACATGCCCAGATCGCGAAACCACCGATCCCACCGATCCCGCGACCGCCGCCGATTCTATGCTGCCGGTCGCCATCGCTCCTATCCCACCGGCCGTCATCGTACCCTTACTGTCGGTTGCCGCCGTGCCTACACCGCCGGCCGCTTCTCCGGTTTTGGCAACTGGCCCAGATCACCGACAATCCTTGACAGTCCGACCTGACGATGCACTGCCCGGGATGCCACTAGCAACCGGAAATCATGCACCTCACGCACCTTCAGCTCTGGTGACTCCTTCTGCTCCGCCCACCAATGCGGTGTCTCCGGCACTGACTAATTCCACTCGCCGTTTGCTTCTGTCAGCTCCGCCGCCTGTTTCACTGGTTGTTCCGATGTCTCCTCCCACCGCTGAGTTCCCTCCTATCAGATAGAGTGTTCGCGATCGCCGACCTCTTCCTTATTTGGCAGATTATGATTGTGACGATTATGTTTGTGCTCTTACTACTGAAGACCCCCCTCCTACTGCTACGTTCACTCATGCGCCATCACGATCCTCAGGTGTTCCCTATCCTCTTACTGATTTTGTAAATTGTGATAATTTTTCTAGTACGCATTCTAGATTTTTGGGTGCAGTAACGTCTAGTGCAGATCCCACCACTTATTCTGAGGCATCACAGCATGCTCATTGGCGAGATGCTATGACTGAAGAGCTTACTGCGCTTGAGAGCAATCAGACTTGAACTTTGGCCCCTCTGCTTCTGGATAAGAAGGCGATTGGTTGCAAATGGGTTTACCAGACGAAGTTCAAGTCTGATGGTACCATTGAACGTCATAAGGCACGCCTAGTGGTTCTCGAGAATTTCCAGGTTGAGGGGATTGATTATACTGAGACATTTGCTCCGGTTGCGAAGATGAGTTATGTTCACCTATACTTATCTGTTGCGGTCATTCATGGTTGGGAACTGCATCAGATGGATGTCCATACCGCTTTCATGCATGGTGATTTGCATGAAGAGGTTTTTATGTGACCCCCACCAGGCTATGTCGCGCCCCATGGTCAGGTATGTCGCCTTCAGAAATATCTTTACGGTGTTTGCCAGGCTCCTAGAAATTGGTTTTCCAAGTTGGCTCGGGCTTTACGAGCATTTGGTTTTGTTCAGAGTAAGGCAAATTACTCTTTGTTTGTCTTTTCCCGTGGATCGGTTTCTTTGCATGTTCTGGTTTATGTAGATGATTTGGTCATTGCTGGAAGCTCTTCTGCGCTCATCTTTGAGTTCAAGAAATACTTGACTTCTTGTTTCCATATGAAGATCTTGGTTTACTTAAGTATTTCTTGGGCATATAGATTTCTAGAAGACCGGAGGGGATGTTTCTTTCGCAACAGAAATATGCATTGGACATTTTATCTGATACAGGGTTGTCTGCCTCTAAACCGACTGACTTTTCGATGGAGCAGCAACACAATTTGGTGTGTTGATGACCCGCTTTACCATAATCCTGAGCAGTACAGGTGACTGATTGGGTGCCTGATATACCTTACCATCACCCATCCTAGGCTTAGTTATTCGGTTCACACACTTGCTCAATTCATGAAGTCCCCTTGTGTTCCTCACTGGCAAGCTGCAGTTCGTGTGTTGCACTACTTGAAGAGTCATCCTGGTCAGGGTTTATATCTCTTTTCCCGTAGTGCGTTACAGTTGACTGCTTACTGTGGTTCTGATTGGGCTACTTGCCCTATTACCCAGCGTTCTCTTTCTGGTTACTTTGTGATGACTAGTGATTCTCCAGTTTCTTAGAAGACCAAGAAGCAACCTACAGTTTCTCGGTCTTCTGCTGAAGCGGAGTATCGTGCTATAGTTGTTACCTGTTGTGATTTGTTATGGCTTAGGTCTTTACTGAAAGACTTAGGGGTTGCGCATACTGCTCCTATGCATATGTTTTGTGACAGTCAATCTGCTCTTCATATTGCAGCAAATTCAGTGTTCCATGAACGTACGAAGCATATTGAAGTTGATTGTCATTTTGTCCGGGATCTTGTGCAGTCTGGTACTATAGTTACTCATCATATCCGCACTACAGATTAACCTGCGGACTTGTTTACCAAAGCTCTCAGACGTAACCAGTTTCATTCATTACTTGGCAAGTTGGGAATTTCTGATCCTCATGCTCCAACTTGAAGGAGGGTGTTAAGGAATATAAATATTACTTGTAATTGTAATTAGATTCTATTTTCTTTTCCCAACTTGTATAGGTATTTTGTACTACTATATAATGTACCCTGAGGTCATGAATAAAAACAAGACATTACCCTTATTTTCTACACCCATCATTTTAATTGCCATAAATATCTGCTATCAGTGTAGTGAAATCACTTATAGAGCGTAGAATTTTTCCTAACCTGACTCCAAAAGGTATTAGGGACCAACTTAAAGATGTCCTAAACCTCCTTTTGGACCAAGGTCTACAGATCAGATTTGCCTCCATATAAGAAAACAGCATCGCCATAAGTTCGTATAATACAACTTGGGCTTGGATTTCTCCTCACCGTCTCATATGAATATCAAATCTGAAATCAATCATATTTTAACAACTTAGGCTGCCGGAAAAATATATATTGACAGAATAAATTCCTTCCAATACTTTTAGAATAAATTCCTTCCAATCATATCAAAAAAAACCTTTTAAAACTGCCCAAACTAAAATATGAAAATATGAAAAAGAAAACAAAATAAAAATACTGAAATAAATTAAAAACCTCCCACCCAAAAAAAAATTTAAAAGTTTAAAAATGAAATAAAAATGGAGAATAACCCCTCCCTCGTGGTGTTGCATACAATTAGCAGCTCTTGTCCGTGTGAAGCGAAGCATTCACCGACAATGTTAGGCTACATTTTCTTGCTTTTCAGTGATTCATTAACTCAATATGTAGCTCATGGTGATTGATGACTCATCATTGTCCAAACGAGACCAATTACTGAAACGAACAACATAGAATGGGAGCCCATGGGAAATTAGTGCAAACCATTTAAGGAACTCCATGACCACCATATTAATCAGGCTATTTGGACTTGGGCGGTTGTAGTAGGTGTAACTGTACCCTCTTAGGCTACTTTTTCGGTGCCATTAAAAATTATTTTATGAAAAGATTTGTATATAATAAAAAATTAAACCAATAGCATCCCATTTAAGTCGTAATGATTTATGTATGAGTAATATATAACCCTATATAATTAACGAAAGTGCAGATATAACCTTGCGATAATTAAAAGAACAAATATAATCTTAGATATTTAGGTTATGTGCAAATATAACATTTTTTGACAATTTGAGGTTGGATTATGTTAAAAAGATAAATTTACCCTTTTATTAAAAAAAATATATAAAATACTGAAATGACATTCATATCCCATGAACCCTAAAATTCATTTTCGTCATTCTCTTCTTCTAGCACCAGTTCGAATGTGGGCTCTGAATCTGAGCTTTAGCCTGTCCTACCGTCTCTTGAGATGGTGGGAGGAGAAAGCGGCAGTGGCGGCGCGCCGGATGGCTTCCCCGGCTCCGTATATCTCTTCGCTCACTGACCCCATCTCCAACGGCTCCGTATTGTCTTCTCTCGCCGCTGCATCTCCGATATCTCATCTGTCGCCGGCAAAGTCTCCCTCTGTGGTGTCGCCGTTTTGGGTGCTTACCCTCATAGGTACCCCTATGATTGCCGCTGGATGTGGTGATTGAGAGTGGCCGCCGACAGCACCGATTTTCAATGGAGGTGGCGATTGGTTGGGCACATCGTCAGGTGGGAGGTTCATGGTAGTTTGTGGTCGGCACTATATCGAAGGTTCTGGTCGCCAGCCGGTGCTACCGTCTCTTGAGATAGTGGGAGAAAGAAGCAGCGGATGACGGCATGGCCTTCTGTGAGTGAAAAAGGTCACCGTCTCTTGAGATTCCCAGTAAGAAGAGGAAAATGTTCCAATGTGACTGACAGTGAATGTTCCTGAGTCCACTGATTCCTGACTCCAGTGAATGTGAGTGATGGTTTGAAGGTTCTGATCTTTTTTGCTCTATTCTTACTTAGGGAGAAGTCTAGAGAGGATTCTAAGTGGAAGCATTACTTTCAGATGGGTTAATTTCTTATCTTTAAATTGTGTTGTTTGATGATTTTGGAGCATATTAGCTGTGAATTTGAGATGGGTTGATTTCTAAGAGTCGACTCGCCAGCGGATTCGAGGTAAACTGGTAAATAGTATATACGGTGGATCCCGCGGTAGGCCCCAAAGGAGCTCTACCAAATGCAGTAACAAATCAACCCTAGGTTATTTGGTGAACCGAAGGAGCAAGTCCGAGATAGAGTGAGTGGGAGGGGGGTGGATGTGGGAGTGGAAGCCCGAGGGATAACACTCCCCCTTCCCCCCCCCCTCCCCCCCCCCATTTTCCAACATAAGCTAACTACCAACCCTGAGCAAGATGATCGAACAAAGGGAGTACAAAAAAACCTGGGAAACACAGGCTATGGGACACTAAACAAATGGGGCGAGGATAAACTCACTACCCATTGTCTAAAAATCCGCTTCTACCCCTAACAGTCGGGGCCTTCTTCATTTGAATTCCATAATGCAGCCGAGAGTTGTGAGACTCGGGTCTTGAAATGATGTCGTCGATGGAATGGTGATGAAGGTGCAAGAACCAAAATAATCCGATTAAAATCTAAAATTCCTAATGCGGCCGAGAGTTCTCGGGTCTTGAATATCACAATGAGATTGAAGCTGATGTTCCAGGTTGCACCATGTTAGTACTGTGGGAAATCTGCTTCTACTACGTACATCCCTAAGTTGAGGATAGAGGGATGTTATTGGCCTTCTAACATTCTCTTGGTGGCGCCGAGGGTGATTAAATGGGCAAAGAAATGGTGAGGTCGTGCCTCTTGTCTTTGTGAATCCCATCCGAATCAACTCCTGAAGATGTGAGAATGAACGCACTTATACCGCGTGCATCAAGTGTGGCGATTATGTAATCGCCCACTCCATTTTTAGCAAATGGATAGCTTTATGCCAGTTTAGCACAGAGTGCAGTGCGGGCATAGAGCGCATACATAACCGTTAAATCATTAGTAAAAACTAGGCTTAGGAGAAAGAGTATCATTAACGAAGTCTGTACTCTTAATCCTATTGCCTCACCGTGGAAACCATGGAAACCGAGTTCCTGGACCGTGTCGCGGTTCGAGCACCTCCTCGAGGTCTCGACGGCAGCCTCGTGGTCACGAGGACCTGCTCGTTGTTCCGGGGGTAACTTCGAGCACTCGAACGCCTCATGCTCTCGATGGTCCCCTCGGGCAGTTGAGAAAATACCATCTCCTCGTCAAACGACTCGATGCTCCCCTTGAGCACTCGAGTCACACCTTGAGCACCCCGGCAAATACAACCACCTTGAGCACCGTAAATTTTCCCCGATCACTCGAAGCTCCCCTCAGGCACTCGAGGCAAGTACCGCCCCTCGAGCACTCGAACAAGATCGCCTCCTTTGATGACTCGAACAACTCCATAAATCGAATACCCCCTCGAGTGCTTGGATCCCTTCGACCACTCAAACATCCCATCGACCACTCGAAGAAGTTTCACCTCCTCGAACTGGAGGACCATCTTGAAGACCCCCCTGGGGCACCCGGTGATCACCCACTCGATGCTCCCCCCGAGTACCAGAGACAAGAACCGCCCCTCGAGCACTCGAACAAGCTCTCCAACTTCGAGTACTCGAACACCATAAATACAACCACTCGAGCACCGTAAATTTTCCCGATGACTCGAAGCTCCCCTCGAGCACTCGAGACAAGTGCCGCCCCTCGAGCACTCAAATAAGATCCCCTCCTTAGATGACTCGAACAGCTTCCATGAATCGAATACCCCCTCGAGTGCACCCCATGGATTCGACGTAAATAGGTAAATAGTATAAACGATGGAACCTGCAGTGGAGCCCTAAATGGGCCCCACCAAATACAAAAGCGTCCAACCATAGGATAAGTATGTAATCCTATGGAGTAAGTCCTCAAAGAAAAGTAGGAGGGACGGGAGAGTGCAAAACTAAAAGTTAGCTCTCCCCCATCCCCCCCCCCTTTTGCTAAGTAAAGATCTACGAACCCTAAGCATGATAATGCAAAGGGAGGAGCAACACAACCTGGAAAAACACAGGCTATAAAACCCAAGGAAATGGGGTGAGAACAAACTCACTGCCCATCAACAAACAATCCGCTTCTACCCCTAACAAATGGGGCCTTCTTCATTTGAGTTCCATAGTGCAGCCGAGGTTTGTGGTACTCGGGTCTTGAAGTGATGATGTAACTGGAATGTCAATGAAGGTACCGTGATCCAAAGGCTTGATGAATGAAAATCTCCTAGTGCAGCCGAGAGTGTCTCGGGTCTTGGATGTCGCCTAAATTTGGAGCTGTCTTCAAGAGGCACCGTCTGGTACGAATGAGGATCAGCTTCTACCATATACACCCCTAAGATGAAGAAAGAGGGATGTTATTGGCCTTCTAGCATTCCCATTTATTGAACCGAAGTTAACCATATGGGCAAAGATTAATGAGGCTGTGCCTCCAACCTTTGGGACTCCCAGTTGGATTAACCTCCTAAAGATGCGAGAATGGATGCACTTGTACCGCGTGCACCAAGCGTGGCGAGTGTGTACTCGCCCACTCCATTTTGAGCAAATGGACAGCTATATGCTAATTTAACACCAAAGAGTGTAGCGCGAGCATAAAGCGCAAAGTAACCGTTAATTCATAAGTAACAAACTAGGCTTAGGTTAAAGAGCATCGGAGTGTAAATCCATACTCTAAAACCTATTGCCTCTCCATGCAAACAAATTGCCACAGCCTCTAGAAAACCGAGAAAACCAAACTGATTTCGGAATCCATTGGGCCGAGAGCAACCCCTCCTTGGCGCTGGAAATCGCAACAATCTGCCCCCAAAACTTCAAAACCGGCGCCAAAAGCCCCTAGTCATGATGCCGTTATCCAGCAACCAGTCGCCGTAAACCATCGCTGCATGGTGCACGATCGAGCACAACGCCTGGCGCCTAGTACAGCACCAGGAACGTAGCACCTCGCCCTGCAAATGAAGCACCAGGTGCTAGGTAGGAAGCACCAAACACTCGCCCAACAACCTCTTCATCTAGAATAAGTGCTCATCCGGAAATAGCCTATTCATCACCATGTAGCAATCCTTCATGATGATTTTCACCACTCTTTCCAAACTAGGTTGAGCACCATCCATAACCACATTGTTCCTTTGAGCCTTTAATTTGCCTCTTCACCCAAGTCATGGAACTTGGAATTGAATTAGTTCGTCTCCTTAAACCAATCCAAGTCCGAATACGCCCCCAAACAACCTCAGAAAATTCACACTTGAAGAACAAATGCTCATTTGTCTCCTCCTCCAAATGGCATAAAGAGCATACCTTCTCCATGCTATCCCCTTCCTCCATCCGATGCTTATCTTTAGTATGAAGTCTCTGGATGACCGCCAACCAAGTGATGAATGAGAATTTCGGCGGAACAAACCCACGCCAAATACTGTTGAAAACCCTTTCACTTGATCGACCAACATCATAGACATTCGGGTATCTATGACGATGCATATGAAGATAAGCTGCACTAGTAAACTTTCCTGAGCCAGACCAAACGCCAAGATGGCCGATTACCTCTTGCAAATCACCATTAAACATTGCGAACAATTCATCCCTGAGTTTGCAGAGATCACCAAAGTAGCTCGAGTATCTCTCCCCCAATCTACCATTTGCAATTCTCGGATTTAATCCCCAAAAATCTACCCCCTGAAGGTAGTACGAATGAATCCATTGGACCCAGAGGCTATCCTTTTTCAAGTGAACATCCCACAGCCTTTTAGCCATTGAAGCCCGATTCCACGTAACAAAGTCCCTCAAGCCGAGACCTCCAAAAGACTTAGGCGCACAGAGTTTCTTCCATGCAACCTTCGCCTTATGTTTACCTCCCCATAAGAACCTTTTGCATTTCTGTTCGAGAGCATCCATTACCGTAGTTTGTATAACAAAATTCTGGATCCAGAATCCCGCAATACCTCCAACGATTGATCTCACAAGTTCCAATTTGCCTGCATATGAGAGGGTATGGCCCTTCCATTTAGCTATTTCCGAATCTACCTTTCCCAATAGAGTACCGAATTGTGTCACCTTCAACTTGCTGGAATCAAGTGGCACGCCTAGGTATCTAACTGGGAATGTCGCCCAAGGAATACCTGTGAAGCTCAAATCCTCCTTTATGCCAACCCCAAAGAACTTCGACTTTGCTGCATTAATTCCCAAACCCGAAGTGCGCTCAAACTCATTCAAGGCGTCCATGAGTATATGTACAGAACTCGTGTTCGCCTTAGAAAAGAGCATGAGATCATCTGCAAAGGCCAAATGCGTGATCCGAAGAGTCTCGCATCTCGGATGGAATGTAAAATGCCTAGATGCCGTCCTCCTTTTCAGTAATCTCGAGAAATACTCCATGCAGATCACAAACAGGTGAGGCGACAAAGGATCACCCTGACGAATACCCCTCTGACCCTGAAAGTGATCGCACAGTTTACCATTGACTGCAATTGAGAACGAGGAAGTGCACACACAGGTCATAATTCTGTTCGTTAGTCTTTCCGGAAATCCCAGTCCAAGTAAAACTTCTTCTAAGAAATCCCAAGAGACTGTATCAAACGCTTTTTGAAGATCCACCATAATCATACATCTGGGCGAATTTCGAACTCTTCCATATCCCCGGACAAATTCCTGCGCTAACATGACATTGTCCGAAATGTTTCTGCCCTTCACGAATGCTCCCTGACTAGGGTCAATAATACCCGGTAAAATACCTTCAATCCTGTTCGCCATAATCTTCGTGATAATTTTATAGACCACATTGCAGCACGCAATTGGTCTGAAGTCGCCGACCTTCAAATTATCCGGCTTCTTCGGAATTAGGGCCACCGCAGTGTGATTAAGCTGCGCCAAAATGTCGCCTGTCTGAAAGAATTCAAGTACTGCAGCCGTGACTTCCTCTCCCACTGTATTCCACTGCTTCTTAAAAAATCCTGCCGTATAGCCATCCGGACCGGGAGACTTTTCATCTGCCATTGCAAATAGCGCCTGTTTAACTTCAATACTCGCCACATCCTGATCCAAGTAGGCTCTTTCCACCTCGGTTATCTTCGTGCTCGCATCAAATATGCTCGGATCCGTGACCACTCTATCCTTCTTCATACCGAATAATCCTTTATAAAACTCAGCAAATAACTCTCCCTTGCGACTATTGGAAGTAACGATCTGATTGTCACTGTCAATAATTGCAGGGATACCTCCTCCTTTTCGTGCAGAGACCATAGAGTGAAAATACTGTGATCCCTTATCCGCCTGAGTAATATGATTAATCCTTCCCTTTTGCGCCAGAAAAGAAGACTCCGCCAAATAAAACAACATTGCTTGCTTCTTCAATGTACGCAATGCCGCAACATCATCCTCCGAAGCATACTTAGCATCGAATTCATCAAAAGCCTTGTTGTACTCTGCATCCGCAGCCTTTGCCTTCTCGGAAATATGGCTTAAATCAAGTCGACCCAATTCCTTCAAGGGGTACTTCATACGAAATAATTTCCTGGTCACCGAAAACTGCTTAGTCCCTTCAACCGACGGACTCCAATAATCTTCTACAATCTGTCCACAATTCGGATGACCCAACCACATATTCTGGAAGCGAAAAGGCCTTCCCTTTCCATCTATCTCCTGCGACATATCCACCACCATGGGAGAGTGGTCTGATTGAGCCGAGATTGGTAAGAAGGTTGTACGACAAGCAGCTTCATCCCAACCGTGATTCAATAGTACTCTATCCAGCTTCCTCCAAATCTTCCAATCCGCACTATGCCAGGTTAGATGTTCTCCCAAAGCAGGTGCATCCCTAAGTCCACACTTTACACAAACATCCTGAAATTCCTTCATCGGATACAGACTTGGTACATTAGTCCCATAATGATCTTCAACGCTAAGGATAGCATTAAAATCACCAAGGACCATCCAAGGCGCATTCAGGCTAGCTCCAAACGACTTCAACTCCTCCCATAGTGGTAAACGCGCCAAACGTCCTTCACTATGCCCATACACAAATGTGCAGAAAAATTCAATACCAGAAACAAGATTACGAACTTTCAGATGAATACATTGCGGCGTTTTCCCTAGAACATCAACCAAGAAGCCTTTCGGATCCCAGATGATTAATATCCTCGAGTTCTGCCACAGTTCAAAATTGTGCGTAAACTTCCATCCCTTAAAACTTTTCAGAAAAATGCGCAACACCTTATCCTCCATTTTTGTTTCCAACAAACCACACAGACCAACTCTATTCGTGGAGATGATATTTTTCACCCACCTCCTTCTTACAGGGGCCGATAGACCCCTGACATTCATTGCTGATGTATTCATTGGGAAACAGAGGTCCCTTGTGGCTTCGGACCGCCGCCTTCAGTTGATTTACTTCCAGAACTGTCTGAATGACTCCTTGTAGCTGATAACATTCGCTGAAAAGGTTTCTGGATACCCTTCCCTTGCTCATTTAATCGAGTCCTACTCTTGCTTCTAGACCTAGTCAAAACCCCTGATGCGGAGGGAGGTCTACTCTTACTCTTACTCCTGTGCAATCTTGGTATTTTAGAGCCCCGAGCATCCGGATGAATCATCTGCTTAGGCAGTTTTCCCGCCCCTTCAATCGGATTATCATCATCTCCAAACGCTTGCTGTTTTTTATCGGGTTCCATGGCCGTGCTTGCAGCGCCAGTGCTTATGGCTACAGGCGTAGGTGCTGCAGGCAGCGCAACAACGGCCCGATGATCATCATCCTGCTCTCCCCGAATCGTTATTCCTGGCCCTTTTCTTGCACTTCCAACTCTCTCGATATTCTTTACTATGCTTTCAACCACTTTTCCTTTCCCTTTCCTTTGCCTTTCTACCTCCTCATTGTCCGAAGAGGCGTCCTCAATGGTCACATTCTCATTGCCTCCAACCGAATTTGAGTTCTAATTATCTCCAATGGTTTCAGCTTGCATTTTCCGAACCCAAACATGATCATTGTACCGAGTTCTCATATTTTTCTTGCCCTTCGCCTTCACAACTTTGCTCTCGGCCATAGATTTCTTTTGTTGTGTCTCCTTGGCATTCCAATAGTCATCACACTCTTCCATGAGATGATTGTTTTCACCACAATTAGTGCACCAAGGTCTACAATAATCGTAGATGATTTTTTGCACAAACAAATCACCAGATGGAATACGAAAAGTCACCTCCTCCTTAAGCTTTCTTGATGTATCAATCCATACCAAGAGGCGTGCATAATAGCCCCTTAGCTCAAGAGTACCGTTGTCCATAAGGATAGGTTCTCCTAGTGAAGTAGCAATTTTCTCTAACGACTTCTTGTGCCAGTATGCCTTTGGCAAGTGTTCCATCCTTAACCAAACTGGTTTAGTGGCCTGGATGGTCGCATCATATTGCCCTGATTCATCAACTAGCATCATGAACAACTTCTTTCCATGGAGATAATGGTCGGGACCATTCATCACCTTGTCTCTATCCTCTGCACTGTTGAACTTGAACATGACATATCCATTCTGCTTGGTCTGAACATTACACTGCACCTTCCACTTCGCTACCAACAATGTACGAATGGCATACATACCTGGAAAGAATCCCGAAAACACACCCAAGAACCCGAAAAAAGGCTTATGTAAATCCTTGTGAATCTCTTCATCAGTGAGCACGAAATCGACACTATCTCCATTGTTTGCAACAACTTCAATGTCCGACTTGTTCATTAGAATTTCAGGATCATCCCATCTCCTTCTCCTCTCTAATTTCGGATCATTCCATTCTCTTGGATGCACTTGCTGATTCTTCTTCTGATTAACATTCACATCGGCCGTATCATCACCATTGTTATTCCTTTCACCCGATTTATTCCCCACATTCATCACCATTGTAATGGCTGAATTCCGATAAAACAGATCGGATTCACCAAGACAACCAGATCACAAACGAAAACAAACAATCCGATCAGGAGAACACCAATCGGAAGCACACCAACAATGAACAAAGCTTGCACTCTAAATCGAAAAACCCTAGGATTAATCGGTTTCAAGAACAAACGTAACACCAAAACGAAATCACCAAACCCTGGACAACTTCAAGAACATGCAAAACATGCACCAAAAGCTTGAAATCAAAATCGTAATCCACCAATGTTAAAACCGAGTTCGAAATCAAGCAAGAACAATACTTGAAACAAAACCGATTTAAAACCTAAGAGAAATCGGATCAAGAATTGATCTTAAAACCGAAAGCTTTCAAGCACTAGATCGGATGCACACATACATAAAATCATGCTCCAAATCGAAATACAGACAAAACTCAAGAAGATGGATCGAATAAACCTGGAAACCGTGGAAACCGTGATCTCCAAGCAAACCGAATTCCATTCTTGCGTCCGAAGTTGGATTCCGATCAAAACTCCAATCTTGGTGCCAAATCCGATCTAAGTTGTAGGAATTTGATTATAATTCGTGCTGAAAATTATAATCAAAACCTTTATACTCCTTTGCACACACCAAATCCCAATCCAAATCGAAGAAAGATTGAGTTTTTCAATCAAATCTCCTTCTCGAACTAGGACTCAAGTGAAGAACAATTGCGATCTCCCTCCCAAATCCTGATCCGAAACCAAATCCACACACCAAGTCCCGATCACGATCAAGATCCACCAAGAACCCTCTTTGCCAAATTCAAACCCTACTCCAAAGCCGATTTAGATCAAAAACTTCACCACGAATTGCATATAGTTTTGTGCGGAATCCAGAGTAGAATCCGTTAAACCATAATTCATCGGTGGATTGTTAATGAAATTGAAGAAATCGGCTTCCAGAAGATGGAAGAAAGGTTGCGCCTTTTTTCTTCTATTTTTCGCCCCAGAGCTAGAGAGAGAATTTTTATTTTTCTTATTGAGAGCTCTTTACCCCCCATGGATTCGAGTCACTAGAGGTGGTGGCAGAAGAGCTAAGCAAGCCTTTTTCGATGGCAGATTCGAGTCGGTTGTTGGGTGGTGCTTCGTCGATGGGAGATTCGAGTCGACTCGCTAGGTGGTGGCGGCGCTGGCTGGGCAGTGATTGTAGGGTGGTTGGGCAGTGGTGGCTGGGTGGCTGGGCAATGATAGCTGGTGGTGGCGGAGCCAGGCCGGTGGTGGTGGTGGCCTGACGAGTGGTGGCATGGCGGTGGAGGTAGAGCCAGGCGGGTGGGGGTGGTGGTTGGCAGAGAGGGCATAATTGTCCATCCCATGTAAGGCTTTCAGCATTAGGGTATTTTAGTCTTTGCAAGTGGGTCAACGCCAGAAATATGGTCATAGGGTTATATTTTCACTTTCATTCAATAGTCAGGGGTGTTTTTGCACTAAAAAACAACTCAGTGATATATCTGCACTTTCTCCAATATATAGGGTTATATTTTCATATTACCCTTTATTTATTTTTTGTATACAAATCTACATTTTATGTGCACCTTTCTACCTTCGGTTACTTCCGTAATGAATTTATGTGACTATAATTAGGTATGAATATGGGACAGGACCTGACACAACCTCACAGGATTTATATCTGTTGGGTTGGATATGAGTTTAAATGTTTTTAGACCTATGGAGTCTGAGTTTAGTTTGGGACTAGATTTTAAGAAAACGGGTTTGGATTTGGATCTAAAATATTAAGACCCAAACCCTGTTGAGAAATTAATCCCCTTGTACAGAATTAAGATATTGAAAAGGGAAAAATAGAAAAACATGTATTTAACTTGGCTCACTAATTTGGCTACGTCCACGAACATACACAGATTTTATTAGGCTCGGATGATAGACTTCTCATACTAGAACGGATGTCTAAAAAACACACAGTTACAAACACAGACGAGATTATATAGATCTCTCTTACTATGTAAATAGAAATTGAATATGACTCTGCCTAATTAAATCATAAACCGATAATGGAATATCTATCTAATAGAATTTATACATGGAATAGAATATTCTTATCCTTCTTCTATTCCTTCTATAACTCTATTACTACCTTCCATACACAAAAAATAAACAAAATCAATCAAAGATTCAATTAAACCCTAACATTTTTTTTAATTGAACCATCCATAGATGGGGGAAAATGTATTAGCCTTCCCGAGCCATAAAAACAGGGTAAAAAGAAGCCAAAGCTTAGTTCGGATATACAATTTGAGCACATTGCTCATGAAGCAACCTTGTTGCTTCCAAAAGAATGAGATAAAATAATGTAGGAGCTAGAGGATTACAAATACTACTGTCTAGGTAAGCATATCTCGAACTTATTAGTGAATCGGAATGAAACACAAGTCAGTCAGAGCTATAATTACCTAAACCGAATGCCTATCCTCTAAGCATATGAGAGCTGGAAGAGAAATCTAAGTGATCATAGAAATAACACTTAGATCAGAGTCAGACTTGTAGAGTTGATCAGCAAAAATTGCCAAAGTTATTTGAACCCCATGTTGATCAGCACCAATCCAGACCAGTTGCGTCAGGTTGATGCGAATCGTCCCTGTCAAAACATTAAACAAAACCTCAGTAGTATCCATTCAAGGAGAGATTCTGAGAGAGGGAGTGCCTAACCTATCTAAAGTTATCAGCCCAATACAGATAGGAGGAAGCATATGTAAACTGTTAAAATAGTTAGAAGTCTTAGCCGTAAAACACTCCTTTGCCAAGAAATCAGCAACCGAATTAGCCTGTCTATGTATATGCAAAACACTGATCTCACCTAAAGCCTGATGAATCTCATTAGCAAGTTCAAACAGTTTCCAATTTGCTTTGAAAGGATCTTGAACAGAGCGAACAGCACTTAAGCAATCAGATTCAATGATAATCGGAGACAGAAAACCTACACTAATATGAATAGCAAGATGAATTGCCCTTAGCTCAGCTTCTAGAGCAGAACTAGCATATGTGAATCTAGTGTGAGCTGAGATGAAATTACCCCTAGAATCCCTAATGATGAGTCCTAAACCACACCTATCAGTATGAGGACTCCATGCCGCATCTACATTAAACTTTAACCCCCCATCTGGCCGATTCCA
The DNA here is from genome assembly GCA_037428765.1 of Rubia yunnanensis. Taxonomy (NCBI): domain Eukaryota; kingdom Viridiplantae; phylum Streptophyta; class Magnoliopsida; order Gentianales; family Rubiaceae; genus Rubia; species Rubia yunnanensis. The sequence goes on from CM075068.1 coordinate 39,870,240, forward strand.
TGCTATTTTGTAAATCTTTGGTTTCGGAGCAGTCTTTATCAGAGGCAAAAATGAGTGATTTGCAATACCATAGTCAAATGTAGATGTGATATAGGTTGGTTTAGCACAGAAAGAGTAGAAAATATGCTCCCTAATATGTTTTAGAACTGTAATTCTACTTGGAACAGCCGAATCATATATACAATTATTCCTCATTTTCCATACGTTCCAGAGTGTAATTAGGGAAGCATTCTTGATTAATGTAGAATGTAGTGTGCTTAAACCTGGATAAGTTAGATAGAAAGAAATTCTTTCCCAGATGGAGGGGAAAGATATATCCGTGATCCCCACAAACCAATGTATATTCTTCCAAAGAAGAGTAGTGAAGGTGCAGGAATTAAAGCAGTGTTCCAAAGAATCAACATGGTTGCAGCACATAACACATTTAGAGGGCAAGCAAAAAGTCAATTTTTGTAGTATATTGTCAAAAGGCAGATAAGAGTTGATCAGTTTCCACATGAAAACTGAAACTTTCTTTTCAATTCTCCCACTCCAAAAAAGATTAGTCGAGGCAATATTACCTAATTGTGGACTAAGCAGGAGGTACGTTGATTTGAATGTGAAATCTCCCCGAGGACCAGGTTTCCATATTAACCTGTCATCCCTATGTGGATAGAGCTTAGAGTCCTGCAAAAGAGAGAAGATATCAGTTGGCAGTAGAAGGATAAATTTCATAATCAAGGTATCTTTGTTTTCAATGAATTGAGCCACTGTGCAGTCCTCCGAGATATCCACCTGAACCGGATCACAGTAATCAATAATAGGCTTAACTCCAAGCCAATTGGAAGTCCAAAAATTGCAAGAACCTCTTCCCAAAATAACTCTGGAATTAGCTTCAGCCCAAGCATTAAAACTACAGATTCTTTTCCAATTGGGAGATGATTTATATGAAGTGGGCAGGGATTCAATAAAATGTGTCCATGGTGCTTCTGCCCTTTGATATTTCCACCAAAGCTTAACAGAGCATGTATCAATGATGGAGTTGATTGATCTGAAACCTAGCCCGTTTTGGTTAATTGGGAAACAAAGTGATTTCCAATTTCTCCATGCTCTATTAGGCTTCTGCTCAGTAAAACCCCAGAAAAATCTGCTCATCATCTTTTCTATTATGGAAACAACCTTCTTACTAGGTTTGAGCACCGACCATATATGTTGTGGAATAGCAAAGATGCATGATTTTATGAGTGTAATTCCCCCCCCCCCCCCATAGATAACCATTTATTTTTCCAACTGCAGATTCTGTTATCTATTTGCTCAATTAATGGCTCAAAATGAGCCTTAAGAGCAGGACCTGTAAAAATAGGAACCCCCAAATAAGTGAAAGGCATTTTTCCAATTTTCATACCCAAAATCCTTTTAATGTTATTAACTGTATGAACAGATGCATGTTTCCCAATGTAGATATCACTTTTACCATAATTAATCTGCTGACTAGTGACTTCCTCAAAAGTAGATAGAAAGGCTTTGAATCTAACCAAAGTTTTATTTTCAGCCTTTAGAAACACAACTGTATCATCTGCATAAGATAAATGGGAGATTTGTATGGCTTTACCTGGGAGATCATAGTATGCCAATTTACCTGTATGGAAGATAAATGCTAAACTTCTAGTAAATGCCTCCGAAAAGATGTTAAAAAGGAAAGGGGATAGGGGATCACCCTGTTTAATACCCCTAGTAGATTGGAAAAAACCAACTGGCCTACCATTTATCAAGATAGAGAACCAAGCTTGAGATAAATTATTCATGATGGGAAAGAGAAATCTTGCATGAAATCCAAATTTAAGAAGAACATTGTATAGGAAAGACCATTTAACCCTATCAAAAGCTTTTTTGAGGTCTAATTTAACAATGCAATTTGGTTGTATTAGCTTTCTATCCAAAAATCTTGCCATTTCTTGTAAGTAAATTACATTATCATATATATCTCGGCCTTTAAGGAAGGCAGTTTGCTGAGGAGAAATGAGTTTAGGCATAAGTGGTTTAAGTCTTTCCATTATCACCTTTGAACAGATCTTGTTAATAACATTGGAGAGACTAATTGGCCTGAAATCATCAAAAGAAAAAGGAGTTTTCTTTTTAGGTATGATTGTAATCCAAGTGCTACTAAACCCTTTGGGAATATTATTTCCATCCATAAAATCCTGAACTGCCACTAACAAGTCTTTGGAGATTATATCCCAAGCTTTGATATAAAATTTTGCTGTGAAACCGTCCGGACCCGGACTACTATGTTTGTTAAGACCAAGTACTATATGATTAAGCTCAGACATAGTAACCGGGAGCAGAAGGTTTTCATTTTCCTGTTGGGAGACACAATTGGGGATCCGGCTGAGGAAATGATTTTTGAAAAGGTTAGATTCAGAGGAGCTTTCATCTGTTAATAGACCTTTGTAGAACTGTATAGCTTCAGTCTCTATTTCCTGAACATTATCTAACCATAAACCATTAGCACTTTTAATTTTAGTGATCCTTAATCTTCCATTTTTTTCCTTGACCGAGTTGTGGAAAAAGTTTGTATTGCTATCCCCCTCCTTTAACCATTTAATCTTTGCTTTATGTTTCCAGAAACTTTTCTGTTCCACTAATGATCTTACCAACTTAGCCTTAGCTTCCTTAAGATTAATCAGGTTAGTCTCATTAGAATTCTGATCATATAATTCTTCCTGGACCAGCACTGCATTTTCAGCCAATGTTACATTCTCATGAATATTTCCAAAATGATCTTTATTCCAGATTTTTAATTCCTTCTTCAATCTTAAGAGCTTAAGGCAGTAACCAAGCATTCCTGAATAGTGCATAGGGAGTTCCCAATTATTCTTGATTACAGTCATGAAATCATTCCTTTTAAACCAGGTGTTGAGGAATCTAAAAGGTCTAGGATGAGATGGAATCTCACTACCTATAGTTAGGAGCATGGGGCTATGATCAGAGGAAGACCTATTTAAAATTTGAACCGAAGAAGAAGGAAAAGCAGAGGACCATGAAGCATTACAAAGCCCCCTATCTAATCTCTGAATAGTAGGCTTTCTCAATCTGTTATTACTCCAAGTAAATAAGTTACCTACTGTATTGATTTCCTCTAAAGCCATTATATTAATGAAATTATTAAAATCCTTCATACTGCCTAATTTAGGAGTAGAGGGACCCTTATATTCATGCACAGATGTGATGGCATTAAAGTCACCAATAAAAATAGACTTTGAGTGGGTAGATGACTCAATATCATACCATAGTGCTTTCCTACCATCTCTGGATCTAAGGCCGTACACAAAAAAAAGCATCCATATTTTTATTGAGAGTGAGACTATACAAAGAGACAGCAAGAAATTGTAAATTGTCATGTTTGACAGTAAGGGTGACAGGTGAATTCCAAAACAGCCAAATCTGACCATTCGAAGCATACATACAATATTCAAAATGTAGCAATTGCCTGTAGGAGTCACATTGCAGATTATCATGTTTTGGTTCAATTAAGCAAATGAGTTCAAAATTATGCCTACTGATCAAGTTTTGTAGTCTAAGCAAGGAAGTATCCATACCCCTTAAATTCCAAACCAGAAATCTTATCTTGAATCTTCTAACATCCAAATGCAGACAGATGGATGTACTAGACATACGATGACTTTGTCAGATGTACCAGATGCTTGATAGTTGTGCTAGATGTACAAGAAACAGATGCACTTGAGTCGTGCCCGACAAATGTACCAAATGTACTAGATACCACCATTAGAAAAAATCCAATCATGCAAGGATTTTCTAACAGAACAGCAGATGCAACAACTACAACACCATCTCATCTTCAGGATTTGTGCCGGTATCAACCACAACAGCGGAATCTTGTTCACCTCTAGATTGCATCTTCTTTGGACACTGATTTTTTCAATGCCCTTCTGTTTACAGTAATATCATATATCATTGTATTTAGGGCCCTATTCTATCTCTTCCCAAAATTCCTACCCTTACTTCCATAAGCAGCACCCTGATTATATGCATCAGTCGCATCTGCCTTATGGCGCAACTCTCTAGTATGAAAAGATGGTCTAACCACTTCCAGAGTCAGAGTCTCTTTACCAACCACAATAGACAGAAAAAAAAAGTTATCAAAAGATAATGGTAAAGTGACTAACAAAATCAAAGTAGCGTTCTCATTATCAATTGTAACCTCAAGATTACGCAATTCCAATAAAATCAAGTTTAACCGATCAAGATGATCCCAGAGAGACATCTTTTCCTATATATGCATACTGAACATACATTGCTTCAAAAGTAACTGGTTTGACTGTCCCAACTCAAACTTCACACTTTACTTTATTTCCATTTTATTTCCATTTAATTTCCATTTACTTTATTTCCATTTTCCTATCTTCAATTGCTCACTAGCTCAGCCCTAGCTCAAACTTCACACTTTCTAAATTGGACTATCCCAGCTCAAATTTCACACTTTACTTTATTTCCATTTTTAGCAGCTGACCAAATAAAAAGACCATAAATACCCCTGATTATTTGTTCAAATAACAAAAATCACACACTGGGTTCGGCTGGTCAACCCAATGTGGCCCACATTAACCCTAATCTAAACTCCTTCTCTCCTTCTCTCTTTCTCTCCTTCATTTCATTTCATTTCATTCTGTCAGCGTGTTTTTTTTTCAAAATTTTTATCTTTCTCTTTCTTCCCCCTTTCTCTCATGCCTCTTTCTCCTTCAACTCTTTTCTCATCTTTCTCTCTCAAACCCGAACGATTCTTTCATTTTCTTTCACTGCTTTTTCTCAATCATCCTAACAATCTTTTTCTGCATTTTTATCATTTTTTAAGCTCCTTGGTTGTTAAATTTGCTTTCTTTTTGTTCCAAATTTTCTATTCTTTCACTTCTTTTGTTTAATGTTTTGTAGATGAAGAACAACTGAAGTTGACTTTTGGAAAATTTTAATCCTTCATTTTCTAAATCTACCGAGTTACTAAGTCAACAATGAGTCAAATCGAGTCACCGGCGAATCTATCGTTTATCAACCGAGTTATGCAATGAGTTCGTATTTTTATTTCTCACTTTGCCATATCCAATGGTGTTGAATAACCATATTTGTAATTTATTTTTAAAATTTTTTAATGTTAATTTACGGTTTGTTTATGGTGTTCATGCTGTAGGGAATTCAAAGAAACATTGATGGAAGAAGATTCTGGGGTTTTTTTAGGTTGGGTGTTAGAAATTTGTTTTTTGTTTAATTTTGAAAATTGTTCTGCTTAGTTTTCTAAGTTCGAGATCCGTTTTGTTGTTTAATTAGGAGAAAAACTTAATTTGTAATGGCATTTTACCTTGTTTATGATTTTTTAATGAGGAAATTGTAATCCACAATTACTTCTTAACTTTATGTTGTTTAGGATGGGTGACGTGACAAAGTCACATCCCTGACATGTTTTTTCTACTGTAGAAAAGTACCCCCTTATTTTCTCTCTTTGAAAATTTAGTTGCAACAGATGGAGTATAGGCTTTCAAGCTTTTTGACCATAGACCAGAAGCAATTGTTTTACTCGCGACCTCGATGATAACATCATCAACTAGGCACAACACAATTGTCGATTGAGCCTTCTTATCCAGAATTTTCATGTCCACACCCTAACCAGTTTCCTGGATGACTTGACCTCCTTTGATTTCTTGGAAGCTTCATCCTCCTCCGACTTCTTTGATTCCATCTTAGACAAAGGTGCCATAGACATTGTTGTTTCGGTAAATCTCACATTTTTTGCCACAGACTGAAACTATATCTTCTAGTAAAATTTTTATCTTCATGTCAAAAGGTACCTTCTTCGTAGAATTAGAACAAAAGGCGGATAAAAAATGTATAAAGTCCAAAAATGGAACCAAAAGGACTAATTAATTAATAAAAATTAATTACTTATACCATGGCTACAGACCTTAACCAATCAAATTCTTTTTAATGTTAGGGAATGAAGTATGTTGGGTTGAGTGGCCAATGAATTTTTGACATGTGGTAAGTGAATGAATAAAAAAATGAAAAATACATAAAACTAACTTTTGACCTCACTTATCACATGTCAAAATTTTATCGGCCCCTTACCCCAACATACTACATTCCCTAACATAAAAAAAATCTGCTTAACTAGCAAAATAAATAATTATGCAATAATACCACCAAAGGACACTAATTTCTTCACTAGTAAAAAACAAATGCCACATAGACTAATTATCACATAATCCTCAAATTATACAATATACAATATTGTAGCATGGTATCCAAAAAATATTAGTGATAAAAATATATTCTTACAATCATTCCTAAAATATCTTATAATATAGTGGGAGTGGATAACTAAATAATTACTATGATTAATTACTAGGGATACATGATGTATTGTATCTCCGGGATATCATACATGAATTGCACATAATGTGTCTGCTATATAGGCACCAAAACCATTTACCAACAAAACGGAAAAAGTGCAACATAGATTAAATAGATGGAACCAAATTAATCTAAATCCAAACCTCAACCAGCAGCCAAACGCCGCCTCCCACTTGAAGTGCAACAACATAATTTCTTTTTATTATCTTGAACGGAAACTGATTTAAGATAGTACATGTTGAGAACTAATACCACTTTATACCACATGTCAAAATTTTATTGGCCCCTCACCCAACATACTCCATTCCCTAACATAAAAATTGTTTTTGCTTATCCAGCAAAACAAATAATTATGCAACAATACCGCCAAAGAACGTTGATTACTTCGCTAGTAAAAAACAAATGCCACATAGACTAACTATCACATAATCCGCAAATTATACAGTATATGATACCGTAAGCATGGTATTCCCAAAAATATGTTTGTGAATTAAAATATATCCCTACATTAATTCCTAAAATATTTCCAAATATAGTGGGGGTGGATAACTAATTAATTACTATGATTAGTTATTGGGAATACAGGAAGTATTGTATCACTGGGATATCATATACGAATTGCACATAATTTGTCCACTACATGGGCACCAAAACCGTTTACCAACCAAACTGAAAAAGTGCCACATGGATTAAATGGACGAAACCAATTAATCTAAATCTGAACCTCAACTAGCAGACAAACGTCGCCTCCTACTTGAAGTGCAACAACTAAATTTCCTTTTTATTATCTTGAACGGAAACTTATTTAAGATGGTACTTGTTGAGAACTGATACCACTTGTTACCACTTGAACGAAAACAGATTTAACAGCCAAAGTTCTAATACCACTTGTTGAGAAATTAATCCCCTTACACAAAATTAAGATAGTTAAAAAATTAAAAGCAGAAACACTGATATTTAACATGGTTCATCAATTTGGCTATGTCCACGGACCGACACAGATTTTATTAGGCTTAGATGGTGGATTTCTCATACCAAAATGAACGCCTGAAAAACACCCAAAGTTACAGACACAGACATAAACGAAGATTATATAGATCTCTCCTACTATGTAAATAGAAACTGAATATGACTCTGCCTAATTTAAGTCATAAACCGATAATGGAATATCTACCTAATAGAATTGTACAATATTCTTATCCTTCTTCTATTATTTCTATAACTCTATTACTACCTTCCATACACTATTAAAAAAAACAATCATTCAAAAATTCAATTAAAACCTAACAGACTAAAATGGTACATCAAAAATATATAAGAATAATATACCAACTTATCCGATTAAAAATTGATTTTGAATTGGACCAAAGCCAAATTCAGAATCTTAATAAAACTTGGACCGAGAACCGAGACCGAACTTCTACATCAGTTCCAATCTGGTTTTTCTTCAAACACCTCAAACTTTGAATGTTTACGTAATCTAGTAAGCGACCATGCAGAAGTTGATGACGCGAACAACCATTCAACACCGGTGTTGGAGTGTGATTAATCAGGTAGGCAACAATAAGAATGCATTCTCCCCATAAGTCAATAGGCACATAAGCTTGGAAACAAAGAGCACGAGCTACGTTTAAGATATGGCAGTGCTTCCATTCCACTCGTATATTCTGTTGAGACGTGTAGACAGTGGAATTCTTGAACCATATTCCTTTCTCTACAAAGTAAGATTTGATAGGAAGAAACTCTGTTTTGTTGTCAGCTCGAACACGTTGAACTGGACGACGAAACTGTATCTGAACAAGAGAAAAGAGCTCCTTCATCTTGGCAAGGTACATGAGACTTAGACACTAATAAATAAACTTAAACAACTCAGGAATAATTATCAACTATAGTTAAAAATGAAAATGCTCCACTAGAAGATGGTGAACCATAAGGCCCCCAAACTTCACAATGTATAACTTCAAATAAATGACTAGCCTTAGAATTACTTAAGGAAAGCTACTTCTAGACTGCTTTGCCCGATGACAAAGGTAAAAATGAACAGTTTTATTCAATTCACTATGACTTAAAGAAATAACTGATAGAAGATTAACACCGAAGAGGATGGATGTCCAAAGCGTTAATGTCATAAATCAAACGAACACAACAGTGGAAATGGAGATGGACGGCGACAAAGACGATAGAGCTCCCAGTCTACGCAATCAATAAACTCCACCCTGCTGATCACCTGCGCCAATCACCTTCCTCGTGCTGACATCCGGTAATATGCACAATTTCTCGATAAGCATAACCAGACATTTTAAAGGACAACAAGTTACAACGTAATTATGGAATTAACAAAACACAAGAAAAATAATATCGCTAAAGTATAAATTTTTGTGTTAAGTAACAGTAGAGATAGATCCACCAGGTAGAATGACATCAACATTATCAGCAGGCTCAAGATCATGAAGAAAATTCCTAACAACGGTCATGTGATATGAAGCTCTGGTATCAAGAATCCAAGGTAAAGTAGGCTTGCCTGACGTATTATAAGTATTATTCATCTTAGAGAACGTGTAAAGAACCGTACTTCATTGTTTCTTGGATAAGGTGGGAACGAAAGCTATTTGATCAGTAATTGAAAGAACGACGGCGGCATTGACCGTCGGTGGAGATGTGTGGCAGCAGGGGCTGCTCCAGCAAACGGTGCAGCAGCAGGGGCGTGGGTTTGGTGGTTCTGAGCTCTCAAACTAGATCCTAGAGGTCTATTTTTGACAAACCAGTCGGGATAACCAATGATGCATAAACATGTAGTTACGTCGCGGCGATTGGCTTTAGAGTAGGTTACGGTACCGATCAACATGCGGCAAAGGCCATGGTGTCCGGAATGGATTCACAGGCATTGACAACAGTCTTGTGACGCTCCTCCTGAATTTTAAGCGAGTGAACATGACCAATAGCAGGTAAGTGATCTTACGCCAAGATATATGATCTGAGAGTATGATAGCCATCATTGAGACAAATGAGAAACTGATTAATCACCTTGTTCTCATGCTCTTTAATTGCAATAGCAGTAGCAGGACAGACTGAGGCAGAAAGTAAGCAAACAACTCATCCCACAGCTTCTTGCACCTTCCATAATAGGCAGAAACAGACTGACCATTCTAACAACAAGTATAAATGGCCGCACGAATCTCACACATGCACGAACCATTCCCAACAGAAAAATGATGCTTAAGGTCATCCCAAAGTTCCATTGCAGACGCACAATAAATAATAACATAACGAATGGAAAGATCAAGAGTCTGAACAATCTGACCAACAAGCATAGAGTTCACACCATTCCATTAATTATAAAATGGTTCACCGGGTAAAGGCTTGACTATAGAGCCATCAAGAAAGCCAAGCTTACGTTTGACAGAAAACACATTAAATAAAGAGGTACCCCGATCATTAAAATAATCACCCTTCAAGATCACCGGATAAATATTCAAACTTGGATGATCCGACGAATACACATAGTAGGGATTAGTAGGAGGCAACATGTGAGAAGATTCGTTGGTGAACTGGCGGATAGCCTGCCTCCGTTGCCCGAATGGCGGTCTGGAAGACGACGGCATCGGCGGCGGGCAAATCTAACAGATTCGGAGCATCGGGAATTTGGAGCAGCTGCGGTAGACCTCCAACGGGGAGACCCTGGGCGGCGGCACCAGCGTTGATGAGCAAAATAGGGCGGTAGGTGGATCGACTCCGAGGTGAAATTCTGGAGCGTCATCGTCGGTGACAACAACAAGGTTAGCGACGACATCAAGATCCTCGACGTTTGTAGAGATCAATAAAAGTGGCGGAGAGAAGGTGGCAGCGGTAGCGCAGAGGTCTTCAACGATGGTAATAGTGGCGATTCAGTTGCAATGGCGCATGAAGAACAACCAGGACAACGGTAGCGGTAGCGACGCGTGGGTCGGAGTATGGTCGGTGGCGACAGTTTTTAGGGTTTGGAGAATTTTAGGGTTTCGGGACTTTTAGCTCAAATACCTTGTAAAATATGAACATGTAGATTGTATTAATGGTACAAGGTACAATATATAGGCATTATGTACAAAAACACGAATGGAAAATAATTTTGTCTAGGGTACAAGATATAGACAGAATATAACAAAATATTTCCTTAACAGTTACCCTTAATTTTCTTATTTGGTACATCAAGGGCATAATATTCATTATACCGCTAGTAATTGGTTAGTAATTTACAGTGACTTGAAATTGGTTAAGTGGTTAATCTACACTCTACTCCCTTTGTTACACAATTATCTTCCTGAATTTGACTTTTGGAAGTCAAACCAAACAAATTTTAACCATTAAATTCTCTTAATATATATGTAAGATTATTATTATGTGATATGGTTTTAGATTCATCATAACATATATTTTTATACCATTATTTTTTCAGAATTTTTTTATATACACACAAATATATACTCCCTCTGTCCCACTTTAAATTGTCTAATTACTTTTTCACGGTTTTCAATAAGCATGTTTGACCATAAATATATCTAATTACCTATAATAATACTGCATAAAAATTGATATTTAGATGAATCCAACAACATCTCACGTGATATTTTTATTATTTATAAATTAATTTATATTTACGGTCAAAGTTTACAAAGTTTGACTCTCAAAAAGCAATTAAGTAATTTATAATGGGACAGAGGGAGTCTGTGATTAAGGGTTTGAATAAAAATAGTAGTCCAGATCCAGATGGTTTTTCAAATAAATTCTATTGTAAGTGCTGGACTATTATAAAAAAGGATCTAATTGAAGCTAAGAATGAATTTATTTTAGGCGTAGATTTGCCAAGGGGTATAGCTAGTACCTGGATAACCCTAATTCCAAAGAAGGCTACACCTTGCCTTTTTGATGATTTCAGACCAATTAGTTTATCTAATGTTATAAATAAAATTTGCTCAAAGATATTAATGGAAAGATTAAGGCCTCACATGGATAAACTAATCTCCCCAAACTAATCTGCCTTTATGAAAGATATAGACATTTTAGACAACATTCTCTATTTGCAGGAAATGATAAGATATCTAGACAAAAAGAGTAGAGTCCAAAACTGTATACTCAAATTGGATCTAAGGCTTTTGACAGAGTAAACTGGGATTTCCTTAGGAATGTTTTGACTAGGTTTGGATTCAGTGGTCATTTCTTAAATGTTGTAATGAACAATCTTTCACATGCTCATTTCTCAGTCCTAATCAATGGCAATCCAATGGGATTCTTCAGAGCCACTATAGGCATCAAAAAATGGTGATCCCCTCTCTCCATTCCTCTTCAATATTTTCTCAGAGGCCTTTTCTAGGAGCCTCTCCTTTATTTTTTGGAATAAGAGCCTCTCATGTTATCAATTGTCTGCTTCAGTTCCAGCTGCCTCTCGTTTAATGTATGCTGATGATACAATCATTTTCATGCAAGCCTCTAAGACTAACCTCATAAAGATTAAAGCTTTCCTAGAGATCTTTGAATATACCTCAGGTCAAAATTTTAATTTTGACAAATCTGATTTCTACTTAAGTAAAAGGGCCACAGTAGCTAAATGGAATCAGGTGAAGATGATCTTCAAAATGAAAAAAGGATCCTTTCCCTTTAAATATTTAGGTTGCCCTATTTTCAAAGGCAGAACTTTAAATAGATACTTCCAACCTTTGATGGAAAATTTTGATAAAAAGTTACAAAACTGGAAAAATAAATGGCTAAGTTCAGGGGGTAAATTGACTCTAATCAATTCTTGTTTATACTCCATGCCTCAGCACTTATGGACTGTTACCAAACCCCCAAACCACATAATAAAGACCCTAGAGAGAAAAATGGCTAGATTTTTCTGGGGAGAGATGGATGGTAAAAAGAACAAGAGTTGGAAAAAATGGTCTGATTTAGCTGTACCAATAGCTCAGAATGGCCTAGGTTTCAGATCAATCCGAGCCATTATTGATTCATGTTCCCTCAAATTGTGGTGGAAGAGCCAGTTAGGTATTACAATGTGGGCAAAATTATTATGGGGCTTACCACAATCACATAGGAAATCAATTACTTGGAGAAGAATCTGTTCTATGAACCCTTTTGCTGAAAATAATACTCTCATCATCCACGGAAAAGGCAATTGCAATCTTTTAACTGCTAACTGGTGTCCCAATGGCCCTCTCTCTAACTATATCCCCAGCCACATCTCTTCTGCACTGATCTATTGTTCTGTGGCAGAATTCATTAGTATCAAAGCTTCCATTTTAGCCCAGTTTTCACCATACCTAGAATATGATACTCTTTCCTTTCTTCAGGAAGCTGAAATTACACGAGATAGGAAGGATGGGTTAATATGGAAACCATAAAAGTCAGGGGCTTTCACTCTCAAGTCAGCTTATAAGGAACTCACACTCACATCAGGTAATTTTCCAGCTTCCAAGTTTATCTGGAACACTGCATTACAGAAAAAGGTCTCTATATTCACATGGAAAATGCTACACTCTTTTCTACCATTTGATGATGTGCTAATTAAGTGTGGTTTTATCCTTGCTTCTAAATGTCCAGCATGTTATCATTCAGATTCCATTCAACATTTCTTCATATCATGTCCTCTTGCTCAATCTGTATGGAATAAATTGGCAGTTTTACTGGACTTTCATCTTAACCATCAACATTCCATCATTGATAGATTCTTTCTCTTCTGGAATAGTCATGATCTACCTAAATGGCACCAATTGATTTGTAATATTCTCCCTCCTCTGATTTGCTGGTGTCTTTGGAAGGCACGAAATAGGTTCTTATTTGATCAGAAGCTTTTTTTCTCCAGACCTTGTATGTAAGGATGTTTATGATCAAATTAAACTGTCCCTCTATGCTAAATCTTCCCACCTAGTCTCCCTTCCAGCTTCTCCAACCAGCCTTAGGCATCTGGCTCCATACATTAAACCACCCCCAAAGCCAAATATTTCTACAGTTTTCTAGGAAAGGCCTAAATTGGGTTCAATAAAAATCAACATATATGCATCTTGGTACCCTAACAATGCTGCAGCAGGGCTAATTGCAAGGAATAGTTATGGATCACCGCTCCTGATTAAATCAACAACAGTTACTGCTTTCTCCCTACTCCAAGCTGAGATCTTAGCCATACTATTTGCCTGCCAAACCTTTCCGCAACTTGATCAAACTTTCACAATCGAATCTGACTCCATGTTGGCAGTTAAAATGGTTAAGGATCCCTATACTGCAAATTGGCCCCTGTTTGATCTAACCTCGAAAATACATTCCCTCTTAAGGAATGCTGAGCTTAAACATGTTTTTAGATAATGCAATTCAGTGGCAAATGCAATTGCCAAACATCACTCTACTCATAATCAGAGCCTTAGCCTTTCTAATGTTCCAATACATATCAAAGGTCTAATTTCTTTAGATAAAGAGCATACTACCTATATTAGAATGCATAAAAATGGCTCTTCATAGGATTGATACTACTGACAAAGTCTTCCTACTCCCTGCAGGTTCATTGAAAGGCTTCCAAGCTACTATTTTGGCACCAAAACCTTTCTCAAGCCTCGGACACTGGAGGCCTCGTGCTCTCGCGCACTCGAGGTCTCGAGCGTAGGAGCCCTCGAGCACTGGACCCACTCAAGCACTCAAGCTCTCGAGCACTGCCGCCCTCGAGCCATCAGGCACTCGAACCATCAAGCACTCGAGCCCTTGGACCATCGAGTCTCGAACACTAGATACCTTGTGTACTGGAGGCCTCGAGCTCTCGAGCTCTTGTGGGTTCAAGCATAGGAGGCCTCGAGCACTGGACCCACTCGTGCACTCAAGCTCTCGAGCTCGGCCGCCCTTGAGCCATCAGGCAATCGAACCATCAAGCACTCAAGCACTCGAGCCCTCGAACCATCGAGTCTCGAATAGTATACCCCGAGCCCTCGAGCATTGGAGCCCTCAAGCACTGGAGCCCTCGAGCACTGGAGCCCTCGAGCACTGGAGCCCTCGACCACTGGAGCCCTCGACCACCGGAGCTCTTGCGCACTGGAGCCCTCGAGCACTGGAGCACTCGAACTCTGAAGACACTTGATCCCTCGAGCACTGAAGACACTGGATCCCTCGAGCACTGGAGCCCTCGAGCTCTGGAGCCATCGAGCACTGAAGCCTTCGAGCACTAGAGCCATCGAGCACTGGAGCAGCCCTTGAACTGGAGTCCTTGTGCACTCGAGCCCTCGAGCACCCAAGCCCTCGAGCTCTGAAGACACTGAATCCCTCAAGCACTGAAGACACTGGATCTCTCGAGCACTGGAGCCCTCAAGCTCTAGAGCCATTGAGCACTGGAGCCCTCGAGCACTGGAGCAGCTCTCGAACTGGAGTCCTCGTGCACTCGAGCCCTCGAGCACCTAAGCCCTCGAACCCTAGTACCATCGAGTCGTGGAGCCCCCGTCTCACTGGATACCTCGAACATCTCCAGCCCTGCCACCCTCGAGCCATCGGGCACTCGAACCAATCAACACTCAATCACTCAAACCTCGAACCATCGAGCCTCGACCCCTCGAGACCTCGACATACCAAGTACTACTTCCTCTCCTTTTGAATCACTAGTCCACTAGTATTAGATCTTTCTTTTGAAGGCAACGAGGTTGCCTTATCGATGTAATATTCCAAAAACATTATTGTACATCCTTTGGTTCTAAATAGGTTTGGGGAACCTAATAAATATCCCCCACCTCAAGGTGCATTTAAAAAAAAGGGACAGAGGGAGTATTAGTAGTTAAAAATTGATGCAGTTGACTCCTAAAAGTCAAATTAGAAAGATCATTATGGGACGGATGGATTATATAACAGAGAATTCAAGATTCATATCACACTCCTATCAAAAATTATTTTTAAAAATAATTTCTTGATAGAGATTATCCGGCATCGTGGGAACGTATCGGAGGTCCCCTTTGTGATTTCACAAACTGCGGGTGTTTGATGAAGGTGCAATCATGATGGTTCCAAATTAAGTGATAGTAGTTCATTAGTGGTGCATCGGTTGGATGTTCTTAGAAGGACGTCTCTAACTATTCACAGGTTAGAATTTCTATCTTTACTGGGTTTCAATTTATTTAAATGGTGGTGTCTACTGATTAATTCTAGATTAGGATGATTGTATTTAATTGGTTGTCTGTATATAATCTTACCTAAAAAATATTAGTTATTTACATGTTTAAAAATAAAAAGAATAAAAACTAATCCGTTATCCATAATTTCACAAAGAGGAGACCCCTATTGCATTTGTTAAATGAACTTCTCTTTTGAAAGACGGTCTATTTATAAGTTATGGAATGACTAATGTTTAAACGGAAACTTAGAAGAAGTGAAGATAAAATTTTAGGTTACATTAATCGGGTCATAAACTTATAACTATTGCACATTGCATAATAAATTTTTAATGTTGCAACTATAATCTTTTACCTTTCTATTATTTCAATTAAAAGGCGGTATTTTCATATAACATATGAAAAGACGATATTTCCCAAAACTTTACCTTGTTAAATTACACACCAAATTTTTCAAAATTTAAAAGTTAAATATTGTACTTTTTATATTATAGTACTTTTTATATTTTCACATTCAAATGCAGCAAAGTATTGGGAAATGTCATCTTTTCATAAACTTATAGAAAAACGTTGTTTACTTATAATAGTAAAAAGACAAAAGGTTTTAGTTGCAATGTTAAAAATTTACCATGCAGCGTGAAGCAATTATCTTCATTTATTTTAATTTGCAGCTTAAACCTTGGTATTTTCACAGTTTATGGAATGACCATATTTGAAGAGTCGGGCTCTTTAGATATACACATTATTACTTGTTTAACTTATGAAATATAATATCTACAAAATTTTAAAATACAACTTTTAAGATAAAAAATAAAATGAATCATCCATAGTTTATGGATAGGTAATCTTTTCTCGAACCACCATGATAATCTTATAATATTGGTGTTGAAGGTCCACCCGGTATGTAATATAATTTGCGTATTTGGTTGTTGGTCTCTCCTTCTCTTCCTCCTCTCCAATCGGCATCCTAACAGTGGTTACAAATGGAGAAGAGAAGCGGAAGAAAAGAGGAGGTGGTCACCAGGGGGTACACCATCAATCTCCACAAGCGCTTGCATGGCTGCACTTTCAAGAAGAAAGCTCCTAATGCCATTAAGGAGATCAGGAAATTTGCCCAGAAAGCCATGGGAACTAAAGATGTGAAGCTCAACAAACACATCTGGAGCAGGGGTATCAGGAGTGTCCCAAGGCGTGTCAGATTCCGTATTGCTCGCAAGAGGAACGAACTGTCATTGAGGATGATGATTTTCTGTTTTGGAACAGATTATTATTAGTAGTAATAGGCAGAACTGCGATGAGAATACTTGAGTTTTTGCTCCTACTTTTGTACTTCGTTAGGGTTGGAGGTAGTATTTTTGCGGTAGATTGCATTGTCATGGCGTTTAACTTCATGCTGTCAAATGCGTGATAAAGAGGACGCATTTGCCAAATGCGTCCTCACAAAATCGGAAAACAAAAAAAATGTAAAACTAAAAGAACGCATTCAACGAATGCTTCCTCCACACTTGCATCCGTGTTAGGTTACTGTAGCTACATTTATAGAATTTTTTCGTCAAACTTCTGCCTCGATACTGACCCGTGAATGTGAATTTTTAGACTTTTATTTTCGGTTGTTAAGAATGGTTTGTGTGATGATACATGTTGCAAATATATATATATGTATGTATGTATGTATGTATATATATATATATATGTTAAGAATAGTTTGTGTGATGATACATGTTGCAAATATATATATATATATATATATATATATATATATATGTTAAGAATAGTTTGTGTGATGGTACATGTTGCAAAAAAAGATTAGTAGTAACATATACTGATTCATCTTTTTCTGTTGGATTTAATTTTAAGGCTGATGGAATAAATGACCTCATTAATTTGAAATATACTCTGTACACAAGTACAAAATGTTCTGTTCCACTTATAATTTTATTTTGTTTTAATTGGATATCTAGTTTTAAAGAATTCATTATATGTGGATCTGTTAGGCTAACCGAATAATTTGGAATACAATCAAATCCTATTGTTCCATTACAAATATTGGTTTGAATCATAGCTAGTAATGAATCTTTATATCCTTCGAGTCTATCATCCCTTAGGGCCATGAATATTGGAGTTTTAATTCCTAATCTTACTAATGGATGTAAAGCTATTTGAATTAAACCGAAGTGTAAAAATCTATATCCTTGTTCTCTATACTTATGTATAGCAATCTGGGAGAGTAACCTTATCGATTGGAATTCTTGATGCATTGGTAGAATTTGTTCATGGATTTTAACTGAATATGATTTATTAAAATTTAGTATGTCATGACTATAAACTGAATAAATACTTTGGCTTGGTAAAATATGTTGGATTTCATGACTTTGTAAAATATTAGATGCTCTAATAGGAAGACTTGATTCTCCGAGCAAAATTCTTTTAAGTCTTTCTGTCATTCTTAACATGTTTGTAATTGTTCAGTTCACTATATGAATTAGGATGGTTTATGTTTTCAGGGACTCCGTCTATACCATGCGTGGACCACCGCTCTAGGCTGACCAACCGTCTTGCAGGCTTCGGAAGCTGACCAAACTGCCTAACATAAACATTCTAATGCATACTTTAAACTTTGCAATTACTTGATAGGTTAATAATTGGGAGAGAGCTAATAAGAACATGGCTCGGATACCAAAAATGCTTAAAAGACAAACTAGGAAAATATAATTTAGATAATAGCAAAAACAGTAAATAGTGAATAGTAAACAGTAGCGAATAGTAAACAGTAAATAGTGACTAGTGAACAGTAAATAGTGACTAGTGAATGGTAACGAAAATACAAGAACAGTTATTGAATGGAATTTCTTGATATTGAATTGGATTTTGGGACTTGCATATACATGGGAACAAAGGAATGAAGGCGAATTGTTTTTAGGGAAAGCTTACAGGTGTATATGAACTTAAAGCTAGAGGTGGTTGTTCTTCACAAAGTTGGTAATTGCGAGTGTTCGAGTGATGCTCAATTTTGAACTAAGGCTCTCCTATTTATAGAAGCCTGTGATGTCTAATCTATTACAATGTATTGAATGAAATTTGAAATCCGTAGTGGATGGATGAGTCACATGGCTGCTTTTGAATTATAATGGAGTGTGGGATCTTCCATTATCTTTTTTGAGTGGTTGTAGTGGAGTGTGGGACTCTCCACTAACTCTTGTCTGCTGATGCTTGGTTTGAATTATTGTAGTGGAGTGTGGGACCCTCCACTAACTCTTGCTTGCTTGAATTCGTCATTGCTTACGTATTTTAGAAGTCAAACGGGCCTTGACCCAATGGACCTCCAAACAGATCATCTTCTGGAATGCTTTCTGTTTTTAGTAGCCTTCTGGCTTTTAATTTGTTTGTAAATGGCTAGTATGTTCTTGAAGTCTTCATCATCTTCATCCTTTTGAATTTGGGCTGGTGCAGGTTGAATACTGAATGGTTGTTGGACTTGACTCTGAATAGTTTGTTGAATTCCCAGAGCATGCTGGACTGGACTTTTGGCTTGAATGGAGTTGATGCTATCTTCATTTTTTAATGTAATTCGTAGTTTTTCTCCGATTTGTAAGTAGTGGGTTACTGCTTTGACTGAGCAGAAGTTAGATTTATAATTGTTCCACCACTTAATTCTGAATTGTCTAATTAGGGAAAAGGGCATGTTTGGATACATTGATTTAATCTGAAAGCTCCAGGCAAGAATCCACAGAACCCTGAATATAGAATGGAATAATAATTCTTTTTCAAATGGTTTGCACTTGCTAAGCTTATGAAATGTGTCTAAGCCTTCTAAGACTGGAATGGGAAGTATTTCTTTTGATGGTCCTAATTTTAACCACCAATCGTAAAACCACATTGGAATATCTCCAGTGAATTGATGGTGAAAATTAATGAACCATGAATGGTCAAATGACCTAATATAGAAAGTTCTATACCAGGCTTGCATATAATCGGCATAGTTGTATCCTGTGGGGAAGTAATTGACCGAAAAATTCCTATTGGAATGGATACTTTGGAAATTGCTGGGGCGAAGTACCTGCTTAATATATATTTTGGAGTAATCAATCCGACTGGGGTCTTGTTTATTTTTTATATGTTGAATTTCGATGGACTGGGTGTCTACTAGAATGAGTTCATAGTAAGTTTGAGTCTTGTGGATGCCATCTGCCAACCATAGACATGATGGCTTGAATATACTGGATACAAATGTCTTTAGTTGGGGAATATCGGGTTCTGTTTGGGATTGAGTCATTAGAATGTATTCTGGGTTTGGTTTATCAAAATAAGATGGGCTAGGGTTGGAGGTTGATGGAATAGGTTTTTGACTGGGAATCTGAGCAGCTGGCGTTGGTGGATTAAGGATTGTATAGTTTGGAGTTAATAATGGAGTATGGATCAGTCTAGAATATGGAGTCTGGGCTAATGTGGAATAGGTGAGGGGAGGATAATCTGGTGTTGGTGTTTTTGGTGTCAATGGTTTCGGAATCTCATAATCTCTGGCTGATTTTGAATTTGAGGATCCACTGGAACTGGAATGCTTACTCATGCTTTCCTGAGAGGAATTCACGAGTCAAAAAATATGGAAGGGAGTTATCCTTTATTTTAATAAATTGAATCTCAAAATCGAAAACTGATAAAATGGTTTGCCATCTGGCAAATATCTGTTTTGAGACCAAGTTTTTGACAACCTTTAGCAAAATCTCTTTTGCTGATTTACAATCTACCTTTAATAAAAACTTTTTATTGAACACATCATCTTGAAATTTTGAGATGCATAAAACAATGGATAAAACCTCTTTTTTTACTGTTGAATAATTTACTTGTGCTCCTATCCATAACCCTGAATGATATCTAACTATTGATTCTTTTCCTAAATGTAATTGTTTTAATATGCCTACATAACCTACATTTGATGCATCTGTCTCTATTATAATGAATGCGGATGGATGTGGGATACCTAAACATGGTAATGACTTAGCTTTCAACTTTATTTCTTTTATAATTTGAGTGTGTTCTTCTGTCCAGATAGGTGGATTAGTCTTTAATCTGTCATATAAAGGTTTACAAATTATTCTTAATTTTTGAAAGAAATCTGAAATATAATTTAGACACCCTAAAAATCTTTGGAGTTGGTTTTTGTCTTTAATTTCGTTTGGAAATTTATCTGCAAACCCAATTGCCCTTTGAATTGGTTTGATTTTTCCTAAATGAATATCATAACCTAAAAAATCTTATTTTAGTTTGGATTAGTTTCATTTTTTGCTCTGATATAACTAAACCATGCTTCTTAATTATATTTAATAATATCTTTAAGTGTTTGAAATGGCTGTCTATTGAGTCTGAATAGACTAATATGTCGTCAATATAAACTATGACATATCTTGAATAAGGAGTAAATATATCGTTCATAATTTTTTGAAATTCTGATGGTGCATTTTTTAATCCAAATGGCATGACATTCCATTTATATTGTCCAAATGGAACTACAAAGGCAGTTTTGTACTTATCTGTTTCATTTATCTGAATTTTCCAATACCCTGATTTTAGATCAAATTTTGAGAATATTTTTGCATTTACTAACCTGTTTACTAAGTCTCTTTTATTGGGAATAGGATATCTAATCCATTGTAATACTTTGTTTAATGGTTTATAATTTATAACTAATCTAGGAATACCTCTTTCTTTCTCTGATTGTTTATTTACATAAAATGCTGACCAACTCCAGGGTGATTTGTTTTTTATGATTAATTTTCTTTCGAGATGACTTTGAATTTCTTGCTTACGTAGTTCTACTAATCCTGCATTCATTTGAATGGGTCTAACTTTGGCTGGAATGTTTTGTTCATCAAAATCTTTTCCATATGGTAGTGACACAATATGTGTCTTTCTATTCCAAAAATCATTAGGATGAGTTGAACAAACTTGAATTTTAAATTCTGTTTTCAATATTGTAATTTTTTTCTTGAATTAGTTTATTATGTAGTTGTTCTTCTATCTTTGAATAACTTAGTTTTTCTTTTAGGAATGCAATATCTTTTTGTTTTCTATTTAATATGAGTATTTTTTATATATATAACTTGTTTGTAATAAGTGTAATTCTACCTGGCTAGGTGGATTAATAAATGAGAATAATAATTTTCTTCCTAATATTTTGGTACTGATTCCTTCTTGAGTTTTTTTAAAAGGGGTTATTTGGTATAAAAATGGATTTCCTAATACTACATCATGTGATACGTTTTCTAATATAAGGAATGAATGTTTAATGCAATAATTATTATTACTTATAAACTCATTTGGTAACCTTTTATTAATTGTCATTGGAGTACCATTTGCTGCTAAATATTTTTCATTAGTTTTTGCTAAATATTTACTTGGAATTATCCCTTCTCTAATACATGATGCATCTGCACCACTATCGATTGATGCTATTATTGTGGTACTAAAATCTTCTACTCCTATTGTAACTAATGAATACCATTTTTCCATATTAATTTTGTTAATGATGTTGAAAAATTGTTTGTCGGATGGAGTACTTGGGCTTATTTCAATATTTAATTTATCCTGAGGCCAATCTTTGTTCGTAGTTATTCCTATAAGTTGTAATTCTAGTTCTAGATATTTTTCCTTTAATAATTGTAATTCACTTTTAATGGAACTAATATTTGTTTTTAATTTATTAATTTCTATTCGTAAATCACTAGAGGGTACTAAGTTTTTCTTTTTTAGTGCTGAATATTTCTGAATTATTTTAGTTAAGCTAAATGCCTCTTCTATTTTTGGTTTTTCATCTTCTTTTATTAATTCTTTTAATCTAATTAAAGATTCTGCCTTATTTTCTTAATCTTGTAATTTTTCAATCATGTCCAGTAATACTTGTTTTTTATCTCTGACACTACTTAACATATTGAACATGTTAGTCTTACAGTGACACGAGTCAAATTACTAGAGCTTTCAGAGCTAGATTCAGAATCTAATTGTTCATCGTTAGAATTATCTAATAATAATTCTAATAACTTATTTTTTTAATCTTGCTCATCAGTAAATAATGAATTAATCTTTTTCTAGGTTTTATAATGTGATGTTGTATGACCATATTTTTTACATTTAAAACATTGAATGTGGCTATACTTACTACTTTTCTGAAAAGGTTTCTTAACAAAATTCTTATTTTTTGGAAATCGTTTTTTATGCCGGTATTTATTAATCATTTCTTTAGGTTAGGATTTATTTTGAGATGATGGTGGCTTAATACCCATAATGCCAAATTATTGGCAGAATGTTCCCATTTCTTTTCGTTCTGATCCATATTTGCGCTGAATCTTTAAGTCTTGGCATAATGTTAAAGCCTCTTTTTTAATAAAAGCAAATATTTGACCAAAAGTTAAAACATTAAAATCTATCTTATCTGTTCCTAATGTTTTTTTGTAAATTAGTAATTATTCGTTGTGAAAATAAGTTTGGTAATCCTGTAATAAATTTTTCTTTCCAGAATGATGAATTTGAATCTGTTCTTAGTAGGACTTGAGTCAAAAATATATCTCTATACCATTTTCAACCCCCACCTTCGGGTGATTTCATTAAAAAAAATATCTCTATACCATTTGTAATCAGTTAATGAAGGACATCTTAAATTTGTTAAGCATATTTTTGAGTTGGATAATTCGTCTTTTGGGTTTCCTACAAAATACATTGATATTGCATAAATTAGGTATGTTGATCCATCTTGAACCATAATAAATTCTAAATTATCTCCTTCTCCGTGAACCTCTTCTGATTCATGATTTACAATACTTTGTTTATTATCTAATGTAAGATGATTATCCCACCATCCCTTTAATTGTCCTGTAAATCCTATAGTTAATAACATTACTATATTAGGTTCAGAAATATCAAGTTTTGCTTTGTAAGTCATTCTGGCCATACCCATTTCTTGTAATATATTTAATATTTGGTACTCTGATTTTCCATCTATGTTCCATTGATATATAGAGGATCCATCATAACTATTAAATGTATTGTTTTGTTCTTCAAATTGAATCTGGTGGTGTAGGTCTTGGATATTAATTTTTTGTTGTATTATTTTTCCAATTATTTTTAAGTATGTGCATCTTATTTAATTGTAATTGTGGTGTATAATTATTTTGTTCCACAAATTGTTGTTCTATGGCCTCGATTTGCTGTTCTAGTTGATCTGCTGATTCTTCGTCTGGTGTATCAACAGAAGAGTTTGTTGTACTAAATGGTGGGTTAATTTGAGATATAACTCCTATTTGTTTTGAAGTACTAGAGATATCTTGCCGAGGAATATCTTTTCTTACTAATGATAATGTATTTTCCATTTGTTTGGGAAATGAAGAGACTTGGAAGTGTGGTTTTGAAGTTTCATTTGGAAATTTTAATGGTGTATTATCTAACTTAGTAGATATCAAATCTACTTGGTTAGCTATAGTATGTAATATTTGATTTGAAAATTTATTTTGTTGATATACCTTTCTAATGTCATCTAATTTTACTGTTTCATTTCTTGTTCCTTCTGATCCTAATTTGAATGGTGATGCTACTACTGTCTGATTTTCTATCGCAATTTCTATATGTTGCAAAGGTGGATGAATAGAACTTACTACTAAATTATTTTGTAATTTCCATTTTTTATATAAATTGGATTGAACATTAATGATCGAAATATCTTCTAGTTTATTATAACTAACTATATTTTCTTTTTGTAAATAATATTCTAACCATATAAAAAATTTCATTTTTCTTATACCTTTTGTAGTTAATTCTGTATAAAATTCGTGTTTAAGGTTTTCTCTAATTTCTTTTTCTGGTGTTTCAAACCATAATCTATTTGTAATATTTTGTATACTGTAATAGTCAGTATTTAAATATTCCTTATCGATTGAAAATTCTTTAATACTGGTCATCATGTTTAGTTCAGAATTTCTCATTTGACTATATGTAGGTAATCATATTGACGAATTAGAATCTTGAATAATTTCTAGTAGAGGAGTTAAATATCTAATTTTAGAGTCTAGAAAATTTAGAGGAATGTCAGATGTTGAATATCTATGTGAGGGATAGTTATCGATACTTGATTCTTGATTTTGTTTATGATTTTCTATATATCTAGTAGACATAGATCTATTAAATTTTATTAATATATTTCTGCATGTTTGTTCTTCAATGGTTGAAGGTTCAGTAATTCTTAGATTCCTCTAGATGCTTATAGGTTTTTCTGCTATTATTTCTACTGGAATAGTTATTTCATTCCACTTTAATAGTCTTGGAACCTCTATATTTGTTTGATCTGAATTAGTAGTAACATATACTGACATTTAATTGTAATTGTGGTGTATAATCATTTTGTTCCACAAATTGTTGTTCTATGGCCCCTATTTGCTGTTCTAGTTAATCTGCCGATTCTTCGTCTGGTGTATCAACATAAGAGTTTGTTGTACTAAATGGTGGGTTAATTTGAGATATAACTCCTATTTGTTTTGAAGTACTAGGGATATCTTGCCGAGGAATATCTTTTCTTACTAATGATAATGTATTTTCCATTTGTTTGGGAATGAAGAGACTTGGAAGTGTGGTTTTAAAGTTTCATTTGGAAATTTTGATGGTGTATTATCTAACTTAGTAGATATCAAATCTACTTGGTTAGCTATAGTATGTAATATTTGATTTGAAAATTTATTTTGTTGATATACCTTTCTAATGTCATCTAATTTTACTGTTTCATTTCTTGTTCCTTCTGATCCTAATTTGAATGGAGATGCTACTACTGTCTGATTTTCTATCGCAATTTCTATATGTTGCCAAGGTGGATGAATAGAACTTACTACTAAATTATTTTTGCAATTTCCATTTTTTTATATAAATTGGATTGAACATTAATGATCGAAATATCTTCTAGTTTATTAGAACTAACTATGTTTTCTTTTTGTAAATAATATTCTAACCATATAAAAAATTTCATTTTTCTTATACCTTTTGTAGTTAATTTTGTATAAAATTCGTGTTTAAGGTTTTCTCTAATTTATTTTTCTAGTGTTTCAAACCATAATCTATTTGTAATATTTTCTATACTGTAATAGTCAGTATTTAAATATTCCTTATCGATTGAAAATTCTTTAATACTGGTCATCATGTTTAGTTCAGAATTTCTCATTTGACTATATGTAGGTGATCCTATTGACGAATTAGAATCTTGAATAATTTCTAGTAGAGGAGTTAAATATCTAATTTTAGAGTCTTGAAAATTTAGAGGAATGTCAGATGTTGAATATCTATGTTAGTGATAGTTATCGATACTTGATTCCTGATTTTGTTTATGATTTTCTATATATCTAGTAGACATGGATCTATTAAATTTTATTAATATATTTCCGCCTGTTTGTTCTTCAATGGTTGAAGGTTCAGTAATTCTTAGATTCCTCTGGATGCTTATAGGTTTTTCTGCTATTATTTCTACTGGAATAGTTGTTTCATTCCACTTTAATAGTCTTGGAACCTCTATATTTGTTTGATCTGAATTAGTAATAACATATACTGACATTTTATTGTAATTGTGGTGTATAATCATTTTGTTCCACAAATTGTTGTTCTGTGGCCTCTATTTGCTGTTCTAGTTGATCTACCGATTCTTCGTCTGGTGTATCAACCGAAGAGTTTGTTGTACTAAATGGTGGGTTAATTTGAGATATAACTCCTATTTGTTTTGAAGTACTAGGGATATCTTGCCGAGGAATATCTTTTCTTACTAATGATAATGTATTTTCCATTTGTTTGGGAAATGAAGAGACTTGGAAAATTGGTTATCTATAGTATGTAATATTTGATTTGAAAAAATATTTTGTTGATATACCTTTCTAATGTCATCTAATTTTACTGTTTCATTTCTTGTTCCTTCTGATCCTAATTTGAATGGTGATGCTACTACTGTCTGATTTTCCATCGCAATTTCTATATGTTGCAAAGGTGGATGAATAGAACTTGCTACTAAATTATTTAGTAATTTTCATTTTTTATATAAATTGGATTGAACATTAATGGTCGAAATATCTTCTAGTTTATTAGAACTAACTATATTTTCTTTTTTAAATAATATTCTAACCATATAAAAAATTTCATCATCTGACATTGACATATTTAGACTCATTTCTTGCCTTGTTACAAAATTAAATTACTAAAAGCGATACAAAACATAAACTATGTTGAATTCAGAATGCTGTGAGACGTTCTATAAACTATGCATAAAAAAATTCCCTTTAAATTCTCTTTTGATAGAAGAGAGAGAAAATAGGATTCCGAAAAAGTTACTTTAGTACACGCTTCGATATCAAACCTTGCTCATGGAATCAAACAAAGGAGGGGAAAGCACAAGGACTCAGATAACTGTAAAAAACAGTTATAAGTGCACACCTCAATCTCTAATATTTACAACAAAGAAGATAACATCATAACCTAAGCTACACTAGTTTCCTCACTAAATGGACAACAAGATAAATTACAAAGCACCTCTTGCTGTCAATGATACATGCAATATGTTCGCTATATCAGTTTTGAAGCTTGTAAGCAATATACTAACCAACTACATTTCAACGTTAGCTTTGTTACCGGCCAGAATTAAGGAAATCTCCAGTCCACGGCTGAATGCTTGGTTGAAGAGCAAGCGAGACTGGAAAGTAGAAATGAATGGGAACCAAGACAACATTGCAATTGGGGCGAATATTAACATACCCATTCCAGCATCATACATGCGTGCAAACTCTTTTACTGAATCCCATAGCCCCAAACTCCTTACTATCTTCCTCCAAGTGATTGCAAGCTGTCGCAGAAACATACAAGAAATGGAACTGTTCAGGACAAGTAAATCAAAAAGAAAACTGAAATACTAATAGTGCACAATGAACTGGATGACAAATATGACTGATACACTCAAACAGAGAAGAATGGTGATACAAGAAGCTGTAACAACAATCCTTTAGGATAAATGCAAAAATTCAAGTTTTGTATCAATTCCAATGCCTATGAGAAAACTTCATCAATATATCTTTTTAGTAAGATCTTGTGTGTCCAACTATTGGATTATACAGTGACATCTGATACTCCATAATGCACAAAACTAAGAAACTGCTCTTTTTTTTTAACTTACACATATCACAGCCCATCCTGTGGGAATAAACGCAAGGACACTTGCAAACAAGTCTGGCACGGACAGGGGAGTAAAGACCACCACGAGGCAAAGGGCAGCAATAAGTCCCAAAGATGAAACACCTTGGGTAAATCGGAGCATTAATTGAAAGTTTGTGGACTTTTTAGGGCTAAAAGTGAAGATCTGCAGATTATAACAATGAATTGAGTAAATAGGTATTATCACATGGGCAAAATCAAGAAAGAAGTAGAATAATAATAACCTTGAAAATCATTACAATTCCGACAAGTACAGCCCAAGAGAAGCCATAGATCTGAAGAATGAAAATGAATGTTAAGTTCACCCAAAGAAGAAGAGAGAGAGATAACGAGAAAACCACAACTTATACAGACCACAACCGCATCTCAACTTAAGAGAATACATATTACCACAATAGTTATCATCAGAGATACAATGCTAATTCAAACATAAGAAATGCCATTACAGTTTTTTTTTCAAATTATTGAGAGGTATGTTAAGGCAAAAATGGAAATCACAGATAATTATCAAATACAAGTACAATGTGGCAAGAAGAAATCGAATCAGACAGCAATGATAACAATTTGTAATCTTGGCAAACCATAAAATCAACTCAACTAAACCATCAAAATAAGCAACGTATTCATTCTTCCATCTTGGTCCTATAATGTGTATTTGTATTCAACACCAGATGCAACAACGAAGAAGGAAAGATTGCAACACAATTAAAGAGCTAAGAGGTTATTTCATTCGAAGTAGAATACATTCAGAGGATCAGAAGGTAAATGACATATTAAACAAGGTCATTTCAACTGACAGAATGTGAGAAGTGTACCGCAAGTGAGGTGTCTTTCCCAGTCAGGTGGAGTTTATAAACAATGCCGTATTGGAACAAGAAAAATCTTAAGCTCAAAATAGTCTCGAGTATACGGCCTCTGAAAGTCTGGATATGCATCTGAAAGAGAACCAGGAAAAAAATATAACACTAGTAATTAATCTTACAAAAACATTCATATATTACATCATTTCAAATGGAATAAATGAGAGCGGGAAGGAAAACAGGTATAAACAATGATTAGAAAGAAAGGTCTCACAAAGTTGTAATCAAACACGACACATGAAATATATAAGACAAACACTCGTAACTTCATTTGTTTTGTTTTGTTTTTTTGTTGGTTTATTTAAGAACATAATACAATGCAGTGTAACATAGTAGACCTTCAGTATCACAAAGATAATGTAACGACTATTAAACCTGTTCTTCATCCCACCAAGACTCCCAGCTACTATCACCCTTGATACCAACTCCACCTTTATACATGAGCCAGCTAGTCCAATCATCAAAATCTTCGACAGTCCTGCAATGTTTTTTGCTTGTCCATATTATTAACATTAAAACAATAGCAGCAGCTCGCATTTCACAACTCCAAACATCAATAATCTTTACCAAGTCCCAAATTTATTCAGCCATCATGAAACCTTAGGATAGCTAAACAGCAAATTCAGTTCAAACTAAACTCAAGTTAATTTGCTTGGCTTACTATGTTTGATAATGTATAACTGTAATACTTTTAAGCTCTATATTTTACAAGATAAACACAACACACAAATTTCTGCTTGTCTGATGTATGCATAAACTTAAGTAATAATTCCAAGTGAAGTAAATTTGTTAGAAGTAACTAAGATTTAGATTCCCTGAAGCAGTACTGGATCACCTCAAACCTCAAATTTAGGCACACAAAATGTGTAAGGGAGACTCTTGACAACATGACATTCAAGAAGAAATCTTACTTTTGCCACTCAAATCCAGATGGATTGAAGATATAAGGAGCGAAGAGCCAAGATATTACAAGGAACCAACTGCTTATGGTAAGTAAAATAAACGAAAGAGCACCGCCTCCGTCTATGTACCCATAAGCAATGTACACTATGAGAAGCAATGCCACTTCCAGCCTGCAGAATTTTAACCGATAAACAGTAGAAATTAGCTTAACAGATAAGTTTAAACCAAAGAGAATCATCAACTGCATAATTATCACTCACGCTTTGACAAAATGACTTCTTGAATAAAGCCGATAGTTGTCAGCAAATTTGATATGTTTAACAACAAAGCCTCGTCCAGTGGCTCGATACTATAGATTTCATACAGAAGCAAATGAATTACTCTATTCCCTTCAACCAACAGAACAATTCAATCAGAATCAACATACCTTGGCACCTCCATGAAGGATAGTACGGCCAAAATAATGTGTTCTAGTTCCTAGCGAGAATGTGAAGAAGACAGAGCAAAGCTGAAGTTGCATGGTAACAAAGCTAAAAATAGCCTGCGGAAAAAAATAACAGAAAATTTACCGTGATACATCAGTAACTACTACTTATGAGATACATTTAATACAGATAAAGCACATAACATTGAAACATTAAAAAAATATTACACAAAGGAAAAGAGGAAGCTCAAAGACCATTTCTGTGGGTTTTGCTTTTGTAAACTGTGGGTATATGTATACATATATATGTATACATATATTATGTATATGTATACATATATATGTATACATATATTATGTATACATATATATGTATACATATACATAATATATGTATACATATATATGTATACATATATTATGTATACATATATTATGTATATATATATATATATCATCAGGCAAATTACTGCTAGGAAATACAGATAATAGGCAATTTCACATCTTTAAATGCTATGGAGTTTTCAACATTTTCAAAATTAGGACCGTACTTAGGTGAGGGAACCTGCAGGGAGGAAACATAGTGTTGAAGCTAATAATGACGTCTTTTGTAAACTTCTAATGTGATTTAGCTTTTAGAGTTCTCTGTTTTCATGCATTTAAACATGAGCTCTTTGATTTCATGCTATCTAACAGCTGGAATAGCACAACATGTATCTGCTTACTTGAGCCAGGCAAAATGATAAATGATACTCCCCTTGTCCCTTTTTAATGTACACCCAAGCGTTTGGGCACATATATTAAGGGGAGGGAATAAAACTTGAAATGCACTTGCTCTTCATGCACATTTTTCTATCTTATTAAAGAATGTTGAACCTCAAAAAGGAACTAGCAAAAAAGGAAAGTGTGGTCCTTAAAAAGGGACGGAGGGAGTAAAAATTTACAAGCAAAAATAAAATCAGTATGGAGAGAAGAGAACTGCTCGTACAAACCTTCAACAAGCCAAGTTCCAGTATGAAGCCCACAATCATCGGAACAGCTGTAAAAACACCGATTTGGACCAAGAATTGAGCATTTAAGACAGCATCTATTGCAGTGTTACCCAGTATTTGAGCTTCTCTTGATATTCCTTTATCTACTCCAGAGAATGCCTGCACAAGTTAGGGCCAAAATTTCCCCAAAGAATTATCAGCATTCAAAATTATCCACCGAGATTAATCACCAACTAGTTCGAAGGGACAGGCTTCTAGAGTGCACCTATGCTAGGCTGTAGGCAGCAAACCAATAATAGAACATTTCAAATTATGTTATTATTTACCATGTAACTGTTACGAAGAAAGTCAACCCCCTAATTGAGTTTCATCATTACAGAGATAGTGATCTAACCAGAGAAGAGGGAAAGAAAAGAAGTGTATAATGTATAGATGAATGGCACAGTACAACCAAGACAATTAGCAGGGATATGGTTAGTTTCCATATAGCAATAAGACAAATAGTGCAGCTCATCTCAGACAAAAAGAACCATTACAAAATTATAGCTGACTTACCAGATATGCTCTTCCATAGAGAAAAATATATATTGTAAGAACAGTCATCTGCAGCAGAAAGAAAAAGATTTATGAGGAAATTCCCCGGTATTAACATGAAAACCACTCTATAGAGAGTACAGGTAAAACACAACTCCTTCTATACCATAGTGCAAACGTAGAAACCAACTGTAGTGAAATAGAAAGACAACATTCTGAAGAAATCAAAGAGCTGTCCCAGCCGGTACACATCCCTACTTAAAACTTGTTCTCCATTGCCACCAGCCACCTTGCCTTCAAATAAGGCAATTTGGTTCAAACCAACATCCCTTCCCTTCCCAACCTGTATAAATACCAAAATATGAAGGTACCAGAAAAAAGTATCTTGAAAAGTGAGATTGATTATATTAATATTAATCAAACAGATTTAGGTAAGCATCCGCACCTGAATATACTCATGGTGAGTAATATTACCCTGCCTCAGTGTGGAATTAAACCCTATGTTTGCAGGAAGAATTGTTAGGAGATGCATGCAATACACAACAACAAACTCATTAAGGTACATAAATGAAACCCTACAGTTGTTAGGAAGCAATATTATATCATTTATCATAAACTAGTGTCGCTGTAACCCCACAAATTTGTTGGAAACAATCCTGCAACTAAGGCATTTGATTACTCTCACTTTTACAATACTTTAACCACCTTCAACTCTCTACATTGTCAACAAATTTCTTTCTGACCACAGCAAATCTTGCAAAAATCTAATGGCATACATGAGATGTTTTTACTTGAATTGAACCATGAGCATCAAGGCATTAGCAGAAGTAAGCGACAACTGAAGACCAAATTTAAAAATCTTTAAAACTAAGGTTATTAGAAGTTTGTAACCTTAATCTGGTCCGACCAAAATCAATAATGCTATCAATAAAGCACAACCAAAATCTTCAAAACTATTAATATCAAGAGTAGTCAACATGCAAATGAAATCTAATTGGTGGTTGAAATTTCACTTGAACATCCTCACATCCCATTCTTTTTGCCAGTTTCCCTATCCCAATAAATGAATAAGACTTGTAAAAGAACAGAAATAGCAAGTTTCTTTCCATGTGTGGAATGATCATATGATGCTAACATCCCACAAAAGAGTTAGGATCCATTTGAGTGATCTGACCAACCTTTCTACATTAAACTTTGTAACTTCGCCTACAAACAGTAGGGGTAAGAGGTAGCACTTATCAGAATTTAATTTAGACAACTCAGAAGAAACAAATCCAAGATCCCCTCAAATGACCAAGAGGATGTTTAAAACAACTAAGCATTTATCCCAGTACATTAGGTTGCCTATATGGATCAAATCCCGCAGTTGTGCTTTGTTAAGAAACATAGCTTCATATAATTTTAAATACACCATAACCTTAATTCTTCTCTTTCAAGTCTTTTTAGGCTACTCTCTTCACCTTTTTGAAAGTCTGTTAGTGGTTATCTTTGTTCTAAACATCTTACTGGGAATCCCCATTTGTCTCCCACGTATATGTCCAAAGATCTTAAACGTGTTACTCTCATTTTTTTCATCTATTGGTGCCACTCCTACTTTGTTTCTAATAGTTTCATTTTGTATTCTATCTAATCCACATATCCACTCACATTCTCATTCCTGCTATGTTTTTTATATCTTGAATCATACTCATCACCGGACACTCCAAACCGTAAAGCATCTCCAGCCTTATAGTCCTGTTAAAGAATTTTCCATCAAGGAGATGTAACCTTAAAGATTCTACACATCTAACGCTCAGACAAGAGTTCAAAGTAAAAAGAAGTCGATATAAAGTTGACCGTGCTTGGTCCTGAAACTAAATAAAAGCAACCATTTTTATCATCCATAATATAGCAGTAAGTTAAAAGAAATTACACTACCAGCATAGATATCTTCACTGATATTAATCACACGTGACGCTTTACTGATGCCACCACGAGTAATATGAAAAACACGATCAAACACATCTGGGTGGCCATAGTGCATACGAACTCTGTAGAAACATAAACATATAATACAAGTTAAAGTTCTTCATTCAATATATGATAATAGTTTGATGCAGAAAGAAAACATCAAACTATTTGCACAATATCAAGACCCTATATAATTGACAAGACAATACTTGTTAGTTAAACAATGCAAAGGTCAACAGAAGGTGCATCCTCGATGCCAAACTGTAAGTTGGATGAATAGCTTTATCAAATCCAATAGAAACTCCTGTACTGATCAGGATACCTCTAAATAAAACCCAATAAAAGTTAATGGACAATCAGTAATGCAACTTTTTTTATATAGATAAGGATTGTTTGGCTACAGCAATCTAAATGGATGTGGTCTGTATAGAACCAATTATGACATGTTGCACGTGAAAAGTAAGCCATTTGTCCTGCACGCTACAGCACATCAACATTACTTACTTGAGAGGTTTTGCCAAAACACGCTGCCCCAGTGTCACAAAGCTAGTCTCCTGATTTGACATGAACCAGGCCAAGGAAGAAACACTGCTTGCACACAACCAAAATCCATAAGTAATTATTTGGAAAGATTTATTGCAGTATCCTGACAGATTAGGAAGACTAACCTTCCTGTGAACACATGCTCCCTAACACCAAGAATAGTCGGGGGCCGAAGTCCGTGGTTTCCATGAAATTCTTCAAGAAGATTTCGCATTTTCATTGCCTCCTCAAGGTAGTTGTCCTGCAAATAGAAAATTAAAAGGTTTGGTTTAACTAGAAAAAGAGTAAGAGGGGTGGACGTGCTTTTCAGAGTATAAACCAACAAAAGGTGTAGATCCGGGAATGACATCATAGTGCCTTCCAATTTTATTATCATTATTTCTTCTCTTTTGGCATGAAAGGATTCCAGCTCAGATTTTCTGTGACGACAATATATATTTAACTCATTCATATACATAAGAGGTATGTTCCAGGATGCAGCAAAGTGAATAATCTATGTGGGACAGAGGGAGTAGTTATATTGGTCATGGTCATGGTCTGACTATTCCCATTCAATCAACGGTGAATCATGACCTGGTATACTTCTTTCCAATTGGATAACACTCTGATAAACTTTCATTCGTTCAAAAGAGGGGTACAATGGTTAGTTCCTGTTCCCCGTTAATGAACTAAAATCTGGCATATCTTTATGAGGTAGGGAGGAGGCTAAGAGCTTAAAGACTACTAGGAGGTAGGATGTGAATGACTTCCATAGGGACCAAAGACAAAACCAGGGACCAAGATTTCCGACAGTAACAAAATTGACCCCCTTTCATTTCTTCCCTATCCAAACTAGCCCAATAATTATGGAGAATAACCCAGGAAGTCACCATTGTGTATCACTTCAAACATTATTCTAAGAGCAATATGACAATTCTTCACAACTGCCTTTTGTGCATTTAATGGTAGCAAATATTACATTCTGATGATGGCATTTCCATCCTCAAGAAGCCATGGGGAAAGACACCCAGCTTCTATTAACACGTGGATAAACATGGAACCATAGATATAGAATTCTAATAAATGTGTATGAAAAGAATTTTTAGAAGGAAAAACAGGTTCTGCAGAAACACATTATTAGCTATGGAGAAACCACCTGAGAGATCAACTTTATTTGAACCATTTTTAAAATTAAAAGCAAACACGGATTGGTACACGAGTCAAAGGTACACAGCAAACAAAAGGAAACCTTGTGTGGAAATGTTTGTTTGGCATCATAAAAAAGTTGATTAGAAAGTTAGAAGATATATTTGATAAAGAGGCATTCCAAAGTTGACAAACCCCTTAAGACAATAGAAGGCATGAATATCATGTATATAAAGTAGATTGGCAGAACAAATTGCCACATTAAAGATACTAAAACCACTGATTCTTCATTTCAGAACCAAAATACAACACAATAAAATCTAAAAGCAAAGCCTTCCAGGCCAAGCCACTGTATGGTCAATATATTACTTGTTGACAAAGAATATCATAGAAACCTAAGAGGAGTTATAGTCTTCCAAAATAATTCAAGTACACATCTGAATACCACATTTTTCTAGATATGTGGCAGACAGGAAGTGAAAATAAATGACCAAAACTTATTCAAAGTCTCAGAGAATATATGGAGAAAGCAAATGACCTGATTCATGTCTATTGTTTGAACAGCATCTCCACGTGTAAAAACTATGGCGTGGTTTTGGTTCTCTGGCTTCCCCTCCCCAAGTTTTGGATCTCCAGGGAGTCTTATGGAAAATATTTCCTGCATACGAGTGTCATTTAGAAAACATGAGACCCTACCAATCAACATTACAATAATAGGGAACAAATTACAGATTAAAACTTGCAAATATAAAAATCTAGAAGCCAAGAAAAGTATGCTTTAAAAACCAAGCCACATTGGGAAAATTTAAACACAGACAATAAAAATTTTGAAGATAGAGCTCCATATTAAACACCCATCCAAACTTCCATTTGCTGAAGGAAAATATTGAGCATCAGCCATGCAGCTTAGTTTTCTAGAGAGCCCAAGTGTAATCTAACAAGGTGGCATGCCTTGAAAGTAACAGTCAACTCTCTAGTAACTTATACTCATCAAACAAGCACGAAATTGCCAATGGTACTTGAAACTAACAATTCTAGCATCAGTGTACTTGGTGAACATTAGCATTCGACCAAATCAGAAAAGATAGTGAGTAGTCAAAGGTCTTTTGACCTCCTATACAACTAGCTGATTCAAACCCCAACTGTGTTTCACAGGACATGTTATCCTCACCTATATAGAGCCAAAAGACAACCTGTCATTACCATCATAGCAGAAATACAAAGAGTTGGATAAAACTCAGGTGCTAACTAGAGTGAAGTTAATCTTGGTGAAGCTTCATAATAATTGTGGATCAAATAAATTACGCATACAGACATAATCCTAATCTGAGCCTACTGATTCCACGCTTTTATGATCCATATGAGCACAAAGATCATATTAGAGTTAGGATCTTGCATTTTATAGCGTAAAAGATACAAAACTAAGTTTCCACAAAATAAGCTACGTCCTCATCCAATCTCAATAAACGGTTAATCATATTAATTAATAATTAAAGTAAACCCCTATTACTTATAGTGGCTTTTATACATATTTAGAGAGCCCAAAAAGAGTTAAAACTTTAACTAAGAAAAATCAATCAATTTTGAGTGGCATATTTGGCTAAAATTGAAAAGGAAAGAAGAAAAAAACTTGAATTACGGAAAAAAGAAACTGCACCTGATCCTTCCCATGTGCATCACCTTTTACAAGTTTTGAATAGAACTCCTTTTTCACTTGTCCATAAGCATTGGCAATCTCTTCTACATGTATGAAAGCAACACGGAGTGCCTCATTCCTGTCGAAAGACATTTTAAGTACTTTGTGCTTTATGCAGCATAAATAAATAAAATATATATATATATATATAATACACTAATACAGACAATACGTCAAATCAGAGCAGCAGACAGCGAAAATAAATCTGAGCCATGGGTTATTACTAGTATGATCATTCCCTAATCAATCTTCCTAACTCCTAAAAATGAAAACCAACAGATTCTGCGCACTAAAAGATGATCACATCAATCCTTTCTACCGTTCCGCGTATACTTAACCCATCCTATTTTTACTTGGATTTTCATTATTTTAAGAAAATGCGTGTCATTTGAATTTGTAACGGTCAATTGTAAGGAAAATTGAATCAGCAACCATTCAAACTTATCAACTAGTTACAGTACAGTATAAGGGACACCGTAGCTAACTATCTCATTTCTCTTTCTCAATATATGATATATCTTATACCACTTGCTCTTTCTACACCTCTTATTTTAACGTATCATCTTTCTCTCTCTATACCCTTGTCAGCTAATGCTAATATTCTATTTATACATCATTTTGGATCATTTCTCATACAAATTTTTATTACAAGGATTAAATTGGAAAATTAGCTACTCGTCACTGGTAACAGTGATATCCATTTCATAATATATATACCAAGCACTAGTAAATCAATCATGACCCCATTGTAATTGACCTCTTTCATCGATCAGCATTATTCCCAATACCAAGCACCTCTAAGTAAGCAATCAGGAAGGATATGGAATCTGTACTACGTCCAGGTCCACACAGTGCTGTAACTCAGACCGAGTGAAGGTAAAAAACTATAACACAAACTCTTGTCCATGACAAAAGAACTTAAGGCACCGTTTCAAAAGCACTGACAGCCAAGAATGCAATTAAGAAGATCAAACCCAGAAAAAAAGACTGTTCCAGAGACAAATCATTGTCGTACTAAATTCAATCAGAAGAATAAGGTACGAGGAGATCAGTAGTAAGTTGTACCTTTGCAATAAAAGAGCAATATCAGCAGCTTCTGGTGTTTTTCTCTGCTTCTGTTGCCCATATATTTGACATGAAACTACATAAGTGAACTTAATATCTGCTTGGGCCCGTGCTTCAGGTGACAACTCAAAACCCTGAGTCCTAGGGAAACTAATTCGAGAATAAGCATCTCCTGCACACATTATAGTGTAACAGTGATTATGAATAGTTCTTCCATCAACCAATAAATAGCAGAAAACAATTGTGTAATGATGAGTACCTCCTAAAGATCTCTTTTCCAAGAAGCTCTGCAACATTAATGCTCTTCTATAATACATCATACCTCTGACTGTATATCACGAGTTAAAGAAATCATTTGAGAAATCCGAGTTACAGAAAGAATCACATAGCTCGATGTTTTCACGCAACTAAGAACTCACATTTACCCCTTATATAAACAAAAGTATGTCAGAAATTACCTGTCCTGGCCAATGTTTGGCCTCTATAAGATGCCCAAAACCGGAGTTCCAAGGCGTCACTAGAGCTTCTTTGAATTTCAGCATCAGCACTGTCACCACGTCCAATCCTTTCCAAGAAATTCTCCCATTCATCTACAATTGAGAAGCAGAAGATTGATAATGGTTAAGGCACAGTTGATCATTTGAAAAGAATTATTAAATAAACAATAAGAAAACCACTGGATAATCAGAAGAGTACACAAACCAATTTGAAAAAATAAAAACACATTGTTTATGTTCAATTGACTTCTACAGAAAACAATATAGCTCAAATACCATGAAGAAAGGTAAAAATTAATAGGTTTCCCCTTCTCCCCTTTTCTCAATTTTTTAGGCGCTAACTGCTTCGTGTAAGAAGATGTGTATGGAATGATAACAATTATAAGAGAAATAATTTTTTAAATGTATTGCTGGCTTAGTAGTGGAGAAACATAACATTCACCGTTGATGATATTTGGAGATTGCTCAACAGTGGGATATCAAACCCATTCCACCATAGTGTGCATGCAAATTTGTGTGCATGCAAATTTCCTATCTACTTCAACCATAGTTTGAGACTTTTGGCTTCAGGCAATTCAGAACACTAGTGCAAACATGTAAACATAGTTGGAGAAAATAAGTGTGTGACAAACTGGACTGCCTTAAAGCACAGCAAATATCCCACCTATTGACCAAAGATAACAAGTAGGTGTTTCATCAAACAGCAGCTAGCAAAGAAGCTCCATGGGCAGAATGACAAAAAACCATTTATCACGTGCCCTAATAAAATATATAAACCACTAACTATTTAGT
This sequence comes from Rubia yunnanensis, assembly GCA_037428765.1. Lineage (NCBI taxonomy): Eukaryota > Viridiplantae > Streptophyta > Magnoliopsida > Gentianales > Rubiaceae > Rubia > Rubia yunnanensis. The sequence continues at coordinate 39,909,340 of CM075068.1, forward strand.
AAATTGAAACAAAAAGCACTACTATTCAACCTGTCAACCCATACTTAAAACAGAGATCAGAAACATGATGCCTTAACTTCTCTACATCAAAACTTTTTTTCTCAACTAGAAGCAGAGGAAGTTGTCAACAACTGACATTTACTAAAAGTGATGACCTGCAAGTGAATACTCCAAAATACATGAGGAAACAGGCCATTATTAATAGATTAAAATTTCCAAAACACTAGTGACGCCGAACTGATACATTTTACTAGTTATGTGGCTTGAGATAGAAAGTTCTACTTGTGCACATCAGCATCAAGTTGAAATGTGATTAATCAAACATACAGGATATTTTTGAATGTTCAAAACATTAATTTTGTGAGAAATACCTGGAAATATTTTCTGAAGATAGAAAAGAGTGGATATGCCATCTTCATTTTCAAGCCGTAACTCAGAGGAACTATACAGAACAGTCTCACTGTAGTATGGCGTGAAGACGCTGTTTTGACCAAAAATAAATGAAGAGAAATTTATGATACATTCAACAATGAAATATCAAGCTCAGGAACCAGATAAAGCATATACCAGAAAGGAATCATTTCAGAAACTGGCTTTGCAGCTGGCATGTCCATAAACAGTGAATTCGCAAAGAATTCTAATCTTCTCCTTGCTTCAAGGTTTTTAGGTATATTAGCTGCAGAATCCTTAACTGTAAGAAGTAGGTGAAGCCTCTTGACCTGCTCCCTCTGTAGACGAATGAAATGTTTAAATTATAAGATTATAATAAGACACACTCTAAAGAAAGATCATTAATCTTCACATCTTACAATTTCAGGATCCTTGGGCCATTCAATCCTGGAAAACAGCCTCCCTTCATTCCTGGCCCGGGACAATATATTCCATGTATCAAGCTGCTCCCTGGGACAAATTAAAACCATTTTTAACATCCAATAATCCAAATAAAATTCTGGAAGTACTTCTCATAGGCAATATGCCCTAACCTTAAATCTGTTGACAGTAACTCATGTGTAACCACCTCATAAAGTTCAAACATGGCTTTGGCAGCACCTCTTGCCAATTCAGGAGTCTCATTCCTAATCTGAAATGATATTTTAAAGGCATCTCAATCAAATCATAACAAAAATCATATACAAAATTAACATGCTAGAACTTTCTCCTATGCCAACAAGAGACCATATTACATAATACAATAAAGGACCTTTTTTAGGATAAGAACATTTATTCAACTATGTTCGTTCAACAAGAGAACATTTCTTTTGAGTCAGACACAATGTGCTCACATAAAGAGGGGAGTCAAAAGTAGTAGCAACAAGCTATATTCGAAAATAAAATGTCTTTTTTTATCACCTCAGTATCTCAACCCCTACCCAGTCCAATTTGTTCCAGTAGTTTCTTAATTGTACACTTATTACTGGTATCTTGGGTCTCCTGCGCCGATGTTCGAATCATTTTAGGTGTGTTCTCTCTTTTTTTCATCTCTTAGGTTACAGCACCTCTATATTTTCTATAATGATGATGTATTCTATCTAATCGTTTCTACCCTAACTGAGACACATCCATAGTAAGGTGGAGTTTAGTTCTTGAGTAGAATTAAAATAGAAAGTATTGTTTACATAGTTAGGTATTTCTTACTGGAATCAACCGTAATACAGGATTTTACATTAAAACAGTACACACCATTCTATTTTAGACGCATGAGAGAGGCAGAGAAAGGGACTAGAGAGGGAGTATGATGACATATAGGGGAAGAGAGAAGATGATAGAGATATTGTAATGATAGAGAATGGAGGAAAATTATTTAAACAGAAAATATGAGGATAATGAGTACATAAGAGAGAAAGTAAGACGTGAAAGAGAAACTTGGCAATAAATGAAAAAGACGGTACAATAGCGATTATGAAGGATAGGGTGAAATTGGAAAACTACTCAAAGGCCACCAAAGTTTTAGAGCCATTTTCAATTAGATGATTTTCCTTTTCTTTATCGTTCCATTCTTTTATCCCCAACCTTCTAACTGAACACCAGCCGATAATGTTCATAGATACTTTAACTAATACTGTATAACTTATACAGCTTTCAACTATGAGCATAGTAGCAAACCATGAGAATAATACCCATGCAATCCCTACTAAGATCTTCACACTGAACAAAATTTCATACCATCTACTGCGCTGGCGTTCACCTATTTATCTGAGGTGTAATCTCGTTTCCATATACTCTCCATCAACACTATAGAAAGTTAAAGCTCCAACAATGTAACTTCCAATTTCATAATTCTAGTGCTTGTATATACAAATAAAACTAATACTGCACTAGAGAATTTACTCATACTCATCATAAGGTAATCCTATAATGCCTCAAAATTACTAGATAGAAATTTGCACAATACTTGAGCATTTGTACGGTAACAGAGTAAAAACAGACTATACGACTTTTCCTGCAAATTATCATAACGCACATGTAACAGAACAGTAAGAAATATCCAGAAGGTCACAATAATTTAAAAGTCATCAATAGCAAAATGACAAAATCATGTCATCATAACTAATGACTTCAGATATTCGAACAAAGTAATTTTGACAACTATGAACTATTAAATAAAACTAGGAAACAGTTAACCAAACTGCAGTATTTTGACCAATTAGCGAAATTATAAAGCTCTAAAGACTGAGAATAAATACACTCAAGAAAATCATAGTATGATATTTGGACACTAAGAGGGGCACAATTCAAAGTCATGTAGTACCACAGATTAAGGTTAGAGACATCAAAGATCATATCATTTGACATTTGGCTACTCCCTAGTATATATATGTTAACATCTCTGAGGTACTTTTTGTTATTATTCCTTTAAACCTAATCTTTTAATGGAGGGATGGGGGGATTATAGATGCAATAATTACCAGCAGTCCTGTCAATGCTGTAAATCGTGATAGCACCATAGGAAGCTTCTTAAGAATCAATGTGATGACAAGAGAGCCCTGTTGAATACTGTTGTTGATTTCACGATATATCTTTTCAACCCTGCAGTGTAGATTGAAAGAATATTAAATAGTATTAAAACCAAGTTTAACCATGCAAGACTAGGAGTTCAAAGTTCAAGTGCAGAGAGCAAAGGGAAACCCACCAAAGATCCCCCTCTCCATCAACCAGGGAACGCAAAACCTTTTCAATGCTGTAGTAGCACTCCTGAACAGCATAAGCCATATACTCATCCTTGCATATTCTGTTCCAAAGATCTGCTTGGGTATCTTTGCAATCTAGAGCCAAGTCAATTGCCAGCAAAATCTGTAAAAGCATAACTCAGAATACTGAAATGAAGACTGGAAAAACATTCAACTAATTAAATAATGCAAAGAAAACAAAAATCACCTTACTACTAAGAAGAAACAAAGGCCATTGAACTAATTTAATAGTTCCTGTGTTGCTTGGCATTGACAGCAAGTCCATCTCCCTATAGCAAACACAAAAATTGAGTGCGCAGGATGGCAATGCATAAAATGAGAACCAATGGATGAAATGTAGTCATTTAGATAACTTTCAAAGACAAGCTTCAGCCATTTACCTGTTACTAACATAATCTTCCTCGCGTAAGCTTTTGACGATTTCATTCCAAAATGGGGAGAATATGGCTGCGTATTCTTTGTTATAATCAGCAGAAGCCTGTTGAGAAATATACATCCAAAAATACATTGCAATAAGTAAACATGATTAACCAAAAGAAAAAGAAACAAAAGTGAAAATTCCGGGAGATGCCAACCAAAAATGAACATATGGAAATGGAGCTACGAAAATCCCCATATAATCACCACACAGATCTCTTTAAAAATTCTACCAAACAGAAAGTACTCCCTTGAGCGCCAGAAGTGGCTCCTTTTCAAAATAAAAATATAGCCCTCGGATCATCACTATACAAGGTACAATGACACATGAGAATCTTGTACCTTACGGTTCTAACCTACATCTTACACTGACACCATGAAAAACAGTTCTAAAATCCCCAGCATAACTTTCAGCCTACACCTAAATCAGGCCATAATGGGCTGAACAGCCAGAACCTTCCATGTATGAGCTAGTCTGCCTGCTCATTTTAACATCAGATGAGGAAATAGGCAGATGAACATAATGTGGCAGCCCATTTTAAGGATCAATGGTAGCAGAGGTGCAACACAACAGAACCATTTATGTTAAATGATAGTCCATCAATCAAACTAAGCAAAGACGGGGGAAATTAAACATCCATTTTTGTCTCTTCCTATCCTTGCCTGAATTAACAATCTCAAGCAGTTCTACAATTCCATTTCATCCATTTGCTTAACCAGTGAAAATTTGCCGTGGGAGAGGTAAAGATGGCTGAAGAAATTTTTCGGAAGTACATGTTGCAACAAACACGCAAGCAAGACATATTTGGGCTTTAAAATGACTCACAGCAGGCCTCATCTTGCTGGGTTATTGTAACAGGGCGATTGCATTCGACAACAATGAAAGACACTAGAAACTAAAGTAAAATTGACAACCAAGGAGGGAAAAGAGAAATAAAAACTAGAATGTACCTGTGGTGATGACCGGTCGAGAGGCATCCTGTAGCAGAAAGTATAAGGCCAATCACCAGAATGACTATTATGATCAAACAGTACATGTGGAAATACAAGATTTACAATTTTAATGACAGACACCCATCAGTACCTTTTAACCTGAGGTGAGGCGAGATTCTTGACAAAAGCCTCTGGAAAGCTTTCAAAGCGTCTATGCACCATTTCAATTGAACGGATCTATAAACATCAAATTTCAAACAATGAAACCAATAACTCATTATAGAAACACAGATTAAAATAATGCATGCTAGTATATATTCAGACGAAAAACAGAATGATTTAAAACAAACAATCTAAATATTGTGGTGCACTAACCTCTCCTAAACGAGCACGTGCTCCCATCACAGCCCCAACAACAGCAGATAACAAAGTATACCATATGTGAATATCCATGATATATATCTGGGAGCATGAAAATTTTAGGCCGGAATAGAAAAGGAAAAAAGAAGATGACGTAAGAAGTTATCAAGACCTCAATCAGGAAGAAAATTTAAAGGAGAAGACTCAAGTTTCAACATGGAGATACTCAAGCACATATAGAAACAAAGAGAACGTTTGCTCTAGCATTCTAGAAAATCCCTTTTAAAATTAGACAATACAACAATGCATCACTTTTAGTGAAGCTTTAAAAATCCTCATCATAAATTACACAACAGAATAATAGATCACTTTATGGAAGTGCTTTATCCAATCAGGTAATTGATACCATGCACTACAGCTATACCACTATAAGTCACTAATGTTACAAAGATTACAGAGTCCCAGGAAAAGATGAGGTCAATATGCTACCACAGCTTCACATCCAATTCTGAACTAAATAGAACAATTTTAAGATTTTATCCACAGTAGACTCGCATTCCATTAAATCAAACCAGCATGAACAGATTCTCTGGAAAGGGGGAAAAAACTTTAGTACAAAACTAATTAGCACTCGCTCAATCAACAAGACCCGGATCTATAGTTTTGTCACCTATCTCCATATTTTAAGTTATTATAATTTATACATAGTACATAAATACTCCCTCTTTCCCATCTCAAATTTCACACTTTACTAGTATTTGACACTATTATCTATCAAACTTTGACCACATATTTGAATAGATTTATAAGCAATAATACTATCATATGTGATATTGATGGTTTCGTCGTAACAAGTAGTTTCTAAATATCAACTTTTTATATGTCGCTATTATACGCAGTTAAACATATTAACGGTCAAGCATCTTTCTTGATAACCGTGAAAAAATTCTATGAAATTTGAGCTGGGACGAAGGGAGTATGTAATACTTACCGCCACAACAGGTCCCCACAGGCTAGCTACTGCTAAAGCATTGTTGTTGTCTGCCATCAAGAACACAAGTAGTTAGTATTCTTTTCGAAGTAAGAAGCATTAGAACAAATTGTCATCCATAAGGGGAAAATATCCAGAAAATACAACATAGACAAAACAGCAAAGGCACTTCAAATTAGCTGTAAAGGAATATTCATCTGTCGCAAGTGTTATGATGAGGCGACAGAAAATGTTACATACACAGTAATGGAGTGCTAAAGGTTTGACAGAGTCAAACCACTTGTGACATGTATACCAACTTCTTATACAAATGAATCATGTGACACAAATGACCAAAGAAAAAACTATAAAATGGGTTAATTCCCGCAATTTGAAGCAGATAATGAAGTCTTTGAAGAAGAAGACTTAACGAGCTGGTAAAAGAATAGCAACAGAGAAATTGAATATCATGAGCAGTAAATCAAGAGAATATTCGATCACATGAACACCTAAACTTCAAATGAGAAATAGCACCCCATAACTAAGATAGACAATCATCAGTTTCAGGATAAAAAAGAACACAAACAAGAAAAGAAACACTTACGTTTTGATACAAAATCATGCCATGAGTATTCCAACGAACGGATATGCACAATTATATTTGTTGGTTGGACAAGGGGCTTAATCTGTAAAATATTAAATTATAAATAACATATAAATTTTAAATTTCTATTCAAATTCATCGACATTAGAGAATATTGTCAACCCCATTATTCAGGGTAGAAGTCTCTTTCACACATGTTATGCAACAAACAATTTGACTCCAAGATACAGGTGGTGCAAATCACAAAATTCAAGAAAATTACTTACCTGGAGAAAGTAGGCGAATGTGAACTTGCAGGCAAAGATCACCAACCAGTAAGTCACGTATCTGAATTAGTCCAAAGTACACAAGATTCAGCAGTGTAGCAGCATAGGAGACTACACATGATGTTGAAATTGTTGCAAGTTCTATAGAATGAAGTTGTCATGTTAACGACAAGTCCAGCAAAAGTACCCAAGAAAATAAAAGCAAAAATTATATGCTCATATAAGTAGCTGACAGCCAGGAAGAGTTTCTTTAACCTACATGTTTCTCCCTTGTCTCTCATGCTGTATCAGTAATGAGCTTTCAGAAAGTAATAACATAATCAAATTAGTTTTTGTCCATTAGTTATTGAAGTGATATGCTTTATCATGTATTACAGCTACACAACTCCAAAAGTAGAAAATTCAACTCCCAATATTCATGCATCAGTTCATGTCCGTGCTCAATCCAGTTGGGATACTCTCTAAAAGAGAGATTGTCCAAAATGGTACCCACTTTTAATCGAAATTCACAGCTTGGTACCCAAATTTTGAAATTGTCTTTAAAAGGTACCCATTTTTTTTCAATTATGTCTCAAAATGGTATCTTTCAGCAAAGAATGGGCACTAATTTGGATCAAAATTGTGTCATATTGGTACCCACTTTTAACTAAAAAGTACCTTTTCGGGACATTAATGAAAAAGTGGGTACCTCTTAAGAACAATTTTTAAAATAGGGTACCAAACTGTGAATTTCACTTGAAAGTGGGTACCATTTTGGACATTTTCTCCTCTCTAAAAATAAGTTGTAATTGCTAAACAGATAAATAAACTTCTCTCAACAAATCAAACACAAAAGGGATGCGCAAACAGAGGCAAAAGCCGTAAAATCATCCATAAAAAACCATGGATCAGGAACCATGGCAGCTTCTAATTACGTCCTTCAATATATAATTGAATCTTAACAAATACACCAAATAACCCAAAATACTTCTTTTCACACAGGCAAACCAAACTAAAAGAAGATTGTATTTACAAATTGCAACTAGAGAGTCAAATATTTAGAGAACACATCTAGTAGGGCTTAGACTTCATGTGAATCATATTACAGGCAGTAGAACCTATGCCCTTGTTTTGTGGGTGATGAAGCAACAAATAGAACGTTCACATTATAAAACAAAGATCCAAATAATGGTACCAACCTTATGTAATCAGTTGTCCTCTCCACAAGACCGCGGCCTACAAAATACCGCTCCTGTGAATTTAGACAAACAAGTTAACCACTAGAAGTTTGAAATGCAAACATAGAGAGCACTGTCTTACAATCATCACGTAGTACCTGATATATCCATTTGAAAAACTGAAAAAATGACTGATCGGCCATTTGAGAAAATGAGTGACATGCTGGAATTCTCAAGAATAGAGCTAAAATCAGTCGTATTCCTGCATACACACCCAAGACAAGGACATAGATCCGAAAGTATAGGGAATTGGTATCCCCGTTACTTTCCTGCAAAACTTTTCTGAAATACAAACACATCAGCAGCTAGTTCAAGCACTAGGAAGGTACATAGGAAGAAAAACAGTAAAGACTCACATATACACATAGATAATGAATACAGAGCTCAAAGACCACCAGAAAAACCGAATAAAAATTCTTGAAATAGCCATCCCTCTAGCAGTTGTGTAAGCACCAAACATAAGGAGTACATCCAAAAAACCTACATAATTCATTAAGATGAAAATGTGAGCAGAAGGTCTCATAAATCTCTTAAAAATCACATAAACTCCAAGCAGGCAAGCACTGAATGACTTACTCTCAAAAAAATTCATTACTGCAAATGTTGGACCAACACTAAGGACTGACTTGAAAGTATCAAGATTGATTCTTCCGTCATTAAAGGCTATTATTGTCAAGATCTGTAATCAACAAAAAATATTATTGGTTCTCTATGCACCATTATTTCTGTTACTTTCCAGCAAAATGATGGCTGCAGAAATAACCTGAAACATTATGGTCAGGAAAATCCACATGCGATGGAAACTTCGGTACAAGTGAAGAAAGGTCCGATGCTCAACAAAGGTGCTTTTACCCGTCTGCAGGAAAAGAACTTATTATTAAAGAAGGAAGAGGAGAAGGAAAGGTAGCTACAGTAAAATGTCAAGTATCTGGCGACTCATACCTCCTTATCAAATAGAAAAGGAACAAAGTAAATATAACATACTCCCTTCGTCCCAGAAATAACTTTCTACTTTCCCTTTTAGTTCATCCCACAAATAACTTCCTATTTGTAAATTTTCCATATGTAGTCTTTCAATCAACCAAATTTATCCCCATTAAACCCCCAAATTTACCATTACTTGCTACTTTTTGACACTATTCATGACATCACTCATGCAAAAACTAACAAAAGCTGATTTTTGACATTAAAAGATGCTGCTACATCAGCTTGCAAAAAAGATTGAACCAAAAGTAAATATAACATTAATTGTGGGATGGGAGGGAATACATAATATAAATTATATCTCCAAACAATGTCCTTTTTCAAAAACACAAGGCAGAACATAAATGTCTATCTTGTGCAGGCTTAAACACAGTAAGCCCGGCATAAAATCCAGGTATATCACTTCAAGGGTTATTAAAACAAAATGAAGAGCAATTGGACTAGGTCAACAAGATGAAGAGTTGATCGCACCCACCCTTTTCCTTTTCTTCGGCAGCAAAAGAAATGCTGAATCCCCCTTCATGGGCCAACTCAACTCAAAACAGGAAGGAGACCTATATGCAGCAGAATCAGAACGAATAAAATGCAAATTAAATCATAGAAACCCAAGAATAGAACTTCATTTTACACAAAGAAATCAAAGCCATAAGAAAAAGAAACCAAACCAGAAATATTCATTGAAGTCATCATAATTACGCCAATTCGAATGTGATGACTTCCCAGCACCATATTTAGCTTCCTACGAAACAAACAAAAAGATAACAGAGAACCATAAGAGAAAGAAAGAGCAAGGGGGACTTTCATAAGAAGAAAGAAACAACTCAAAACATCAAAGAGTATGTTAAGAATAAGAAGGCAAAGATTTAATACTAAATACAATATATCAATGACCGGCCCTTGATATAATGGGTTCCTTTGTATAGTTTGAAATGGACATTATTTTGAGATATCCCAAATACAATTTGTATTTCCCAGGATTCCAGAACACGGAGAGTGCCAAAAATAAGAAACCCCCAACTTCACATTTAAGGAAGAGATCCCAGTTATCCAACTAGAACTTTACAGATCCTCAGTAAGGGGGCTGCACGCACACACATCACACACACACACACACACACACACACGAACACACATCCATATATATTATATATGAAGCTTGATATATAATATACATGTATTGTGTGTGTGTGTGAAGAAGCAAACATTAACCCCGAATTGACTGGAATGCAACACCTGGAATGCCTTCAGTAGAACACATCTCATGTTCAAAGCCTAAAGATATGAAACTGACCCACGTAATATCTTCTACTACCTTTTGCCTCTAAATGGAATTGATATGAATAACAAGAGATACATAAACTCGTACTTCACATTCAAGAGAGAAGAACCACCTGACACTTTCAAGGCATTCACTAGAGAGCTGCAAACATCTGTATGGTTGGGTGTGAGTGTGTGTTTGTGTGGATTATAACAACATCTATAAATGAGGCAAACATAATTCACCAACTGACAGCAGATAGCTTGAACTTCTCAAGCCCAATTATAAGCAATTGAGCCACGTGTATGTTCTATTCAGAAGTAAAATTTGAGCCCCTTGAAACATTATATATGAACACCATTCGGTATAAGTTCATCAACATCATCTACGAGTGAGTTGTACAGTGGGAAGAAATCTGCAATAGAAAACTGTACACCACAAAATCCACTCACTTCATCCATTGCCTTGTATATAGGGTGGATGACTTGCTCAAGATAGGACACAGAACCATTCTCAGTTGTACAGCTTGGAGCTGGGTGAGCTTCTCCACGATCCAAGATTGCATCTAGTTCTCTAGCCATCTGCATAGTAAGCACAGAACCGGTTACGGACCTCCAATTGAATTATCTCTTTATTATTCATGCAACACTTCTCTAGAAACTAACAAATGTTAACATTGGATTTGTTTCTCAAGGTGGCGGAAAACACACAAAATTAGGAGAGTGTAATTTCAAAAGTAAGGAAAAACAAGTGGCCAGCTAAGACAATATATCACAATGTTGCATTTAATTCAACATTGCCAGAAAAAAAGGAAAGTCATGCATTTATTAGGGAATGGAGGAAGTAATAGATGCAAAAAGAGAGAGACTATTTATGAAATAACAAAGGTGAAAAATAAGAGGAGATTAAACACAAAATTATGTCTCTAAAATATAAGAGCGAAAATATATTAGACACCGAGATGAAGTAATATGGGAGCAGCGATGGAAATGCCTTTATGCTTCTATTGCAAATTTTACAGAAGCCAACTGGAACCAAATCGCATCATCAGTAAAGTCAGGTTAATACATATTCAGAAAATGCCAAAATAATCCACCCTCTTGAAGAAAATGCATTACTAGCATGAAAGATGGTAAAGCTGCAAATCCAGATGATACTACAACTGAGGTCATTGAAGTACCGAGGAAAAGTTAGAATAACATTGCTCAAAAATCTATACTAAGAAAATGCCCTGTGGGTGGAGAATAGTGTAGTAACACTTTTATACAGAAGTAAGATCGCCAAAACTGTAAAAAAATTATCGAGGCCTTGTGGTAGTGAGTCGCACCATGAAACAATGAGAATTTTAATAAAGACAAGATGAGAGAAGAATGTTTTGAATAATCGATCTGTTTCATGCTTTGGGGATTCAGAATAGATGCTATACACTCCATAAGGATAAGAAAGCCTCATACTGAGAGCGGTGAAAACTTGCCTGTGATCTTTATAAATCTTTAAACTAACAGAAAGATCATTGGACATATTTATATATATTACTCCCACGTGGCAAGCATTGAAACAATGAGAGTATCACTCTGGAGTACCCTTTGCAAATACCAACATATGTGTGGACAAAGATGTAACGCATAAACCATCTTAACCGGAGGCCCATTAGTTATTCCATTGCAACAGTTAAGGAGATGGCTAACTAAAAGCATGTCATCCACAGTTGCAGCAACCATGAGAGTAAGCAGAAACCACTTACATGATGGAATATATAGCAGATGCATTCAGGAAGAAAGCGGACATTTGCAGCTTCACCCCATATGCAGAAGTATAGAGAAATAAGAAAAAGCTTCCTGTCTCGACTAATGGCTTCTAAACTGTGGGCGAAAAAGATTAAAACAGTTAAGGAACACAACATATCATATCAGCAAACTAGTGTAATATTATCTTTACAGTAGCACATTTAAATTCTAAGAATTGAAAAAAATATCTGGAATGAATGAAATTGCATCAAAAATACCACAACGTTCATAAGCAAATCCCGTCAACAAAACAACAATAATGAAAAATGCACCTGTTATAGACAAGGCGTATCCGCAAATATCTGCACCACTTAATGTAATTATCCAGCACCTTCAAGAAGACCTCTCTGATAGCCTTCTCGTCAATCTTCTGCAAAGAGGTGATAAGAATCAGCACCAGGAAAAAATTCAGATGTGAGTTCAGCAAGCAAGATGAAAATTTCACAGCAGAAGGGAAACGAATCAAGCTGTCAAAAAGAGAACCAATGAATACGTTTGGTTTCAATTAGCCTTGTTCATGGCTATACTGCTCATCAAATGACAAAAAAAAAGAAAAAGAAAAAACAGAGCAATAACCAACACTAGTGGGGATAAAGCCCACGCCAAATACACAAAAGTAAACCATAAATAACACAGCTCATTATAATTCCATTAGAATATGCATGCCATCAAAGAAGATAATAGACTGAGTGAGTACTTGAAGTCACAAATTAGTAGGGCCATTAAAACGCAAAGTTGGTACAGGCACATCCATTTATGGGAGCTTTCAACCAAATCATTGATTACAGCAATGTCAGGAAAAAATATTAGAAACTGAATTTTAACAAATATATATGATTTCTCTCAGGATGCATACCCTCCTAACCTAGCCATAAAGTTAGCAACATATAACACTGTCTGTCTACTAATTTCTGAAAATTGTCTTCATAAAAATTAAAGCTCAATAAGCGAGTAATATTTAGAGCAGAAATAAATTTACCGCTCTTGCAGTAACGCGAAACATCCTAAACTATAAAAATCATTGCACTATCAAAACCTGAGCATAAAAGGCATGAAGGCAGCAAACACGTAAATCAACTGCAGAATTAACATATATAACAGGAGTCAGGTACATTACAGCCCCCAAATTCAACAACAGAACACAGGGTTCAAACTAAATGACAAAAGAAACATAAACAGAGAATGTATTCAGATAACCAGTAAAAGTCACTAGTATAACTCACGGGATCTGCATCAACAGGTAAGCCAAGTCGCGATTGTGCATTTGCAAGAGTTAGGATTACATTCTCACGCTGATTCCTGATGTTATCTTTCTGCAAATAAGAACCACTTTCAGGAAGCAAAAACAGATGTGTACACCAAGATGCATTTACTAAAAAGCTATTCATGAATGTACAAAGTTTTGCTTCATGTTGCCATCTTAAACAAAATCAACAGCTATGCATTTCACATAAAAAAGAACTATTGCTCCACATGTTAATGTGAATCATGCCCTCCACAATATTTCCCTAAGAAATACTTATGCCTGGACAACTAAGTCAAAAATATCTTGGAGCTCAAAATGTATACAGTGAATACCAATCTTTAACAAAACTAGATATGTAACTACAGAAACGTACTAACTGCTAAGTTGAGTACCTTATGTGCCAATAGTTTCAAGTCCCAAAAACTGATTTGAATGGACACATTTTCTGTTAGCAATGTTAACAAATATGAAATATGCAACCAGAAATTGTGATTTATGTTTTTAGTACTAATGGAGAGAATGATAAGAAACGAAGAAAAGAAAGGAATAAATGAGTGGATGAGAATAAATAAAGCTTTGCCAAAAGGAGGAAAAAAGCATAGCCTAGCAATAATAGAGGGATGCACAAAAGAGGTAAGTGTGACAGTAATAATGGGAAGAAGGGAGTATTTCCAATTTATAAACAAGAGGAAAATCCGCATTAATGTAGGACTTACTTAATAGCCCATAAATAATGTACCTCTCTAAGATAAGTTACTTAAATTCCAATACAATTAAAAATTTCCCACCAAAATTCCATCGTTTTCAAGGTTTTCTTACACAGCTTTGACAAAACTGTATGGACTTATCTATTTCTTATCTACAAAAGTGGAATAGACAAAATAATAAATATATTCAACTTTGAGTTGCTGAGCAGCATTCTCTAGCAACTAGGATATTTTATCGTCTAGCATTTTGGCAAACCAGCTTCTTCAGAAATCATATCTGCTTTAGTAGCATGTTCAAGGTTTGATCATGGAATCTCATTTTCTACCTAAAAGTTTCTTTAAGTTTTGTTTGTAAATACAACTTACTGAAAGGTTTCTCTAAATACAGATGTTATAGTATTAATCAGCAAATCAAGTGTAACTGAAAAATCAACTACTTGGAATGATGAATAGTTTAGGCAAAAGAAAATATATGAACTGTCACATAAATAGCAATAGATATAACAACTGCATAATATTTAAATCAAAAAGTGTTAAACACAAAGGAAATGGATAAAAAGTCTTAAATACTTGGGCCCTGTTTGAAATGTCCCTTAAAATTTGCTATACAATGGAGTATGAGCTCAGTAAAAATATTGTCTGATGATGAGAATTGAAATGAATATTAAAATGCAGTCTGAAAAGAGTTTTAAGAAGAAAAAAATAAGGTGCCAAATATTAATATTGGAACCAAATTTCAAATTGAAGTCTAAATTTTAAACTGAGCCAAAAACTTATACCTTGCTTGCCAAAAAAAGGCCTTAAGGTCTGAGACTGAAAAAAACTAGGAACTTGATAAAGATATCACCCCCGTGATTAAAGGAAGGTTCAAAGAGGAGACAAGCGTCTCCAACACTTCGTGACCATAAAGTATCACAAAGACTTAGATAGAGTAGATGTACTCTGCATAAGATAAAAGTATGACAGTCACTGAACTTCTAAAAATTAGGAAATGTATTCATTCATCAGATAGAACTTGTGTTTTCTTATTTAGAAAAAGAATATATATCGTCCTAACAAGGTACATCACTAATCTAATTCTTAGAAATTAGGAGA
The DNA here is from genome assembly GCA_037428765.1 of Rubia yunnanensis. Lineage (NCBI taxonomy): Eukaryota > Viridiplantae > Streptophyta > Magnoliopsida > Gentianales > Rubiaceae > Rubia > Rubia yunnanensis. Next base: position 39,924,372 of record CM075068.1, read on the forward strand.
TCTGGATTTTGTTTCCTTCCATAATCAGAGTCAATCTCAACCATATATTCTACCATTTTACTAATTTGAACGGATGCTAAATAATTAATATTACCTACGTCCCACCATAAGTTGCATACTTTTCTTAATTGTCACAACAGTTTGTCCAAACATATTTTAGCTTTATTTCTAGTTTTGGCAAGTTTTTCCTATTCAAACACCCACTTCTTTTTAATCATAGAACTCATAAAAATTCAATTTCATTCTATCTCCAAAAAATCCATACCTTTTTCCTTCTCATGATTCTCGTGACTGCTTACACTGGAACGGAACAGAGGGAGTGTGTAATATATCTTTTTTCAGTGTCTTCTTTGTCCATGTTCAATTATTTTAAGAGATCCAGAATGGTAGCTCCTTAAGCGCACTTTCCTTAATAAGGAAGGCTCCTTATCAAGGAGCTCCTTAAGGAGTGGGTACCTCTTTTTACGTAATATGACTAACCAACAAATGAATGCCACCTGGCATGGAATGTCACTTAAGGTAGCTCCTTAGCGGAAGACGGGTCCCATAAAAACTCCTTACAAAGTTTCTCTATTGTTGAGGGTTGGTTTTTAAATATTTTTTATAATTGATGATGCGACACTTAAGAAGTGCTCCTTGAGTGCCATTGTATAGATGCCCTTGGTGATTTTCTTCTTTCTAGATATCTGACTGGGGCATTCAAGATTTCCTACATAGATGACCAAATCATCTTGAACTTATAATAAAGTTCTTCCAACATTTTTTTAAAAAAAATTGTCATACTATTACTCTATTAGAATAACAAGGCTATGAGGTTTAGAGTGTGGGGATTAAATTAAAATAGGGCAGTGGAAATAGGAAGGCATGAAATGTGAATGCATTGAAATAACTAGAATAGCTACAGCAAACCATTGGAAACAAATTCGGAGAAGCAAAATTAAATAACATGTGATGGGAACACACCCAGGATGACTTGGACATGTACGTAGGGAACTAGATGCACTAGCAATATGGGCAGAAATTAGAAAACCACGAAACTAAATTAAACTTACAAGTTAAAAACATGTAGAAAACAAATTTAAATGAGACTATAAAGAAGACATTATATGTAGATATAAACAGGGACAACATGTAACAGCGAACTTGATGATAAGACAAGATAGGTCCATACAGCCGACTTGGATGGTGTTAAGCTTATGGGTTGCCTTCCTCATTTAAGGATTAAGAGTGCTATAAGAAACTCATCGAGTATTCAGGAATAACTAACATCCAGAAAAAAGGGTGATTACATCAAACAGCATACAATGAACAAAAAATGCACCTCTATGATTTAAACAAGACAAGATTCATAAAAGGCAAATATAAGCCCAACATAATTAATGTATTGAGCGAAAGGATCAAACCTGGAAACCAAAAACATATTCCAAGAGATCAAACATGTCCATTTCCCGCTGTCCAGAAATCTCAAAATCTGCCGGAAGCTGAGGGAACTGTTCGGTATATTTTATAGCTGATATGGCACCCCGAATCTATACAAAGAAAAATAAATCCACGAAGTTATGAAAGAAAAATAAAGCAACATCTACCAGTCCCTAAGATAGCTTTCCCAGTTAATGAAACGAAAAAATGCATCATACAACATAGAAGTACACAACATCCGAAAAATGAACCACTTCATATCCAGTCTGCTATCTCCCTGTTTCACATTCTGGTCTATACAGCAACAACTAAGGCCTCGTACCACTATGTGAACTGTATAAAAGTATACTTTGCATAACTTAAACTCTCAATTGAAAAAACAAAGCCTGCCAGTAAATTCAGAAATTACAACAAGACCTAAGTTTTCAACTAATATCAACAAAGAAAACAAAGGTATCCCCTAGGTTTCTATCCTGATGATCAAAATACTTACTTCAGGGAAAAATCCTATTGCATTGGTTAGAGATGCTGCTTCCAGAGGGACAATATTGTATGGGGTGAGCTCTGCCGATAGAGTGGCATCCGACTTCTTTATCCGTTTTAACTGAAGAAAAGCACCAGAAAATAAATCACGATGGAGAGGTGGCAAAAAAGAATGTTAGTGAGAAAAAACTACAACCATTACTAGATTTAACTTATAATGATGACCAAAACTAAAAAATTTATCTTTTTAATGCATGACCACATTCTAGAAAAGCAACTTCTGTTCAGGATGCTAAATTGTTAGAGATAAAGGAAAAGGATTGAAAAGAACAAAACGGTGACAGCTTTAACATGGGAGCTAAAAGCTCTACTTCTGCACTTATAAACCAGATACTGACATATTATAAAAGAAAATAAAAGGCACCTCATCAGTGATTCTCTTTCCCAATGCTTCAGGAGCATCTTTGCTTAATACCTCCATGACTTCAACTAAAGCCTTCAAGGTAGCAATTACCTTTTTCATTTCTGACAACCTAAAACAAGTAGAACACGAGAACAAAGGATCCTAGTCAACATGTCACTTTTTTGTGGATAAAGCTAAGTAACCTAAACATCATCTGATCTGTTGTGGTGCACTTTGGGCTATTTAAGAACCAACAACTGCAACCAACTTCATATAATTTACAGCAGCAGATGCCATGTATTAAAGATTGAAACATAAACTATGTATACGAAATGCTGTTCTCAAATGGCCCATTGCCCATGAACTCTAACCATAAAGAGCTTCCACCCCCCAATTTAGCCACACCCATAAAGTAATCAACAATGGTTTTAAATTAGGCAAATTGATAAGGAATCACCTTGTCTCAGTACCTGAGAACATAGGGCTGGTTATTTATGTTAAAATTGTAAAGAAGATAGGGAATTTTTATTTTATTTTTTAAAAGAAGCATTATTTTATATTTTTCTTGTAGTTATGATCTCAGCACACAGGCACAGAAGCACAGCTATGGCAAGATGCCAGTTACCAGAGGCATAATATAGTAACAAGTTATATAATGAATAAACAGAAAGGAATGGAGCATACTCGGCAATATTTGCACTATAAGCTCTAGATTCACGCCATCTTTCCTCCTCTCTCTGAATGTCTTCTACTTTGTTGCGCCTTTTATAGCGTTGATAAAATTCCCACAAATACTCTATGTCGCGACTACGATCAAAAGAAGTACCTTCCTTTTTAGCTAGTTTTTGCTGCAAAACAATGACAAATCATTTTGACCTCTCAGCTTTGAATTCCCATATTTACATAGATTCACGCAACATTGAGGTCCATCAGAAGAAAAACCTTAATCACATCAAGCACAATTAATTCCAACAGTTGTTAACTAGTAACTGTGTAGCTCTTCATGATACTGAAAAGATGCAATTCATAATTGAGCATTGTTTGTGTTCCTTTCAATGTACTGCCCACAGCAGAAAAGATTTTTAACTGTTTGTTGGGGCCATAATAATGTGTTCCTTGGCCGTTGAAGAGTACCTTGATCACGGACATTAATCCAGTCTTAAATTGTAAAACACCTCTGCCGTCGCTGTTGGGATCCAAATTATGGGCCATGGAGTATGCCTGCTCACATACTAAAACAAGACAACAATCCGACACAGTAACAGAATCATTAGCTTACTAGAACTGGCCAAATAAAATAACAAGCATTCCTCAATTATGCTACCAAAACATAGGTTGACGACAAATAAACATCAAGCCCAATTACAAACAAACAGAACAACATGCCAGTCAGTCATTCCGACCAAATTTCACCCTTTTGGCAAGTCTGATCTTCTTTTGGACAATGAAGTGCCAATTCAAAAATATTTGAGTCATCAGAATAGCAGAAGCACTTAAGTCTCCCTCAGTAAGTACACTAATTGAGATAAACAACTGCTGAAACCTTACTTTCTCTTAACATATTTTTCATATATCCGCCTAAAATAGCATACAATATACATTGTATACAAAGATAAACACTAGCTGAAGCTCATATTCCTACTACACATACAACCAGTTCTCGAGACAAAAACACGCAAGAAATTAACAAACTACAGTTTCCTGCACAGTTCAAAGCAACTGAGAAACTGCAAAGAATGCCTAAATCCAAAAAAAAAAGTCTTACGTATTCTGGAAATATTGGGGTCCTCATCCTGAATTTCATCGGCAGCTTGCAGGATAGCGTTAACATTGGTTGTCCGCCCAAGCGAATCGGGGACAGCGCCGGCAATGCCGCTGGAAGTTCGCTCGTGACCGGGACCCGCATGACGCAACTGCTCTCTCCTCAGCGTTGCCCTAACCAACCTCTCCCAATTGTCATGAACCCTAGCCATCTTCCCCAATCTCTTCTACACCCCAGGCCCTGGGGATGAATTGTGAACCAACAATATTTGGAAATGTGCGAGTAAATGAATTTCAGAACGCGTGATGTATAGATTCAATTCGCCTTCGTGGATCCAATCCTAATGCTTAAGCAATTGGAGAATGAATTTGGAAGGGTTTTTCGTCATACTTCAACGCGGTAATTTACCACTCAAATGAAGAATGGCAGGGAAGCGGAGGGGAGATCCAATGAAGTCGTGGCATGATTACGCCGTCTATTTATACTATTTAATATATAATATATATTTTTAATTTAATTTAAATAATTTAAATTAATTAATATTAAATTAAATTATTTATTTAATTGCTCCGCCGCCGTCGCGCGCCAATCTCCTTCTCCTCTGGTCCGTCGAGCGCCGTCTCCTCCGCTTCTCCTCCTTCTCCTCCGGTCTCCTTCTCCGCTTCTCAAATCTCCGCTTCTCCGTTCTCCTCCGTCATCTCCGTCTCCGTTCTCGCCGCCTGTTCTCCTCCGTCATCTCTGACCCAGTTCTCCTCGCCCTTGCCCGACCCGGCTCTCCACACCCTTGCCCGACCCGGCTCTCCTCGGCGAACTGGCTCCCGTTCTCCTCGGCGAACCGGTCCCCGTTCTCCTCGGCGAACCGGGCCCCGTTCTCCTCGGCGAACCGGGCTCGCTCCCGTTCTCCCGTTCTCCTCCGCCGCTTCTCCGCTGCTTCTCTACCGCCGCTTCAAGGAGGACGGCGGGGCTAGGGTTTCGCTCGAGGGGACGAGGACGATGGAGGATGGCGGAGCTAGCTTCGATCGATGGCGGGTGGAGCTCGATGGGGACGAAGGAGGAGAGACGAAGGGGCTAGGGTTTCGCTCGAGGGGACGAGGACAATGGAGGATGGCGGGGCTAGCTTCGATCGACGGTGGGTGGAGCTCGACGGGGACGAAGGAGGAGAGACGGAGGGGCTAGGGTTTTGCTCGACGGGGCGAAGGAGAAGGAGGGACGGAGGCGGAAGGAGCTGGGGAAGATGAGGACGGCGGGTGGAGCTGAGGAAGAAGGAGGCACGGTGGTGGCGGTAGCACACGACGGAGACCGCCGGAGAAGACGAAGGAGAAGAGAAAAAGGTGGTGGCGGCGGCGGCGCTGGTGCACGGCGGCGGCGCTGGCGCACGGTAGCGGCGAAGATCGTCGGTGGAGGCGGTGGTGGCGCACGGCGGCGGCGGTGGTGGCACATGGCGGCGGCGGTGGTGGCGCACCGCTTCAGCGGCGGCGGTGGTTTTTTTTTAATTTTTGTTTTATTTTAAAATCTTAATATTAGTATTATACATGTATATACGTATTAGGGCGTAAACTAGTAAAATACATGGTGTGATATAGCAATACCTTTTTTTTAAAAAAAGTACTCGAATTTCCTGTTTTTCCTTTAAAAAACTCAATTACTACTGTCCTAAAATATTTAAGTTGATTTCATTTTTATTTTTTTATGTGAAAACGTACAATTATGCCATTTTACTTACCAAATATTGTAAATTTGAAATACTCCCTCCGTCCAATTGTTTACTTACTTTTTACTACTTTATTCGAATAATGAGCATATTTAATCATAAATATCTCTAGTTACTTATGATATTGTCACACAAAAATTTGATATTTGAAAAATAAATGTTAAGATAAATTTAACAATATCTCACATGATATTTTTATTATTTATATATTAATTTATATTTAGATTCAAAGTTTATAAAATTTAACTCTCAAAAAGTAAATGAGCAATTTAAAATAGGACAGGGGAGTAAAAGTTTAAGTGTCATCACCTTTTTTTCGGTCACGTCTTTTAATGTTTAATTATTTTTTAAAAAATTATCTATCTATAGTTAAGGGTGTTGCTACACGCCCTGTATTTTAGTATCGCACGCCCTAATACGTATATATATGCGTATAATATTTAACTAAATTTGAAATTAAAATATCTAAATACCTTTCTTCTTCCTCCTGACACTCGTCACAGGCCACCGGGCACCGTCGCTGCCGGCAGACACATCTCCTCTCACTCTCCTCTCATCATCACCACCTCGTCGCCACCGTCTGAAAACCCAGGCTAGCTGACGAAAAAAATCCCAGGCGGGCCGACGGAAAAATGAGAGCCACGGCGGAGGCGTACCGACGAGAACAAGAAAATGTCACATCTAACAAGAACGAGAGCTACGACGGAAAACCCCTCATCTTCCTCATTTTCCTCATTTTTTCTTATTTGTCCCCTCATCTTCCTCATTTTTCCAGCGACAGAAACCCCTTCTGCCGGCGAAACGAGAGCAGGAACCGGGCGAGCTAGTGAATCAAGAGCTGGGTCTGGCTGGCGAAATGAGAGCAGGAACTGGGCAGGGCGACGAGAGCGGGAACCGAACAAGGCGACCAGAGCGGGAGCTGGGCGGGAGAAGACTCGGGGAATGAGAGGAAACGAGAGTGGGCCGGGGGAAACAAGAGGAGTCGGAAACGAGAGCCACGGTGGAGGCGGGCCGACGAGAACCAGGTCGGAGGCAGAGCGAGGAGAACCATGGTGGGTAAGGCAACGAGCATGACGGTCTGAGTGAGCTGGGCAATGAGAAAGGGCTAGGATGTCGTAGTCCCTGGGACGAGAACGGCTGAATATGGCGAGAACGGCTGGAGATGGCGACCTGAGATGGTGAGAACGACCGGAGATGGCGAGAACGGCCATCCACCGACCATCTTCTTCCACCACCGGCAACTACCGACCACCTTCCTCCACCGCCAGCAACTGCCGACCACCGCGGCGAACACCCCAACGGTTATGGTCATAAATTTGGTTTTAAAATAATTTTTCTTTATTATTAATTATTCCCTATATTTATTCTTTAAATTAAATTCAAAATAAATATGGTGTTTCAATAGTACAAATACAAGGCGTAACCAAGTAAAATATAGGGTTTGATATAGCGATTCATATATTTAATGGGAAGGTCTTTTGTTAGACTAGCTGATATTTAGATCAATCGTTAAAAAAAAGTGAGGTTGAAATATAATTATTTAGATATTAAAATTTATTTTAAAATATTTTTATAATTGTAGGTAGCTCATTACGATAACTAGAAATAAATATCAGATCATCTTACTCCCTCTGTTTCTATGTTAGTGGCACACTTACTAAATTTGGATGTTTTTTTAAAATGACACACTTTTCATTTTTTGTAAGATTTCTTCAATTCTATCAACACGTTTTACTTTTTACTTTTTACATTCAATTTCACCCACTCATTTTCTTCTCCTAAATCCAAGCACCTAAACCTACGGTGCTACTAATAAAGAAACAGAGGGAGTAATAGGCTACTAATTATAATATAATCTCGTAAACAGTTATTTAGTTTAAAATAAGACTTTGTGATACTTAATATATATTATTTTTTGAAGATTTATTTATACTAGTGTAGTATCATCGCGTGTTGCGCTATATCATTAATTATAATATGAGATTAAGTATTATTTAAAATTTTAATGTTTAGTCATCTAAGAAAAATTATATGAGTGATGAAGTGAAATAATTATTTTAGTTAGAAATCGTTAAATATTGAATACAGTAAAATTTGATTATTTTTATAATGTTTTATTCAAATTATTTAAAAAGTACATATTTATATGTTGAGATTCATTTTAAAATGTTGTCATAGTTATATGTATCTCACTGCAATAAATAAAATTAAATATAAAATGATTTTATTAGTCTCACTAACTATAAAATATCCTCATTTAAGAGTTAGTCAGTCTAATAAGATTTCGTCATATATAAATAAATAAATAATATGTATACATATTTCTATCAAAAGTATTATATCATTGTATAATAAAAAATCTGAACACTTTGTTATTTAAGATTATGTTTTCCTTTGGATTTTCTTCAGTGATATGAGTGTATAGATATAGTACAACGAGATATTTGTAGTTTTAAATATACGTTTAGAAGTCATATACTTTAACAAGTTATGATTGAGTATATATATAGAGATTGTCTCATGTGAGGCAGCCTAAACTTTAGGCAGTGATCAGGGCTAACCACCTTGCTATAGAATTTGAGGCTCAGGTGTAATTATTATTATTTTTGGTGCCAGATTTAAAAAGACTAAGAAAATAGAGGGACTGATGTGCGAATATAGAAACAAAATATCCAATTCAGGAAAAAATCGATTTCTCTCTCTAATCTAATCCTTTCAAAATTTCTTCCGAAATTCTCTGAATCCAGTCCTAATGCTTAAGCAATTGGAGAATGAATTTGGAAGGGTTTTTCGTCATACTTCAACGCGGTAATTTACCATTCAAATGAAGAATGGCAGGGAAGCGGAGGGGAGATCCAATGAAGTCTATTTTTTTTGTTTGAAAAGTACTGGAATTTCCTGTTTTTCCTTTTAAAAAAACTCAATTACTACTGTCCTAAAATAGTTAAGTTGAATTCATTTTTAATTTTTTATGTGAAAACGTACAATTATGCCATTTTACTTACCAAATATTGTAAATTTGTAATACTCCCTCCGTCCAATTGTTTACTTACTTTTTACTACTTTATTCGAATAAGGAGCATATTTAATCGTAAATATCTATAGTTACTTATAATAATAGAGTCTGTCTCTTGAAAGACGGTCTTTCCATACGTTATGGAAAGACCAATGTTTAAAGTGTAAATTAGAAGAAATTAAGATAAAATTTTCGGGTTGCATGAACCGGGTTATAAATTTTATAAGCAGGGACAGAATAGATTTCTACCGCTAGCTCTTGATGAAGTCTCCAGTGTAGAAGATTTGCAATTTACTGGCCCAATCATTGAGGAAGTAGTGAAGTCTGGTGCTTCCTCTGAAGATCCTCAAGCGATTTCTCCAGTCAATACTCCTAATTGTCCTGCTTCCCAAGATAGTAAGGTAGTTTCTCCCAAAACTGCCAAATCTAAACAAGTGGGTAAACATAGTAATGACACTTACCTTACTCAGCTGAACACCATTATGACTAGATCAAAAAGCTCCAATAATGTTTCCCAATGAATAACACATCTCTCAAGATTAAAATGCTGGTATGGAACATTAGGGGAATGAATACCTCCATGCTTAGGCTTCAAAATTTGATCACTAGACATAGGTTTGAGCTGGTATGTCTAATTGAACCAATGCATGACAATTTGCAATGTGAATTTTACAGACTTAGACTCAATTATGATCATTGTATGTTTGCTCTGAGTGGCCAAATCTGGCTTTTTTGGAACTCCAGTTTATCTATTACATTGATTAGTGACAATTTACAGTTTTTAGCAGTCTCTTTACATAGTCTTCATCTTAATAAATCCATGGAAGCTTTTTTTGTTTATGGCCTTAGAACTAGAAATGAAAGGAAAATCTTATGGTCAGATCTTAGGTCCATTAATCATTCTGAGGCTATATTTATAGGTGATTTTAATGCCATCACATCTATAAATGAATACAAAGGTCCTTCTACTCCCAAACTGGGTAGTATGAAGGACTTTAATGATTTTATAAATGTGGAGGCCTTGCAGGAGATTAATACAGTTGGTAATTTGTTTACATGGAGCAATAATAGGTTAAGAAATCCTACGATTCAACGATTAGATAGAGGCCTTTGCACTACTTCATGGTCAACTAATTTTCCAAACTCCTCTATTCAAATTCTGAATAGGATATCTTCAGATCATAACCCTATGCTGCTGTCCATTGGGAGTGAAATCCTTTCCAATCCTAGGCCATTTAGATTTCTTAACACTTGGTATAAAAGGAAAGACTTTAATGATGTCATACAAAAAAACTGGAATATGCCTATTAATACTTCAGGAATGCTAGGCTTTTATCTTAAACTGATCAGATTGAAAAAAGAGCTTAAAGTTTGGAATAAGGAACAATTTGGGAATGTGCATGAAAATGTACTAAAGGCTGAATCTGCCTTAGAGTCTCAGGAACATCTGTATGACATGAATGCTTCGGTTGGGAACTTGATCAAACTTAAAGAAGCTAAAGCTAATTTAGTAAGAGCTCTTGCAGAACAAAAAAGCTTTTGGAAACATAAGGCCAAAATTAAATGGCTAAAAGAAGGAGATGATAATACCAATTTTTTCCATAATACTGTTAAAGAGAGAAACTCCAAGCTCAAGATCACAAAAATTAAAGATAGTAATGGACTTTGGCTTGATTCAATTCAGGATATTGAAAGGGAGGCCATTAGTTACTATCAGGAACTTTTGACAGATGATTGTGCTCCTGATAGTAGCTTTTTCAGTCACATTTTCTAAGTAAGATTCCTAATCTTGTCACTCAGGAAGAGAATGATAGATTACTGCAACGGGTCTCAATGTCTGAACTTAAGAACATTGTCCTTAATCTCAATAAACGCAGTACTCCAGGGCCAGATGGCTTCACAGCTCACTTTTTCATAAAATCCTGGAATATAATCTCTACTGATCTCCTTGCTGCAGTCCAAGATTTTTTAGATGGGAATAACATCCCCAGAGGTATTGCTAGTACTTGGATAACAGTTATTCCAAAAAAGAAAACACCTAATTCCTTTGATGACTATAGGCCTATTAGTCTTTCCAATGTGATAAATAAAATATGCTCAAAATTGCTAGTGGAAAGATTAAAACCTTTAATGCAAAATCTGATTTCTCCCAGCCAAACTGCTTATCTTAAAGGGAGAGATATCTCGGATAACGTCATCTATCTACAAGAAATGGTTAGATTCCTAAATAAGAAGCAAAGAGTCCCTAATTGCATAGTTAAACTGGATCTTCGAAAGGCTTTCGACAGAGTTAGATGGTCTTTTTTGTATAATGTTCTGATTAAATTTGGTTTTCATCCGAGATTTATCTATCCTATCATGCAAAACTTATCACAGGTTTGGTTCTCCATTTTAATTAATGGTAAGCCTGTTGGATTTTTCCAACCTACTAGGGGGATCAAACAGGGTGATCCCCTTTCTCCCTTTTTATTTAACCTTTTCTCTGAGGCATTTTCTAGGAGCTTAGCATTTATCTTCTCTAATGGTAAGCTGTCACATTACAATCTTCCAGGTAATTCTCTCCCTATATCTCATCTTTCTTATGCTGATGATACAGTCGTCTTTCTTAGAGGTGGCAAAAATACTTTGATTAGATTTAGAGCATTCCTAGCTAAATTTGAAGATGTCACTGGTCAGAAGATAAATTATAATAAAAGTGACATTTTCATTGGGAAACATGCCTCTGCACACTCAGTTAGTAATATTAAAAGGACTCTTGGAATGAAATTGGGGGCTCTTCCCTTTACATATCTAGGGGTACCTATTTTCAGTGGAAGACCAAAAAAAATTTACTTCCAGCCACTGTTTGAACAAATTGATAATAGGATTGGCAATTGGAAGAATAAATGGCTTTCTTCAGGGGGGGAAATTACACTCATACAATCCTGTTTATATGCTATCCCTCAGCACATATGGTATGTCATTAAACCGAGTAAGGAGGTTATTAGGACCATTGAACAGAAACTGAGCAGATTTTTTTGGGGGTACTCTGATCTTAAACCTAAGAGAAGATGGAAAAGATGTGATGCTCTTTGTCTCCCTATTAACCAAAATGGACTAGGTTTTAGATCACTTACTACCATTATAGATACTTGCTCAGTTAAACTATGGTGGAAATATCAAATGGCTACAGCTCTGTGGACACATCTAATGGCTTCTTTGCCACCATCATCTAGAACTTCTCCTAACTGGAAACGTATTTGTTGCTTCAACGAATGGGCAGAATCTAATACAAGAGTTATAGTAGGGAGAGGTGATTGTAATTTTTGGACATCAAATTGGTTAGATATAGGACCTATTACTGATCTTTGCGACTACAATCTTGTAAATATCCCTGCTGAATGCACGGTATCTAAATTCTTTTCAGATAAAATGGCCATGATTCATAGTTTATCTCCTTTGCTGCCATCTCATGCTATTTCCCTGTTACAGGATTCAAGACTATATTCCCATAGGAATGACAGACTCATTTGGAAACCTGGTATTACAGGTAATTTCACCTTCAAATCTGCATATAGATTGCTTTGCAATCAGACAGCCACAATTGACTCTATCCAACATTTCTGGAATCCAAGATTGCAAAAAAAGATTTCTATATTCATGTGGAAACTAACCAACTCTATCTTACCTTTTGATAATATTCTGAAAAAAATGAGATTCAATTTGCCTTCTAAATGTGGTATGTGTCATAATCATGAAGACTCCTTAGAGCATTTCTTTAACTCCTGCTCTTTTGCTCTACAAGTCTGGAAAACTGTTCATCAATTTATGGGGATAAATGATAGGTTGTTCCCTAATATCTGGGATAGAATTTCATGTTATTCTACTTATCCGGGATTGAGCTCTTTACACTCTGTCATGATTAGAACTTCATCTGTGATTACTTTTTGGAATTTATGGAAAATGAGAAATAACTACCTCTTTGACTCAGTTTTGCCAACTGAGGTGTTGGTGCTTAGAAGAATCAAGGAAGATATTTTCTACATTTTCTGTTCTAAGCCTGTTTTCATTTCTTCTGCCCTAGATCATAGTATGGGTTATAAATTTTATAACTACTACACGTTGCATACTAAAATTTTAATATTGCAACTAAGACCTTTTACCTTTTAATATTCTAATTAAACCTCGTCTTTCCATAAGCCTATGGAAAGACCGTCTTTCCCAAGACTTTGCCATAATAATATCATACAAAAATTTGATATTTAAAAAATATATATTAAGATAAATTTAATAATATCTCACATGATATTTTTATTATTTATATATTAATTTATATTTAGATTCAAATTTTATAAAATTTGACTCTCAAAAAGTAAATAAGGAATTCAAAATAGGAATGAGGGAGTAAACGTTACACTGACATCACCTTTTTCCGGTCACGTTTAGCCTTTTAATGTTTAATTAATTTAAAAAATCAATCTATCTATATTTAAGGGTGTTGCTACACTCCCTATATTTTACTATCACACGCCCTAATACGTATATATACGCGTATAATATTTAACTAAATTTGAAATTAAAAAATCTAAATACCTTTCTTCCTCCTCCTGACACTCGTCACAGGCCACCGGGCACCGTCGCCGCCGGCAGACACATCTCCTCTCACTCTCCTGTCATCATCACCACTCACTCTCCTGTCATCATCACCACCTTGTTGCCACCGTCTAAAAACCCAGCTAGCCGACGAGAACAATCCTAGGTGGGGCGACAGAAAAATGAGAGCCATGACGGAGGCGTACCGACGAGAGCAAGAAAATGTCACCTTTGACAAGAACGAGGGCTACGGTGGAAAACCCCTTATCTTCCTCATTTTTTCTCATTTGTCCCCTCATCTTCCTCATTTTTTCTCATTTGTCCCCTCATCTTCCTCATTTTTCCAGCGACAAAAACCCCTTCCGCCAGCAAAACGAGAGCAGGAACCGAGCGAGCTGGTGAATCAAGAGCTAGGTCTGGCTGGTGAAATGAGAGCGGGAATCGGGCAGGGTGATGAGAGCAGGAACCGGGCAGGGCGACGAGAGCGGGAACCGAACAAGGCGACCAAAGCGGGAGCTGGGCGGGAGCAGTGGTCTAAAAATCGCTAGGCGCTAGTCGGGCGGTTTGCTGGGGCCTAGCGCCTAGGGGATTAATCGGGGATTAATCGGTCTAGGCGGATTTGTATTATTTAATTATTTTTTATATATAATTAATAAAATAATACAAATTATATTTAAAAATAAAATAAAAACCTATTTCCCAAGTCACAATAACTTATATTACATACAAATGATACAATACAAGAACGAAAATTTCATGATAAACGACACAAATGAATATATTACATATATATATATTGTCGAAATATTATCTTGGAGTTGAAAAATGAAATCCATACAAGCTTACAAAGTTTGAGGCACGTGGCAAAAATTACCAAATACAAACTAGTGAGTAGTGAATCCACACATAGCCATAGGCCAAAATTAAAAGTTAGACAAAATAAAAAAGTACCAAATACAATTCACACATAGCCTATGACATTTCAAATTCTTCTTCACCATTTATCTCTTGCACTTCATCGTTATCGGACTCAAAGTCATAAGTTATCTCATCTACTTCCTCCTCCTCATCCGATTCAAAATCATCTTCATGTAATTCTCTAACCTCTTGAATTCTAGAACTTCTTCTCAACTCCATGCCAAGACCTTGTTCCAATCCATCTCCATCCATATCCATCGCTTCACCATCTTCATCGCTTCTCCATCCATATCCGGCGAGGCGACGAAGACGGTGAGGTCACGAGCTGATGAAGACGGTGCGGTGATGAATACAGAACAGATGAAGGCGGCGGCCGGCGAGTCAACGAAGGTCGATCGGCGTCTGGGAGAAAAGTCAGAAAACTGAAGAGGAGGCTGAAGTGGCTGCGGGTTTGACTTGGGAGAAAAGAGGGGTTTGGGAAAATTATAAAAAAAAAAAACCAAACCGCCCAGACCCGATTAGCGCCTAGACCCGATTAGGCGGGTCTGGGCGGGTCTGGGCGCCGCCCAGAGGCGAAAACGCCTAATGTCGCCGAACAGGCCCTAATCCGGGCGTTTTGGTGGCACCTAGCGCCTAGGTGCCGCCTAGGACCGCCTAGGCGCCGCCGTTTAGAACACTGGGCGGGAGAAGACCCGGGGAGTGAGAGGAATCGAGAGTGGGTCGGGGGAAACGAGAGGCGTCAGAAACGAGAGCCACAGTGGAGGCGGGCCGATGAGAACCAGGTTGGAGACGGAGCGAGGATAACCATGGTGGGTAAGGCGACGAGCATGGTGGTCTGAGTGAGCTGGGCGACGAGCATGACGGTCTGAGTGAGCTGGGCAACGAGAACGGGCTGGGATGTCGCAGTTTCTGGGACGAGAACGACCGGAGATGGCGAGAACGGCTGGAGATGGCAACCTGAGATAGTGAGAACGGTCGGAGATGGCGAGAACGGCCATCCACCGACCACCTTCCTCCACCGCCGGCGACTGCCGACCACCGCGGCGAACACCCCAACGGTGGTGGTCATAAATTTGGTTTTAAAATAAATTTTCTTTATTATTAATTATTCCCTATTTTTATTCTTTAAATTAAATTCAAAATAAATATAGTGTTTCAATAGTACAAATACTTAACCAAGTAAAATACAGGGTGTAATATAGCGATTCATATATTTAATGGGATGGTCTTTTGTTAGACCAGCTAATATTTAGATCAATCATTAAAAACAATTGAGGTTGAAATATAATTATTTAGATATTAAAATTTATTTTAAAATATTTTTATAATTGTAGGTAGCTCATTACGATAGCTAGAAATAAATATCTGATCATTTTACTCCCTCAGTTTCTATGTTAGTAGCACACTTACTAAATTTGGATTTTTTTAAAATGGCACACTTTCCATTTTTGGTAAGATTTCTTCAATTCTATCAACACATTTTACATTTTACTTTCTACATTCAATTTCATCCACTTATTTTCTTTTCCTAAATCCAAGCACCTAAACCTATGGTGCTACTAATAAAGAAACAAAGGGAGTAATAGTAATAATAATTATAATATAATCTCATAAACAGTTAGTTAGTTTAAACCAAAACTTTGTGATACTTAATATATATTATTTTTAGAAGATTTATTTATACCAGTGTAGTATCATTGCGCGTTGCGCGATATCATTAATTAAAATATGAGATTAAGTATTATTTAAAATTTCAATGTTTAGTCATCTAAGGAAAATGATATAAATGATGAAGTGAAATAATTATTTTAGTTAAAAATCGTTAAATATTGAATACAATAAAAATTGATTATTTTTATAATATTTCATTCAAATTATTTAAAATGTACATATTTATATGTTGAGATTCATTTTTTAAAATGTTATCATAATTATATGTATCTCACTGCAATAAATAAAATAAATATAAAATAATTTTATTAGTCTCACTAACTATAAAATATCCTAATTTAACAGTTAATCAGTCTAAATAAGATTTCGTCATATATAAATAAATACATAATATGTATACATATTTCTATCAAAAGTATTCTATCATTGTATAATAAAAAATCTGAACATTTTGTTATTTCAGATTATGTTTTCCTTTGAATTTTCTTCAGTGATATGAGTGTATAGATATAGTACAATGAGATATTTATAGTTTCAAATATACGTTTAGAAGTTATATATTTTAACAAGTTATGATTGATTATATATATAGAGATGGTCTCATGTAAGGCAGCCTAAACTTTAGGCAGGGGCTAAGGCAAATCACCTTGCTATAGAATTTGGGGCTCGGGTGTAATTATTATTATTTTTGGCGCCAGATTTAAAAAGACTAAGGAAATAGAGGGACTGATGTGCAAATATAGAAACAAAATATCTAATTCAGGAAAAATTGGTTTACATATAGAAACAAAATATCTTGCTGTCACCCCTTGCAAATATAGAAACAAAATATATAATGAGGTTCCTTTTTTTCCCTGTTGAGGTTTACATATAGATGTTAAGGTTAATTGTTGCTCCTATTTGATGTTTAAAAAATAGGAGCTAATAATGAAATACAATAGGTAGATGTTTACCAAAACTTAGAAGGGGTGATAGCAAGAACATTGGAAGAGTTAGAAGACCTATACCAGTGTCACTCAAAAGCATTAGGTTTCAGTATACTAAAATCAACAAAACGCAGGACAAACGATAAGAAGCTGAAGGGTGGATACTATACCTGTTCTTGTAAAGGCAAAACAAACAACAATTTTGTAACTCCAGCAGTTGATAATAACAATAGGAAGAGGAAAGAATTCTTTCTAACAAGAACATGATGTAGAGCCAAGATGTTTATCAAAATGACTGAAGATGGCATGTACGCATTCCATCGGCATATTGTAATTCACAATCATGAACTCACCCTTCCTCAGTGGCAGCATCTGCACCGAAGTGAAAGGAAGATAGGCCTTGAAAAGGAAAAAGCAATCAAAGCAATGGAACAAACTTGACTAACACCAGCAGATGGATACATGTACATAGTAAATAATGTTGGAGGTGAAGACTTAATTGGGAACACCATGAGAGATCACATCAACTATGTAAGTAGACTCAGAAGAAACAAATAAAAGTTGTAGATGCTCAAAAGTTGATTGATCTGCTCACATAACATAATAAAAAAGAAGAAGGTTTATTCTTTAGGGTTAAGCTCGACAATGAGGGAAGAATGTCAGCACTATTCTGAAGGGATTCCATGATGGTTGAAGATTTCAAGATATATGGTGATTTGCTGGTTTGCCGGTTTTCATGCTAAGGCGATGCAAACACTCAACTCGGTTAGACTTGACTCGGGCAAGCTCCGTTTATACTTTACCACTGCTCAACTGCTTTTCTTATTTTGGTATAAAATATCTTAAAGCTGTAAGTTTGGGAAGGCAGTAAGTGCTATTTATACTAGATGATGACATAGGGTTCTGACACCTAACACCTAAAATTTTATCCATTTAACCCTTATTTGGATAAGTTTTCTGGTCCACTTGCCCAAATTTCACTTTGGATAAATTTTCACATCCGCTCGCCTGACTTTCTCTTCCCGGTATTTTCATTTATTTATTTAATATATATATATATATATTATCTATTTGGGTTCGGGTTTTCACAGGTGAACCATAAGGCCCCCAAACTTCACAATGTATAACTTGAAATAAATGACTAGCCTTAGAATTACTTAAGGAAAGCTACTTCTAGACTGTTTTTCCCGATGACAAAGGTAAAAATGAGCATTTTTATTTAATTCACTACAACTTAAAGCAATAACTGATAGAAGATTAACACTGAAGAGGATGGACGTCCAAAGCGTTAATGTCATAAATCAAACGAAGACACAACAACGGAAATGGAGATGGACGGTGGCAAAGACGGTAGAGCTCCCAGTCTGCACAATCAATAAACTCCACCCTACTGATCACCTGCACCAATCACCTTCCTCGTCCTGACATCCGGTATTATGCACAATTTCTCGATAAGCATAACCAGACATTTTAAAGGACAACAAGTTACAACGTAATTATGGAATTAACAAAACATGAGAAAAATAATATCACCAAAGTATAAATTTTTGTGTTGAGTAACAGTAGAGATAGATCCACCAGGTAGAATGACATCAACATTATCAGCAGGCTCAAGATCATGAAGAATATCCCTAACAACGGTCATGTGATATGAAGCTCTGGTATCAAGAATCCAAGGTAAAGTAGGCTTACCTGACGTATTATCAGTATTATTCATCTTAGAGAACGTGTTAAGAACCGTACTCCATTGTTTCTTGGATAAGGTGGGACTGAAAGCTATTCGATCAGTAATTGAAAGAACAACGGCAACGTTGACCGTCGATGGAGGTGTGTGGCAGCAGGGGCGGCTCCAGCAAACGGCGCAGCTGTAGGGGCGCAGGTTTGGTGGTTTTGAGCTCTCAAACCAAATCCTAGAGGTCTATTCTCGAAAAACCAGTTGGGATAACCAATGATGCAGAAACATGTAATTAAGTCATGGCGATTGGCTTTAGAGTAGGTAACGACATAGATCAACGTGCGGCAAAGGCCATAGTGTTCGGAGTGGATTCATAGGCATTGACGATAGTCTTGTAATGCTCCTCCTGAATTTCAAGCGAGTGAACACGACCAATAGCAGGTAAGTGATCTTACACCAGGATATGCAATCTGAGAGTATGATAGCCATCATTGAGACAAATGAGAAACTGATTAATCACCTTGTTCTCATGCTCTTTAATTGCAATAGCAGTAGCAGGGTAGACTGAGGTGGAAAGTAAGCAAACAATTCATCCCACAGCTTCTTGAACCTTCCATAATAGGCAGAAACAAACTGACCATTCTAACGACAAGTATAAATGGCCGCACGAATCTCACATATGCACGAACCATTCCCAACAGAAAAATGATGCTTAAGGTCATCCCAAAGTTCCTTAGCAGACGCACAATAAATAATAACATAACGAATGGAAAGATCAAGAGTCTGAACAATCTGACCAACAAGCATAGAGTTCACACCATTCCATTCATTATAAAATGGTTCACCAGGTAAAGGCTTGACTATAGAGCCATCAAGAAAGCCAAGCTTACGTTTTGCAGAAAACACATTAAATAAAGAGGTACTACAATCATTAAAATTATCACCCTTCAAGATCACCGGATAAATAGTCAAACTTGGATGATCCGACGAATGCACATAGTAGGGATGAGTAGAAGACAACATGTGAGAAGAGTCGTCGGCGAATAGGCGGATGACCTACCTCTGCTTCCCGAACGGCGGTCTGGAAGACGACGGTATCAGCGGTGGGCAAATCTAACAGATTCGAAGCATTGGGAACTTAGAGCAGCTGTGGTAGACCTCCGAAGGGAAGACCCTGGGTGGCGGCACTAGCGTTGACGAGTAAAACCGGGGCAGTTGGCGGATCAGCTCCGAGGTGAAATTCTGGAGCGTCATCGTCGGTGACAACAGCAAGGTTGGCGACGACATCAAGATCCTCGACGTCTATAGAGGTCAATAAAAGTGGCAGAGAGCAGGCGGTAGCGGCATCGCAGATGTCTTCAACGATAGCGATAGTGGAGATTCAGTTGCAACGGCGTATGAAGAACAACCAGGACAACGATAGCAGAAGCGACACATGGGTCAGAGTATGGTCGGCGGCGACAGTTTTTAGGGTTTGTAAAATTTTAGAGTTTCAGGACTTTTAGCTCAAATACCATGTAAAATATGAACAAGTTGATTGTATTGATGGTACAAGGTACAATAAATAGGCATTATGTACAGAATCACGAATGAAAAATGATGTTGTCTAGGGTACAAGATATACACAGAATATAACAAAATATTTCCTTAACAGTTACCCTTAATTTTCTTATTTGGTACATCAAGGGCATAATATTCATTATACCTCCAGTAATTGGTTAGTAATTTAAAGTGACTTGACATTGGTTTTGTGGTTAGTCTACACTCTACTCCTTTTGTTTCACAATTATCTTCCTGAATTTGACTTTTCAAAGTCAAACCAAACAAATTTTAACCATTAAATTCTCTTAATATATATGTAAGATTATTATTATGTGATATGGTTTTGGATTCATCATAGCTATATTTTTATACTATTATTTTTTTCAATTTTTTTTACATACACAAAAATATATACTCCTTCTGTCCCACTATAAATTGTCTAATTACTTTTCACGGTTTTCAATGAGCATGGTTGACCGTAAATATATCTAGTTGCCCATAATAATACTGCATAAAAAATGATATTTAGATGAATACAACAACATCTCACGTGATATTTTTTATTATATATAGATTAATTTATATTTACGGTCAAAGTTTACAAAATTTTACTCTCAAAAAGCAATTAAGTAATTTATAGTGGGGCAGAGGGAGTATTAGTAGTTAAAAATTGATGATGTTGACTCCTAAAAGTAAAATTAGAAAGATCATCATGGGACGGATGGATTATATAACATAGAAGTTCAAGATTCATATCACACTCCTATCAAAAATTATTTTTTAAAATAATTTTTTGATAGAGATTATCCGGCATCATGGGAACGTATCAGTGGTCCCCTTTGTGATTTCACAAACTGCGGGTGTTTGATAAAGGTGCAATCGTGATGGTTCCAAATTAAGTGATAGTAGTTCATTGGTGGTGCATCGGTTGGATGTTCTTAGAAGGACGTCTCTAACTATTCAAATGTTAGAATTTCTATGTTTACTGGGTTTCGATTGATTTAAATGGTAGTGTCTCCTAATTAATTCTAGATTAGGATGATTGTATTTAATTGGTTGTCTGTATATAATCTTACCTAAAAAAATATTAGTTATTTACATGTTTAAAAATAAAAAGAATAAATACTAATCCGTTATCCATAATTTCACAAAGATGAGATCCCTATTGCATTTGTTAAATGAACTTGTCTTTTGAAAGATGATCTATTTATAAGTTATGGAAAGACTAATGTTTAAACGGCAACTTAGAAGAAATGAAGATAAAATTTTAGGTTACATTAATCGGGTCATAAACTTATAACTATTGCACGTTGCATAATAAATTTTTAATGTTGCAACTATAATCTTTTACCTTTCTATTATTTCAATTAAAAGACGGTCTTTCCATATAACATATGAAAATACGGTCTTTCCCAAAACTTTGCCTTGTTAAATTACACGCCAAATTTTTCAAAATTTAAAAGTTAAATATTGTACTTTTTATATTATAGTACTTTTTATATTTCCACATTCAAATGCAGCAAAGTATTGGGAAATGCCGTCTTTTCATAAACTTATAGAAAGACATGGTTTACTTATAATAGTAAAAAGGCAAAAGGTTTCAGTTGCAACGTTAAAAATTTACCATGCAGCGTGAAGCAGTTACATTCATTTCTTCTAATTTGCAGCTTAAACCTTGGTATTTCCATAGTTTATGGAATGACCATATTTCAAGAGTCGGGCTCTTCAGATATACACATTATTACTTTAACTTATGAAATATAATATCTACAAAATTTTAAAATACAATTTTTAAGATAAAAATAAAATGATTCATCCATAGTTTATGGATAGGTCGTCTTTCCTTGAACTACCATAGTTTATGGATAGGTCATCTTTGACAAGTACCTGATGTTCTGCTCAGATGAGGATGAATTCGACAAAGAATGGGCAGAAATGATCAACAAATATAAACTGCAAAATTATACTTGGTTCAAGCGACTATACACGTTGCGAGTTAAATGGTGCACTTCACTGAGTAAGGACCACTTCTCAGCTAAGACACTATCTTCACAAAGAAGGGAGAGTACTAATGTTGTTGTCAGTTTCAAAGCATCGAAGACTACAACACTCATCAAATTTTGTCAGAACCAAAGAAATAAAGAAGGAATTCTACTGTTCCAAAGAAAAACCAAAAGAAGAAGAAGGTCTAGCAATCCTCAAACATGCAGCAAGAATCTACACACACACATGATCTACAAAGATTTCAAGCTACAGTGGGATATCAGAATATCATTAAGAGCATATCTAAGAATGAACGGAAGAACCATGTGCATTTTTTACGTTTTGCACGAAAGCAGTAACTAAAAACCATAACCAGTTCTATACACAAAGCCAATGAAAACTCACCAATCAAAAGTCAAATGCTCTTGTAAACACTTTGATGAAGTCTAGTTCCTCAGCAGCCACAACCTACGTGTATTGCACATGCTGGACGAAACAAGAATCTCGGATGAGTACATAAGCTCGAAATGGACTAAGATGTAAAAATAGAAATCTTGAACAACGAGACAAAGAGCACATGCGAAAATAGGTAATAAAAATTTTCAATATTGTCAATGTTCTGAATGAGATTAATATTTATAGCAAGGATTTTTTTCATAATTAAATATTAGCATGATCAAAATCTGAGTTATTTTGGTACTTCTATTGATGTTTCTATGATACTGAATGCGGTTTCCATAGTTATCGATAATGTTCCCTTTTTAAATGCTGACATTCTTCAACACAGCCTTGACCATATACTTATCTCTCCTTGATTGCTAGGAACTAGAAATGAGAGATAGAATACCATAGCGTCTATGGATGGGAACAAAATTCTACAATTTGGTATTATAGAGCGAGGAAAACATGGAAGCAAGAATAATATTTGAAGAAACCTTTGATAGCCAATCAACCACCATCAACTCCCTAACCTCACACGTTGAAGACACTGCCATTTTAGAAACCAACACAACAACACAAACAGAAAGCATACTTGCACCAGCTATCCTTAATTCAAAATACACAAAGACAAAGAAAGGAGCAAAAGAGCAAAATCAGCAATCGAAAGGAAGAAGCCAAGTGCCAATGAATTTGGATCCAAGACACCAAACACACACCTATTCTATTATGTTCTGTGTCAACATGAAGTTGTTGCTTTAGAGTCTTTATATACTACTGCATTGAACTATTGTGATTGTCTATTCAGTTGAAATTATTAGAGCCTCATTTTTACTATGGAAAAATCTTATTTCTTATTGAGGAACATGAATAGAATTTGGCATAACAATTTTTGAATGAAGCAAAGTCTGAATTATGATAACCATTTTTATTACTTCTACTGATGTTTCAATACTACAAGTTGAGATTACAGTTTTTGGAATTGATCTTTGCGATTTGTTGTCATGTTTCTATACCACTTGTATTCAAATTTATTTATGAAAAAACTTCATTTCCAAAAAGAAGCTGTATAAAATACACAGATGAACATCAGTCTGTGATAAATAAAACTCAATGCAGTAAACATAAAATTCAATATATAAAAACTGAAACTTCTTCATTAAAAATATATTCAAATTACAAATTTAAACTTGAAATACATCAATCTAATCAGATGAAATTACAATCTACAATTATCTAACTACGAAAGGACCGGGACGACTAGCATCTAAAACCCCTATCATAGACCCTTCAAACTCATAAATAGATGCATACCGCTCTTATTACCCCAGAAAAAACGTAACACCACTTCACAAGTAAAGTAAATAGCATTCGGCTTCAAAATACCCTCGGGAACTGAAGTCGAATCAACCATAAAAGATGCATTGTTACCTATAAACGATGCATCTTTTCCTGAACTAGTGATATGTCTAAACTGCCTATTCGTCACACCTATCTCATAAATATCTAAACATGTTTTATGTGAACAATGAACGCAAACTAAAAGAAGCATTCCATCTAAGGATTCAGCCAAAAAATACTCCGCATAGAAATAGTCATCATAATAACCAGGAATGCCATCAACCAAGACGTTAACCTCATCAAAATCTACTCCAAAAGGATCACAGTACCAAACTCCTCCCACACCACCTTCTTCTTCACAAATAGCATAAAACCTCTCATCATAATAATTAAGATCAACATAATATAAACCATTGTTAATCCAAGTCCAATTATCATCCTTAGATCTATATATTCCTAAATTACCGTCTAAACAAACAGCCATAAGACGGAACCATGAAGAAGAAGATAGATTAAGTGATAAAGCAGTTTTTCTAGTATAATCACCATTCTTAAAAAAATTATTTCCATAATCAGGAAGCTGAATTCTACTATTTGAGAATGGGTGGAACAAAAAACATCACCTAACTAATCTAACATTAGAAGCCACCCATAATGTACCTCAATGCACCTTCTTCCTTGAAGTTCAGCAAAAGAGGCCTCATTATATTTCTTCTCATCATCAAGCAAAAGAAATTCTGTTCAGCACCACCAACCTCTGTCGAAGCCATCAACAAAGGGGTGGTCCTCCCCTTGAACAACTTCTTATCAGCAACGACACGCCAGTACCTACACACTTCTCTCATAGATGTGGAATCATTGAGAAGAAGAAGGTGAACAGCAATTTCGAACAACATTTCAATATCGAGATAAAATATATGGGTACTCTGAGGTTTCATTTTCGCTGAGTTCGGTACATAAAAATTTAAAGTAGAAGCTAGAATGCAAACAGTAATATTTCTACAAAAAAAGTAATGCTTCAACTTATATAGAAGGAGGAATGCTAAAGGTTGCTTGTTGAGAATACAAAAAACACATTAAAAACATCTTTTTAGGGGAATGGAAATGTTTAATAATTATAGAAACAATAAAGATGCTTTAAAAGCTATAAAATCGTAAAGGTCAAAAAGCTGAAAAGCAATAACTAGACATTAAATACATGAAACGTCAATCACATTTAACTAAACCTCATTACCTTTATCATGAACATCAGTTATTAAAAAAAACTGAAAACACAAAATTTTAGCAACAAAAAAAGAACCCCTATTTTTTAGCATCACTAACACACCTCATTCACTACTAAATAATATGGATTATCCCATAATTTTCATTGTCACATTCTACACTCCTTTTCTACTTTCACAACTTCCAAAAAACATGGGAAATAGGTTCCTTTTTATTACATTTTGCATTTATTTATTTTGTGAAACATCAATAGCATTTGGCAAACCACTTTAAATAATTCTAATGATATTTCAATACTACAATTTGAGGTTACAGTTTTTGAAATTGACATTTCCATTTTGTTGTTATGTTTATATAGTACTTGTATTTAAATTCATTTTTTAAATAACTTCATTTCAAAAAAAGATGTACAAACTCAACTGAGGAACATCAATCAGTACTAAATGAAACTCAATGCAGCACACATGAAACTCAATATATAAAAAAACTAAAACATCAAAAAAACGTTCGAAATATAACATTAGAATTGAAAATACATAAAACTAATCAGTTAAAATTACAATCCATAGCGACTCGTATCCGTATCTGGAATGATCTGGATGACTAGTATGTAACACCCCTAGCAAACCCCCTTCAAACTCATAAGAGGATGCAAACTCCTCTTCACCATTACCTCGAAAATGAGTTACCATTTCTTCACCGGTTAAGTAGATAGCATTCAGCTTCAAAACACCTTTGGGAGCAGAAGATGAATCAACCATAAAAGATGCATTGTTGCCTACAATGCATCTCTTCCCAAACTAGGGATTGTTCTAAACTGCCTATTCTCAACATCTAATCCAAAAATATCAAAATATGTAATGGCTGAAACACGTGCCCTAATTAAAAGAAATCTCCCATCAGATGATTCAGCCAAATGACACTCGACATAGAAAAACTCAAGGAAATAGCCAAGAATATCATCACTAATGCATGCACCTCATTAAAATCTGCCCCGTATGAATCACAGTACCAAATAGTAATAACACCTGTCTCATCTTCAGATACACAATAAAATCTCCACATTGAAAAAATTCACATCAATAAATTTCACACCTTCAATACTAATTCTAGTCCATACATCATCATCTGATCGATATAATCCTAAAATTCCATTTAGACAAATAACCAAAAGATGAAATCTAGAAAAAGAACTCGGATTAGCAGATAACGCACCCTTCCTAGCGTATCCGCTATAGTTGAAAAAATTATCAGAAACATCAGGCAGCTGAATTCAGGTAGTAGAGAATGGGTTGAACAAAAAGGCGTCACCCAACTGGTCTAACATAAGCAACCATCCACAACGTACCTCAATACACTTTCTACCTTCAAGATCATCAATCCAAAGCCTAATCAGACAAAGAAATAAGCGTTCAACGTTGTCTTGTTCCCTCAGATACATGAGCATGTGGAGGGAACACCCATTAAAAACATTTCTCTCAATAACATTGCGCCAATATTGGCATACCCCTCCCATTGAAAGAAAATCACTCAAGAGAAGAATGTGCAATGAAATTTCAAAGAGCATCGCAACAGTCAAATCAGAAGACATTTTCGCAGAAGCAAAGAACGTAAAACCTCGCTCAGTCAAGAAAGTAAAAACTCGCGCAGTCAAGAAAGTTGAATGAAAAAGTTAACATTTCTACCAAAATTTATAGGAGGAATATAAAGAGGTTGATTTTTGGAAAGAGGTAACAAAACTTCTTAGGAAAATGGAAACGTTTAATGTTATGGAAATTGTAAAAATGCATTAAAAGCTATAAAATTGAAAAAAGTCAAAAAGCTGAAAAAGGGAAAAAATACATGAAACATCAATCACATTTAACTACACCTAATTACCATTAACATTAACATCAGTTATTCATAAAAAACTGGTAATAAAAAACTTCACCAACAAGCAAATTGATGGAGAACTAGACCAAGAGGTTATCGGGTTTCCTACCCAATTGCTCAGAATCGAAGGTAGCCCACTAAGGGACAACACTAAGAGGCCTTAATGGGCCTCTTAGCGAGAAGAAATGATATTGAGGTTAGACAACCCTAATTAGTTTTAGATAGGTATAAATAAAAAGGTATGTCATTGTTTTTAGATTCATTCACTATTCACCTATCGGCGGTCGTTGACCGACTTTGGCATCAGAGCCTTTCCCCCCAGATACCTCTGGGGTTTTGATTTGGTAGGTTACAAGTTGCAGCTAACGGATCAGAGCTAGGTTTTCGGGTTGGTCTCGTAGATTCATCAAGTTGGCATGCCTAGTGGGACCGATTAGAAGTCAGATCCAGATCCATTGGAATATGTCCACTTCTACTGTTTGGATGAGTAAACGACTCAGGGAGAAGGGGGTGGACGTCAGAGATGAGGTACAGTCCATGTGTGGAAGTCAGATGGTTGCCGCCCTAGCAGTGCAGAATGTGGAGACAGATCTGATGGAGGTATTATCGGGCCTAGGTCCGGTGGCTCCAATCAAGAGACCATGCATGGTTGGTGAGTATGGTTGTTTAGACAAAAACCTCAAAACTAAATTGAGCACAATCAACTTCAGATGACAAATATCAATACATAGCATGAACCTCAATAGCTGAACATAAATGTTATACTGTAAAGAGTAAACTTCATCAAAAGGTTGCCAAAAATAACACCTCATCATTCTGGACATGAACCTCAATGATAAATTCACATAAATCATTCCTCGAAGTCATTAGAATAAACCTCAGATTACATAACTCAATAATTTTAGTATAAACCTCAACATATCTCCATACTGAAATCATGAAAATCAATAGCTTCATATGAATGTCAAACAATGAAGAGAAAACCTCATCAACAACTCACAAATAGATACACACCTCAGCATTTAAAACATTAAGCTCATCACAAAATCACATGAGTCGAACCTCAAATCATTACGAAAAGCTCAGCAGATTACAAAATATTCAAGAACATTCAAACTGCAATATAAAACTGCCAAAATTACACACAAACAACACATAAACAGACAAAATTGAACACAACAGACACAACAAATCAAGAAGAAAAGCAGGAATACAAAAATTGAGAAAAATGGAACTACAACAGAACATGAAACATTAAAAACATCAGCGCACAAACATAAAATCCAAAAATAAAACAGAAAAATAACATGAAACATGTTCCAGCGGTGATTTGGAAGGAGAAACCACATCACGCTTCGTGCAAGCCATATTCTTCCCGAAAAAAAAACAAAAAACACAACAGTTAGGGCAAAACCCACAACAAATACACATAGTGAAACAAAAATCAGAAAATACAAAACAAGAACGCAGAAATTAAACTTACTGAGTGAATATTCGGTCGCAATGCAGCGAATCTACCAAATGTGGCAGTTTCAGGCAAAATTTGATGGTTTTCGGTGGAAGTAGAGGTTACAAGCGGTTTTTGGCGGTTTAGTGTGTGTATGATGTATGTTTCTGGAAATAAAAATGCATGGAGAAATAAATAGAATCTAGAATCACAATTTAATATATAAAAAAACACTAAACTTTTGTAAATTGCACGAGAAAACCTCCAATTTCTCAAATTATTTTAAAAAGAACCCCACCCTAATTGAAATTACCATTAATTGCATAAAAGTCCCTAATGTCCCCATTTCATATGGTTATATTAAGGATTTTAGACCACCGCATGTGTAGCCCAAGTGGTAGTGGGCAGTGTGGGGATACCCACGGTTCGAAGCTCGCTACGGCCGTGTGGGAGTGTGTTTCCCAAAGCGTGCGTGGCAACGCGCACGTGGCGGTGGGACCCTCCTGGTGACGGGCGAGTATGAACCAGCACTGTGGCCATGGTACTGGGTCAGTGTGACTTACCTCTCATGTGATGGCTGTGTGGTCGGCTGGCATGGGCACCCTAAGGCTTGGTGTGATAGCCTTTTATATTAAGGATTTTAGGATTAACTTTTGTAAACTTTTGTGCTCTAAATGTGGCATTTTCCCTTGAAATTCTCTAAGGAGAGTTAAAAGCTACTTTTACACTTTTATTACTTTTCTAGAGGATTTTGTGTGACAAGGCAATTTGTTTGAAGACTTTGAAGATTTTGAATAATACCTTTGAAGATTTGAAGACTTGAAGACTTGTATTTGAGCTTTTGAAGACTTGAAGAATTGAAGAAAAGTGAAGTGAAGAGGAGGACATGAAACAAAAAGAAGAAAGAAATCAAGATACTGGAACTGGTCTCAGTCGCGACTCGCGACGGACGCATGGCTAGAAAACTTTCTTACTTTTTTGTACTATAAATACTCACCTTATCCTCTCCTCTTCAGACTCTTCTTCTTCCTGCGTTTTTCTGGGTTCAAACCCTAGTTTTTCTCTTCTTTCTTTTGTTAGTTTTTGTAGGTTAATCATGTCTTTTAATTATCTAGCTTAGTTTTATCTTGGGAGCAATGGATTGAAGCTTCCATATATATGTAGTAAGAACCATATCTATCTATTTAGTGCTTTTGCTATTGCGCATTTATTGAGCTTTGAATGTGAATTGTTAATGACATTGATGTTGTTGGAAGCTTGAGTATATGTGTTGCTTGTATGATTACTTGTTAGGGTTGGGAGAAAGTTGCTAATTCTCCCCTCTTTTAATGTGAAATCCAAGAGCATGAGTTAGAGCTTCTTAATGATGTTGATGTGTTGATAATTGCTAGATTAATGTGATGATGTTGAATTCGTTGTCATCTTTGTTTTAGGTAGCAAATGAGAGAAGTCAATGAATGTCGATCGTTCTTGGCTAATCTTGTGTAAATGCATGAATTGGTTAAACGCTTAGACACAGTGTAGTGTTTATAAGTGTTGCCAAGCTTGTTGATTCTTTGTGCTCAATGCCACTAATGAGATACTCTTAGTCGTGTTTCGACTAAGGGAGTCATTGGTGAGGTTTGACAAGAGATGTCGAATTCACTCTTGGAAACTACTATCTAAGAAGGATGGAAGATTTATCTTCACAACAAGTAGTAGAAGTAGTGAATAGATTGTTTCACTCGTTCTTGAAGCCTTTTTTATTTAGTATTCATGTGTTCTTAATGCTATGTTTTACTTCATTTATGCCATGTGTTGTTTGAGAATAGGAAGTGTTTGTATGATTTAAGTGTTAGGAAGTTAGGAAAGTAACAAATTCTTTAAATCCTTGGCATGAAAATCTAAGAACATGAACTTAGAACTTCTTGTGCATAATGTGTTGTGACTCTTGCTAGATACGTATGATAATGTGGATTATTCTCATATTTATCCTATAGATGCAATGAAAGGTTGAACCTTGAATGTGGTTTGTTCTAGGTTTAGCCTAATGAATGCTATGTTTGGTCAAATGGCTATGTCTTTGGTAGAAGGCTTGTTGTTGTCAAATCTATGGTCCTTCGTGTATAATGCCATTGATGAAATACCCTTATAGTTGTTGTTTGTCTAGGGTGATCATCAATGAGGTTTGAAAATGGTCATTGTTTGTCTTTGCAAATTACTCTTAAGAAGGAATGAATGTTGATCTTCCATTGGCATTCCTCATAGGTAACAAATGTGATATGATGAATGGATGGTTCAATGATAGGTTTGGAAGTGGATGTCAATTGCCCCCAAGGCTTTGTCTTTTGTTGTTTTTAACCCTTTTCTTAGTTTGTTTGATGATTAGCATAGTTACTTGAGTTTGCTAGTTATCTTGTCTTTTAACTTTTATAACTTAGGAAAACCAAACAACCAAACCCCCCTCATTTACTTGCTTTTATATGTGTATATATCTACTTCTACCATAATATCGACTTTATATGTTTAAACGCTTAAGAAAATCCCTCTTTTTCGTGGACGACCCCGACTTGTCGCTATCTACTTAGTTGTAGATAGTAAGCATAAAAGGCTTATAAAATATTAACTTTGAGAGGTACGACGACGACCTCCCAGACCCTGCCTAAAGTAAGACTTTGTGATATATATATTAAATAATTAAATCTTGTATTTAGACAATTTGGATTTAGGATAGTTAAAATGACTTCAATATCTTTGGTTGACAGCACCATCAAACAATTTATATTATATGGTGTTTTGGATAACAAATTATAATATTAGTATGTTAAAAAATTATGATTGATTATGTTTAGTAAAGAATTAAAATTATTAACATATTATACTAATAATATGTTATACTATACTTTAAAAAATGTTATACTAGACAACTTGAGTTTAGTTTAGTTAAAATGACTTCAATATCCCCGATTGATAGCACCATCAAACAATTTCTACTTACTAGTGGATTACCATAGCGCATTGCACGAAATCATTAATTAAAATATTGAGATTAAGATTTATTTAAAATTTTAAAGTTTAGTCATCTAAGAAAAATTATATAAATTATGAAGTGAAATAATAAATTTAATTAGAAATCGTTAAATATTGAATGCAATAAAAATTAATTATTTTTATAATATTTTATTCAAATTATTTTAAAAGTAATTTTTTTTATGTTGAGATTCATTTTAAAAGGTTATCATTATTATATGTGTCTCATTGCAATAAATAAAAGTAAATATCAAATGACCTTATTAGTCTCACTAATTATAATATGTCCTCATTTAACAATTAGTCGATCTAAAATAAGCATTGTCATGTATTGATGAATAAATAATATGTATACATATTTCTACCAAAAGTACTATATAATTGTATAAAAAAATCTGGACATTTTGTTATTTCACATTATGTGTTTTTTGAATTTTATTTAATGATATATATATATATATATTTTAAACTAAAAAACACTCATCATCGATGAGCGGGGGATTTTTATATATAGGGTCCCCACACCCTAATGGAGAGCAAAATGATTGTTATTTTACAAAACAATCAAAGAAAGTTGATCCTATATCAATATTTGAAGCTCTTGTTGATTGAAATCCCTTGACTGTGTTTCCTTCTCTAAGCCCTCCACCCCCGTGTTAAGCTCATGAAGGCCAGACTGTCAAGAGATTTCAAACAACGTGATTCCAATGATATAAAGAGAGCCTAGCTAATGAAGTGGGATTTCCATATGAACTGGGGAAATAAGATTTCCCTACGGTTAAGAAATAAGAATCTCTGCAATGTTTGAATTTCTTCAAACTGAGTGATGTATCTTCTTCTAACTGCTAATTTTGCTAGAAAATCAGGAGTTTGGTTTCCTTCTCCGTGAATATGGCTGAAGATGACCTGTTGAAATGTTGAGGTTCCTGTTTTAATCTGGTTCAGAAGCTACTTCAGAGGCCAGGGGCAGGGCTGACCGTGAATTATTTTTATTGCCGACGAACAATCTGATTCAATTTGAACCTGATCAGTCCTTCCTATAGCAGCTTCTAATCCTGTCAAGATAGACATCATTTCAGCCTTTAAAACTACAAGGTGAGGCAATAAAGAGTTATCAGTCATCAGCATACAACATGACACAACATGTATTACTTGTTTGTTAGTATCCCTAATGACACACCCTAAACCTATCATATTACACTCTATAGCTGCATCACAGTTAACCTTAAGGCCATGGTCTGTGGATTCCATTTTATTAGATCCAGCCTTTTTTGCCCTTTCCTTTTAAAGGGTGGCGTTAGTCAATTAGTAACCAGATTACATTGTGTGTGTGCCAATGAGCTTTAGGATGAACTGAGTAGATCATGAAGCAAAGATTTGAAATGTTTTTCCATTGAGACTGAACATGGCTCTTCTTATTTTCATGAAACAGTTTGTTTCTGGTTTTCCATAACTCCCAGCATATTAAACAAGGAAGAACAATAAATATGGAATAATGAGCAGATGAAGAAGATTTGAGAGACCAGTAATATTCCAATCTATCCCTGATATTGTTGAACAATCTAGCTGGTATAGTAAGAGCTTCATGCATTTTATTCCATAAAAAATTAGTTGTAGCACATGAATTAAAATAGTGTGATAAGGAGTCTATACTTTCACATTCTGTGCATTTGTAAGGTAAGTTTAGACCAGTTTTCATGAGAATATCAGCAAAAGGTAAAGCATGCAGTAGCAGTTTCCACATAAAGAAACTGACCTTTTTTTGGCAAAGTCTGGTTCCAAACCTTAGTAAAAATATCTAAGTCAGGTTTTTTAGGTCTGAAAACCTGATATGCTGATTTAATTGAAAATGAACCATAAGTATCAAGTTTCCATATGATATAATCCTGCTGATCAGTTAAGGTCACATCCTTCAAAAGCTCTGAGTTTATGGAAGAATTGAATAAATTGGAGAGTTGAGGGATGTAAATACCTTTGTTTAGCTGAAATTCAGAGACTGTAAGGAATGGAAAGGGGACCTGTACCTGAGAGTCTTCCACCTGATTTATAAGAGGACCTGAACCTAACCAATTAGCTATCCAAAAATTAGAGGATCATTTTTCTATGATAACCTGTGAGTTTGATTCAGCCATTTCATTTACTTCTCTGAACCTAGTCCCAGTGTCAGACTTTCTAGCATGGGAAGGTAGTGGCCACATAAATTTTGACCAAGTTGATTGTCCCAATTGGAGTTTCCACCAGATTTTAGTTGAGAATGAGTTAATTATGGATTGAATATGCCTTATACCTAGACCTTGTTCTTTCTGTGGGTATGAAATTCTTTCCCAAGAGATCCAGTGTTTGTTTTGTCCGTGTTCAGTTTTCCCCCATATGAAATTTCTGAAAATGGATTCAAGTTTTTGGATTGTGTGCTTGGTTGGTGCTGTAACAGCCCATGTGTGCTGGGGTATAGAAGTTAGAGCATGATTTATCAAAATTATCTTACCCCTCCTGAAAGCCATTGATTTTTCAAGTTAGAAATTTTGTTATTGACCGAGTCTATTAAAGTTTTGAAATGGAGATTTAGTTTCCTTCCTTTAAAAACTGTAACACCTAGGAAAGAGAATAGAAGTGTTCCTTGGGTCATATTAGTTATGTCCTTAATCTCCTTTTTCTTATTTCCACTTATCTTCCCTAAGTAAAAAGCACTTTTCTGAAAATTTACTTTCTGACCAGTAGCTTTTTGATAAATTTTCAGAAAAATCATTATGTTTTTTTAGGGATTTTGTTGTTCCCTTAAGAAACACCACTGTGTCATCAGCAAAGGATAGCTGATTTATTGTGTTTGTTGGTCCTTCATCATCAGAATATTATCTGCAATGTCCCTACCTTTTAAAACTGCTGACTGTTCGTCTGAAATTAGGGAACTCATGAATGGTTTGATTCTTTCTACCATGATATTTGACATAAGTTTATTGATGAAATTGGAGAGGCTTATGGGTCTAAATTCACTAAAGGCTTTAGGAGTTTTGGTTTTTGGTATTAGTGCAATCAGTGTGCTTGCCACTGATTTTGGTATGGGAATGCCAGCTTGGTATTCCAGCACTGCAGTTAGAACATCATTCTTGATAATATCCCATGTTTTCCTATAAAAGAAACCTGGAAAACCATCTGGCCCTGGGGCTGCAGTTGGAGATAATTCAAAAACTGATGATTTGATTTCATCAATGGTTATAGGTTTTAACAATTGAATGTTATCCTGATCAGAAATAGAAGGATGGATTTCCTTCATTAGGAATGAGAGACATTGGCCTAAGGGATCATCATTTTCATTAGAGATGAGTGTTTTGAAAAAAGTGACTGCTGCACCACTTATTTGTGATTGAGAGTTCAACCAGTTTCCTTCCCGGTCTTGTATCTTCATGATTGATAGTCTTGCATGGTTTTCAGAGATAGACTTATGAAAGTATTTAGAATTTAAATCTCCATCTTTAAGCCACTTCATCCTAGTCTTTTGTGTTAGGAAAATGTTTTGTTCAACTAGGTGTCTGGTTAAATTTGCCTTAGCCATGTTCAAACTAATTCTGTTAGAAATTGAATGTGATATATCATAAAGAGTTTCCATATTAGCAACTTCAGTTTCTGATGTTGTAATGTTATCATAAACATTACCAATGACCAAATTATTCCATATTTTTATTTCATTTTAAAGTCTTTTCAGTTTTGAGGAGAAGCCAATTAAACCCTATTCCTGAATAGGTTAGAACCAGCTATTGGAGATTAAGCCCATGAATTCATTTCTATTGAACCACATTTCCTGAAACCTGAAGGGTTTAAGGGATGTGATATCTGAGTTTGAAATGTCTAGTAACATGGGGGAGTGATCAGATGATGTTCTGCTTAGGATTTGGACAGAGGAGTGATTGAATGAGTTAAAGAAACTGTTATTTCCCATTACCCTATCTAATCTCTTGGAGGTGGGGCTTACAGTTCTGAGGTTGCTCCATGTTAAATGGTTTCCTACTGTGTTTAGATATGATATCTGGACATCATTTATAAAAGTATCAAAATCTGAGATAGAATTCAAATTTGGAGAGCTAGGACCAGAGTATTCATCCATTGACCTTATGACATTGAAGTCACCTCTAAGTAGGGTTGGGGAATTATCAAATCTAGTAGTCAAATCATTGTAAACTTGAAGTCTATCATCTCTATTGTGTGGAGCATAGATGAAGAAGGCCTTAATTTTTTTATCAAGATTTTTAATGTTTATTTCCACATGTATGTAATGATTATGGTTTGCTATCAGATTTAGGTCAATCCTATCAGAGTACATGATCCATATTTTATTATGAATCATACCTAGGTGGTGTCTAAAGTAGAACATCTTTTTGTACATGTCTAGCTGATTTAATTGACCTTTATGTTCAATTATAACTAATAAGTCCAGTTTATGTTTCTTAGACAGGTGTTTTAGCCTAACCTGAGAAGTTGATAAACCTCTAACATTCTAAATTATGCATTTAACTGTCATTAGAAACCTTCTTTTTTAAAAGCTAACCTGGAACTCCTTTTAGGGAGATTAACCTGAGTTGATGTTTGCTGGTCAGATGACTCTGATGTTGGGATCATGGGATTTTGATCTTGTTGTATAGCTTTCCTGTCTGCATCCTTGATATCCCTAATTTTGTTGATGTTTCTGTGCTTTTCCTTTACCTGTGGAGAGTCAATATCTGAAATAATTTTCTTATTAGGAATCCAAGAAAACTGATCAGAGAGAAAGATATTCGAATTTATAGGAGTTTTGATTTTATCACATAACGTATCATCAGTAAAGGAAGTTAAAAGGATATTCTTTTGTGGAGATGATTGAGCTGTGTTGTAGCCTTTGGATTCATAGCCTTCCTCTAAGAGATCTTCAAATGAGTTACTTTCCAAGGTATTTCCGTTAATCTCTAAGATTTGCTAGTTATGGAGCAGTTCTTGTGAGGAAGGAACATGTTCATCTGAATATTCCACATGTAGGTAATCCACATTTGCTGCAGTCTGAGGTTTAAAGGTAGGGGCTTTGAGCTGAGAGTCACTATTCTCTGTATCCTTAGCCTTGCCTTCTCTATGAGAAGTTCCTTCTTGTGATTGTTGGCTTAAAATTTAAGCTTCATTATAGTTGGTATGTAAGGCTTGAGCAGGCTAGTCATCGGAGTTTAATTCCTCTAGGATAGCAAATCTATTTTCAGAAATGGAAGATGTGGTCTTAACACCTGGAGGGGGAACTATAGGGAGTGGGGTGGGAGTTTTTTGTTGGTTCTGGTTAGGCTTAGGTTGGTAGAACTTAGTGGTGGGCTGGTTCCTTTCCTTGGTATTATTTGGTAAGGCTCTGATTTCCCATGACTTATCAACTATAGGATGTTCAGGATCAGCTACCTTCTTTGTGTTATGTACCCTTGAACCGTGAGTTTTCATTTGATAAACATTTGTCACCAGTTGATCCCTTTACAGTGAGATTCACTATGTCCAAGCTTAAGACACTTTCTACAGTGTTGGGGGAAATCCTCGTAGGTTATAGCATAAGATTTGTTATGAGCTATCGAGCCCAGCCTAATCTTATTCGGTCTAGGCTTAGAAACATCCATTTCCACACATAGACGAATTGTGGGTGGCCTAGTTAAGTTCCTAGTAGGGGCATCAGCAAACAGAAGTTCTCCTAAGGAATTCCCCAAATCAGTAATAGCTTTAGGGTGAAAGAAGTATACCAGAGGAAATTCAACAGTAAGCCACACCGGAGCTAGAGTTGATTCTTCATCATAATCGAAGCTTTTCGTCCATTTGATAATGCGCATGATGGTACCTCCCATGGACCGGGTTCTTTTTAACCTGCAACGATGGTAATCCTCATTTAAATCAAAAGTGATTCTGATGTGCCTTGAGTCCATTGCCGATAAATGAGCTTTGCCTTTGAAGCCTATAGTCTTGATTTGTTTTCTGAGGTATTCCATTGTTAGGCCTCTGCTGAATTTGCCGATGAAGGCTTTTAAGAATGGAGCAGCTAGTAGGTCAATTCATCCTCTGGATATAGAACTGTGAGTTCCCCTTTGTAATTGAAATGGGGATAGAGATCTGGTGTAAGTGGGATAGAGGAAAGAGGGGTTTGTTTCAGGGTTTGGGCGAAGAATGAGTTTGCCGTGTTCCATGGCATCGCCGCCATGGCTGGAAGTGGAGGTGAAGGGGACGTTATACTGTAAGAATCGCCTTTTTCAGAGAGAGAGAGAGAGTATTAACATTGTTGTGTAACACCCAATTTATATATATATATATATATAGTGCTATAAGATATTTATGGTTTTAATTATATCGTTAGAAGTTATATATTGTTAGACTAAATCAGACTCCTGATTAGATTATGATTTATTCTGATTAGAGTTCTTTCCTTATTATACCTCTATTGTACTCTCTATATATTCAGATATCAATAATACAATTAATTACGGCAAATCATTCTATCATGGTATCAGAGCAAGGTTCTGATCCTAAGCCCTAAATTTTAATTTATTGTTCAGCGCCTCCCTCCTTCTCTCTTTTCTGGCCCTGATTCTGGCAAAGTTCTAGCCAAATTCCGGCATCCTCCTCCATTCTTTGGCGTCCTCTCAAGTCTCGATTTTCCGGCAAAGTTTCCATTTTTTTCCAGCGGCGTCTTCCTCCAGCGGCGGCCTCCTCCTCCGGTGTCCTCCAGCGGCGCCCTCCTGACTCCGGCGTCCTCCAGCGGCGGCTCCTTCCATCGGTGTTTTCCAGCTCTCAATTTTCCGGCAAAGTTTCCATCTTTTTCAGCGGCGTCTTCCTTCTCCGGCGTCCTCCAGCGGCGGCCTCCTCCTTCGGCGTCCTCCAGCGTTTCAACCACGGCAAAGCAACTCCAAGCGCGAGTGCGACACGGAGAAGAAGAAAATCAAGCGAAGCGGAGAAGGAATATTCCGCGCGTGAAGCCACGCGCGAGTCAACTAGCCAGCAAGAAGGAATATTCTGCACGTGAAGCCACGCGCGATTTGACTCGCCAGCAAGGGAGTTTCTCGTGCCTCCAATTTATCGTGCATTGAATCAAATTCTCACGAGTTGATCAATTTATCGTGAGTTGAATCAAATTCTCATGAGTTGTAGCTGTTTCTCGCGAGTTGCTCACATTCCGACAAGTTTCTCAAATTCTCGTCAGCATCCAGTCAATTTCTGTGCAATTTTCCGGTCTTCCGCTATGGTTCATTTGGGCCCTATATCTCGGGAAGATTGCTCCACTAATTGGATTGCGGACAAGGTGTTGTTTCAGGCCAGTTTAAATGGTCCCAACTGTCATTCTTCGTCAAATTAGTGGATTGTTGATTCAGGTGCTACATCTCATATCACTGCTCACACCAGTCATCTTGATCAAGTACAACGTTATCATGGTTCTAATTCTATTCTTGTTGGAAATGGTGAATCATTATCTATTTCTCACATCGGCCAATGTCATTTATCTGGTTTCTCTGTTAATGATGTCCTTGTGGGCCCTAATATTACTAGAAGTTTATTGTCCATTAGTAAGCTTACTCGTGATCTACCTGTCCGTGTTATATTTGATGCCGATGCATTTTTCATCGAGCACAAGCTTACCGGGGCGATAATTGGTAAAGGTCGTCATAGGTCTGGTCTTTATTTTCTTGAGACAGGTGATTCCAGTTTTTTAGGTGAACTACGCTCTACAAAGCTTCATGCTTCTTTTGAGCAGTGGCATTCTTGCCTCGGTCATGTGTCTCATGATACTGTTCAGTTATTGAATCGACAGGGCCTTATTTCTGTCACTTCTGCTATGCCTGCACCTGTCAGTTGCTCTCCTTGTCAGATGGCCAAGAGTAGCCGTTTGCCATTTTCCACTAGTGACAAACGCGCTACTGGTTTATTGGATAAAGTACATAGTGATTTGTGGGGACCAACTCCTGTTTTATTTGTCGGTGGTTTCTCTTATTATGCCGTTTTCATTGATGATTTTTCGTGATTCACATGGTTTCTTCCGATGCAGCATAAGTCGGATTTCTATGACACTTTTATCCAGTTTTAGAAATTCGTTGAGAATCAGTTTTCTGCTAGGGTTAAAAAATTTTAGACCGATGGTGGCACCGAGTTTACTAATCACTGGCTTCAGGCTCATCTCATATCATGTGGCATTCATCATCAGATGTCCTCGCCCTATACACCTGCTCAGAATGGCCGGGCTGAGCGGAAGCATCGTCACATCACAGAGACTGGTCTTGCCATACTTTTTCACTCTTCTGTGCTGCACTGTTATTGGGTGGAAGCTTTCTCCTCTGCGGTTTACATTATTAACCGTCTGCCTAGTTCAGTTCTGAGTGGAAAATCACCTTTTGAGGTTGTTTTTGGTCATGTGCCTGACTATACCCTCTTTCACCCATTTGGTTGTCGTGCATTTCCATGTCTGCGTGCCACTGCTACTAATAAGTTTGCACCCTGATCCATTCCCTGTGTTTTTATTGGCTACAGCCCTCGTCACAAGGGCTTCCAGTGTCTCGACCAGACTTCTGGGTGCATATATATATCTCGCCACGTTCGTTTTGATGAAACTTTCATCCCTTATGTCTCATCTTCCATGGACAGTCGTTCGATTTCAGATCTGGAGATTTCATCATTTTTTGATGAAACTGTTACTTCATCGATTGGGGCCACCACACCTGTGTATGTGCCTGTTCCAGCTACCCCTCCTTCACCACCATCTTCCATCTGGACGGTTGACCTGGACCCGGCTCCTCGGCCAATGCCCACCATACCTCAGTCGCTGGCCATCACTCCTCAGCCACCGTCTCAGCCTTTATCGGCTATTATTTCTCCGACGACTTCCGACGGCCACTCTCCGGTCAGCGCATCTCGATCTTCCTCAGTGTCATCAGCTGGTTCGACTCCTCCTTCTTCGTCGCCCCCACTTCGTACTCATCGGATGGCCACTCGGTCTTCTACTGGTGTCATTCAGCGCTGGGATTATTCGAATATTATTGCTCATGGTCTCACTTCCGCACTCCTCTCTCAGATAGAGTCCACTGATTATCGCTCCGCCCTTCAGGATCCAGCATGAGCTTCAGCCATGGATGATGAGATGGCAGCTCTTCGTAGTCAGCACACTTGGGATTTGGTGCCTCAACCTTCAAATGTCAACATTGTTGGCTCTAAATGGGTCTATAGGCTCAAGTATCTACCAGATGGCACTCTTGAGCGTCACAAAGCTAGACTTGTGGCGCAGGGTTTCTCGCAGATTCCGGGTTTTGATTTTGACCACACTTTCAGTCCTGTGGTCAAAGCCTCCACTGTTAGGACGGTTCTCGCCATAGCCACCATGCGTTCCTGGCCACTTCATCAGTTGGATGTCAAGAACGCTTTCCTTAATGGTGTTCTTGATGTTCCAGTCTACATGAAGCAGCCCATTGGTTATCAGGATTCTGTCCATCCAGACTATGTTTGTCGTTTGCGAAAGGCTATTTATGGTCTTAAGCAGGCTCCTCGGGCTTGGTTCCAGCATTTCAGCAGTTATCTGATTCATCTTAGTTTTCGGTGCAGCTCAGCTGATACTTCTTTGTTTGTCCTTTCGAGAGGGTCGTCGTTACTGTACCTACTTGTGTATGTAGACGATATCATTCTTACAGGCAATGACTCGACTCTTCTTCACCAGTTCATTGATCGGACACACAGAGAGTTTGCGATCAAGGATCTCGGTGCTCTTCATTACTTTCTTGGTCTTGAAGTCTTGCCTACCTCCTCAGGATTACTGCTTGGCCAAGCAAAGTATGCTCGAGATATTTTGAATCAGGCCGGTATGTCTGACACGGCACCTATTTCTACTCTATTTGTTGCTAGTTCTCAGCTTCACAGCTCTACCAGTCCTCCATTTCGGGATCCTACACTTTATCATTCTCTTGTTGGTGCTCTCCAGTATCTCACCATCTCTCGCCCGAATTTGGCATTCTCGGTCAACACAGTGAGTCAGTATCTTCAGGATCCCAGAGATGACCATTTTGCTGCTGTGACTCGAATTTTGCGGTATGTTCGTGGCACTCTTCATTTTGGTCTCCGATTTTTTCTGCTAGTACTCCTGATGTGCTAAGATACTTTGATGCTGATTGGGCTCGCTGTCTGGAGACTCGTCGGTCCACTTATGGTTATGCAGTTTTTCTTGGTGGGAATCTGGTTTCTTGGAGTGCCAAGAAAAAACCCACCGTTTCTCGCTCTAGCACTGAGTCTGAATACCGTGCTCTCACCAACACTGCCTCAGAAGTGGTTTGGCTCACTCATTTGCTTCATGATCTTCGGGTTCCACTTTCTGGTTCTCCACTGTTGTTATGTGACAATAGTAGTGCTATCTTCTTGGCTCAGAATCCAATGGCGCACAAGCGGGCGAAGCACATCGACTACTATTTTGTTCGTGAGTTGGTGACATCCGAAAAGCTGCGCGTTGCTCATGTTCCTACTTCTCTTCAGATTGCAGACATTTTCACCAAGGGGCTCTCTCGTCCGCTGTTCGAGTTCTTCAGGTCCAAGTTGTGCGTCAGCGAGCATCCGACGCTTCGCTTGAGGGGGGGTGTCAGACTAAATTAGACTCCTGGTTAGATTATAATTTATTCTGATTAGAGTTCTTTCCTTATTTTACCTCTATTGTACTCTCTATATATTCAGATATCAATAATACAATTAATTACGGGAAATCATTCTATCATATATTTTAACAAGTTATGATTGATTTTATATAGTAAGAATTAAATCAGTAACAAATTATAACATTAGTATGTCAAAAAATTATGATTGATTATATATAGTATATAATTAAAATCAGTAACATACTATAATATTAATATGTTATTTTTAGACAATTTGGGTTTAGGTTAGTCAAAATGACTTCAATATTTTTAGATAATTTGGGTTTAGTTTATTCAAAATAACTTCAATATCCCCGCTTGATAGCGCCATCCAAAATCAAATAATTTATATTATATGGTGGTTGGGAAAAAATTATTAGAACTCAAATCAAATTAAAGTTGGATATTAATAAAACAATATTTTATAAAATAAATATCTAATCATCTTCAAGTTCAACGCCATAATTTACAATTCACAAATGACATAGGAGTGAAGGCTAGAGTCGTCAATCTCTGACCCGAATCGAGAACCTGACATGGACCGACATGACCGAATCAATCTAAAATTTGATTTGATATGAGAAATATTGACCCGAACCCGACCTGACATAACTATACTCAACCCGAAACCTAATTTTGACCCGAGAAATATTGACCTGTACCCGAACTTAACACGACCGAATTCAAACCAAAATCCAAATATGACCCGATAATGTGGACCCGAACCCGGCCTGAATTTGAACTCGAGATCAACCCGAACCTGATCCAACCCAAACCTGATTTAACCCAAACCTAATTCAACCTGATAAATCAACTATATAACCTACATGTAATCAACCCAAAATAGATGTTATAAAAAGTCAATTAACATTTAATATGTAACCAAGTCAACTCAGTTATGAATCAAGCTAATAAATTTTTTAGACATACTTATCAGAATAAAGTGGGGTTTTTTTTATATATTACGAGTTTACAGATATGATTACTAGTATGTAAAATCAACTCATAACAAATGTGAATACACAAGATTAAGCTAAAAATGCACACGACTAAATTTATAAATCAAGTGAATAATAGTCAAATAAAGAGAGATGTCTCATTAAAATTATGATTTTGAATTAGTAATTATATGGAGTCAACTAATATTAATTTCAAAAACCAGTTTGAAAAGTATTGTGAAACTAATATTTAATAAATTATCAAAAAATCTTGTTATAGACCAAGTAACCGTTCGATGAGAGTATTTTATAATTAGTGGTACTAATGATAATATTTTATTTAATTTTATTCAGTGAGATATATATAATTATGATAACCTTTAAAATGAGCTCTGCATATAAATCATTATTTTTAAAATAATTTGAATGAAATAATCTAAAAATAATCATTTTTATTGTATTTAAAATATGTAACGATTTCTAACTAAACTAATTATTTCACTTCATTACTCATAGTTTTCCTTAGATAACTAAACTTCAAAATTGTAAATAAAACTCTTTATTTTCAATTTAAATGTAGGCAAAGTTTTGGGAAAGACCGTTTTCCATAGGCTAATGGAAAGATAAGGTTTAATTAAAATAATAATAAGCTAAAAAGTTTTAGTCGCAATATTAAAATTTATTATGCAACGTGTAGTAGTTATAAAGTTTATGAGTCGTTTAATGCAATCCAAAAATTTTATCTTCATTTATTCTAATTTGCATTTTAAACCTTGGTCTTTCTATTACTTATGGAAAGACCGTCTTTCAAGAGACAGACTCTTAAATGTAAGACACAAAAATACATAAAAGTAATCCTAATTTGTTAATTAATAATACCGCATAACGCGTGGTGGGATTCCACTAGTTTTTTATTAAAAAAATTAGAATCAAAATATTTATTACAACACAAAAATGCACTAAAGTATTTTAAAAAGTGAATTGAATTCAATGAATACTCAACACTGCTATTCAACTAAGATAGTATGCACAAAAGCGCCTCTAACATATTTATGAAAAATTATGCTATGGCCCAAAAAATGTTACGACACTATCATTCTCTCCAAATTACACAATTTTTGTTATTCTTGCATAAATACAGAAATAGAAAATAAATGTTTTTTTTGGTGAAAGTTTGGAAAACGCTAGTACATTTTCTAGAGTAATTTAGAGTTGATTACTTAAAAGTAAGAAAGAGAATTCGAAAAGGATTACATATATGTTCTTGTACCCAATTACTGATAAATATTCTGTTACGGACTTGAAAAATACAATAGGGGTGTACAAGGTATCATCTTGTTCGAGTGGATTTCAATTTGGAGTTACGAGTAAAGTTTTTGCCTTTTGCACTTAGGTTCCTCCAAGCAAGTTGAAATTGTCGAATCACAAAATTGGCGATACCAAAATGCAATTCAACAATGTACTATTGCGACTTTGTGATTTGGGCATGTATGAGTGAACCTAAAGGCCTTGAAAGTCAACATTGAATACTTCTATACAGTCTTAAAAAATTACACTGTGGCCCA
Organism: Rubia yunnanensis; assembly: GCA_037428765.1. NCBI lineage: Eukaryota > Viridiplantae > Streptophyta > Magnoliopsida > Gentianales > Rubiaceae > Rubia > Rubia yunnanensis. Next base: position 39,968,924 of record CM075068.1, read on the forward strand.
AAATTATATTACCCCATTATCTGTTGCTCCAAAATACATTATTTTTGTTATTTTTGCCTAAATATAGAAATATTAAATTAATTAATTTTTTGGTAAAATGTTGGAAAGTGCTAACACATGTTCTAGAGTAATTTAAATCTGATTACTTAGAAGTAAGAAAGGGAAATAAAAAAGGATTAAAGATATATTTTTATGCTCGATTATTGATAAATATTTTTTTACGTACTTGGAAAATACAATGGGGGTGTACAGAGTATCATCACTTTCAAGCAGATTTTAATTTAGAGTTACAAGTCAAGTTTTTACATTTTGCAAGTTACAAGTCACAATGAAATAAAACTTGATAATAGTGTAGTTGTAACAATAGTATTATTGAAATATAAGCTAAACTAACCGAAATTTAATCGGATAGCATAATAACTCGAGCTAAAATGAACCATCCAAAATATATCTGAAATCAATATGAAAAATTATATTAAAAAATGGACATGATCAGACCCGAACAAAGCTTCAGTACAAAAAATGACAAGACAATAACCCAATTCAATCCAACCCGACCCGACCTAACCCGATTATAAAAATTACACGACAATAACCCGACCCGATATTAACTCGACCTGATATGACCCAGCCCGAGAAAAAAAATTGATACATTTTAACCCCAACACGACACAACCATAACACAACCCAACCCGACCTGACACGACACATGAAATTAACACGTTTCAACTCGATATGTTTCAACACTACACGTTTCCAACCCGATACAAACCTGACACAATAACCCAAATTGACACGTCTAAGTGGCACGGACTGGAGATATGCTAGTGTCCCATATCGGTGGTTGACAGAGTTATAACTCAACATATAAGATTATGGATCACCCCAACATAGTATCAATTGGTTTATGATAGGAGCCCATGATTCTAATATGGTTTCAGAGCCCACGGATCTGTAACCCCTTTATATCCACCCTTTATATCTATGTTCTGCGAGGGGGTATGTTACTGTCCCACATCAGTGAGTGACCGAGTTACGACTAAATATATAAGATTATGGGTCACCCAAACATAGTACTGTCACTGCACGTGAGGGGGCGTGTTAGTGTCCCACATTGGTGGTTGACAGAGTTACGACTTAATATATATGATCATGAGTCACCCCAATATTGTGTCAATTGGTTTTATGATAGAAGCCCATAATTCTAAAAAGATCCAAGTAAGTTGTTTGAAAAGTTCTCGAAATTGTTTTTCCTAGAAAGACTAAACTACAAGAAAATCAATGTCCTAATAATATTAAAGGTTTCATTGTTATTTGTTTTCAAATGAAGTTTTTTTTCACTCGGGTGAACTGTCCAAGCCGCCGTCCCATGAAGTTTTTCTTTCCAAAACGTACCATCTTTCTGACTGTTGGCATCACTTGTGTTGATTGCAGTTGAGACTGCTGTTGCATTTTGCTACTGTCATCCAGCACCTGAACATCTTTCATGTCTGCGAGTCTATAGTTAGGGTTGTAGTTGGATTGAGCAAAATTTACCCAGATATGTGGCGGAGACTGCTGATAATGATGTACATTTGCATTCTTTTGCAGCCATATTTGCCACAACAGATGCATTAAGAGGGAAATAACTTTGTAGGAAATAAGGGTAATAATCTGTATCATTATTAATGAACTCAGGATACATTATATAGTAGTACATGATACCTATTCTAGCTAGGAAAAGGTAATAGAATATAAATACAATTGCAAATAATATTCTAATTCCTTACACCCTCCCTCAAGTTGGAGCATGGGGATCAGAAATGCCCAACTTGCCAAGTAATGAATGAAACTGGTTACGGCCGAGAGCTTTGGTAAATAAATCTGCAGGTTGATCTGTAGTATGGATATGATGAGTAATTATAGCACCGGACTGCGCAAGATCCCAGACAAAATGACAATCAATTTCAATATGCTTCGTACGTTCATGGAACAATGGATTTGTTGCAATATGAAGAGCAGATTGACTATCACAAAACAAACGCATAGGAGCAGTATGCGCAACCCCTAAATCTTTCAGTAAAGACCTAAGTCATAACAACTCACAACAGGTAACAGCCATAGCACGATACTCAGCTTCAGCAGAAGGCCGAGAAACTGTAGGTTACTTCTTGGTCTTCCAAGAAACTGGAGAATCACCAATCATCACAAAGTAACCGGAAAGAGAACGCTGGGTAATAGGGCAAGCAGCCCAATCAGAATCACAGTAAGCAGTCAACTGTAACGTACTACGAGAAGAGAGAAATAAACCTTGACCAGGATGAATCTTCAGGTAGTGCAACACACGGACAGCAGCTTGCCAGTGAGGAACACAAGGGGACTTCATGAATTGCGCAAGAGTGTGGACTGAATAACTCAGTTCAGGACGAGTAATAGTCAGGTAGATCAGACGCCCAACCAGGCGTCGATACTGCTCCGGGTCATGGTAGGCTGGACCTTCAACACGTGCCAAATCATGCTGTTGCTCCATCGGAAAGTCAGTTGGCTTAGAGGAAGATAAACCGGTATCCGATAAAATGTCCAAAGCATATTTCCTTTGCGAAAGGAACATCCCCTCCGGTCTTCTAGCAATCTCTATGCCCAAAAAATACTTAAGCAGACAAAGATCCTTCATATGGAAACAAGAACCTAAGTATTTCTTGAACTCAGAGATGAGCGAAGAAGAACTACCAGCAAAGAGGAACCGGCGTCGAGCGGCGGAGCACAATCGATCGATGTCGGCGTCGTGACGTCGGAGATGACCACCGGGAGTTGGTCGGTGACAGTCGTCGTTGACCGGTGTTGACCGGTCGGTATTTATCGACGTTGACCCACCGGCGTTAACTGGCATTGACTGGCTGGCATCGACCAGCGGTGAATGACCGGCGGTGATCGGTAAAATGACAACCGGCATCGGAAAGCCGATGTTGACTGGCAGTGGTTGATCGGCTGCAGAAGGCGGATCAAAAAATCTGTGCAGCTCGGGTGAGAAGTAGGAGGAATCCGACTGTGTTGTAGTGGCACCGCCAGGTTCATCGGATGAAGCAGTGTATGGGAATTGGTCTTCAAAGAAATCAGCATCCCGGGTATTAAAGATCACTCGAGACTCCAAGTCGAGAAGACGATAACCTTTCTTTCCGGCAGGATAACCAAGGAACAAACACCGCTGACTTCTTGGTGCAAACTTGTCACGGTATCTGGGAACACGAGCAGCAAAACACAAGCAACCAAAAATCCGTAGAGAAGAGTAATTGGGCGCCTGGCCATAGAGTAACTCAAAGGGAGTACGACCATTGAGAAGCTGAGTCGGGGTTCGGTTGATCAGGTAGGCAGCAGTAAGAACACATTCTCCCCAAAATGCAATAGGAAGATTGGCTTGAAACCGTAAAGCACGGGCCACATTGAGTAAATAACGATGCTTTCTTTCAACTCGACCATTCTGTTGCGAAGTATCAACCATAGATGTCTCAAAAATGATCCCAGATGCAGTAAAGTGAGACCGGAGAGGCAAAAATTCAGTGCCGTTATCAGCCCGAACTCGTTGAATTGTTCTTCCCCACTGGTTCTTGACTAAGGCACTAAATTCTAAAAATCTAGAAGCTACTTCAGATTTAGCTACTAACAAATAAACCCAAACTGCTCGGGAAAAATCATCTACGATTGTCAAAAAATAAAATGCACCACTAGACGATGGAGTTCGATAAGGTCCCCAAACATCACAATGTACTAGTTGAAATAATGCAGTAGCATTTGTAGAACTCAATGGAAAACTATGTCTAGCCTGTTTTGCTCTATAACATACAGAGCAAGGTATAGTAGTATTATGGGTGCTAAAATCAACAGTAGGAATAGAAGACAACACCGTAGATAATGGATGACCAAAACGCTGATGCCATAAATCAGAAGAAGAAACCGAAGCAACTATCGGAATAGATTACAGGACATGAGGACGAATGCGAGTATCCAACAGGCGAAGCCAATAAACACCCCCTTTCTGTTCACCCACGCCAATCACAATCCCCGTACTGATTTTCTGTAAAATGCAATAATTTTCAGTAAACAAAGCTAGACATTTTAAGGCAGATAACAATCTAGAGCATGATAATAAATTGCATCGCAAAGTAGGTAGGTAGAGCACATGAGTAAGGGTGACATCACCAAAACAAATAGACCCATATTGTGTAGCGAACGACACAGAACCATCAGGCAGTATAACATTCACAGTAGTGGTAGCAGTAGTAATATCAGTAAGAGAACCTTTGTCACCAGTCATGTGATATGAGGCTCCCGAATCAAGAATCCAAGGTAAAGTAGACTTACCTGACCCATGGTCAGATAACGAATCAAACTGATTAAATAAATGTACGGTCGTACTCCATTGGTCGTCAGACAAAGCAGAACCAAAATCAGATCGTGTAGGTAAGCCAGAGGAGGCGGCCACTGCAAACCCTTGCGGCGACGTCGCTACGCCGGTGAAAAGAGCCATAAAACAAATGGCAAGTACAATTAAAGTAAGAGAAAGTATAAAATGCACTGAACCAAAGCCAAAAATAAGACAAACGTGCGCCTCCTGGTAGGCGCGTGCAGATCACGCGCTGTGAAGGCAAAGGCGCGCGTTTGGTGCACCCGCGCGTGGACTCACGCGTTTCTGGAAGGTCGAGCGCGTGAATCTCACGCGCGTTTCACGTTGCCGACGGTTGGACGAATTCGTTTCCTGCGTTTCACGTTTTCACGGCCGGACGAATTTCACATTTTACGTCTTCTGCGCTTTGATTCGTTCGCGTGAATCGAGTAGACCGGACGAATAGAAGGCCGGAGTGGTGAATCGGGTTCTAGATTGATTCGAAAGACGTCGCCTGCGGACTAATTAGAAGGTGGGAGCGGCGGGCAGAGGAAGAACAGTTGCGGCGACGTGGTGGTGATGAGGAGACGCCGTCGGAGCAGGTGCAGGCCGGCGGACGGAGTCGGAAGTGGAAGCAGGAGCAGGCCGGCGGAGCTGGAGCAGAACCGGCCGCGGAAGAAGAACAGCGGCGGCGGCGTGGTGGTGGTGGTTTTTTTAGGGTAAAAGAAAGGTAGTCCGAATCGGCGGTGCGTGGAAGCCACGCACGGACGACGGCGGAAAATTTAGGGTTTCAGGATTTTAGGCTCTGATACCATGTAGGAAATAAGGGTAATAATCTGTATCATTATTAATGAACTCATGATACATTATATAGTAGTACATGATACCTATACTAGCTAGGAAAAGGTAATAGAATATAAATACAATTACAAGTAATATTCTAATTCCTTACAAACTTCTATGTTTAGTGCAATTTAAAGCCAGTCCCAAAACCAGTGTGATCATGGAGTGCTTTATTTTGTGTGCTTGATCCTTCAAATTTGGATGCAATTGTGCATCATGTGGAAGTTGGAAACGACGGTAGAGGACGCATTCTCGCGTCCTGTTTTTATTTTATTTTTTGCAAACTTTTTAGAGGACGCATTCTATATAGTACTGTCACTGCACGTGAAGGAGCGTGTTAGTGTCCCACATTGGTGGTTGATAGAGTTACGACTTAATATATAAGATCATGGGTCACCCCAATATAGTGCCAATTGATTTTATGATAGAAGCTCATAATTCAAATAAGATCCAAGTAAGTTGTTTGAAAAGTTCTCGAAATTATTTTTCCTAGAAAGACATTGTTATTTGTTTTCATATGAAGTATTTTTTCACTCGGGTGAACCGTCCAAGCCGCCGTCCCAGAAAGATGTTAGAATCACTTGTGTTGATTGCAGTTGAGACTGCTGTTGAACATCTTTCATGTATGCGAGTCTATGGTTAGGGTTGTACGCCATGAAGTTGGATTGAGCTAAATTTACCCAGATATGTGGCCAAGACTGTTGATAATGATGTACATTTGCATTCTTTTGCAGCCATATTTGCCACAACAGATGCATTAATAGGGAAATAACTTCTATGTTTAGTGCAATTTAAAGCCAGTCCCAAAATCAGTGTGACCATGGAGTGCTTTATTTTGTGTGCTTGATCCTTCAAATTTGGATGCAATTGTGCATCATGTGGAAGTTGGAAACGATGGTGGAGGAAGCATTCTCGTGTCCTGTTTTTATTTTATTTTTTGCAAACTTTTTAGAGGACGCATTCATAGAATGCGTCCTCATTGTTCATAAATTTTTTAAAATTTATGTTTAGAGGACGCATTCATAGAATGCGTTCTCATGTTGTAATATATTATTCTTCTGCTGACAAAGGATACTTTTACTATTTTCTTCAAAAAAAATTTGTACTAAATATTTTATACTTTTATCAATATAATATTTATAATCAAAATCTTGCACCTATATTATACGAGTGTTAAAGGAGTTTACAGTTTTTGATTAATTATATTTATATATATTTTTATTTGTATCAATATATTCTTTATAATATATTATTTGTAACATCATGCTGTAATATATTATATTCAATTATAAAATAAAAAATAGTAAATAAAATATAATTTGTTTAAATAATGTGAATATTTAACAGTAACAACATTTAAATAGTATATAATAATATAATATATATTTATTTAATTCAAAATTATATATATTTTTTACCTAATTACAAAAAATATTTATTTAGTAAAAATTACTATTATTTTAATCCTACTTCTAACAAAGAATACTTTTACTATTTTCTTCAAAAAAATTGTGGATCGCTATATCTCGCCCTGTATTTTACTATTCTCGCCCTAATACGTATACAGTATTTTTTATTTTTTTTATTTTCAATAGGTAAATTAAAATCAATTTAGATAATTGTAGTTAGTTAATATTAACGAAACGAATTTAGTTAATTAATCTAATTAATTTTCGCCGCCGCCCGCTGCCGCCGGACCGCCGCCCGCCGCCGCCGGACCGCCGCCCGCCGCCGCCGGACCGCCGCCCGCCGCCGCCGGACCGCCGCCCGCCGCCGCCGGACCGCCGCCCGCCGCCGCCGGACCGCCGCCCGCCGCCGCCGGACCGCCGCCCGCCGCCGCCGGACCGCCGCCCGCCGCCGCCGGACCGCCGCCCGCCGCCGCCGGACCGCCGCCCGCCGCCGCCGGACCGCCGCCCGCCGCCGCCGGACCGCCGCCCGCCGCCGCCGGACCGCCGCCCGCCGCCGCCGGACCCGGCTCGCCACGGCCTGGGCGCGAGGCACCGCCGGTCGGCTCGCCATGGCCTGGGCGCGAGCCGGCGCCGGTCCGGTCGCCGCGGCCTGGCCGCGAGCCGCTGCCGGTTCCGTCGCCACCGGCAGACCGCGAGCCGCCGCCGGGCCGGTCGCCACCGACAGGCCGCGCGCCGCCGCCGGTCCGCTCGCCACCGGTGGACCGCGAGCCGCCGACGGGCCGGTCGCCGTGGTGTGGGCGCGAGCCATCGCCGGGTCGCTCGCCGTCGTGTGGGCGCGAGCCGTGGCTCGCCGTGCGGTGGGCGCGAGCCGTGGCTCGCCGTGCGGTGGGCGCGAGCCGCGCGCGGTCCGTTCGCCAGGCCTGGGGCGCGAGCCGGACGCGCCTCGGCTCGCCGTGGGCTGGGCGCGAGCCGTGCTAGCCTGCTTCCAAAAATTGAACTGCTATAAATGAGCTCGAATTCTTACTCATTCAAAGGGCACTCGAATTCTTACTCATTCAAAGGGCACTCGAAAAATATTGCTATCCAAGACGAGCAAAAATTACTCCGAAAAGGGTGTTAGAAATTCCATGTCTTCGGAGGTAATTTTACTAATTAGCTTTCTGTCCGTAAGTAGTTGTTAAATTTAATAATTTTTGCCGTACAAATTTATGCTCGTCTTTGTGTTTTAATTTATTAACTGTTACGATGGAATTATTGCACATTTATCTCCTATGAATTTATCTCCTGTTAATAGCAGTAACGTTAATGTATGTCCTATTAATTATTGAAGCAGTTATTTTTGTTGTTTTGTTAATTTTGTGATTTTGTTAATTATTGTACCGTTAAGTTACGTATTTTTACGTTATTTTGATATTTTAATTTGTTGAACTGTAAGAATGTTATATTAATTCTAGCCACGATGTTATTGCATTTTTTTCCCACTACATGTATGTTTTAGCTGTTAATGAGAAAGAAATTTATGCTCATCTTAGTTTTTTAATTTATGCTCATCTTAGTATTTTAATTTATTAATCGTAACGTAAAAATTATTGTAACGTTAATTTTATTTATTGTAACGTTAATTGTAATTATTGTAACGTTAATGTTGTTGTTTTGTTAATTATTGTGACGTTAATGTTGTTGTTTTGTTAATTTTGTTATTTTGTTAATTATTGTAACGTTAATTTACATTTTTTTACGTTAATTTTGATATTGTAATTGGTATAGCAGTTGAGTGTAACTAATTACTTGATGTTTATTGCTGTTTAAGGATGACAATGAGTCATGTGAAGCTGCTGCAGGGCGGAACGGATACTCTCCATTTGCCACCTCAGCTGTGTTCCCAGATGTTGCCGAGGCTTACTCCTACCTGCAACGGATTGCTCTGCAGGTGGGATTTGAACTTGTGACGGGGTCCTACAAACAGAATAGGAATGGTCCCCTGAGGTTATATTGCATTTGCAATCGGGGCCGAAAGGATAAGGATGTAGATACGAGCGAATCTGATGTAGTCCGACGGAGTAGCAGCTCGACCAGCAGTTGTGGCTGCCCGTTCGCGATTGTCTTGAAACAGAGCATCACGGGGAATGGCTGGAATGTAGTGCCGTGCAAGGATCCTAGACGAGGGATGCACAACCACCCTTTCTCAGTGTACCCCGAGGGTCATAGACAGAGTAGCAAGCTCCATGCGGACGCAAAGCAAATGATCAGAGACTTGACAGATTCAGAAACTGCCCCAAGGCATATCAATGCCAGCCTCAGTAATTCGTTTCCGGACCTGCATCAGAACATTAGGCAGGTGTACAATGAGAGGTCGGCATATGCAACAGAAAGGCGCGGCGGGCGCAACACAGCGGAGAATTGTTTGCATCTGGCCACCGCGAAAGGGTATGTCACTAGTCACCGCTCAGCAGGTGATGGTACTTTGACTCATTTATTCATGGCCAATCCCGATGCTGTTGTGGCATTTCGCACGTTTCCGTGGGTGGTGGCCATCGACTCAACGTACAAGACCAATCGCTACGGCATGCCATTCATTGAGATGGTTGGGATGTCCCCTTGCAACACAAACTTCCTAATTGCCTACGCAATTGTCGTTGACGAAACGGCAGATACCTATGAGTGGGTGCTGAACGCGCTGAAGAACTTGCTTGTGGATGGACCGTTCCCTGAGGTTGTGGTCACCGATCGGGAGATGGGACTGATTAGGCCACTTCGGACTGTGTTTCCGGAATCGAACCATTTGCTCTGCACCTGGCATATTAACAAGGATGTGGAGGCACGTGTTACTGTGCTGACAGGGAATAAGAGGAACGGGGCAGCGTTCAAGAATTGTGCATGGTTCCGAGTTTGTAATGCGTCCACCGTTCCAGAGTACGAAACCGCCTTGGAGGATATGAGGACTGGATGGGCTTGGAGCGAGGCTGTTGTTAGTTACGCTGAGACGACGTGGCTGACCCCCCATAAGGAGAAATTTGTGAGGGCATGGACGAACAGATTTCTGCATTTCGGGAACACAACTACATGCAGGGTCGAAAGTGCACACTCGTCATTGAAAGGGTGGTTACAAACGTCGACTGGTTCGCTGGACACGGTATGGAGGCGTGTCGACCTGCAGATAGCCCAGCAGATTACTATGATCAAGACCGGCCTGGAGAAATCAAGAACTGTCGTTGGAAGATTGCACCGTAGGGCCCTTTTCAGCAACTTGATCAACAATGTGTCCAAATACTGTCTGGATAAATTGACGGTCGAGTCCGGGAGGATTGATGCACTCGGAGCACAGGTATATGCTTACTGTGGATGTGTGCTGCGCTCGACACACGGAATACCGTGTGCATGCGTCATGGCAGGGGCAGTTGCTGAAGGAATCCCCTTGTACTTGGACGACATTCATCCGCTGTTTAAGAGCCTGGCATTGGGTGATCACGTGGGGAGCACGGAAGACATTGCGAGGGCCGAACAAGATCAGTCGCGGTTCAACACTCTGTTGGAGGAGCTGGCATGCAGCGACCCTTCGGTCCGCCGACGAGTTTCATCCTACATAGATGCGCAGTTGCGGCCGGAGGAGAGTGGCATTGGCGAGCCGGACAATTGTACCAGTGCACGTGGCAGACCAAGCGAGCAGGTCCCCCGATCAAGATCAACCCGACGTTCATCGAGCTACCACGAGCACGTGAACAGGCGATACGGGCGTAGTTCAAGATCCCCGGGGCGTGCTTCAGGGAGCGGTCGCCGGCACGGTAAGTACAAGCACCATTCTTCCCAATGAAGTCCGTCTGAACAAGATATTAATCTTAATGTTTTCTCCTGCAGCGACATTCCCGTTCCTCGAAAGTGTCCCCCACATTGTCGGGCGTTACATCGAAGGCTGGAACGATGTCGAGAGTGATGGAAACTGTGGCTTCAGATGCGTTGCTGATGCGTTCCACGTAGACGGTGAAGGTGAATGGTCTACAGCGCGTCGGGCAGTATTTAACGAGATATCAGCTCATTGGCCTGACTATGTTCCCATATACGGTTCGCAGAATGACGTTGAACTCGCCAGAGCCCGTATACACCACACTAGGGGTCCATGTGGTCCAGAGCATTGGTTTACGGTCATTGCAGACATGTTTCCTGTCGCCACCTACTACAATACGGTTGTAGTTTTATATTACATTTTAGAGAATGGGTCGGCGGACCATTGCTGCACAGTCCTTCCACTGAGGGCGGGTGGGGGCGAGGATGGAACAAGTAGGGAGCTACACATTGTATACGTTCGCAGTGCAAGCCATTTTGTCCGGGTACACGTGAAGGAAAACTGTCCCATGCCCCCCGTGGCTAATATGTGGACCACATTGAGGAAGCCTCATGTCGTAGGTTGGGAGTTACCCTTTCGTAGGAGGATAAGGGCTTGGAGGAGAGCATACTCTGAGAGTAATTAACTGTTGCAACCCAGCGAAACATTTCGGCATGTACGCAACCGTTACAGTTATTATCGAAGCGTCGAGCAATTATTTTGAAAGCGTTACTGTTGCAAAAATCGATGACAAATAAATTTGGTATGCACAAACAGTTACCGATTACATAAATGAGCAGAATATGGCAAAACTGTGGGGTCACACATAAGCAAACAGTCGTCTAAGGAATGGGTCCATAACCGAGCCTGCGATACTCATCGCGATGACTGACAAAAGTCGTCATCACCTCCCTCACGCTGGGGTCGGCGGCGAGTCTACCAACGGTCGCCGAGTCAAACGGATCCAGGGCGCTCATCATGTCACTCAGCATCTGTTGCACAGGAAACAGATTTTACAATAACGAGACAGTACAATGTAATATAATTACTCGAAGCAAACAGTTCGGGAAAACTTACCGATAACTGATGATGTGTCCTGTCCGGTCCACTTGCGGCAGCATGTTCAGGATTGCGATCAATGGGTGCGAATGAGTCGCGTACCAGTCCTCGTAATCCATGGTACACTCTGATTGGCTCGTGGCTATCGGGAACGCCGCAAGCTGACCGTTGTGCCAACTGTGTGCCATCTCCCATAGGGTCAACTGCAGCCTCCCTGGGTAGGTCACTGAATAGCCGGCTGGATCAGCCGGGCGGGAACAAGGCTCGGGCGCAATTGCAAGACCCCGCGGTATACCCTGTAGGAGACCGAACTGCCGCACAACGCGATCTTGCATGTACGCCTCCATTGCGTCGAGGTGTCAAATCACGCCGCGGTAGTGAGTCCTCCCCCCCGCAGCCCTAACCACGTCCACTCCATATGGCAACCAATCCACCTGCAAAAAGTTTCACAGACATGTTACGTTTCTATGGAATCCGATCTATCTACTACTGTCAGAATAAGAGTAAAAGCATGGAATTCATACCTGGTCGGGCTGTAAGGCATCCAACTGTCGCCTGATGGCACCGAGCCTCCCCGTACCCCTCCCCGTTTTATCCCCTGTGTGCCACCGACTGGCGCGGCCCGGAAGAGCTGGCAATGTACTCGGTCTCGGCCGAAACATCGGAAAGTACTCGTATATCCACGCTTGAAGCAGCGTGCAACATCCGCACAGGCCGCGCACCTTGGACCGGGACGCAATTCCCAACTGCAGATACAAACTGGCCAACGTCGCCGAGCCCCACGACAACTGCGAATCAAGCAGGGGTAGCAGGTTGGCTCTAACCTTATTCCCAGTTTTATCCACAAAAAGCGTGGATGAAAATAGGGTCAGCATGTAGCACATAAATTGGAAGTTCTCGCTCTGCCCCGCCGCTACACACCTCGCCATCAACGATTGGGCATCTATGTTACCCCCGTTCCAGTCTTCCGCGAGAAAGGACTCCACGTCTTTCCCAAACAGTTCAGCGCACGCTTCCTCAATAGTTTCCGCCGAAATGGTACTCGCAACAGCGCCACCATCGATGGGAATGCCAAGAATCATCTCAACGTCGTGCATCAGGATGGTCATCTCCCCAAAAGGTATGTGAAACGTGTTCGTGTCCGGCTGCCACCTCTCGACAAAAGCGGATATCAGTGCCATGTCAAGGAACTGGAACATAATCGCAGGCAGGTGGGCCAACCCGGTCGCATGTATCCGGGCCTGTGCAACATCGCTCAGTTCGGGGAGCGTGGCGACTAGCTGCTTGCATAGTGGCGACCGAGCATGGCATCTCAGCACACCTCGCTCTATACCATTCCAAACGTCAACAGCGACGTGTCCTCCGAAGCTTGGTATGACGAGGTCATCCTGCGGGCCACCAGCCACCGGTCCCCGCACTAGCCACGTCTCATCGGCGACGGGTCGCTTCCTGCTATTCCTCGGTGCCCTTCCGGTGCTAGTCTCACCGGCATTGCACGATTCACCAGAAGACTGTGCGAATTGACCAGCTCTATTCCTCACGGTGTGCCTGGCTCCAGCTGCAGCATAACGTTCGATCCCGGCATCCAATGGCACACTCGCGCCAGGTTGGCCCATCGGGGGGACATCTGCCGGCAGGTCATAATTCATCTGCCAAACACTATCACGACGGATTCCACCAGACGCGAGAATGTTAATCTCCGGACCGTCCCATGTTGGCATGGGATCGAATGCACGAACGCTCGGCGGAGAAGGCTGCTCCGCTCCTACATCACACTCCCGCGGGCGAGGCGACGGTTCATCCTCGACCACGCGGCCTCTAGCCTGTCTCGCCGAGGCACTAACACCTCTTCGTCGTATGGAACGACCATGACCGTCAGGTTGACCAGCAGTGCTCATCTACGACACAAGATATGTAATTAGTATAACAACAAGTGAATCAAACTGATATGATAAGATAAATTAACATACATTTCAACAACGTGTGAACTAATATTTTCGAACAGTGCATCAACGAACTGGAACATTTTTTTTAGTTACAAATTGGAGATTACATAACTAAATAATCTTATTTTTTTACCACATCGCACTATTATTAACATTCAAGGAAACAATAGTTAAAACATATCGTAACAGTTTACTACACAATTGTTTACATCGGATTACTAAAGTTTATTTACATAGAACTGTATTCTATTATGTCACATAACTAAATAATTTCCAAAAAACACAATTCCTAAACAATAATTTCTGAATAATTTCTATTACGTCACATACCTAAATAATTTCTAAATTACCCAATTTCTACAAAATACAATTTCTAAAACATTATGTCCAAATTTAAACTAAGTAATTTCTACAAAACACAATTTCTTCGTTTTAATTCCAATTACGTCACATACCTAAATAATTTCTAAATTACCCAATTTCTACAAAATACAATTTCTAAAACATTATGTCCAAATTTAAACTAAGTAATTTCTACAAAACACAATTTCTTCGTTTTAATTCCAATTATGTCACATAACTAAATAATTTCTAAATAACCCAATATCTAAAAAATACAATTTCTAAAATATTATGTCCGAATTTAAACTAAGTAATTTCTACAAAACACAATTTCTTCGTTTTAATTCCAATTATGTCACATAACTAAATAATTTCTAAATAACCCAATATCTAAAAAATACAATTTCTAAATAAATTCTATTATGTCACATAACTAAATAATTTCTAAATAACCCAATTTCTAAAAAAAACAATTCCTAAAATATTATGTCCAAATTTAAACTAAGTAATTTACACAGAACACAATTTCTTCGTTTTAATTCCAACTATGTCACATACCTAAATAATTTCCAGAACAACACAAATTCTAAACAAATAATTCCTAAGTAATTTCTATTATGTCACATAACTAAATAATTTCTAAAAAATCCAACTTCTAAAAAATACAATTTCTAAAATATTATGGCCAAATTTAAACTAAATAATTACTAAAAAACACAATAAGCTTCCAATTATGTCATCACGTCCAATTATGTCATTATGTCATTAATTCCACATATGTCACATAGCTAAACAATTTCCAAAGAAGCACAATTTCTAAAAAATCGTTTCTCAATAACTTCTATTATGTCACATAACTAAAATCCTAACAATTCCGACAAGCTCAACAAAATTCTAACAATTCCGACAAGTTCAACAAAATTCGAATAGATCGGGCAACGATTCCCACGAAAAGAAAAAAAAAATTCTCAAAAACTTACATTTTCCGGCGGGATTCCGGCGGCGGCGGGCGGCGGGCGGCGGTCGGAAATGGAGAGAGGGGAGGGAGAGGTAAGTGGAGAGAGGGAAGGAGGAGAGAAAATGGAGAGAGGGAGAAAAAAGGGAGAGGGGGAGGGGGTATTTATAGGGGTTTTGGGTTTTTAAATTTTTTTTTTAAATTCTAAATACGTGTATTTATACGTATTAGGGCGAGGATAGTAAAATACAGGGCGAGATATAGTAATGCCCAAAAAATTCTGTACTAAATATTTTATACTTTTATCAATGTATTATTTATAATTAAATTCGTGCACCTATATGATACGAGTATTAAAGGAGTATACAATTTTTGATTAATTTTATTTATATATTTTTTAATTGCATCAATATATTCTTTATAATATATTATTTGTAACATCATGCTGTAATATATTATATTCAATTATAAAAATAAAAAATTGTAAATAAAATATAATTTGTTTAAATAATAGGAATATTTAACAGTAACAAAATAGTATATAATAATATAATATATATTTATTTAATTCAAAATTATATATATTTTTTACCTAATTACAAAAAATATTATTTAGTAAAAATTACCATTATTTTAATCCTACTTCTAACAAAGGATACTTTTACTATTTTCTTCAAAAAAAAGTACTGTACTAAATATTTTATACTTTTATCAATGTATTATTTATAATTAAATTCGTGCACCTATATTATACGAGTGTTAAAGGAGTATACAATTTTTGATTAATTATATTTATATATTTTTTAATTGTATCAATATATTTTTTATAATATATTATTTGTAA
This sequence comes from Rubia yunnanensis, assembly GCA_037428765.1. NCBI lineage: Eukaryota > Viridiplantae > Streptophyta > Magnoliopsida > Gentianales > Rubiaceae > Rubia > Rubia yunnanensis. The sequence continues at coordinate 39,984,502 of CM075068.1, forward strand.
CATCATGCTGTAATATATTATATTCAATTATAAAAATAAAAAAATATAAATAAAATATAATTTGTTTAAATAATAGGAATATTTAACAGTAACAAAATAGTATATAATAATATAATATATATTTATTTAATTCAAAATTATATATATTTTTACCTAATTACAAAAAATATTTATTTAGTAAAAATTACTATTATTTTAATCCTACTTCTAACAAAGGATACTTTTACTATTTTCTTAAAAAAAAAGTACTTTACTAAATATTTTATATGTTTATCAATGTATTATTCATAATTAAATTCGTGCACCTATATTATACGAGTGTTAAAGGAGTATACAATTTTTGATTAATTATATTTATATATTTCTTATTTGTATCAATATATTCTTTATAATATATTATTTGTAACATCATACTGTAATATATTATATTCAATTATAAAATAAAAAATAGTATATAAAATATAATTTGTTTAAATAATGTCAATATTTAACAGTAACAACATTTAAATAGTATATAATAATATAATATATGTTTATTTAATTCAAAAATATATATATTTTTTTACCTAATTACAAAAAATATTTATTTAGTAAAAATTACTATTATTTTAATCCTACTTCTAACAAAGGATACTTTTACTATTTTCTTCAAAAAAAAGTACTGTACTAAATATTTTATACTTTTATCCATGTATTATTTATAATTAAATTTGTGCACCTATATTATACGAGTGTTAAAGGAGTATACAATTTTTGATTAATTATATTTATATATTTCTTATTTGTATCAATATATTCTCTATAATTAATAGTACAAAAAATTTAACACAAAAATTTTAAAACAAACAGGAAAACCGAGGATGGGAATGCGTCCTTTTTCATGCCAAAAAGAAAATTAACAAGGACGCATTTGGCAAATGCGTGCTCAAAAAATCACATTAAAAATAATTCAAAAACTGCCAAATGCGTCCTCCACAACAGCCTCCAATGTGTGCTACTGTAGCCACAGTAATAGAATTTTGTCCTATGACCATGTCGTTGGTGTGCCTTGTGTGAAATCAAACCGAGAAATTTCCATGTTTGTGGCTACAGTAACCACAAATAGCAGTGAATATGACTTTTTCTTGAGGACACATATACCTAATGTGTCCTCTCCTTTTTATTTTTGTTTAACAATTTCAGTGCCGGTGGAGGCCGCATGACATGTGGCGAGGACGCATTCAGTGAATGCGTCCTCTAATCTGCATTATATTTCAGCATTTCTTCTTCCTTCCGCCATTCTCCATCTTCCTTCCGCCATTCTTCTTCTTCATTTCGCCTCCATTCCGCCATTCTTCTTCCTTCCCGAGACTTCACTGCCATTCTCCTCCGCCCTTACACCGCTTGTTCACCGGTATTCTGCGCCAATCTCCGCCTCCTTCCCGGCCTCTGCGCAATTCCGCCTGCTTTCGGTAATGTTGCTTTTTTTATACTCCTCCAATTTTCCAGTTTCTTATCTTTTATGTTTTTTTGGTGATATTTATAATGGTTTTTTGGTTGTAGAGCTCAGAATTTTCCACCGTTGATCGCTGTTGACCGCCGCTAACTGCCTTTGACCGCCGCTTTGGTCACCTTGTCCGAGAGTCTCAGACACCCGCACACTCAATTTTTCATTTTCGTGAAGTTAATTGAACCTTGAATGATTTTGCGAATGTGTTCAACGATTATGTGTGAGTTGTCGTAGAAAGTTTGTTGTCGAATATTGTGTTACATTATAATTTGTGGAGAACCCAAAATAATTTAGTTAATTTGAATGAGTTGTATGATTGTGTGTAGTTTGAATGATTATGTTTGGTCCGATGCTATGATAGCGTTTAATGCTGATGCGTGACTATATGAAGTATTTATGTGAATTGTTTACTGATGAATGTATTAAGTTTGTAGTAATAGTTTTATTATTGTTACCGAGTGGAGCACATATTTGAGGATACAATGAAAAGGAATGTCGAATGAAAAGGAATTAAAAGTTATGTATTTGTATAATGCAGTTGTACGATGTTTTTGACGGTGTATATGTACAGAGGGGTCAGATTAAGTTTGATTTGACTGTGAGTGTGTATTATGATCCTCCAATGCCGGAGCGGAATGTGACTCTCGAGAGGAGGTTGAACCACTCCGAGTTAGTTGATTTAATTGTCACAAGACTTGGCATTGCAAGTCAGGGGTATATGTTGAAAATATATTACCGCTGTTCTAAACTGATTGGTTCGGCCGTATACTATCGGTGTTATAATGTGGAAGATGATGAGTCAACTGCATTCTTCTTCAATATTGTTGATCGATTGTCGTTGTCCTCAACGGATTTGTACATTGCTATGGAACAGTTGACAAGCACTAATGACGGGGCACGGCCAAACACGTTCATGTCGTTGTTGAGCAACATGCAGAACTTTGTCACTGTACCAAGTTTACCACCACCTGTTCATCGCCGAGGTTTTGAAATTGGTGAGTCCAGCCAACCTGGTGTGTATGTTCACGTGGATTGCGCTCAGCCGTCCACAAGTGGTGGTATGTATCGTATAGACCATGATGAGCCGAATGTCTTCGATGATGATTACGTGGGTGACATTGGTGACCATGTTGTTCGGCATGTTGGTAGCAAAGACGATGGCGAGGAAGCTGAACTTGAGGGTGGAAGTGAGGATGATTGTTCCTTATCAACAGATTCGAATCTTGGGGACGACGATGAATAAGTGGTGTGCACGAACAATGTATCCACGTCACTTTATATTCTGGCGAATCCTGATACATAGGCCTACTATAGGGATTATGGGGGCTCTGATGAGGATAACTATGACCCAACTCATTTTGGTGCCGGAGTTTCTACTTATGTTCAAGAGATTGGTGAAGTGGAGTTGGGTATGCGATTCCAGATGAAGCCGGAGTTGGTTGAAGCTATTTCTAGGTGGAGTTCCATGATGAACAGGGAATACATAGTCGTGGAGAGCAGGTCACGCACATGGTATGCGAAATGCAAGGACATTGTCGAAGGAATTGACAATTGTATTTGGGTTGCCAGAGCTACCAAAAAGGCTTCGCATGGCATGTGGGAGATCACCAGATGGGCAAGTAGCCATGGGTGTGTCGGTGCTGGTCAATCTACGGGTAACATTAATCTGACATCGGTGATGATAGCCCGTTCAATCCGCCACCACATTGGTGTAAACCCTTCATACACAGTGAAAGATGTACAAGCTCAAGTCAAGACGAAGTTCAATGTCACCCTTTCCTATAAGAAGGCGTGGTATGATCGATAGAAGGCAATTGGCATGGTATTTGGAACTTGGGAGGAATCATTTGAATAGCTTCCAACGTATATGGATGAGCTTGTCAGGGCTAATCCGAGCACCGTTGTTGATTGGGCTGACGTACCTGACAGAATACACGGTCACGGGTGTAGGAAATTTAAATTTGTGTTCTGGGCATTTGGTTAGGCAATTGAAGCCTTTCACCACTGCAGACCAGTTATTAGTGTGGATGGCACTCATTTGAGAGGTGCATATAAGGCCACAATGCTAGTTGCCATGACGCACGATGCGAATGACTACATACTCCCCATCGCTTACGCAATTGTTGACTCCGAAACGAATGAAAGTTGGAACTGGTTCATGGGGAGACTGTGTCTTCACGTTGTTGGTGGTGATAGCAGGCCAATCTGTATCATATCAGATAGGCATGATGGAATTATAAATGCAATGAAACATTTGGAGGAGTGGATGGAGCCAGCTGGATACCACCGATTTTGCCTGCGGCATTTTCAGTCCAACTTCCTTACTGATGATGGCGGGAGGTTCAAGAATGTGCTTATGAAGACTCTGGTGTGGCAGCTTGGTGGTGCCAGATGAGAGAGCAAGTGGAGGGAGTACAAGGAGGAGTTGGAGAGTATAGATCCATCTACTTAGGCTTGGTTGGTACAACAAGATAGCAGTAAGTGGTGTCTTGCCTTTGATGAGGGCGATCGACGTTGGGTAATTCTCACAACAAATTTTTCAGAGAGTTTCAACAATTGTTTACAACGCGCACGCCATCTCCCGATAACAGCGTGTGTCAAAGCAATGTTTGAGCGAACAGTTGAAATGTTTGCCCAAAGGGTTATGGACGCCACAAATTGGAGGTACTTTCCTGATTCATTAGAGTTATTTATGTGTTCATAGACCACTTTCTGGATTCTAAATTCTTGTTTGTTTGTCTAGGTCCGTGTTTCCTAAGAGGAATTGGAAAAAGTTTCAGAAGCAGGACACATGGGCACAGGGACATATCATCACCTTGTTTGGTCATGCGTCGCAGACTTATAGGGTTGTGACAAGGAACATTGATGGGAGCATTAGTGAAAGACAGTACACAGTCAAATACCGGAGAAGGGAGTGTACTTTTCGCGAATGGTAAATATTCCGTTTCCCTTGTTCCCATGCCTTGGCTGTCTGTCGGCATAGGCGTGACGATCCTGCTAGTCTATGTGACAGGGTGTATCACACGACCACCTATGTGAAAAAATATAGTCACGGTTTCATGCCTGTATGAGATCCATCACTTTGGCAATGTGCCCGTTGGAGGTTGATTCCTGATGCAGAAAAGTTTCGAAATAGGAGGCATGGACAGTTTGCGGAGAGAAGGATAAGGAATCAAATGAATGAGAGGGCGCCGGGTGAATCCAAGGGCGTCCGTAGGCGTGGCTGTGCTTAGTGTCATGTTGTCATATGGTGTTTGTAATATTACCTCTGTAGTATGGTACTTGTAGTATTACTTTTGTAACGTGGAATATTTATCACATGATGTAGTATAACTTTTATTTGTCGAATATGTATGACATGATGTAGTATAAGTTGCCTTCGTGGTAATCTTGAATAATTAATTTTGACATGTTATAATTGTTAACAGGGACACATAATGTATCATCCAGGACCCATTGAGGAGGATTTGTTGTACCTTCATCAGGAGCATCGTGCCCGTGCATTGTACAACGGTCATTTAGAGGATGAGGCACTGCAGGTGAGGTGGTGCGATGGGGCATGCTGGACCAAACGAATGCCTGATAGAGTTATGAGCTACGTGTGTGATTCAGGATTCCAGGGACTCCTGGATTCCACACACACATAGACCATTCACTCATCACTGCCTTAGTGGAGCGGTGGCGACCGGAGACACACACATTTCACCTGCCGATGGGGGAGGCTACAATGACATTGCATGATGTAGGGATGCTATGGGGTCTTCCGATCGATGGGATCCCAGTCACAGGTGTAGACACTAGTAGGCGTACGGAGGATTGGATGAGAGTGTGCACGGAGTACCTGGGTGCTACACCCAACCCTAGTGTTATCCGAGGGGGTCACATTAGGGCAAGCTGGTTGGGAAACTTATTGCACAGTCCATTCCCTATTCATCCTACTGATGTACAATGTCAACAACGGGCTAGAGTTTTCATTCTACTGCTAGTTGGGGGAATGCTCATGTCAGACACGTCTGGCCACCTAATCCCATTGCTCTACTTGTCGGTACTGATGGATCTAGGTGCAGCACATCAGTACAGTTGGGGGAGTGCCATTCTTTCACACTTGTACTGGTGCTTATGTGACGCTGCAATTCCACAAGTTAAATCCATATCTGGGCCACTTGTCTTGCTACAGGTAAAATTGTTGGTCAATCTAGTCATTTGTACATAATGTCCATAATATTACTTTATATTACATTTAATTATATTTATTGACAGTTGTGGGTATGTGAGCGCATACCATCCATCCGACCTGTTGGTGCTCTACCAATAATAGTGACGATGAGAGATCTTGGGTCTCGGTACATGTCGAATTAGTCAAGAGACACTCTTTTTAAACCACAATCAATTCCATATACTGGCTAATAAATTCACTCTGTTCCTTATAGGTGGAGAGCCCGTTACAATTTATCACAATCACCGATGCATGTTTTGAAAGTGTACCGTGATCAGCTCACATATCTCAATCACAATCAGGTATAGGGCAATTTTGATTATGATATTTTGACTTCGTGGGAAAAATGGTTTTAGTTACCTAACCGCAACACCTGAATGTTGTTTCAGTTTATTTGGCAGCCATACACGGCGGATGTCGTGGAACAACTCCCGTGGTACTGTACAGCTGGTAGCAACAATTGGATACTTTGCGTTGACCTCATTTGCTGTCATGTCGTAGAGTATCATCATGCACATCGTGTTCTCAGGAAGTTTGGCCTAATCCAGCCAATACCCACCCAGTTGGTCAGTAGAGATGAGTATAAACTGCTTCATACTAGAGACCGTCGAGGAAGGTATGACATGGATTGGCGTGTCGAACTGAGAAGATATCTCAATGCTTGGGAGCATCGATCCGATCAACAAGTAAACACACTTGGGTGTGCAGATCCATACATACCCAGCCGTGAATACATAGAGTGGTACTTTCGCAAGACGGTGACCATGATTGATCAGCTAGGATGGCCTCTAATAGCTACAGAGGGTTTCCATGGAGACGGTGCAACTATGGAGTATATGGTATTTCCTAAATTTTGAATATTGTCAAGAAATAATACTTCGGATTTCCTCAAAATTGTATATCTAACATACGTATCTCGATTCTGTAGTTGCAGGCAATGACCGAGTTGCACATCATGTTGGATATTAATTTGGATAAATGTCCCCCACGTTTCGCTGATGTTATCAGGGGAATGAATGGTGTTTTCACACGTAGTCTACAATAAGCGCATCTGCCCTCTAGACTGCAGTATTATCAGCCGTTTGTGCACTGTGAGGAGCCTCCCCCTGGTGTGAGATATACTTACCTCAGAAGCCACCGTCAAGCTCCACCTGGTCGACAGGGAGGTCGGAGGCCGCATGCTAGGGGCCATACAGAACACATTGGTTCATCACAAGCTGGACCCTCACATGCGAGTCCAACGATTGGCGGACCATTACATGGTGGACCCTCACAGTACGACATGACTACATCAGATTACACTGCATATGTCACTCCCACAGCTAGTCAAGCATTCATATCGCCTACTGCTCCATTAGATACAGGTAGTGCTCCACATGCCTATTATGATTCGAATGAGAAGGCAGGAGACGAAATGGAGGAGGAAATACCAAAGGGAGCTCCACGTGAGGAAGTACATGTACCTACCGAGATGGCTGTTCCACGACGGACATCCAGGACCATACGTCCTCCCCCGTGTGGAATGGGTGGAAAGCTTTGCAGAGGTCGTCATTAGGGCACTACATGCCGCTCAACACTGATTTGCATTACATTTCACACATATTGTTCGGCTACTGTACACTTATGCTAATTTGTATTCATTCTAACTATGCAATAATTCATGCTCTACTCCTATATTCAATACTAGTTCAAAAATTGCAAATCACACAATCCTAATTTATCAAATTACGCAATCTTCACCAAAAACAAGTATATGAAAAATAATAAGTTATACTTTGCTGCATTAAAAGAATTTTCATTACTTAAATTCACGACGCATTTTGTTGAATACGCATTTGTTGAATTAAGGACACGATTTTAAAAAATTCAAGACGCTTCCTCTACCGAATCTACAAAAATAATAATAATTAAAAACAACGAAACCAGATGCATTGCATATTTTCTTCAGACAATATGTTATTCTTGTAATGCGTCCTCTAAATTTTCGGAAAAAAATTCAGCAAGGAGATAACGTATTCTACGAATGTGTCCTCCATCCTGAGGTCCAATTCCCGGCCCCTGCACACCTGCATCCAAATTTTAAATAAAAAGAATATTAAAATCAAGCACTCCTAATACATATGCCCTCTATACCCGCTGCGCCGCAGGGCATTGAAGGAACAAGTGTTGGATATCTTCGTCTACGGGGCTGTCACAGAAGGTGCAATGCGAGGATGTAGTTATGTTTATGTGATGGCAAAAGGCGATCAATCCGCTCGCCCTCAGCGGCCCATACCAGCCCACACTCACGGTAGCCCAGCACCAGGACCCATGGGCTTGGCATTGCCTCGGTGCGCACAAGGGAGTCTTGCAAAGCAAGAACTCCCCACACTGCCGCTGCCGAGGATCGAACCTGGGATTATTGGCTTACCCACCCATGTCCCAACCACTGGGGTACACCCGTGGGTGTATATGTTTGTGTGATGCAGATTCAGTGTCGTTGGTAATGCATTATGGAGTGCACGCCAAGCAAAAATGATTAGCTTCCTAGGTACTGGTATTTTCCAAAGTTTCTTCCAGTTAGCATTGCTCGATATGCCAGGCTGTCCTTGATTCCTTTCCTAAAATCTATAACCTGATCTTACTGAGTACACCCCGTACATTGTTCTTGTCCATATTTTCTTGTCTTAGTCCTGCGTATTTGGCGGAATATAGATTGCCTGTATCTTCCTCACTGCTTGCGCCGGATATATTGCCTTAAGCAATGACAACCTCCATTGTTTATTTTCATCAGAAAGATCTTTAACCTTCATGTCCGTATGAGCTTGAACTACCGCCGTGGTCTGTCCCATCATTTGTGTCGAGCAATCAGGTATCTAGTTTTTTGCAATACCTATGTTCTAGCCTGTTCTGATTTCCCACCTAAGGTGTGGTTTAAGAAGATCTCGACCACAGAATATTGATTTCCATGCCCAACTGTCTCCATCTTTTGGTTGAAAATTAAGAATGTCTAGGTTTTTGCAATACTTGCCTTTAAAAACCCTTGCAAACATGGAATGAGGATTAGCAATGATATTCCAGGCATGATTTGCAAGTACTGCCTTGTTCATCATTGCTGAAGATCAAAGTCCAAGCCCTCCTTGGCTTACTGGTTTTCACATTTTGTCCCATAATACCCAGTGCACTCCTTTATTTTCTGAATCTCCCCTTCATATGAATCTTGCAGTTATTGTGTCCATCTCCTTTAGGATCTCATCAGGAATTTTAAACATTCCCAGTGGGTAAATGGGCATCGCCGAGATCACATGCTTGGCTAGCTTGATTCTGCCAGCAAGACTAAGCGATCTCATTTTCCAATGATCAAAATTGGCTTTAATACGGATGATCAGGCTTTTATATGTCCCAATCCTAGACTGTAATAGCTGTACATCCATGCCCAAATATTTACCACCAATTCCTTGCCTATGTATGTTGAGTGTGTACCTCAAAAGTTGTTCTGCCTGAGGTAAAGTGTTTCGACTGACCTGAATTGCTGATTTATCAAAGTTTATCTGCTATCCCGAGTATCTGGAAAAATTATCAAGCTTTTTAGCCAGCTGTCTTATTGCTTGACTTGTGCATTCAATAAACAACAAACTGTCATCCGCATACATAAGGTGGGATATTCTTAGTGCTCCCCTTCCCGGTTTATATTCTCCATGAGGCAGACTTGCTGTTGAATATTGAAGCAGAGTTGAGAAATACTGTTGTCATAGGGTGAAAAAGTACGGTAACAATGGACACCCTTGCCTAAGTCCCCTCACTGGTTGGAAGACAAGCGATTGCCATTGATTTACTTTCACTGACATGGATATTGTCTGCACACCCACGAGTATTAGTCGAATCCATTTTTGTGGCATACCAATATAGATCAAGGCTTGTTCCAAGAATTCCCAGGAGACTCTATCATAAGCCTTACTCATGTCCAACTTTATTGCTGCTACTCCTATTTTCCCGGTCTTTCTCTTAAGAGCATGGAGCATTTCCTGTGCTAGTAACACATTTTCTGTGATGTGTCTGTTCTTGACAAAGCCTGACTGTGTATTTTGGACTAGGTTTCCCATGATATGTCTCATTCTCGACGTCAATTTTTTGTCAATAACCTTATATTTCATGTCACATAAGGATATCATCCTAAGGTCCTCAACTCGTTCTGGATGTTTCTTCTTTGGTATGAGGACCAACTGAGTCTGATTACAGTCTTGTGGGAGTTTTTCAGTGGATAGAATGTGCAATATTTCCCGAGTGAATTGATCTCCCACATGCTTCCACTGTTTTTTATAGAATCTAGCTGGTATACCATCCAAACCAGGTGATTTTCATGGCTTCATGTTTTTAATAGCATCTACGACCTCCTGGTTTTGGAATGATTGCATTAGTCTAGACTGTTGGTCATGGGATAACTTCTTTTGATTGGATTGTAATACTTGAGTAATGGTGCGCTCATGCCTAATCATCTGCAGATACTGATATGTCTGTGTACAAGGCCTCAAAGTACTGATAGATAATGTGTTGAACTGATCATCTTACTGAATCCATTAGTTTTGATGATCTCTAATTTGGGAAATGTGGTTAGTGGCTTGTCTTTTTGTCGCCCATTGATGAAAAAACTGTGTGTTCTGATCCCCGAACCTTCCCCAATTAAGCCTCTAGTGTTGTTTCCAGTAGTCCAACTACTGCTGTAAAAGTTCTTCTATTTCAGCTCTGAGTACCACCTCTTGTCTCACCAATGTTTGATCTTCTATTTCTGCAAGACTTATTTGTTGTTGGAATCCCGAGAGCTGTTATGTTTCCCTCTCAATCTGATTTTCCAGATTGACAAAAGTCTTGGAGCTCCAGTTTTATAAATGCCTGAGAGTAATATTAAGCTTGGATGATACTGATGTATTTCGCTGGCCAGACTGACTTATTGCTTCTATGTCTAATCCAGCCTCTCGAACTTTTTGTATTATGTTTTCTGCCTCACTGCTTTTAACCTAGAAAGCCTCATAGCGTAACAGGGCCTTATGTTTCATTTGAGTGTCTTCCAATTACAAAATAATGGATCCATGGTCCGATTGTACCAATGGCTAATTCCAGAGCCACGATCTGCTGAAAGTGTTGTGCCAAGTCTCATTTATGAAAGCTCGATCTAGTCTCTGCCATAAGTTATCACTATCCTTCCTATTATTTGTCCAAGTGTACCATGATCCTCTATTTATAAGTTCTCGGAGACCATGTTCTTGTAACAGTCCTATCAACCCGTCCGAACATGGCGTTGGTTGAAGGAGTTGCCGATTTTTTTTATCCTTACTGGAAATCACTTGATTAAAATCTCCTGATAAGACTATGGGGTACTGACTAAGAGGCATCTTTCAATTAATTTTCTCCCAAATAGGCAACCTCTGAGAAGCCTCCGGATGACCATACACAAAACCTTGGTACCAAATAAGGCCATCTAATCTACTACGCTTAACCAAAATAAAATTCTTGCTGCTAAACACAACTTCTACATTAATATTACTTAACCAAAAGACTGAAATGCCACCAGCTGAACCTTCCACCGACATGTGCTAGCTCTCCTTAAATCACAATGATTCTTTCCATCTTAGCATCTTGTTCTCCGTCATCTTCGTTTCCAGGAAACACATAATTTGAGGTTTATAGCACTTCAGCATCTTGTTCAACCAGTTTCTTGTAGGGGCATTGTTCATGCCCCTACAGTTCCATACTAGTGTCGTCATGGCTCTTGGGCCGACTGTTTGGGACGGCCGAGCCCAAACCCTTGTTGTGCTGCTTGATTAGGCTGGTTGATTGCAGCTTTGTTGCGACCTTCCTTTTCTTCAGTGGAACCATCTGATCTTGCCATTGAGCTAGCATAACAGTATTTATCGAGCTTGTATCTTCATCCTCCTCTGATTTCTTACACTTGCCTTCTCTAAACTTCGGTTGTGCTCTCTCCTGATCTCTTGGCTTCAATGGTGCCTCCTGTATTGGCTCTTTTCCTTTGCACTTCCTGTGTATTTCTGACAAAGTTTCTGAAACTGTTCAATCTTCATCCCAGCTTGTTACTTCATGCTCCACCCGATCTTGCTCTACTTTTTCTCGTGCCTTCTCCTCTATCCCCTCCTCTTCTTAGACGCATTTACTCGTTCCCTTACCCAGCCATTGTGAAATATATTGTTCACTTTCTGTCCACTCTTTCATTTTTGTTCTTATGCATCCATTTTTTAATCTGAATTTTCTTAGTTGGCAACAATTTCTTTTTCCCCTTTACGTCCTTTTGCATGACACTGTTCCCTTCCTTTCCCCCCTCTTATTCTTCCGAGGAGTCTGAGACGATGATTAGCTCAATCTGTTTATCATTCACAAAATCCCATTCCACCAGCTTCTTGTTCTGTACTGGCATCGGGTCTAAGCAATTGAACTCTCCCTTTTCATGCTACTGATTGGCTATCACAAAACCTAACCATGTACCCAAGTCCCGTGAATCATTCGGCTTCCCTAGCCCTTGGTTGTTATTAGGAACTATTTTGTCCCAGTTATTCCCAGAATTCGTGTTCACATCCACCACAGTAACTACTAACACATTACCATCATTTTGCGGCCTAAACACAGAGGAGACTGGGTCAGTGATTACCATTGGTTCTACCGCTAAAGTAGAATCCTCTTCTACTGCAGTAGATTTTTCTTCCTCCATGGTGGCATTTTCATTAATCTCTACGTTGACATCTCATTCTTTTGGTGTATTAAGTAACTCTGAGTCTGTGTCCTGCTGTTTTTCTTGTTGCAGGTCTCGTTCGGTGACCTGCCTCCATCCACGGTCATTAATTGTAGCCTGGGTTTTAAAAAGCGCAAAGTGCAGCGAAGCGCTAACGGTAAAATTTACCGAAGCGCTGAGCGCAAGCGCTCGCTTTTCAGAAAAAAGCGCTCGCAAATCATATACTAGGATTATTTCAATAAAAACACAACAAGAACTTAGAATAATAACACAATATCATAAAAGACAAATAAAACATTCAACACAATACCAAATTAAAAGTTTTGAGGGTGGTAAGAACTAAACGACTAAGATCATTATGAAGTCATTGACTCTAATATCTAGTTTGAAAGGCAGCAAAGGCAGTTAGCAAAATTTTAGTGTATTTAAACTAAATTTTGATTATGATGTATTTTTTGAACATATAAACTTTAAACGTCAGTTGTGTCGTTAGTATATTCTCTTTGGACCAGAGACTTGTAATCTATGGGCGTAGAAAAGTTTAAATCTTGTCAGATTGCAGAGAACATGATATTTTGTAATTTTTGGAACTTAAAGGCAGAGAACAGGGACTTGTAATTTTTTAATTTTAGGTTCTTATAGAAAAGATGTATGAACATGATATGTTTTGGTATTGATGTGGAAGTAAGAATGCATATACATGATAGACTTTCAAACTGAAGCAAGGCAGCAAAGGCAGCAAAGGCTTTAGACTTAGCCTTACTATACTACATTAGTCCCACATTGGAAGAGAGGAAACTTAGCCTTCAAATTTCAACTATAAATACTAGGGAGCTCCTCCATTCTTTCAAGGCAAAGCACAAGATGCAAATGGGTCTTTAATATTAAATTACTTGGCCTTTACTTTTGGGCTGTAATTATTTATTTGGAGTTAAATTTTTGGTATGTTTATGGGCTTTTGGGGCTATAACGAAAAGCGCGCTTTTTTGAGCGCTTCGCGCTTCAAAAAAAGCGCTAAAAAGCGCTCGGAAGCGTGCGCTTTCAGTCTGCACCAGCGCTTTTCGATACAAAGCGCTCCTATGAGCGCTCAGCGCTTTTTTGTGCTTTAAGCGCGCTTTTTAGAACCCAGATTGTAGCTAATTAACCTGGGTGGAGTATTTTAGGTCAAAGATAAAATTTATAGTTCTGCACTCGTTCTCACTGCTACGCCACTTCTATGGAAGTTAGCGGTAAGCCTTGGATCATGTCCACAGAGATACTAGGTCTAAGTACCAATCAAAACACAACCTCGTATGGGTCGTCAATCTGTACGAGTGAAAGGAATAACTAGTAAAGAAAACATAAAAGGGGAGGGGGGGGGTTGGTTTTTCAAACTAACAACTACTAAGCATGAAAGTAAAAAGAAAAGTAAGCTATTTAACTAAGCACTTGGGGAATCATTGAGCGTCATGGTTAATCTAGTGTTTTGATCCTTGATTCATTCACATATAAGATTTAAACAAACCTAATAGAGTGTTCACAACACGTGGTGTGACTAATTGCATACACTTCCCCATCACTGTCACGGCGGGTGCACTCGCAACCCCCCATCGACACCGCCATCGTAATTAGGGGAGTACAACGAGGCCCGACCATTGTTGTAGGTCTGTTTCTCCCCCGTGCGATTATGTATTGGGCTTCCACCACGAATGCATTACTTCCCAATGGTCCCATCAATTAGGCCAAAGAGTCGTTAGCACCTCATCTATGATACTAAGGCCTCTTACAACCCTAGCTTGCTACAATTTGCTACCTCTACCCATGACCTATTGGAAAATTTTACATAATAAGCTAAGACTGGTGCGATGGAAAATAAGTCAGAGCAATACTCGGGTCTCAAGTGCACATACTCACGCAGATGCAACGTACTCCCTTACCCATTCTAACATCCAGGTTTCTCTTCCAAATGGGGCATCAATATTTGCACCATACATGAATATAGCCCAAAATGTGCTTAATATAGTGTACTATTCATGCAATTCAAATAATCGTGAAAAATCACAATAATATCATGAACATAAAATTAGGATGAACTATAGAATCTCACACAACAAAGATTAAACCATGCGCCTACAATTTATCCCCAATTTATGGAAACTACTCCATAGACATGGAATTCAAATATAGATTTGAATTTCACATCGAGGATGAAAACAAAAGGGAATGAAAAGAAAGGAAAAGGAGAGAGAGTTTTTCTCTCTCTAGAGTTGCTCTTCTAATTACAAAAAATGATCCAACATCTTTAACCTAGTAGACTAAGACTATAATAATAGTAGTAGGGGATTATACCTAAAAATATGCCCAAAATAGACCAAATTAGGGTAAACTCTAGCTCAGCCGCCACCAATGAGAATTATGTGGGAGGTACAATTAGGGTAAGAATAGAATTTTAAAATGCTCAATTTAGGGGACAATATTACAAATCAATTAATTCCCAGATATGTTGGAAGTAATTTCAAAAATCCTTAGAAATTAGGGAATTCCAAAATTATTGAACCAAAAATGTATTTTTGAGTTTGAAAGTCCAAATTTCTTGAAAATTTGCATTGTTGGGGAAAATCTAATTCCAAAATGTTAGGCAGAACTATGTCGCCTATCAAATCTAATTCCATTCAAACACAATCACGAGTCTCGAGCTCAAATTTTCAATCAAAACAAGAGTTTCATCTCAAAAATCCTCATAGCAAACAAATATATGCAAAAACTATCTAATCACTACTCAAAACACGAAAATAAGAAACACCGTATATTTATTGTTGTCCTCACGACTTATTTTTTTTTTTCATGAGATCTAGTTAGAACCACCTACCCATGGGTCACCGAAATCGCCATCGGCGACTCCACCCACGATGACATCGTTGTGGAGAGGTCTCCACAAAAAGTCATCCTTACCTTTGTACCTCTTGTCCGTCATAAGAAATGAATCCTCGTGTCTCACTAACATTGAGACCGTGAATGTCACTTTGGGGTTAGGTGAATGTCGAGGAGGTTTTAAACTCTCGACATTCTCCATTTCCCGCTGCAAGTTAGTTAGCATGGAAAAAAAAATCTAGCACAAACATATTATCCATCGCATCATGCAATTCATCACACTCATTAACAATATCATCAACACGGGAATCATTAAAACATTCATGCTCATTGATAACAAAAGAAGATTCATCATGCTCATCACATAGGGTTACACCTTTGCACATAAAAGAAGCATTTGTCGAATCATGCCTAGATTTATAGATATTAAACTCCACTTTATCCATGCCATCTTCTAGAGTTAAGGTTCCCAAGTAAACATCGATTTTAGTCCTAGACGTTTTAAGAAAAGGTCTCCCCAAAAGTAGTGGGGGTACACTTCTGTCGTGCGCCACATCTATTACATAAAAGTCTGCTAGAAAAAAAACTTGCCAACTCGCACCATCACATCCTTTACTAATCCACGAGGACTAGCTTGGGAATGATTGGCGAGTTGGACAATCACTCTAGTATCCCTAAGCTCACCTATTTCTAGGCATTCATATAGACTAAATGGGATCACATTAATGAATGCGCCTAAATCTATCATGGCATTCTCAACAAGTTTACCACCTAAAGAGATAGATAGAAAATATTCTTAGGAAAATTTTTATGATTCACAACGACGACTCCTTCCATTTACAAATGTCCTAACCTCTTAGTTGGCTTACTTCTTTTCTTTGTGCATGCAACTTTAAGAAATTTAGCATGATGGAACATTCTCAATTAATTCCAAGATATGACTGGTTACCTCGACCTTTTCGAAGGCTTTCCAAATGCTTGAATCGTTGTTCACTGCCTTTGCCCTTCCCCTCAAGGCATTTGGAAATGGAGGTGGAATTTCAACTTGTTCCTTGGGTGGTGGAAGCTTCTTTGAGTATGCTTCTTTGACCACGATCTTATCTTCTTCGGAGTGAACCTTGGTAGCTTCCAATGTCCTATCCTCCTCTTGCATAACCTTTTTCTTGGACTCCCAGACCTCCTTCCCACTTCTCAATTTAAGAGCGCTAACATCCTGGGTATTAATCTCCGGTTGGGAAGGGAGTTTGCCGAATTCCTTTACTTCAAGTTAGCTCATCGAGGTGGCGAGTTACCTAACTTGAACTTCAAAATTTTTGATACTTGAGAAAGCTCTATTGCCAAGGTCTTCAATCTCATGCCAAGGACTTCATGTTTCTTCCCAAATTGACCGATGGCTTCTAAGACTCCTCCCGTTCCGACTTGTAGAGTGAAACATGATTGTTTGAACGGCCTTCATCTTTAGGATATGGTTGAGGTGGAGCTTGTCCACCCCGGTATCCTTGAGGTTGGTTATTCTCCTTCCACCGGAAGTTTGGATGATCTCGATACCTCAGGTTGAATGAGTTTGCATAGGGGTCCGACCCCTAATAAATTGTGGTCTTTCACGGTTGTTGTACTCAACTTCCTTCACCTCTTGTAAATTATTTATGACATTGGGACACGCTTCGGAGTTGTGGTTAAGGTTGCAAACTCCACACACTTGGACTTGATGCACTTTTCATTGCAAGAGCTCCTTCATCATGGAAGCAAGAGCTTGGATTTTCTTCTCCAACTTAGTTGAGTGTGTGGGTTCATCCAAGACCTTAACCCTTGACCTCGTGCCAAATTTTTGCATACCATTTTCCATTTCTTCAAAGAGAGCTATTGCATTTTAGGACTCTTGTTTGCTATTGAACCGGTACAAGCTGCGTTCATCATTCACATATCTTCATCACATAGCCCCTTGAAGAAATAATACCATAGACCCCCTTCTTGAAGGGATGGTAAGGGAAACTAGATAACAATCTCTTGAAGCATTCCCAATAATCATACATATTCTCGGTAGCACCTTGGATGATGTTCAAAAATTGCCTTTTCAACCCGGCTGACTTGGGCGCCAAAAAAAATACTTCTCTAAGAACCTTCACTTCATGTCCATATAAGAACCAATGCATCCCGATGGCAAGTATTAGAGCCGATCCTTGGCACTGTTTTGAAAGGAAAATGAGGAAGACTCTTAGATTGTAGTCATCTTTGGACACTTCCGAGGGCTTCATGTTTGTGCACACCAAATGGAACTCCGATAGATGTTTATTCGGGTCCTCCCTCGCCAATCCATGGAATGTAGGTAGGTAATGGATCATGCCACTTTTTAGCTCACATCTCACATTGGAGGGTAATGGCGGGAAGGTAATGCATAGCGGCTAATTCTCCAAGTTGGGTGCCATGAGCTCCCAGAGGGTACGATTGTCTTATGCCATTGCTAGAAATTCTTCAACTAACACTTCCGGCCTCGGTTGAACTTGTGCCTTAGTTCTTTACCTTCTTCTCCTCCGACCACCTGTGTTCTCAGTCGGGTAGTGTAAGACGCCTAGATTAGTGGTACAGGTGTGTACCATAAACTAGGGCTAAAAATGCCCTTCCGATTACAACACTAGCAAGCGGATCAAAAGGTAACAAAATAACTATAACAACAGCTCCAACCAAGAATCAACAACATAAAAATAAAACAAAAGCTATTACTAACTACTCTACTAACAAGTTATGCCTAATTGACACTTAGGCTGAATGGCATCCCCGGCAACGGGCCAAAATTTGAAATACCTTCACCCAGGGTCATTAATTGTAGCTAATTAACCCAGGCGGAGGATGTTAGGTAAAAGATAAAACTTATAGTTCTGCACTCGTTCTCACTCCTACGTTACCTATAGGGTAGTTAGTAGTAAGCCTTGAGTTTGTCCACAGAGATTCTAGGTCTAAGTACCAATCAAAACACAATCTCGTACATGTCGTCAATTCATACGAGTGAAAGGAATAGCTAGTAAAGCAAACATAAATTGGGGGGGGGGGTTGGTTTTTCAAACTAACAACTACTAAGCATGAAATTAAAAAAGTAAAGTAAGCTATTTAACTAAGCACTTGGGGAATCATTGAGAAACATGGTTAATCTAGTGTTTCGATCCTCGATCATTCACATATAAGATTTAAAAAAACCTAATAGAGTTTTCAAAACACGTGGTGTGGCCGATGGCATACACTTCCCGACCCTATCACGGTGGGCGCGCTCGCAACCCTCCATCGACACCGTCCATCGACACCGCCATCGTAATTAGGGAAGTACAACAAGGTCCAACCATTGTTGTAGGTCTATTTCTCCCCCGTGCGATTACGCCCCAGGCTTCCACCACGAATGCACTACTTCCCAATGGTCATGTGAATTAGGCCAAAGAGTCGTTGGCACCTTATCTATGATACTAATGCCTCTTACAACCCTAGATTGCTACTATTTGCTATCTCTACCCATAACCTATTGAAAAACTTTACATAATTAGCTAAGACTGGCGTGATGGAAAATAAGTTAGAGGAATACTCGGGTCTCCCGTGTACACACTCACACATACGCAACGTACTCCCTTACCCATTCTAACATCCTGGTTTCTCATCCCAAAATGGGCATCAATATTTGCATCTTACATAAATATTGCCCAAAGTGTGTGCTTAATGTGGCGTACAATTCATGCAACTCAAATAATCAAGAACAATCACAATAATATTATGAACACAAAACTATGATGAACTATATAATCTCACAAAACAAAGATTAAACCATGCGCCTCCAATTTATCACCAAGCTATGAAAACAACTCCATAGATATGGAATTCAAATCCATATTTGAATTCCATATCTAGGATGAAAACAAAAGGAAAAGGAAAGAAAGGAAAAGGAAAGAGAGTTTTTCTCTCTCTAGAGTTGCTCTTCTAATTACAAAAAATGATCAAACCTCTTTAACCTAGTAGACTAAGGCTAAATTTATAGTAGTAGGGGATTGGGCCTAAAAATAGGTTAAATTAGGGTAAACCCTAGCTCAGCTACTGCCTGGCGCGGGCCGTCTCAGATGACGCAGCCCTTGGCGCAGCCGTGAGATCTGGAGCGGACTGCTTCTCTTCATTTGGCGTAGAGCAACCGATCTTGTGCGGGTTGCACCTCTTCAAGTGGCACATGGTTCTAGGATTGGTGCGGGCCGCATTGAACCTTTGTCGGGGGCTGTTATGTCTGGCGCAGGGAGCCAAAAACATGCTAAATTTGGAGTTTTTGAGTTGCACCCGTGGCCGTTGGCGCAAGCTGTTCTCAGAATGGTTGACTGCTCAGCAACTTTGGCACGTGCCATGTATTTTCCCACACCTCACTGGCTGGTCTTGGCATCTTGGACTTGGAACGATGCGGGATGTAAAAAATGAGACGTCTTGCCCCCGCTCAGCCCTTTGGGAAGGGATTTGAGAATCATGCTTGCGGCCCCTGGAGTCTGGCGTGGGTCACGTTAATGCCTCGTGCTGGCCTTCTTGGTGCAGGATGTTGGTGTAGTCCATGAACAACCTGCGCCGACCCGTTTGTGCCTCGACCTGCTAAAATTTGTTCCTTCCTTACAGATGAGCCGTTAGTTCGATTTGAGAGTTTTAATAGTTAATTTTATAGTGCTCGAGAAGATGAATCCAATGAAACCAGCTTTGAAGGCTGATTTTTTTCGGATCGTTCTTAGACTTATGCACAACTCATCGGACCACGATTCACCATTTATTCATTGGCCGCCTTGAACTCCAAGGCCGCCTATCTTTGGCTCCAATCTCCTTCTACCACACGTTAATGCTCGTGGCCTTCGTTTATTCCATTCTGATGTGAATGGCCTTCGATCTTTTCTACCGTTCTTACGAACGGCCTTCAATATCTTGTACCGCCCTTACGAATGGCCTTCACATAGAATGTAAACAAAAAGTACCCACAGACGACCTACTTAAGATGATCACAAGGAAGATCAAGGATCCTGTGGATGCAAGACATCCATTAGTACTAATTATGTCTACAAAATGCGAGATTTAGACAAGAAAACCAAACATGGCCATCTAAAACCTTTTCATGTAAACTCAACTAATAATAGCAATCCACCAAATAAAACTAGCTAATTATTTCGTTGAATGCAACGGTTAACGCACACATAATGAAGCATATCATTTGGCTGACCTCTCCCATTGCCCTTGCATCCAAGCCTCCCATTCCATATACTCTCGAGAGAAATCCGCCCTCTCCTAGACACCAAATTTTTGAGAGTCTTAAGCATTTGTCTGTAAGTATCCATTTGGTAGATTCTAAGGATTATTTAGAGCCATGTCATTATTCTGTTCATCATATTCCACCACCCGTGGCTGTTCAAGAATATTTAGATTATATGGGGGTTGTCCGCTTGCATTGAGCTCTAGTTCTACATTCTCCTCCATGCCTTGAACGTCTTGTTGTTGTAGTACTAAACCATCATTATTAGTTACCATGTAAAAGAACCCATCTGGGATGGCTGCTTCATTTACACTCTGAAAGAACTCCCGTTTATCATGAAAGAGCTCTCAGTGTGTTTTTCTCTCTCTAGAAAATACGCTCCCTGGAAGAAAAAAGGATGAAGTCTTTCTCCTTAACATCAGAGCCTTTTTCTTCCAGTTCCTCTTTCACGGCTCTGAGTTTCTGGCGAGGAATCCAACATTCTTGTTGGATTCCTTGCCGGGCATCTTTCCATTTAAGATTTGTTCTTGGATTTGAAGTTTCAAAATTTGAATCTCGGTTTTGTTCTCGGATTTTTGGAGGAAGATCTACCTTTTTTATCTTGAATTTTTCAACGAATTCCTCTTCGGGCATTGCCGTTGACCTACGCGCACCATGGAGAAGGACAGATTCAGATTTGGACTCAATTCCACATCTAGATCTGAACTCGAAGTACGGTTGAAAATTTCGGTCTTCATCCTGGGTTGTTAATGGAGTGGATTTGACGAGGATCTATCATTGTTTCAAGTAAGTTTCCATCTTTTGCTGATAGATCTAGTCCGGATGATGGATAAAATTGAGGATTTTAGTGGATTTGTGTGGGTTTTAGTGGATTTGTGTGGATGTTTATGATGAATCTGTGTGGGTATGTATTGAAGATCTTTGTTTATGGTGGAAAGTTAATGTGGTGTACATGTTGAATTCGGAATAGAAATGAAATTGATGCATAAAATATGTTAGCATTTGGGAGAGTTCATAATGGATTCGATGAGAGGGAAAACTTGTGTTCAGATCCCGGGCACCCTCCGGCCTTGCTTGTGCTCAGATCTTGGTCAACAACCGGCCTTGCTTGTGTTTAGATCCCTGTCACCCTCCGGCCTTGCTTGTGTTCAGATCCCGGTTACCCCCCGACCTTGCTTGTGTTCAAATCCCGGTCACTCCCCGGCCTTGTTTGCTTGTTTTAAATTGAACCTTCGACCAAATGCTATGTTTTATGCCAAAACTTAGATCTATTTTCTTGTCTTATGAACACTCATATGGAATTCTTAATTTTGGGTGTTTGAATTTTATTGTTGGACGGGGTTCATATTTTGGGATTAGTCGGATTCAAGATAGATGTTTGGAGATAATTTACTATGTGTTGGTTGAATAAAGCTGTTTAGCGGATGGCCATGGTGAATTGGTTTAATCGGAATCACCAACGATGATATGCCCAATGTGTTGTCCTTGTTTTTTTTCTCAATTTCATAATAATGCCCAGATCAAGATGAATGGAGGAGCACATTTTTCATAATGAATGGATTATTTGGAGGATGAAGGCTTGAGCTTTTCCCAGATTCCAACCACTCAACAGTGCCGAAAAAATGCTTCCCAGGCGTAGACCTAGATCTGGGCACTGGACCCATTTTTCTGCGCCGCTGGGTCGCTAAACCCGAGAAAGAAGATACGGGGCAGAGGCTCCCTAGGGTTTCGACTTGGGTCAATGCCATCGAACCACTATGTCATGTGGTGGTTCAAGTGGTGGGTGTAATGGTGGCTCGAGCGGATGATGTACTATCTCGAGTGGATGATGCCCCAACTCTAATGACAGATGTGATGGTGTGCACTCTCGAATGATGGATACTATGCTCTCGAGTCATAGGGATTCGGGAGGAGGGATGCGATCCTCTCCACTGGTGGTTGGTGTACTATTTCGTGTTCTCTCGATGTAAGGCTCGCGTGATATGGGTTCGAGAGGTTGATGTTGTCCTCTCGACAGGCGGATTCTGCACAATGGGTTCGAGTGGTGGAATGGTGATTCGAGTGGATGATTCTTGAGTGGATGATATCCCAACTCCAGTGGTAGATGTGATGGTGTACACTCGAATGAGGGATACTACACTCTCGAGTAACAGGGATTCGAGAGGAGGGATGCGTAATAAGGGTTCGAGGGTTACTTACTATCCTCTCCACTGGTGGTTCGAGGGGTTACGTGATACGAGTTTGAGAGGTTGATGCTGTCATCTTGACAGGTGGATTGTGCACAATAGGATCGAGTCGCGAGATGTACCAACCCCAGTGGTAGATGGGGTATTCGTGTAGCGTGGATGTCTCAAATGGCGACACTACACTCTCGAGTAATAGGGATTCGAGAAGAGGGATGCTTAATAAGAGTTCGAGGGTTGGTATTCGTGTACCATGGATGGTGTACACTCTCGATGGGTGGATACTACGCTCTCGAGTAATAGGGATTCGAGAGGAGGGATGCTTAAAAAGGGGTTCGAGGGTTGCTTACTGTCCTCTCCAATGGTGGTTAATGTACTATCCCGTGTACTCTCGGTGGGTGGTTCGCATGCTACGCATTCAAGAGGTGAATGACTCGAGATATGGACGGCCTCTCTGCTGGGCCGATGTTGGGCTGAATAGATAAAGGAGAAATTGGGTCCTCTTATAACTCGGTTTTTACCCGGCATTAACACAGGGAATGGTACAATGTTGGCTCCAATCGGGTGGGCTGAATTTAAGGAGAGTTGGGCATAATTAAAATCATAATTTCTTAGCCTACATAGCCTTCCCATGTCACCCGAATTTGCACGGAGCTTGTCCCAACTAGGATTTGACTGAACAATTTGGTCAATAAACGGACTCAAAAGGAGCTGTTGCCCTGCAAGAATTAAAAGGGTACTTTCCCTTCTTTTCTTGGCAGTTTTTGCTTCTTTTCTGGCTCTATTTGTTGGATTTTTGTTGAGTTTCGGCCTTCTCTTCGGGTTGAAATTGTATTGGGTGGATGATGGAGTTCTTCCATCCTTTTATTGCACTTTTCCCCTTAACGGTAGGAGAGCAACCTTTCTTCATTTGGTTGCACAACCACACGAATCGGGTAGTGGGCTAATTAATTAGTGTACGCGAAATTAATTAACCCATTGCTAGTTTTGTAACTTGGATTTGACAGTTACCACGCGCTCTATGCTCGTGTTACACTTTGTGTTAAACTAGCATATGCTTAAAATGGAATGGGCGATTATAGAATCGTCAGGCTTGACACACGCCGTATAAGTTGTGTCCGTTCTCTTCATCACTAGGAGGGCTATTTTTGGAGGGATCCACAAGAGTTACTGGCATTGCCTACGAATACTCTTGCCCTCTAAAATAGCCCCGGCTCACATCACAGGAACGTTTGAAGGCCAATAACACCTCTCTTTCTTCATCTTAGGGGTGTATATGGTAGAAGCTGCTCCTCCATTGGCGGTCCCGACTTCACTCGGATAACGCATCATCAGCACACCATGGCGACCATAGAAGACCCGAGTACACTACGCTCGGCTGCGCTTTATGGCTACCGCTGGTGGGTTCTTCATCAATTTCTCTCCAAGACCCGATACCCGTGTCTCGGTTGCAATTAGGAGAACACATGAAGAGCCAATACACATCCCCCCTCCCGGAATCTCAGTTTTTCCTAAGCTTTTCATAATTTAGCGTAGGGTTTGCATTACTTTTTGTATTAGGTGGGGCGCCTGTACTTTCATGGGGTCCCATCGGATGTTCCACCGTATTTTCTATTTATCATATTTAAGTGAAAGAACTCCCTTTGCCATGCTAAGAAATCTACTTGGAAGGTAGTATACCTCCTTTGAGGCCTATGGCCTTGTGCTCTAATAGAGGCCGGGTATAATTCCTTCGAGAAATCCAAAATAATACTAGTTCCCCTTTCCTAATTGTGCTCATTTATCTTAGTCTCCAAAAGCTACATGGGAGCTACATTATTGTTAATTGGACACCTAGACATTGGGTGCCCAATGCGGCCACACCACCGACAGAACTTGTGTTCCCTTTCGTATCTGCAGTTCACCCAATACCTATGCACATATGGCATGTTGATAAAGAAACAAGTAATGAGAGGACCCTCCACATTCACCAAAATTCTCCCTCTCATATACCTCAGGTTTCTCGCTGGGAACTGCTGTGCCTCAAAGTCCACCACTTCTCCGACATATTTGCTAGTCGGTGTGCAATTCCCGGCGTATAGCAAGCCGATGCAATACCATGCATCTGTACTATCAGCATTACCTTCTGCACTATAGCACGACTGAGTGGGATAGTAGGATTCCAGCATTACCTTCTGCACTATGGCATGAGGCGTGTTGTGCAGAACCGCCATCCTGGCTGCCACACTATCCAGTTTAATCACATAAAAGCTCTGCGCTCGATGATAAACCTTGGTTTCAAATCCCTAATGTTCTTGCAGATACTGATCCATTCTCCATGAGCTATACCCGCGATCATCCAACCAGTATCCCAATACACAATTTCCTCTTGTTGCAGCGAACCAATGATTTCCTCCTGCAAGATATGAACTTCTCACCCAAGTCTGTGATGCCTGTAGATATCCTAAAACTGAACCACCTGAGCATCCGAATCCCTTTCTTCCTCCGAATATTCTGATCCCGACAGTGTATACTGCATGGTCGAATTCCCATCGGAGATTCTCCCGTTCATATTCACTGGAATTCGATCTGGACAGCTGCCAACCAGATTATGCGAAGCAGAAATGTCTGAAGAACTTACTGACCTAATCCCTGTTTTCTCAAAACAGTGAATGAGATAGGAATATGAGGGATTATAGCGCTCCAGTTACACTTCCTCAGGCAGACGAAATGATTTAATCTTCAGATACCAAGACACTCTATCGTTAAGTGTGTATAATAATTATCTCGAGCCGTCTGTGTGTTTAGGTTTTTGTGACTTTTTAGTTTGCCGTAGTCTCCTAATTACTGTGCCAGCACGCCCAATCTGGTTGGCTTCCTTCTACCCTTTCCACTTCCAATCGATCTCCTGCCTCGTTTTACCGATTCCCCAAATATTTTATACTACCCAACATAAAGCTAATTACCTGCCACGTGACTTTTTCTCTGCAACCCTAGCTTTTGGTATTCTCCTTCCCCACTGTAAATCTGTCTTGTGATCTTAATCTTTAAGGGTAACTGAACCGGTGTAATTTATTTCTTCCCCACTCACGTTTTGCAATTTATTTCTTGGACTAATAGTGATAGTTTGTATTGATGGACTAATAACAAGAGTTGCACACTCTTTCTTGGAAACACAATACAAACTAGGATGATGAACACAATACAAACTATCACTATTCTCCATGTAATATCCATAAGTGCTCGATAAGGTCTTCTTGGAGTTGAGTATGCACTTGTTTATCTTTGATATGGCGATGATTTTCAATGAACTCCATCAACGTTGGGGTGCGCTCACGTGAAAGTGATATGTTTGGAACATTATCAGCCTGTTCATATTCTTTCTCAAAGTCACTTGTTTGATTTTTTCTTCTCAGTGGCTCATCTCGTTCATCTTCAACAATCATATTATGCATAATTATGCATAATTATGCATGCTGTCATAATATAATGTAGGGTAACCTTATCCCAAAATCTTGCTGGGCCTCGGATAATTGCAAAACGTTGTTGCAACACTCCAAATGCACGCTCCACATCTTTCCTTGCCCCTTCTTGTTCCTTAGCAAAATGTTTGTTCTTGTTCCCTTGTGGAGCTGGAATAGTTTTTACTAAAGTAGCCCATGATGGATATATACCATCGGCAACATAATATCTCATATTATACGTTCTTCCATTGATCGCATAACTAATATCAGGTGTTCGCCCTTCGGCTAAATCACTGAAAACAAATGAGCGCTCTAGTACATTGATGTCATTAAGAGACCCAGGCAAGCCAAAAAAAGCATGCCATATCCACAGATCATATGAGGCTACTGCTTCTAATATTATAGTTGGTTCATGGGTGTGGCCAGTATACATACCATGCCAAGCAGTTGGGCAATTTTTCCATGTCCAATGCATGCAATCAATCAATGCTACCAAGCATCCCTGGAAAACCACGCTCTTTTCCCTTAGCAAGTAACTTAATGAGATCATCATGATTTGGTGATCTTAAGTATTCATCGCCAAATACTTCAACAACAGCTTTGATGAAGTGTCTGAAACTTTCTATGGCTGTGCTTTTGCCAATCTGAACATACTCATCCGTGTAATCAGCAGCAACACCATATGCAAGCATTCGAAAAGCGGCTGTAACCTTCTGAAGGGATGATAAACCAAGACGGTTAGCGGCATTCCTTTTTTGAACAAAATAACTATCATGCTCCACCACAACATCATGAATTCGAAGAAAAAGATCCCGCTTCATTCTAAACCTCGTACGAAAGTAACGAGGTCCATACTTTGGGCGGTCAACAAAATAGTCACGATAAAGCCGCTCATGACCTTCCTTTAACTCCCTTTCAATAATATCATGGCCAATAACCGAACCTCGACGGCGTTTCCTTGTACTCTTTTCAAAAGATTCTTCTTCTTTTATGTGAAGACTCAAAACTTCTTCATATTCTTCCTCAATATCATTTGCATCATATAAGTGCATATTGCGTAAAAAATAACGAGCCATAATATAAAATTTAGAATGTTGTAAATTTGAAGGGGTGTGAATAAGTATGAGGGCAGGTGACTCTATTTATAGATTTAATAGAACCAACTAGCCGTTATAAACTAGCCGTTAAAACTAGCCGTTACTTAAAAAAAAGCAAAAATAATTATTATGCATTTGTAAAATAAAGTAGGAAATGAAGAAATAGCCGTTTACCAAGAAAGCAAATGTTTAAAACCAATAATTATTAAATTGTAATTATGTCTGGCAATCAAGAAAGCATAATTCTCTGTCCGGTAATCATGCAGTAATTAAATTGTTTAAAACCAAGAAAGCAGTAAATGCATACATTGAAAATTATGTTAATAAAAGATGATAATTATTATGTTAATAAATGTGAGGTTCTCCAAAATAGGGAATATGTTGGAGATGAACATAAAAAATATAGGGAATATGACATTTGAATCCCTATTTTATAGAAGTGACCGGTATGCTATGATTGTTGGTGATGGTGCAGAATTTTCGGCGGCCAGAGCTTTTACTCTGGAATATCCTAGCTTTCCTTCGTCTTTAGGAAAGATCACCAATCATGCTCTTTGACAGCCTAAAGTTTTCTCCGAAAACCCAAATCACATTTATTTGCCACATTTAGTTATTATAAAAAAATATCTACCAATGCTTAATACATATTATTTTAAAATATTACACAAAGTTTTATTTTACACCGGCGAATGATTTTGTTTTACAATTGATGCAGTTATTATGATGATTTGATGTTTATTTATTACAATGAAATTCCTATAATTTTGAATTTGTTTTTATAAAATACACTATAAAAGTTATAAATTTATATAATTATAATTTGACTCTAAACGTTATTGAAATGATATTTTCATGATCGGTCAAACCATTAGTCAATATTATGTGAGACTTTCTCTTAATTTATAAATTGATAGGTAATGAAATAAAATTAAAACTCGAAACAAACTGGAGTTGATTATTACTAAATTAATGTTTTTATACACTAAATATCTTATTATAATGATTTAATTAAGATAACTATAATCAATGCAAAGTCTTAGGAAAGATTGTATTTTCATAGGCATATGAAAAGACATGGTTGGATTAGAATTATAGAAAGGTAAAATGTTTTAGTTGCAATATTAAAAATGTATTATGCATTGTACAATAGTTTATGATCCGATTAATTCTACCCAAAAAAATTATTTAAACTTATTCTAATTTGCAGTTTAAACCTTAGTCTCATGGTAACTTATGGAAAAATCATCTTTCAAGAGAGAGACTCATAATAAAGATGCATAATTAATTATAAAAAATATTAATCCCAAGCACCATATAATAGAATTTGTTTGGATGATGCTGTCAACCGGGGATATTGAAATCATTTTGACTAACCTAAACCCAAGTTGTCAAAAAAATAACATACTAATATTATAATATGTTACTAATTTTAATTCTTTAATTTATATAATCAATCATAATAATATGTTAAAATATATAATACAATTGAAATCATAAATATCTCATTTTAATATATATATATATATATATATTTATATAGGCAAAGTCTTGGGAAAGACGGTCTTTCCATAGACTTATGGAAAGACGGGGTTTAATTCGAATAATAAAAGGTAAAAGGTCTTAGTTGCAACATTAAAATTTTAGTTTGCAACATGTAGTAGTTATAAAATTTATAATCCGGTTCATGCAACCCGAAAATTTTATATTCATTTCTTCTAATTTACACTTTAAACCTTGGTCTTTCCATGACTTATGGAAAGACCGTCTTTCAAGAGACGCACTCATTTATATATATTACTGAAGAAAATTCAAGAAAACAGATAATTTGAAATAATAAAATGTTCCGATTTTTTTATACATTGATAGAGAACTTTTGATAGAAATATGTATACATATTATTTATTTATTTATGGCAAAATCTTATTTTAGACCGACTACTGTTAAATGCGAATATTTTATAATTAGCGAGACTAATAAGGTCATTTGATATTTACTTTTATTTATTGCAATAAGATACATATAATACTGATAGCCTTTTAAAATGAATATCAAAATATAAATAATTACTTTTTAAAATTTTTTTATCGTATAATAGAAATTATTTAGATGTTGCTGTCAACCAGATTTTTTTTCAAGTCAACTAGGAATATTGAAGTCATTTTGACTAAGCTAAAGCTAAGTTGTCTAAAAATAACATACTAATATTATAATATGTTGCTGATTTTAAATATTTACTATATAATCAATCATAATAATACGTTAAAATATATAACTTTTTAAAATATAATTAAAACCACAAACATCTAACATATATATATACATATATATATATATATATATATATATTACTGAAGAAAATTCAAGAAAATAGATAATCTAAAAGAGTGCGTCTCTTGAAAGACGGTCTTTCCATAAATCATGGAAAGACCAAGGTTTAAAGTGTAAATTAGAAGAAATTAAGATAAAATTTTTGGGTTGCATGAACCGGGTTATAAATTTTATAACTACTACATGTTGCATACTAAATTTTCAATGTTGCAATTAACACCTTTTACCTTTTATTATTCGAATTAAACCCCGTCTTTTCATAAGCCTTTGGAAAGACCGTCTTTCCCAAGACTTTGCCAATCTAAAATAACAAAAATATTTGGATTTTTTAATACATTGATAGAGTACTTTTGATAGAAATATGTATACATATTTATTTATTTAAATATGAAAAAAATCTTGTTTTAGACTGACTACTATTAAATGAAGACATTTTATAATTAGTGAGGCTAATAAGGTCATTTGATATTTACTTTTATTTATTGCAATGAGATACATATAATTATGATAGCCTTTTAAAATGAATCTCATCACATAAATAATTACTTAAAATTTTTTTTGAATGAAATATTATAAAAATAATCAAATTTTATTGTATTTAATATTTAACGATTTCTAACTATCTTATATAGTTTTCCTTAGATGTCTCAACTTTAAAATTTTAAACAGAATTTTTTGTTTTAAAATTTTAATGTAAGACACAACATGCACATAAAAATTAGTCCTAATATTTTAATTAATAATACCGTACAACGCACGATGGTACTCTATTAGTAATATATTAAAAAGAAAGTTTCATATTATACCGACTAACTATTATTCCAGGGAATGAAACATAAATAATACAAGGTGGAGGAGACATGGAGTACTCCACTTTTTATAATTATTTTGTTTTCGGGGTCCTTTCTTAAAAATTCACAAAATTATGGAGATATGTGCGAGTAACTGAATTTCAGAACACGTGATGTATAGAATCAATTCGCCTTCGTGGATTCAATACTAATGATTAAGAGTATCCACAATTGTTGATCCTTAACTCCACTTTTCTTGATAAGGATAGCTTCTTATTTAAGAAATATCATTGTAGAGTTTTAAGAACTAATCCTTAATAAGGGCTTTCTCATTAATTAAGGGATTGATATCTCTTTATTTGTGAAATGCCAACCAACTAATGAATGCCGCTTGGCATGATTTGTTTTGTATTTTGAATTAATTATAATTTAAAATGAAAGAGTAGTGATTAAGGCATTATTTGGCATATCAGAGCCCAGAAACCACATTTCCTGCGTCGCGGGCTGCATCTTGCGCCAGTGCCCCCATCAGCTCGCATGCGGCTGGCGCGACCGACGTGCAGACCGCGCGCTTTGCTACACTCTTTGACTTTTCTTGACCCACTTGGGCTATAAATAACCCCCATTTCTTCCCCATTTTCTAAGCCTTACTTGGGGGCTCCAAAACCCTAGTTTTTCACCCCCTTTTCCCATTTTCTTCTTCTTTCTTTGTAGATATTTGTTCTATGTTGTAGGTTTTGATTATCTAGATTAGTTTTGTAATTGGGAGAAATTGATTGAAGCTTCCACATATATGTAGTAAGAACCTCTATTTCACTCTTTCTTCAAACTGTTGTTATTTAGCCTTCATGTGTTATTAATGTTGTGTTTTACATCATTTATACCGTGGGTTGTTTGAGAATATTAAATGTTAGTATGATTGAAGTGTTAGGGTGTTAGGAAAGTTGCAAATATCTTAGCTCATTTGACATGAAAATCCAAGAACATGGAATTAGAACTTCTTATATACAATGTGAAGTGAATCTTGCTAGATGAGTATGTTAGTGTGGAATGTTCTCATATTTGTCCTATAGAAGCAATAAAAATTTGAATATTGGATGTTTATTGTTATAGGTTTTATCTAACAAATGAATCTTGCATGTTGATTGTTTAAGCTCATGAATGCTTTGTTTGGTTAAATGGCTGCGTTTAGTCGAATGCATGTTGTTATCAAATCTATGGTCTTTCGTGTATAGTTCCATTGATTAAATACCTTTTATGGTGTGGTTCGCCTAAAAGTGATTATTAATGAGGTTTGCAAATGGTTGTTGAAGGTCTTTGTGAATTACTCTTAAGAAGAAAATGATGTCTATCTATTTAAATGAAAGTGATAGCATCGCCATAGTTAACGGATGTGATAGAATGAACAAATGGTTCAATGATCTACATGAGGTTTGGAAGTGGAGATTAATTTCCCCCAAGGCTTTGTTTTTTGTAGTTTTATCCCTTTTCTTAGTTCAAGCATGATTAACATAGTTACTTGACTTTGCTAGTTAGCTTGTCTTTAATTTCATAACTTAGGACAAAACCAACAACCCCTATTTTACTTGCTTTTATGTATATATCTATATCTAGTCTAGTATCCACCTTATATGTTTAAACACTTAAGAAAATCCCTCTTCTTTGTGGACGAACCCGATTTTCCACTACCTACTTATTTGTATTTAGTAAACATTTAAGGCTTATAAATTGTAACTTTAAGAGGTACAATGATGACCTCCCAAATTTTGGCACCGCTGCCGGGGAAGAGGCATTTATTTTTAAGCGCTTGGCCATATTTGGTTGTTGATGCGTCTCGAACGATCGACCAGTTCCTGGGCTTGAGCTCCTCTCGAGCCAACATGCAATAAAATTGTCCCTGGGGGTTCCAAGGGTCATCTCTCTGATGCCTAAGTTAGTCCAAGAGTCCAATATGATTAAGATAGAATGAATTATAAATACATGTGTACCATGTATTTATACTTTGTTTCCTAAATAACGTCTTCCACAATTATCGCCCTTAATTACCCATGAATATGATAATTATATTAGGGTATTAAATAATACCCTGATTGGGCCGCTACATCTTCACCCCAATGCCTTTCTTGGGCTCAACCTCTATCAAGAGCCCCCAGAAAAGTAGGTTCTCGACCTCGGGAGACTGGAACGGTACAAAGGTTCTTCCAAGCCTCGAATGCATGGGATAGTTCGAGGACTTTTTAAGACTCAAAACAAACCTTGTATTTCTTTGCTCTTGCCTGCAAGGGAGGGAATATGGTTTTCTAATCAACTCTCAATGCTAGTATTTCAAAAGGCGCGGGCATGCCATACAACCGCACATGTCACTGCCCCCCAAACCGCGTGTTGTCAGAAGGCAGAAAAGCAGTTGCGTGTTTCTATAACTTTTACGTTTCCAAGATAGTTATTAATTATCTACCATTTCAGCCCCCATTATTACCTCTTAACCTCTCTTCTTTCTTTCACTTTTCTCATTTGCAGGAACTTCTTACAAGCACTCTTTCTTTCATTCTTTCTCGAGCGATATAATTTTCATTGCCTTTCTTAGAAAATCAGTAAGTACCTTCATTTCTCTCCTTATTATAATCTTTTCATTTCCTCACCTTACAATCATGCCCCGTTCTGATAAGAGTTTCACCTCCAAGAGATTTCCCGGTAAGATTAGGGTAGGAGGGGCGGGGATTAGTACGCCAGAAATAGCTATTACTAACTCGGAAGGCACCTATTTTGAAGAATTCCAACGTGATTCCGATGACGAAGGAGGTATGTCTGATCACATTACTAATAGTCCTGTGGAAGAGAGGGTTTTCCCAGTAACTGATATACTTATTCGAGAGCCCGTCGAGAACTGGCCAGCAGGCATGGGCAAGCCCTTTATAAGGAGATTCCCTACCAGTGGAAAAATTAGCTTCTACCCTCCTCCAAATCCAGAGCTCGAGGTTCTGGGGGGGGAGGGGAAATACATATCTGGCCTACAAGGAAGCGTCCCTCAAAGCCATAGAGGAGGAGGAGAATGCATCTCTTTTGAGAGAGAGAACGTCCCTTGAGGAGGAGGAAGTGCCCTCGAGAGCACTACAAGCGCCTTCTTTGGCTAAATTCTCTCAGAAGAAGAAAGAGAGGATATCTTTAGGGGTAAGGTTAAGGGATTCGGGAAAGGAGCCTCCTGCCCCAGTAATGGGGAAAATTATCTCAAAGGTTTTGGACTCGATCCCTATCGGCTAATGAATAGCCCCATATGCTGATTTTTATAACCCTTTCGAGAAAAAAATACCCCCCATAACCTTCCCAAGGGAAGGTCAGCTATTTCCCTCAAACATCTTTGCTGCGGGCTCACCTTTCCCTTTCCGCCTCTCTTTTCCAAACTTCTTAAAAAATTCCAGGTAAGCCCTGCAAAATTTCATCCCAATGTCTTGGTGATTATAATGATGTTCTTGACATGATGTGATGAGTTTGGTATCAAGCCAAGGTATAAGATACTTCGCTCACTGTACTTCGTGTCTTATAGTGGGTGGTCCACCGACATGATTATCACTTTTACCAGCTGGGAGGCACATTAAAAGGTTTTTGTTGTTCCTGGTAATTCAGGTGATTGAGAAGCTGGAAGAAGGGGATTTTTTTTGGCAGCAGGAGGTATCGAGTTCCCCCGTGGAACAGGGACGTGCGAGTTGAGTCTCCCAAACTAGGGGAGTATATTTGCCCAGATTCCCTTGAGAGGGATAGGCAAAAGTTGTTGTCCAGCTCCCTTGACTCTACCGCTTCAACAATCCTAACCCTCGGATTGACAGCTTTGTATTCCCCCCTGAATGTACGAGGAGTATGTGTATAAAGTACTCCGGAAGAATATCAGGAAGAGGATAAGAGAACTTGAGGGCCCTAAAGAAGGCCCTCCCCTCCGGACCCTCGTTAGTGATTTTAGGCACTCGGAAGCCTCTGAAGGTGCCTTCATATAATTCTATTTCTCTGTCTTTTGTGACGTTGAATTTACTTTTACTGATGGTGTCCTTTTTTTTCCAATGGGTCTCGCTAGTGGCTTAAAGAATAAGAAACCACACTCAAAGCAGGGTCAGGGTCCTCCTAATGGGACCCCTACCCCCTCGAATCAAGCCTCCACTCCCCCAGTAGGTGGTGGAAGGCCTACTTCGACCGTTGCTGATGGCCAGCCCTCCCATACTAGGAATGTTTGCCTAAAAATAGTGGCAATATTAGTAACGCCTCTCAACCATTATCAATACGCAACGCCCATTAACAATCGGTCTTCTCTTCGAGTGATGCGGTATCCATATCCACCATTGAGCATCATCTCGCGAGCATGATCTCTAACCTCAAGGTTTTCATCTGTTTCTTTGAAAAATTCATTTTAGTGTGCTTTTTCCTAGCATTGGATCAAAGGTTAACTATTTTGTTTAGTCTCCCAACTTTTTCACGAGGTCACTCAAAAGATGGCTGTTTTTGCCTATGCTTGTACTTCTGGCCATGGTTCTCTCGAAGAGAAGCTAGGAAAAAAGGAAGCTGAAATTTTGGAGTTGAGAGAGTGTTGAGCAGAAGAACATCATGCTCGAGGAAAACCAAAAAACCCTAGAAGAGGAGAAGCAGATGATGGTTAATATTGATACCAAGGGGCATCAATGGACACTGAAGAAGGATTCCCTCGAGAAGAGGATTCAGGCTGTTGAGGACCCAGCCTCACAGGTTTAGCCGCTTGAGGCATTTAAAAGCAAACTATTGAACAACTTCGAGCTACTTCAACTGTTTATGGACCTCTTGGAGGTAGCCAAGCATCTCGGCTACATCGATCTAGCTGAGGAGTTCTTGAAGCCTTAAGTGTCCACCTCCCTATCCGAAGAACTCGCTAAGTAAGTGGACGAGCTAGTCAAGCTAGAGCTCGAGGCTACTCTGGATGTAAAATGGGAAGAGGAAGTCAAGAACGATGGCCTTTGCATTTCCCTAATGGATTTCATTAAGTCCAAAGGGCAGTTCTTCACTGTTGAGGGGATTTGAGCGATCCTCCTACCTAAGGCCATAGACGCATACCCCGAGCAGAACTTAGCAGACATCCGGGTGGAGGAAATGATTGCATCCACCTCGAAAGAGGATGATTATAGGCTTTTTCCTTGATTGTAACTTTGCCAATTAGGGCCTCCAATTGTATTTGTTTTGAAACTTCAATATAAGAATATCTTTTGGTATTTTTATGACTCATATATTGATTTTACCATTGTTCTCTTTAAGTAGTTTAACTCACTGAAGAGAGTGTTAGAAGGCGCTTGTGAGGAGCTTTTGAGTGCTAAAAAAGAATTGAGTGAGATACAGAAACAGGTATTGAAAGCCACACATGATTTATCTAATTGTAACCAAGAGAAGGAATCCTTGAAGGACAAGCTTAACTAGCTCAAAACTGAGATGAAGCCGTGGCAGTTTAAAGACCATTCAACCTTTAAGGGGTTTGTTAGGGATTTCCCGAGGAAAAAATTTAATGGTACATATCCTTTAGAGGTGGTTGAAGATCGCGATCCCATAGATAAAGACTTCGAAGATCTGATGCGTCAAATATATCTAAAATTTGGTTCTCTGAAGTCATGCGTTACTACTACAACTAGGCTCCCAGTCGTGGAAGGGCGCCTAATTGGTTGCATGGGAGAAAATCGTAGGTTAGTATCCCAAAGGAAGTTGATTTCCGAGAAACATGTAGTGGATTAGAGAAAAATAACCATCCTTGAAGAGGAATTGATCTCTAGGAAGATAGCTAGCAAATACCCCATTTCTTCAAGAGAGCCCTCTGCAACCCTCGAAGGAACACCCCGACCGAGGATAGTTCTTTGGTAGAATATTTCTTATTCGAGAACACACGACTCGTGGGAGAGATCAAGGCTTAGAAGGTACAAGCCAAAGAAGTCGAGGATCGCATTGCCAATTTTGAAGAAAAAATTGCTGCCCACGAAGTGAGCCTCTATGCCAACATGCTTTCTCACGGCATTCCTTCCTCATATTTAATTGGGAAATGATCAGCTTCTGAAATTTCTACTCAAAGCCGCTCAATACTGGATGGAGGAAGTTAATGTCCATGAGAATGGAACTCCTCGCTAGAAAAAGACCTTTGACCTTATTCTTGATTGGTTGGCGGAACTGAAGGTAAAGGGATTTATCCCCTCGAGTTATCGCTCCGCTCCTCGATAATATAAATATGCAATTAAATAAGTTGAAAAACATCTTGCACCCTCGAGCAAAGCTACTAAGGGATCTTCCACAAAGCGTCGTAAGAGTGTTGGGTCCTCCTCGAAAGGCCCATTCCAACCCCTCACAAAGAAGTGGGGTAAGACCATTGCTCCCCTAGATTCTTTTGAATATCATGTGGAAGAACAAATAAAGGATATTCGAGAGCCACTGGTATCAAGCTTGAAGAGCTCGAAGAAATAGAGGCAATGGTGAAGGGGCTAGCTCCTTCCTCTGAAGATTTGTTTTGGGTGGGGTTTCCTCCTATTTAGATGAATACATTCACGTACTTTTTGGTACCATAATTTTACTTCTATTTATTGACGAAGTTGAGGCTTGTTTAACTCTCACCCCTAAAAATGCAAGTTGGATTTCTCAAACCCCTATTGTTAGCATCAGTGAGGTTTAAAAATTGTAACCGGATTCAAGTTGCTCGTGCCATACTTCTTCAGACATTTTAAGCCCCGAATATGAGTGCCACGCGCAACCTTTTAAAGCAAATATAGTATGAATATCTTTAATCAGTAGAAATTAAAAAGTTCAGAGACACAAACATTTTACCCAGGTTCGGTGTTTCCACTTACATCCTGCCAAATTTTGTCCACTATTTCATCATTTCAAGATTATAAAAGTAGCCCACGAGTGCCGCTTAAAAGCATACCACCCAAACCTCAGCCATAGCTGAAAATATCATCTGGAGCTCCGCTTAAGCGCAAGCCGCTCAAACATCAACTAGAGAGCCATTTAAGATTAAACCACTCGAACATCATCTAAAGTGCCGCTTAAGAGCAAACCACTCGAACATCAGCCTTAGTTGGAAATATCATCTAGAGCACCGGTTAAGAGCAAACCGATTGAACATCATCTAGTGTGCAGCTTAAGAGCAAACCACTCGAACATCATTCTTAGCTGGAAATATCATCTAGAGCACCACTTAAGAGCAAACTGCTCAAACAATATCTAGTGTGCCGCTTAAGAGCAAACCACTCGAACATCATCCTTAGCTGGAAATATCATCTAGAGCACCGCTTAAGAGCAAACTGCTCAAACATCATCTAGAATGCCGCTTAAAGTCAAACCACTCGAACATCAACCTTAGCTGGAAATATCATCTAGAGCACCGCTTAAGAGAAAACCACTCGAACATCATCTAGAGTGCCGCTTAAAAGCAAACCACTCAAACATCAGCCTTAGCTGGAAATATCATCTGGAGCGCCGCTTAAGAGCAAACTGCTCAAACATCAACTAGAGTGCCGCTTAATAGAATACCACCCAAACATTAACATTAGCTGGAAATATCATCTAGAGTGCCACTTAAGAGTAAACCGCTTGAACATCATCTAGAGTTCCGCTTAAAAGCAACCCACTCATCATAGATGGTAGTACTTTTCCAGGTTGGTGATGTTCCACCTCCTTGGTAATCAAACCCCATTCATTTCTTCAAGAACATAGCTTCCTCCTGGGTGCTATTCGATCACCCTATAGGGTCCTTCCCAATTTACTACTAACTTCCTTTTGGGTTCCTTTATTCTTTTCTCATTTTTTCCTCATTACCAAGTCCCCCAGATTAAACAACACCTTATGTACCCTTCTATCATGGTATCTTCCGACCCGTTCTTTAACCTTAGCCTCATGTAAAGAAGCTAACTTTCTCTTTTCTTCCACCATGTCCAAATCCAGACATCGGTTCTGGTGATTGCTTATGTCATCTGCAGCAGTCATCATCCTTGGGCTAGGAACACCTATCTGTACAGGGATTACCGCTTTCGAGCCATATACTAGGCCATAAGGCATTTCACCAGTAGTGGAAGACTCAGCTGTCCGATATGCCCACAACACATTAGGTAATTCCAATATCCAATTACCTTCTGCCCCCTCGAGGCATGCTTGTATACCATTTAATATTGTTCTGCTGGTCACTTCCACCTGCCCATTAGCTTGGGGGAGTTCTTTCTTTGAGTGTGCTAGATTACCTAAATTTGGATGCAACTATGCTAGTTTTGAAAAATGGTCACTTTTGTGGAGGACACATTCTTTGAATGCATCCTCTCTATTTTATATTTTTTATCTAGATTTAGAGGACGCATTCAGAGAATGCGTTCTCAATATATGTAATTTTTAAAAAAATCTATAGCAGAGAACGCATTCTCTGAATGCGTCCTCCATTTAAATTTGTTTTCTTTTCGGACGTATGAAGATGACGCATTCCTCTATGTCATTTGATTTTTTTTAAAACCCCATGTAGAGAACGCATTCTCTGAATGCGTCCTCAATTTAAAATTAATTTTTTAACTAGTCTTCTAAACGATTGTCCAATTTTTGTTTTTTTATATTTTGTTGTCTCCAATAGCGCATTAGTAGATATTTAATTGTTTTATATATTTTTAAAACTTTTGGTAATGATAAATGCATCGAAAGAATTTGGAAGTCTGCTTTGAAATTTATGATGATAAAACTTCAAAATCCTACTTACCTGATTAAAGATAATGAAAAATTTTGAACGTGGGTATTGCATTTTAAAAAATAATCCTTAATATAGAATAGGAATGAATTATTAAAAAATTTGGAAGTTAGTACAATATTTGAATGATAATTTGGAAAAAAAATTTTTGGTAGTTTAAATGAATTAGACATGTAAATAAACAAAAAATTTCTTTTTTTGGTTTAAATTTTACACTTTTTTCACTATTAACTAATATAAATAAACAAAAATATAAGAGTAGATGCATTTAATGTTTATGAAATTAGAGATGATAATGATAACTAAATAAACATGAATTGATTTAGAGATACAATATTCGAAGAAAATTTGTCAAACAGATAAGTACAAACGTAATGAAATGAATGCCCAATGACATATAATGTACTAATGATGCTCTCTACAAAGCTTTCCACCCGTTCCACATGAGGGAGCATGTATAATGCATGATGTGCATCGTGGAACAACCATCTGAGTAGAAGCATGTACGTCGTCATCCGGAACTCCCTCTGTAAAATCCTCCTCCATATCATCTCCTGCATCCTTATTCAAATTATACTGGACATGGGGAAAACTACCTATATCTAATGGAGTAGTAAGAGACATATAAGCACGAAAAGCAGCAGGAGTAAGATATGTAGTGGAATTAGCTGGAGTAGTGTCACAGTGTGAGGGTCCACCATGTGATGGTCCGAATGTGAGGGTCTGGCTTTATATGAACCAATATGTTCTATAAGGCCCCGAGCACGTAGTCGCCGACCACCCTGTCGACCAGGTGGAGCTGGACGGTGGCTTTTGATTTCATTGTATCTTACACCATGGGGGAGAGGGAGGGGTCTTCAGTGTGCACATATGGATGATAAAACTACAGTCTGGAGGGCTCATGCGCATATTGTAGAGCACACGTGGAAACACCATGTACCCCCCTAATAACGTCCGTGAAATGTGGGGGACATTCGTCCAAATTAATATCTGACATAAGGCGTATCTTGGACATTGCCTGCAACTATATAAATGAGATAAATATGTTAGATATTAAAAATTGGGGGAATCTAAAGTATTATTTGTTGATACTATTAGAAATTTAGGAAATACCATATACTCCAGAGTAGCTCCGTCTCCATGAAAACCCTCTGTAACCGTTTGGCACAGTCCTGGCTGATCAATTAGGGTTACTGTCCTGTAAAAATAACACTCCATGTATTCTCGATAAGGTGTATATGGATCCGCTGACCACAAGTGCATTAATTTTTTGCTCTGCTTGATGTTCCCACACATAGAGACACCTTCTTAGTTCAACACGCCACTTTATGCCTGACCTCCCCTGACAGTCTCTAGTATGAAGCAGTTTGTGTTCATCCTTAGTGACCAGCTACGTCGGTATTGTCTGGATAAGGCCAAACTACCCGAGAACACGATGAACATGGTGATACTCCACGACATGCCAAAAAATGAGGTCAACTTACAATAGCCAGTTATTGCTACCAGATGTACAATATTGTGAGAGTTGTTGCATGACATCCTCGGTGTATGGCTGCCAAATAAACTGACATAACAGACAAGTGTTGTGGTTAGGAAAGAAACACCCTTTTTTCCCATTTGTTCAAAAAAAGGTAATCCAAATTACATTATACCTGAATGTCATAGAGAGCTGTTAGCTGATCGCGGTACACTTTCAGTACATGCATAAGTGATATTGATAAATCGAACCGGGCTCTCCACCTGTGAGGAACATAATGAATAATATGAACTATCCCTAGTAATTTAAAAGGTCTAAAAATTGTGTTCTTACTAATTGAATACGAATTTGGACCCAAGAGCACTCATGGTGATGGTCACTGGAAGTCGTTCGGCAGGATGGATGGTTGGTATTCGCTCCTATGCCCACATCTGATAATAAATAAATTAAAATATAATATAATGTAAGAGGTCATTATGGAACCCTATCCAACTAACAAGTTTAACCAACACTGTTACCTGAAGTAAGACTAGTGGCTCAGATATGGATTTGACTTATGGGATTGAGCGTCACATAAGCACATGTACAAGTGTGCCAAAATTGCACTCCCCCAACTGTATTGATGTGCTGCATCTAAGTCCATCAGTACCGACAAATAGAGCAGAGCGATCAGGTGCTCGAATGTGTCTGACATGAGCATTCCTCCGACCAGTAGTAGAATGAAAACCCTAGCCCCCTATTGACAATCAACCTCTGTAGCATCAAGAGGAAATGAACTGTGCAACAAGTTTCCCAATCAGCTGGCCCTTATGCAACCCCCTCTGATAGCACTCGTGTCTGGTGTAGCCCCAAGTAGTCAGTGCACAATATCTGCCAGTTATCTGTGCACCTGCTTGTATCTACACCAGTGATTGCCATGCCAGCGATCAGTATACCCCATAGATGCCCACATCCTATAAAGTGACGATAGCCTCCCATATCGGCAGGTGAAATATGTGCATCTCTAGTGATCAGGTGCTCGAATGATGTAGTGATGAGGGAATGGTTGATGTGAATTGGTGCAGAATCCAACAGTCCCTGGAATCCAGCGTCACGCACATAGCGTGTCACTCGATCAGGGATCCCACCAATCCAACAAGCCCCATCGCACTGCCTCACCTGCAATGCCTCGTTCTCCAAATTGCCATTGTATAGAGTATGCACATGATGCTCCCGGTGAAGGTAAAGAAAATCCTCATCAATGGGTCCTGGATGATACATGGCGTATCCCTGGTGAAAATCTGAATCACATGGAGAAATGATCAATCCACATTTCCACAAAAATTAATACCATTACATGTATAACATATTCAAACCAAATCAAACATTAGCTTCAATTTAAAAATCAATAACACTAAAAAAACCGAGAGAATTTAGCATAACAAGCTGTATGGCTACATAATATCTTGTAATACATATTAGTCTAAACAAAACATAAGGATCACTCAAAACTCCATATTACAAACACGAACCTAAGCACGCCCTCGCCTACAGATGCCTCCGCAATCACCCGGCACTCTCTCATCCATTTTCTTCCTTATCCTTCTATCCACAAACTGACCACACCTCCTATTACAAAACTTTTCAATATCAAGAATCAACCTCCAATTGGCATGTTACCATAGTGATGGATATCTTAAAGGCACAAAACCCTCACTATATTGTTGAACGTAGGTGGTTGTGTAATATACCCTGTCACAAAGAGTCGATGGATTGTCACGCCTATACCTACAGATAGCCAATGCATGGGAACAGAGAAATGGAAAATTTTCCATCGACAACTATACTCCTTTCTCCGATATTTCATAGTGTATTGGCTCTCACCAATGATTCCATCAATGGTCCTTGTCACAAACTTAAAAGTTTGCGATGCCTGACCATACACGGTGACAGTATGTCCCTGTCCCCAAGTGTCTTTCTTTTGAAACTTTTTCTAAATCCTGCTTGGGCACTTGGACCTACATAATTCTACATCAATTTAGAATACATAAACTAGTCCTCAAATACATAATGAAATATAATGTATCATGAAAGTACCTCCAATTTTTGGCGTCCATTAGCCTTCATGCAAACATTTCAATTGTTCGTTCAAAAGTGGCTTTGACACATGTAGTTATTGAGAGATATCTTGTACACCTTAATTAATTTTTGTAACTCTTGGACAAATTAGTTGTAAGAATTCACCAATGATGATCACCCTCATCAAAAGGTAAGGCACCACTTAGTGCTATTATGCTGTCTCAGCCAATCCCAAGCAGATGGTTCGATACTCTCCAACTCCTCCTTGTACTCCCTCCACCTACTCTCTTGTCTGGCACAACCAAGTTGCCAAACCAGAGTCTTCAGATGTGCATTCTTGAACTTCCCATGCTCAGCACTAAGAAAGTTGGACTGAAAATGCCTCAAGCAAAAATGGTGGTATCCTGTTGGCTCCATCCATTCATCCATATGTCCCATTGCATTTAAAATCCCATCATGACTATCCGATATAATATAGATTGGCCTACTATCACTGCCTACCATATGGAGTCGTAGTTTCAGCATGAACAAGTTCCAACTCTCATTTGTCTCAACAACAACTATTGCATAAGCAATGGGCAGTATGTAATCGTTCGCGTCATGTGCCACCGCAACTAGCATTGTGGCCTTGTATGCACCTCTCAAATGATCCCATCCACACTAATCATCGGCTTACAGTGGCAAACTGCATCGATAGCCTGACCAAATGCCTAGAACAAAAACTTTAATTTCCTACACCCATGGCCGTGTATTCTATCAAGTACGTTTGTCCAATCAACAACGGTGTTCGAATTGGTCCTGATTAGATTATCCATAAATGTTGACAATATTTCAAAGGATTCCTCCCAAGTTTTGAATACCAAATCAATAGCCTTCTGGCAAGCATACCATGCCTTCTTGTAGGAAAGGGTCACATTCAACTCCTTTTTCACATATGCTTGGACATCCTTCACCGTGTAAGAAGTGTTCGCGTCAATCCGGTGGCAAATGGAATGGACAATCATCAACAATGTCAAGTTTCTTTTTCCATTTTTTTTTCTATTTTTTTCTCATGTTTTTCCAATGAAAAGTAGCAAAAAGCATTCCAAAACAATCTAGCATGCATATGAATCCTCTAACCCCTCCCCACACTTAAAACATTACATTGCCCTCAATGTAAACACGTAAGGCAAGAACAATAAAAATCAAGGTAAGGGAGTTAGAGTGACACCCATTTCTCCGCAAATTCGCCGGTGATATGGCGATATCCAAGTACTTGGATGGTCCCGAGATAGGTTTCGGAACCGGAAGGGTGAGCAAAGATGCCGTAGAAGAACTCACCCCTCGAGAAAAGCATTGTCTCCATGGCGCCGTTTGATCAAGACTACACCACGAAGAACACATTAAACTCACAAGTACATAAGGATATGTAATACTAGGTTTAGCATCAAGAGTTAATAACCATAGTATTTTCAAAGAACAACCAAATCACACCCAACCAACACTATAAGAATAATCATGAAAAATATCCAACATATATTGACAGGTATACAAGCATCATTATAGGATATGCACTTACGGTTACAATGATGTAGTCGGCATACTACAATCAACAAATGTACTATAAAGATGCAAGGATGTTCATGTGTCAACATGTGTAGGATGGTGGAGGAATGAGTGGGTATGTGGTGGTTCTTGGGAGTGTTGGGTGGAGAAGAAGGTAGGATCATGCAATGTTTAAAATCATTTGGAAACTTGGAAGCTTGGAAATTTGAAATCCGGGCTCAAAAAATTTTCAACAGTTACTGAGCACGTCGCGACTCGCGACTCGCCTCGCGAAGTCATCGCGACTCGCGGAAAGTTGAGTCCGGAAGCTCAAAATTTTCTGAGCTCGTCGCGACTCGCGACGAGCCTCACGA
This sequence comes from Rubia yunnanensis, assembly GCA_037428765.1. Lineage (NCBI taxonomy): Eukaryota > Viridiplantae > Streptophyta > Magnoliopsida > Gentianales > Rubiaceae > Rubia > Rubia yunnanensis. The sequence continues at coordinate 40,029,002 of CM075068.1, forward strand.
AGTCATCGCGACTCGCGGAAAGGTGAGTCCGAGAGCTCAAAATTTTCTGAGCTCGTCGCGACTCGCGACGAAGTGTGTCGCGACTCGCGACTCGCCTCGCGAAGTCATCGCAACTCGCGGAAAGTTGGCGCTGGGAGTATTTTTGCTCCCCTGTTCGTCGCGACTCGCGACGGCAGGGTATCCCAGGCTTAAAATTTTTTCGTTTTCTTACCAACTGTCCAAGCTTTCTTCCCTCGTTCATTGATCTCGTTCCTTCATCTCCTTCATTGCAATGCACTTCATGTTGCTACAAAATCATAGAAAAACAAGCCATAAAAAGAACAAAACAAAACAACAACAAAAACAAACTAAGAAACACAAACTAAGAAACAAAAACTAAAAGAAATACCGAATTTATTTAACGTCGTCGGCACGACGAAGCTCCGTATGTTTAAGGTCATCGGCACGACCCTAATGTTATCCGTATGGTGAAGGCTTGAAGCTCTTCACCATGAGCATCCAAAATAAGAGAGGTGGGGGCACAAAACTTTCAAGAGGAAAGTCTTGTGGAGGTGAAGATGGTTCAAAGGGAATTGAGTGGTTAGGGAGCTTGGGATAGTCTTTTGGCTCCTCTCTCGTTTCCCTCAAAACTTCCGAAAATATTAGAGTTGGTTCACTAGGTGGGAGAAGGGGTGACAATGCTAATGGATGATGTAGCACTATCACCTCTTCCTCCATTTTTCTATCCTCTACAACCAACTCCTCATCCCTTTCAAACTCCAAATAATTTTTATTGGTGACCTCACTCACCGAATCATCGAGTTCAAGTTGGGATGGTGTATTTTCGGAATCACGAGCTTCCATGCGGGCCAATACCTCTAATATGTTCCTCACATGCCCCTCAATGGCCTCAACACTAGAGGAGAGCTGGGTATCTGGCTCCTCACTAGTAAAGGAGTTCAAGTTTGCTATCCTATTTAAGACATCCTCACGTGTCAAACTTGAACTTCCTTGTTGGACTTGGTTTTGGGGTATGGTATAGGGTGGTGATGGCCAACTAGGTTGCTCGTAATATTGGTTTTCCGGCTCATTCTCATACCACAAATCCGGACTACCACTCCATTCCGGATTGTAAGAGTTGTGGTATGGATAGCATTCATGAGCTTCTTGCCCTTGAAAACCAACATCTCCAACCTCTTGATAGCACTCTTCATAGTACCCATGGTTTTGAAAACCAAGGGTTCTTTCTCGGTCATCGTGCTGTTCCCACAACAAAGGGCAAGATTCGGTAGGATGGTCGAAATGACACATCCTACAAAACCTTGCTTGTTGAGCCTCTCTTCTCATCATGAGTTCCCTCAAGGTGAGACGCTCCATTAAAATTTTTTTTTTATTTTTTTATTTTTCAAAAGTTCGGAATCATAGTGCAAGGATTCTCGATAAAATAAATTACCCAGAACTCAAGCAATACCTACTCTGAACAAAAACAACCACCAAGTAGTGGAAAATAAAACCAACTAGCCAATACACAACCAAATACACCTAAATACTTAAGAATAAACGCCTCTTCCCCGGCAACGGCGCCATTTTGACGGGCGGGCGGTCGTCGCGCCCGCCGTGCAAAAGATAATTTATAAGCCCTAAATGCTTACTTTCTACAACTAGGTAGATAGTGGCAAATCGGGGTCGTCCAAAGAGAAGAGGGATCTTCCTAAGCGTCTAAGCACACAATGGTTGATACTAGGCTAGGAGTAACTATATTTACACACACTTAAAAGCAAGTAAAAGGGGGGGTTGGTTGGTTGGTTTCCTAGGTTAACAAAGATAAAAAGACAAGATAACTAGCAAGGTCAAGTGACTATGCTAATCATCAAACGAAACTAAAGAAAAGGGGTTTTAAACTACAAAGATAAAATGCCTTGGGGGCAACGGATATCCACTTCCACATCTAATGTAGTTCATCGAATCATTCACACATTCCATCATATAGCATTCAGGACCCAACACTCACGCACCCATCTAGCAAGTACCACAACACATACATCACAAGGAGTTCTAAGTTCATGCTCATAGATCTTCATGCAAAGGCGCTACGGAATTCGTCACGTTCCTACACCTAAACAATTCAACCACACAAGCACTACCTATGCTCAAACAACTCATGGCACACATGCAGTGAAACACACCGTCAAGAATACATAAACGCCAAATAACAAAGGCTTCAAGAATGAATTTAAATCATCTATTCAATACTTCAACTACTTGTCGTGGAGACTAAACTCCTATCCTTCTTAGTTCGTAGTTTGCGAGAGTGAGTTCGACATCTCTCGTCAAACCTCACCAATGACTCCCGAGTCGCGACCACGACTCAAGGTGTCATTGGTGGCATTTAGCACGAAGGACCAACAAGCTTGGCAATGCCTATGACCACTACACCGTGACTAAGCATTAAACCAATTCATGCAATTACACGAGATTGGATGAACGTGCAACGCACATTCATCCACGAGCATATGACTCTCTCGTTTGCTACACAAACGAACATGACGAAGAGTTCAACATCAATCACATTCGTCTAGCACATTGTCAACACACTAACACAATCAAAAGCTCTAATTCACACTCATACATTCCTAACAAGAACAGGGGGGAAATTAACCCAAATACCCCAAACCCTAGCTAGCAATTCATACAAGCATTTCATATCATCAAGCTCTCAACAACATCAATGAAATCAACAATTAACATTCAAAGCACAATAAATGCACAATAGCAAAAACACCAAATAGATAGATAAAATGATTCTCAATACATAGAAGTGGAAGCTTCAATCCATAGCTCCCAAGTACAAGAACTACTCTAGAACAACAAAAGACATAATTAAACTAAGAAAAACAAAGAAAAGAAAGAAGAGAAAAACCTAGAGTTGGAGCCCTAAAACCCAGAGAAAAATGGGCTGAGCAAGCTAGAGAAGAGGAGGAAAGAGAGTAGTATTTATAGTGCAAAGAAGATAAAGTTGGTTTCTGGCCGCTCGTTGGTCGCGACTCGCGATGAGTTCGTCGCGACTCACGACGGTGTAGGTCGCGACTCGCGATGGTGTCGCGACGGGGTCGCGACGGGAGCCAGAGTTTTGCATTGTTTCTTTGTCTTCTTCATAGCCATCCCTCTCAATCTTCAAGTCTTCAACGGCTCCAAAAATGGTCTTCAACGGCCTCAGGTCTTCATGTCTTCAAAGTGAGTATCCAAAAGTCTTCGAAAGTATAGTCTTCAATGTCTTCCGGTCTTCGTTGCTTCCGTGTTCTTCCCTTGTCACACAAAATCCACTTAGAAGAGGTAAAAGAGTACAAAGTTGCTTTTGCCTCTCCTAAGTGAATTTCAAGGTAAAAAACAAGCTCTTGATAATAAAAGAGCACAAAAGTGATCCTAAATACTACTAAATAAAGCATATAAAATGGACACATCAGTTATAGGGGCATGTCTCTGACACTGGTGGCAAGCTTTGAAGTATCGATTCACATCCTCAAACATTTTCGGCCAATAAAATCTGATCGAATTAGCCTCCTCGCCACGGATCTGGCTTCCCGGTGGCTGCCGCATGCCCCCTCATCGACTTCCCTTATGAGATAATCTGCCTCTTGAGAGTTATTGCACCGAAGCAATGGCTTCAAATAGCCCCTTCTGTATAACACTTTTTCCTGCAACACATACATTGAAGCTTTCAACCTTATCTTTCTGGCATCCACTTCATTTTTCGGTAGGACACCCTCTCAAAGATATGCTACAAAATGGCATCATCCAGGAGTCTTCCGCTTTCACTGCCATAACTACAAGTTCTTTGAAACTTCGTTTGCTCAAAGTTTCCATGAGTAATTGCTTCTGGGATTGGGTTCCCAAATCCGAAGAAGTGAGCTTGCTTAGAGCAACTAATTTATAATTGTTTTTTCTTGGAACATGCGTTAAAGTGTAAGATTTAAAATTTTTCAACAATATTTTCACTACCTCGAGGTATCTTTGCAGGTTACGCTCTCTGGCCTTGTATTCCCCATTCACCTGTTGAGCACCGATTTGAGAGTCACTAAAAACCTCCAATTCCTCCACCCCAGCTCCCTTGCTAGGTGCAGTCCAGTGATTAGTGCTTTGTACTCAGCCTCATTGTTAGTTTCTTTGAATGTGAAGTTTAATGCGTAAGGGTATTATTTTCAATTGGGGCTGGTTAACAAACCCTGACTCCACTTCCTCCCAAATGTGATGAACCATCCACATACAACTTCCATACCTTCTTTTGGCTCACTTCCACCTTTCGAATGGGATCCAGACACACCTCGAGGGGCAATGTAGTTTCCACTATGAAGTCTGCCAGCGCCTAACCCTTAATTCCAACTCGAGGTTGATATTGGATATTGTGCTATCCCAATTTCACTGCTCAATTCATCATTCTTCCCAAAAACTCTGGCTTCAGCAGGATCTGTCGAATATGGTGGTTCATGAGCACAGTTATTTTGTGTCCCTAGAAGTAGGGTTTTGGTCTTTTGGCTGCACGTACGCGGGCTAGAATAAACCTTTTGAGGACAGTATACCTCATTCCTGGCCCTTGCAAGGCACGACTGACAAAGTAAATTGAATGTTGAACCTTTTCTTTCTCTTTTACTAGGGCCGTACTGATTGCCAACGGTAACGCAAAAATGTACAGGTATAGTATCTCATCCTTATCTGGTTTCATTAAGGTAGATAGTGTCCCCAAGTGTTTCTTCAACTGCCTGAATGCCTCATCGCATTTGCCATTCCACTCAAATTTCTTTGCAACCCAACCTTCATATCTGCCATAGCTGGGGTCACGACAAGGGATTGAGCTTGGCAGGGGGGCATTAGGAACCCCTCTCGAATGTAAGTGAGTCATTAAAGAGGGAGTTGGATAGGTTGATAGGACCCTTGGGCCAGGCTACAGGGTCTGTTTTCAGGTCGATAATTACCGGGGTTCGATGGCCAATAGAAGTGAAACCTCCGGAAGGACTTCCTATGTATAGTGGTGAGAGAGACCCTCGAGAATTCATCCAGACGTTCCTTGAGTTGATGAGTTTAAGGGATTTTTATGAGAAATTGACATGAAAGCTAGTAGGAAGCTACATGTGGGGAAAAATATGAGAGTGATTCAATAAGTTTCCAAGAGGCTCACTTCGATCATACCGAGACTTCAACGGAGCATTGTTGAGCTAATACGCACAAAAGAATAAGTTCACCAAAACTCTATTAGAACTCTACTAGACAAAGTAAAAGATAGGGGAGAGCACGGAAGCCTTTTATCATCGGTATGTTGACAAGAGCTTGGGAGTGATAGAAACAATGGAGAACGAGGTAATCTAGGGGTACCTATTAGGGATCCAGGACTTGGAGTTATACAAGAAGCTGAGTCCCCCAAGGTCGAGAACCTTCTTAATACCACTAGAGACCCTGTAAGCTTTTGTACATATTTTATTGATTGTGGGGTTTTCATTATCTTTAAATCTTCAAATTTTTCTGGGTTTACATCAATACCCCTCTCTGAGACCATGAATTTGAGGAACTTACCCACCCCCACACAAATAACTCATTTAGACCGGTTCAACTTCAAATTAGCCCCTCAAAGCCTACTAAATGTTCTTCTAGGTCCTTTAAAAATTCTCCATGAATTTTGCTTTTGATAACCATATCATCCACATAAATTTCCATATTCTTCCCTAGCTGCCCTCTGAACAACTTATCAACTAGCTTCCGGTAAGTATCCCCAGCATTTTTTTAAACCAAAGGGCATCTTCTTATAACAGTACGTGTCCATATATGTAATAAATGATATGTTTTCCTTGTCTTCCTCCCCCATGAGTATTTGGTGATACCCTTTATGCACGTCAAAAAAGGCCAAAATCTGATATCCAGTGATGGCTTCCACCAATTTATCAATTGGTGGCAACGGGTAACTAGTATTTATTTAAATTGGTGAAGTCTATACACATTCTCTAGGCCCCATCATGCTTTGGAACCATGACTAGGTTGGCAATCCATTCGAGGTAGAACACCTCCTCGATGACATCTGCCCTCAACAACTTCTCCACCTCTTCTTTAACTACTTTAGCTCTTTCGGAAGCAAACACCCTTCTCTTCTGCTTCACTTTTTTATAGAGAGGTCAATGTTCAGCTTATGTAGTGCGAGACTCGAAGGTACTCCCGTTAGGTTAGAAGTATCACACGAGAACGTGCCCCCATATTCTCCCAATAAGTATCTCAATTCCTCCTTGAAATATTTAGGAATTAGCTTCTCCACAGCTACTGATCCTATATCCCGAATAGGCATATATATATATTGTATCAGCCAATCCCCCCATCTGCGTGCACCGTTGCTACATCTCTTTGCTTTCTGGCTTCTCATACCGCAGTCAGGTTACAGTTTCGAGCCACAGTTTGATCTCCTTGAATGGATTCCACTCCCTTTTCAGTTGGGAACTTCATCATAAGGTGATAGGGTGACCAGACCGCCCGAGCCTAGCACATTCACGGCCTTCCTAAAATCACATTGTAAGTGGAATGGGCATCCACGATAGCGAAATTACACCTGAGAGTCACCCCTTTATCGCCATCTGCTACGCGAACGGGCATGGTTATCTTTCCTATGGGAAATATCTGGTTCCCAATGAATTCGGATAAATGGGAAGCTAACTTTTTCAATTTGTCGCGCCATATATCGAACTGGTGAAAGCACTCAACAATCATCACTTCTACCCCACTTCGGTCATCAAAGAATACTCTTCTTATCAAAGATGTTCAAATAATGTCTGAAATTACCATAGGATCTGCATGAGGTGTTTGGTCAGGCATGACATCCACTTCCGAGAAAGTGACCGTCTCTTTGGTTGAAGCCTCTTGTGGCTTGGCTCTTCCACAGGGCCCTTCGAATCACAACATTCGAAGATATCTCTTCTACCGTGCTATTGATGGCATTAATCACTCTTTTCACATATGGGTTTTCCCTATTTTGGTTATCTTAATTTCCCTCCTGTTGCTTCTGGGGTCTATCCTGCCTTCCTTCCTGCCCCCTGTGTCGAACCGCCTATTCTCAAGGTATACTATCTCCTCCACCCCCGTTGTTTTGATTGTTCCTTCTATAAGGTTACCACTAGTTCATTCAAGGCCTGGAGAGGGCAGCCTGGTTCTTGTGTCCTTGCCCTCAAAATCGTCCTTCCTGCTCACACCTATCGATCTCCATCCTCAACTGCATGAAATCATTTGTGTCATGGCCGCAACCCTGTGATGACCGCAATACCAATTTGTTTCCCTCCAGACTACTACTGAGTTGTGCAAACTCTGCAAAGGTGGGGGTGCTCGAAACAACCCTCTATGTATACTTAAGATTTGTGCATGAGTTCTCCCTCCGAGCATTGGTGGCAATGGAGTGTATCCCTCGAGTACTGCTTTACAACTTCCTGAAGTTTTTGCAAGGTCTTGGGGGTGTTAGTACTCAGCTTCTTGTATAATTCCAAGTCCTGTATTCCTATCAGGTACCCCTGGATCACCTCGTTCTCCATTGTTTCTATCACTCCCATGCTCTCATCCATATACCGATGATGGAAGGCTTCCGTGCTCTCCCTTATCTTTTACTTTGTCAGGAAGAGTTCTAATAGTGTTTTGGTGAATTTTTTCTTCTGTACATACTGGCTCAACAATGCTCCACTAAAGTATCCGTATGATTGAAGCGAGCCTCTTGGCAACTTATTGAACCACTCTTGTGCTTTTCCCCGCAGGTAGCTTCTTACCAGCTTGCATGTCAATTTCTCATCCAAATCTCTCGAAATCCTCAAGGGTTAGTCTCACCTCTGTATATGGGAAGTCCTTTCAGAGGAAACCCTGCAGCCTGGCCCAAGGGTCTAATCAACCTATTCAACTCCCTCTTTAACAACTCACTTGCATCCGATGGGGGTTCTTATTGCCCTCCTATCATGTTTAACCCCTTATCGTGAATCCCCACATGTGGAAGATAAGAAGGTTGAGTTTCCCTGTATCTATGGTTTATCCAAGGCTGTCCAAAACCTGGGTATGCTGGTGGTGGTGGTGGTTGGCCATAGCGATTGTAAGGCTCCCAACTAATCATCGCTCCTTGAATTCCATACTTTCGTATCCTTGCATGGAAGAAGAAGCCATAATCCCATATGCCGCTCCTAGACCGGCCAGGTCGAGGGTAGGAGCGGATGGGGCTAGCGGAGGTAACAAATATACTGGGCCATGTGAGTAACTAGGAATAGAAGACCGAGGCTTAGCTTGCAATGGCTTTCTAGCATATGCGTGATAAGGATAGGCTATGTTAGGCTAAGAGGCCCATCCCATAGTTATTCCTACAGGTAAGGGTGGCAGTAGTTTGTGCGCGACCCTGTCATCCCTTGGAGGAGGGGTAACTCGATAGCCGACCGCAACCAGGACCTGAGATGCCCGTTCTACATCTTGGTTCAGGGTCACCCTCCCCGCGTTCTAATTTCCTTGCCCGTGCTATCCATAAGCTTCCATATATGAATCTCGTGAAACATCCGTAAACCTTCCGTCCTTTGGATCGGCTACCCCCTCGAGCAAGGAATCGATGTTTCTCTGTTCTTGCTCTCCCGTCTCTTCCAATCTCCTCGAAGGCCCCGAAGTATCATCCTGGATTGGTGCCAGGGTATTTGCAATGAATGCTAATGAAGTTTGCCCCCTTTTGTAGTCTACGATCGTAACATGCTCTGCACGCGATTCCGTTCATGACGTTTGAAGGTTAGCCATATCAATATCCTCGACACGGGCTTCATTTCCTACCCCAAATCCTTCGTTCTTAACCTTTGCGGAGACCCAACCCCCGTACCTATCAACCTTAGTCTTTCACTCTTTTGAATAATGGTAGGTCGTCGCCGTACCTCTCAAAGTTAATACTTTTAAGCCCTAATGCTTCCTATCTACAATAAAGTAGATGATGGTAAGTCGGGGTCGTCCTTGAGAAGAAGGATCTTTTCAAGTGTTTAAAAATATATAGGAGAAGACATAATAGGCATATACATACATAGATATATAGAAAAACATGTAACAGGGGGGGGGTTGGTTGGTTTGATCCTACGTTAACAAATTGAAATACAACTAGCAAAATAAGGGAACTATGCTAATTATGCAATACAACTGAAGATACGACGTAAATGATAATTAACGGAGCCTTGGGGACAATCGATTTCCACTTCCAAACTTCATATAGCTCATTGATTCATTTACTCATTCAATTACACTTATTGTCTATGGGGAATATTATCCCTTCTCATTCAAATATCAACATTCATTCCTCCTTAAGAGTAGTTTGCAGAGACAAACAACGACCATTTGCAAACCTCATTGATGATCACCCTAGACAAACAACATCACAGGGGTGTTTCATCAATGGCATTTCACCCAAAAGACCATATGTTTGATAATAAAAAGTCTTCCACCGAAGACATAGTTGTTTAACCAAAAAAAAAACACTCATTAGATTAAACTTAGAACAAACAAAATTCAAAGTTCAACCTTTCTTTGCATCTATATGACAAATATGAGAACAAACCACATTACCATACTCACCTAGCAAGAATTACCCCACATTATACACAAGAAGTTCTAAATCCATGCTTTTGGATTCCATATTAAATGAGTTAAGAAATTTACAACTTTCCTAACACCCTAACATTTCAATCTTACAAACATTTCATATACTCAAACAACCCATGGTATAAATGAGGTAAAATACAACATTAATTGCATAATAAATGCTCTCCAATAAATGTTCATAAATGAGCAAACATAGAATATTACTACATAAGCTTGGAAGCTTCAATCAATTGCTCCCAAGAACTAGATTTAGCTACAAGATTTCATACTAACTAATGCTAAAAAACCAAACATAATAAAAGAGAATTCAAAGATGAAAATGGAAGAAAATAGGGTTCTAAACAGTAATAAAAATGCAGATGAAGAAGATCTGAATGAGAGGAAAGAGAGTGCTATTTATAGTACAAAAAGGATAAGGTGAAATACTGGTCACCAATTGGTCGCGACTCACGACGGGCTCGCGACGGGTGCCAAAATTTTGGCCTGTTTCCTTTTCTTCTTCTTGTGGTACACATTCATCTTCATAGCAACTCCTCTCATTTTTCAAGCCTTTAATGTCTCCAAAAATGGTCTTCAATGGCCTCCAGTCTTTATGTCTTCAAAGCAAGTCTTTAAAAGTCTTCGAAAATGTGATCTTCAATGGCCTCCGGTCTTCATGCCTCCATGTTTTTCCCTTGTCATGCAAAATCCACTTAGAAGAGGTAAAAGAGCGTAAAGTTACTCTTACCCCTCCTAAGAGAATTTCAAGGTAAAACACAAGCTCTTGATAATAAAAGAGCACAAAAGTGACCCAAAATAGTATTAAATTATGCATATCAAATGGACATATCAAACCTCCCCACACTTAAACCTTACTCGCCCTCGAATAATAAAAGATCCAAGCATACGAAGGAAATGACATATCCACATCCTAACTACTATTCCCCTAAATCAATACTCACAAAACCCTCAATATCACACATCCCAATGTTAAGGTCAAATGAGAAGTTTCCCACAACCCCTATTCCTAAATCTACCCAAACCATATCAACCCATCAATTCATTGATATCCCTAAAACATCTCCAAATCCCGAATTGATAATCCCAAATCCAATGATACAAGGCGAAGCTAAAGACATGTATAAGGTTCAAAACTCATGCTCCATTTTATATCAATATATCAACCTAAAAATGAAGCATATTACCAATCAAGAATTTCATAACTTACTTCGTCTTCTCCCGCTAAATTTTCCACTCCTAAAAGGTCCCAAGATATCAAGCTACCCGATCCATCCGTATGGTCACCACAACCTTATGACTCCAACGCCGACAAATGAGTGAACACTTAACGTTTTTCAATTTCTCTCATTTTCTCTCATTTTTCCTAGGAGCCCTTTCGGGTTTTCATCCTAGCCACACATCACGTTTCTTTGGCTCACATCTCACATTTTTCCGCACATTTAGCCTCTCATTTTTTCCTAGGTCGCCCTTTTGGGTTTTCGACCTATCCGAGCCCCTAATGTTTGCCTAAGTTACCCTCTTGGGTTTTCAACTCAGCGGGATTCTTTTTATTTATTTATTTTTTTCTTCTTATTTATTTTTTTTTAATTTTTTTAGCATTTTTCACGTGTCTCCAATCCAAAAAGTAGCAAACTGATTTCTAAATGTTAAGACTAAGAAAAGTATCAAAGCCAACATTATCCAAGTACATCAGAAGAAAAAATCCCAAAAAAAAAGGGAAAAATATCCAAAACCAATCAAAAGAGTTATGCAAAAGTGTCTTCAATCCCTATCATCTCAAAGTAGATACCCCCCATACGTAGAACACTACATTTTCCTCAATGTAGATAATAGGGAAAAAATGTACAAAGAGAAGTATGGAAAGGGTAAAGATATGGTGCACACAAAATTAGCGCTGTGATGAAGAAGGGCCACCGCCAAAATACCGCTGCTGATACTATGCTAGCCACTCCATGCTCCTCGGCCTCCTAGCTTTCTGCCTCTGCGCCTCTCTGCTCCCAGATCGGGGCCTAAGACACCGCCTTCCTGGGATTACATCTCATGGATGCGAGCTGACAAGTGGTCAATCTCCTCATCCATGTCAATCAAGGTCTGGGAGAAAAATACATTATGCTCCAATATCATGCTGTCCTGGCGGCAGAATCCATCATGCATAGTTTGCATCATCCACTCGTAGAAGTCCGGTGGAGGCTGGGAATAGTGAGGTGGCACATCGTCCTCCTGTATCGGCTCTGTCTCTGGTGGAGGCTGTGTGGAGTGCTGCTGTTGCTGTTGCTTAGAAGGAGGTAGACTACTATCATCACGGTGAACAGGAGCTAGGCCAAGGTCACGGAGCTCGTGCTGGAAATCATCTCTACATGAGGATTCAGATGAAATCGCCAAGTCTCCTAGAGGTGTGTCAAATTCCATCTTCGTCTTGTTGGGCTGAGGAAGTGCCATGAATGTGAGCTTCCTCGCACCATAAAACCAATGGAAGAGCCCCATGGTCCATGTGGAATGAATCATTTCAAATCTTACTAACCTCTCAGCAGTGATAAGATAGGACGTGCGCCTCCCTAAGCCCGGAAAGCCAGCCGGAGGAACCAATCCCAAGTACTCTGCTAAAAGGCCTATCATGCCTCCGACCATGATCTTCCCTTGGGCTTTCCTGCCACCTTCATGATTCTTTTCATCCAAAATTCTGCCCACAGCCCGTATCCTGGTCTCTCACTCGTTAAGTGCCACAAATTGTGAATGTCATTGTCTGGCACATTCGTCAGTTCCGTGGAGCAAAGTACTATGCTAGCCAACAGCCGGTGCACATAACAAAGTGCAGGGTGGATAATGGCGCTACTCTTATTATAGGAGTTCTTCGGCCTCATGTTGATGACATTCCAAAAGTGCATGTCATCCTCAATCGATCGCTTCTGGACCTATGGGTCTAGCCCGGCCTGTATATCTGCGGTGTCTAATCCAAAGGCCTTCTCAATCTGCGAGATGGTCATTTGCCTAGATATATCATCTAAGTGAAAAGAAATTTACCTCTCACATGGTTGATCACCTATCATGCTGCTCGTACGGACCGTGGATAAGAACTCCAGCATGTACCTCCGGTAAGACTCACCCTTCCATTCCCCCTTTTGCGAGGAGGCATCTGACAGGCTGAGTGAGCCCGAGAGCATCTAATGTGGGCACTTCGACAAAGCTTGTCTTCTTGAGTTGGCGCATCTCCAGGGCCTCCCACCTTTCCGCATAGGACCCGGTGATCCGGGTCTAACCCATGTACCTATCTGGAGGGGAGGTATATAGCTTAATTCCGGAGCCAGTGGAGGAGGCAGAGGTGGAGCGATAGTGCACCCGTCTCGGGGGGAGCCCTATGTCTCTTCGTGGGGGCCATATCTAACAACCATAACAAACAAGTCAAACGCACATGAATATGTGTATATGTAATATTGCAAATTCATACTCAACCTTGAACTAGTTTATCATCACAAGCCAAATCAAAATCAAGTCAACTAGTTCAAATACTAATCACAACTGCATATACAATCCATCTTATATCCACCAAGCCCATATTCTCAAGTCCATGAAGTTCTCACATAGTTGAAACCAATATGCTATATCTTAAAACCACAGTTATGCTCAACTAGTTTAGCCACTATTAGTACATTCACAATGTCAACATTCACGTCCCATGGCTAAACTACCCTAAGCAACATAACACTGCAAAGCACAATAAAATTTCATCCAAATAAGAACTGTGTTTAATCAAGGGCTAACATGCCTCATATCTAGCATAAGTCACAATCTATTCTCAGCCAAAGCAATTCAAATGCACATAATCCAAACTCAAACAAGCACAATACAATCCAAACCGCAACCACAAAATATGCACATAATACCCATCAAATTAAATTACAAGCATAATTTATTCACCAAAATCAACCAAGATCCAACAATTCAATTTCCTAAGGCATCACACATAATCTACACACAAAAAAATAGAGTATACATTTATAATCACAATTGAAGCTCAATAAAGTGAAGAAATGTACCACCAAGATGCATAGGAAGAAGAAAGGAGGAAGCCCACAATTAATTCGAAATCAAATTGCCCAAAGTCATAAAACCCCCAAATTCTAGGATTTTTGTTCTTCAAAGATTTTATGGCGATTTTTGGGTGGAGATTGGGAAGAAAGGATGGGGTATGGAGTGGTGGTTGTGAGCGGTGGAGGACGGCTGTTAGCGGCAGTGAGCAGCGGTGGTTTGGTGGAAGAAAGGTTGAGGGTGGTGAAGAGGAACAGGAGAAGACGAAAACCAGCGGTGGATTATCGATGGTTTGTGGGAAAAAGGGTTTAGCCCATCATTTAAAGCAGATTTGTACGACCGTCACGACTCGCAACGTGTTTATCGTGACTTGTGGCGGGTGGTCTCGAGGGGCGTTGGGTCTGGCTAGGCTCGAGGATGAAAGATGGCACCTCGAGGGCTCGCGACTTCAAAGTCGTGAGAGGCTAAGCTTAAGGATGAAAGATGACACCTTGAGGGCTTGAGGCTTCGAGGTCTCGAGAGGCTAGGCTAAAGGATGAAAGATGAGACCTCGAGGACTTGTGGCTTTGAGGTCTCGAGAGGCTAGGCTCGAGGATGAAAGATGACACCTCGAGGGCTCGTGGCTTCGATGTCTCAAGAGGCTAGGCTCGAGGATAATAGATGACATCTCAAGGGCTCGAGGCTTCGAGAACTCGAGGGCTTGCAGCCTCAAGGACCCGAGGTGGTGATGTCTTGAGGACTAACCTCGAGAGGGTGATGGACTTTTTGGTTGGGCTCGAGTCTTGGGCTTGCTGCTTCGAGGTCTCGAGGTGGTAATGTCTCAAAGACTGGCCTCGAGATGGACTTTCTGGTTCGGCTTGAGTCGAGGGCTTGCTGCCTCGAGGTGGTGATGTCTCGAAGGGCTGGTCTCGAGAGGGTGATGGACTTTCTGGTTCGACTCGAGTTGAGGGCTTACAGCCTCGAGGTTTCACGAGGATGATGTCTCAAAGGGTTGATCTTGAGAACTGGCCTCGAGAGGATGATAGACTTTAGGTTCGGCTCGAATCAAGGGCTTGCTGCCTCGAGGTCTCGAGGGGACGATGTCTCGAAGGGTTGGTCTCAAGAACTGGCCTTCAGAGGATGATGTACTTTCAGGTTCTGCTCGAGTTAAGGGTTTAGGGATTTGAGGTCTCAAGGGGATAATGTCTCGAGGGTTGGTCTCGAGAACTGGCCTCGAGATGATGATGAACTTCAGGTTTGGCTTGAGTCAAGGGCTCCTGGCCTCAAGCTCTCGTGGGGATGATGTCTCAAAGGGCTGGTCTCGAGAATTGGCCTTGAGTGGATGATGGACTTTTAGGTTTTTCTCGAGTTAAGGGATTAGGGCTTTGAGATCTCGAGGGGATATGTCTCAAGGGTTCGCGACAAGGACCTCGCCAGGCTATCGCGACACGCAAAAAGTGGAGGCTGGGAGCTGAATTTTAACATAAGATTTCTGATTACATCGTGACTCGTGACCACTCCATTGTAACTCGCGATGAGACCCTCACGAGGCCATCGCGGCTCACAAAAAGTGGAGGCTGAGACCTCCATTTTAACACAAGATTTCTGAGTACATTGTGACTCGCGACTACTCTGTTGCGAGTCGCGATGAGGCCCCTCGCGAGGCCATCACGACTCACGGAAAGTGGAGGCCGAGACCTCTAATTTTAGCCAAAATCCCTAATTTGGTTGCGACTCGCAACGAGGCCCTTGCAAAGCCATTACGACTCGCGACGATGCCCTCGTGAGGCCATCGCGACTCGCGACCACTTCTAACCTGGTACATAGAAATTTTTTCTGATTCCTTCTCTTGTCCAAGTCTTTCCTTCTTGAATCCAAGCCTTTCTCCCTTCAAAAGTCCAATGCACTGGCTTCAAAATTGCTACAAAATCATGGAAAAAAACCCTTGAAAAGCATAAAGCAAAACAATGAAACTTAATGATAAAATCCAAAACCAAACAACATCAACGAAAAGTAACGGATGACGATCCGGATGATTAAAACCAAGTTTATTTAATGTCGTCAGCACAACTTACTCCCTTTTCTTAGGTTTTACTCCCAAATTGGATTGAGAAGATCAACGTCCTCTCCTTTATCCGGCACAAAATTCTCGTGGTAGGGTTTCAAACATTGTCCATTAACCTTGAATGTATTGGACTTAGCTCAATCTAGAATCTCCACCATGCCATGCGGGAACACCTTAACCACCTCCAAAGGACCATTCCATCGGGACCTCAACTTACCTGGGAATAGGCGAAGGCGAGATTGGAATACGAGGACCTTTTGACCAATGTCAAAATACTTCCTAATGATCATCTTATCGTGCCACACATTTGTCTTCTCTTTATAGATTTTGGCGTTCTCATTGGACTCCCTCCGGATCTCATCTAGTTCATCCAATTGTAACTTCCTATGCAACCCGGCCTCATCTATATCAAGATTGAATTCTTTGACCGCCCAGTAAGCCTTATGTTGAATTTCCACCGGTAGATGACAGGGCTTACCAAACACTAACCGGTATGGTGACATACCAATTGGTGTCTTGTAAGCCATCCTATACGCCCCACAAGGCATCATTCAACTGAGAACTCCAATCCTTCCGGTTAGGGTTAACCATCTTTTGAAGGATGGAATTAATTTCCCGATTGGGAACTTTGGCTTGCCCGTTGGTTTACGGGTGATAGGCGGTGGATGTCTTGTGAGTGATGCCATACTTCTTCAAGAGTGCCGCTATGGTCCAATTGTAAAAATGGGTGCCACGGTCACTAATCAAGGCTCGGGGTACCCCAAACCTAGAAAAGATGTTATCTTTTAGGAATTCTGCAAGCACTTTAGAATCGTCAGTCCTAGTGGGTTTTATTTCCACCCACTTTGATACATAATCAATGGCAAGAAGAATGTCTGTAAAACCATAAGAACTAGGGAAAGGTCCCATGAAGTCAATACCCCATACATAAAAGATTTCACAATATAGCATAGCTTTTTGGGGCATCTCATTTCTAGATGAGATATTTTCTACTCTTAGACACTTGTCACAAGCCTTACAAATTATATATGCAGGCTTATTCAAAGTAGGCCAATAAAAACCACTTTCCAAGACTTTCCTAGCGGCCATTTTAGCTCCAAAATGACCCCCACATGCATGAGAATGACAAAATAGTGAGAATTGAATATACTTCATTATTGGGGATGCATCTCCTAACAACTTGGTTTACATAATGCTTCCACAAAAAGGGATCATCCCACACATAATATTTAGCATTGCTCTTTAGCTTATCTTTCTGTGCTTTAGAAAAGTGAAGAGGAAATTTACCAAAGACAAGAAAGTTCACAATGTCGGCATACCATGGTTGGAGGTCCCTGTTAGCGAACAGTTGTTCATTGGGAAACTCCTCCCGTAATTCCTCCTTCATTAATATATTTACCTCACTATCTTGGCAGGGTGCCAATCGGCTTAGGTGATCAGCCACGAGGTTGTCTGCGCCTTTCTATCTCAAACCTCTAACTCAAATTCACTCAGGAGCAAGATCCACCTAATCAATCTTAGCTTGGCCTCTTTATTCATCATTAAATGACGAAGTGCTGCATGGTCAGTGTACACAATAACTTTTGTACCAAGCAAGTAAGATCGAAATTTTTTCAAAGAAAATACCACTGCTAGCAACTCCTTTTCGGTGGTGGAATAGTTTCTTTGGACTTCATTGAGAGACATGGATGCGTAGTAGATGTCATGAGGTACTCTCCCCACCCTTTGACCAAGCACCACTCCAATGGCATAATCACTAGCATCACACATAATCTCAAAAGGCAACGACCAATCTGGGGGTTGTATAATAGGGGCCGAAACTAACCTTCCTTTCAATGTATCGAAGGCCATTTTATAACCCTCATCCATCACAAATTCCCCCTATTTTTGCAACAACTTGCATAAAAGGGATGCTATATTCAATAAGTCCTTGATGAATCAATGATAGAATCCTGTATGGCAAAGAAAAGAACGTACTTTGCGCACATCAGTACGATAAGGAAAAGTTTGAATTGTGTCTATCTTTGTATTGTCAACCTCAATACCCTTAGAGGAGACAACATGGCCTAAAACAATACCTTGCTCTACCATAAAATGACACTTCTCAAAATTTAACATAAGATTAGTATCAATGCAACGTTTGAGAACTTGTGCCAAATTTGCTAAACAGTTGTCAAAAGAATTACCATGAATGGTGAAATCATCCATGAATACCTCGGAAAAAATATTCAAAAAATTATGAGAAAATGCTTACCATACACCTTTGGAAAGTTGCGGGGGCGTACATAACCCGAAAGGCATGCGCCGGTAAGCAAACGTACCAAAGGGGCACGTGAAGGTGGTCTTTTCTTGGTCTTCGTGGGCGATAGCCACTTGAATATACCCCAAGTACCTATCCAAAAAGCAATAGAAGGGGTGGCTTGCTAACCTCTCAAGCATTTGATCTATGAAGGGCAACGGAAAGTGATCCTTCCGGGTTTCCGCATTTAGCCTCCGGTAGTCAATGCAAATGCGCCACCCATTTTGAACTCGGGTGGGCACCATTTCTCCCTTCTTATTTTTGACCATCATCACCCCACTCTTCTTGGGTACCACTTGAGTTGGACTCACCCACTTGCTATCCAAGATTGGATAGATGATGCCCGCTTGGAGTAACTTGAGGATTTCCGCCTTCACCACCTCCATCATCGGTGGGTTTAAACGGCGTTGGGGTCGCCGGCCGGGTCTTGCATCTTCTTCCAACAAGATTCTATGCATGCAAGTTGATGGAATTATTCCTTTGATGTCGGCAATAGTCCATCCAATTGCTACCTTGTTCTCTTGCAACACCACCATTAACTTTTCTTCTTGCTCCTTGGTGAGCTCCCTTGAAATGATGACCGGAAGCATCTCCCCTTCCCTAAGAAATGCGTACTTGAGGTCAGTTGGCAACGGTTTAAGCTCAATCACCGGAGCCTTCACAAGTGATGGGAGGAATTATGGTTCTTCGGGTTCCTCCAAGACTAGAGGGTCGGGACTTGGGTTGGGACTTTGCACCACTTCCTCAAGAATGATTAACTCCTCAATGCTTTCCTTCAAGTTAGTACTCATAGAATACACAAGACATGCATTTTCAACATCATTTTCCAAAGCAACTAACAAGGAATCATCACCACTTAATTCAAAAACATCTTGCACCACATTGTCAACAAAATCAATAACATGGCAAGAATAATCTTCAAGAGGATACTTCATAGAGTCATTTATGCTAAACTCTACTTTAATCCCATCAAATTCCATGGTGAGGGTACCGTTATGCACATCAATGATGGTCCTAGGGGTCTTAAAAAATGGCCTCCCCAACAAGATTGGGGCGGCATGTTTATCATGCTCCATGTCTAGGACATAAAAATCTGCGGGGAATATTAAGGAATCCACCCTAACCAACACATCCTTGACGATACCCTTAGGGTACGCACTAGAACGATCGGCTAGTTGGATCACCACCCCAGTTTTGTGCAAAGTACCAAGATTGAGGCTTTCATACCAAGAATAAGGAATCACATTTATGGATGCACCTAAGTCAAGCATTGATTTTTAAAAAATGTGTATAACCTGTCATGCAAGGGATCGTGAACATGCCAGGATCGCTACATTTAGGGGGTAACTCCCTTTGGCACAAAGCGGAGACATGTTCACTTCTCCCATTTTTAAGCTTGTTCTTCGTTCTTTGTTTCCTATTTACTACACATAATTTTTTCAAAAATTTTGCATAGCTAGGAATTTGTTCAATCACATTCAAAAGAGGGATATTCACCTCACACCTATGAAAGACTTCGCAGATGTCTTTGTTGGATTCCTTCCTCCTTTTGTCTTTTAGAGCTTCCGGGAACGGTGGCTCTGGCACATATGGAGGAATTTCCACTACTCTTGCCTTCTTGTGAGGGGGGGATAAAAGTTTGGAAATGGAGGTTGATTTCTCAACGGTGATCTCCTTTTCCTTCCCCTTTCCCATCCTTGCTTGCTCCCTGGCCTCCTCCTCGTTCTCCTCTTTCCCTTCTTTCTCAAGCATTTCAAGCTTCCTAGGTTCGTCCTCAACAACTTCACCAACCGTGGGAGAGTCAACCTCTTTACCACTTCTTGAAGTGATAGCACTTGCATTTTATCGAGGGCTGATCTCCGGTTGGGAGGGTAGCTTACCCTTTCCCGGGCTTCCATCCGATTCACCACTTGAGCTATTTGGCTCACTTGAGTTTCCAAGTTATTGATACTCACCTTGGCTTCATCTTGGAATTTCTCACTTTTTTCTGCGCACATGCCCAATCGATGAATGGCTTGCATCACCTCATCGTTTGTTATCCCTGAGCTCTCCCCTTGGTCTCGGGGTTTGTCTCGGGGTTTGTCTTGGAGCCTTTGCCCAAACTTTATTGTTATTGAGGAGGCCGATATGGTTGAGGGTTTTGGCTTCCTTGAGGGTTTCCATACCGGAGGTTCGGGTTATCACGATTTCCCGAATTATACGGCCAATTTTGGTACCCTTGATAACTTTGGTAGCCTTGGTTACCTTGGTAGCCTTGCCCACCTTGATATCCTTGGTTTCCTTGGTAGCCTTGATTCCCTTGATATCCTATAACACTTACCTATTCAACATAATCCTCTTGTACAAGTGTCCGTAGGATGCGCCAAGTAACAAATTTCACATGATTTAACATGTGGCGCATACCCGGGCTTCGTTATCAATGATTTGACCATAGATGCAAGGGCCAAGACTTGATCCTCGAGCTTTCCACTATTTCAAGAATCACTTGCGGGCATTGGATTTCTCCTTCACAAATTGGCCCTTGAGCTAAAGTTTCTCGATTCTTTCGCTAGCTCTTCATACAATTGCATAGCTTAGGAGGATGTTTTGTTTCCAAGGGTACCACTACAAGAACTCCTTACCAATCTTTGATCTTCACCAAGAAGGCCATTGTAGAAGTAATAAACCAAATCCCCCTCTGAATAACCGTGATAAGGGAAACTTGCAAGAAGCTTCTTGAATCTCTTCCAATAGTCGAAGAGAGATTCTTCATGCCATTGAAGGATGTTGCTTATGTCCTTCTTCAAGGCGGTGGATCTAGAGGACATAAAGTATTTGGCTAGAAACTTTGTTTTCATATCAAGATAACTCTTAATGCTCTTGGGCGGTAGGTAGTGGAGCCAATCTCTTGCACCATCCCTTAGTGTGAACGGGAATGCTTTCAACTTGTAGAAATCTTCATCCACTCCATGGGTGACCGTGCCACCACACAAGAAGTGAAATTTGGTGAGGTGTTTGTTGGCATTCTCCCCTTGCCTACCAAGGAAGATGGGTAGCATGTTAATGAACCCAGTCCTTAGGTCAAAGTGCTCGTTTGGTCCAACCACGGGATACTCGATGTACATTGGTTGTTGATCGAGGTTGGGGCCATGATGTCTCTAAACAAAGCTTGCCCCAAAGGAATCTCTTTTTGGTGGAGAGGAGGAGCTCGCCCTTGGAGAGGATAATTCTCATCTTTGTGCTCAATTTGATGATCCATAGAGGAAGATATATCCACAAAATGGTCACTAGGAGGGGTGTTATTCACACTTTCCAAAGAAAGCCTCCTAGCCCATCTCAAATTCAACTCTAACTTGGGAGTAGTGTAGGGGTTCTTGTGAAGAGGATCCCGTATGAACCATACACCAAGAACTCAAACAATACGTCTCCAAGCCAAGTGAAAATGGAAAATCAACTAAAAAAATAAAAATAAAAGAAAACTAACAAATATTTACAATTAGCATATAATCACACATAATATGCCCAAACACTTAAAAATAAATGCCTCGTCCTCGGCAGTGGCGCCAAAATTTGGGAGGTCATTGCAGTACCTCTCAAAGTTATTACTTTTAAGCCTTTTTTTTAATTTAAACACCCAAAGGTGGGGGATATTATATTAAGGTTCCCCAGGCCTATGTAGAAACCATGTGACTTTGAAACCTATAGTATGTTACAAAGTGTCAAGATATTTGCCCCAAAAGAGTAAAGAAGACTAAGCTCCTAGTTTTTTGACATCTAAACAGTTGAGAATTCTAATATCAATTTGAGAAAGGTAGTTACATCCCAAAAGAAAGAATCTCCATCCCATGTGTTAATTCTTCCCTTTGGCCAGGTAACTCCTTTCAGTACATGGAGAGAGATTAAGTTTTTGGCAGTCGGAAATATCCTTTAAAGGCTTCCGATGTAGCACAAAATTATTCCTTGAAGTGCTGACTGAGAAGCCGCTTGAAATGCTGACTGAGTTGTGTAGAAGTGAAACAAAATTCCATTGATAGCTGGAGGTACCGCAGGTAGAATAGAGATCTTTCCACCATTTCCATGCCACCAGTGCCTTGCCTTGCCTTGCCTCCATTGCCTTGCCTCCATTGCCTTACCTCCGTAGCCTTGCCACACATACAATCGAGATACCTGTAAAGCAATAAGAGAAAACCAGCAGTTTCTGTTCTAAAATGCATTTACCCATTATATCAACATAGTGAAAATACAGTTGCAGTTATAACAAAACTGAGCATTCCTTTTTTAATTCCTGTTGGAATCCAAAGAAGTTCCAATCCTAATCCCTGGATAACCAATGCTATCGAGGGACAAGAGACCCCTAAGAAAGAGGGGGGCTGACAGAGTATCTAAGTCTCCCTGTAGGTTGTTTTCCAGAGCAAATTTTGCCAAGAAATCTACAGCAGAGTTAGCTTCCCTAGGAGTATGTTGGATTGGATGTGTGTAGTGTTCTAAATTGAGTGCACTACAGATGGAGAATGCTCTCTAAGGGCAGCACAATGGGTTATGAATACCCCTAACAGCAGTTAAACAGTCAGATTCAATGACACAGGTACCTAATGCTAGTTCCGAACAAACTTCATAGCCACTTTGAATAGATAAAAATTCAGCATGTAAGGGGGAAGGAGACTAGAAAGTTTTGATTCTCATTTTAACCACAGTCCCTTTCCAATCCCTGACAATAACATCAGATGAGGAAAGACCACTAGAGATCCAAGATGCATCAGTATTAATTTTGTATCCAATTAGTGGTTTATTCCAATTCACAGCAGAAATAGAATTTTTCTTCTTTTGAAAGATTTGTGGAATGATTTTAGCCTGAATCCATTGCTTGTGCCTTTCTCGGTTGCCTATCAATTGGTGAGCTGTGAAAATTTGATAGATCATATCTTTAATATCATGAATGCATGCATCTTTTGAGAAAGGTCTATTTTCAAAAATGATTTTATTCCTATTAATCCATAGAGTTCAGATAGTGACTAGTAAAGCAGCAGTTATCAAGTTAGCATGAATCTTGGATTCAGCCATATAGGATAAATAAAATTCCACTCTGCTCTTTAAACTACTAAATCCTGTTTGTTGTAACTGTAAGAGTGAATGAACACTTTGCCATACAACAGTAGAAGAGGGGCATGAATTGAAAAAATGATCAAGATCATCAGAATGGTTCATGCATAGTGGACATTTAGAAGCAAGAGAGAAACCCATCCTACTTAGGATATTATCAAAAGGTAGGATGCCATTTAGAGCTCTCCAAAGAAGTACAGACATCTTTTTAGGTATGAAAGTGGACCAAACCTTGTTAAAATGTCGAATTACTGGTCTTTTTTGTCTGAAAATACTGTAAGCCGACCTAATTGAGAAATTACCATCGATTTGTTGGGGTCCAGACAAGCTTGTCTAGATGAGAGTATTCCAGTTTCACTTCCTGCAATATAATAAAAGTATTGGTAGCCAAGTGAGGCTCCAGAATTGGTAGGATAGCAACTTTTTTGTTAATGAATGACTTTAGAGAGATGTCCTCGAAAGGAATATCCATCTCATCAGGCCATTTATAACACAAAGCTCCATCTCCTGTCCAATTCGCATTCCAGAATGAACAATCACCAGTACCATAAATAACTCTAGAAAAACTGTTAGCCTTAGCAATGATTCTGCTAATTCTAGATCATGTTTGAGATTTTTTGCAAGAGGCAGGTAGTGTCCATAAAAGGGATGGCCATTGGGCATTATTATTTTGCAGCTTCCACCATAGTTTACATGAAAAAGCTTCTACTATGGCATTTAGATCCCTAAAACCTATTCCATTTTCATCCACAGGGTAACACATTTTTTCCAAGATCTCCACCTTTATCTTTCAGAATTATCACAGTTCCCCCAGAAAAGACTAGATGCAAAATTTTCCATTTTTTTAAAAACTATCTTTGGAGGTCTTAAAACTGCAAAAATATGGGTTGGAATTGAGAGGAAGCAATGATTAATCAAAATGATCTTACCAGCTGAAGTTAGCCATCTATTCTTCCAATTATTAATTAGTTTCTCCATTCTTTCTAGTACTGGTAGGTAATGCACCTGTAAATTACGACCAGAAAAAATAGGGACTCCAAGATATTTAAAAGGGGAGGAGCCTTTCTCCATTCCTAGTATCCTCCTAACAGATTGGATAATATCTGAAGATGTGTTATGAGCTACAAAAAATTCAGACTTGGCAAAGTTAACCTTTTGACCTGATGTATGCTCATATGCTATTAGAAAATGTTTAAACCGCTTCAAATTGTTAGGCTTAGTATTCATAAAAACAGCAGTATCATCGGCATACATGAGATGGGTCAGGGGAGAATAAGAAGTGGGTAGACTAAAGTATTGTAAGTATCCTATGGTAAACATTTTCTTTAAACCCCTAGAGAATGCTTCAGATAATAAATTGTAAAGGAAAGGGGAGAGAGGATCTCCTTGTTTAATACCCCTAGAGGAAGAAAAGAAACCTGATGTTACTCCATTAACTAAGATAGAAAAGTGAGCTGCAGCAATGTTATGCATAATGAGTCTAACAAATTTACCGTGAAAACCAAAATGTAGGAGAATGGAATTTAGGAATGACCAAGAAACCCTATCAAAAGCCTTTTGCATATCAAGTTTAACTATCAAATTTGAAACCTTAGATTTCCTAGACAGTAGTCTGGTCATCTCCTGCATTTGAATTACATTATCTGAGATATCCCTTCCTTTAATAAAGGCACTTTGCTCGGGGGAAATCAGTATTTGCATCAGTGGTTTGATTCTTTCCATGAACAATTTTGAGAAAACTTTATTAACAAAGTTTGATAGGCTAATAGGTCTGAAATCTACAAATGTGATTGGGATTATTTTTTGGGAATTAATGTGAGCCAGGTACTAGAAATGGCTTTAGGGATGTTGCCATTATTTAAAAAATCATTTGCAGCGTCTAAAAGATCATCTTTAATGGTCTCCCAGAAAGAGGTATAAAATTCTCCTGAGAATCCATCTGAACCCGAAGCACTAGATTTATTTAGATAAAAAATTGCAATTTTGAGTTCCTGAATATTAAAAGGATTAAGCAATAGGATGTTCTGTTGGTCCGTGATTACTTTAGGAATTTCTTTTAGAAAATGATTAAGATAAGTTCCCTTTTTTTGCGAGACATCCTCATTTAGTAATTCCTGAAAAAATCGAACTCCTTCTTCTTTAATCAATTGTGGATCTGTTATCCAATTTCCACTACCATATTTAATTTTACTAATTCTAGATCTTGCTTTCTTTTCCCTAATGGTGTGGTGAAAGTAGTTAGTGTTTGCATCTCCATGTTTAATCCAATTTAACCTAGCCTTTTGCTTCAGGATAATATTTTGTTCTTTCTGCGCTCTCAGAAGCATAGCTTTTGACCTCACGAGTTCAGTTAGGACTGCTTCATCTTGAGATTGCTGGAATTGTATTTCCAGTTCATTGACTTTAGTCTCAGATTGTAAAAGATTATGATTAACATTGCCAAACTTGGTTTTGTTCCAGTCTTTAATTACAATCTTAAGCCTCTTTAATTTGTACACAAGCCTATGCATCCCACTGAGTGGGGATATTAAATTCCAATTCGAGACTACTAAATCTTGAAAATCTTGTCTATTTGACCACATTTCTTGATATCTAAATGGCCTTGGAACCTGTTCTACAGCAGATTGAACAGATAGTAAGAGAGGAGAATGATCAGAGGTCAATCTATTTAGCACTTGTATGGAGCTGTTGGGAAAGAGTTCCAGCCAATCTAAATTACTCATTCCCCTGTCTAATCTTTGAAACTGTAGGTCCTTACATTTATCGCGATATCTATTATTACTCCAGGTGAAAGAGTTTCCTACTGTGGGGGTTTCATGCAGGTCTATGTTAGTTATGAAATCGTTAAATTGTTTCATGCTTTTCCTGGGGGTTGATTTCCTACCTTTATATTTTATAACTGAAGCTACAGTATTGAAATCCCCTATATATATGGATGGTTAAGTTGTTGGGGGTTGTAAATCAGTCCATAAAACTTCCCTCAAATGTCTATGGACACTAGCATTGATGAAGAAATAGTTCCAGGAAACAGAAGTGGCATTATCGATTATTCTAGCTAGTATAAATTGATCAGATTCCTTTAAACTGACTACACTGAAAACATAATTCCATAAAATCCAAATTTTTGCATTCTGGCCATGGAGGGCATTTTTGTAACCCAATTCATGCACCAAAGTGTTTAAATTCTGTTTATCATGCCATGGTTCAATTAAACATAAAATGTCAATCTTATGTTTCAAGTTAAGGGCCTTTAATCTATCCAGGGAAGTACCGTAACCTCTAACATTCCAGACTAATATATTCCCTATTCTGGTGTATTTTATCATTTAAGACTGGTGGGGGTTGCTTTTTGTGATGATCTTAGTTTCCTAAGTTTCATTACTGATGCCTTACTATTTTTGCATATCTTGCCTTCACTTTTACCCAAAATATCTGAAGTAGAGTTACTTACCTCAGTTTGAGTGATTTTTTCTACATTACTGCTCAGTTCTTCAAAATTGATCGGAGATTTGATTGCTGAACTGAAAAATTGCTCTGAGGGATCAACCTGCTCATCATCAGGAGTATTCGAACTTACTGCCAATGTATCTACCTTTTCTGCACCTGTGGGGTGTGCAACTACTTCCTGTGATTCCAAAGACTCATGGAAAATGTCAACTACTTCATCCTCATGGGCATCATGTTCATCATCCTCTAAATCATTTAAAGTTTGGAAAGCATTTGATATTGTGACCGTACCCTTATTACCTAATTCTTCCTGAATAGGGGGGAGATCAGCCTGTTGATTCTTTTTTCTCCAAAAAAAAGTTGTGATTGGTTTAGAAATGTCATCCAATGAGTAAAAAGGAATATTTCTTTTCATGTGACTGACTCTGAGAGAGTTAAGATTATTTTCAACCAGAAAACCCGAGTTCTTTTTTTGAGTTTGGAAATCAGTTTCTTTTTGAGAAACTGATAGAGTTGATGATCCTTCAACTTCAATTGTTACTTTAGGAGGATTTCCTAGTGTTTTCTGAGTATCAGCACGGACTGGAACTTTTCTTTCCTTGTTCTCTTTGACTTCAGCTTTGTTATTACTGTTTTTTCTCAATTCTGGATGCAGGAAGTTACAGTTTGCCTGACTATGGCCAATTATCCTATAGTGAGTACAGTATGAAGGCAATTGCTCATATTCTATAGGGTAGTCTGCTACTTTGTTGCCTATTCCTACCACAATAGTAGAAGGGAGCTGAGACAAGAGGTCAACCTCTACACATACTTTAATAGCAGAGGGTCTAGTTAGGGCATTTGTAGCTGCGTCCATTTTAAGAAATCTACCTATCTGGTTGCTAATGCCTATAATAGCCGATGTATTATAAAAATGTATAGGTAATTGATGAATTGTTACCCATGCTGGAACTATGGAGGATTCAGCTGCTGGAGAGAAATTTGGAGACCACTTCTGAACTTTCATAATCGAACCTTGAATCATCCATTGACCCTTCATCCAACATCGCTGGTAATCCTCGCTGTCCTGAAAATGAATTAGAACATGTCGATAGTCAATAGATCCTAATTGAAATTTAGCTTTGAAACCGATTGATTTGAAAGCAGCTAATAAAGTCTCCATAGGAGGTTTCCCCCTATTGAACTTCCCAACCAACGCATTCTGGTAATGTAAGGCCAGAAGATCGCCTTCCTCCGGAGGGAGGATATAGGCAATCTTGCCCTTATACTCTATTATGGGATGCAGATTGGGCGTGTCGGGTAGAGACGATAGGAGCGAGGAAGGTTTCGTGTTGAGAGCTTGAAGAAAGCTTTTGTTAATGGGAGGGGAAGAAGCGGGAGTTGGGTTTGGCATCGGAGATGCCATGATCGGCAACCAGGAGCAGTAAAAAGGACCGTTAACAGAGAGAGATGGGAGAAGGAAGAAGAACAGTAATTTTAGTGTGTGTTTCGCACAATAATTCACACGTAGGAACAGTGAATTTCGTACAATGAGCTACTCCCGAACTGGATGTATACTTTTAAGCCCTAATGCTTCCTATCTACAATAAAGTAGATGATGGCAAGTCGGGATCGTCAACTAAAGATACAATGTAAATGATAATTAACGGAGCCTTGAGGAAAATCAATTTCCACTTCCAAACTTCATATAGCTCATTGATTCATTTAGTCATTCAATAACATGTATTGTCTATAGGGAATGTTATCACTTCTCATTCAAAGATCAACATTCATTCCTCCTTAAGAGTAGTTTGCAAAGATAAACAATGACTATTGCAAACCTCATTGATGATCACCCTAGACAAACAACATCATAAGGGTGTTTCATCAATGGCATTTCACCCAAAGGACCATAGGTTTGATAATAACAAGCCTTCTACCAAAGACATGGACATTTAACCAAACAAAGCACTCATTAGATTAAACTTAGAACAAACACCATTCAAAGTTCAACCTTTCTTTGCATCTATATGACAAATATGAGAACAAACCACATTAACATACTCATCTAGCAAGAATTACCCCACATCATACACAAGAAGTTCTAAATCCATGCTTTTGGATTTCTATATCAAATGAGTTAAGAAATTTGCAACTTTCCTAACACCCTAACATTTCAATCTTACAAATATTTCATATACTCAAACAACCCATGGTATAAATGAGGTAAAATACAACATTAATTGCATAATAAATGCTCTCCAATAAATGTTCATAAATGAGCAAACATAGAATCTTACTACATAAGCTTGGAAGCTTCAATCAATTGCTCCCAAGAACTAGATTTAGCTACAAGATTTCATACTAATTAATGCTAAATAACCAAACATAATACAAGAGAATTCAAAGATGAAAATGGAAGAAAATAGGGTTCTAAACAGTAATAAAAATGCAGATGAAGACGATCTGAATGAGAGGAAAGAGAGTGCTATTTATAGTACAAAAAGGATAAGTTGAAATTCTGGCCACCTGTTGGTTGCAACTCGCGACAGGCCCATCGCAACTCGTGACGGGTGCCAGAATTTTGGCTTTTTTCCATTTCTTCTTCTTTTGGTACACATTCATCTTCATAGAAATTCCTCTCATTTTTCAAGTCTTCAATGTCTTAAAAAATGGTCTTCAATGGTCTCCAATCTTCATGTCTTTGAAGCAAGTCTTCAAAAGTCTTCGAAAATGTGATCTTCAATGGCCTCTGGTCTTCATGCCTCCGTGTTCTTCCCTTGTCATGCAAAATCCACTTAGAAGAGGTAAAAGAGCGTAAAGTTTCTCTTACCCCTCCTAAGAGAATTTCAAGGTAAAACATAAGCTTTTGATAATAAAAGAGCACAAAAGTGACCCAAAACAACATTAAATTATGCATATAAAATGGACATATCAAATAACCATGGACATAAACCCTCAAAACCCTTGATCTGACTTAGTCGTCCCCACAAACGGCGCCACTTGATGCATCTCAAATGACCGTTCGGTTCGTGGGCTTGAGCTCCTCTCAAACCAACCATCAATAAATATGTCCCAGGGAGTTCCAAGGGTCAGATCTTCGATGTCTAAGTTAGTCCAAGAGTCCAATATGATTTAGACATAATGAATCATAAATAAATGCATACCTTGTATTTATAATATGTGTCCTAAATAATGTCTTCCTTAATTATCGCCCTTAATTACCCATGGATGCGGTATTTATATTAGGGTATTACATAATACCCAATTGAACTGCCACATCTTCAACCCAATGCTCTTCTTGGGCTCAACCTCTATCAGTCGCATATTAGCTAGTTTTTTTTCCACTTCTTTGTGGTTGTTTTTGTTCGGAGTAGGTATTGCTTGAGTTCTTGGTGAATTTTTATCGAGAATCCCTGCAATATGAGTCCAAAATTTTGTAAAAGAATTTATTTTTAGAAAAATGGAATATCTCACCTTGAGAGAACTCATGATGTGCGACACTGTGTGCGACATTGTTTGTGTGTGCGACACTGTGTACGATTTTGTGTGAGATTGGAAATTTTGACGCAACACCACTTCTTACTTCTATTTTTTCACCTTACCAGCCTGATAACAGTTACAAGCGGTGGAATTGGCCACCGGCCATGGCTTTGCCACCGCCAAACCTCCAAACAGAAACCCCCCTGCCACTAGTAAGAGCTTCCTCCAAGCTCTGAACGCTAAACCCTCTCTGCTCTTCACCTCTTTACCCGACACGCATAATCTTCACCCTATCACAGAATACAAGGGAAAAATTACTTTCATTCTCCCACCGGAGGAGGGCGAGTTACTGGCGTCTCACTACCAGAATGCTTTGGTTGGGAAGTTCAACAGAGGAAAGCCGTCAATTTCAAGCCGCTTTTAAGTCCATAGGTTTCAAATCAAAGTTCCAATTGGGATCTCTGGATTACTACCACGTGCTTATCAGATTTCAGGAGAGTGAAGACTATCAGAGATGCTGGATGAAGGGACAATGGATGATTCAAGGGTCAATAATGAAAGTACAAAAATGGTCACCTGACTTCTCCCCTGTAGCTGAATCATCTGTTGTTCCAGCCTGGGTAACAATCCATAAACTCCCTATTCATTTCTATAATACATCCGCAATCATTGGTATGAGCAATCAGATTGGTAGGTTCCTTAAAATGGACGCAGCAACTAGTGCACTGACTAGGCCATCTGCAATCAAAGTGTGTGTTGAGGTTGACCTTATGTCTCAGTTGCCATCTACTATAGTGGTTGGAATAGGTAGCAAAGTAGCTGAGTACCCTATTGAGTATGACGAAATGCCTTCATATTGTACTCAGTGTAGGATAATTGGTCATAGTAATGCTATGTGTAATTTCTTGCACCCAGAGCTGAGGAAAAAGCACCTTCCGATCCCCAGAATAAATGGAAAAAAGGAAAACAAAGACACAGATCAGGTGGAACCCTTTCAAGCCTTAGATCCTCATCCTACACTGGTCTTAGATGTGGCAGAGTCCTCGGGTCTTTCAGCTTCCCAGAAAGAAGTAGGGTGTCTGTTACAACAAAGTAAGACAGGCCTTCATCTGAAAAATAGTATGGTACAAGCCTTCCCTGATATTAATAAGAAAAGAAATAGTTCCTTTTATTCTCTGGATGACATCTCTAAGCCTATTACAACCACAATTTGGAGAAAGAAAAAACACCCGATTGAGTCAGTACCCATCCAGGAATCCCAGACAATAGAAAAAACTATCAAGATTTCAAATGCCTTTCAGTCCTTAGAAGCTTTAAATGAGGGAGATGATGAGGAGGAAGTAGCAGAAATATTCCATGAAACACTGAAATCTCAAGAAACAAATGACAAGCTCACAGACGAAACAGAACTTCCTCCCTCAGAAGAAATTAGACCCCATGACAGACTCACAAAGCTCCCCATTACTTTAGTAACAAATACACCTGTCACTCCTGTTGCTGGCATCAACCATCATCCACTGTTCATCACAGATGCTGGGCGGACTCAGGGGCAGAATCTTCAACCCCAGCCAGTTCCTACAGTGGTAAACAAGGGAGCTCAATCCACAACTGATCAGAACACAAAGGTATTTCAAAGCGCACAGTCAAAGGTTAGCACACACAAACCAATACCTAATTCATGTTTAGATAAACTTGATAAGAATCAGGATAAGCAATCAAAGAATAGTAAAGCCACTGCTGTTAAAACAAGAAACCTTAGATCCTCACAGAAAGCAACCACCACCTATTTTAAATGATTAAATACAACATAATAGGAAACATGTTAGTTTGGAACGTTAGAGGCTACGGAACATCCTTGGTTAGATTAAAATCTATTATGCTGTCTCACAAGATTGATATTCTCTATTTGATAGAGCCTTGGCATGAAAAAAAGAAAATAAACACTCTGATGCATGAACTAGGATTCAAAAATGCTCTCCCTGCTGAAAATGCTAAATTCTGGATCTTATGGAATCATGATTTTAATGTAGTCAGCTTAAAAGAGTCAGATTAATTTCTTTAGGCTAGAATTACTGAAATTTACTCATCAGTCAGTTGGAACTGCTATTTTATATATGCTAGTGTAAATAGACAATCGAGGGAAGCTCATTGGAATGATCTAAAAAAGCCCCCTCCAGAACCTTGTATATACATTGGAGACTTTAATATTGTGGTCTCAGTATCTGAGTATAAAGGAAGGAAATCTCCCCCCACAAGAAGCATGAGAGATTTTAATGCCTTCATAAATAATCTGGACTTGCATGACATTCCCACTATAGGAAATTCTTTTACATGGAGTAATAACAGATTCAGGAATAAATGTAAGGATCTTCTGTTCCAGAGATTAGACATGGGCATAAGAAATTTGGATTGGTTGGAACTCTTTCCAAACAGCTCAATTCAGGTACTAAATAGATTGACCTCTAACCACTCTCCATTATTGCTGTCCATTCAATCTTCTGAAGAAATGGTTCCTAGGCCTTTCAGATACCAAGAAATGTGGACAAATAGACAAGACTTCCACAATTTAGTGGAAAAAAACTGGAATTTACCGTCCACCTCTAGAGGAATGTACAGATTAGTGCATAAGCTTAAGAGACTTAAGATTGACATTAAAGTTTGGAACAAAAATACTTTTGGAAATGTCAATCAAAACCTGGTTGAAGCTGAAGCAAAAGTCAGTGATCTAGAAATAAAATTTCAACAGTCCCAAACAGAGTCTGACTTAGCTGATCTCAATAAGCACAAAGCCTTACTTCTCAGATCCCAGACAGAAAAAAAACATTTTCTTAAAATAGAAGGCAAGATTAAATTGGCTTAAACAGGGGGATGCAAATACCAGTTATTTTCACCACACCATTAGGGAAAGGAGAGCTAGATCTAAAATCAGTAAAATCAAAGATGGAAATGGGACCTGGATTACTGACCAAAAGCTGATTAAAGATGAAGGAGTTAGATTTTTTAAGGAACTTCTTAATGAGGAGGCTCCTCAAAAAACTGGAACTTATCTGAAAAATATTTTAGGGGAAATTCCATCTCTGATTACGGAACAACAAAATCAACTCCTGCTTGAATCTTTCAATATCAGGAATTGGAATTTGCTGTCTTTGACTTAAATAAAGCAGGTGCTCCGGGATCTGATGGTTTCTCTGGCCATTTCTTCACATTTTTCTAGGAAACTATTAAAGATGGCCTTCTGGAGGCAGCAAATGATTTTATAAGTGGAGGCATAATTCCTAAGGCCATCACAAGCACCTGGCTCACTTTAATTCCCAAAAAAATAATTCCAATTTCTTTCTCAGATTTCGGACCTATTAGTTTATCCAATTTTGTCAATAAAGTCTTCTAAAAAATGCTTATGGAAATGATTAAACCTCTAATGCACAACCTAATCTCTCCAGAGCAAAGTGCATTCATTAAAGGAAGGGAAATCACTGATAATATCCTCCTAATGCAAGAGATGACCAGGATGTTGTCCAGAAAATCAAAAGTTCCTAACTTAATAGTTAAACTAGATATGCAAAAGGCTTTTGATAGAGTCTCATGGCCATTCTTGAATACCATTCTTCTTCATTTTGGCTTTCACGGGAAATTTGTCAAACTCATTATGCACAACATATCTGCTGCAAATGTTTCTATTTTAATCAATGGAGCTACTGCAGGTTTTTTTGCATTATCTAGGGGCATTAAACAAGGCGATCCTTTTTCACCATTTCTCTATAATTTTCTTTCTGAAGTTTTTCCAGAGGATTAAAGAAACTTTTTAGCACAGGGTACCTTCAAAATTTTTCTCTGCCTCAGACTTGTGCTCTGGTCTCACATTTAATGTATGCTGATGACACAACAGTTTTCTTGAATACTAACCCTAGAAACATGAAGAGGTTCAAAAAGTTCCTGATTGCTTATGAACAAACCTCAGGACAACAGGTCAATTTCTCAAAATTGGATTTTTATGTATCCCACAGAACCACCCTTTCTACTGTTAACTCTGTTAAAAGAATTCTGGGGATGGAAAAAGGATCTTTCCCATTTAAATATCTGGGAGTTCCAATATTTTCTGGTAGAAATCTGCAGGTACACTACCAACCACTACTGGAAAGAATGGATAAATCAATCCATAATTGGAAGAACAGATGGCTCTCTACTGCAGGTAAAATTATTCTGATAAATCACTGTCTTCTCTCAATTCCAACTCATATTTTTACTGTTTTGAGTCCTCCAAAAATAGTTTTAAAAAAATGGAGAAAATGGCCTCTAGTTTGTTTTGGGGGTATTCGGATAATCGGGAAAAGAAAAAATGGAGGTCTTGGAAAAAGATGAGTGTACCTGTCGAAGAAAATGGGATAGGTTTTAGGGATTTGAAGGCAACTGTTGATGCTTTTTCATGTAAATTGTGGTGGAAACTGCAACTCAACTCCACGCAATGGACCTCTCTCTTATGGTCACTCCCAAAGTCTTACAAAACCTCTCATACGTGGTCTAGAATATGTGCTATTACAGATAAAGCTAATATCAACTCTAGAGTAATACATGGAATCGGTGATTGCTCATTTTGGAACACTAACTAGACTGGAGAAGGAACTTTATTTTATAAATGGCCTCAAGGAAGATACATCCCCTTTATGGACATCTCACTTAGGTCATTTATTAACAACAAATCATCTATCCTTCCTCAACTGGAGCCATTTTTGGCGACCAATCTGTGTTCTATTTTGCAGGAAGCTAAATTGTAATATATACATGAGGATAGGCTCATTTGGATGCCAGCTACACATGGAATTTTCTCCATCAAGTCAACATACAAAATTCTCAGACAGAGAAAGCCGAAGATCCTCCATTTTCAAAAGGTATGGTCCCCCTTCATTCCTAAAAAAAATGTCAGTTCTTCTATGGAGAGCCTTGAATGAATTACTTCCTTTTGATAACATTTTAAGAAGGTTAGGTTTCTATTTAGCATCTAAATGCCCTCTGTGTCAGAATCACAGTGACTCTTTAGATCACTTTTTCAAATCTTGCACCTCATCTACTGCTGTATGGAATTGTGTAACTAATTTTTTAAAGATCCAACACAACTCTTTTCCAACCTTGAAGAGCAGAGTTGAATTCTATCTCTATTTTAAGGTAGAATCCAATATTCAGTCTAATATCACCATTGCTGCTCTTCTTGTAACAATCTGGATTCTATGGATTAGAAGGAATAAAATCTTTTTTGATAATGATTCCTTCTCCCAAGAAGCTTGTATCCATGAAATAAAAGGCAT
The DNA here is from genome assembly GCA_037428765.1 of Rubia yunnanensis. Lineage (NCBI taxonomy): Eukaryota > Viridiplantae > Streptophyta > Magnoliopsida > Gentianales > Rubiaceae > Rubia > Rubia yunnanensis. The sequence continues at coordinate 40,064,259 of CM075068.1, forward strand.
GATCTATCAAATTTTCTCAGTGAATCATTTGATAGGTAATCTAGACAAGAACAGATATTGGACACAGGCCAACATTATTCCTCATATTCAACAAAAGAAAAGGAAATCTTTTACAGCAGTGAAATGGTAGAAACCCCTTACCGATTACAAGATAAATACAGATGCAACATGGATTACAGGGGGTTTTTCTGCTCTAGCTGTGATAGTTAGGAATTGTGAGGGGAAAATGGTTAAAATGAGGGTAAAATCTTTTCATTCCCCATCACCTTTACAGGCAGAATTGATAGCCATCCAAAGTGGATATGAGTTATGTTCAGAATTGGATTTAAACAGATGTGAGGTGGAATCAGACTGTTTAGTGGCAGTACAAGGTATTCAAAACCCAAATACCTCACCCTGGAGGACTTTCTCTATTTGCCAATCTCTGAATTTAAAACATCATATACACCCAATACAACACACTCCTAGAGAGGCTAACAATGCAGCGGATTTCCTTGCGAAATTTGCTTTAAATAATAACTTAAATGGGGACCTACAACTGAATTTAGCCCCTCCTTTTCTTAAGGGACTCCTTTATCTAGATAGATGTGGAATCCCTTGGATTAGAGAAGTTACCTGATAATATGCTGCATATGACCTTCTCATAGGATAGATACTGTTGATGTGTTTGTGCAATTTGTCAGGTTCTCATCCACTCCATATGGGGTGGAGTTTCGTCCATTTGGAATTGCAACTATCATATCGAGGGGACTTCTGAGTGTTCGAGGGGATTCTCGTGGCTAGATGGGACTTTCGAGTGCTCGAGGGAACTCTCGTGTATTTGAAGAAACTACCGTGTGCTCGAGGTGACTCTCGTGTGCTCGAAGGGACAATCGCATGCACGTGGGAATACAGACTGCTCAACGGGATATTTGACTGCTCGAAGGGAATTCTGATCGAGTGCTCGAGGGAACAATCGTGTGCTCGAGAAGGCTCTCGAGTGCTCGAGGTGGCATTCGAGTACTCGAGGTGGCATTCGTGTGCTCGAGGGGACTATCTCACGCTCGAAGGAACAATCTTACGCACGAGGGGATTACAAACTGCTCGATGGGATCATCGAATGATCGACGGGATCATCGACTGCTCGACAGGATCTTCGACTGCTCGAAGGGACCCCCGTGTTCTCCAGGTGACTCCCGTGTGCTGGAGGTGACTTTCATCTCACGCACGAGGGGACAATCTCACGCAAGAGGAGACTACAAACTGCTCGACGAGATCTTCGACTGCTAGACTAGATCATCGACTGCTCGAAGGGATCCTTGATTGCTCGAAGGAATCTTCGATGGCTCGAAGGGATCTGCGACTGCTCGAAGGGACCTCCGTGTTCTCGACATGCACACTAGCACATTTCTTTTGACAGTTTTCACCCATGGATCTCACCGACGGGTAGTTGCTTGGACAAAGTAATGAAATAACACTTGATGTGGAGTTTCTTTACTTTGGAATTGCAACTACCTCCTCTATAGACTCATAGATAGTAGTAACTAATCTTTTTGAGGCAATGTTGTTGCCTTTTGTAAAAACTTACTTCATCATTCTGGTTCGCTCATCTTGGCTTGGGGTACCAATATATTAACCCTCACCCTCGGGTGCTTTCACGGAAAAAAAAGAGAGAACTCATGATGAGAAGAGAGACTCAACAAGCAAGAATTTGTAGGATGTGTCATTCCGACCAACCTACTGAGTCTTGCTATATGTTGAGAGAGGAGCACTATGAGGAGGAAAGAACCTTTGGTTTCCAAGACCAAGGGTATTATGAAGAGTGCTTCCAAGAGGATGGAGTTGTTGGCTTTCAAGGGCAAGAAGCTCATGAGTGGTATCCATACCACGATTATTACATTCTGGAGTGGAGTAGTAATCCAGATTAGTGGTATGAGAATGAGCTGGAAAACCAAAAATACTAACAAAATAGTTGGCCTTCACAATCTTACACCATACCCCAAAACCAAGTCCAACTAGAAGGTTCAAGTTTGACACACGAGGAGATCATGAATGGAATAGCAAACTTGAACAACTTGGCCAAGGCTAACGAGGAATCAAAAATCTAAATCTCATCTAGTATTAAGGCTTTAGAGGGGAATTTAAGAAATATTATGAAGACACACCATCCCAAGTCAAACTCGAAGATACAGTGAGTGAGGTCACCTTGAGAAATGAGTTTGAGTTCAAAGGGGATGATGAGTCGGTTGTTGAAGACAAAGAAGTTAAGAAAGATGTGATTGTGCTACATCTATTTCCATCATCACCCCTACCCCCACCTAGTGAACCAACTCCACCATTTTTGAAAGTTTTGAAGGAGATAATAGAGGAGCCAAAAGACTATCCCAAGCCTCCTAACCACCTTACTCCTTTAAGACCAACTCCACCTCCACAAAAATTTCCTCTTGAAAGTTTTTTACACCCACCTCTCTAATTTTGGATGCTCATGGTGAAGGGGTTCAAACCTTCACAACATGTACAACATTAGGGTCGTGTCGATGACCTTAAATATACGAAGCTTCTCGGGAGGCAACCAGAGATTTTAAGATAGGCTAGCACATTTTTCTTTCTTTTTAACTGAAAAAAATAATCCTCAACCATGTCCTCAACCCCTTACCCAAAACTACAAGAATACCACCACAATCCACCACCAAAACCACCATCTAGGAGTACTACTAGTTGTGTTTTGTGAGTGTTGATTGGGATTTGCATAGTTATGGATTCGTAGTGGATGGGTCAAAGTTGCATATTGGGAGAAGCCAGAGAACATGGAGAAAATAACATTCATTGAGAATTGACCATTGCCATCACCGGGAAGGACCTTCAAGATCCTAGTTGTAAGTATTTTTTCTTTCTCCCTTATTTCTTTATCTTGTCCTTTAGTTCACATTGAGGACAATGTGTGTTTCAAGTGTGGGGAGGTTAAGAGAAATATATCTCATTATATTGTATTGTAGTGTGCATATGCTCTACTTTGATTTGTTTTGTTTGAAAAAAAAATGAAAAAATGAATTCCCGCTAAGTTGAAAACACGAGAGGGCAACTTAGGCAAAAGTGGGAGACCCAGAAAGGTTGAAAACCCGAAAGGGCAACCTATACAAAAATTAAAGGCCAAATGGTGTGGAAAAAGGTGAGGGTGAGCATTGAAAAAAATTATGTGAAGCTAGGATGAAAACCCGAGAGGGCTCATAGGCAAAATGAGAGAAAATGAGAGAAATTGAAAAACTTTATGATTCTCTTTATTTTTCTATTGGGTAGCTTTTTTGGTATAGTAAGCTAGTTTTACACTTGTATTTTATACCTCACCTTTGATTGGTATGATGATTGGTTATATTATCTTAAACTTTGGGATGTGAGAGTGTGAGTGATTCTTATATCTTGGGGGTTAGGGTAATCTAGGAATACAATGTTGAATGTTTTGGGAGAACTTTTGCATGTTAGTCTATGCTTTGATCTTTGTTTGTTCTTGTTTACTCGAGGATGCGTAAAGGTTTAAGTGTGGGGAGATTTTATGAGACATCAAATGCATGTATTTTTCAAAGCATTTAACATCTCTTTTCTCATTTTTTTGTTGTAAGATTTCTTGATTTAGGTAGGTTTACATCATAAGGGGTTTAGATGACCATTTTCGGTTTTCATATCTAAATCCTTCATTTTGTAACCTGTGTTTAGTCTAATGGATTTTTGGTCCTTACAAGCATCTAGATTCCATTTTGTGAGCTTAATTTGTAGATTGCTCGTGAGCCTTTTGGAGTGGTTTAGTGAAGGCCACGAGTCAAAATGTGGGAGAAGATAGAAGGGTTAAAGAAGGAAGACAAAGAAGAGGATAAATTGTGACCTGGAAGTTTGGACCAAGTTTTTAGAATGATCTGAGAAGAAACAACCTTCAAGATTGGCATTATTGGATTTGTCTTCCCAAGAAATATAGAATCGATTACAAGAACTCTAAAATTGGATCAACGGTTCACCCATAGCGACTTAAAGACTGGCCGGCCAACCGGCGGGGTGAAGAAAACCGTGGTGCGCAGCTCGGGTGCTAAGCCACATGCCAGTGCGCCCCAAAACATGAAGGAAAATGGTCCTAATGCATGCCTAGCTTGGTGAACCGTGCACCTACTAGCTGGGCCTCGACCAACACCTAACCAGGTGTGCCAGTCTGAGCGCCCGCATGGTAGGGGTGTTCAAATGCGGGTACCCGCAAGTGCGGTTACCAGTACATCCGGGTACCCGCATGTGCGGGTAGTTAGAAATGTAGCTCGTGGTCCTGCCTGAAAAAATAAGGTACCCGCTGGGCCGGGTAACAGGGTACCCGTTGACCCATTTAAACTTGAAAATTTTGAGATTATTATTATTTCATTAGGTAACATAAATCCGTATTAGTGAAAAAAATAGCATTGTATGTTTAAATTGAAAATTTTGAGATTATTATTATTTCATTAGGTTACATAAATTTGTATTAGTGAAAAAATAGCTTTAAAATGATGACAATGTTGTGTAACAATTGAATTCTTGTTACATTTTTTTTGTACAAATAATTATTACCTTTTATCCTTGAAAAATTTAGCATATAATGATCACTTAACAAGTCTGTAATCATCATTATCATTCCCTAGTTTTCATGAATTTAACAAAATATGTTGAAATGATGGAAAAACCATTGTGTTAAATATTTTAATTTAGTGTGAGGTTATGAAAGTTTGATTTGTTTGTGATGGAAAACCAAATTAAAACATTGGACCTATAGCTAGAATATGGTTGTGGTCGTGGGCACAATTGAAAATTTTAGGTTGAAAGGGAGGACCAAAACTCAGAATTAACATTGAGAATTCGGGGTTTAAATGAAATAATAGAAAATTTAGCGCTAAGATATTATGTTAATTCACATTATTCAATAATTAATATTACATAGGCATTGACAATTGAGAATTGAGAGTAGATATTTAGAAAATGATATTTAATATTAAAGTTAATTAAATGTATTTAAAGTTTACTGGGTATCCCAGGTACCCGTAAATAGCATTTTTGTAGCCCTGACCCGGAACCGGTAATATGTAAAATTTCTGGGTTGGGTAACTGGCCATGAAAAAGAAAAAAATACCCAATTATTTCAAACCGGACTGACATATGGACAGGCTGAGTATTGTGGGTCGGGTATTTTTGAACACCCCTATCGCACGGTGAAGATTGGCCTTGGCGCGACCCCTCAGTCCTGCTACGCGTACCTGCGTGCCAAGCCTCAGAAGTGCCCAGAAACCGCATCTCCTGTGCCGTGCGCTGCACCTCGCGCCAACTTCCTAACGCCAGCATCATCCCAACACTCGGCCCGCACACTCTACTACACTCTTTGACTTTTATTAACCAAATTGGGCTATAAATAGCCCCCCCTTTCTTCCCCATTTTCTAAGCCCGGCTTGGGGCTCCAAAATCCTATTTTTCCACCCATTTCTTCCATTTTCTTCTTCTTTCTTTGTAGATTTTTGTTCTATGTTATGCTTTTTTATTATCTAGGTTAGTTTTGTACTTGGGAGTAACTGATTGAAGCTTCCACATCTATGTAGTAAGAACTTTTATTTCACTCTTTCTTGAAACTTTTGTTACTTTGCATTCATGTGCTTAATGTTGTGTTTTACTTCATTTATACCATGGGTTGTTTGAGAATATGAAATGTTTGTATGATTGAAGTGTTAGGGTGTTAGGAAAGTTGAAAATTTCTTATCTCATTTGACATGAAAATCCAAGAACATAGAATTTGAACTTCTTGTGTATAATGTGAAGTGAATCTTGCTAGATGAGTATGTTAGTGTGGATTGTTGTCATATTTGTCCTATAGAAGAAATAAAGGTTGAATCTTGGATGTTGATTGTTCTAGGTTTTATCTAACAAATGAATATTGAATGTTAATTATTCTAGGTTTAACCTTATGAATGCTTTGTTTGGTTAAATGGCTATGCGTTTGGTCGAATGCTTGTTGTTATCAATTATATGGTCTTTCGTGTGTAATTCCATTGATGAAATACCATTTATAATGTGGTTTGCCTATAAGTGATCATTAATGAGGTTTGCAAATAGTTGTTGAACGTCTTTGTGAATTACTCTTAGTAACTAAAGGATGTCTATCTGTTTAAACGAAGGTGATAGCATCCCCCATAGGTAAAGAATGTGATAGAATGAGCGAATGGTTCAATGATTCACATGAGGTTTGGAAGTGGAGATTAATTTCCCCCAAGGATTTGTTATTTGTAGTTTTATTCCTTTTCTTAGTTGTTGCATGATTAGCATAGTTGCTTGAATTTGCTAGTTAGATTGTCTTTAATTTCATAACTTGGAGCAAACCCCCCCCCCCTTTAGTTTCCAAGACCAAGGGTATTATAAAGAGTGCTTCCAAGAGGATATAGTTGTTGCCTTTCAAGAGTGGTATCAAAACCAGGTTTCTTACTATCCGGAGTGGAGTGGTAATCAGGATTGGCGGTATGAGAATGAGCTAGAAAACCAACAATACGAGCAAAATAGTTGGCCATCACCACCTAACATCATACCCCAAAACCAAGTCCAACTAGAAGATTCAAGTTTGATACATAAGTAGATCATGAATGCCATAGCAAACTAGAACAACTTGGCCAAGGCTAACGAGGAATCAGAAACCCGAATCTCCTCTAGTCTTAAGGCTTTGGAGGGGCATATGAGTAATACTATGGAAGTGGTGACCTAAATGGAAGCTTGTTATTCCAAAGATACATGATCCCAAGTCAAACTCGAAGATACAGTGAGTCGGTTCACCTTGAGAAATGAGTTTGAGTTCAAAGGGGATGAGAAGTCTGTTGTTGAAGACAAAGAATTTGAGGAAGAGGTGACTGTGCTACATCCATTGCCATCATCACCACTACCCCCACATAGTAAACCAACTCCATTTTTGAAAATTCTGAAGGATATAATAAAGGAGCCAAAAGACTATCACAAGCCTCTTAACCACCCTACTCCTTTAAGACTAACTCCACCTCCACAAAACTTTCCTCTTGAAAGTTTTGTACCACCATTTCTCTACTTTTGGATGCTCATGGTGAAGGGGTTCAAACCTTTACCATATGTATAACATTAGGGTCATACCAACAACCTTAAATATCGGGAGCTTCTCGGGAGGCAACCCGAGCTTTTAAGATAGGCTAGCATTTTTTTCTTTCTTGTTAAATGAAAAAAAAATCCACAACCATGTCCTCCAACCCTTACCCAAAACTACAAGAATACCACCACAATCCACCACCAAAAAAGACCATCAAAACCACCACCAAAACCACATCTAGGAGTACTACTAGTTGTTGTCTTTTGTGAGTGTTGATCGGGATTTGCATAGTTGTGGATTCGTAGTGGATGGGTCAAAGTTGCATATTGGGAAGAGTTCAAGAACATGGAGAAAATAACATTCATTAAGAAGTGACCATTACCATCACCGGGAAGGAACTTAAAGGTCCTAGTTGTGAGTATTATTTCTTTCTCCCTTATTTCTTCATTTTGTCCTTTGGTTCACATTGAGAAAAATGTGTCTTTCAAGTGTGGGAAGGTTAAGAGAAATATATCTTACTGTATTGTATTGTAGTGTGCATATGCTCTACTTTGATTTTTTTTGTTTGAAAAAAAAGAAAAAAAAAAAGAATTCCCGCTAAGTTGAAAACCCGAGAGGGCAACTTAGAAAAAAGTGGGATGTCCGGATAGGTTGAAAACCCGAAAGGACAACCTATGCAGAAATGAGAGGCCAAATGGTGCAGTAAAATATGAGGGTGAGCATTGAAAAAAGTTGTGTGAAGCTAGGATTAAAACCCAGGAGGGCTCCTAGGAAAAATGAGAGAATTTGAAAAACTTTATGCTTCTCTTGGTTTTTCTATTGGGTAGCTTCTTTGGTAGAGTAAGCTAGTTTTACACTTGTATTTTATACCTCACCTTTGATTGGTATGATGGTTTTTTAGACTATCTTAAACTTTGGGATGTGAGAGTGTGAGAGATTCTTATGTCTTAGGGGTTAGGGTAGTCTAGGAACATGATGTTGGATGTTTTGGGAGAACTTTTGTATGCTAGTTTACGCTTTAATCTTTGCTTGTTCTTGTTTACTCGAGGACGAGTAAAGGTTTAAGTGTGGGGAGATTGGATGAGTTATCAAATGCATGTATTTTCTGATATATTTAACATCTCTTTTGTCATATTTTTGTTGTAAGATTTCTATAATAGGTAGGTTTACATCATAAGGGGTTTAGATGACCAAATCTAAATCCTTCATTTTGTAACCTTTGTTTAGTCTAATGAATTTTTAGTCCTTACGAGCATCTATATTCTATTTTGTGAGCTTAATTTTTTGATTGCTCGTGAGTCCTTTGGAGTGATTTAGTGAAGGCCACGAGTCAAAACGTGGTAGAAGATAGAAGGGTCGAAGAAGGAAGATAAAGAAGCAGATGAATTGTGATTGGAAGTTTGGACCAATTTTTAGAATAATTCGATAAGAACCAGGCTTCAAGAGTGGCATCATTGGATTTGTCTTCACGAGCACTATAGAATAGAATACAAGAACTCCAAAATTGGATCAATGGTTAACCCGTAGTGACGCCAAGATCGGCCAGGTAAAAATACCGTGGTGTACACCCCGGGTCCTAAGCCACACGCCAGCGCACCCCAAAACATGAAGGAAAATAACCCTTAGCCTAGTGACGCACACCCGTGCTGGGTCTCGGTCAGTGCCCAACCGAGCGTGCCATCCCGCGCACCCGATGCGTCCAACTGCGCACCCGCATAGTGAAGATTGGCCTTGGCATGGCCTCTCAAACCTGCAATGCGCGGCTAGCATGAACATGTGCGCGCCCGCATGCCAAGCCTCGATAGCACCTAGAAACTGTGTCTCCTGCACCGGGTGCTAGCGTCCCAGTACCTGCATCAGCCGAAGCGAGGCCCTCACGCTTTGCTACACTCTTTGACTATTCTTAACCCACTTAGGCTATAAATAGCCCCCCTTTCTTCCCCATTTTCTAAGCTCGACTTAAAACTCTAAAACCCTAGTTTTCACCCCTTTCTTCCATTTTCTTCTTCTTTGTTTGTAGATTTTTGTTCTATGTTATGGTTTTTGATTATCTAGGTTAGCTTTGTACTTGGGAGCAATTGCTTAAAGCTTCCACATATATGTAGTAAGAACCTACATTTCACTCTTGCTTGATGTTTTTTTTATTTAGCATTCATGTGTTCTTAATGTTGTGTTTTACTTCATTTATACCATGGGTTATTTGAGAATATGAAATTTTTGTATGATTGAAGTGTTAGGGTGTTAGGAAATTTGCAAATTTCTTAGCTCATTTGACATGAAAATCTAAAAACATGGAATTAGAACTTCTTATGTATAATGTGAAGTGAATCTTGCTAGATGAGTATGTTAGTGTGGATTGTTCTCATATTTGTCCTATAGAAGCAATAAAAGATTGAATCTTGGATGTTGAGCTTTCTAGGTTTTATCTAACAAATGAGTCTTGAATGTTGATTATTCTAGGTTTAACCTCATGAATGATTTGTTTGGTTAAATGGTCATGCGTGGTCGAATGCTTTTTATTATAAAATCTATGGTTTTCGTGTATAATTCCATTGATGAAATATCTTTTATGGAATGGTTTGCCTAAAAGTGATCATTAATGGGGTTTGCAAATGGTCGTTGAACGTCTTTGTAATTACTCTTAAGAAGAAAATGATGTCTATCTATTTAAACGGAAGTGATAGCATCCCTCATAGGTAAAGAATGTGATAGAATGAGTGAATGGTTCAATGATCTACATGAGATTTGGAAGTGGATATTGATTACCCTCAAGGCTTTGTTATTTGTAGTTTTATCCCTTAGTTGTTGCATGGTTAGCATAGTTACTTGACTTTTCTAGTTAGTTTGTCTTAAATTTCATAACTTAGGACAAAACCAACCCCCTCCCTTTTACTTGCTTATATATATATATATATATATATATATATATATATATATATTAAAGCGGGGATCCCTTGATGAACAATATTTTTCATCATCGTTAATTCATTTCTTTTCCTTTTTAAATTTCTCCTTCCCATCTCTACTAATACGTGTCAATCTCTCTGTCCGCTTCTTATCTTTGTCCACGGCCGTACACGCGTCCTGCACTCCCATGGGCTGTGATTAATAATGTTGATGTTCCTCTTTTGTTGATGTGGTGAGTAAAGCAGCCTCATCTCATCTTTAATTTTTTTTCCTTTCTTCCGGTGAATTTGATCTTTCTGATGATTAATTTTCTCCTGTGTCTAATTGGTCTATTCCTTGATCTGCAACAATGAATCTGAGGATGACAGCTCCTCCACCGCCTTTATTTCCTTTCAAGGTTTGTACAATCTAAAATTTGCTTCTTTTTTATGTATTTTTTCTTGTCCGTTTTGCTTCATTACCATGGCGATGACGCTGGTTGTTCTGGATTTTATAGGGTGTTATATTTGGTGATGATGTAAAGGATCTGGTTGAGTTCACAAAGAATTAGGGGCTGAGGTGTAAGGGTGAAGCTCAAGTGTTTGACGAACTGACCCTTACAGAGGTTTTTGTCATCTACGTTGGCCTAGCGCCAAGGGTATCATCCAGAAGCGGCAGAAGTATCCCAACCTCGCCATCTTCCATTTGCAGAAGTAGATGAACAACATTCGAGTAGAGGTTAGAGTGGTAATGGGTTTGAGTGGTACTGGTTCGAGTGGAGAGGCTTCGAGTAGACAGGTTCGAGTATAGAGGGTTCAAGTGGTACTGGTTCGAGTGGAGAGGGTCTGAGTAGAGGTTCGAGTTGAGAGGGTTGGGGTGGTACTAGGTTCGAGTAGTTCTGGGTTTGTGTGGTGAGGGTTTGAGTGGATAGATTCGAGTAGAGGGGGTTCGAGGGTTCGAGAAGAAGATTCGAATAGAGAGGCTCTGAGTACAGCGTTTGAATAGAGAGGGTTTGAGTGGCGAGGGTTTGAGTGGCGAGGGTTCGGGTGGTGAGGGTTCGAGTGGTGAGGTTTCGAATGGTGAGAGTTTGAGTGGCGAGGGTCGAGTAGAGAGGGTTCGATTATAGGACCGAGTGGAAAGGATTTGAGTGGTACTAGTTTGAGTGGTGGGGGTTCGAGTGGAAAGAGTTCGAGTAGAGGTTCGAGTGGTACTGGGTTTGAGTGGAATGGGTTCGAGTGGTGAAAGGGTCCAAGTATAAGGTTCGAGTGGAGATGGTTCGAGTGGTGAGGGTACAATCCATCACTGGAGAGAGTACTATCCACCCCTGGAGAGGTTAAAAAACCACCCCCTCGAGAGAGGTATACCATCCACCACTATGACGACAGCCCGTAGAGAGTACACCTTCCACCCCTCGAGGGTACGCCATCTACCTCTCGAGAGAGGTATACCAGCCCTCAAGGGTACACCACCCCTTGAGAGATCACACATCCACCCCCCTAGACTACACTAGCCCTCGAGGTTACACCATCTCTCAAGAGGGGTATACCACTTAGAACATTGAATCATCCACATTAGATCTCAAACCATGACCCACTCGAGGCATATACCCCTCGCATCATCCACGACACCACCACTCAAACCATCTACCCCTCGAACATCAAACATCCACCCCTGGAACATCCACCATCCATCCGTCAGACCATCTTACATCCACTCCTGGAACCATCACCCCTCGAACCATCAGTCCTCGAACATTCACCACACTACCAGTCGAACCATCCACCTCTAGAATCATCAACTATCCGCCTCAAGGCCTCCTTACCAGTCTAACCATCCACCCCTCGAACATCAACCATCGCCTCGAGACATCATTTCTCATCCCATCAACCAACCACATTACCACCACTTGAATCATCCACCACTCAAAAATCAACCATCCATCTCGAGGGGTGTTGATTCGAGACATAATCCTTCGCACTCTTCCACTCTTTCAAAAAAGGCAATACGCGGCGTCGGTGGCAACACCACCAGAGATCACCAGTTCTATTCCCACTCTTACACTCATCCCCGCCTATCACCACCATCTCCCAACCTTCCAGCCACCTCTACAGCCTAAGCCGACCACCTTCTCTACCCCCACCTTCGCCGAAGATGACCAAGGTCCAGCCTGAATAACCTGCTTGAGAGGTGATGTTGCTAAGAAAAACATCTATCCCCTTCTGCCACCGCTAAGAACGATAAAGGTCCGGCGAACTCTGCTCCAGCCCCATCGAAGAGCCCTGTTTGCAAAGCCTGCTGCTACAATGCCGATGAAGATGGCTAGAGCAACTCGTCGGTCATCACGAGCTCATCCTGATTCGGTGGAGGAATTTTCTCAAATAGAGACGTTGCCGGAATAGATCACACCAGCTGCAGACTCTCTAGATCCATTACTAACAGAGGAGCACACATTCCCACACGATCACCACCATTACCAGAAACAGCTCCTTGTATTCACTGGATTCATGTTTCTCCATTTCTCTGATCCTGTGACCTTCTTGTTCAACAATCGATGCTATATAAGATGAAATTGAAACATATGCTAAATGGTAGTATATATATTGTTTAAGGTTATGATATCTGCAATTTCATATTCAAAAATTCCTCTGATCAACAGAAATAGAGACCGGAAATAGAGATTGGGGTTATCTACCTTATCCAAATCCACTGCTCTTACTTATAAGGATAACAACACATCTCATACATCAAATACATACCTAACAAAGACAAAATAAGCAAAAAATAATTTCTCGCATCAACACCAAGCCATGCATTGCAATCATAACAAAATTCAAGTGTATGGAAATACTTCTCAAAACTAATATAGATTTTGGTTCAAACAGGACATGACATTTAACTTATAATAATTCATTGTCTCTTATGGTTAAAAGTGTTTGATTACTAACAAAAAAAACAGTCAATTTTGTTAACAAATCCATGGCCTGCATTGCTTTTCACAACAACCCTTTATTTTTTTTCATCTTTGCAATAAGCTGGCATTATGTTAAAATACATGTACAATACTAGAAAGAAAAAGTAGAAATAAATATAAGTTGAATAATGACCACATATTGATATTATGGATAATTCTCTTCATTTTATATGGCTGGATTAGTTACACATCTATATAACATTTGTTCCCATACACAACTGTATACCATTTTTTCCCTACATAGTTATCTACCTTTCTATCCTACACTGCTACCCATATATATCTTTTCCAACCATCTCCCACACATCATCTCTACCATTTTCCTCTGTTATATCCACACTTCTCTTCTTGCCACTTTTCCTTCACATAACGTAGATACATATTGAATTTCTAAACTACAAACTTCAGTTTAACTCAATTTTAACCTCATGTAAGATTTCTTTCTCAATCATTTTTTAAACATACATGCATCATACGTGCCTGGATCTTTGTTTTTCCTTTTCCATAATCCTAAATCTATTTATCTTCATTCTGATGTGTGTATTTTTGTTGAATTCCATTTTCAAAAAGACAGTTAGCTCCCAACATATCAATAGAATTTAAAAACCAAAATACTGTAGATCATCCAAAAGAATTAGCCAATAGATCCAAAGAAAAGGATATGGGAAAGGTACTAGGGATCAAATCTTAAAAAAACAACCGCAAGTGAAAACAAATCTACCAACACGAAATTGTACATAAGACAAAAATCTTAGATTTCAGTAAACAAGCTGAAAATAGTTATCCTACACTTCGTCAATCACTTAATACACCTTTACATCATATTAGAGGTATAAAAAACTTTACAGTTATGTCTTTTGAAAATAAAACAAAAAATATAACATTCAAACTAATCTGAATAATTCCAATTTGAGATTATTTTTTCTTAATAGTCTTTCTAGACCCAAGGTTGAAGGAATAATTAAGACCTCTTTCCTTAGTCATAGTATCAATTTATGTAAGGAAATTCTAAATATGTGGGGAAATTCTAATTTTTTTCCTTTTATTTAACAACATTTACTTCATAAACAAGCATAATTTCACACAGTTAAATTCACTTAAAAAACAATGTTAACTTTTCACTTTTCTAGACTTTAACACAATTCAATTCCCTCGACTTTACAGCTACAATATTCAAACGAAATGGAGTTTATCGCCAAATAATCATGCTCGTGTAAATAGTCGACGAATAGAAAACTATAGAAACATACCTCCTAAACAAAAACAGCAGATGAATGCTTTACGGCGACAAAAATATGCTGCTTCTAAAACACCCTATCTTCTTCAACAAAATAATAGAGAAATCAATGATAACATTGGGTGCTCTAGAAATGATCAGCGTTCCATCACAAATGAAGGCATCATAGCAGATACTCTTCAGACATCCTCGTCTCCTCAAACAAACATTATGTTGGAAGAAGGCAGGAATTCCTAAAACAAGACATCAGGTACTTAACAAAATCACGCACTTACTTTTAAGGATGTAGCTACTAAACTTTAGAACAAGATTCTTTTTGTAGAATTCACTCCTTTGGTATTCAATTTGAGATTATTATTTTTTTTTACAGAAAATACATGTTTGGTTTCTAGTCTTCACATTTGTACCTAATCGATCAATTATAGTTTTTTGTACATGTCAATTGTGATTTTTATTTTATTTTTCAATTGAATATTTATCAGGTTCATGCAGAAGAGCTCTGTAGCCAATTTTTTCAAAACCAATTCCAATATTACCAAGCAAATTACCTGTTGTTCCGAATTGTTCTTATTGCAACGCCAAGAAATTTTACACGGAACCTCCCAATTTTTATTGTGGTGCAGGTAGCATACATTTAGTTGACATAGAAATTCCACCTCAACTAACAAATATGTACATGGAAAATACTCAACAAGCAATTGAGTTTCAACAATGTGTGCGTAGTTACAACAATATGTTTGCTTTTACATCCTTCAGGATTCAACACGAAGTAAAGATCTAAACAGGAGAAACAAAGGTATATACACTTTTCGAGCTCAAGGTCAGATTTATCATTACCTGGACAAGTTAATACCTGATGAAGGAGAAAAAAAAAGGAAAACAATGTCCAGCTATATTTTTATGATACAGATCGTGAGATTGCTAATAGAATGGCTATATCAAGCAAATTTAGGGAATCAATCATACAACAATTACAAGTCATACTAGACATGAATCCTTATGCTAGGTTTTTAAAGAGACTTACCAATGTTGACAATCTTCATGAATATCAAATATATTTGAAATATGATACTGGGCTAGATCAACGAACTTTCAATTATCCTACTGTATCACAAGTTGCAGCTATGTGGAATGAAACTGATGGACAAAGTGGAGATTTATCCAAAGACATACGTGTTTTTACACGTGATGGAAGGAACAGATAATTAAACACTATTTTGGATGTTATGATCCTTTACAGTATCCTCTTATCTTTACAAAAGGTGAATCAGGATGGCATGGAGGCATGAAAAAGTTTAATATTAATTCAAGAAGTGCTCATCCTAGACAAACATGTGTTGGGGAGAATCTGACTCGTTTGAACCAATCAATGGCAATTGAAGATATCATTGGAGCTGAAAATAGAAGTATTTGTGTTTTCTCATTTTTCTAAATCATAACATGACTCCATTTCAATTATGTTTCTAAAATACAAATGACTTTCTGTATGTAGTCATTACAGATATGTAGAAAGGAAAAGTGAAAGAACCGATTGTTTCATGTTGGGAATACTACGTATACACATTTCAAATACGAGAAAATGATAAATCCAATCTATTACATATGGGAAGACTATTCTAACAATTCAATGTTGACACATATGTTAAAATTGAAACAACAAGGTTAGATTTCTTCAACATTCATCAAAAACGTATAAGAGCTGAAGTTTACCAAGGTATTGTTGATAGTATTGCAACTGGTCTTACTACAGGTCATCAAGTTGACAAACGAATTAGATTACCACCTTCTTTCATTGGAGGACCAAGAGATATGAAAAGGAGATATATGGATGCAATGTCATTAGTACAAAAATATAGCAAACCTGATATCTTTTTAACTATGATGTGTAATACCTCATGGCCCGAGATAAAAGAGAATTTACAAAAAAAATAAGGAAACACATAATAGGCCTGACCTAATATCAAGAGTATTTCATGCCAAGCTACAACAACTGAAAGAAGATGTCATTGATAAGCATTTGTTTGGAGAAGTAGCAGCTTACACCTATGTCATCGAATTCCAGAAAAGAGGTTTACCACATACTCATTTTTTGATTATCTTAAAAGACCGTTTTGAATGATTTTCTCCAGAAAAATATGATCAATTTGTTTCAGTTGAATTACCTAAAAAAAATAATCATCCATATCTATATTCATTAGTTTTGAAACATATGAAGCATGGTCCCTGCGGTGCATTGAACATAAATAATTCTTGTATGAAAAATAGCCAATGTAAATCTAACTATCCAAAAGATTTTTCAGCTTTCCCTCAACATACCAGGAACTCCTATCCTATTTATATGAGACGAAATGATGGAAAGCATGCTGAAATACGAAATAAACTTCTAGATTATCAGTGGGTAGTACCTTACAATCCCTTTCTACTTGCTAAATATGATTGCCATATCAATGTGGAAATATGTTCTAGCATACAAGCTGTGAAATACCTGTATAAATACATTTATCAATCTGCTCGGTGGGTGTGTGCCCCAAAAGCTACTTGGCACATTTTTAGCTTCGATTTAAGCAGGATGTATCCATCTGTAATAAATTTACACGTTCATCTTGAGAATTATCAAACTCTGACATTACATGAGAGACAAACACTAGAAGAAGTAGTAAATAGAAAAGACCTTTCAAAAACATTTTTGACTGAATTTTTTTCCATGAACAAATACAATGAAAAAACACAAGATATTAACTGCCTTTATAAAGAATTTCCACAACATTTTGTTTGGAATCATACAAATAAAATCTGGACCAAAAGGAAGAAAGGAAAAAACTATAGGTCGTTTGAACTCTGTACATCCCACAGAAGGAGAAAGATACTATCTGAGAATATTATTAATGCATGTCCGCAGACCAACATCTTTTGATGATCTAAGATCCTATAATGGTGAGTTATTTCCCTCTTTCAGAGATGCTGGTTAAAAAAGAGGACTTTTGCAATCAGACAACATGATAGAAGAGACTTTGAAAGAAACAACCATATTTCAAATGCCTTCAACCTTGAGGCAGTTGTTTGCTATATTGTTAATCTATTCAGTAATTAATAATCCAAAAAAATTTTGGAACACATTTGAGCTTTCTTTATCAGAAGATATAGCACAAGACAAGCGATTATCTAAAAGTGAAGTTCAATACAAAGTGTTACAACACAATTAATTGAATCTGTTGACAAAGTTTTCAGAGATATAATGGATATAGACTTGCCATTTGGCAGTAAAATCATTGTCTTTGGAGGTGACTTCCGAAAAACTTTACCAGTTATCCGAAAAAGAGAAAAAGAGGATTGTATCTCAGCCAGTTTAGTGATGTCACAACTATGGCATTCATTTGAACGAATAAAATTGTCTATCAACATGACATCACGACTAGATCCTACATTCAGCAACTTTTTGTTAAGAGTAGGCGATGGTGAACAATCTTATTTTGCAAATAACAGAAGAATACTACCACCTGATATCGTCTTACCTGTGACAGATGACAAGTCACCTATCGATTCACTCATTGGTTTTTTATATCTAGACTTAAATGCGTTATTTTCATATCCAGATTCCATTACTAGTAGAGCTATTCTAACCACAAAAAAATGATTTTGTTTATGAAATGAACAACATTATGATAGCTAGATTTCCAGGCACTAAAAAAATATTCATAAGTACTAATACAACTATTGACGCAAAATATCAAGGAGATTATCAAGATCTATTAGAAAGTCATAACCCACCAAGCTTACCTCCTCATGATTTAACCCCGAAACAGCACTGTCCCATAATGCTTCTTAGAAACTTAAATCAACCGAAGGTCTATGTAATGGCACGCGTTTAACATGTATCAACTTTTCAAACTATGTGATACGCACTAGGATATGTTTTGGATCACTTTCAGGTAAAAAAGTATCAATCCCTAGCATATCTCTAAACTGTGCAGAAGAAGACACTTTTATACCATTTAAAAGAATCCAGTTTCCGGTTAGATTATGTTTTGCATTGACTATAAACGAAGCACAAGGCCAGACACTAGATTGTGTAGGTTTATATTTGAAAGAACCTGGTTTCTCCCATGGACAAGTCTATGTTACCCTTTCTAGAGCTAAGACTGATAAGAATGTCAGAGTTTATATAACACCAAACAAACATGATAATTTTTTGAAAACACTACTAGAAACATTGTATACAAAGAAATATACAGTGCCACAGAAGGTTATACTATTTAGTTCCTAATTTTTTCTTATCCACACAAAATTACTTTCATTTTTTAGGACGGTTAAATCATATATTTACTTTCATTCTAGTCGAGAAGGCTCAACTAGAGAGATTCGAGCATAGAAAGGCTCGAATGGAGAGGCTTCAAATGCAGAGTTCGAGTGGAGAGTATTCGAGCGGAAAGCTTCGAGTGGTAAGGATTTGACTGATGAGGGTTCAAATGGCGAGGGATCCAGTAGTAAGTGTTCGAGTGGAAACGGTTTGAGAGAGCCTGGGTTCAAGTAATACTGGTTCGAGTAGAGGGGTTCGAGTATAGGATTTGAGTAGAGAGGGCTCAAGTAGTACTTGGTTCAAGTGGTACTGGGTTCAAGTGGTACTGGTTTGAGTAGTGAGGATTCGAGTGGACAAGTTCGAGTGGAAAGGGTTCGAGGATAGAGGTTTACGTGGAGAGGGTTTGAGTCAAGAGGTTTGATTAGTGAAACTCGAGTGGAGAGACTTCAAGTGATACTAGGTTTGAGTTGTACTAGGTTCGTCTAGTGAGGGTTCTAATGAAGAGAATTCGAGTGGAGAGACTCGGCCTGTAGGGTTCCTTGATCTACAGCAGTGGCTCTGAGGATGATGACTCCTCCACTTCCCACCAGATACCGAAGAATAACAGAGTGGAGCAATCTACAATTTGCCTCTATTTCCTTTCAAGGTTCGTACAATCTAAAATTTGCTTCTTTTTTATGTTGCTGTAGTTGTTTGTTTTGCTTCATTACCATGGCGATGGTGCTGGCTGTTCTGGATTTATAGTGTTTTGGATTCAGTGATTATATTAAAGAGCTATTTTAGTTCGCAAACAATCAGAGGCTGAGGTTGAATAGTAAAACTCAAGTGTTCGACAAAATGACCCTTACACAGCTTTTCGTCATCAATGTTGTCCTAGCGCCAAGGAGATCATCCAAAAGCGGCAGAAGTGTCCCAACCTCGCCATATTCCATTTGTACAAGAACCCTGAAATAAATTATTCCATATTTGCGTGTTTATTAGTTTTCTTTTTTGGGACAAATATTACATTTTTATGTCTTTTTTTGCAGTTGATTTTGGTGGAACAGTTTGGTTCTGACTAGTGCTCTCATGATCACATATTTTTATTATTTTCCATCGTTGCCTTCTCCCTTTCCACACATTCTTTCTTCCTCACCTTTCTAGAAAAATCTACCACTTTCAAATTATCTGTGTTTCCCCATTATTCCACCATCACTTTCTCCATCGCTTTACACGTGGCCTTTACACGTGGCCTTTACTTTCATACGTGCCCATATCCAAACCTCTTTCCAATTAGATGTATTCTCTCTTCCTTCACTTATATAAGATTTTAATTTCACACTGTTGGGTTCCTATCTGTGGACAATTTCACAAGGCAATTTCATAGTTTCGAATTAGATATATCTTTTCGTTAAATTACCTGACCTATTTTCCTAATTGTTTTCTCTTTGTTTTCAATGTCAGGTTTAGAATGGACATGCAAGTGAATAAACTTAGTATTTTTTTTTGGATTCCCTCCCTCCGTTGTTACAGGTGTAGTTTGTTGGATATATGTGTAAAGTCAAAAGTTTCTTTTGTTTGAGTAAAGAACTGAACTCATTTTGCTTCTTGCTTCTTTACTTTTTCTTCCAACTTTTTCGACTCCTATTCACCCCTAATGTTTTCCCCTCCAAACCCTAACCCCTGTTCAAACCCTAAACCCTATTTGCTATGTAAAGCATTATCTTCGTAGTTTCTTAACTTCTATAATAGTCTATAAATTAGGTTAATGTACACATGCTATTGAATTTTTCTTAGCTCATTTTGTGTAGAACCAACTGCTTTTAGTTTTACTACTGGTATGAATATTCCTTGCTTATAAATTTTTAAAGCTTAAATATTTGTATTTGGGTAGTTAATAATAAATAAAATTTTCAAATAACCTTTCATGTTTCTTACAATAACTATCCTTTGATGTTGGAATGATTTTTTTCTCCAGATATGGATGAAAGATGTGTTAGTATAAAAGATTTGAATGAAAAAACTAAGCAGTGGTATTGTAAACTTATACTTTTGGTCAAAGGTATGCCTGTCGGCCCCAAAGAAAAAGGAGACTTACATCGTTTCCTTTTTGCTGATAAAAATGGTTGGTCTTTATATTCATATTCCCTAATTATGTTCTCATATGATTTGTATTTTAATTAATTTTATTTTTCTACAATTTACAGAAGGAGGTAATCCACGCTATAATTTATGGCAAGGATTTGGGGTCTTTAGGTCCTAAACTATGACCTTATGCAACCTTTTATATTGGTAATAGTGTTGTAACTCAAATAGAAAAAGATTCCAATATGGCACTGTACCATATCAAATTTGTTTGAACATGTGAAGTTTTGTTCAAGAAGTGGCTAAATCAAACTCCTATTAGCTCTCTGATTGCTTAGAGTTGACTCCTTTTTAGGAGATTGACAGTTTCCTAGATAGGTAGGATGATTTGCTGAGTAAGGTTTCATCCAATTATAGTTTTATGTATATTAATTGTTTGGATTATTTTTTTCATTTTCATATGTATGAATGTGCATATCTTCTTTGTGTTGTTATCCACATGTTACCTGCAAGACCTATTTTTGGATCAATCATACAAGAATTCGTCATCGTGAATCAAGAGTAAGCTTTTGTTACTTTGATTTGATTTCATTTTTTACCTCTTTCTGTTACTCTCATCCCCGGTTATTTCAATTCGATTTAACTTCTTTCCATAAACTAGATGTAGACCAATCCTTTTATCATTCTGGGGAAGTTACAAAGCACTTGAACTTCAACAACTTATCAATTGCATTCATACTCGACCACCTGTCCTTTTCATAGGTTTAAGCCTCGGGACTTTCAATCGTAAAAAATGTTGATTACTTGAGTTTAAATTTTTACTCCTACAATTATCATTAGACTATGTATAATTGCATGCTTATTTTTCCCCTGGATTCGGGTGATTGTGTTGTAGCACAGACCAACACAAAAATTATTTTAGATCTGCCAATACCCTAGATCAGTTCGTTGAACACGTGGTATGCTTTTATTGCTTACGATTTATAGGCCTATTGTATACTTTGTCATTTGTTAATTTATTCCTTCATTGGTTAGGGTTACTGACCAAGGGAACTATCTGGAAGAAATCATCAAGAACAAGCTACATCAAAAAAGGTATCAAGCTGTTCGAATGCCCCATTCTCAACACATTTGTCAGATTAATCAAATTGTTAGCATCAACAAAGCAGTGAGTATGTTAATATGGATTGATTATACGTTCTGTTGCATATAAACTAGTTATATTTGATCATTTCTAAATGTTTTAATGGTAATGATGTTGGATTGTTTATTAGGTCAAGAACTGCTGGATCAAAGGATTACCAAGTATTGCTGACATCACACAGTCCTTATTTACATCTGTTTGTTCAAATTGTGGTAATCCATTGGGTGCTCCAATGGATATTCCTTTCGACTGCAATTATTTTCAATCTTCTAGAGTACCACAACCAAGTTAAGTCATCTCCTTTTATTTTTCCAAAGATTAGTAACTTTATAATTACACACTTCATTTTACTTATGAGAAATATTTTCTTGTGTTAGTGTGAGATTTGATCTCCAATTGACTGATCCAAGTGGGACAATAGATGCTTATGTTCCAGGAGAGTATGCTAAAAAGTTGTTGAACTTTACAGGATAAGAAGCTTACGAAATGCATTTACAGGTATGAAATGCATAAGAAATTGCAAAATTGGAAAAATAAGTGGCTAAGTATAGGGGTAAATTGATCCTAATCCAATCTTGTTTGTACTCAATGCCACAACACTTATGGTCTGTAACTAAACCCCCAAAATATATAATCAAAACATTTGAGAAAAGATTGGCTAGATTCTTTTGGGGAGAATCAGAAGGAAAAAGAAACAGAGTATGGCAAAAGTGGGCGGATCTAGCTACACCAATTTCACAGAATGGGTTGGGGTTTAGATCTATCCGTGCTATATTAGATGCTTGTTCCCTTAAATTGTGGTGGAAAAGTCAGCTAGGTATCACCTTATGGGCTAAATTGTTGTGGTCTCTGCCTCAATCTCATAGGAAATCAGTGACTTGGAAAAGAATTTGTTCTGTGAATCTCTTTGCAGAAAATAACTCTCTTATCATCCATGGTAAAGGTAACTGCAACCTATGGACTGCTAAATGGTGCCCGAATGGCCCACTCCTTAACTATATTCCTAGTCATATATCTGCTGCATTACAACATTATTCTGTATCAAATTTTATCATGAATAAAGCTGATATATTAGTACAGATTTCTCCATTCATGGAAAATGATACTTTGTTATTTTTTCAAAATGCAGAAGTTATAGAGGAAAGAGAAGACAGGATCATATGGAAATCTGACGTATCAGGTACCTTCTCTTTCAAGTCAGCATACCGGGTTCTCACACACTTATCGAGTAATTTCCCGGCCCATAAGTTTCTGTGGAACACAACACTACAGAAAAAGGTCTCAATTTTTACATGGAAAATGTTACATTCATTCCTTCCTTTTGATAATGTGCTTATTAGCTGTGGTTATAGTTTAGCTTCGAAATGTCCAGTATGCTGTCATTCGGATTCAATCAAACATTTCTTTATATCTTGTCCCATGGCTCAATCTAGATGGAATAACATGGCATCTCTGGTCCAATTCCACCTCACTGAACATCATTCCATTTCTCAGAGATTTTTTATAATCTGGAATTGTCTGGACCTCTCTAAATGCCACCAACTGATATGTAACATACTTCCCTCTATCATATGTTGGTGCCTTTGGAAAGCTCGAAATAGATATCTATTTGATCAGGTGTCATTCTCTACTGAATTCATATGTAAGGAAGTACTGGACCTCATAAAACTATTTCTATATTCTAATCCTACACATCTGTGCTCCCTTACTGCAATTCCACACACACTAAAGCATCTAATCCCACACCTTAGACCACCTCCAAAGCCAATCATACGAACTGTTTTCTGGGAAAGGCCTAAGTTAAACTCTATCAAAATAAACACAGATGCATCTTGGTTTTCTCATACGGCTACAGTAGGAGTAATTGCTAGGGATATCTCTGGTACTCCCCTCTTGATCAACTCAGTAACTATTTCTGCAGAATCTCCACTTCATGCTGAAATTCTTGCCATACAATTTGCTTGTCAAAATTTCCCACAATTAGATGATTCATTTACTATAGAATCAGATTCTTTGTTAGCAGTTAACATGATAAATGATCCATACTCTGCTAACTAGTAACTTTTCAATACTTCTTATAAAGTTAAAAGCTTACTACGAGGAGCTGTGCTTAAACATGTTTTTAGGGAATGTAACTCAGTGGCCAATGCAATTGCTAAACATCACTCTTCCCTTAATCAGGCTCTTAATCTCTCTAATGTTCCAGTACATATAAAAGGTCTCATCTCCTTAGATAAGGAGCAAATTCCTCATATAAGAATGTATAAATATGGCTATGCTATGGATTGATACTGCTGATGTTATACTTTATACATGCAGGTAGAGAAGCTCGGACCTGTACATAACTGATCTAATGCTTTTTCTTTTGTTATGCACATGGCGGTTTTATTCTTCCATAAACCTCTCCCAAAGCACCGATACATAGTGGAAAGATCTTGGGGAATCAGCCCGGAACAGCACCAAAGATGGTTCACTAGCTAATGTCTCTAGCATGCTAACTTACTGATAGATTCTCCTGGTAGTTGCCTGGCCAAAGTACGAATTAACACGGGGTGTGGAGATTCGTTTACTTTGGAATCGCAACTACCTCACTTAGTTATTCCAATTGATCTTGTATAGATTTGAACCATGGTAGTTGATATCTCTTTTGGAGGCAATGATGTTGCCTTTTGTAAAAACTACTGTAACCTTCGATGGCTTGCTTCTTATTGGCTTGGGGTACCAATATACCAACCCCCACCCTCGAGTGTTTTCTATTTAAAAAAAATCTTCTTTTATTTTCAAGTGTGCAAATAACTAGCCTTTTCCTTATTATTTAATTATTGGGAAAACACATCAATTTCAATGAAGTTAATGATCACATCCAGAATCAGGCTCTTTATTGTCGACTTAGGAGTTTCAAAACATCGCCTACAACATAAGCTTTTGAACTAGGTGCATATATTGCAACTGGAAAGAAGTCTGACTTGCTTTTGGACAATGTCCCTTCCAAGGCTATTTTTTTTTGAAGTTATGGATCTTTCTGGTGAAAGTGGATATGGTAGTTCAAGCATTGCCTGTTTATCGAGCAGCGATAACCCATCATCAATGCAGATTGACACAGATATAGGGGCTTCAGAAACTCTTGACAATAAGGAAAGGGGTGCTAAAAGAAATTTACCCTTCGAATCTAATGATGTTGTAAAAAAACAAGTATTAGGCCCTCCAGTGCTTAACTTTTGTCTAATCCCTCCTTTTTAAGTATATATATATATATAGAAATCTTGACTTCTGTCCAGTTTGGAAACTTTTAGGAACTAGGAGGTTGATTTTTGTACAAGGTCGTACTGAGATTTGTAAAATTTAATGTAACAACACTTGTTACGACCTCTTCAAAACTTTGTAATAAAGATATGTATAGTTTTAGTATATCTTTTTCCCATCGTTATCCTTTCTTTGTAGCAGGAGCCAATGGCTAGCTTCCTTTGTAATTCCAGCTTCTTACTGGTTCCTTTGTGTATGTATTACTCCCACTAAATTGAGCATAGTGTCATAAAATACACACTATGTTCAATTATTATGAAGCTAAATACTAGACATGATTAGAATATAATATTTTAACCATTTTATATAAAATATAAAATTCTAAACTCTAAACTAAAACATTTAAATTTAACAGGAATAATATATATATATATATACTAAAATATTTAAGTTTAACAGGGTTCAAGTTATCCTGGTTCAAGTGGAGAGGGTTAAGTAGAGGTTTGAGTTGAAAGGGTTGGGGTGGTACTAGTTCTGGGTTCGTGTGGTGAGGGTTCGAGTGGAGAGATTCGAGTAGAGGGGGTTCGAGGGTTCAAGAAGAGGATTCTAATGGAAAGGCTCCGAGAATAGGGTTCGAGTGGAGAGGGTTTGAGTGGTTAGGGTTCGAGTGGTAAGGGTCAAGTGGAGAGGGTTCGATTAGAGGACCGAGTGGAAAGGGTTCGAGTGGTACTGGTTCGAGTGGTGAGGGTTCGGGTGGAGAGAGTTTGAGTTAAGGTTCGAGTGAAGGGTTCAAGTGGACTGGGTTCAAGTGGAATGGGTTCGAGTGGTGAAAGGTTCCAAGTATAAGATTTGAGTGGAGAGGGTCCGAGTGGTGAGAGTACCATCTACCACTAGAGAGAGTACCATTCACATTAGCTCTCGAACCATGACCCACTCGAGACATATACCCCTTGAACCATCCACGACACCACCATTCGAACCATCTACCCCTCGAACATCAACATTCCACCCCTGGAACATCAACCATCCATGCGCCAGACCATCTTATATCCACTCCTGGAACCATCACCCCTCGAATCATCAATCCTCGAATATCCACCACACCACCAGTCGAACCATCCACCTCTAGAATCATCAAACATCTACCTCAAATCCTCCCTACCACTTGAACCATCCACCCCTAAAACATAAACCATCCACCTCGAGGGTGTTAATTTGAGACATCATCCCTCAATTCATCAACCCTCGAAGCTCTCGAACCATCAACCATTCCCCTCAAGGCTTCACTCCTCGACCCGTCAACCATCCACCTCGCCACCACTAGAACCATCCATCTCTCGAACATCAACCATCCACCTTCTTGGACCATCACCCTCAGATCATCACCCCTGGAACCATCAACCATCCACTCCTAGGACCATCACCCCTCGAAATATTATCCCTCGAGCCATCCACCGCACCACCACTCCAACCATCCACCACTCTGACCTTGAACAGTTGGTTACTAACCCCTGGAACTATCCATCCCTCGAAGCAACCATCCAACCCTCAAATCATCATTCCTCTAACCATCCACCCCCTCGAGCCAACCATCCACTCCTCGAGCCATCTACCCCCTCGAGCCAACCATCCACCCCTCAAATCGTGACCCCCATAACCCTTGGAACAATCAGGCATCCACCCCTCAAACCATCCACTACGTCTTGAGACATTACTCCTCCAACCATCACCCCTCCAACCCCTAGAACCATTCATCCTTCGAACCATCAACCATCCACTTCTCAAATATTCACCCCTCGAACCATCAACCATCCACCATTCCAACCATCTACCACCTTTAACACTTGCTTCCTACACACTAGAGGTTTCGAGTAGAGGGAGTACGAAGGTCTGACAAGATAATTCAAATAGAGACATTTCGACTTCAGGGTTCGAGTGGAGATGTTCGAGTTCAGATGGTTCGAGTGCTAAGAGTTTGAATGGTGACCTATTGTAGGCCCCGTTGTCGACAGCCCGCGCTTCGCGCGAGCTGGAAACCCCTATATATATATATATAGTCTAGTATCCTTCTTATATTTTTACACACATAAGAAAATCTCTCTTCTTCGTGGATGACCCCGATTTTCCACTATTTACTTAATTGTATTTTGTAAGCATTTATAAATTGTAACTTTGAGAGGTACGCCGACGACCTTCCAATGTTTAAGTAATCTGGAATGCGGCAAACCTAAAGTTGAGGTTGTTGTTTTGTTATGTCTCAATCATATGGACCGAGGTTATTGTTTTTATAGATGACATGTGAATAATATATAATGAGTTTTTTTCCTACTCCTTCTTTGTAAATTTAAAGTTCAGCATGCTGTTCTTTTTTTGTTGATGTCTGAATATTATCAACTGAGGTTTCTTTTTTCCCTGATGATGTTTAAGAACCTATATCCGAGGTTGCTAATTTATTTTTATAATAATATGGTCTGAGGTTTCTATTTTTTCATGTCGATGTTTATGAACTTGCAAATGACGTATGAAAAATCTAGGTTCACACTATTTATGCTTACAAATAACCTATTTTTTACGTGCATATATTAATGGCAGGTGTATCCACAAGGCATAACTCTATCTTTGGCATTTGAAATAAAATGCCATCAGCCACTTTGACAATTTAAGGAGCGACTTTGAATTTAGAAAGCATTTGACAAGTTCCTGATGCTCTACTCAGATGAGGATGAATTCAAGAAAGAATGGCCAACAATGAATAACTAATATCAACTAAAAAAGCATACTTGGTTCAAGTGATTGTACACGTTGCGAGATAAATGGTGCACAGCCCCGAGCTAGGATTACTTCTCAGCTAGGATATTGTCTTCAAAAAGATGTGAGAGTACTAATGCTCCTGTCAGTTTCAAAGCATCAAAGACTACAACACTCGTCAAATTGTATTAGATTTACAGTGCTATAATCCATAACTGGAGAACCAAAGAAGTAGAGAAGGAGTTTTACTGTTCCAAAGAATATACACACACAGGATCTGCAAATATTTCAGGCTTCAGTGGGATATCAGAATAACACCAAGATCATGTCTCGGAATGAACAGAGGAATCATGTGCATTTATGAAGTTTTGCACGAAAGCATTACCTCTAAAGCAGAATCAGTTTATACACAAAGCTAAGAGTAACTCAGAAGGCAAAAGTCAAATGTTTCTGCAAACACTTTGATGAAGTCTGGTTCCTCTGCAGGCACAACGTATTGCACATGTTCAACAAAACACAAATCCCGGTCGAGTACATAAGCTTGAGATTACGCCCGGACCCTAATTCCTATAGCAAGGCGATTTGCCTTGTTCCCTGCCTAAAATTTAGGTTGCTTCACAGGAGACCATCTCAAAGCTAAACTATAACAAAATCAATTTCCAAATAATATTAAAGATTTCATTTTTATTTCTTCATATGAAAAAGTGCAATTATGCCTTTGACAACTTAAAGTTTTCTCTTAAAACCCAAATTACAATTATTTGCCACATTTAGTTACTATAAAAAAAATTTATCTATCTATACTTAATACATTTATTTTAAAAATATTAATTTTATATAAAGTTTTATTTTAGACTGACGACCTATTTGACTGGTCATTTTATAATTGATGGAGTTATTAGGATGATGAGATTGTCTATTGTGAGGCAGCCTAAACTTTAGGCAGGGGCCATTATACAATTCTAACTCTATTCTACCTCCAGGGACATATCTCTAATAATTTTACAGGGACCTATCTCTAATTATTTTACAGGGACCTATTTCTAATATTTTTTCAGGGGCTTTTTGGTCAAAATTTTCCTATCATTTTTCCGCCAACTGCAATCTGCAAAAAATAAATAAAAAACTATCTAAAAACTATTTAAAAGTAAAAAAAAATCAATATGATCATCAAGTTAAAAATTATAAACATTAGTTACAACTAGCAAAACATCACGAAAAATCATAAAACATCAACCAAAAAATTGCAGCAAAAAATATATAAAAAATCAAATAAAAATCAACAAAAAATTGAAAATTCATCGACTACAACTAACAAAAAAAGTCAAAATCATAAAAACATCAACAAAGCTTAAATTGTCAATTTTTTTAAAAAGATTACAAACATCAACTTACACCACCCAAAAGATAAAAACATCAATTTCTATCATCTAAACTTCACCCGATAAATGAAAAACGTCAACATAAGGGAAAAAAAGGCTACAAAACATCAACCATATCACAAAAAAAAGTTACAAACATCAACCCTCTCACCTAAAACTCACCTAGAAAATTAAAAACATCAACATGAAAGAAAAAAAGCTAATAATATCAACTCATATAACCCTAAAAAACTACAAAACATCGACTCAAATCTACTAAAACTCACCAGAAGAATGAAAAACAACATGAGTGGGAAAAAACTAAAAACTAAACAACTTTTTTTTTCCCGTAAAAACCATCCAAAGATGGGGGAAATTATATTAGGCCTTCCCAAGCCATGTAAAATAACAGAAAATGAAAACAGGAACAGAAAATGAAGCCATTGGCTTAGTTGGAATTTACATGAGGGAGCTAAAGCTAATGAAGCAACATTTGTTGCTTCGAAAATGTAGTAAAAAACTAGCTAATTGTTGGAGGATTACGAAGACTGTTAGTAAATTTAGGAAAAATATCGAACTTATTAGTGAATCGAAAGATCGAGACACAGGTCAGTCAGACACATCCCAAAAGCACTAAGGAGCCTATCTTCTAGATAAAAGTATCGAAAGAGTAGCTAATTTCAACAAAGAAAAATAGCATCAAGCAAATCACTTCATCCTTAAGCCTTCATTGCCTTTAAAAACCGCATTCAATACACCTGCAAGTAACATTTTATCAGTAGCATCCATTCAATGTAAAAATCTTAAGGAAGGTGTACCTATCTTATCTAGTCTAAGTAGCCCCTGAATGTTATTAGATAACATATTAAAAGTAAACATGGATACACTAGTCTCAGCTTTGAGACATGTCTTAGCAAGAGCATCAGCTACCAGATTAGCTTGCCTCTGAATATGAACAAGAATAATATTTCCCAAGATTTGCTTTGTGTCATCAGCTAATTGAAACAGTGGCCAGGGGCCATATAATGGATCAATAACTGACTTCACAGCCTTCATACAGTCAGATTCAAGGCAAGCATGAGTAAAGAAACCAGCATATTTATGTATGGAAAACTTTATTGCCTTCATTTCAGCTTCCTGAGGGGAATTAGCAGCTGTAAATTTAGTATGAGCAGCAATAAAGCCACCCCTGCTATCTCTTATGATCATACCAATTCCACACATATTCAATTGACCATTCCATGCAGCATCTACGTTAATTTTATAACCCCTACATGGTTTAGTCCAAGCAATTTTAAGGATTTTCAGCTTTGGAGGTAGTTTAATTAGAGGGAGAAAAGAGTGATCAGCAATGTCAATGTCTACTTTAGCTTTTATGAAAACAGGTTTAGCAGTGAACATATAAAAAATTTGTTCCTTGATGTGAGATAAGACTAAACCTGTTAATGGGATGGCAGAATCATACAAAATTTTGTTCCTCATTTTCCACAAATGCCAACATGTAATAGCAGCAGCAGATCTAATAATTTCAGAGTGGAGAGCGCTCAGACCAGAATATGTCAAGTAGCAAGAAAGTCTATCCCATATAGATGGGTAAACCATTCCTGAAATTCCCATGAATGAGTGGACTACTTTCCAAATTTGAACAGCAAATGAACACGAATTAAAAAAATGATCCAATGAATCCTCATGATTATTACACATACAGCACTTAGAAGGCAGTGAGAATCTCAAATTGCGCAGGACATTGTCAAAGGGAAGAAAAGAATTCATCATTTTCCACATGAAGACAGAAATCTTTTTTTCAATTCTTGAACTCCAAATATATTGAACAGAAAGGACAGTACCTCTCTGATTTCTGAGCAGGAGATAAGTGGATTTAAAAGAGAATTCACCTTTGGGACCCGGTTTCCATATGAGTCTATCTTTCCTGTGTGAAAATAGATTTGCTTCCTGTAAAAGAGTGACAGCATGAGGGGATAGAAAAGGGGAAATTTCCTGAAGCATAAATGATTTGTTTGTAATGAAGTCTAAGACTGTACATGAGTACGAAATATTGACAAGGTTTGGATCACACAAATCCTCAACTGGACCAATATCTAATCAGTTTGAGGTCCAGAAATTACAATCTCATCTTCCCACTATAACCCTGGAGTTAGTTTCTTCCCAAGTATTAATTTCACTGATTCTCTTCCAGTTTGGGGAGTTTCTGGAAGAGAAAGGCAGTGATGCAACTAGGTGAGTCCATAGTGCCTCAGCCTTTTGAAACTTCCACCACAACTTAACTGAGCATGTTTTTATGATGGTGGTTATTGATCTAAAACCTGGACCATTTTGGTTTATGGGATAGCAAAGTGCATCCCATTTCCTCCATGATCTTTTAGGTTTTTGATCAATATTCCCCCAAAAAAATTTACTGAGTTTTTTCTCTATGGCAGAAATGATCTCATTGCTAGGCTTTAGGACTGACCATATATGTTGAGGAATGGAGTAGATACATGACTGTATTAATGTGATTTTCCCCCCAGTAGAGAGCCACCTGTTTTTCCAACCCCCAATCCTATTATCTATCTGCTCAATTATAGGTTGGAAATAGATTTTCCTGGCTATCCTTGTGAAAATGGGAACTCCCAGATATGTGAAGGGGAATCTACCAATTTTCATACCTAGAGCCCTTCTTATATTGCTGACTTTATGAACAGAGGCATGTTTTCCTATGTAGATGTCACTTTTACTGTAATTTATCTTTTGGCCAGTAACATCTTCAAATTTTGCGAGGAAGGCCTTAAATCTGATCAGTGTTTGATTATTTACTGTTAAGAAGACCACGGTATCATCAGCATAAGATAAGTGTGAGATTTGTAGGGCATTACCTGGTAGATCATAATATGAGAGTTTACCATTCAGAAAAATGAAAGCTAAAATCCTGGTAAAGGACTCAGAGAAGATATTAAAAGAAAAGGGGAGAGGGGATCTCCCCGTTTAATTCCCCTTGTAGACTGAAAATAACCTACAGGCTTACCATTTATAAGGATTGAGAACCAGGCCTATGCTAAATTCTTCATAATGATGAAGATGAATTTTGCAGAAAAACCAAATCTAGCAAGAACAGAATAAAGGAATGACCACTTAACTCTATCAAAGGCTTTCTTAAGATCAAGTTTAACAATGCAATTGGGATCCCTTTTTTTCCTGTTAAAAAACCTGACCGTTTCTTGCAGGTAGATGACATTATCCGATATGTCTCTTCCTTTAAGAAAAGCTGTTTGATGTGGGGAAATAATTTTTGGCATTATAGACTTAAGTCTTTCCATTAACACTTTGGAAAAGATTTTGTTAAGAACATTGGAGAGACTTATTGGTCTGTAATCATCAAATGAGATAGGGGTTTGTTTTTTCGGGATAATGGCAATCCAGGTGCTACCAATACAACAAGAAAATCATTTACAGCAGACAGTAAATCCATAGCAATTATATCCCAAGAATTAATGTAGAATTTAGCTGTGAATCCATCAGGCCCCGGACTGCTATTCTTATTCAAACTTAGCACAATATCCCTAAGTTCAATCAGTGAGGCAGGTTGCAGGAGTCTCTCATTTTCTTCCTGAGTGATCAGTTTAGGAATTTGGCTAAGGAAGTGTGATTTGTAAAAATTGCTATCAGAGGGACTGTCTTCTATTAAAAGATCTTGGTAATAGTGAATGGCATCATTTTCAATATCCTGTATACTATCTATCCACTGGCCATTACTATTCCTAATTTTTGTAATCTTTAATCTGCACTTTCTCTCCTTGACCGAGTTATGGAAAAAACTAGTGTTATTGTCCCCCTCCTTTAGCCATTTAACCTTTGCCTTATGTTTCCAGAAACTTTTCTGCTCTACTAGAGACCTAACTAACTTAGCCTTGGCCTCTTTTAGCTTCAGCATATTTCCCTCAGAAGCATCTAGGTCATACTTCTGCTCCTGAGTGTGGAGAACAGCTTCAGCTTTTATGACATTATCAGTTATGTTACCAAAAATTTCTTTATTCCAAATTTTGAGCTCTTTTTTCAGTCTTACTAGCTTGAGGAAGAAACCAAGCATTCCTGATTTGTGATGAGGCAGATCCCAGTTTTGTCTAATCACTTCACTGAATTCTTTCCTTTTATACCATGTATTTAAGAATCTAAATGGTCTAGGAGTAGAAAGGATATCACTGCCAATAGTGAGAAGCATAGGATTGTGGTCAGAAGATATTCGATTCAAAATGTGGACAGATGATGTAGGAAAATTGGAAGACCATGAAGAGGTACAAGGCCTCTATCTAGTCTTTGAATAGTAGGGTTCCTTAGTCTGTTATTGCTCCAAGTGAACAGATTCCCAACTGTATTAATTTCTTCCAAAGCCATAACATTAATAAAATCCTTAAAGTCCCTCATACTACCTAGTTTAGGAGTAGAAGGACCTTTATATTCATTTATTGATGTTATAGCATTAAAATCACCTATGAAAATAGAATCAGAGTGGATTAATGACTTAAGATCAGACCAAAGGGAAGTCCTGCCATTTCTAGTTCTAAGTCCATACACAAAGAATGCATCCATACTTTTATTCAGAGTTAGACTATTCACATTAACAGCTAAAAATTGCAGATTATCACATTTCAAGGTTAGAGTTATGCTGGAGTTCCAGAAAAGCCAAATCTGGCCATTGCCAGCCTGCAAACAGTTATCAAAATGTAAACGATGTCTATAGGCATCACATTGCATATTATCATGTTTTGGTTCAATCAAGCATAAAAGATCTAAGCTGTGCCTATTTATCAAATTATGAAGTCTTAGCATAGAAATGTCCATTCCCCCAATGTTCCAAACCAGAAACTTAATCTTAAGTGTTGTGTTATTCATAAGGAAACATTGTTAGAGCTTTTTGATCTAGTCATGATAGTATTTAACTGTGTTAAATAGGTCTCATTCGTATGGTTATAAACTGTGTTTGTTTGTTTCCCTTTTTCGACTTGGATGATCCAGGGTGGGAACTAGATACCTGACTTACCTGGGTAACAACAGTATCATCACCAGTGTCAAAAGGAGCAGAAGTTGGGATGTCACTAGGAGGAGCCTCCTCATTGGATATATCCTCATCATCAAGTGGTAGGAACCTATTTTGCCTATGCTTCTGCTGGGAGAAAATGAAATTTTTTGCAGCAACAATAGAGTTAAAAGGGGAGAAAGGCTTACCCCGTTTGCTAGGAATGTCATCCTTAGCAAAACCTACCTTTTTATTGAGATGAGGAGGGGCAGATAAGGATTGTTTGGTCAAGTATATAGGAGACCGAAGGAGAGAATCCGAGGGCACATCAGTTTTAGCTTGATTCACTTTAAGTAATTCAGTATTGGCATTATTACCCTCAACTTTTTCCTGGTTAGGGATCAAAACTTGATTCCTATCTACAACTTGTTTCTCAACATCAGAGTCAATAATCAGCAGGTCAGGTTGCTCAGTAACATGATTATCTTTGTTTTGATTATCAGCCCTCTCATGAGTAGAAACCATATCCTCATTTTGATCAACATTTGTTTCCCCAGCCTCATTATGATCAACATTTTTAGTCTGAACTACTTTCTTTTTGGGACATATCTAAGATTCTGAGTAGACAGGATTTTCAGTTTATCAGAAACCGAAAAACCAGAACCCTCTGCCTTGTTAATTCTTTCATTTATTCGGCTGACTACACCCTGCTCATGATCATCATAAACCAATTGTTGATCCTTAGACTTTCCCGTATCACTATGGTTAGGGATAGGTTTATCCATCTTATATATCTTTGGCTTCTTAAATTCTGGATATAAGTAAATGCACAGGTTATCATCATGTCCTATAACTTTACAGTGGTGGCAATAAAGGGGAAGATCCTCGAATTCTAAGTGAAGTTTAACCACATTGTATTCTATTCCATCCTCCTCAATGCCCACTCTAATGAATGCCGGCTATTTTTTTAAGTCAATTTCAACGTACATCTTTACAGCAGATGGTCTAGTTAGGCAAGCAGTTGCAGAGTCCAATTTAATATAGTTACCTATCTGATTACCCATGGATTCTAGCATAGTGAGGTTATAGAAAAATACTGGAACATGATGGATAGTGACCCAAACAGGAACTATCGAGGATTCAACCTCGGGGGAGAAATCAGTAGTCCATTTAAGCACTTTCATGAGGGCATTATTGAAATTCCACTGACCTTTGATCCATAGTCACTGGTAATCTTCCTTGTCCTGGAAGCGGATCAGTACGTGCCTGAAGTCGATGGAGCCCAGCTGAAATTTACCTTTGAAGCCCACAGAGTTGAAACCGTCATTCAGAGCTGCCATGGATGGTTTCCCTCGTGCAAACTTACCCACCAAGGCATTTTGATAATGAGAAGCAAGGATTTCCGCCTCTTTCCTGGTTACCAGGAAAGATATTTCCCCCTTGTAGTTGGTTTTTGGGACAATTTCGGGATTAGAGGGGAGGGAAACAGATAGAGGTGGGGGTCAATTGCCCAAAGCTTGTAGAAAGGTTTTGGCCGGCGCAATTCCGACGCGGCCTGGCGGAGGAGCCGCCATGATTGGATCAAAGAAGATGCAGAAAGGACCGTTAGTGGTAGGAACAGTGAAAGTAAAAAGGAAAGAAGAAAAAGGATGAGAAATGGTATGTGTTTCGCACTTTGATCGCACACAGCTACAGTAATCGCACTTCGATTGCACTTCAGGTTACTGGCATTAAAACCTCAATAACAAAGCTACGATACCTCAAGAGTATGAATTATTCACTTTGAAAATCATAAAACATCAACAATTTTTTTTATTAAAAACTAAAAATATCAACGTATATCACCCAAAAGCTACAAAAATCAACATAAGAAAAAAGACACTACAAACATCAACTCATGTTACCAAAACCTTAGTCGAAAAATGAAAAACATCAATATGAAAAAAAAAACTAAATATATCAATCCATATCACCCAAAAAAACTACAAAAATCAACTCATATCAAGTAAACCTAACCCGAATAATGAAAAACATCAACATAAGAGAGAAAAACATGCAAACATCAACAAAAAACTACAGTACCTCAAGAATAAAAATTCTTCTTAAAAAAAAGAGAACCTGATGGGGGATTTGAACCCGGGTCTCTAACCTTAAAGTCTAGAGCAATAACCACTACACCAAAGACTCATTATTGAATATATACTCAGTCAAATAATATCAATTCTCATCATATACATCAAAAACATAAATTCTTCAAAATAAAGGTCATAGTGAGATATGAACCTCATACCTCTAACCTCAACAACAAGAGTACTAACCACTAGACCAAACAATATTTGCTGATAATATGCTCATTCAAGTAAATATTAAACCTTTTTTTTAACTGAAAGCACTCATCATGGATGAGCGGGGGTTTTTGTATTAAGGGATCCCACACCCTATGAAGCAGCCCAAAAGATTAATTTACAAAACAGTTATAGCATGGTCCTATGTCAAAACATGAAGCTCGTGATACTTGAATGAATTCTCTTGAATGTGTTTCCTTCTCTAAGCTCTCCACCCCTGTGTGAAGCTTATGAAGGCCAGACAATCAAGAGATTTCAGTCCAAGGAGAATACAATAAAGAACCTATCTAGTGTAGTGTTTTTTCCATCTAAATTAAGGGAACAGAGTTTCCATGCGGTTGAGAAACGAGAACCTTAGTGATGTTTGAATGTCGGTAAACTGAGTGGTGTATCCTCTTCTAATTGCCAGTTTTGCTAGGAAGTCTGGTGTTTGGTTTCCTTCTCTGTAGATGTGGCTGAAGATGGCCGTTTGAAAAGGTGAAGTAGCTAATTTGATCTGGTCCCGAAGCTGCAAAAGAGGCCACGGACAGATCTGATCATGGAAGATATGTATCGCCGCAGCACAATCCGATTGAATGTGAACATGCTCAGTCCTGTCCTTTGCAGCTTCCAATCCTGTAAGGATAACCAACATTTCAGCCTTTAGAACTACTAAATGAGGCATGAGATGGGTGTTATTTATTTCCATATAGCATGATTCAGCATGTACAGCCCTTTTATTATGATCTCTAAGAACACGCCCTAGCCCCAGATTATTCCCTTGTAAGGTAGCATCACAGTTAACGTTAAGTCCAAAGTATGGAGGTTCCCATTTTATTAAGTTTAGTATTCTCTTCGTTTTCCTTTTATAGGGAGGAACTAATCCCTTGGAGACCAAGTTACAATGTGTATGACAACTAACTTTAGGATGAACTGAGAAAGTCATAAAGCACAGATTAGAAATGTTTTTCCATTAAGCATGAACACAGCTTCTCATGTTATCATGAATCATTTTGTTTCTACCTTTCCATAATTCCCAACATATTAAGCAAGGAAGAACAATAATTATGGAGGAATGATGTGGTGAAGCAGGTTTTAAAGACCAATAGTATTCCACTCTTTCCCAAATAGTATTAAAAGATCTAGCTGGCAAATTCAGTGCCTCATGAAATTTATTCCAAAGAAACATAGCTGAGGCACATGAGTTGAAGTAATGAGAAATAGAGTCTATGTGTTCACAAGCTGTACATTTGGAAGGTAAATGAAGACCAAATTTCATGAGGATATCAGCAAAAGGTAAAGCACACAATAACATTTTCCACATAAAGAAACTGACTTTTTTGGCAGAACATGATTCCAAACGTTTGTAAAGATTTCCAGTTCAGGTTTTTTAGGTCTGTAAGCTTGATAAGCTGATTTAATAGTAAAAGAGCCATAAATATCAGGTTTCCAAATAATATAATCTTTCTGTTCTGTAAGAGACATATACTTCAACAGCTCCAGGTTTATGGCAGAGTTAAATAGATATGAGAGTTGAGGGATGTAGGTACCTTTGTTAAGCTGAAATTCAGCTACTGTAAGAAATGGAAAAGGAACTTGTACCTGGGCTTCCACCTGGTTAATGAGAGGTCCTAAGCCTAACCAATTTGCTATCCAAAAATTAGAAGATCCTTTACCTATGATTACCTGAGAATAAGATTCTGCCCAACTATTTACTTTTCTGTATCTAGCCCAGGTTTCTGATTTTCTGGCATGGGGGGTAATGACCACATGAATTTAGACCAATTTGACTGTCCTATTTGAAGTTTCCACCAGATTTTAGTAGAAAATGAATTAATTATTGATTGAATATGCCTTATACCTAACCCTTGTTCTTTCTGTGGATATGAAATTCTATTCCAAGATATCCAGTGCTTATTAAGTCCATATTCTGTTTTACCCCATAAGAAATTACTAAAGATGGATTTAAGCTTGTGAATAGTGTGCTTAGTTGGTGGTGACAGCCCATGTGTGTTGAGGTATAGCTGTCAAAACATGGTTTATCAAGATAATTTTACCCCTTACTGACAACCATTGGTTTTTCCAGTTGGATATTTTGCTGTTCACTGAGTCAATTAATGTTTTGAAGTGCATATTTAGTTTTCTTCCTTTGAAGACAGTGACCCCTAAATAAGAGAAAGGTAATGTTCCTTGGGTCATGTTGGTTAAGTCTTTAATCTCCTTCTTCTTATTACTACTTAACTCCACTGAGTAATATGCACCTTTCAGAAAGTTTATTTTTTGTCCTGTGCCTTTTTGGTAAATTTCCAAAAGCCTCATTATGTTTTGTAGGGATTTTTTTGTCCCCTTTAGAAAAACCACGGTGTTATCAGCGAAAGATAACTGATTTATTGTATTTGATAGTCCTGGAGTTTTAAATTGTTTAATGTTCCCATTTAAAAATTGAATCCTGAGATTTCTAGTTAGAAGTTCTGTCTAGATGTTAAAGAGGAAGGGTGATAGTGGATCTCCTTGTTTTAAACCTCTAGTAGGTTTAAAAAAAACCACAAGGTGATCCATTTATCAGAATAGAAAACTAGGTTGAGTTTATGTTATTCATTATGATTTTTACTATATGACCATGAAATCCCAATTGCAGTAAAAGAGAGTTGATGGTTGACCATGAAACACGGTCAAAAGCCTTCATCATGTCTAATTTAAGGATTAGATTTGATGATTCATTTTTCTTATCGAGCATCCTAACTGCCTCCTTCATCATAAGAATATTATCCACAATATCCCTACCCTTTAGAAATGCTGACTGTTCTTCTGAAATTAAGGAGCTCATGAGTGGTTTAATTCTTTCTACCATGATTTTAGACATCAGTTTATTAATGAAATTGGATAGACTTATGGGTCTAAATTCACTGAAATCTTTAGGGGTTTTTGTTTTTGGTATTAATGCAATCAGTGTGCTTGCCACTGAAATTGGGATGGGAATACCAACTTGGTATTCCAGCATTGCAGTTAAAACATCAGTTTTGATTATCTCCCAAGCTTTTCTGTAAAAGAGCCCTGGGAAACCATTTGGTCCAGGGGCTGCAGATGGAGAAAATTCAAAGACAACAGATTTGATTTTATCCAATGTTATAGGTTTTAACAATTGGATGTTGTCATGGTCAGAGATAGAAGAGTGGATTTCCTTCATTAGGAATGACAGGCATTGGCCAGATGGATCATCATTTTCATCAGATAAAAGTGTTTTGAAAAAATTAACTGCTGCCTCCTCTATTAGGGACTGAGAATTCAACCAGATACCATCCTGGTCTTGTATTTTCATGATTGCTAGTCTTGCATGGTTTTCAGTGATAGAATTATGAAAGTATTTAGAATTTAAATCCCCATCTTTAAGCCACTTCGTTATTGTCTTTTGTGTCAGGAAAATGTTTTGTTCAACCAAATGCCTAGTTAGAACTGCCTTAGCCTTGTTCAAGTTAATTCTGTCAGTAACTGAGTGTGATCTGTCATAAAGGGATTCCAAGTTAGCAACTTCTGTTTCTGATCTAGTTATGTTGTCCTGTACATTACCAAAGACCAGTTTGTTCCATGTTTTAATTTCTTTTTTAAGTCTTTTAAGTTTTAACGAGAAACCAACTAGACCTTGTTCCAGGATGGGTTGGGACCAGCTGTTGGAGATGAGATCCATAAATTCATTTATGTTAAACCACATTTCCTGAAACCTAAAGGGTTTAGGGGATAAGGTGTCTGAATTTCAAATGTCTAGTAACATTGGGGAGTGATCAGATGATGTTCTACTAAGGATTTGGACAGAGGAGTGGTTAAATAGGTTGAAAAAACCATTATTTCCCATAACCCTATCTAATCTCTTTGAGGTTGGGTTTACCGCTCTATTGTTGCTCCATGTTAGGTGGTTTCCTACCGTTTTTAAATCTGATATTTGAACTTCATTGATAAAGGAATCAAAATCAGTAATAGAGTTTAAATTTGGAGAACTAGGGCCTGAGTATTCATCAATAGACCTTATGACATTGAAGTCCCCACCAATCAGAGATGGGGATGAATCAAACCTATTTTTCAAATCATTATAAACCTGAAGTCTATCCTCTCTATTGTGTGGAGCATAGATGAAGAAAGCCTTAATTATCTCTGCCCTAGCTTTTATAGTTATTTCCACTTGAATGAAATGATTACGGTTTGCTAGCAGGTTTATGTCAATCCTATCAGAGTACATGATCCATATCTTATTATGTATCAGACCTAAATGATGACGAAAACAAAACATCTTTTTGTACATGTCTAGCTGATTTAATTTGCCTTTAGGTTCAATAATAACTAGTAAGTCCAGTTTATGTTTTTTAGACAAATGTTTTAGCCTAACTTTAGAAGTTGATAATCCTCTAACATTCCAAATTAAGCATTTAACTGTCATTGGAAACTTTATTTTTTGAAGCTAACCTGGAACTCCTCTTGGGGAGATTAACCTGTGATGATGTTTGTGTTTCCAGTGGCTCAGCAGGTAGGTCACTTAGAATTTGATCTTGTTGTATATCCTTTCTGTAAGCCTCTTAAACTGAGAGTGTTGATGTGTGGAAGCTTCTCCTTAACCTGTGAGGAGTCAATATCTGAAAAAGTTTCCTTGTTAGGGATCCAGGAAAACTGATCAGACAAGAAAATATCTGAATTTATGGGAACTTTCACTTTATCACATATAGTATCATCCTTAAAGGATGTTGAAAGGATATTCTTCTTCTGTGGAGATGAAGGAGCTGTGTTTTAGCCTCTGGATTCATATCCTTCCTCTAGGTGATCTTCCATTGAGTTGGTGTCCGAACCATTTCCTTAAGTATCTATGGTTTGCTGATTTTGGAACCTTTCATGGGATAGCTGAGTGTTCATTTCTGAGTGATCCCCTGCAATTCTATCAGGATTTTCTTGTTGTTCATTATTTTCTGTCTGTAAGCCATAATCCTGCTGACCCACTGATTTTATTCCCTCTAAGATAGCAAATCTATTTCCAGAATGGGAGGCATTGTATTCCGCACTTCGTGTGGGAACCACAGGGGTTGGGGTGGGAGTTTTCTGAT
This sequence comes from Rubia yunnanensis, assembly GCA_037428765.1. Taxonomy (NCBI): domain Eukaryota; kingdom Viridiplantae; phylum Streptophyta; class Magnoliopsida; order Gentianales; family Rubiaceae; genus Rubia; species Rubia yunnanensis. Next base: position 40,105,704 of record CM075068.1, read on the forward strand.
GATTTTGGTTAGGCTTGGGTTGGTATACCTTAGTGATGGCTTGTTGTTTTTCCTTAGTATTATTTGTTAAGTTTCTGATTTCCCATGACTTGTCAGTCATAGAATGTTTAGGATCAGAAACCTTCCTTATGTTGTGAACTCTTGAATCCTGTTGTTCCATTTGGTTTGCATTATTCACCACTAGATCTCTTTTACAGTAGAATTCACTATGACCAAGCTTAAGGCATTTTTTACAGTATTGTGAGAAATCCTCATAGGATATAGCATAAGATTTGTTGTGAGCTATAGAGCCAAGCCTAATCTTACTTGGTCTCGGTTTGGACACATCCATTTCTACACACAATCGAATTGTGGAATGCCTAGTTAAGTTTTTAGTGGGAGCATCAGCAAATAAGAGTTCTCCTAAGGAATTCCCCAAATCAGTAATAGCTTTAGGGTGGAAGAAATATACCGGAGGGAATTCGACTGTCAGCCACACTGGAGCTAGAGCTGATTCCTCATCATAGTCAAAGTTTTTTGTCCATTTGATGATGCGCATGATGGTGCCTCCCATGGACCATGTTCTTTTTAGCCAGCAACGGTGATAGTCTTCGTCTAAATTGAAGGTAATTCTGATGTGCCTGGAGTCCATTGCCGAAAGGTGAGCCTCGCCTTTAAACCCTATGGTCTTGATTTGAGTTCTGAGGAACTCCATTGTTGGGCGACCTCTGCTGAATTTTCCGATTAGGGCTTTGGAGAAAGGAGCAGCAAGAATGTCGATTTCTTCCTCCGGATATAAAACTGCAAGTTCCCCTTTGTAATTGAAATGGGGATGGAGATCTGATGCAGGGGGGATGGGGAGTTGGGAGTTTTGTTTGAGAGCTTGTGCGAAGGTTTGGTTTGCCAAGTTCCATGGCATCGCCGCCATGGCCGGAATTTGGTGAAGACGTTATACAGTAGTTTGCTTTTTCAGACAGAGAGCGTTTTCAGAGAGCGTTTTCCAAATATTAAACCTCAACAACTCTTTGAAAAAAAATAAAACACAAAATTAAACCTCACCTCTCATAAGCAGAAGCTTAGCTATCCGTCGTCTACCGTCGCCGCCCACCGCCATTTGTGCGTGTTTTCATGCGCGGTCTTCTTCTTCACCGAGGCCCATGGATCTTATGTGCATGAAGGAAAACCACACCGCTTTGCTGCCGCTTGATAGAAAACTGCAGTCGTAAGGCCTCACCGCCGTGGTGGAGCCATCGTCGTGGATCTATCACAGAGGAAAATTGCAGATGTCGTGGATCCATCACCTTGCCTCGCTGCCTGCATCCCTAATGCTATTGTCAACTTACCCTAGCATCGTTTCTCGCATTGTCGCCAGCATTCAACTCAGATATGAATTGCAGTGGCTTAGGCTTAGGGTGCTCCACTGCCCCAGAGCAGTAATCGGCGTTGCGAACCAGAAGAAGAAGAAGAAACGCAACAATGGATTCAAAATTTTGAGCTTAGGGTTTCACAATGTTGAATTTTAGAGAACGACGACACAAGAATTCTGGTGAGATTCCGGCGAGATACCAACGCAAGCGCTTGCAGAAATATGGTGGAAGCCGGTGGTAACCATTAGCCAAAGGTAGTTTCCGATCAGACGAGGAGGAAAGAAAAATGAAAATTATGATATTTTTGTGATAAATATGGTATTTTGATAATTGCACAACAGGTCCATAAATATATTAGCATATTATAAAAAAACCCCATCCCAAATGAAATTTACAATACTTGCACAATGAACCCTGGTCTAAAGTTAAGGCTTCCTAAAACAAGACTTTATGTAGGATGATTTAATGTTTGTTTATTGCAACAAAATTCTTATAACTTTGATTTTTGTAAAAAATGTATCACAATATTTAAATAATTATAATTTGACTCTAAAAATTATTGAAATGATGTTTACTGATCGGTCTAACCATTAGTCGATCTAATAGAAGACTTTCTCTTAATTTATAGTATTGATATTTAAATGAAATAAAATTGGAGTTGAATATTACTAAATTATTGTTTTTATGCACTAAATATCTTAAGTAGCTATAATCAAGGGCAAAGTCTTGGAAACACCACCTTTCTATAGGCATCTGGAGACGGGGTTTAACTAGAATTATAGAAAGGTAACAAGTATTAGTTTCAATATTAAAAATTTATTATGTAATATATAGTTGATCCTTAATTTTACTTTTCTTAATAAGGAGGACTCATTATTTAAAAGGGACCATTGTGGAGTTTTAAAAAACACTCCTTAATAAGGAGTTACTCATTAATTAAGGAGTAGGTGACTCTTTATGTGTGAAATGCCAACCATCTAATGATTGTCAGATGATATGATTTTTTTGTATTTTTAATTAATTATAATGTAAAATAAAAAAATTAATAAGTACTTATTTAAGGATATTTATTATTAATAGTTAATTTTTACCTACTTATATTAAAATTTATAATGTATATCAAAAAGTATTTGTTATGTCCACTACTATTTTGGATGCTTTAAGCAATTGGAGAATGAATTTGGAAGGGTTTCTCGTCATACTTAAACGCGGACTCAAATGAAGAATGGTAGGGACGCGGAGCGGTGATCCAGTGAAGTCTTTTTTTTTTTTTTTTTGAAAACTACTCGAATACCTGTTTTTTCTAATAAAAAATCAATTACAACAATATTACTGTCCTAAAATATTTAAGTTGAATTCATTTTTATTTTTATGTGAAAACGTACAACTATGCCATTTGACATACTTACCAAATATTGTAAATGTGTAATACTCCTCTCGCCCCATTCTAAATTCCTTGTTTATTTCCTCATATTCTTAAATAAGAATATTTGACTGTAAATATTTCTAGTTGCTTATAATAATACCACATAAAAAATTAATATTTGAAAAAAGAGTCTGTCTCTTGTGAGACTATCTCATGGTGAGACCAAGGACTAGAGGCAAAATAGGAAAAGAGCAAACTAAATTCGGGGATAAAAAACTAATAGAACTGGACTAAATTGCAAATTATCACAATTACACATTAAATTCCTGAACTTTTAAAACATCAATATGAAACCCCATCTTGAAATCTTTGCAATTTAATCCATGGTCTCAACGTGAGACGGTCTTACACAAGACTTTGTCTTTGAAAAATAGATGTTAAGATATACTAACAATATTTCACATGATAATTTTATTATTTATAGATTAATTTATATTCAGGGGTTAAAGTTTACAAAATTTAAGTCTGAAAAAGTAAATAAACAATTTAGAGTATGACGATGGGAGTAGAAGTTTAAGTGTCATCACCTTTTTTGTCACGTCAGTCCTGTTCATATTTAATTGTTTTAAAAATCTCTCTATCTATAATTAATGGGAGAGATGGGAACTTGTTAGGTAGCCTAAAGTTTAGGTAGGGACCAAGGCAAACTACCTTGCTAAATGATTTAGGGTTTGCGTGCAAATACTTTTTTTTGGTGCATTGGTTGCAAAAGATGAGAAAATGGAGGGACTTTTGTGCAAATATCAAAAGAAAAATATCCAAATCCATAATAACTGTTCTCTCTCTAATCTCATCTTCCCCAAATTTAAGCCGAATTTCGCTCAATCTGACCTTCATCACCTAAATCAAACCTCAATGCAATCTAGACGAAATTCACCTCCAAATTCTGCAGCTTCTTGACGGATTCAAAGCAATTAACACGGACAAGGCTTCAAGCAACGAAAATTATGAAGATTCGTCCGAGTAAAAATATTTCTCCTAAAATCCGCTTAAATTTGTGCAATGCTAACATGAATGTGATAAAAATGATGTTTTAGTTGTTCAAATTGACGTCTATTTTTGGTAGGGAAGCGGAGCAGACTTCCAATAAAATCTATTTTTGTTTGAATAGTACTCAAATATCCTGTTTTTTCTAATAAAAAAATCGATTACAACAATACTACCGTCCTAAAATATTTAAGTTGATTTTGTTTTTATTTTTATGTGAAAACGTACAACTATGCCATTTGACTTACTTACTTACCTAATATTGTAAATGTGCAATACCCCTTCCGTCCTATTCTAAATTGCTTATATATATTTTTACGTTCTTGATGAAGATGCCAAGATGACTACCACCATAAATGAAGACATTCCACGACTTGATCAAACATTTAAAGGATATGTTCGAGATCCTCTAAGTGACATGGCAGGACCTATGACTAGGTCAAGGACTAAGCTTAGGGATGCTGCTTTAAATGCTTTGATTGATCGCCTTTATGATGAAGAATTGAAGAAGAAGTCACCATCGACATCTTGGATTCATTATTCAAGATTGTCGACGAACTGAAGACATCATGAAGAACACTATACTCTTTTTTCCCACTGGGTTTTTTATGAGGTAGTGTGATCACTGTAAAATAATGTCATTTTGGGTTTATTGGACTGATAGCTCGGCCATGTGGGGTTTGAAGAGCTGAATTTCAAAAATACAGTCCATTAAGGTTTAGTATATTCAGTTTTATTCTAATTAGAATTATATTTGGTAAGATTAGATAAGGTAATATTCTTCAAGGTTACTTCTTGAAGAATTCAACCTGATTACCTTAGATTACCATTTATTTTAGGTATTTTAGTTAAATATGGTTTTAGCTTCTTAAAGCTGCCATAAGTCGATTCAGTTTCCATTTGTGATTAGGGTTTGAGGTAAGATTGTAACCCTATAAAAAGGGAGGCCTTATGGACGAAAATTACAACCTTTCATCAATCAAATATACAACCTTTTGAGTTCATACTCTTTGCTTGCGAGCTATTCCATTGTTGCTTAACCCCGAGGGCTAGTTAAGTATCAATAAACCTTGTAATCTGATCCTGAGGGCTAGTTAGAGAGCAAGTCGAAGTTAGGCGTACCCCGAGGGCTAGACTCCTGAATTTCGTGCGAGATAGTGCGGGTTTGCAGATCCCTTCACTGGATCAAAGATATTAATTCCGTGAATCATGAGTCTTCGCAAGGAGATTCATATCAGTTGGTATCAGAGCAAAGCGAAAGATCGACTGAGGCTGAAAAAAAGGAAAAAAAAGGGGTTTCGAGCTTGCATTAATTTATTTTTGAATTATATATATATATAGACTCTTTCGTGTCGTGTTTTAACTGTGTTTGTTTGATCTTTCTTACAAGGAGGATTGAATCTAGAGTCGAAGGACGTCGAAGGGTCTGAGAGTTAGAATACTTCGGTATTACTATCCGCCTTCACCTTCATCAATCGAGTCAGGAGGACATCGAAGGGTCTGAGCGTTAACAAGTATTATCCGCCTTCACCTCCTGGTCAGTTTCGTAGTTTTTAGTAGTTCAAACAGTTTATGTGTTTGTGATATTTTCATCAACTCTTCTGAAAATTATTGCATGTTCATAATCCTATTTGTTTTCTTTATCGTTCTTTGATTATGTGATCTAGAATTGTTCTTTGATTCTTGATTACACCTTATTAAAAAAAAAAGAGTCTTGTGTCGTTTTCCATATATATAGTGTCATATTTTTTATCCTTACGATCTTGAATACCTCGAAGTTCATTGGAATCAAGAGGAAGTTGTCGTAGTTTTCTTATTCCAAGTTTTGTATAGGCGATTCTTGTTCCAAAAATTTTCCAAAATAAAAAAAAGGTAGCATATTTTGGGTTTCAAAATTGGAATTCAGGATTTGAAATCTGAAATTTGGGGAGATTTGCAATTTTCAAAAGTTTGGGGGCAGATTTACAATTTCCAAAAATTTTGGTAATTGTGACCGAAATTTTTCTTGGGGAATAACATTCTGTTTGTGAGTTTTATAGTACCAAAAAAAAAGGAAAAAATGAATTGTGGCTGAAAAAAAAGGAAAGAAAAAGGAATCCCGTTTGAAAAAGGAAAAGAAAAAGTCAAAATCCTGATCGGGAGAGAAAAAGGAAATAAAAGTCAATTGAGAGAGGAGTTTTGATCTGAATTTTTTTGACTTGGGGGACAAGTAAGTCATTAAAATAATTTTCCACAAGGGATTTGGATTTAAGTTCCTATTCCAATTTGTTCTTGAATTTTCGGAACCTATCTGTAGCATATATAAAGCAATCTTGTATTAGTCATAATTCATTCAATACAGCTCCGATTCGTTCCATTCAAATTGTGTTTTCTTCCTTATTCTTTGTAGAATTTGGAATTCCAGATTGTAGAGCCAAATTTTGAGTTTATATATTTTAAAATTTCGAAATAATTTCTGCAGTACTCATCTCCATAGTTTGCTTTGAATTGCGGTGAATTGATCAGTTGTCCTCGCATTAGCCTTCGCCTTGTGAGTTGTGAGTGTTATACACTTGGTTAGTGACCTTACTAAACAAAGGGAAGGGGGGACAATTTTTTTAACTAACCGTTTGATTTTCTTAGCAGTTAGCGAAGATGGGGGACGAAAATCTATTTGCCCCGCCTTTTGTTAGCAATCCTAACAATTTGCCGTTGACAAACACCTCTAAGGGCGGGCATGGTAGTCATCCATGTGAAGAGGCTCCAAATAGTTGGGAGCGACATCGAATTAATCTAAATGAAGCCAATGATCCTGATCAGTTTGCTGTCGCAATAAATGCACTTATGAGTGAAGTGCAAAGGTTGGCGAGAAAAGTTGATAGCATGGCACCGCCTACACCTACATCATCGATCAAGAGGGAAGAAACCAAGAAATATGTCCGTCAATTCAATGGTTCTGGAAGTTCAGATGATTATTCTGATGATGGTTCAGAAAGGCAATCACACTGAGGGTCTTCTAGAAGGCATCGCCCCAGTAAACCTCATTCCCGAAGGAGAGTGAAGATTAATTCAGGATCTGATTCAGGTTCTGATAAAGCTCGAGATATCAAGGGTTTGAAATATGACATCCCTCGATTTGATGGTCAACACAATCCAGTGAAGTATCTTGATTGGGAGCGATAGATTGAGAATCTGTTTGATCTCAATAACTATCGGGAGAAGGAGAAAGTCAAAGTGGCACAGTATCCTTCACTCATTATGCGGCTGAGTGGTGGAAAAATAAAAAGGAGTCGCGATATCTTGCCGGAAAGAAACCTATCTCCACATGAGAGAGACTGAGTCCGAGCTTTGCGAATATCATGTTCCGCTACTTACTTGGTGGAACAACATTCTTATCTGTCCAACATGAAGCAAGGAAATTGCATAGTTGATGAATACTGGCAAGATCTTGAGTTGACCATGAGAAGGGTTGGAATGAAAGAAGATGACGCATTCATCAAAAATTGTTTCTTTGAAGGCTTGCGTGAAAACCTTCAAATGCCAGTTAAGCTTCAACATCACATATCTATGAATGATTTATTGGTGAAAGCAAGGTTAGTTGAGAGTACCCTGCGACCAAGGAGGCCACAGCCTTGTTTTCCAAGTCAACGACCAGGGTTTGACTCCGAAAACCCTAGTTATGGCCGCAGTAGGGGCCCACCCATGGAAGGAAGAGGATCGGTTCAGACTTATTCAAATCCAACGTATAATCCTACTGAGAGGAGGGCGACACCACCAACCCAACAGGTTTCAAAAATTCCAGGTAAGTCTTCTACTTCTTCATCAAATTCAGTTTCTGTTAACTCTCCTACTTGTTTTCATTGTAAAGAAAGAGGACATGTCCGTAATAACTTTCCTCATGCACGAGTGCTAAAAACACTTGAAGAATAAGATGAAGAAGATGAATATGCTGATATGCCACCATTGTGTGAAAGTGGTGAAGAACAGGTAGATGAAGAGATCATCATAAATGATCATGGTGAACAGGGTCCAGAAACACAAGGTAACTTCGTGTCATTAAGAGTTCTAAACTCTCAAATAGCTGAGACACAGGTACAAAGGATTAACATTTTTCATACTCGTTGCCTTGTGAAAGATAAGAATTGTTTACTGATTATTGATGGTGGTTCTTGTGCTAATATTGTGTTCAATCTTCTTGTTAAATCATTGTCTTTGCTTGTGACTACTCATCCATCACCATATAAACTTATTTGGTTAAATGGTAGTGATGAAATTAGGGTTAACAAACAATGCACGATTAACTTTAAGACTGGAAAATATCATGATTCTATCTTATGTGATGTTATACCTATGGAAGCTAGTCATATTTTGTTAGGGAGACCTTGGCAGTTTGATCATAAATCTATGCATGATGGTTACACTAACAAAATTACTGTGATTAAGGATAGAACAAGGTATACTTTGGTTCCATTATCTCCAGTGGAAGTTTTAGAGGCACAGAGACGCATGAGAGTCGATAAAGAGAAGTTTGCGACTGATGTGCAAATGGCCGGCCAAAACCCTAGCAAGGGCTTGAAGGAGATCGGCCACAAGGTGAAGAATGGAGGCAAAAACCTTGATAATTTCGACCAAATATCAAGGGAGGCCGTCCCAGGTAAGCCAGGTAAGTCTACGAAAGATTCTGATAAGTCGCGTAAAATCCTATCTTCACATCTTAGTCCTTTGCCATCAATTTACATGATGGGACATGAACTTCCTAATGATTCTAGTAGTTTGTTTTATGCATTAATTAGGGATGTGAATCGTGCGTTTGCTAATCATTCTTATGTGCTTATCATACATTTTAAAGAGAGCTATTTTGCTAGTGATGATATTCCTATGAATGTTCCTCCACAGTTTGCTCAGATGTTACAGGAATTTGAGGATGTCTTTCAGGAAGCCTTACCCGTGGGTTTACCACCTTTGCGAGGTATTGAACACCAGATTGACTTGATTCCGGGTTTGGTTATCCCAAATCGCCTGGCGTATGAAGCAAACCCTGAGGAGACAAAGGAACTACAACGACAAGTCGAGGAGTTACTTAAAAAAGGGTATGTACGAGAATCCCTATCTCCTTGTGCCGTGCCTGTCATTTTAGTTCCTAAGAAAGATAAAACTTGGCGTATGTGCATTGATTGCCGTGCTATTAGCAAGATTACCATTAAGTATTGCCATCCTATCCCTAGGTTAGATGATATGCTTGAAGATTTGCATAGATCTGTGATTTATACTAAAATTGATTTAACTCAGGGTTATCATCAGATTCAAATTAATGAGGGAGATGAATGGAAAACTGCATTTAAGACTAAGTTTGGGTTGTATGAATGGATCGTTATGCCTTTCGGTTTAACTAATGCACCTAGTACTTTTATGCGGTTGATGAATCATGTCTTAAGAAAGTTTATTGGTTGGTTTGTTGTGGTCTATTTTGATGACATATTGATTTATTCTAAGTCGACTGATGAACATATTGAGCATGTTAAAATGGTTCTTGTTGCACTCCGTGAGTCTTGTTTATATGCGAACATTAAGAAGTGCACATTTTGCGCTTCGGAAGTGGTGTTTCTCGATTTTGTGGTCTCTAAAGAGGGCATAAAAGTCGACGAAACCAAAATTGAGGCCATTCAGACCTGGCCGAGACCTACTAATGCCAACCAGGTACGTTCTTTTCATGGTTTAGCTAGTTTTTATAGACGGTTTGTGCGTGATTTCTCATCTATTGCTGCACCTCTAAATGAACTAGTTAAAAAGGATGTGAAATTTGTTTGGACTGATAGTCAAGAGAATGCATTTAATGAATTGAAAGTACGATTATGCAATGCTACTGTTCTTGCTTTACCTGATTTTAATGGTACTTTTGAGATTCATTGTGATGCTTCTGGTGCTGGTATTAGTGTTGTTTTGATGCAAGAGAATCGACCTATAGCTTACTTCAGTGAAAAGTTAAAGGGCGGTGCTCTAAACTATCCTGTGTATGATAAATAATTTTATGCAATTGTGCGTGCATTAGAAACTTGGCAACATTATTTATTGCATAAAGAATTTGTCATTCATAGTGATCATGAATCCTTGAAATACTTGAAGAGTCAGATGAAGTTGAATAGGCATCATGCTAAATGGTTTAGTTTAATTGAATCTTTTCCTTATGTGTTGCGTTACAAAAAGGGTAAAGAAAATGTTGTTGCTGATGCTTTGAGTTGTAGACATGTTTTACTTACACGTTTGGAATGCAGTATGCTAGGGTTTTCATTCGTGCAAGATTTATATGCGACCGATTCTGATTTTTCATCTATTTATGCTGCATGCGAAAATGGTGCTTATGAGAAGTTTTTTCGGCATGATGCTTTCTTGTTTATGAATAATAGGTTATGTATTCCTCAATGTTCTATGCGTGAATTACTTGTTAGAGAAGCTTATTCAGGTGGTTTAATGGGACATTTTGGTGCTTTTAAAACTTATAATTTGTTGCGAGAACACTTCTATTGGCCGAAAATGACACTTGCTATTGATAGGGTTTTTAGGAATTGTCTTGATTGCTTGAAGGCTAAGTCTAAAACTAAGCCTCATGGTCTTTATACTCCATTGCCTATTCCTACACATCCTTGGGTTGATATTTCCATGGATTTTATCCTAGGTTTGCCACGATCTCAGTCAGGTAATGATTCTATCTTTGTGGTTGTGGATAGATTTTTGAAAATGGCACATTTTATTCCTTGTAGGAAGACAGATGATGCAAAGCATGTTGCGGATCTATTTTTGAAGGAAGTAGTTCGGTTACATGGAATTCCTGCATCCATTGTCTCTGATCGTGATGTTAAATTTTTATCCTACTTTTGGAATACCTTGTGGCGTAAATTAGGGACAAAGTTGTTGTTTTTGACTGCCAGTCATCCTCAAACTGATGGACAAACAAAAGTGACCAATCGAACCCTAGGGGCTCTCCTGCGTGAACTAGTTCAGAAGAACTCAAAGAATTGGGAAAAATACATTCCGATTGCAGAGTTTGCTTACAATCGCACTATTCATTCTACTACTTCTTTATCTCCATTTGAAATTGTTCATGGTTTTCTACCTATTACACCTCTTGATCTACTTCCTTTGAATTTTAAACAGGTTAAAAACCTTGATGGAGAACAAAAAGCTGATTTTGTGAAGAAAATCCATGAGAAGGTGCGCATGAGAATTGAACGGACAAATACATAGAATGCTGATAAAGCTAATCAAAGCCGCAAGTTGATGAGGCTCAACGTGGGAGATTATGTTTGGGTTCATCTGCGGAAAGAGAGGTTTCCTTGGAAATCTAAGTTGAGTCCACGTGGAGATGGTCCTTTTAGAGTGTTGGATCGTGTGAACGACAATGCTTATAAGATTGAGTTACCAGATCATTATGGTGTTAGTGCGACCTTCAATGTTGCTGATTTATCTCCATTTACATTTGAAGACGATTCAGTTTCAAGGGCGAAACCTTTCGACCACAGAGGGAATGATGGAGATGCCAAGACGACTACCACCATAAATGAAGACATTCCACGACTTGATCAAACATTTAAAGGATATGTTCGAGATCCTCTAAGTGACATGGCAGGACCTATGACTAGGTCAAGGACTAAGCTTAGGGATGCTGCTTTAAATGGTTTGATTGATCGCCTTTATGATGAAGAATTGAAGAAGGAGTCACTATCGACATCTTGGATTCATTATTCAAGATTGTCGACGAACTGAAGACATCATGAAGAACACTATACTCTTTTTTCCCACTGGGTTTTTAATGAAGTAGTGTGATCACTGTAAAATAATATCATTTTGGGTTTATTGGACTGATAGCTCGGCCATGTGGTCTTTGAAGAGCTGAATTTCGAAAATACAGTCCATTAAGGTTTAGTATATTCAGTTTTATTCTTATTAGAATTATATTTGGTAAGATTAGATAAGGTAATATTCTTCAAGGTTACTTCTTGAAGAATTCAACCTAATTACCTTAGATTACCATTTATTTTAGGTATTTTAGTTAGATATGGTTTTAGCTTCTTAAAGCTGCCATAAGTCAATTTAGTTTCCATTTGTGATTAGGGTTTGAGGAAAGATTGTAACCCTATAAAAAGGGAGGCCTTATGGACGAAAATTACAACCTTTCATCAATCAAATATACAACATTTTGAGTTCATACTCTTTGCTTGCGAGCTATTCTATTGTTGCTTAACCCCGAGGGCTAGTTAAGTTTCAATAAACCTTGTAATCTGATCCCGAGGGCTAGTTAGAGAGCAAGTCGAAGTTAGGCGTACCCCGAGGGCTAGACTCCTGAATTTCGTGCGAGATAGTGCGGGTTTTCAGATCCCTTCACTAGATCAAAGATATTAATTTCGCAAATCGTGAGTCTTCGCAAGGAGATTCATATTTGTTCTTCAATGAATATGTTTGGCTGTAAATATCTTTAGTAGTTTATAATAATCCCACATAAAGATTGATATTTGAAAAAAGGCATCGAGCAGGTACCACTCCACTAAGGAGATTTGCACCATTCCTGATCCTGGTGAAGAGTTGAAAGAGGTCAACGCTGAGGCCTGACCCCATGATGAGGTCCTAATAGAGAATAATTCTTCAAATGTATGAAAAGTTCTGTAACTCCAGCCCCTTTAGAGCCTTAGATGTAACTTTTCATTTCTTTGGCTATGAACGAAATTATTTTATTAATTTTGTGTTTATATGTTTGTCTTCGTAGCTTAATGTATTGCGAAAAGAACTTGAATCTGGTAGAGTAAATTTAATGAGGGCCATGTTAGTATTGAGGAAAAGCTCTGAAGAGTTAGACTCTTGGCGCAACAAGACTCATCCATGCATAATTAGTCTCAAGGAGAACGTATTCACCTTGACTTTAGATTTGGAATCTGCTAGGAGGTCACTACCATTAGCGAGGATCCTTCCTTAGTTGAATTGGTTATTTCCAAGAACACTTGATCGGTGGATGAGAGCAAATCTTTAGAGAAGATTATCTCAAAACTAAGAGAGGAGGTTCGGATTTATGATCAGAGTCTCCAAGCTCATTGTCTATTCCATGGCGTTGCTCATCCAAAACTTATTGAAGACAAATCTATTCTCCAATTTCTTCTTCAAGCTCAGCACCATTGGGTCGTGGATAACCAAGTGGAATTAAGGGGAACCAGCCATAAAAAAGAAGCTTCAGCCGCTATTACTGAATGGATAAAAAGGCTGCATGTCCGCCCTGCTGCTAATTGAAGGTCTTCGAGATTAGCATGCAAGAAAAATGCCAAGGATATTGGTTCAGCAAGTTTTAATGCTAAGCCATCCACGAAGAAGCATACTAAAAACCAGGGGCCTCGGTCGAAGCATCCTCGTTCTAAAGTTTTGATAAATCTAGATGACTATCCCGAAGAGGAACAGGAAAAGATTTTTGACGTCAGTCGGCATCAAGTTAGAAGATGTAGAGGGGGTTGAGGAGGAGTTGAAAAATATTACTCCTTGATACCTCGATTTTGCAGTCATAAATTGTACAATATATGTACTTCTATTCATTCTATAATTTATGTTGTTTTGCCTACTAGTTCTTCCCGAATGAACTTTCTCGAGATTATTTTCCACTTATAATCAAAGAATTTCATGTTTCTTACAGAATTGTCTATTGGCGAGTGATCAACATATGACATTATTTGTAAAACATAAAAACACAAGAAATTTTACCCAGGTTCGGTGTTGCTTCCTACATCCTGCAAAAACCATTTCACTAGATCATTGATCAATATTACAATCATCGAGGATATTTTGGAGGTGTATCTTTTTAGCTTTTCCCTCTTCCCTTCAGCCTTAGCAAGAAAATACATATGAGCTTTTAAGCTCAAACTCTCACCTTTTATGGAAAAATCATATACTCGAGGCTTTAGCATGAGTCTTCAGCTTTACTGGAAAAATACATATACTCAAGCCTTGGTGTATGGTTTGTACGTGATCATCTTCACAAGAGCCCCTACACTACGACCCTGAGTTAGAGTTGAATTTGAGACGGGCTAGGAGGCTCTCTTTGGTAAGTGTGGATAACACCCCTCTGAGTGACCATTTTGCGGACATTTCTATATCTATGGAACATCAAGATGAGAATGAAGGTGACATTCTAGGAGAAGGACCTCAACATCCCCCTCTCTAAGGAAGGGAGATTCTTTTGGGGCAAGCCTTATTGAGGGACATTATGGCCTCCAACTTTGACCAACAACCGATGTTCCTTGAGTATCCTTTGGTTAGACCAAATAGGCATTTCAAGCTCAAGAACGAGTTTATAAACATGCTACTTATCTTCCTTGGTAGGCAAGGGGAAAATTCCAACAAGAATCTTACTGAGTACCATTTTTTATGTGGTGGTACGGTTCCTCTCAAAGTAGATGAAGACTTCTACAAGTTAAAGGCATTCTCATTCACATTAAGGGATGGTGCAAGAGATTAGCTCCACTACCTACCACCCAAGAGCATCAAAATTTGGCTTGACATGAAGACAAAATTTCTAGCCAAGTACTTCTCGACCTCGAAGTCCACCGCTTTGAAGAAGGACATAAGAAACATTCTCCAATGGCATGAAAAGTCTCTTTTCGACTATTGGGATAGGTTTAAGAAGCTTCTCACGAGTTGTCCTTACCACGGCTATTCGGAGGGAGACTTGGTCTACTATTTCTACAATGGTCTTCTTGATGAGGACCAAAGACTAGTGAGGAGTTCTTGTGGTGGTACCCTTGGGAACAAGACTTCAACGGAAGTTATGTTATATGAGGAGCTAGCTAAGGAGTCAAGGAACTTTGGCTCGAGGGCCGATTTGAGAAGAAGAAATCCAATGCCCGCGAGTGCCCTTCCAATAGTGGAAAGCTTGAGGACCAAGTCTCGGCCTTGCTTCTATGGTGAAATCCTTGATGACCAAGCCCGGAAATGTGCCATATGTTAAATCTTATGAAATTTGTTTATTGGCACATCCTACGGACATTTGCCCTACTTTGCAAGATGATTATGTTGAGGAGGTGTGTGACATTGGGTATCAAGGTGGGCAAGGCTATCAAGGCAATTAAAGCTATCAAGGTTATCAAGGCTATCAAGTGCATCATGGGTACCAAAATTGGCCGTACAATTCGGATAATCGTGATAACCTGAATCTCCAGTATGGAACCGTATCGCCCTCCTCAATAACAATATCGACCACCTCAACAACAATACCAAAGGCTTCAAGAAAATCCCCGAGACCAAAGGGAGAAATCGGGCTTGACAAAGGATGAGGTGATGCAAGCCATTCATAGGCTGAGCATGTGTGCGGAGAAAGGAAAAAAATCCAAGATGAAGCCAAGGAGAGCATCAAGAACTTGGAAACTCAAATGATCCAAATAGCTCAATTTGTCAATTGGATGGAGGCCAAGGAAAAGGGAAAACTTCCTTCCCAACCGGAGATCAACCCTCGGTAAAATGTTAGTTCAATCTCATTGAGGAACGAGAAGAAATTGAACGAGCCTCAAGGCAAGGTTGTTGTTGAGCGGGTGATTGAGAAAGAGGAGGATGTTGAGAAGAGGCCGATGAGTTGGCCAAAGAGAGCAAAGGAAAAGAAATTGAGGTGGATACATTTGTGCCAATATCGAGGTCAAATCCCAAAACCTCATCCCCACCTCACAACAAGTCAAGAGGGGCAGAGCTCCCTATCTATATGTCGGAGCCACCATTTTTGAAGGCATTAAAGGATAGGAGGACAACAAGGAAATCTACGAAGTCTTTCATAAATGTGAGGTAAAAATTCCACTCTTAAATTCTATAAATCAAGTTCCTATATATGCTAAATTTCTTAAAGAATTGTGTACTATTAATAGGAAACAACAATTGAAGAGTAAGAAAAAGAGTGTGAAGAGTGAATATGTTTCCGCCGTTTTTGATGATGAAATGTCTCCTAAATGTGGTGATCCAGAAATGTTTATGATCCCTTGTAAGATATGAGGAAAATGTGTTAACAAGGTAATGCTATACTTAGGTGCTTTCATTAATATGATCTCATATTCCTTGTATGAAAGACTGGATCTTGGAACTTTGCACAAAATCGGGGTTGTTATCTAACTAGCCAACCACTCTAGCACATACCGAAAAGGTATTGTGAAGGATGTGTTGGTGAAAGTGGGCTCCTCAACATTCCCCGCCGATTTTTATGTTCTTGAAATGAAAGGTGATAATAGTGTTAAACTTATTCTCTTAGGTAGGCCATTTTTAAAGACTTCAAGGACAATAATTGATGTGCATAGTGGAACTATAACCATGGAATTTAATGGGTGGAAGATAGAAATCGACACTAACAATTCTATTGAGCATCCGAGTAAATATCATTCTTGCCAAACTATTAATGTTGTTGATGATATAGAGCAAGATGTATTTGAGCCCAATAATGGTAGTTCCTTAAATGTTGCCATAGATGTTTCTTTGAGTGTTGCTTTTATTACAAATGTTGTTAGTACTAACTTGAAGGAAAGCAACAATGGTGAATGCTCTATTGGGAAAGCAACATCTGGCACCTTTCGGGTGTCCACGGGTAAGCCAATGGGGTGAGTTTCCCACCTTCTCTTGAGAAGACTTCGGTGGTAGAGTACAAACCACCACCAAAATTTATTTAATGTTCATACCTTAGAGAAGGAGAGAAACCCACGAATGCTCACTTGATTGAGATCACTGTGGAAGAAAAAGGTGAGTTATTGGGAATGCTAAGGGAACATGAGGAGACCCTAGCCATGGTGCTCCAAGTCTTGGTTGGGGATGGTGTGGATCCCAAATGTTTTGACCCGAATCAAGGAAAGGAGATCGAGCACCTCGACTCATTTTGTGAGTAAGCTCCAAGAAGGGGAGTAAGTCATACCGACAATGTAAAATAAACTTGGTTTTGATCATCCGGATCGTCATTCGTGACTTTCCGTTGACCTTGTCTCAATTTTATTTTTATTGTTATTTTTCTTTTTTTTTAAATTATTTCTATCATGTGTTTTCCATGATTTAGTGGCAAAATAGGTCGAGCATTGGAGAATCGGCGATAATTTTGGAGCAGAAAAATTGGTCATGGAAAGATAAAAATTGGGAAAAAAAATCAGAATGAGGGGAAAGGGCTGGCCACGGAAGCTGGGAGCTATCTCGCACGGTGACGAAGCCCCCGCCCCCACGACACGCGCATGCATTATTCAATTTTTAAAAAAATTAAAATTTCTTATTACTCTCCCTAATTTCTCCTCTTTTCCTTTTCTTTCTTCTCCATCTCCTCTCTTCTCCATTTCAAGAACTCCCCCAAATAACACATCTTCATCTTCTAAATTTCACCATTCCTAGCTAACATTCAATCATTTCCACCAACACTCCACACTCACCCACCTTCCTACGCTCCTTTCCACTCATCAAATCCATCCTCCAACCAATTAAATCTTCAAATCCAAAAATTTGTCCAAGAACCCTAACTTTTTGGGATTTTCGTTCTTGGGTTGAATTTGTCATTTGGGAAGTAACGTATTTCTTGGACTCACTTGGAAAGGTTTTTTTCCTAGTCACCCTCTTCACAATCACGGGTGTTTGTGCTTAGCTGCTTTGAGGTGTGAGAATTTTTGTGGTGATGTGCTATATTGTCAATTGTTTGTTGGACTTTTAGAGCTAGTTTGTTCTTGAAACTTGGGGGCATTGTTACATCAAGAGTTTGTAAGTCATTTTCCTTTGCCCCTATACTTGAAACTTTTTTGCCTTAGGTGCTTTACATTGAGGGCAATGTATGATTTTAAGAGCATGAAGGGGTTTAATGATTTACATGTACATAATTAGCTATTTTTTATTGGAAAACACGAAAAAATTGAAAATTTTGAAAAAATATATATAGAAAATGAAAAAATAATAAAAAGAAATCGGCTAAGTTGAAAACCCAGAGGGTAACTTAGGCAACATTGGGGGCCGGGTAGGTCAAAAACCCGAAAGGGCAACCTAGGAAAAAATGAGAGGCTAAATGTGCTGAAAAAGGTGAGATGTGAGCCAAAAAAAAACATGATGTGTGGCTAGAATGAAAACCCGAAAGGGCTCTTAGGCAAAATGAGAGAAAGAGAGAAAAGGGGAAAAATGCCACGATTTCACTCATTTGCCAGCGTTGGAGTCATAAGGTTGCAGTTGCTATATGGATGGTTCGGGTAGCTTAACATCATGAGACCTCTTGGGCTTGGGTAATTTAGCGGGGAAAATGAAGCAATGTATGAAATTCTTGATTGTTGATATACTTCATTTTTTGGATGACATATTGGTATAAAGTGAAGTATGTGTTTGAACTTCATGCATGCTTTTGGCTTCACTTTGTGCCATTGGATTTGGGATTGTCAGTTCTTTATTTGAAGATGTTTTGAGACTTATTAGTGAATTGATAGGTTGATATGGTTTGGGTATATTTAGGAATGGGGGTTGTGGGTGAATTCTCATTTGATCTTAACTTTTGGGATGTGTGATATTGAGAGTTTTGTGAGGTATTGATTTGGGGGAATATTAGTTAGGATGTGAATACGTGAATTCCTTCGTGTGCTTGAATCTTTTCTTACTCGAGGGCGAGTAAGGTGTAAGTGCGGGGAGGTTTGATGTGTCCATTTTGTGTGTATATTTTGGGACTTTTTGGAATTACTCTTTTTCTCTTTTATCACCTAGAGATTGTGCTTTACCTTGAAATTCTCTTAGGAGAGGTAAGAGCGACTTTTACGCTCTTTTACCTTTTCTAAGCGGATTTTGTGTGACAAGGAAAGAACATCAAAAATTGAAGATCGGAGGCCATTGAAGATCAGCTTTTGAAACCTTTGAAGATTTGAAGACTACCTTTGAAGATTGAAGACAAGAAGAATTGAGGATTTGAAGGCAAGGTGACAAAGCAAAGTGGAATCAACACAGAGTGAAAATAGGTAGCCGGCCCCGGCGAGCCCATTTCCGCCCGGGGTAGGATCCTATTACACTTTTACCTTTTGGTTTTATTTTCCTCTCTCTTGTACTATAAAAGGAATTTTTTACCACCCACTTCTCATCTTCTCCCTTTGGCCGAACTTCCTCATAAAAGAACCCTAGTTCTCCATTTTCTTTCATCTTTTCCCTCTCTATTTATGTATGAATTCATCTATGAAGGTTAGTATGATTTTTATTAGCTAAATTAGTTCTTGGGAGCAATTTACCAAGGCTTCCAAGCCCATTTCTTATGAATATATTGTAGCCTATTTAATGCCTTTACTATTGTGTATTTATGGACCATTGAATGTATTTGTTAATGTCATTAATGATTTTGAAAGCTTGAGTATTTGAAGTACATGTATGATATGCTTGTTAGGGTTTGGGGAAATGGGTTGATTTCCCCTTTCTTGATAGGAAATCCAAGAGTATGATATAGAGCTTTTGATTATGTTGATGGATTGATAATTGCTAGATGAATATGATAATGTTGAACTCTTTGTCATGTTTGTTCCTTGTAGCAAATGAGACAAGTCTATGAACGTTGAACATTCTTGACTAATCGTGTGTAAATGCATAGATTGGTTAAATGCTTAGACGCTGTGTAGTGTTTATAAGTGATGCTAAGCTTGTTGATTCTTCGTGATCAACGCCATCAATGGGATACTTTTAGTTTGGTTTCGACTAAAGGAGTCATTGGTGAGGCTTGACAAGATATTTTGAATTCACTCTTGCAAACTACTATCTAAGAAGGATAGAATATTAGTCTTCACAACAAGTAGTGAAAGTAATAAATAGGTTGCATGTTCAATGATAGATAAGAGGCTTGGAAATGGAAGTCAATTGCGCCCAAGGTTCCGTTAATTGTTGGTTTAATCACCTTTTAGATGTTGTTGCATGCTTTGCATATTTAACTTGCTCGGTAGTTAACTTGTCTTTCAATTTTATAACTTAGGACCAAAAACTAACCAACCAACCACCCCCCCCCCCTCTTTACATGCTTTTATATGTATTTATATATCTATGCCTAGTATGTTTTCTGCTCAATCTGTTTAAACCCTTGAAAGGATCTCTCTTCTTCGTGGATAACCCCGACTTTCCATTATCTAATTAATTGTAGACAGGAAGCCTTAGGGCTTATAAATATTAACTTTGAGAAGTACGGCGACGACCTCCCACTAGGTTCAGTTTTAGGTTTGCACTTCAATGTCTTTCGAAAGTCTCCTTTAATTCCACTAAGAACTCTCCATAACCTCTTCACCATCATATCGTCTACATATATCTCCATGTTTCTGCCAATCTGTTCCTTGAACAACTTGTCTACTATTCTCTGGTATGTCGCCCCTGCATTCTTCAAACCAAATGGCATTTTCCTGTTGCAGTATGTGCATACATCTGTTATGAATGAAGACTTTTCCCTATCTTTGTTCCCCATCAATATATGGTGGTATCCCTTGTGAGTGTCAAATAAAGCTAATACTTGGTACACGCAATTGCCTCTACTAGCTTGTAAATAGGGGGTAGAGGGTAACTATCCTTAGGGCAACACATATTTAGATCTGTGAAGTCTATGCACATTTGCCAAGTTCCATCATGCTTTGGGACCATCACCGGATTAGCTAACCACTCTGGATAAAATACTTCCTCAATCACCTCCGTCTTTAACAGCTTATTCACTTCGACGTTGATTACTTCTACCATTTTGGGTGCAAATATCCTCCTCTTTTGCCTAATAGGTTTAACTGTTGGGTCAATGTTCATCCTATGCACCGTTAGCCTCGAAGGTACCCTAGTGAGGTCTGAAGTATCCCACAAAAATAAATCTTCATATTTTCCCTATAGACTTCTCAATTCCCCCTTTATGGATTCGGGCATGAGTTTTCCCACAGCTACTGTCTCCTTATCTCGAATAGGCACTTGCCCAGTGTCTGTGAGGCTAACTCCTCCATGCACCAAGGCCACGTCCTTCATTTTCCTTGCTTGCCTAACAACTGTGATGTTACAACTTTTGGCTACCGCTTGATACCCCCGTACTAAGGCTATTCCCTTGTCGTTGAAAACTTCATCATTAAGTAGTACGGAGACCATATTTCCCGAGCCTAACACATTCAGTGCCTCCCCAAAATCACATTATATGGGGAATATGCACTGACAATAGGAAAATTGAAGTCTATTGCCACCTCTTTATCTCCTTTTAAGACCCAGACTGATAGGGTAATTTCTCCAAGGGGGTATATCAGGTTTCCAGTGAATCCTGAGATAGGGGTAGTCAACTTTTTTAGATTACTTCTCTCTATGTCCATCCAGTCAAAACATTCGACAAACATTATCTCGACTCCACTCCCATCATCAATAAAGACTCGTCTCACCAACGAGGTCCCAATCACGGCTGAAACAACCATAGGATCTTCATGTGGGATCTAATTAGGAACCATGTCCGCTTCAGATAAAGTTATTGTTTCATCATGCCGAAATCTATTATGCTCAGGCTCTTCAGCAGGGGCCTTTCGGGAATCAGCCTTCATGACTGAATTTGAAGATCTCTCGCCTACAATCCCACTTATCATGTTTATCACCCTACGAATTGGAGGGTTTTCTCCATTTCGGTTCTCCTGATTCCCAACAGGTTGCTCTCTTACTCTATACCGGTCATAGAACCCCTGAACTTACGTGGGGTACTCCATACTGGTCATAGAACCCCTGAACTTACGTGGGGTACTCCATACTGGTCATAGAACCCCTGACTCGTGGGGTAACTTGGCACCCCTGCGCTACTATATCCCTGTAGCCCCTGAGCTGCTTCTGTTCTAGGAAGAGCTCCCGTGCTGGCTATCTACATCAAAGGGGGAATATAGTATACTATCCCCGATGGATACTTGGGGAAAGAAGGTTGAGAACGTGCTTGATTCCCTTCCCGTTCATATCCAAAGTAAGAGAACGCCAACATGGGTTAGGAAATGTTGCCTAAAGGCATCTCCGTGACCATCGAGGGCACTACCTCCCTCGGTATTCCCGTGGATACCGAGAGAGGCGTTACCTGATACCCAACAGCCACTATCATCTGGAGTGCTCATGCTAAATTCAGCTGTGACCCAACTGCTCACATGGCCTGATTCGCCTGCACGGCCTAATCATAAGCTTCGATATGGGAATAACCAGAAACTTCCGTGAAGCGGCCATCTCTTTCAACATATGACCTTTTCGGCATGTCTTACGTGGGGTTTATAACCCCTGCCTCACATTCCTGGTTATCCTCAATAGGTCTTGAGGGTTCAGCTACATCTCGAGTGGTCTCAACAATAGGGGGCTAGGCTCAGTAGAACTGGGTATTGTCTCTTACCTACCTGCCGAATCACCTATCGGGGCTAGCACTACTTCTCTCTCAACATTTTGAGATGCTAAGGGGTTAACCATCATTCTTCGTGTTCCTCGATATGGGGATTGTATCTCATCTCTGGCACCCGTTCCCTTCAACTTCAATCCTCACTCCTTCAAGTATTTTTTGGAAAAGGACATAAACCAAAGGACTCTAATTCGACTAAATCGGTCCTACTGGGCATGCCAATTGAGGCGTCTGGAAACCGATCAAGCTGCACCGCTGAATCCTCTAATCTTAATCTGCAAACAAAATGCCCCGAGAGGTCCCAAAGGTAAACTCTCTGATGCTTAAGTCAGTAAGATACTCGAATAGGAGATCAAAAGTCTCATCCTTATTATGAATATGTACCTTGTATTTATACTAAATTATAAGAGTAACGTTTATCCTTAATTACTAAAATTATCTCCCGGGATATACGGCAACTATTCATTCTGCCTTATGTTGTCTTTTTAGGTTAAGATAGGCCCAAAAACATCCTCTGGGCTTATTCCAGGTCAGCTCATCATTAAAATCGTTGCTTTTAATCTGGGGTTTCTTATTTCTGGGTCAGATTCATTATATGCAGTCCTCCAATCTTCTTCATCTTCAAGTGGTCCACTGCTAATGGTTCTTTCTTTGTTTCTGTAAGGCCTGCCAAATAACCTTGTCGGTGTTACTAAGCTAGACTGTGAGCTAAGGAAACCTTCTACCCCCTCTAGAGGTGAAACCAAATTTTCTAGGCTTGCATAGTTTGCTTGCAAAACAAAACTCACCATTTCTACTAGGGTTGCTGGAAGAGCTGATGAGCCAGTGGTGGGTGGAGTGGGGTACCAACAGTGTTCTTTCTTTTTCCATGGTGGAACAATTGGTGAATTCCCCACAGATGGTGCCAAAGATAATGCCTTGTTGAAATCTCTCCGAGAGACCGACTTTTCAAAGAAAGGGAATAGCCAAGATTTAGCCAGAATCACTCTCGGGCTAAGCTCTTGCACTCAAATTAGTTGGATTGGAGAAGGTATGTTATCTGAGTAGTGAGTAATGACTTGTGTATAGAAAATATAGTACCATCCTTTTATAAATATTTCCCAGTCTGACAACATGTCATCATTTCCACTCTATGTCAAGGGAGACGTGCACGTTATAGATGTCAAGAGCATGTGACCTACTCTTTGGTCCTCATACATTGGATTTATCATCACATGTTGTGTGGTCATTCCAGACCAAAAAAGCCAAGAAACTGGAGTCAAAGTTTGGGCCATCCTCCTTCATGTAATTGGTCGATGTGGGAATCTCATCGACAATTTTTTTGGTCTTGAACTTACCGGAGTAGAAGGTAAAAAATATCTTCATACTCCTCCCCCTTTCTTTGGTTAGGCCAAAGCTAATACACAGATCGGAAAAGGCCAAGCGAAGGATCAACCTCTTCTCTTCAGCAAAGTTCTAGAAAGTTGAAGATAACAAGTTTACGGTTGGGATGAAGCTGACAGATATTAATCCTATGAAAGTTAAAGAGGCAAAGAAAAATGGAGGGAAAAGAGAAAAAAATGTCATAATCTAAGTAATGCCTATATATGGCTAACCCACCAGCAGGAAATCGCCAAAGAATCTGGCTTGCTTGAGGAGCGACAGGTTGATCCTCGTAGGCAAGAAGATTTTTCCAATTACATTATTGATGGCTTTACAGACAGAGCACCATCCCGCTTCACCGCCGGTATTACGTCTCCGCTAGGAGGATGCATAGTATGCCCACGACTTATCACTTTTTCCTTCTTGTTTTCTCGTTCTTGTCTTCTTGACAGACAGAACCACTAGGTGTGGAAGCGTCTCCCCCACACTATCACGGGAACCCTCCTCCCCCTCTAGTATCGGTTTTTCGGAAGGCTAGCACCAATTTTTTTGGGTCTAAAAAATCGTTGCCTAAGTAGGGGGTGAAACGGGTTTTCAAAAAATCGGTGTTAATTTAGCACCCTTTTATTGTTAGTACCAGTTTTTGGAACCGGTACTAATTTAGCACCAATTTTTCGATGGTGCCGATTTTTAAAAAACAGGTGTTAATTTAGCACCAGTTTTTTTTGTTAGCACCGATTTTTGGAACCGGTAATAATTTAGCACCAGTTTTTTGTTGGCGCCGGTTCTAAAAAAACCATTGCCAAGATTTTTTATAGATTAAAAAAATGTCCTTCCTCTGTAAGCAGCTGCGCGCTGCCACTTCTAGAAAAAGGGAAAAAGACCCAAAATTTATAATAGGCTATTACTTTAATAATAATATTAACTTCACAAAATTGATAATATAGAAATCAAACAAAAAAATGTATGATGCAAAATTAATAATCTGTGGGACTAAACATAACTATCCCAAACATAACTATCTGTGGGACTAAACATAACTTTAGATTGAACTGGCAATTGAATCATGTGGTGTATACACATCAAATTGCAAGACTACACCACACAACTAATCTTGAATCTATGGTCCTTGGAAATGCTCAAATGTGTCCTACGATACGATATGGAAAATATTTCCAACTGTGCCTCCCTGCTTAGTCAAAACATCTCCTGAAATGGGGATAAATAGTTCTCGTACTATTAAGAGGTCAATTATATAAAAATATAAAAAAAAACAAAGCATTTAAACCAATGATATGCATGAAAGGCACATTTATAGATCAACACCAACAAATAACACAAACATTCATTCGTTCGGCATAAGAAAAACTGAAGAAAATGTAACAAAATAGGTATAGACTTGACACACAAAGTTTAAAGCAAGTCAGCCTTAGAACCCCTCAAACATAGGAAACGCATGTATGAGAAATCCTTATCTAATTGAAGCTTTTCATAGTCAAATTTTGCTTCATCCAGCACAATTTTATGTTGATCAATAAACTACAGCTTCACAAGAAAGTTCATGTTATTAAATGAGCTTCTTGCTTGTCCTTATTCATATCTGTAAAAGGGAAAACTGAAAAGCTGAAATCCTTTTACCAAATATAAGTAGATTATACATCAAACAATGAGAAAGACCATATTGAATTCAAAATCTACAATTCCAGTCCGTTTTGCATCATAAGGCAAAAAAAATTCCAGACTACATGTTTCCAAGAAAAGATCAAGGTGAACCCCATAATTTGTTTCCTTACAAATCTATCAACATGGTTCATTTTTGAAATTCTGTTCCACCTACTGTCTATACTTTTATGACAAGTTGTTTAATGTTTGGTGTTAAAACACGAAGTAAAATACGCGGTGCACACACAACTTGTTTACGCAGTTCGGTGCAAACACACCTACATCTGCGGGGCCTTGCCCAGATCAGAAACCATTCACTAGAAAGCAGTCTTTAGTACAAGAAGCTTAACTTAAATACTAATACATTGCTAACCTATCGAGTGAATGGTGTGAGATCCCCTCACTGCCGATCCTACGCCGTTGAACCCTCACGATCAACACGTCTCTCTGGATCTCCTCCTCCCGAGGAATTAAGGCTTCCTTGTTTCTGATCTTTACAAACTTGGTCGGTTGATTTTCGAACCTCCAAAACAGCACGGGCAGATTTCTCAAAACCACTGTATCTCACGTAGAGATTAATACTCGGTCTACCCAATTGCGTTGTATCTTCTGTCTTTTATATGCTTCGCAATCCTGCCTTGTGCACAATTCTTTCCTTGTCTAACTCTACCAAGGATAGACTTCTAAACTAAGGAAAGATCTAATTCTAATCTGGTATTTAAATGGACAATCCTTTATCAATAGGACTTGTACCATAAATAAACTACTTAATTAATTCCTAACTATTACAGGAATATTCGGTTACCAGAAATAGATTGCCACGAAATCACACACTAATCTTCACAATATTCTGATCTGGTCGCATAATTATACTCCATAATTCGCTCCATAATTCGTGGCTAGAAACCTGCTGTCTGGAAAAATTGGATAGCAGTGGTGTTAAAACACCATATCACTAGTATTCACAATATGCCACAAATAAGTCCAACTCCCGAAGACTCTACAATTTTCTCCATCACTAACAAGTTCTACTTAAGCCTAAAATAGTTATGCCTGTGTACCCTACAGAAATTGAGCATGCAAACACAAGAACATTATTATACTGCATTTGCAATGCGGAAAAACTTCTGAAACTCTTGCAAGAACCGGACATAAAATAACCTAAGTCATCTCACCAGATGGCGAATGATGACTCTTTTAAGCTCTCCGGCCTTTTTGGACCATTCCTCTAAGCTCTCCTTGTATAATTCTACAAGCTCGGTCAACTTTAACAATCACAGTACACAAAAGTTAGACGAGCATCAATCACATCATGAAAATTCCATAATAGTGTAATTGTGACAAGAAAGCATGCACCGCTTTGTCAACAGTGTAGGATCTTTAAAACAATATAAATCATGAACATGATTAAAATCTTCATTCAAGGCCCATTACATTAGAGTCGCGAACAAGAGAGGGATCCAACCCACAAATGTGCTCAGAATTGGTCTTAGCTTAGGCATGCATAAATCAAAACACTGCACACGTTTTTCATATTCTAGTTTACCTGCCGATGATATTTCTGATTATAACTACTTTTCAGAGAAGGTAGCTGCATCCTTAGCCGCGATTAACTCTTTCACAATCATATACATATAATTACATTTGAAAACAAGCAAAATATAACATAAGAACAACTAATAATAACCTGCTCTAGGGAGGCCAATTTTGATTTCAACTCTATTGTTCTATCTTTGTTCCACTTCAAAGTGCTTAAGTTGTCATTCAATCTCCTCTCACTCTAGCATATAGAAAGGAAAAATCATTTGTAAAGAAATTCTAGTAAAGTTTTCACAATGTGCTAGGAAACACTCACATCTGAAACCTTAGCAGACATCTCTGCTTCAAGTTCACCATGCGTTCTCCACAGCTCAATAAGATCACTGACTTTACTTTTTAATTCATCATTAAGCCAAGAGTTATGTCTCTCCACTAGCTCTTTCTCCTTCCCGCATCAAAATTCCCAATAGCAAAGTTTATATCCAAAGGAATAAAAAATTAATACGGTATCAAAAAAACACAAATGATGTTCTAATTCATAAAAATCGTATCCTTGTTAACTGAGATGCAATTTTCTAAAAGATAGATGACTTCGAATCAATAACCAAAGAAAGTTGTCTTTAGTTTACCTTTGCAATACGGCGTATGAAGCCTGAGATTGAACAAGCTGAGTCTCTAAATCACTAAGTCATGCTCCCTTGGATGCAGATTTCTCATTCAGATTTACCTTCATGTGTAGCACAAAGAATCAGCATCTATGAGCCAATAAATCTTTAAGGTCCACGCCTCCAAAAGCATCAATCATATCAACTACAGTATATATTAGCTACTTTTTCTTTCTTGTGCATTTGTTTCACCAGTAGTTAATTGCAAAAACAAATCAGCACATTTTCATGAGGGCCGGTTGTCAAGGCGTCAAAGAAGGGGCTTCCTAGTTCCTAAACCCCTAACCCATATCTAAGGAAGGATTGAGGAACAGAGTATTGTAAATGAAATGGCATTGCATTCGTAAGTCATATGAAAGTGGCAAAATGTAATGAGCTATAAGATTGGAGATGACGTGATAGGAATGACCCGTTTCTCATTTGGAATCTGTAAAATCGGCATTTTGATCAAATCACACATCGCAATAGACTAGACCTTCTAATTCTTTAAGGGATTTATCTTGAAATGAGAGTGTAACAGGGCATCATACAGTCTTATCTAGGTAGCTCTTGATGGTTGAATTCTTCTCACTGATCTCCATGTCTTTCTGCTCCAGTATGTCCATCAACTGCCTTTTGGATTTGTGAAGCTCCAGCGTGTCTGTTGACAGCCGCTCATTCTCCCAATCCTTACCAATCTGATTTTAGAAAAGGAGTAAGAAAACAAAGTGACAAGTGGCGAATAATGATGTAGGGAACTCACTGATGATAAGTAGAACTGGCGATTTATGAAAACCGTGTTAAACACAAGCCAAGAAAACTGAAAATAGAGAAGATTGGGAAAAGATTTTCTTATTAAGTTACCAAAACAGAAAGGTTTGATCTCCTTATATACACGAGTGTCGCATCTAATCTAACCTCTAACTGCTCTGCTAACTGACTAACAACTACCTAACTGTAATTAACCAGGAAAACTAATTCAGCTCTATACAACAACTGGAAGCAAAAGAACCGAGCTGAGAGGCCTAATTGCCTTGTTTTGCTTCTGATTTGAACTGCCTTGCTTCTGATTCTGATCTTCTGAATTCCAATACCCCCCACCCCCCGGCGCACGCTCAAAATGAGGCTATTGTGAGGGTCATAGAAGCCCATTTTGAGTAAAACGGGGAGAAACTGAGGAGAAAAGAGGCTTGGTAAACACATCAGCTAACTGAGAATGAGAAGGGACATGAGTGAGATATATAAAGTCACCTTTAAAGGCATCTCGAACCAAATGACAATCTATCTCGATGTCTTTTGTTCTTTCATAGAAAACTGGATTCTCAATGATGTGAATAGCAGATATATTGTCACAGTGAATGGGAATAGGCAGATGAAGTTGAAACCTGAAATCAGAGAGCAGATAGGATAACCAAAGCTCTTGCATTTTGATTCAGCAGAGGACCTAGAAATTGTGCCCTGCTTCTTGGATTTCCAAGAGAATAGATAGGAACCGAGGAAGATGGAAAACCCTGACACAGATATCCTAGTGTCTTTGCAAGTTGCCCAATCAGCATCACAAAAGGCACTAAGTTTCAATGAAGAAGAGGCAAGGATAGAAGAGGCCAAAGGATTGATGATGCTTCAAGTATTTGACAATATGCAATGCTCCCTGCCAATGATCCTCGATTGTTGCACAAACTGACTAAACTAGTGAACAGCATAAGTGATGTCAGGCCTTTTGAAGTTCTGATACAACAAACGTCTAATTTATCTTCTGAATAAGCCAGGATCATGTAAGATTGGAGAATCAGTGGCAGTGTTCAACCATGAGATTGGGAGAGGAGATGCAACCACATGAGCTTTCTCAAGATTGAGATCAAAGATCGAATTGGCAATGTACTTATTGTTGGAAAATGATTGTAAAACAAGTTGAATTTCGTCAACTTTTGGGCTTCGTTTTTGAGTTGGGTTCGAACTGAATTAGAGTCAGTGGGTGTCGTTTTTGGATTCTCCTCTGCGAGTACTATAAAATCGACTGTTTAAACTCTCAAAACGGATAAAGGGTGAATGAGATATGGATGCTCAAAGAGTCACTCTGAGAATGGAAACTTAGGCGGAAATTCATCCGTACGTACTAAGTATTCTGTAATATTTTGACTGTCTAAAATGCGTTTGGATCGCGTGGAAGTCTCCAGAAAGCCCAAACCGCGTAACAAATATTCTAAGAATCACGTGTGGAATATCTGAGATTTGATACGCGGTTAATCATGATAAGGAATATGATATTCTTATCTTTCCAGAATCTATTCAAATATTTGTAAAATATTTGGTGGTTAGAGAATATTTTCTCTGATTACGGAAATCAGATCTTCCACGTATCTTTTCATATGGTTTCTTAGACATCTATAAATAGAGCCTCTATGTCAGACAGAAAACTCGCACCATTCTCAAGTTCCTCCCTACTTCTAAACTTGAGTCTTATCTTCTTACTCTGTCTTTGTCGGTGATAGTCCTTCGGGCTTTGTGTGACTCCGAGGTAATTTTACTTGTTAAATTACCTTCGATGGTTTTATCCTAGGGAACGATGTCCACGACGGGACTCATTCGTTTCAAGGACAGCGAGTGTACTCGTGACTCCATCAATATGTGATATATGTGATTGCTTGAAACGTGATTATGAATTGTACGTGTGAATAATTAGTAATATTTGATTATTCATTAGCAATATTTCATTAATGTTACTGATGTTGAATTGTTCATTAGTAATATTCCAAATTTGTTACTGATGTTAAATTGTTTGCATACTTCCGACATGTTTGTTTTCAATATACGATCAACAGTCTTGAAACGAATGAAATTTGTTGGGTTATATTGAAAAAAAATATATAAAAAAAATATATATATATATATAAAAAATTTTACACGTCATATATATTAATATATTAATGCTTATGCGAATTATATGCCTTGTGTGGATATACATACATGTCAAATGTGCAATACATGTCGTATGCAAATTATATGCATGTGCAATACATGTCGTACGCAAATATGCAATACATGTCGTATGCGAATTATATGCCTAGTGTGGATTAATAGTATATATGTAGTATACTTCGTAAGTAATTAGAATTTTCGAAATTTATGTTTCCTTACGTGATTAGATGGTTAATCTGCATCAATATTGCATGCCTTACATTACCATATTTTTGCATGGTTCGCATACGCATGCGTAAGGTTCTACATTACTTGCATGATTTAATATATTCCATATATGTGACTTCATGCTTTATACAAATTGTAAGTTTGGAAAGATATGCATGCTACTAATATGCATGTGGTTTTGCAAGTCTGCGAAAATATTTGATTGCATGCTTTATGGAAATTGTATACATGCTAATTAATTGGTTTTGGTTGTTTACAACAGAACCATGTCGAGCGATGAGACTATCCATGAGGCGACGCCTCTTGTGACTGTTCAGGCTAAGACTACCCCAGGGGTGACGCCTCTTATGGCTGTTCCTCATGCTGAGAAACCCGAGAAGTTCAATAATGGTATGAACTTCAAGATGTGGCAACAGAAGATGCTCTTCTACTTGTCCACTATGGGTTTGGAGCGCTATGTTCACGAAGATCGTCCATTTGCAGATGAGACTAGCAATGTGGAAGTCCAAAATACTGCGGTGGAATGGAACTCTAAGGAGTATATCTGTCGCAACCTCATTTTGAATAGCCTTCACGAAGCCATTTGGAGTGTGTATCAAGTGAAAGAGCCTTCTAAGGTGCTGTGGGAAACTCTTGACCAAGAGTACAGGGGTGAGGAGGTTGGATCCAAGAAGTGGGTCGTCGGCAAGTTCCTCGACTACAAGATGGTTGATGCCAAGTCTGTGGTCAGTCAAGCTCAAGAGCTTCAAATGATGATCAATGAGCTGATAGCCGAGAAGATGACAATGTGCGAGACTCTCCAAGTCTATTGCATCATCGAGAAGTTGCCTCCAAGTTGGAAGGACTTCAAGAGTTATCTAAAACACAAGCGAAAGGTGATGACCATGAGGGATTTGATCCAAAAGCTTCGTGTTGAGGAGGATAACCGCATCTCTGAAAAGAGGATGAATGGATATGTGCCTGTGGCAAGGGCCAATCTCGTGGAGGTTGGTGGGAGCTCCAAGTCAAAGAAGGCCAAGGCAAAGAAGGGATCCAAGTTAGGAGCCAAGGGTGGAGTTTCGAAGAAGTCGAAGTTCACTGGCAAGTGCTACAATTGCAACCTCATTGGCCACAAGTCCTCCGAATGTAGGAAGCCAAGGAATGCCAAGAACGAGGCCAATATGGTTGAAAATCTTACACTAGATGTGAAGAACATCGATCTGTGTGCTGTGATTTCGGAAGTCAACATGATGGACTCTAATCCAAAGGAATGGTGGATTGATACAGGTGCTACTAAGCACATTTGCTCTGTCAAGGAAGTGTTCTCAAACTTCAAGGCAATTGAAGATGGAGAGACCATCTACATGGGCAACTCTGCAACTTCTATGGTGAAAGGGCGTGGCACTGTGGTACTGAAGATGACGTCTGGGAAGGAGTTGACTTTGAAGAATGTTTTGTATGTGCCAGACATTCGCAAGAACCTTGTGTCCGGTTCTATGTTGATCAAGCATGGTTTTAAGCTAGTGTTTGAGTCTGATAAGTTAGTCTTGTCAAAGCAAGGTATGTTTGTAGGCAAAGGTTATGAGCTAGATGGTATGTTCAAGTTGAACACCATGGTTGTACCTCCTAAGAAAGATGAAATGAATGCTTCTTCTTCTGCTTACATGATTGAGTCTTCCAATTTATGGCATGGTAGACTAGGACACGTTAATTATGATTCGATAAGAAGATTAATTAAAATGGAAAACATACCTAACATGGAAATTGATGCAAATCATAAATGTGAAACTTGTGTTGAAGCTAAGATGACTCGAACGTCTTTCAAACAAGTTAAACGAAACACGAAACCTCTTGAGTTGATACATACTGATATCTGTGATCTCAAGTTCGTGCAAACAAGAGGAGGTAACAAGTATTTCATCACTTTCGTGGATGATTGTACGAAATACTGTTATGTGTACTTGCTGAAAAGCAAAGATGAGGCAATTGAGAAATTTGTTCTCTACAAAACAGAAGTTGAAAATCAACTTGATAAGAAGATCAAGGTGATTAGAAGTGACCGTGGAGGGGAATATGTAGAGCTATTTAGGGACTATTGTTCTAAACATGGCATTATTCACGAGGTCACTGCCCCCTACTCGCCTCAATCTAATGGTGTGGCTGAACGTAAAAATTGAACTCTTAAAGAGATGATGAATGCGATGTTGATAAGTTCTGGGTTGCCACAGAGCATGTGGGGGGAGGCTATTTTGACAGCCAATTATCTTTTGAATAAGATACCCCGTAAGGATGAGAAAGCAACTCCTCATGAGCTGTGGAAAGGCACGAAGCCATCCTTTACGTACTTGCGAATGTGGGGGTGCCTTGCGAAGGTATTAATCCCACCCCCCAAGAAGTTAAAGATTGGACCTAAAACGGTTGACTGTATCTTTATAGGATATGCACATGAGAGTAGTGCTTATCGCTTCCTTGTACATGAATCTCATCATCCAGAGATTCACAAGAACACAATCATGGAATCAAGAAATGCAAATTTCTTTGAGAATGTGTTCCCTGCCAAGGAAAGGTCTGAATCGTCAAAAATGACCGTTGAGTCACTGGACGAAGGCGTAGTAATTCCCGACGATCTCGAGGATCAAGAGGAGGAAGTGGATGAACCTAGACGAAGTAAACGGATTAGAACCAAAAAATCATTTGGTCCTGATTATCTAACGTTTATGCTTGAAAGTGAGCCACAAAGTTATAAAGAAGCTGTGAATTCGTCGGAGGGGCCTATGTGGAAAGAGGCGATTAAAAGTGAAATCGACTCGATTCTATTTAATCATACTTGGGAGCTAGTGGACTTACCTCCGAGGTGTAAACCACTGGGCTACAAATGGATCTTCAAGAAGAAGATGAGAGTAGATGGCTCGATTGACAAGTATAAAGCAAGACTTGTAATCAAAGGTTATAGACAAAAGGAAGGTCTTGACTACTTTGATACTTATTCTCCAGTCACGAGAATAAGCTCCATTAGAATGATACTTGCTATCGCCGCGTTGCGTAAGCTTGAGGTTCATCAAATGGATGTGAAGACTGCCTTCTTGAATGGAGATTTAGAGGAAGAAATCTATATGGAGCAACCTGAGGGGTTTACGGCTCCCGGACAAGGAGGAAAAGTCTGCAAGTTGGTGAAATCATTGTATGGTCTCAAACAAGCACCAAAGCAATGGCATGAGAAGTTTGATCATATCGTCCTTGCCAATGGTTTCAAAATCAATGAGTGTGATAAGTGCGTCTACGTGAAAGACACGGAAAATGGATATGTAATCCTATGTTTATATGTAGATGACTTGCTCATTGTGGGTAGTAATGAAAAGATGATCAAATCTACCAAGGACATGTTGAATTCTCGGTTTGACATGAAGGATATGGGACTGGCGGATGTGATCTTAGGGATAAAGATCATCCGAAGCTCTGATGGTATCACCTTAACCCAGTCTCATTATGTAGATAAAATCCTTGAGAAATTCAATAAAAATGACTCAGAGGTGGCGATGACTCCAATAGATCCGAATTTGCATCTACGAAAGAACAAATTGGAGGCTATTAATCAGGTGGAGTACTCGAGAGTCATTGGGAGTCTGATGTACTTAATGAGTTGTACCAGACCAGACATTGCCTACACTGTAAGTAGGTTGAGTAGATACACGAGTAATCCCAGTATGACTCACTGGAAAGCAATAACTAGAGTATTGAGATATCTACGTTTCACTCGTGATTATGGTCTACATTATTCGAGTTATCCAGCTGTAGTTGAAGGATATAGTGATGCAAACTGGATACACGATATAAAGGATCTGAAATCCACTAGTGGGTATGTATTTACACTAGGTGGAGGAGCAGTCTCGTGGAAGTCCTCTAAACAAACGGTTATTACTCGATCCACAATGGAATCCGAGTTTGTTGCCTTAGACAAGGCGGGTGAGGAGGCCGAATGGCTCCTTCAATTCGTAGAGGACATTCCTAGATGGCCGAAGCCTGTGCCAGCCATATGTATACATTGTGACAGTGTATCTGCTATTGGAAAGGCTCAGAATATGCTCTATAATGGGAAGTCTCGTCATATTCGACGGAGACATAGTTCCATAAGACAACTTCTCTCAACTGGAGTGATCACAATTGACTATGTAAGGTCTAAGGACAACATAGCTGATCCCTTGACTAAGGGGTTGAATCGAGAGGTAGTTGAAACATCATCGAGAGGAATGGGACTGAAGTCCATTAAATGATGGGTTACGTACGTGGACACCCAACCTATGTGACTGGAGATCCCAAGATCTAGGTTCAAAAGGACAACTAAACTTCAAAGACCCATCGCGATCACTGTGGGGGGTTCATACCTCCTGTCTTATTTCCTATGATGAAGAAACAGTGAAGTGAGTGGAGGTTAAGCATTAAATTGCTTTTAATGATTCACAGCATCAAGTGTATGATACTTGAAAGAGCGCATAGTTTGCAGAACTGCTCTTACGCTAAGAATCACCTATGTAAGCGAGAAGTGTGGCCGCTTCGAAAGGGTATTGTTGGGACGCAATTCCTTAGAAACCTTACAGAACTAGGCGTGTG
The DNA here is from genome assembly GCA_037428765.1 of Rubia yunnanensis. Classification (NCBI taxonomy): domain Eukaryota; kingdom Viridiplantae; phylum Streptophyta; class Magnoliopsida; order Gentianales; family Rubiaceae; genus Rubia; species Rubia yunnanensis. The sequence continues at coordinate 40,140,720 of CM075068.1, forward strand.
CCATGGCCTGATTAATGGACACAACCGAGGAAAGCACAAAGGCTAGGAAAGATGTCTGTGGGAAGTGCATTATCGTTCACACAAGCGGTCGGGGAAGTTCAAGGACATCGCGTCTACTTCCTAACCAGTGGGCTAAGTGTACTCTCTCAAGGGAAAGTTCAAAGGGTGACACCTACTTATCCTATGCAGCATCTATGCCGTCGAAATGAATCTATCACCAAGTCAAACTCCGTGTCTGGCGTGATTGTTCTGATTCCACATCAATATCTATTCATGTGGGGGATTGTTGGAAAATGATTGTAAAACAAGTTGAATTTCGTCAACTTTTGGGCTTCGTTTTTGAGTTGGGTTCGAACTGAATTAGAGTCAGTGGGTGTCGTTTTTGGATTCTCCTCTGCGAGTACTATAAAATCGATTGTTTAAACTCTCAAAACGGATAAAGGGTGAATGAGATATGGATGCTCAAAGAGTCACTCTGAGAATGGAAACTTAGGCGGAAATTCATCCGTACGTACTAAGTATTCTGTAATATTTTGACTGTCTAAAATGCGTTTGGATCGCGTGGAAGTCTCCAGAAAGCCCAAACCGCGTAACAAATATTCTAAGAATCACGTGTGGAATATCTGAGATTTGATACGCGGTTAATCATGATAAGGAATATGATATTCTTATCTTTCCAGAATCTATTCAAATATTTGTAAAATATTTGGTGGTTAGAGAATATTTTCTCTGATTACGGAAATCAGATCTTCCACGTATCTTTTCATATGGTTTCTTAGACATCTATAAATAGAGCCTCTATGTCAGACAGAAAACTCGCACCATTCTCAAGTTCCTCCCTACTTCTAAACTTGAGTCTTATCTTCTTACTCTGTCTTTGTCGGTGATAGTCCTTCGGGCTTTGTGTGACTCCGAGGTAATTTTACTTGTTAAATTACCTTCGATGGTTTTATCCTAGGGAACGATGTCCACGACGGGACTCATTCGTTTCAAGGACAGCGAGTGTACTCGTGACTCCATCAATATGTGATATATGTGATTGCTTGAAACGTGATTATGAATTGTACGTGTGAATAATTAGTAATATTTGATTATTCATTAGCAATATTTCATTAATGTTACTGATGTTGAATTGTTCATTAGTAATATTCCAAATTTGTTACTAATGTTAAATTGTTTGCATACTTCCAACATGTTTGTTTTCAATATACGATCAACACTTATTCTGAGTTAAGAACATGTCAGTGGAAGAACGAGCAACTTCAGTTCCAAGGAAATACTTGGCAGGTCCAAGATCCTTGATTGTGAAAGCACCCTGCAATAAATCCTTAATAGCCTGGATTGTGAATTTTGAATTTCCTGCTAAAAGGATATCATCAATATATACAAGGATGGCGGTAGTGATAGATCTATCAAACCTGAGAAATAGGCATGAAACATGATAGGATTAAGCAATACCAAGAGTCTTCAAATGTGTAGTGAGCTCATGATTCCACTTTCTTGAGGCCTGTTTCAGGCCATACAGTAACTTATCCAGCTTACAAACTAGGCCCTTAGAGTCCTTGTTATAACCAGCAGGAGGCAACGTGTAAAGTTCTTCATCAATGTGGCCATACAAGAAAGCATTGTTGACATCCACTTAATGAAGAAACCAACTCTGAGCAGCAGTTATTTGCCAAAAACAATCTGACAACTACAGTTTTGGCCACAGGTGAGAAGCTTTCATAGAAATCATGTCCTTAAATTTGATATATCCCTTAGCCACAAGTCTTGCTCTGTATATGTTGTCAGTGCCATCTGGATTGCACTTGATCTTATACACCCATTTATTTCCAATTGCCTTTTACCAACAGGCAAAGGAAGAAGTTTCCTGGTGTCATTATCTTCCAAGGCCTGGATCTCTTCATTCATAGAAGTCCTCCATTCTGGATAAAAAATGGATTCTCTATAAGATGATGGTTATAGAACCTATGAAATGGTAGCAAGGAAAGACACATGTGCAGCAGAAAAAAGCAGGAGAAAGGGAGTTATCAACAACTGCCTTAGACATAAAATCTTTTAGCCAAGATGGCTTATTTCTGATCCTGATACTTCTTCTCTGTGAAGAAAACTGAGAATCAGGGAAAGGAACAGGTGGTGAATCAGTATGAGCCATATGTGAAGGATTGTGCTGCATATGATCATGAAGAGAAATAGGATCAGTAAACTAAGGATCAACATGAGGGGCAGAATCAGTAGGATCAGCATGATCAGAAAATTGAGAAGGGGATTCTGGCTGAGTATGATCAGTATGTGGAATGTCTGGGGGATCAATAGCATTAGGATCAGTACAATGATCCTTAAAATACATGTCATGCTCAGTAAAAATAGTATGAGGATGATGATGCATTAAAACCGTAGGCAAAGTAGATGAATGTGATGCAGGTGTGGTTAAGAAATCAGGTTTAGTTTTAAAAAGGAAAATATGATCATGAAATGTAACATCTCTGGAGATAATGGTTTTATTAGTGATCAAATTGTACATTTTAAACCCTTTTTGGTTTGCGGGATAACCTACAAACACACATGGAAAATACCTAAGATCAAATTTGTTTTTGTGAGGCTGAGTATTAGTTGCATAACCTAAGCAACCAAAGGACTTCATTACTGATAAATCTGGTTTGTTTTTTAAAAGCACTTCATGTGGAGACTTCCATTTCAGAACTGAAGTTGGCAATTTATTTATGATGTATGTAGAAGTCAGGACTGTATCTGCCCAAAAATGCAAAGGCAATCCTGAATGAAACATGAATGATCTTGCCATTTCTAGCAGATACCTATGTTTTTTTAACTACACCATTCTGTTGTGTATAAACACATAATCTTTGATGCAAAATCCCTAAATTGTTAAACAGATTAGCAAACTTGTGATTTACAAACTCAGAACCATTATCTGTTCTTATGGCCTTAACTTTGGCAGAAAATTGTGGGTTGATCACCTTAAAGAAGTTCATTAAATTGTCATGAACTGTGTCTTTAGTTTGTATCATGATAGTCCAAGTACCTCTACTGAAATCATCAACTAAGGTCAAAAAGTATTTAAAACCATTTGCAGAGGTGGTCTTATATGGACCCCAAAGATCAATATGAACTAGACCAAAACATGCATTACATTGTGAAGTAGAATGAGGAAAGACAGACCTTGTTTTTTTAGCCGATGGGCAAACAATACAATGAAAATCACTTGGTTTATTCATATGTACATTTAGATTCTTCAAAACAACATCTGAGGCACCTAGCCTTAAATGTCACAATTATAAAATCACTAATAATCACATTATTTTCCAGAATACATGCTTTATTGAGTTCCGGAAATGATGCACCAGAAAACTGAGCATAAGTGTCTATTTTTTTTTTATCAAAAGATGCAGGAGTAACTAGATACAGTCATCTACTAGCTCTTGCAATTCCAATGACCTTATTAAATTTGAGGTCCTAGATTAAGCAAACATCGGGAAATAAATCAAAATGAATTTTAGCTGATTTAGAAAGCTTGTTTATTGATAAGAAATTGAAACTAAAACCATCTACATGCAAACAGTCTTGTAAAATCAATTGTGGTGTGAGATGTACTGATCCTGTAGCATTGATCATTTGAGTGGTGTTGTTTGGTAGATGTACTGGGATGGATGTGTTTCTGATATAATAGTTCTTAAAAAGAGATTTATTGATGCACATATGACTAGATGCTCCACTATCCAGAATCCATGCATCATCATCAAATTGAAAAGCAGAATTTACCATATGAATGTAAGTACTACCTGAGAAATCTGGGAACTGAGCCATGTTGACAATCTCACTGTTGGATTCCCCTCCTTTGCCATTCTGATTCTGAGCTTTGTTCATTTCCAGCATCTGAACAAAAGTGGAAAACATAGCCTGCATATTCAATCCTGATATCAAGTCAGAAACATCAAATGACACTGCTTTTTCATCAGTAACCACAGCATTAGATGAAAACTTTTGTTTTGATTTTCCCTCCTTCCACAAGTCAGGATACCCTATGATCTTGAAACAGAACTCCTTGATATGACTAGTTTTGTGAAAATGTTCACATATCATCAGTTTCTTGGCCTGATCATCCTTTTTCTTGAAGTTGATCATTCCTGCAACATAACGTCTTGAATTATGATTCACCTGCTCTAACTGAGCCCTCACAAACATTGTTGATTGCTCAGCAGATGAAGCACAATTGTTTATAGTCATCTTCTGACTCTCAGTCTTTGCCATCAAGGCACAGATCTTGCTAACAGGTGGTGTAGGTTCCATCACCAACACCTGATTCCTGATAGCTTTAAAATACTCATTCAATTCACTAAATAATGGTTGTACTTTTCCCTCATTTTCATCCTGAGCCACAGCCTCTTCATATCCACACCTGCATGTATCATTAAGACACAAGCACCTTCTTCTAGGCTTCCCGAGAATCAGTTCATCCAGAGACTTTTGATAGCAGAATAGTACTGATTTACAGTCCTCTTGCCCTACCTCATTTCAGCAATATCTCTTCTCAATTGATGCACAAGAGGTCAATTACTCATTGAAAACTTGTCTCTAACTTCTTCCTATAGTGTTTTAGAATTATCAACCAATACAAAACTCCTAGATATATCCTTAGGAATTGCAGTCATAATCCAGGAGACTAGAATGTAGTTTACCTTCTTCCATTGCTAGTAGATCGGTGAATTCTCATATGGAACTTCATATTCCCCAGCTAGAAAACACAGCTAGTCCCTCGATCCCAAGGCTGACACCATAGCCTTGCTCCAGGTCAGATAATTTCTCTCTGTAAGAAGATCAGTGACAATCACCATGTTTGAATGATCTCCAGGATTCAGGAACAGTGGATCTTAATGTTTGATCTTCACAAAACCACCATTATCCACAGTTTACCTCATCCAATTGTTATTTTGAGTGTTTTCTGAATTTACTGAGTTTGAACTCACCATGGATTAATCAAAGAAAATAATTACGAAGACAAATCGAATGGAAAAAAAATTGCAATCAGGATTTGATAGCATGTTGCTCTGATACCATGTGAAAACCGTGTGAAACACAAGCCAAGAAACTAAAAATAGAGAAGATTACATATGGGAAAAGATTTTCTGATTAAGTTACTAAAACCGAAAGGTTTGATCTCCTTATATACATGAGTGTCACAGCTAATCTACCCTCTAACTTCTCTGCTAACTGACTAACAACCACCTAACTGTAATCTACTAGAAAAACTTACTATTCAGCTCTATACAACAACTTGAAGCAAAAGAACCGAGCTGAGAGATGAGAGACCTAACTACCTTGCTTTGCTTCTGATCTGAACTCCCTTGCTTTTGTTTCTGATTCTGATCTTCTGAATTCCAATACGATTCTCCTCTCATAGTTTAGCAAGTTCATCTAGGTGGTCGTACAAGGTGGCATTGAGTTGAGAGTGCTGGGACTGGAGACTGGAGAAGTCTGCCGAGAGGGAGACGTACTTCTGTTCTAGTGTGATGCATAAACACCATCATTCTCTGAATATCTAATCGCCCTCGTCATTTTTCTCCAGCACCACCATTTGCCTCTATTTTGCCTTCTTCACCCTCTCGTACACTGTCGTAAAATCTCCAATCGCTTCCGCTAGTTCCATAGGCCCCTACTGTCGAAATCCATCGTCTTTCTCCTCTTTCCCATCTCATCTGCCCCAAACATCAGGGTTGTGCTCCGATCAGAATCTTCACCACCATCATCCTCCATCGGGACTGGTTTCATGTCCGCAACATTGTATGATGCCATCTCTGTGATGTTCAATGGCGTTAGCTCCAACCACCGATCAAAGGTGACAACAATGGTATGTGCTCTGTTTTTTGTTCAAAACTAACATTTGGTATCAGAGCCATATAACAATCTTGGCAACCATGTCCGACGGAAACGGCGACAGCAGCAACTCTCCAAAAAGGTAGGCACGGGCACGGAGCAGGGGATGAAGTGTCAATCGGAGGAACGGCAACGAGATTGTCATTCGCGAATGCATTATGCAGGAGCGCCTCGGCAGCAACATCGTCTACCCCACTCTGACGGTGACGAACTACATCGAGTGGGCTCTTGTGATGAAAATCAATCTGCGGGCGCAAGGCCTCTGGGAGGCGGTTTCCAGCGCTGACGAGCCAGGCGAGCGAGAGGATATGGCTGCACTGTCAGCTTTGATCCGAGTCGTGCCGCCAAAGATGGTGCCGGGTCTCGCTGTCAAGAACACAGCCCACGAAGCTTGGGAAGCTATTCGGATCATGCGCGTTGGAGTCGATCGAGTCAGGGAGGCAACGGCGCAACGGCTGCGCAAGGAGTTCGAGCAAATATCTTTCAAGGACGGAGAAACCCTCGATGCGTTCGGGCTGCGCATCACAGGGATCATCAACAACCTCCGGTCCTTGGGTGACGGTGTCGAGGAGATCAAGGTCGTGCAGAAATTCCTCTGAGAGGTCCCGAGCCAGTATGCGCAGATCGCTTGCTCGATCGAGACGCTGCTCGATCTAAATGGGATGTCCGTCGAAGAGCTGATTGGACGCCTTCGGTCAGCCTCCGAGCGCTACGGCAACAACGTCACGAGTGGCGTGAGCGGGCAGATCCTACTCATGGAACAGGAGTGGATTGCTCGAGGAAAGCAGTGCGACCAAGGGTCTGGATCTGGCCCCGGGAATGGAACAAAGGGCAAGTATCTCCGAAAAGGGAAGAAACCGAGCCCCGCTTGGGAAGGCAGCCAGCACGCCTCCAGCGGCGACCGCGACATGATGGGGATCAAGTGCTATAATTGCAACAAGTTCGCAGTGCATATCTCGAGGGATTGTCCCGAACCGTGGCGCGCACGCAAGGAATGGGCTAACCTTGTGAAGGATCAAGAGGAGGAGACGGCACTACTGGTCGCGAGGCTTCACTCTCTCACGCTCGGAAGTGTGGCGGCTGAGACCGAGGAGCACGTACTACTCAACGAGACGAACTCCCAGGCCAAGGCGATGAAGCAGGCAGGCCAGTGCGACACAACCTGGTTCTTGGACTCAGGAGCCAGCGCGCATATGTGTGGGAGACGGGAGATCTTCTCCGAGCTAGACACCAACGTGCAGGGCTCAGTCAAACTCGGAGACGACACCTCTGTGGAGATTGAAGGGCTCGGGAAGATTCTGTTCTCGTGCCGAAACGGTGAGCATTTGCTTCTAACCGAGGTCTATTACATACCGCGACTTCATAGTAGCATCATCTCTCTCGGACAACTTGACGAGACCGGATACGACACTCACATCCGGGATGGTTGGCTCTAACTTCGTGATCAAAATGGGCGACTGATCGCACGAGTGCCCAGGAGCCGCGGACGCCTCTACCCGATACGCCTCAATCCAGCGCGGCCCGTTTGCCTAGCTGTACACGGGACCAAGAACGGCTGGCACTGGCACGCTCATTACGGGCACTTGCACTTCGAGGCCCTCCGCCATCTCGCGCAAGAAGGAATGGTGCACGGTCTTCCAGAGATTGGGGACGCTGATCGACTGTGCGATGCTTGCTTAGCCGGGAAACAGAAACGCGCCTCATTTCCGCGCCAAGCCTGGAACCGCGCGCAGGAGCGTCTCGATCTCGTCCATGCCGATTTGTGTGGACCAATTGATCCACCAACCCCTGGAGGTAAATGCTATTTTTTGCTTTTAGTGGATGATTTTAGTCGATACATGTGGGTTTATCTGCTAGCCATGAAAAACCAAGCAATCGAGGCTATCAAGAAGTTTGTGCTAGCGACCGAACTTCAAAGCGGCTGCAAACTGAAGACGATGCGCACTGACAATGGCGGGGAGTTCACTTCTAAGCAGCTTGGTGAGTATTTTGCCGAACGAGGTGTGCAACAGCAGCTGACGGCGACTTACACACCACAACAAAACGGAGTGGTTGAACGTCGCAACCAAACCGTTGTTGGGACGGCGCGGTGTATGTTGAAGGCGAAGGGAATGCCAGTCAGGTTCTGGGGGGAAGCCGTGACGACTGCGGTTTACCTACTAAACCGTGGGATGACGAAGAGCGTGGTTGGGAAGACCCCATATGAAGCTTGGCACGGGAGTCGGCCGAGTGTGCAACATCTCAAAGTGTTCGGGTGCGTGGCGCATGTGAAGACGGTGCATCCAAGTTTGAAGAAGTTGGAGGACAGGAGCACGCCAATGGTTTTGCTCGGGTACGAACCGGGTGCTGCAGCATACCGCGTCTACGACCCCGTCGCGGACCAAGTAAGGGTCTCGCGCGACGTGGTGTTTGATGAAGACACCGTGTGGGATTGGAGTGAGGGCGCAACACCGCGTGCGGAGAGACACGGCCAATCAGCCGAGACGTTCACGGTCGAGCGTCTTGTTTTTCCTGCTGTAGGTTCCAACCCGGTCAGGAGCTCGGCTCACGGGAAGCACGCGACATCAGCGAGCAGCGGTGCGGACGCCGAGACCGTGGATGAAGGCGAAATTTCACCCTTCGCGCCAGAGACCCCAACCGCGGCTCGAGGATAAACCGTGGAGTTTGTGTCCCCACCGACCGGTGCGTCAGAACCATCTCCGGGCGAGGAGGCGCCTCGCCGATACCGCAAGCTGGATGATTTGCTTGATGCCACTGCTAATGTGGAGGCCGAGGAAGATCATGTTCAATGTCTCCTCACTTCCGAGGAACCAACGAGCTTGGCTGAAGCGGAGATGGACGAGGAGTGGCGAAAGGCAATGAAGGAAGAACTTGCAAGTATCGAGGAGAATCAAATGTGGCGGCTCACTATGCTGCCGGCGGGACACCGAGCCATCGGCCTGAAGTGGGTTTATAAACTCAAGAAAGACGCGACCGGAGATGTGGTGAAGCGGAAGGCACGTTTGGTGGCGAAAGGATATGTTCAACGACAGGGGGTGGATTATGAAGAGGTTTTCGCACCAGTTGCACGCTTGGAAACGGTGCGGATGATGATCACACTCGCGGCACACCACAGTTGGCCGATCCACCACATGGATGTAAAGACCGCATTCCTCAACGGTGAGCTAACCGAAGAGGTCTATGTCGAGCAACCGCCGGGCTTCATCATTCACGGCGAGGAGCGCAAGGTGTTACGGTTGAACAAAGCCTTGTACGGCTTACGTCAAGCTCCCCGGGCATGGAACACAAAACTCGATGTAAGTCTCCAAAACCTCGGTTTTATACGTAGTGAAGTGGAGCATGCAGTTTACCAACGCGGTCACAATGATGCCTCAATCCTTGTTGGTGTTTACGTGGATGATCTTATAATCACGGGGTCATCACTCGAAGAAGTGGTCAAATTCAAGAAGGAGATGACAAGTCTCTTCAAGATGAGTGATCTTGGGGAACTTAGCTACTACTTGGGGATTGAAGTGCAACAACGCGAAGGAGGAATTACTCTCTGCCGAGCTTCTTACGCCAAGAAATTACTACTGAAGGCGGGCATGGGGGAATGCAATACGTGTGCAGCTCCTATGGAGGCTTGGCTCAAGCTGAACAAAACTAGCAACGGCGGGCTAGTTGACACAACTTTGTATCAAAGCATTGTGGGAAGCCTCAGGTATTTGGTTCACACGAGACCCGACATCGCGTATGCTGTCGGATATGTGAGCCGTTTCATGGAGAAACCGATGACGGAGCATCTCGCGGCTGTCAAGCACTTGCTTCGATATGTGGCAGGAACATTGAGTTTTGGACTCTCATATGGTAAGGGGAGTGGTACTTTGGTCTTAACAGGTTATAGTGATGCCAACTTGGCCGGAGATGTCGACGACCGGAAGAGCACGACCGGTGTTATTTACTTCCTAGGACAAGCTCCTGTTAGTTGGCAATCTCAGAAGCAACGGGTTGTGGCGATTTCATCTTGTGAGTCCGAGTACATCGCAGCCGCCACAGCCGCGTGTCAAGGAATATGGCTGAGCAGATTGCTTGGAGAAATGGAGAACGCGCCACCTCGAGCACCGAAGCTACTGGTGGACAACAAATCAGCAATCTTTCTCAGCCGAAACCCGGTGTTTCACGACCGAAGTAAGCATATCGATACTCGCTATCACTTAATTCGGGACTATGTGGAACAGGGAGAGCTCGAGATTGATCACGTCAACACGGAAGCGCAGTTCGCTGACATTCTGACGAAGGCTCTCGGACGCATTCGTTTTCAGACGCTAAGGGGCAGAATCGGAGTTGCTGACATGAGCTAGGCGAAGACAAGATTAAGGGGGTGATTTGTTGATGTTATAATCTTGTCTTTTGTGTTAGCATTTTAGTTTTCTATTTTCGTCCATTCTGTTTTTCAACTAGCCGTAGGTTCTGTTGCGTTAGTTCCGCTTTTGGGGTAGTCGTGATTTAGCACGAGAATAGGTGTGTGAAGTGGTTCGAAATGATCGGACCACGTTGTGTACTCTATGTATATATATTGGAGTATTAGCTAGTTTGTAGGAAAAAGATGCTGCACGTACACCCACGTTGCATGCATGTAGGAGTAGTGGTTTTCATGTTTTGTAACTTTGTTTTGGCTATAAATAGTAGCCGAATGAATGAAGTAAAAGCAAGCAAGTTTTCTGCACCAAAACTTTTCTTTTGTGCTCTGTTTTTCGTTCAAAACTAACAACAAACACCATCCTCATTGCATCCACCATCCAGGTGGCGATGAAATTGGAAGGAGATGGTGGTGGTGAATTTGGGAAGAGAGGTGACAGTGTGATGCAGTGGAGATCAAAGACGAAGAAATATGGGCCAGAGATTAGGGTTAGATTTGTTAATATAGCAATGAGATTTAACTATTGAGATTCAGTTATTGAAAGAAATCAATGGTTCGAATTAACGCAACACAACACACAACAAACATATTTAGCTATTTATTTAAAATTAATTCATTATTCATCATATCATAGTTTCCTTTTCTTACTCCTTCTGTCCCACTTGTTTTTGCACTTTTACTTTTTGTATGTTATCCAAGACACATATTTGGCCGTTAATAATATTTTTGTTCATATATCTATTAAAATATGCGGTCAAACTTTGATAGAGAATAGTGTGCAAAAAACAAAAGTGCAAATACAAGTGGGACGGAGGGAGTATATATTTTGAATAATGATTCTTTTAAAATTTTAATAAATGTTTTTATGTCAACTTAGTTATTAATGTTTATATATACAAGGTCAAGTAAGGGTAGACCGTTGATTAGTGAAAGTCAACCTAGTTATTAGTGTTTATATATAGAAAGTAAAGTAAGGTTTGACCATTGATTAGTTAAAGTCAGCTTAGTTATTAGTGTTTATGTATAGAAAGTCAGGTACGGGTTGGCCATTAATTAGTGAAAGTCAACCTAGTTATTAGTGTTTATGTATAGAAAGTCAAGTAAGGGTTGACCGTTGATTAGTGAAAGTCAACCTAGTTATTAGTGTTTATTTATAGAAAGTCAAGTAAGGGTTGACCGTTGATTATTGAAAGTCAACCTAGTTATTGGTGTTTATATATAAAAAGTCAAGTTAGGGTTGACCATTGATTAGTGAAATTCAACCTAGTTATTGATATTTATATATAGAATTTCAAGTAAGAATTGATCGTTGATTATTTAAAGCTAAACTAGTTATTAGAGCATCTCCAATGTAGAAAGAGTTGTCCGTAAATATCGTTTACATGTGTCAATTTTTTAGTGGAACTTCGATGTGACTTAGATATAACTGTTTTGACGATGACTCTCGTTAGAACTTTGATCTCCAACTATAACTAGTTTAATAAAAATTGTATATGACATGTCAATAGAATTTTGGTCTCCAATATTAACTAGTTAAATCAAACTTGTACATGGTGTGTCAACTATTATTTTCATAATATCTGAAAATAAATATTATTAAAATAATATTTAATAATTATACAATTCAAATTAAATTATATCAAAATTTTAAGAGATCGAATACATTTCTACTACACATTAAATTTATAATCATATAATATTTATAAAAATATGATACTTACAATAATAAACTATGTATTTATAAAATCCAATTCGATTTTATGTTTAAAATCATAAATTACTCTATTTTCAATATTTTCATTTTAAAATTTTAAATATTCAAAAATAAATATTCAAAAAAAATTAACTACTACCTTTGTTTCATGGCACCATGACCTTAGATACTTGGATTTAGATGAATAAAATGAGTGGATGAAATTGAACTTAGAAAGGAAAAAGTAGAATGAATGGATGAAATAGAAGGAATATTTCCATACAAAGAATGTGTCAAATTCACAAAAATAACCAAAAAAGGAATGTGTGTCACATCCAACGAGCCAGAGGAAGTAACATACAATATAGTATAATATTTATTTTACATGACACCTAAACTATCAATTTCTTAAGGTAAATGATATTTGATAAATTCAATCTCACATTTGTATATCTTTTTGTGGTTTAGTCTATATATTATGATTTATAGATGATTAATTTTACTTTTTGGAAGTTATTTATACTGTAAAAGTAGATTTACAATTTTTTAATGAGTTTTATCATGTTGAATCATGTGTTTAAAAATAATGTGGTTATGGAATTTTTGGTCATTGTGTGTATATATATTTGCAATTTATTGTAATGGAATGTGCAATAAATTTTTTAATACAAAGATTTACCGTCATGTAAATTTTTTTTTAACCGTATGCTGATTTGGCAAATAGCGAGCCTCAAATTGATAGTCTGAATACAGAAGGTCACATTGACAATGTCGATTGAATTTTCATCCACGTCATTGCGACTCCTTTATTTGACCCTTGGATTGGAGAGTAAATTTAGGTTTGAGAGTCCATTACTCTTACGTGGTGAGAGAAGTTTACCATATTGAATCCCACATTGGAGATGCTCTTAGTGTTTATATACACAAAGTCAAGTAAGGGTTGACCGCTACTAGTGAAAGTCAACCTAGTTATTAGTGTTTATATGTAAAAAGTCAAGTAAGGTTTGACTGTTAATTAGTTAAATTAAACTTAGTTATTGTGTTTATATATGGAAACTCAAGTAAGGGTTGACCGTTGATGACTTTATCATCCGAAAGTTTTTGCTTCACCGCACTAAGGGCTTTGTCTTGTAGGTTCATCATCACCAGACAAGGTTTGGCCACCAGATCGGTGTCCACCTCGCGTTATCATCCATTGTATTAAGGTTTTCACCCATTTATTTGGATTAGTTGAGCTGGGTACAATTTTGGGTGAAATTTCTATTCCTAAATGTGGGGGTGGGTATGAAGAATGGGGTAGGAGACTAGTGATGGTGGTGGGTGGTGGTTGGTGGGGAAGCTGACAAAATCATCGGTAGAAGACTCCACTGGCTCCTCTAATCAGTGCCACCAAAGATTCAGTGGTGAACAACAAAAAGATGGAAATGGTCGGGAAAGGAATGAGAATGGGATCGGAGGGGGTACGGTGGTGGTAGGGAAGGCTAATTTGGTAATTATAAAAAATATTTGGGACACTCATGTCTTTCCATTTTTTTTTACTGAACCCCATCAAAATTCAAAATCATTGGTTAGGGGTTTAAATGAAACAATTTGTGGTAAGGTGAACTTTTTTTGGTCATTTTCTCTACTTCCTAAACCCTTGACTGGCATTATGGGAATGCTCTATACTTTAAAAAAACTGGATACATAAATGGAACATTAACGAAAACATTAACGAAAACTGAGGGGTATAATTTATAAAGGCACATGACCTATCAAAATTTACAAATGTTAATTAAAATCCATAATTATATGAAATAAAAATCCCAAACACAAAACCAAAACTTGCCCACCGCATTTGACGTGATTTTTTGTACTCATTCACATACTCCCTCCTTCCCATATAAATTAACACAATTTAACTTTTGAAAGTCAAAATAAGTCAATTTCGATCATTAAATTCTATTATTACATATAATATGTTATACTATTCATGTTATATGTTTATTGGATTCATAATAACATATATTTTTAGAAGAATGTCTCAGGAAAGGTGGCATGTCTATAAGCTCATGGACAGGCGAGAGGTCTGCTTGCAATTAATACAAATATATCCAAATTCGCGGGCCAAGCCTATTAGTTCAAATCTGAAAATCTGGAAGCATCGACATACACATAAACTCCTCCCCCTCGGCGCCACTGTCTTCCTTCTCCTCCTGGATGCCACATCTCTCTCCTCCTGGATGCCACATCCTTCCTCCTCCTCCCCAATGCCACCACCTCCCCCCTCCTCCTCGGTGGCATCGTCTTCTCTCCCTGAAAATCTCTCTTCTCCACAGCCTCTTCTCAGCATCTTCTTCATTTCTACATCGCCACTCGTTTCTCTGCCTCTTCTCCACGTTTCTACGCATATTCTCCACGATTCTCCGTCCGCTCGTTTCTGCAATTCTTCTTCGGTGTCGCCGTTGGTATGTTCTTTGTTTTATTGAGCGTTGGACATGCTTTGTTTTTATTTGTTTTGAGTTATGTGCATTTTTCTGTGATCTGGTTTTGAATTTTACTCTTGTTGTTACAACAAACTTGTTGATTGTTCATTTTGAATTACGAGTTGTATCTGTTTGCTTATATATTGCATATGTTATTATCCAACGTGTACTTTTTAGTTGTACTATGAATGACTTTTTATTCCCATTCGTTGTTAGATTGTTTGTTTCGACTTATGATTTACGCTCATGTACTTATATGTTGCATCTATTAGTATTCAATATGTACTTGTTAGTTGTACTACGTGTGTTTTTTTATTTCCATTTGTTGTTGACTGCCCATTTTGAATTAAGATATGCATATGTTTACTAATACGTTGCAGTTGTTAGTATTTAGCGTATGCTTGTTAGTTGTAATGTGAATGACTTTTTATTTTCATTCGTTGTTGATTGTTCGTTTTGAATTACGAGCTGCATTTTTTTACTTATATGTTGCATCTGTTAGTATCCAATGTGTACTTGTTAGTTGCATTGTGTATGACTTTTATTTTTGTTTCTGATTATTGTTCGTTTTGAATTAAAAATTGTGCACGTTTGCTTATATGATGTAACTGTTAGTATCCAATTGTGTATGACTTTTTGCAGGAGTTGGATCTAAACTTGAAGTGGTATGGAATAACACAATATTGAACATTGGACTCCACAAGACGTTTCGGCACGAGCTTGATTTAGATGAAGCTAACGTTGAACTCAAGGAATTCAAAGATGATATAATTTTAAAATTAATAATTAATTCATTGTATTAGAGATTGTTAGTTAATCTAAATAGGAACACTGTTATAATTGTAACATCCATACTAGAAGATTTTTGTTATGAGCACTTGTAGCATTTATCTCATATCTTGCCCTTTGTTCAAGTGTTTAGAGTTTTTCTCCTCTATGAAATCAACAACATTTGCATGATTTTTATACAAAGTATGCAATGCTTTTACATATGTTGCTTTCATGCCGACAAGACTTTTAGTGGCATCTCTCTAATTGAAATCTAGAAAATTTGCTCCTGTGTTGAAAAAAAAATAGGAGTATTAATGTAATTAGTACACATTGTAAGGTATTAAATGCAATTCAAATGAAAATTTAAAAGAAAATTACAATTTTTTGTAACCTCTTTTCTGTAGTATACTATAAGAAATACTAGTTGTAGGCTAACATATGCAAGTTTTATAAAAACAGAAACAATTCATAAGGTAACTTATACACTACCTCCTGACAAAGTTTTGCTATTCATAAATAGGATTGACATTTTAAAATCAGGTGCGTGTTTTTTTGTTTAAACAGTACATGTTGTAAAGTAATCCATGCACAGTTAATATGACAATTTTGAATTGTCCGGTTTTAACTTAACTTATACATGACCTTCTAGAAAAGTTGCATAACTCATATTCACAGTTTTTTATAACAAGTGCATGTTTTAATAGAAACGATATGTATTGTAAGGTAAAATGTGCATAGCATATACGGAAAAAAAAATTGCAGCATTTTTTTTCAAATATTTGCCACATATTTTTTACATATTCATGGTGGCAGAATTCATACATTCAGAAGTCTCAACAACAATTTCATTTACATCGAAATCAATTCAACAACATAAACTCACTCATATGTGAAAATTTTGTGGCTTTGACACTATTAGGCAAAATTTCATCCTCTTGAAACTAAATTTCATTCATTTAAAATTAAAATTTGTTGATGTAGATCTTGTTGCAGGGTTAAGAACACATCGCAAATTTCACCGGACACTAACCGGTCGTTCGAAGAGCTCATTGGAAAAAAATGAATCGATCGGAGAAGGATTTGGTTGGCTGGGAGAAGTTAAATATGCAAAGAATGGAGATTGGGGTTTGGGAATGAGAGAGATTGAAGTTTGGGAAGGAAGAAGAATGGAAAATGGAGAAATATTCAGAGGGTGGGAGTTTGGGGAAGAAGTTTCACGCTTCAATTTGTGGAAGGATGGTTTGCTTAATTTACATTAATTGCAAAGTAGTCTCTGGCTTGTCCATAACCTTATGGACATGCCGCATTTCCTGAGACTTTCTTTATTTTTAATACAAAAACGTATGTGAGACCGTCTCACCATAACACATTATGAGACAGAGGACTTACATGCAATTATTAAGAGTTATAGTTTACGTAGGGTAAGATGGGTAATTTTAATAAATTAACTCCTCCAGGAAAAATTGTGGCTCGATATTCAGACGGGTGCACGCGCACGTCACCCTCCCTTCCATCGTTTAGGCTGCGCGCGTCACCATTCCTTCCATGCTTCATAAAATTAGTACTCCACCCTTCCTTCTCTTCAATTTTTCATTATTTATTATTTTTCTTTTTTAGAGGCTTTACACTTTCTTCCTTTGTTTTCCTTTTCTATATGCAAATTACTTCTTCTTTTTTCTTTTAAGTTATATGTTGACATTATTTTTAAAACTAATTTCAAATATTAAAAATACCATTATTAAATATTTTATAATTTTTATTAATTATTTTTAAATACTTAGCAAACATAGACATGTGTATTAGTTCATATGTTTTAAATTTTCGTTAATCATTTTAATAACTTTGTTTAGACTTTCATGGCAGCAAGATATATTGCAGTAGAAATTTTAACTAGCAAATATATAAATTAGTTGGCATATTAAAAATTATTTTTAATCATTTTAATAACTTTGTTTAGACCTTCAATTTTTTTTAGAATAGGGATAGAATTTATCATTAACAAATGGAGTATGTGTGGATTGTTAGTTAAGTATTTCTAAAACTTTGTTTATGCTTTTATTTTCCAAAATAATGATAGAATTTACTATTAACAAATGTATAATTTAGTTCATATGTTTAGAACGTTAGTTAATCGTTTTAAAAACTGTGTTCATGATTTTTTCCAAAATAATGATAGAATTGACTATTAACAACTAGAACTTACAACTACAACTAGAACTTACAACTAGAAAATGTTTTATTAGTTCATATACTCCAATAAATGTTTATATCATTTTACATATTTAGGTTAAGAAATTATTTTTCTACAAGATAATGATAAAAATTACCATCGGAAAATGTATAAATTAGTTTATGTGTTTAGAATATTTGTTTATAATTTTAAGGACTTAGTTTAATTTTTTTGCAAGAAAATGAGAAAACTTACTGCTAACAAATACTCCCTCTGGTCCACTTATATTGGCCCCCTTTTTTCTTACATTTTTTCAAGGCATGTTTGACCATCGATAACTTTTGTTACGTACGATAATAGTTTATAAAATTTTACTTTTCAAAAACTATACGTTACGGAGAATCCAAAGACATCTCACATAAGGTCCATTACTATATACAACAAAAGTTATCGATGGTCAAACATGCCATAAAAAATTGACTGGTCAAAGGGGGCCAATATTAGTGGATCAGACCAAGTATATCAGTTCATACATTTAGAATGTTTATTAATTGTTTTAAGAATTTTTTTAGACTTTTATTTTTGTACAAGAAAAATGATTTTAATTATTAGCTCGATATTGTTAAACTACTTTTTCTGAAATGGAAGAAATTGTCTAATTTATTGACATTTTTACTTCATGATTTTAAGTGATTATTTGTTAATTATTATTAGACTAACTACTATATTATGTTGTAGATGAAATTATGTAGGTGATATAATTGTTTAGATCATGGTTTTAAGTGATTAGATCACGGTTTTTAGACATTAGTTCTCTTTGGCTTCCTTGAACATCAGTATGTGTGGCTCTATAAAATAAGCATGCGCGATACCAGCGAAGGCTCTAAATCAAATGCAAGTGAACTACTCCCTTTGTGGCGATCACCGCTGGCCCTCACCGGCCCACACCAGCCGACACCACAGTCATTATGTGGGAGGTAAGTCACGGTAGCCTAGTACCAGGACCATTGGGGGCAGTCATACTCGGTGCCCACCAGGAAGCCCAAGCAGCCCTTGGCCCAAAGGCCAAGTTAACTCAGGACATTCCCACACGGTGGCTGCCGAGCGTCGAACCACTGACCTCGTGACAGGTCACCCAACTCCCAACCACTGGGTTACACCCGCGGGTGTAACTACTCCCTTTATTTCTCTATTAGTGGCACTTTAGGTTTAGGTGCTTCGATTTAGGTAAAGAAAATGAGTGAAGGAAATTGAATAAAGAAAGTAAAAAAGTAAAATGACTAGATGAAATTGAAAGGAATTTTCCAAGAAAAATGAAAGTGTGTCATTTAAAAAATATCTCAATAAGATAAGTGTGCCATTAATAGAGAAACAGAGGGAGTATCCAAGTTTCATTTTCTGTCAGCAGCGTTTGTAATAGATTAAAGTAGAACATGAAAGCCTTTTTAGTCACAATAACAAAATCCTTTCTTTCTACTTAGGGGAATCGCACATCACAACTAGTAACAATCAGACCAAAACTTTCTCATGTGTAGAACAAATTTTATAGATCCACTGGGAGGTCGTTGCCGTACCTCTCAAAGTTAATACTTTTAAACCCTAAATGCTTCCTATCTATAATTAAGTAGATAATGGCAAGTCGGGGTTGTCCACGAGAAGAGGGATCTTTTTAATACTAAGCACATACATACATAGATACATATAAAAGCATGTAAACAAGGGGGGGGTTGGTTGGTTTGATCCTAAGTTAACAAATTAAAGTACAACAACTAGCAAAGCAAGAGAACGATGCTAATCATGCAATACAACTAAAGATAGGATGAAAATAACAATTTACGGAACTGTGGGCGCAATTGACTTCCACTTCCAAACCTCATATCCATCATTGAACATGCAGCTTATTTACTACTTTCACTACTTGTTGTGAAGACTAAACTTCTATCCTTCTTAGATAGTAGTTTGCAAGAGTAAATTTGACATCTCTTGTCAAACCTCACCAATGACTCCCGTAGTCGAAACACGACTCAAGGTATCCCATTAATGGCATTTAGCATGAAGAATTAACAAGCTCGGCAACACTTATAAACACTGCACCGTGTCTAAGCATTTAACCAATTTATGCATTTACACAAGATTGGTCAAGAACGATCAACATTCATAGACTTCTCTCATTTGCTACAAGCGACAAACATGACAAAGAGTTCAACATTAGCATATTCACCTAGCAATCAACAATCCATCAACACAATCAAAAGCTCTAAGTCATACTCATAGATTCCTAACAAGAAAAGGGGGGAAATCAACCCACTTCCCCCAAACCCTAGCAAGAAATTCATACAAGTATTTCATATACTCAAGCTTTCAACAACATTAATGATATCAACAAACACATTCAATGCTCCATAAATACACAATAGTAAGAGCAATAAATAAGCTACAAATTGTTCTTAAGACATGGGCTTGGAAGCCTTAGTCAATTTCTCCCAAGAGATAGATTAGCTACAAGAGTTCATGCTAATCAATGCTAAACAACTAATCATAAAAACAAGAGAATTCAAGGATGAAAAATGGAAGAAAAGGGGTTTGAAACAGTACTGAAATCGCAGCAGAAGAAAGGTCTGAATGAGAGGAAAGAGAGTGGTTTTTATAGTACAAAGAAGATAAGCTGAAATGCTGGCCACCCGACGGCTCGTCGTGACTCGCGACGCCTCGTCGCGATGAGGCCATTGCGACTCGCGACGGGTGCCAGAATTTTGCATTTTGTCTTTTTCTTCTTCTTGTGGCATGCAATCATCTTCATAGTCATTCCTCTCAATCTCCAAGTCTTCAACGGCTCCAAAAATGGTCTTCAATGGCCTCCGGTCTCCATGTCTTCGAAGCAAGTCTTCGAAAGTGTAGTTTTCAATGGCCTCCGGTCTTCATTGCCTCCATGTTCTTCCCTTGTCACACAAAATCCACTTAGAAGAGGTAAAAGAGCGTAAAGTTGCTCTTACCCATCCTAAGAGAATTTCAAGGTAAAACACAAGCTCTCGATAACAAAAGAGCACAAAAGTGACCCTAAATAGTACTAAATTATGCATATAAAATGGACACATCAAGTCTCCCCACACTTGAACCTTACTCGCCCTCGAGTAAGAAAAGATCCAAGCATACGAAGGAAATGATATATCCACATCCTAACTACTAATCCCCCAAATCAATACCTCACAAAACTCTCAATATCACACATCCCAATGTTAAAGTCAAATGAGAAGTTTCCCATAACCCCTATTCCTGAATCTACCCAAACCATATCATCCCATCAATTCATTGATTTCTCCAAGACATCTCCAAATCCCGAAATGATAATCCCAAATCCAATGATAAAAGATGAAGCCAAAAGTATGTATAAAGTTCAAAACACATGCTCCACCTTACATCAATACATCAACCTAAAAACGAAGCATATTAATGATCAAGAATTTCATAACTTACTCCGTCTTTTCCCGCTAAATTTTCCATTCCCAAAAGGTCCTCAAGATGTGAAGCTACCCAATCCATCCGTGTGGTCACCGCAACCTTATGACTCCATCACCGGCAAATGAGTAAACACTTAATGTTTTTTTTTCAATTTCTCTCTCTTTCTCTCATTTTGCCTAGGAGCCCTTTCAGGTTTTCATCCTAGCCACACATCATGTTTCTTTGGCTCACATCTCACATTTTTTCGCACATTTAGCCTCTGATTTTTGCCTAGGCCACCCTTTCGGGTTTTCAACCTATCCGGGCCCCCAATGTTGCCTAAGTTGCCCTCTCGGGTTTTCAACTTAGCAGGATTCTTTTTTTCTTTTTGTTTTACTTTTTTTCAATTATTTTTCACGTGTCTTCGATCCAAAAAGTAGCAAATTACTTTCCAAATGTGAAGGTTAAGAAAAGTATCAAAACCAACATTATCCAAGTACATCAAAAGCAAAACATCCCAAAACAAAAGGGAGAAAAATATCCAAAATAAAACAAAAAAAGTTGGGCAAAAGTGTCTTCAACCCTAATCACCTAACAATAGTAGATACCCCTCCCCATACTTAGAACACTACATTGCCCTAAATGTAGACTAGGGCAAAACCGTACAAAGCAAAGTATGGAAAGGGTAAAAATGTGGTGCTCACACAATCAATGTTGTGATGAGGACAGGCCACCACCGAAGTAGCACTGCTGGTACTGTGCTAGCCACTCTGTGCTCCTCTGCCTCCTCACTCTTTACCTCTCTACTCTCGGATCGGGGCCTGAAGCACCGCCCGACTGGGACTGCAACTCATGGATGCGAGCTGACAAGTGGTTAATCTCCTCATCCATATCAATCAAAGCCTGGGAGACAAAGACATTGTGCTCCAAAATCATGTTGTCCTGTCAGTGGAAACCATCGTGCATGGTCTGCATCATCCGCTCATAGAAGTCCGGCGGAGGCTGGGAGTAGTGAGGTGGAGCATCATCCTCCTGCATGGGATTCGTCTGTGGTGGAGGCTGTGTAGAGTAGTGTTGTTGTTGCTGCTGCTCCGAGGAAGGTAGGGTGCTATTGTCACGCTGGACAGGAGCTGGCCCGAGGTCGCGGAGCTCGTGCTGGAACTCAGCTGTACATGAGGAGTCTGGGAAGATTGCCAAATCTCCCAGAGGTGTGTCGAACTCCAGCTTCGTCTTGCTCTACTGAGGAAGTGCCATGAATGTGACCTTCCTCGCACCGTATAACCAATGAAAGAGCCATGTGGTCCATGTGACACTGAGCATCTCAAATCAAACTAGCCACTCAACGATGATCAGATAAGACGTCCACCTCCCTAAACGTGGAAAGTCAGCCGGAGGGACTAATCCTAAGTACTCTGCTAGAAGGCCTATCATCCTTCCGACCATGATCTTCCCCTTGGGCTTTCCTGCCACTTCCACAGTCCTTTTCATCCATAGCTCTGCCCACAGCCCATATCCTGGCCCCTCACTCGTTAAGTGCTATAGGAAGTGAATGTCATTGTCTGGCACATTTATCGGCTCCACGGAGCAAAGGACTGTGTCAGCCAAGAGTCGGTGCACATAACGGAGTGCAGGGTGGATAATGACGCTACTCTTGTCGTGTGAGTTCTTCGGCCTCATATTGATGACATTCCAAAACTGCATGTCATCCTCAATTAACCGCTCTTGGGCCTGTGGGTCCATATTGTTCCGTATCTCAGCCGTGTCAAAACCAAAGGCCTCCTCAATCTGTGAGATGGTCAGTTGCCAAGGTAGGTCATCTAGGTGAAAGGCAATGTACCTCTCACAGGGTTGATCACCCCTCATGTTGCTCATACGGACTGTGGACAAGAACTCCAACGTGTACCTCCGGCAAGAGGGCGCGCTCTTACTCATAAATCTTTCCATTCCCCCTTTGGTGAGGAGGCATCTCACAGGCTGCGTGAGGCCGAGGACATCCAATGTAGGCACATCAACAAAACTGGTCTCTTTAAGCTGGCGCTTCTCTAGGGCCTCCCATCTCTCCGCGTAGGACCCGGTGATCCGGGTCAAACCCATGTACCTATCCGTAGGGGAAGGTATAGGGCTCGATTCCGGAGCCGATGAAGGAGGTGGAGGTGGAGCGGCGGTGCTCTCGTCTCGTGGGGGAGCCCTAGATCTCTTCTTGCGGGCCATATCTATCAATCACAGCAAACAAGTCAAACACAAAGGAATATATGTATATTCAATATGGAAAATCTATAACCAATCTTAAACTAGTTCATCATCACAGGCTAAATCAAAATCAACTCAACTAGTTCAAGTCCTAATCGCAATTGCATATACAATCTACATTATATCCAACAAGCCCATATCATCAAATCCATGAAGTTCTCACATAGTTGAAATGAATATGCTATATTTCAAAATCACAGTTATGCTCAACTAGTTTAGCCATCATTAGTACATTCACAATGTCAACATCTACGTTCATGGCCAAACTACTCTAAACAATATAACTTTGCAAATCACAATAACAATGTATCCCAATAACAACTATGTTTAATCAAGGGCTAACATGCCTCAAATTCAGTATAAGTCACCACCTACTATCAACTAAAGTAACACGAATGCAAACATTCCAAAACCAAGCAGGCATAATACAGTCAAAACCGCACTAGAAAATATATAGTCTACCCCGCAATTGCAAAATATGCACACAATACTCATCAAATAAAACTGCAAGCACAACATATTCACCACAATCAACCAAGATCCAAAGATTTAATTTCCTAAGGCATAGCACACAATCTACACAATATCCAATAAGCAGAATATATATTTATAATCCCAATTAAGGCTCAATAGAGTGAAGAAGTATACCACTAAGATGCTTAGGATAAAGAAAAATGGAAGCCCATGATCAATTCAGATTCGAATTGCCCAAAGCTACAAAACCCCCAAATTCTAGGGTTTGGGTTCTTCACAATGGTGATGGCGATTTAGTGGGTGTAGATGGGGAAGGAATGATTGGTATTGGCGGCGGTGCGGAAGCGGCGGTACGGCAGTGGCGGCGCGGCGGTGGCGGTGACGGTGAGGTTAGAGGAAGATGGAAGAGGGAAGGGCGGATGGGAAGAGGAAAGGGAGTTTAAAAAAATGAAGGGTATGAATGATTTGGGAAGAAAGAAAAAAACTGATTCAGCCTGCATTTAAATTTGATTTGCACAACCGTCATGACTCGTGACATATTCGTCGCGACTCACGACGGGTCCCCTGAGTCATTGCGACTCGCGACGTGTTCGTCGTGACTCGCAGAAAGTGGGATCCGGGGGCTGATTTTTTTTCAAAACTTCTGAGCCCATCGCGACTCGGGACATGTTCATCGTGACTCGCGATGAGGCCTCGTGATGTCATCGCAACTTGCAAAAAGTTGGATCCGAGGGCTGATTTTTGCCCAAAATTTTCTGAGCCAGTCGCAACTCGCGACGAGGCCCCGCGATGTCATCGCGACTCGTGGAAAGTTGGATCCGAGGGTCCATTTTTTGACAAAAAATTTCTGAGCCCATCGCGACTCGAGACGGTATGGTCGCGACTCACGACAGGCCACTTACCTGGTACTTAGAAAATTTTTCTGCTTCCTTCTCTTGTCCAAGTCCTTCCTTCTCGAATCCAAGTATTCCCCCCTTCCAAAGTCTAATGCCTTGGCTTCAAAATTGCTACAAAAGCATGGAAAAAAGCAACACGTGAAAAGCATAAAGCAAAACAATGAAGCTTAAAGATAAAAGCTCAAAACTAAACAACATCGACAGAAAGTCACGAATGACGGTCCGGATGATCAAAACCAAGTTTATTTAACGTCATCGGTACGACTCACTTCCCTCCTTGGAGCTTACTAACAAACCGGATCGAGGAGATCAACGTCCTCTCCTTTTTCCGGTACAAAAGTCTCGTGGTAAGGTTTCAAATGTTGTCCATTAACCTTGAAGGTATTGGACTTAGCTCGACCTGGAATCTCCACCGCACCATGCAGGAATACCTTAACCACCTCAAAATGACTGATCCATTGGGACATTAACTTACCTGGGAATAGGCGAAGGCGAGATTGAAATAGGAGGACCTTTTGACCAACGTCAAAGTCCTTCTTGATGATCATCTTGTCGTGCCACGCCTTTGTCTTTTCTTTATATATTTTGGCATTCTCATAGGATTCCCTTCGGATCTCATCCAGTTCATCCAATTGTAACTTCCTATGCAAGCCGGCTTCATCTACATTAAGATTAAACTCTTTAACCGCCCAATAAGCCTTGTGCTGAATTTCCATAGGTAGAAGACAGGGCTTACCAAACACTAACCGGTATGGGGACATACCGATTGGTGTCTTGTAAGCCGTCCTATACGCCCACAAGGCATCATTCAACCGAGAACTCCAATCCTTCCAGTTAGGGTTAACCTTTTTTTGAAGGATGGACTTGATTTCCCAATTGGAAACTCCAGCTTGCCCGTTGGTTTGTGGGTGATAGGCAGTGGATGTCTTGTGAGTGACGCCATACTTCTTCAAGAGTGTCGTTATGGTCCGATTGCAAAAATGGGTGCCACAGTCACTAATCAAGGCTCGGGGTACCCCAAACCTAGAAAAGATGTTATCTTTCAAGAATTCTACAACCACTTTAGAATCGTCAGTCCTAGTGGGTTTTGCTTCAACCCACATCGACACATAATCAACAGCAAGAAGAATGTACGTAAAGCCATAAGAACTAGGGAAAGGCCCCATAAAGTCAATACCCCAAACATCAAAGATTTCACAATACAAAATAGGTCTTTGGGGCATCTCATTCCTAGTGGAAATATTTCCTACTCTCTGGCATTCTTCACAAGATTTGCAAAAGGTGTATGCATGCTTATTCAACGTAGGCTAATAAAACCCACTCTCTAAAACTTTCCTAGCGGTTCTCTTTGCTCCAAAATGACCGCCACATGCATGAGAATGACAAAATTCAAGAATTGAGTGTACTTCACTATCAGGGATACATCTCCTAACAACTTGATCCGCACAATGTCTCCACAAAAAGGGATCATCCCACACATAATACTTAGCATCACTCTTTAATTTATCCTTTTGGGCCTTAGAAAAATGAGGAGGAAATTTACCGGCGACAAGAAAATTTACAATGTCGGCATACCACGGTTGGAGATCCCTAATGGTGAACAATTTTTCATCAGGGAATTCCTCCCGTAGTTGCTCCTTCATTGCGGGGTTTACCTCAATATCTTCGCCTGGAGTCAACCGGCTCAAATGATCGGCCACAAGGTTTTTCGCACCCTTCTTGTCTCGCACCTCCAACTCAAATTCGCTCAAAAGCAGGATCCACCTAATCAATCATGGCTTGGCATCTTTCTTCATTATCAGATGACAAAGCGCTGCATGGTCAGTGTACACAATAACTTTTTTACAAAGAAAGTAAGATCAAAATTTTTCTAAAGAAAATACCACTGTGAGCAACTCTTTTTTGGTGGTGGAATAGTTTCTCTGGGCCTCATTGAGAGACATTGATGCATAGTAGATGGCGTGAGGCGCTCTCCCCACCCTTTGACCAAGAACCGCCCCAACGGCATAATCACTAGCATCACACATAATCTCAAAGGGCAACGACCAATCCGGGGGTTGTATGATAGGGGCCGAGACTAACCTTCCCTTCAATGTATCGAAGTCCCCTTTACACCCCTCATCCATCACAAATTCCACTTCCTTTTGCAATAATTTGCATAATTAAGATGCTATCTTCGAGAAGTCCTTGATGAACCGGCGATAGAATCCTGCATGGCCAAGAAAAGAGCGCACTTCGCGCACATTAGTAGAATAAGGCAAAGTTTGAATTGTGTCTATCTTTGCCTTGTTAACCTCAATACCCTTAGAGGAGACAACATGGCCTAAGACAATGCCTCTTTCTACCATAAAATGACATTTCTCATAATTTAGCACAAGATTAGTATCAATGTAACGTTTAAGAACTTGCGCTAAATTTGCTAAACAGTTGTCAAAGGAATTACCATGAATGGTAAAATCATCCATAAACACCTCGACAAAATTTTCAAAAAATTCTGAGAAAATGCTTACCATACACCTTTGGAAAGTTGCGGGGGCGTTACATAACCCGAAAGGCATGCGCCGGTAAGCAAACGTACCAAAGGGGCACGTGAAGGTAGTATTTTCTTGGTCTTCCGGGGTGATAGCCACTTGAAAATATCCCGAGTACCCATCCAAAAAGCAATAGAAGGGGTAGCTCGCTAACCTCTCAAGCATTTGATCAATGAATGGCAACGGGAAGTGATCCTTCCGGGTTTCTGCATTCAATCTCCGGTAGTCAATGCAAATGCGCCACCCATTTTGAATTTGGGTGGGTACCATTTCACCCTTTCCATTTTCGACTACCATCATCCCGCTCTTCTTAGGTACCACCTGAGTTGGGCTCACCCACTTGCTATCCGAGATTGGATAGATCATGCCCGCTTGAAGTAGCTTGAGGATTTCCACCTTCACCACATCCATAATAGGTGGGTTCAAACAGCGTTGGGGTTGTCAGATGGGTCTCGCATCTTCTTCCAACAAGATTCCATGCATACACGTGGATAGACTTATACCTTTGATGTCGGCAGTAGTCCATCCAATTGGTTCCTTGTTCTCCCGCAATACCACCATCAACTTTTCTTCTTGCTCCTTGGTGAGTTTGCTCGAAATGATAACCGGAAGCGTCTCCCCTTCCCCAAGAAATGCATACTTGAGGTCATTTGGATAAGGATTAAGGTCAAGCACCGGGGCTTTCACAAGTGAGAGGAGGAATGCCTGTTCCTCAGGTTCCTCTAAGAGTAGAGGAGAAAGTTTTGAGACACTCGGTCTCATTTCTTCAAGCAGGTTCAAATCCTCAAAGCTTTCCTTCAAGTTAGTGCTCATAGAGTATACATTGTGGGTATCATTAACATCACATTGCAAAGCAACTAACAAAGAATCTTCACCACTTAGTTCAAAAACATCTTGCACAACTTCTTCAATAACATCTAGGGCATGGCAAGCATGTTCTTCACTAGGATACTTCATAGAGTCATTTATGTTAAACTCTACTTTTATTCCATCAAACTCCATAGTAAGGGTACCTTTATGCACATCAATCATTGTCCTAGATGTTTTCAAAAATGGCCTCCCCAACAAAATCGGGGCGGCATGTTTATCATGCTCCATGTCAAGGACATAAAAATCCGCAGGGAAAACTAAGGAATCCACCTTAACCAACACATCCTCGACAATACCCTTAGGGTATGCACTAGAACGATCGGCCAATTGGATTACCACCCCGGTTTTGTGCAATGTACCCAAGTTGAGATTTTCATACAGGGAGTAAGGAATCACATTTATTGATGCACCTAAATCAAGCATAGCTTTTTCAAAATGCGTATTTCCTATTATGCACGGGATCGTGAACATGCCGGGATCACTACATTTAGGAGGTAGCTCTTTTTGACACAAGGCGGAAACATGCTCACTTTTTCCATTTTTCAACTTATCTTAGCCCTTTGTTTTCTATTCACAACACACAATTCCTTAAGAAATTTAGCATATCTTGGAATTTGTTCAATGGCATTCAAGAGTGGAATGTTTACCTCACATCTACGAAAGACTTCGTAGATGTCCTTGTTTTCCTCCTTCCTCCTTTTATCTTTCAAGGCTTCCGGAAATGGGGGTTCCGGCACATATGGAGGGATCTCTACCATCTTTGCTCTTTTGTGTGAAGGAGATAAGGGTTCCGTGATGGAGGTTGACTTCGGTCTTCCTCTCTTGGACTTCCACCTTCTCAACTCCTTTTTCAAACACTTCAATTCTCTTGGGCTCCTCTTCAACAATTTCATTATCCGGTGAAGCACCGACCTCTCTACCACTTCTCAAAGCGATAACACTTGCATTTTGCCTAGGATTGATTTCTGGTTGGGAGGGTAGTTTACCCTTTTCCCGGGCTTCCATCTGGTTCACCATTTAGGCTATTTGGCTCACTTGGGTTTCCAAGTTCTTGATGCTTGCTTTGGCCTCATCTTGGAATTTCTCGCTCTTTTCTTCACTCATGCCCAACCGGTGAATGGCTTGCAACACCTCATCCTTGGATAGCCTCGAGCCCTCCCCTTGGTCTCGGGGTTTGTCTTGGAGCCTTTGGAATTGTTGTTGAGGTGGCTTATATTGTTGTTGAGGAGGCCGGTATGGTTGAGATTTTTGGCTTCCTTGAGGGTTTCCATACTGGAGGTTAGGGTTATCACGATTCCCCGAATTGTATGGCTAGTATTGGTTCCCTTGATACCCTTTGTTACCTTGGTATCCTTGATTCCCGTGATACCCCATGGCACTCACCTCTTCAACGTAGTCCTCTTGCAAAGTGGGGCAAGTGTTCGTAGGATGCGCCAAGTAGCAAATTTCACATGATTTAACATGTGGTGCATTTCCTCCGGGCTTTGTCATCAATTTTTTCACCATGGATGTGAGGGCCGAGACTTGATCCTATAGCTTCCCACTATTGGAAAAGTCACTCGCGGGCATTGGGTTTCTCCTTCTCAAATCGGCCCTTGAGCTAAAGTTTCGTGATTCTTCCGCTAGCTCCTCGTACAATTGCATGGCCTCGGCGGATGTTTTGTTCCCAAGGGTTCCACCACAAGAACTTCTAACCAACCTTGGTCCTCATCAAGAAGGCCATTATAGAAGTAATACACCAAATCTCCCTCCGAATAACCATAGTAGGGGCAACTTGTAAGAAGCTTCTTGAACTTCTCCCAATAGTCGAAGAGAGACTCTTCATGCCACTGAGGGATGTTGCTTATGTCCTTCAAGGCGGCAGACCTCGAGGCCGGGAAATACTTGGCTAGAAACTTTGTTTTCATATCAAGCCAACTCTTGATGCTCTTGGGCGGTAGGTAGTGGAGCCAATCTCTTGCACCATCCCTCAGTGTGAACGGGAATGCCTTCAATTTATAAAAATCTTCATCCACTCCATGGGGGATTGTTCCACTACACAAAAAGTGAAACTCGGTGAGGTGCTTGTTAGCATTCTCCCCTTGCCTACCAAGGAAGGCAGGTAGCATGTTGATGAATCTGGTCTTTAGCTCAAAATGCCCATTTGGTTCAACCACGGGGTACTCGATACACATCGGTTGTTGATCGAGGTTGGGAGCCATGACGTATCTCAACAAGGGTTGCCCCAAGTGGATCTCTCTTTGGTGGAGAGGAGGATGGTGAGGTTCCTCTCTTGGATGCTCATCTTCGTGCTCGATTCGATGTTCCATTGATGAACATGTATCCGCAAAATGGTCACTAGGAGGGGTGTTATTCACACTTTCCAAAGAAAACTTCCTACCCCGTCTCAAATTCAACTCCAACTTGGGGTCGTAGTGTAAGAGTTCCTGTGAAGAGGATCGCTTGCGAACCATACACCAAGAACTCGAACAATACGTCTCCAAGCCAAGCGAAAATGGAAAATAAACTAAGAAATCAAAATAAAACCAAACTAACAAATATTTACAAATAGCACATAATCACACATAATATGCCTAAACACTTAAAAATAAACGCCTCTTCCCCGGCAGCGGCGCCAAAATTTGGGAGGTCGTCGCGGTACCTCTCAAATTTAATACTTGTAAGCCCTAAATTCTTCCTATCTATAATTAAGTAGATAATGGCAAGTCGGGGTCGTCCACGAGAAGAGGGATCTTTTTAAGTGTTTTAAACATATATAGGAGAAAACATACTAAGCACATACATACATAGATACATATAAAAGCATGTAAACAAGGGGGGGTTTGGTTGGTTTGATCCTAAGTTAACAAATTAAAGTACAACAACTAGCAAAGCAAGAGAACGATGCTAATCATGCAATACAACTAAAGATAGGATGAAAATAACAATTTACGGAACCGTGGGCGCAATTGACTTCCCCTTCCAAACCACTTATCCATAATTGAACATGCAGCTTATTTACTACTTTCACTACTTGTTGTGAAGGCTAAACTTCTATCCTTCTTAGATAGTAGTTTGCAAGAGTAAATTCGACATCTTTTGTCAAACCTCACCAATGACTCCCGTAGTCGAAACACGACTCAAGGTATCCCATTGATGGCATTTAGCACGAAGAATTAACAAGCTCGGCAACACTTATAAACACTGCACCGTGTCTAAACATTTAACCAATTTATGCATTTACACAAGATTGGTCAAGAACGATCAACATTCATAGACTTCTGTCATTTGCTACAAGCGACAAACATGACAAAGAGTTCAACATTATCATATTCACCTAGCAATCATCAATCCATCAACACAATCAAAAGCTCTAAATCATACTCATAGATTCCTAACAAGAAAAGGAGGGAAATCAACCCACTTCCCCCCAAACCCTAGCAAGCAATTCATACAAGTATTTCATATACTCAAGCTTTCAACAACATTAATGATATCAACAAACACATGCAATGCTCCATAAATGCACAATAGTAAGAGCAATAAATAAGCTACAAATCATTCTTAAGACATGGGCTTGGAAGCCTTAGTCAATTTCTCCCAAGAGATAGATTAGCTACAAGAGTTCATGCTAAACAACTAATCATAAAAACAAGAGAATTCAAGGATGAAAAATGGAAGAAAAAGGGTTTGAAACAGTACTAAAATTGCAGCAAAAGAAAGGTCTGAATGAGAGGAAAGAGAGTGGTTTTTATAGTACAAGGAAGATAAGGTGAAATTCTAGCCATCGCGACTTGCGACGGGTGCCAGAATTTTGCATTTTGTCTTTTTCTTCACGTAAATAGGTAAATAGTATAGACGGTGGAACTTGCAGCAGGGCCCAAAGAGGACCCTACCAAATACAAAAGAGTCCAACCTTAGGTAGCCTAAGGAGTAAATCCGCAAAGAAGTAGGGGGGATGAGAGAGTGAGAGAGTGTAAATCCCAAAGATAAACACTCCCCCACCCCCCCCCCTTTTAACTATGTAAAATAACTACCCATCCTAAGCCAGATAAACGAGCAAAGGGAGAACAAAGCAACCTGGAAAAACACAGGCTATGGAACAACCAAGAGAATGGGGTGAGAACAAACTCACTACCCATCAACAAAAATCCGCTTCTACCCCTAACAAATGGGGCCATCTTCATGTTGGCTCCAAAAATGCAGCCGAGAGTTGTGTGTCTCAGGTCTTGAAAGAATGCAGTTGCTGGAACGATGATGAAGTGACAAAAATCCAATGTCGAATGATTTGGAATCCTAGTGCAGCCGAGAGTCTATCTCGGGTCTTGGATGTCCCATAAAGAGTTGAAGCCGGTAATCCAAGCGACACCTTTCTGGTACGAATGAACATCAGCTTCTACCATATACATCCCTAAGATGAAGAAAGAGGGATGTTATTGGCCTTCTAGCATTCTCCTTTGGCACCGAAGTTGATCCTATGGGCAAAGGTTAATGAGGCCATGCCTCCAACCTTTGTAACTCCCAATCAAAACAACCTCCTGAGGATGTGAGAATGGATGCACTTATACCGCGTGCACCAAGCGTGGAGAGTATGTACTCGCCCACTCCATTTTGAGCAAATGGACAGCTATATGCTAATTTAACACAGAGTGTAGCGCGAGCATAAAGCGCATAAATAACCGTTAAATCATTAGTAAAAAACTAGGCTTAGGAGAAAGAGCATCGGAGTGTAAATCCTTACTCTAAAACCTATTGCCTCCTCTAGAAAACCAAGCTGCTGTTGCCACTAGAAACCCGAGAAAAAACCGTAGGCCAATCTGGACTCCATCGAGCGCAAAGCAACTCACTCCCGGTGCTGAAAACCGCATCAATCGGCCCACAAAAACCGTAGAAAAACCGAGAAAAACCGTAGCTAATTCTTGATCCCAACGGGCTTAAAGCAGTCCCCTCCTGGCGCAGAAAATCGCATCCATCGGCCTACAAGAAACCCCCATTCTCGCGCCAAGAGCACCCAAACCGTGATGCACATGTCCAGCATCCAGTCGCCACAAACCGTCTCCATGCATGGCACCTTGCTGCTGCAAACCATCCCAGTATGTGACAAGTTCCAGCGCAACGCCTGACGAGCACAGCGCCAGGACTGAAGCACGAAGACCCACAACGTGAAGCACCCAGTGCGAGGCAGCCAGCACCCATCAACCTCCAAACAGCTTCTCCATCTAAAACAAGTGTTCATCCGGAAATAGCCTATTCATCACCATTTAGCAATCCTTCATGATGATTTTCACTACTCTTTCAGAACTTGGTTGAGCACCATCCATAACTACATTGTTCCTTTCCCTCCAAATGCGATAGACCGTGGTAATTAAGGCTAAAATACCAAACTTCTTTCGCAATTTTGAACCTTTAATTTGCCTCTTAACCGAAGTCATGGAACTTGGAATTGAATTCGTTCGTCTCCTTAATCCAATCCAAGTCCGTATGCGCCCCCATACAACCTCAGAAAACTCACATTTGAAAAACAAATGTTCGTTCGTCTCCTCTTCCAGATGGCATAAAGAACATACCTTCTCCATACTCTCCCCTTCCTCCAATCGATGCTTATCCTTGGTATGTAGTCTCTTTATTGCCGCCAACCAGGTGATAAATGAGAATTTTGTCGGAACAAAACCACGCCAAATACTGTTAAAAACCTTTTCACTTGATCGGCCAACATCATAAACACTCGGATATTTGTGCCGATGCATATGGAGATAAGCTGCACTAGTAAACTTCCCCGAACTAGACCATAGACCGAGATGAGTAAGTACCTCTTGCGTATTACCTTGAAACATTGCGCACAATTCATCCCTGAGCTTACAAAGATCACTAAAGTAGCTCGAAAATCCCTCTCCCAATCTACCATTAGCAATCCTCGGATTTAATCTCCAAAAGTCTTCCCCCTGAAGGTAAAACGAGTGAATCCATTTAACCCATAAGATATCTTTTTCCAAATGAATATCCCATAGCCTTTTAGCCATCGAAGCACTGTTCCACGTAATGAAGTCTCTCAGACCGAGGCCACCAAAAGATTTAGGTGCGCAGAGTTTCTTCCACGCAACCTTTGCCTTATGCTTACCTCCCCACAGGAAGCGTTTACACTTCTGTTCAAGAGCATCCATAACCGTAGATTGTATAACAAAATTCTGAATCCAGAATCCCACGATACCTCCCACAACTGATCTCACAAGCTCTAATTTTCCTGCATATGAAAGAGTATGTCCCTTCCATTTCGCTATTTCCGAATCAACTTTTCCCAGTAGAGTACCAAATTGTGTCACCTTCAACTTACTGGAATCAAGTGGCACGCCTAGATACCGAACAGGGAATGTCGCCCATGGAATACCTGTGAAACTCAAATCCTCCTTTATGCCAACTCCAAAGAACTTCGACTTTGCAGCATTGATTCCCAAACCTGAAGTGCGCTCAAACTCATTCAAGGCATCCATGAGTATGTGTACTGAACTCGTGTTAGCCTTAGAGAAGAGCATGAGATCATCTGCAAAAGCCAAATGCGTGATCCAAAGTGTCTCACATCTTGGATGAAAGGTAAACTATCTAGAGTCCGTTCTCCTTTTCATCAATCTCGAGAAATGTTCCATGCAAATCACAAACAGATGAGGCGACAATGGATCTCCCTGGCGAATACCCCTCTGTCCCTGAAAGTGATCGCACAGTTTGCCATTAACTGCTATCGAGAATGTAGAAGTGCGCACACACGTCATGATTCTGTCAGTTAGCCTTTCAGGAAATCCCAGTCCAAGCAGAACTTCTTCCAGGAAATCCCAAGAAACTGTATCAAACGCTTTCTGCAAATCCACCATAATCATGCATCTAGGAGAGTTACGAACCCTTCCATATCCCCGAACAAACTCTTGCGCAAGCATTACATTGTCCAAGATACTTCTGCCCTTTACGAATGCTCCCTGACAGGGGTCAATGATCCCTGGCAAAATACCTTCAAGCCTGTTCGCTATAATTTTTGTGATTATTTTATAGACCACATTGCAGCACGCTATTGGTCTAAAATCACCCACCTTTAGATTATCTGGCTTCTTCGGTATCAATGCCACCGAAGTGTGATTAAGCAGCGCCAAAATATCTCCTGTTTGAAAGAATTCAAGTACTGCAGCCGTAACTTCCTCACCCACAGTGTTCCACTGCTTCTTAAAAAATCCGGCCGTATAGCCATCCGGGCCTGGAGACTTCTCATCCGCCATTGCAAATAGAGCTTGCTTTACTTCAATACTTACCACCTCCTGATTAAGATAGGCCCTATCCACATCCGTGAGCTTATTGCCTGCGTAAAAAATCCTCGGCTCAGTGGGAACTCTATCCCTCTTTGCACCAAACAAACCTTTGTAGAATTCCGCAAATAGCTCTCCTTTATGACTATTAGAAGTTACAATCCGATTGTCACTATCTATAATTGCTGGGATAGCTCCTCCTTTCCGTGCAGAGACCATAGAGTGAAAATACTGTGATCCCTTATCTGCCTGAGTAATATGATTTATCCTTCCCTTTTGCGCAAGGAAAGAGGATTCCGCCAGATAATACAACATAGCTTGCTTCTTCAAACTTCGCAGTGCTGCAACTTCATTGTCCGAAGCAACTTTAGCATCAAACTCATCAAACGCCATGTCATACTCCGCATCTGCACGCTTAGCCTTTTCGGATATATGGTTAAAATCAAGCTTACCCAACTCCTTCAATGGGTTTTTCATCCGGAATAATTTCCTGGTCCCCGAAAATTGTTTGGTCCCCTCAACCGACGGACTCCAATAATCCTCTACTATTTGCCCACATTTCGGATGATCTAACCACATATTCTGAAATCGAAAAGGCCTACCCTTTCCAACAATTTCCTGCGACATATCAACCACCATAGGGGAGTGGTCTGATTGAGCTGAGATTGGTAGAAAGGTTGTGCGACAAGCAGCATCATCCCAACCATGATTCAAGAGCACCCTATCCAGCTTCCTCCAGATCTTCCAATCTGCGCTATGCCAGGTTAAGTGCTCACCCAAAGCAGGCGTATCTCTTAGTCCACACTTTACACAAACATCCTGAAACTCCTTCATTGGATACAAACTAGGAACAGTAGCTCCATAATGATCCTCAACACTAAGAATAGCATTAAAGTCACCAAGAACCATCCAAGGAAAATTCAGATTAGCACCAACTGACTTCAATTCCTCCCATAGTGGTAAACGCGTCAGACGTCCCTCACTATGCCCATACACAAATGTACAGAAAAACTCAATACCAGAAGCAAGATTGCACACTTATCCTCCATTTTTGTTTCCAGCAACCCACACAGTCCAACCCTATTTGCGGAGATGATATTTTTCACCCACCTCCTCCTTACAGGGGCCGATAGACCCCTGACATTCATTGTTGATGTATTCATTGGGAAACAGAGGTCCCTTTTGGCTTCGGACCGCCGCCTTCCAGTGATTTACTTCTAGAACTATCTGAATGACTCCTCGTAGCTGATAACATGCGCTAAAAAGGTTTCTGAACACCCTGCTCATTAATTCGAGTCTTGCTCTTACTTCTAGACCTAGTCAAAGCCCCTGGAGTGGGGGGGAGGCCTACTCTTACTCTTGCTCCTATGCAGCCTTGGAATTTTTTAGCCTCGAGCATCCGGATGACTCATTTTCTTAGGCAATTTTCCAGCACCCTTAATCGGATTATCATCATCCCCAAATAGTTGTTGCCGTTCAAAAACCGGTGGCGCTGGAATGGTCGAATTTTTTGCATGGCCGTTGTTGAGTATCGCGCGTTCAACGCTCCTGCCGCGCGCTGCTTGGACACTCTTGCTGCGCGCTGCCTGGGCGCTACTGCCGCGCGCTAGTGCACGGCCTCCAGCGCCGGTGCTTGCAATTCCAGCGCCAGTGCTTGTATCTCCAGCGCCAGTGCTTGTAGTTCCAGGCGCTGGCGATGAGCCCAGTTGTGCTGGCAGCGCAATAATAGGCCTATTAACCTCATCCAGCAAGACGCCAATTGTAATACCAGGACCCTTTTTAGCACTTCCCGCTTTCTCAATGCTGTTGACTATACCTTCAACCAATTTTCCCTTCCCTTTCCTTCGTCTCTCTACCTCCTCGTTGTTAGAAGAGGCATCCTGAATGTGCACATGATCTCTCCCTCGAACCGAATTTGAACTTAGAGTATCTCCTATGTTTTCAGCTTGCATCTTCCGAACCCATACTTGATCATTATATCGAGATCTCCAATTCTTCTTTCCCTTCCCCTTCCTAGTTTTGTTATCAACCAATTCCATGGGGTCTTTGTGTTCCATCTCCTTAGCTTTCCAGTAATTATCACACTCTTCCATGAGATGAGAATTTTCACCACAATTCGCACACCAAGGTCTACAATAATCGTAGATGATCTTTTGCACAAACACTTCGCCACTTGGAGCCCGAAAGCTGACCTCCTCCTTGAGCATTTTAGATGTGTCAACCCAGACCAAAATTCGTGCATAGTAGCCCCTTAACTCGAGAGTACCATTGTCCGTAAGGATAGGTTCTCCTAGTGAAGTAGCAATTTTCTCTAATGCCTTCTTGTGCCAATACGCCTTTGGCAAGTGTTCCATCCTTAACCAGACTGGCTTAGTGGCTTGGATGGTCGCATCATATTGCCCAGATTCGTCAATTAACATCATGAACAACTTCTTTCCATGGAGATAATGATCAGGACCATTCATCACCATATCTCTATCTTTAGCAATGTTAAACCTGAACATGACATAACCATTCTGCTTGCTCTGAACATTACACTGCACCTTCCACTTGGCCACCAACAGAGTTCGAATTGCATACATTCCCGGGAAGAAGCCCGGAAACACACCCAAGAATCCGAAAAAAGGTTTATGGAGATCCTTATGTATCTCTTCATCCGTGAGCACAAAATCGACACTATCTCCATTGTTTGCAACAACTTCAATAGTCGATTTATTCATGAGAATATCAGGATCATCCCATCTCCTTCTTCTTTCAAGTTTCAGATCATTCCAATCTCTTGGATGAACTAGATGATTATGCCTCTTATTGCCATCACCCTCAGCCGTGTCTTGCTTCCGAGGATTGTTATTATTCTTAGCACCCGTAGAGGCCATGGATGAAATCCGATAAATAGATCGGATTCACCAAACAACCGAGAGAACACCAAGAAAATATACACTAATCTGATCGGAATTAGCCCAAACCGATCGGAAACACACCAACAATACACAAAATCCGATCGGAATTAACCCAAACCGATCGGACTACACAATAAACAAAAATTCACCAAAACTGAATTCAAAAAATAAGCAAGAACAAATCGCAAATCTTGTTATCAAAACCAGACTAACCCTATGATCAATTTGGAATTAACAAC
The DNA here is from genome assembly GCA_037428765.1 of Rubia yunnanensis. Taxonomy (NCBI): domain Eukaryota; kingdom Viridiplantae; phylum Streptophyta; class Magnoliopsida; order Gentianales; family Rubiaceae; genus Rubia; species Rubia yunnanensis. The sequence continues at coordinate 40,178,973 of CM075068.1, forward strand.
AAACTTGAACTCAAAACCGTAGTCCTCCAAACACCAAATCGGATTGAAAAACACATAACATCATGCACCAAATTGAAAAACAAGCAAACCGCAAGTAGTTGAATCAAAAAAACCTGGAAACCGTGGAAACCGTGATCACCAAGCAATCCGATCCAAAACCTTGTGTCTGAATGTGATCCGATCAAAACCTCCAAAACCTTGTGCTAAATCCGATGAAGATGGTAGGAATTTGATTAAAAAGTGTGCTGAAAATTTTAATCAAACCCTTTATACACCTTTGCGCAACCAAGTCCAATCCAAAACCCAAAAAAGATTGGATTTTTCAACCAAATCTCCAACTCGGACAAGGACTCAAAGCAAGAAACCGATCCGATATCCTACCCAACTCCCGATCCGAATCTGTTTACAAGATGAACACCAAAATCACAAACAAGATCCGCCAAGAACTCTCCTTTGCCGTATTCAAACCCTACTCCGAGACCGATTAAGATCAAAAACTCGCCACAAATTGCATATGATTTTGTACGGAATCAAGAGTAGAATCCGTTAAACCATAATTCATCGGTGGAAAGTTAAAGAAATTTGAAGAAATCGGCCTCCAAAGGATGGAAGAAAGGCTGCGCCTTTTTTCTTATTTTTTTGCCCCAGAGCTAGAGAGAGAATATTTTTATTCATTTTGTCTTTTTCTTCTTCTTGTGGCATGCAGTCATCTTCATAGTCATTCCTCTCAATCTCTAAGTCCTCAACGGCTCCAAAAATGGTCTTCAATGGCCTCCAGTCTTCATGTCTTTGAACCAAGTCTTCAAAAGTCTTCGAAAGTGTAGTCTTCAATGGCCTCCGGTCTTCATTGCCTCCGTGTTCTTCCCTTGTCACACAAAATCCACTTAGAAGAGATAAAAGAGCATAAAGTTGCTCTTACCCCTCCTAAGAGAATTTCAAGGTAAAACACAAGCTCTCGATAATAAAAGAGCACAAAAGTGACCCTAAATAGTACTAAATTATGCATATAAAATGGACACATCATCCACCAACGTAAAAGTAAACTAGTTCACTAGTTCTAAAGCAAGAACAAGATACATAACTATCAGACTACTTCCACTCACTATAATTTGAAGGAAACAAAAAAAATTCCCCAAACAAACACGCACTTGACCCAAAACCTTCAACAACATACACCCCTACGACACAAGACACACACTGCACCTGAACCAATCGGTCATGATAGAGTTGGAACCAATGCCTCTGTGGCCTTTCATAATAGGTATAAATAAGAGTACATAGGGAGTAAAATACAATGAATAGAATCCTAGGATAACATACAGAATATTCTAGAGCCATAGGAATACACATCAACTACAAAATGAATACAGATAATAATATATACTCTAACACCCCCCCCCCTAAGCTAAACGTGGGATTCAACGACATGCAGAGCTTGGATTGAAATTGCTCAAACAAAGCATGAGGCAAACCCTTAATAAATTTGTCATCAAGTTGAAGCGAAGAAGGAACCTGAGAAACACACAGCTTGCCGAATGCCACAAATTCACAAACAAAATGGTAGTCTATGTCAATATGTTTCGCCCGCTTGTGTGCAACTGAATTTTGGGCAAGAAAGATGGCACTGTTGTTATCACACAAGAGAAGCGGAGGTGGGGCAGAGGTGACACGAGTATCCCTTAAAAGGTGACATGTCCACACCAACTCTGAAGAGTTATTGGCCATAGCACAATACTCGAACTCACAGCTAGAGCGAGAGACAGTAGGTTGTTTCTTAGCAGACCAAGAAACAGGACTTCCGCCAAGAAAAATATTATAGCCATAAGTGGAGCAATAGGTCTCAAGGCAACAAGCCCCATCAGCATCCTAGTAACCCAAAATAGGAACGGAGCCAGATGATGGAAAAAAGAAAGTCCATAATGAAGAGTGCCTCGAATATAAAGAAGAATCCTGGTAACTGCATGAAAAATGATCATCATGCAGACTCTGCAAAAATTGGATGATACGAATCCGGAAGCTACACGAACTGTGCCATCATCCATTCCAGTTTCACCCTTTGTGCCAGCTCCAACAACACGACTCATGCCACCAGCACAGGCCGTGCCAATGCCCGTGTCAGCTGATGTGCATATACTTGATCAAAGATTCAAGGGTTATGTTCGAGATTCTTTAAGCGACATGGTTGGTCCTATGACTAGGGCAAGAGAAAAGCTTAGATATGCAACATTGAATGGTTTGATTGATCAGCTTCATGATGAAGAGTTGAAGAATAAATTGAAAATGTCTTGGATTAATTGTTCAAGAGTTTCGAAATGAGGAAGACATCATGAAGAACATTATACTCTTTTTCCCACTAGGTTTTTTAGTAGGGTGGTGTGATCATTTTAAATTATTTTATTTCTAAATAAAACCACTAAACTCAGCCATTTTGGTGTTGGAAGACTTAGTTTTGGTCATGCCTTTATTTTAGGGTTTAGAATATTCAATTTTGATTTGATTAGAATTAGATATGGCCAATTTAGATATGGCATTCATTCAAGAGTTCAACCAATATTTGGATTGATTTTCTTGGATGAATATGGTCATCATTTAGATTTAAATTAGGTATTTTAGTTAGATATGATTTTAGTTTCTTAAAGCTATCATAAGTCTTTCCAGCTTCTGGCGAGAATTACCAAATCTTGTCTTCTTTTTTATTTGTACTGCCCGAACTCCTACCTATAAATAAGGGAGGCCATGGAAGGATTTATTCACACTTTTATTAATCATATATTCATATGTCGAGTTTATACTCGTTGCTTGTTAGCATTAAACCATTAGGTTTGTCCATTTAAGATTAGCGCTTAGAACTATTAGGATTCTTTGTGTTAATTTTGGTGCAACTAGTGCTTGGGTTCTATGAAATTCGGCCCTTGTGTTAGTGAAGTTCATAAAGTTGTGTTCTTGACTAGACTTCGTCTATGTTGTCTTGATTTCAGGAGGGTGTTTCGATAAACCTTCGTTAAGAGTGCTTCTCAAAATTCCACAAGCCAGAGTCTTTGCAAGGAGATTCATATCACTGGCTGACCGTGCTAACACCAAAAGAGATAACTGGTCGTGTAATGATGAGGTACTAAAGTGCCCCCAACGAGTGACTTGTACAAAGTGGGATTGGAGAACTTGGGACTAGAAATGCTATGTAGCTGGCTACCCGGAACAAAAAGCATAGAGACAGGAGTAGCATTTGTCATACCAGCTCGCTGAAGAATTTTCATGACAAATTTGGTCTGCCCCAAGAAAAGACCGGTATTAGAACGAGAAATCTTGAAACTGAGAAAGTAGTGCAAAGGACCAAGATCCGTGATAGAGAACTCCTAATAAGTATGAGAGATAAACCAAGTGATGAGAGAAGGATCATTGCCAGTCAAAATAATGTCATCGACATAGACAAGCAAATATAGCATCTAACAACCTCGAGAATAAATGAAGAGAGAGATGTCTGATGCACTGCTTAAAAAGCCTAACTGGAGTAGAAAGGTACTAAAGCACTGAAACCAAGCACGAGGCGCTTGCTTGAGACCATAAATAGCCTTCCAAAGTCGACAAACATGAGAGGGGCGAAGTGGATCCATATAACGTATAGGTTGTTCCATATACACATGAGCATCCAGAACACCATTTAAAAAACACTCTTGACATCAAGTTGATAGGGCGGCCAACTGCGCAAAGTGTCCAAGGCGGAATAATATAGAAAGTCACAGCTTTGATCACAGGGATAAAAGTGTGAGTGAAGTCAAATCCTGGTACCTGAAAATATTTTTGAGCAGCAAGACGGGTCTTGTGAGGATCAATACTACCATCAGGTTGATATTTCAGGTTATAGACCCATTTGAAGCCAGCAACATTGACACCATAATGGCGAGGAGCAAGATCCCAAGTATGCTGACTATGAAGAGCCAACATTTCCTCATCTATAGAGGCAACCCCTTTAGGAACCTTAAGAGCTGAGCGGTAACCATTAGGCTCAATCTCTGAAAGAAGTGATGCGAGAAAGCCGTGAACCTCAAAACCAGGATATGTTTCGGCTGGAAAATTCCATTCCGAGAACGAGTCGTCATAAGATGATGCGGACGAGGAGTAGAAGGTGATGATGATGGTGACGGTGAAGGTGATTTTGAAGGCGATGACTGTGAGAGCTTAAGAGTAGGTTGATCCATATATGAGGGACACAAATCACATGGCAACTGTGATGATGCCGCAATAGGAGAGGAGACATGACCAATATTAGAGCCACTGGAAGCTGGAAAAAAGTCGATGCAACTGTGGGCTTAATGAAAGAAGAATTTTCTAAGTTAGAGGGTGAGAAACTATCCCGTTTAGATGAAGTGTAAGGAAAACAATGCTCATCAAACTGAACATGGTGAGAGATATAGATGCGCCCAGAAGAAGGATCAATACATTTGAACCCTTTGTGTTGAGAACTATAACCAATGAAAGCACATGGAATGGGATGGGACGCAAACTTATCAACTGCAACGTCACGCAAACATGGATACACACGGCAACCATATGGATGGAAAAGGGAATAATTAGTAACCGTGCCATAAACTATCTTGAATGGAGATTTACTATCGAGAATCAAACTAGGAAAATGGTTTATAATATAGATTGCTATGGAGAAAGCATCCATCCAATAGTACTTGGGAACAGACGAATGATATAACATAGCCAACCATGTCTATGTGATACGACGGTGCTTACGCTCAGCTCGACCATTCTGAGCAAGTGTATAAGGACTTGACATCTGGTGATGAATGCCACAAGAGATAAAATGATCATGAAGATGGTGATTAGTAAACTTTGTTCCTCTATTAGATTGGAAAATTTTAATTTTAGTGGAAAATTTTAATTTTAGTGGAAAATTGGATCTCCACAAACTTCTGGAAAATTAGAAAGACATCAAAGATATCGGACTTGCGACGTAGGGGATAGAACCATGTAAAACATGAAAAGTCATTAGTGGAGATAACATAATGAGAATAACCAATGACACCTAAAACTGGTGCACGCCCCAACAAATCACAATGAACTTTGTCCAATAAAGAAGGCAAACAACGATCACAAATGGAAAAAGGCAAATGACAGATTTTAGCTATCATACATGAGGAGCAACTTACCGGCGCAAGTAAAATAGAGGTAACAGAAATATGACCTTGTTTATTCAACAATTGGTCATATATTTGGAGTCACCACTCTCAAGATAATAAAGGTCAGATATATGAAGGCCAGTACCAACGATTTTTCTGGCATGCTTATATCGAATGATAAACAAATCAGCATCAGATAGAATAGTAACAGGTAAATCTCGAGTGATTTAACTTATGGAAACTGAACTCTCTGTAATTTGAGAAACCACGAGCATATCACGTAACGAGATACCCAAAATATCACATTAACCAATATGAAAAATTGAAAGGGAAGCATCATTACCCACAAAAACAATATTAGAACCACGGCAAGAAAGTACCATGTGAAGATGATGAGGATCAGAAGTAATGTGAGTGATTGCACCAGAGTCGAGAATCCATTTGATCAAAGGAACGGCTACTAACATCCCGTGAATAGGAGAAAGTCATAACCTTCCATAATCAGCAAGAGGACTTTGCAAAACAATACTAATAATGCTAATAATCTTTAATGCTTAAAGTAGGGCTGTTAAAAAATTTTTGAAAATCGATATCCGAACAAAATCGAACCGGTATTTAATTTGGTTAATCAGTTAATTGGTTAATTGGTTAATCGGTTAATATCGGTTATGGTTATCGATCAATGTCGATTAATCGATTTCTTTATCGATTTTATTATTTGGTAATCGGTCTAACTGAATAATCGGTAAAAGATTTCATAGTACATTAATTAATTTCAATCCCAAAACTTAATTCACTAAACTTTGGGTCTTAATCACAAACCCAATAAGAAAAATTTAAGTTCCTAATCCAAATTAACTTATTCTTTAAACTCTGTATTATTAGCCCATATATCTTTAAATAATAATTATGCCCAAAATAAATAATTATGCAAACAAATGTCGATGTAGATAATAATTGTACCCAACACTAATAATTATTGATGAAAACTCATGGTACAATTTTAATATTAATTCAAAAAATTATTCAACTCATATGCAACACAATCATCCAATTCTTAAATTTCTTACCTTTTATTCTATATTTTTTGGCTCTAACTACTAATGTACATGAAAATGGATTTATATTTAAAATTTTAAATGAATGATATATATAGTAACCGCTAAAAACCGACACCCCATCCAAATTCGATACCGACTAAACCGATAAAACCGACAATATTATTGATCGATTATTTGATTCTTTATAAAATTTTATAAATCGATAGAAATCAAAATCGATTAACCATTTAACTGACAAACTGATCGGTTGAACACCCGCAGCCAAACGCGGGGCACCTGCATAAGGCCAAAAGGCTTGGCAAGAAGCGTACAAGGCACGGTACTAGGGAAGGGCTCTGGACAGGTGTGTGAGTTAAGCACATGAAAGGTCACTCGCACACACACGCGCGTGGGCGACACGTGTCGTCTTCATGATGCCGACACGTGACACACGCGCTAAGAGAGAAAAAATTACAGCATTCTCTACACGCTAAAAGCTGAGCACACAAATCAAAACACTTGCTGTCGGTGGCGCCGAAAGGAGTAGACCGAAACGAAGGTGCCACCGGCAAAGTGGGAAGTCAGACGCCGGCAAAATAGAAATTGATACGCCGAGAAGGATCACATCTGGTAGGCTGATACCAAACTGAAAGGAGAGAATGTTGGAGACGATGTCGAGGTTGAAGATGGCACTAGAGAGACACCAAGCTGGAGGAGAACCTGCCGGAAAAGGATGTTGGATACTGCTGGAAAAAATTGGAAGGTACCGGCAACTGAAAAATTAGTCGAGGATGGGGAGATGGTAAGAAGCTTGATCGGTAGAGGGTAAGAAAAATTAAAAGTAATAAAGAATGATGCTAACACTCTTTAATACAAAGATAGAATTGGAACTGATGACTCTGTGACCTTTCATAATAGGTATGAATAAGAGTACATAAGGATTAGAATAACAATGAATACAATCCTAAGAATACGTACATAGTATTCTAGAGCCCTAGGAATATACATCAACTAATGAACACAAATAATAATATATACTCTAACAAGTCATAACTCGCAGTGTGGTATATAAAAAAAACAACTAATACGAGGATTGATAATCAATAGACCTCCAATTCTTGTGATACAACATAGTCGAGAAAACTCACATACCAATCAGAGAAACTCCGCCCAAAAATCAGCCCATAAAACACATACATTGAGATAGGAAAAGGAGACCTATGTAGTGTTGATGAATTTCTTATTATATGTGTGTTCTGTGGGAATTCCTTGAATTCTCGGTGTAAACGTTGTTAGAGTAAATCAGGTTTCTGATTTGATTGATTGATTTGATTGATTCTAGATAAATCTTGTTAACTAAGCCAGAGTCCTAGTAGTACTCTCTTTCCTTATTGTACTCTATTTAATTATATCACTAATACATTATTTTCTTACGGAAAATACATCTTGTCATGGTATCAGAGCAGTGTTCTGATTCACCTTCCAAAATCTAGATTTTTTTTTCGGTCGCCTTCCTCCTTCTTCTTCCAGCGGCCAAACATCTCCTCCCCCTCTTCCTTCCGACAAATGTTTTTCCGACGCCACTCTCGTCATGGCTAGTGAAAAATTATCGTTTAATACCCTCCTCCAAATGATGCAAATCAAGCTCAATAAGTCCAACTTTCTTCTCTGGAAATGTCATATTGAAGTCCTCGGAACTCAGAAGCTTTTTGGCTATCTTGATTGGTTGACTCTACATCTCCCTACTCTTCTTCCAGCCAGTTCCTCATCTCCATCTTACGCCGCCGCCCTCAGCTTTTTTCCCGCTGGCTCCAAGACTGACCGTGCGGCAGTTCAGGCGGCTTACAATTGGCCAAGGAAGTCTATGGCCTCTAGATTGATGAAGACCAGAGGGTTTGCAGTATGTTGTTCTCCTCTCTCTCTCTCTCCTGAGGCCCTTTCCAAACTCCCGGCCTTGTGTGTGACTGCCAAGGACATCTGGGATAGCTTTTACGCCACTTTTCAGAACAGTAGCACGTTCACCATCATGAGCCTTCGTACTGAACGGAAAACGTAAGAGCATTACCGTTTATGAACTCCATTTACAATTTAAAGATATTTTTGAGCAGTTATCCATTATAGGCTCTCCCGTTTCTAATGATGATCATACAATTTGGTTTTTAACTGCTCTTGGGTCTGAGTTCAAAGATTTTTCTACCCCGTTGATTAATTCTTCCCCTACACCCTTATATGCCAATGTATTATCTCGTGCCAAGAACCGCGAGGCATTTTGAAAATTTTACAGGGAATGCAGCATCGGCATCTGGGCCGATTGCATTCACGATTGGAGAAAACCCCCCAGCCAGCCGCATGTGGGATCACACACCGGTGAGGGCGGCGGTGCATTTGGACCATGAGCCATCAGAGGTGGTCATTTAGGTGGACGCCATGGTGGCCGGTCCTCTGGTTACGCTCAGTCAGCCGCATTGGGCTCAGGTTCTGGTATTGGTCGGCCGCACTGCACCTGGTGTGGTCAGCCCGGTCGCTTTGCTGCTACTTGTTATAAGATGTTGGCTCAGACTCGTCGTACAGACTCGGCCCATCTGGCTGAAAACTTCCAGGTGTCCATGCAGCTGAACCCATCTGTGAGCACATTAGACTGGTATCTTGATTCTAGCGCAATCAGTCACATGGCGTCTTCAGCCTCCAGCCTGGACAGTGTTTCTCCCTATTTTAGTAATTCTCAAGTTTCTATTGGTAATGGTGCTTTTATTCAGATTTCGCATATTGGTTATTCTCATATTTCTGATCATTTGAAACTGTATGATGTTCTGGTTGTTCCTGAGATTACTAAGAATTTACTGTCTATTAGTAAACTGACAATTGATTTGAATGTGTTTGTTACCTTTGATGATCAGAACTTTGTTATTCAGAACAAAGTATCCAGGGCAGTCATGAGCAGGGGCCACAGTGATGGAGGCTTGTACGTGTTAGACAAAGGTGATGCAGCACTAGTTTCATTTTTGTAGCATAATAAAGGACAGCCATCCTTCGAGCTTTGGCATGCTCGTCTAGGACATGTGCCGACTGCAGTTATTTCTGATTTGTAGGAGTCCAGTTTACTTTATGTTTCCTCTTTATTACCTAAACCGCATACTTGTACTCCTTGTGTTATGGCAAAGGGGTAGCAGTTATCTTTTGTTGAAAACACTAAACATGATGCGCGCGTCCTGGATTTGGTACACTGTGATTTGTGGGGTCCCTGAGACTGTTTTTACTTATTATGCCTTATTTGTGAATGATCATTCTCATTTTACTTGGCTTTTCTGCTTCATCGAAAATCCGAGTTTTTTGAAACATACTTACAGTTTGAGGCTTTGGTGGAAAATCAATTTTCATCTACCATTAAGGTTTTTCAGAGTGATGGAGACACTGAGTTATTGAACACGCGCCTGCAGTCTCATTTTGCCTCAAAAGGCATTCACCATCAAGTTTCATGTCCATATACTCCGAAGCAAAATGGACGAGCAGAACAAAAACATCAGCATGTTGCGGAAATGGGTCTTACGATGCTATTCCATTTGCATCTTCCGCTTTCTAGATGGGTTGACGCCTTTGCCACTGCAGTTTATACCATTAATCGGTTACCTACTCCAATTTTACAGGATGCCTCCCCCTATGGTCTTCTCTATCAACGGAATCATATTTACTCAAAATTCCATCCTTTTGGTTGTCGAGTATTCCCTTGTTCATCCTATGGCCGATCACAAGTTATCTCCACAGAGCATTCCTTGTGTTTTCATTGGATACAGCTGCCATTATATGGGTTTCCATTGTCTTGACACTACTACTGCAAAATATATGTCACCCGTCATGCATGGTTTGACTAGAGTTGTTTCCCTTTTGCCTCCTCCGCTTCGGCATCTTTTCTCTTAAATTTGGATGTCTCTAATTTTTTCGATGATGACGGTGGTCTCGGCCCCTTCTTATCTCCATTTGATGAATCAATTTTTGTGCCCGGTCCGATTTATTCATCTGATTCCAATGAGCCCACACCTGCACGATGGCTTCCTTCTCGGTCACCGCCGGCCAGTCCACCCTCCTCGCCCGTGTCTTCTCATGCCATTGCCACCACTCCATCCCCGGTCTCTTCCGCCTGTCCGTCGCCCCCACCGTCTCGGTCTTGGCCAAATCCCCATAAGATGGTCACTCGGACAACCACTGGTGCTATTCAGCAAAGGGACAATTCGGATATTGTTGCCCATGGTCTTCTTGCTGCACTTCTTACTCAGTCTGAGCCCTCTAATTACCGTTCAGCTCTCAAGGATCCTTCTTGGATAGCTGCTATGGATGAAGAGATTTCTTCCCTTAAAGGTCAGAACACTTGGGATTTGGTTCCTCACCCATCGGATGTCAACATTGTTGGCTCCAAATGGGTCTATCGGCTGAAGTATTGCTCGGATGGCACAGTCGATCATTATAAGGCCCGACTGGTTGCTCAGGGGTTTTTACAAATTCTGGGTTTTGACTTTGATCACACTTTCAGTCCTGTGGTCAAAGCTTCCACCGTATGCACTGTCCTTGACATTGCTACGATGCGCTCCTGGCCCCTTCATCAGCTGGATGTCAAGAATACTTTTTTGAACGGTGTTCTTGATACTCCGGTCTGCATGGTGCAACTTGTTGGCTATAAGGACCCTCTTCATCCGGATTACATCTACCGCCTAAAAAAGGCCATTCACGGTCTTAAGCAAGCTCCTCGGTCCTAGTTTCAGAGATTCAGTACTTATCTATTGCAACTCAGATTTCAGTGCAGTTCGGCAAACACTTCCTTATTTGTTCTATCTAGAGGGATGTCTCTACTTTATCTCCTAGTCTATGTTGATGACATCATCCTCACTGGCAACGATTCCCTGCTCCTTCGCCAGTTCATTGATAGGACACATCGGGAGTTTGCTATTAAGGATCTTGGCGCCCTGCACTACTTTCTTGGCTTAGAGGTCTCACCCACTTTGTCGGGCTTACTTCTTGGACAAGCTAAGTATGCTCTGGATATTCTTACTCGTGCCGGCATGTTTGATGTTGTTCTGATCACTGCTCCTTTTGTTCTTGGTTCGTAGTTACACATATCCACCAGTCCTCATTTTCAAAATCCGACCCTTTACAGATCTCTGGTTGGTGCTCTCCAGTACTTGACGATCACTCGACCATGCTTGGCTTTTTCGGTTAGCACTGTCAATCAGTTTCTTCAGGACCCTTGTGATGATCACTTTGCTGCGGTCACTCAGATTCTTCGTTATGTTTGTGGCATGCTCCATTTTGGTCTTACTTTTTGCTCTGCCGCCACTCCTGAGGTCTTGGGTTATTTCAATGCTGATTGGGCTCATTGTCTGGAAACCTGACGTTCCACTTATAGCTATGCAGTCTTCCTTGGTGGTAATTTGGTCTCCTGGAGCGCGAAGAAGCAGCCAACTATCTCTCGCTCTAGTACTGAGTCAAGAGTATCGGGCTCTTGCCAACACTACTTCAGAGGTAGTTTGGCTGTCTCATTTGCTTCGCGATCTTCGTGTTCCGCTTTCGAGTTCTCCGTTGTTGTTATGTGACAACAACAGTGCCATTTTCCTGGCTCAGAATCCGGTTGCACATAAGCGGGCGAAGCACATCGACATCGATTATCATTTCGTTCGTGAGTTGGTCTCCTCTGGCAAGCTCCGAGTTGCACATGTTTCCACCAGTCTTCAGATTGCTGACATCTTCACCAAGGGACTTTCCCGTCCTCTGTTCAAATTCTTCAGGTCTAAGCTTTGCGTTGCTGAGCATCCGACGCTTTGCTTGAGGGGGGTGTTAGAGTAAATCAGGTTTCTAATTAGATTGATTGATTTGATTTATTTGATTGATTCAGGATAAGTCTTGTTGACTAAGTTAGAGTCCTAGTAGTACTCTATTTCCTTATTGTACTCTATTTAATCATGTCAGTAATACATTATTTCCTTACGGAAAATATATCTTGTCAAAAGTGAGATCTGGGTTGAAAGGAGGGAGAATTGATAGAAGAAACACCAGTGAATGTGAAAGGGATCTGGAGATTAAAGGGGAAGAGTGGAGGAAAAAGCGTGTGGATACCTCTCATAATTCGCATTCGACCCCTTTTGCAACCCGTGAATTTATTGTAAATTTTTATGAGTTGCGTTTTAATCCCTCGTCTCACCATAAATTACGGTGAGACGGTCTCATAGGGAACTTTCTCTATTTTTAAATTATTATTTTTTTATAATTTATTTACACACAAAAATAAAAATATTAATAGTTAGACATTGATTGAGTTCACTTCCATAAATCAAATTGTATCAATTTATATGGTTTCTTCGGAAGTCAGGAGGTGTAGTTTTTCGTTGGATCTTGTTATTCCTTTTGTTTTGCATTTGCCTCCACAAGCGTAATCGTGAGTATCAAACCGGTGCATGAATCCCTCCTCTTCCAGAAATCATCCAATCCTCAAACTCTTAGAAAAATGCAAAATCTTGCCTCCCTTGAAGCAAATTCATGGCCAGATGATCACCACCGCCTTGATCCTACACACCTACCCTCTAAGCCGCATCCTCCTCATTTCTTCAACCGATGCAACCCTTTCTCACGCTCAGAAAATCTTCAACCACATAAGAAACCCCACCATTTTTCTCTACAACACCCTCATCTCGCGCCTTGCAATAGAGGGTCGAGTGCAAGACGCGCTTTCACTCTACGCACGAGCAATGTCATGTAACCATAGTAGACCCAATAGCTACACCTTCCCGTCCTTGTTCAAGGCTTGTGGGGCCCAGTGCTGGTTCCGACACGGGAAAGCCCTTCATGCCCACGTGCTGAAATTCCTCGATCCACCCTTTGATCAGTTTGTTCAAGCTTCGCTGCTGAACTTTTATGCGATCTGCGACGAGATGGGAGTTGCGAGATGGGTTTTTGATCAGATTAGTGCACCTCATTTGGCTGCATGGAACTCTATCTTATCGGCGTATTCGCGTAGTTCTGATCATAATGGGCTGTATCAAGTGTTGCGGTTATTTAGAGGAATGCAAGAGTCTGGTATTCGGCCAAATGAAGTTACACTGGTGGCTTTGATTGGTGCTTGTACTGATCTGGGAGCACTTAGTCAAGGGATCTGGCTACATGGCTACATGGTGAGGAGGGGACTCAGGCTTAATGGATTTCTTGGCTCTGCGCTAATCACGTTGTATTCGAATTGTGGGCGTCTCGAGTTTGCTCGCCAAGTGTTTGCTGAGTTGCCCCAAAGAGACACGTTTTGTTACAATGCCATGATTAGAGGGCTCGCGGTTTATGGCTGTGGGCACGAGGCCCTTGATTTGTTCGAGGAGATGGAGCTGCGACGGTTGGTCCCAGATGGCGTGACACTTTTAGCTGTAATGGGCGCTTGCTCACATGTCGGGTTGGTGAGCAGAGGTTGCGAATATTTTCACTCGTTGAAAAGGGAGTATGGGGTTGAGCCTGAGCTAGAGCATTATGGTTGCCTAGTGGATATCTTGGGTAGAGCGGGCCGCGTTCGGGAGGCTGAGGAAATGGTTCGCATCATGCCTATGACACCTAATGCAGCTTTGTGGAGGTCTCTACTCGGAGCAGCTAGAGTTCATGGTGACTTGCGGGTAGGGGAAGTTGCTTTGAAGCATTTGATTCAGCTTGAGCCGGAAACTAGCGGGCATTATGTGCTGCTATCCAACATTTATGCTGGCTTGAACAGATATGATGATGTCAAGTATATGAGGGAGTTGATGAAGGAGCACGGTGTAAATAAAACGCCTGGATTCAGTGTTCTTGAGATTGATGGGTCAATGCATGAGTTTTGCAGTGGTGACAGAGCACATTCAAAAGCAAAAGAGATATATTTGAAGCTAGAAGACATGAATAACAGGTTACTGGAGCATGGCCACAAGCCAAGAACTACGCAAGTGCTGTTTGACATTGAAGAGGAGGAGAAAGAGGACCATCTGTCGTATCATAGTGAAAGATTGGCCATAGCTTTTGCTCTTATTGAATCTCCTCCAAAGTCTCCAATTAGAATAATGAAAAATCTACGAGTTTGTGGCGACTGTCATGATATCACGAAGCTTCTTTCAAGAATATATGAACGAGAGATCATAGTACGGGACAGAATTCGATTTCATCATTTCAAGGATGGGATTTGTTCCTGTCTGGATTATTGGTAAATCTGCTGCTCCTTGCAGAGTCGAAACATTGTCCTTTTACTACTCCTAAATGTACTGTATTTTCTTGGTGAGTACCTCAAACTTGTGAGTGCCCTTTTGGAGGAGAGGATCATTGGTTTCCAGTTTCAAGAAACAAATTAGGAGTTGAGGAGAAATTCCAGACTAATTAGCAATGACTAGTCTTTCATATCTGCTATGGAAGCCAGATGTGTGAACTCCTGAAGGAGCTTCATATATAGGGTTAATCTGTAAAGAACTCCAACTTTGGGTTTCCTGTTGTGGTGATATTTACTGAGCCTTCTCAACATTGTACAAGACTACAAGTTCGGATAGTGTAGTATAACCAAATAAATGTTGGTTGAAACAGCACAGACGGAGCAGGAGTTCAGCACGAGGTAAGGCCTGAGAACAGCGACTCAGACTCAAGTTTATGGATTTATGTCCAAAAAAGGTTATGATGGCAGGGGTACTAAGTAATAGAGGATGATGAGTAACAGTAATGGATGGAAAGGCAAAGGATCTGATTAGGTGTTATTTGGCAACCCTTGGACCTTGATCATTAACTGTAGTTCCATCGTTTTGGTTTCATATTCTGTGTTTCCTACTCAGTTCTAGTCTTCTAAATAATGCACGAGATTGAATGACACAAATCTGACAAGATTATTGCACAAGGAAACTCAAATCACCTAAACAAGAAAATAACCATAACAAAACATTGAAGTTGCAAAGAGAAATCTAAATTTTGATAATTTTTGTTGGAAAATTTAAATTTAGGGGTCAATATATCAGAAAAATGCACGTTTAACGAGTATGGACGATACAAGTTCTGACCCTCAACATTTCAACTCTGTATGGACGATCTTTTTTCAAATCTGGCGGAAATGCAGTACTCTTTCATTATGAACCTGATAAAAGGTCACATGACGTGGCATACCAAATGCCATTTTTGCTGCAAAGAAAATCATTATCAACATTCTCAAATGTTATTTAACCAAAGGCCGAAAGCTCCACATTCAACTCTTCATTATCCAGGCCAATTTCTCAAATATCTAAATTTAAAAATAAAATAAAAAAGCAAGAAAAGGGTGTTGTGAGACCAGATGGTGACAATGTATCAAGTATTCACTAGAACTACATTTGAAATTTCAACTTCTAACGAATCACACCACTCTACTTAGCAAGCATCATCCTCACAAACTCCTCATAATTGACTTGACCATCACCATCCACATCAGCTTCCTTGATCATCTCATCAACCTCTTCATCAGTCAACTTCTCCCCAAGGTTTGTCATAACGTGGCGAAGCTGCAATAAATTTTACATAAAAATAGAGATGTTACCAAACAAAACAAATGCAAGAAAGCATCCCCAGAGATGTACACCAAGTACCTCAGCAGCAGAAATGAAGCCATTCTGATCCTTATCAAACACCTTGAAAGCTTCTTTGAGTTCCTCCTCAGAATCAGTATCCTACAAGGACATAACAATAACAGATGTCACTACAAAATTACTTGTCTTCAATATTACATATCTGCATAATAGAAGTGAACATATAGCCAATGCAGTACACAGACTTTCCAGGTTGCAGCAGGGACAATGAGCAACTCCATAAATTCAATAAAGACATTTTACACACATGAGTGAGCTGTCAGCCCAAGTTCTTTGACAACTAGAAGCAAACCAATCCATAGCATAAATGATTTGGCTATAAGCTTAGAAAACCATTCTGAATCACCTGATTACTTGTGATCAGAACCTAAGCTTAATATTGATGCACTAAAACGGCAAACAGCAATAAATATATTTCATTTGCTCGAACCATAAGTTAGAAAAGAATTTCCAAAGCGGAGAATAATGATAAAAGTGGATAACAGAGGCATAGTACTAACGGATACAGCCTTGGTAAATGAAATAATAGTGAAGGCATGTCCATCAAAGAGGGAGATACGCTGCAGCTACAGTTCTAGATTACACCATATATCAGCACTGAAATCTAATAGAAAAAATACATTAAAACCATAAGAACTTAAAAACTAACATCAAGATGTTCCCAAAAAAATAAAATCAACAGCCCAATAAGACAGTCTCACTAACCTTCATTTTGCGTGCCATCAAATTCAAGAACTCGGGGAAATCAATGGTTCCATTCTGGTCAGCATCAACCTCATTGATCATATCTTGGAGTTCAGCTTCGGTTGGGTTCTGCCCCAATGACCTCATCACTGTTCCCAGCTCCTTTGTGGTGATGCAACCTTAATTGCAAGACAGTCATTAGATATAGTACACTAGTACTTGTTAGAGAGACTCATGTACATTCCTAAGTATTGGTAGCAGTGAAAATATGAATTATATAAAAGAAACAATGAACCAGAATCCATATAGTGAAGCAAAGCAAATACTCCCCGTGAAGTGGGATTAAATTTCTCTTCTCCCAAACTAATACTTTAGATCACCATACGTGGCTGTCCTAACAATTTAGCACTTCAACATGTGGGGGAGAGACGTAAACATTTCACAGAAGAAAAAAACCATTGTAACCGCCAAACATCACTATGCCGGGTTGACTACATGGATCATACTGTATCTTTATGATCAGTTGAGATACATCTTACTAGATGTTTTTTTCCGGGCTTTCAAAGGTCAGGATCACACACTTTTCTCTTTAATTTTCGTTAGTGGCTTCTTCTTTCCTACCATATTGGACATACTAGAGCATTAGCAATCTCAGATTTACAGATATTTGGCCTTACTCTACTTTGTTTCCAGCAGTGTTATAACTTACAATGGCCCCATATTCTGGCTATTCTTATCTTTCCAGTTGAATAAATAATTTCATTTCAGAAAGATCACATCACCTCTGCCTCCCCCCAAAAACTTTCATTGGAATCACAACAAACAAAAAATAAACCGATAATTTTAACAGCAATTAATATAAGGTTTTAAATCCAGTCCCAGGGAGAAAAGAATCAATTTACAATAACCCATACTATACTATCTAATCAAAAATGTATAGAGAACATTCTCACTATTGCCACTCCCATCTTATGAAGTAAATGAAGATCACATTTAGGCAATTAGATCACAGCACCCCTAGCTACATCCCCACAAAACTTGCATTTACCATAATTATATTTAAGGCATTCGATTTCCTCCGGAAAAATTCCACAAAAACGCAAACAAAGCTAATTTATCTCCAGCCAAAATTCATAAATCAACACAAAACGGCTGATCGCCTAATTGACTCGAGATCACAAGTAAAAGAGAAAGGCACGGAACAGATCGAGCATCGATTCTCACAAAAGCATCATCGCGAAGTCAGAAGCTACGAACTAATGATATTCTATACAAAATGAAACCGAAAAACAAAAAGGAAGTATACCATCGCCGTCCTTGTCGAAGAGGCTGAAAGCCTCCTTGAACTCAGAGATCTGCTCCTCGGTCAACTGCTCAGCCATTATCGTCTCCTCAAACGCGAAACCCTAGCAAAAACGCACCTCGAGCTACTGCGTGACTGTGTGTTTCTGATCTCCGCTTTAAACGAGGCTCTGTCTTTATTATATACTCGGGGCGGTGAAATGTATATTCCGTGTCTGGTGGGGTCCAGCATCTTTTGACTTGGTCAACTGTTAGATTTTCTTCACTTTTCTTACCGTTTTACCTAACCTGTCGAATAATTGATAGATAATAATCTAGTGAGAGAAAATTCTAGTCGGAGAGAACAAAGGACGCAGTCCTTCTCCTGAATATTGGAGTCAATTTTTTTTCAGTTTCTCTCCTATGATTCTGAGTTTTCAGCGTTCCTCGTCGGACATCTTTTGGTGTATGATTTGCGATTGAATTTGAAGATTTGATCTTTGGATTTGGGATTTTTGGATGAAGATCAGACTTTTCGATCTTGAAGTTGTTGATGGAGCGGATTAAATGAAGATATATCATTGTTCCAAGTAAGTTTTAATCTTTCGTTGATAGATCTAATCTGGATGATTGATGAGGGGTTTATTTATGATGAATCTGTGTGAATTTGTATGGAAGATTATTTGTTTATGGTGGATAGTTAATGTGATGTTCATGTTGGACTGGAAATAGTGATGAATTTGAGGTAAATTTTTAGTATTTGGAAGAGTTCATGATGGATTTGATGAGAGGGCAATCATGTGATCAGATGCGCCACCTGTCCATGATTGTTTGTTTTAATTGGAATTTCGACCAGATTGTTATTTTTTATGCCAAGAATTCAAATCTATTTTCTTGACTGATGAACATTCATGTGGAATTCAAGATTTTGGGTGTTTGAATGTTATTGTTCGATGGGGTTGATGGTTTGGGATTAGTCGGATTCAAGACAGATGTTTGGAGATAATTGGTTTAATTGGAATCATCAACGACAATAGGCCCAAGGTATTTTCCTCGTTGTTTCAATCTCATGATAATGTTCAGATCTAGATGAATGGAGGAGCAGATTTTTCATAAAGGATGGATTATTTGGATGATGATGGTTTGAATTTTTCGATCGGGTTCGCCGAAAAAATACTTTTTCCGACGAGATATAATGCTTATTATGTCTTGAAGGATTCATATTTCGTTTTGTTATGCATTATCCGATTGGAAAAGCAATTGGTAATTTTCGGATTTTGGAGGTTGGAGTTTCGGATTTTCCGATTGGAAGTCGCCGGAAAAATGCTATTACGGCAAGGGTAAAGCATGAAATAGCCTCGATTCTCTGTCCCTAGACTCGGATTTATATTTCTTCATGCTTGAGATGCATCTCAAGTCTCAAGGATGGAAAAGAGAATAGATGAGTGTTGATTTTGTTGTTTTTGCCCGTCGAAAAAATGCGAATCCGGCAAGGAGAAGGTACGTGGTTGGCCGGAACACACATGCTCGGATTTGGAGGAAGGAATTTCCTTGTTTTGGGTGCTAAATCCGGTCGAAATTGCACAAGGGAAGAGTGCCCAGATTTAGGTGGAATGTTTTGGCAAAATTTGGCGGATTTCGGTGAGTTTTTCCAGATTTCGGTGATTCTCCGACGCTGGAAAACCGCGAGTCCGACGAGGATGCGGATCTGGGTGCTCGACCCGGTTGTGCGTGCCGTCGGGTCATTATACCCGAGGAAGGTAAAATGGGGCAAAGGCTAGTTAGGGTTTCGGCTCGATTGGTGGTGGCCGGGTCATATGACCCACTCAAGGAGTCAATCGTATCAAGGGTTAAAACCCTAGCTGCTGGGCCAAGGCCATTGGGCCGTTTCATTTAGCTGCTGGGCCGAAGTATTAAAGAGATCTGGGTCCTCTTATAACCCAGTTGCAACCCGGTTGAAGGAGGCGGTCGGGTCACGCGGATAGGCAACTGGGCCGAGCTGCTGGGTTGAAATCTCCTGGGCCAACTGATTAACATGTTGGGCCGAAAAGGAGAGCTTATTAACTAGAGGGCGGATCAATTACATGCAGAAACGGGTCAAGGGTTATAACCCAGTTTTAACCCGGTCAATGGCAGCACTACAGGAGGCAGGTGTGGTCAAGTTGAAACCCTAGGGGTACTGGGCCGAGCTGCTGGGCCGAAAAGTGGAGCTGCTGGGCCGAGTGAAAAAACCAAGCATGTAGGCTGAATTCAAGGTTTTCTGGGCCTAATTAAATAGAGAATTTTCAGCCTACATGAATTATTCTTGGGCCGAATTTGTTTCATTTTTGGGCTCTAATTTGTGGTTTTTTGTTGAGTTTTGGCCTTCTCTTTGGGCTAAAATTGTATTGGATGGATAATTGCACATTTTCCCCTTGGAGGGTGGGAGAGCAGCCTTTCTACATTTGGTTGCATGACCATCGAAGTTGGGTAGTGGGTTAATTAATTCGCGTACGCGAATTTAATTAACCCACTGCTAGTTGTTACTTGGACTTGACGGTTATTACGCGCTCTATGCTCGCGCTACACTTTTTGTTAAATTAGCATACAGCTGTCCATTTGCTTAAAACGGAGTGGGCGATTACATAATCGCCAGGCTTGACGCACGCCGTATAAGTTGTGTCTGTTCTCTCCATCACTAGGGGGGTATTTTTTAGAGGGATCCACAAGAGTTATTGGCACTGCCTACGACACTCTTGCCCTCTAACATAGCCTCGGTTCATACCACGAGAACGTTTGAAGGCCAATAACACCCCGCTTTCTTCACCTTAGGGGTGTATATGGTAGAAGCTGCTCCTCCATTGGCAGTTCTAGCTTCATTCAGATTCAGCAACACCAGCACACCATGGCGACCATTCAAGACCTGAGTACACCACACTCGGCTGCACTTTTTTGTCTACCACTGGCGTCTTCTTCATTATTTTCTTCTAGACCCGAGACCCAAGTCTCGGCTGCGATGAGCTTATCATATGAAGAGCCAGTACACATTTCTGGTTGCTATGTATAGGTCCAGATTCACACATATGGACTTCCATTTATTTTTCCCTAGGCTTAGCACTATCTAGCTTAGGGTTAGCATTTCTTTAAAAAAAATTGGGGGGGGGGGGAGGGGTAGCCATTTGGGTATCCCCTCCCCCCTGCCCCCGCCCCCGTCCCCGCAATTTTTTCCCTAGGTTTCATTTAGCCTAGGGTTGGATTACTTTGTATTTGGTAGGGTCTATTTTGGCCCTGCCGCGGCGTTCCACCGCATATCCTATTTACCATATTTACCTCGAATAATTGATAGATATTTACTCTGTCTCACGTCAAATTTCATACTCCCTCCACTCTCGTATAAGTTGTACACTTTTTTTCTAATTTGTTCCATGATAAGCAGCACATTTTTCAAATTTAAATATATTACAACAGAATTTTATATTGAAAAGACAATAATTCCCTTACTAAAAATTTAAATTTGCAAATGAAATTTTATTTCTAGTGGCCCAATTGGTCCAAATTACACAAATCCCTATTTCTATCCCACCCTGAATGTATATCTAATCAAACTTCAAACATATATTCTCCACCACCGCTTCAAACCTCTCGTCCACCATCACTGCTTCAAATCTCTTTTCCGCCGCTTCAAACCTCTCCCCCAGCCATCCCTCCCACTCTACCACCCTAGATCTCCCTCTCAAAATCCTCGATGTTCTTGAGCGCTGATGCCTGATTTATTGTGCAAGAAGCACACTAACATTCTCAAATCATCGGGCTCTAATTTTTCACAATGGAAGAAGTACATGAAAAACGAGTCAAGTAGTTGGTGGAATCTAGGTGGGTCTTTTGGTGCAGTTGGGAAGAAATATAATGGGGTAAAGTGTGTTTATGAATTTACTGTAAATTTTGGTTTGGATTTGTGATGTGTATACTGTTATTGTTGTAAATATAATATGTTGGCGATTATTGTGGCTAATTGTTCAGCGGCGCTGGATGGTGTTGATGGTGTTGGTGGGTGTCGATGGGTGTTGGTAAAGGTATAAGGTAGAAGGTAGAAGGGTAATGTAGTCATTTCATGCATGGTTAATTTTTTAGACAAACTCCCTCTCCTGCACCTTATGTTGGGACAGAGGGAGTATAATGTTTTCACAGTAGTTTAACCGTTAATATGTTTAGCTATGTATAATGCCGGCATATAAAAAATTGATATTTACAAACTATCCGTTATGACAAATCCAACAATATCACACATAATAATATTATTGCTTATATATCTATTCAAATATGTGGTCAAACCTTGATAGAGAATAATGTCAAATAGTAAAGTGTAAAATTTGAGATGGGACAAAGAGTTTATGGTTGTCCAGTTAGTAAAATCGAATTTCAAATTATTCAATTCGATTTAGTCGGATTGACATCTAAAAAATCACCAAAATCGAGCCATATTACTTAGAAAACCGAATAAACCAAACTGAATTAGAATTTGGTTTTTGAATTTAAACTGAACAAGTCAAATAAACTGAATTACCCGAACTTATATTGAGAAAAGGCAAAGTCTTGGGAAATACTGTATTTCCATATGATTATGGACAAACGGGATGGAATTAGAATTATAGAAAGGTAAATGATTTTAGTTGCAATATTAAACATATATTATACAACATGCAGTAGTTATAAGGTTATGACCCAATTAATGCAACCTGAAAATTTTATCTAGATTTCTTCTAATTTGCAATTTAAATCTTAGTCTATCAATAATTTATGGAAAAATCGTCTTTCAAGAGACAGAATCTTGATGGAACAAATGTAGACACAAAGGCAATCCTGTCTGCATTTGTTCCATTATTTAATGGCAACTTTCCATTATTTAATGGCAACTTTCCATTATTTGTTCCATCAAGAAACACATAGCAACCATGCTCCATACACCAGATCCTCTAAATCCCATACCGCCATTTCTTTTACTGTTACAAATCAAACTCCAAGATGCAGTAGTAAATTCTCTCTTTCATCTCTGCTCCATAAATAACACGTATAAATCTGTGTAATTTTCTTATGTACACTTTTAGGCAGATTTAACACACTACTCCATTATCTAGAAAGACTCATTAAAGCACCATTTATTAGTTGCAATTTGCCTGTGTATGATAATGTTTTTTAGTTCCAGGCATGTACCTTGCCCCTGATTTTTTTTTCAATCAACAAACCACAGTCATCTTTACTTCATTTTACGGTAGATAAAGGATGGCTAAGGTATTTCATTGGAAAGTTACCTTTTGCTACATTCAGAAATGATGCTAACAGGATCTTTTCAACACCATCCATCTTAGAGAAAAATATTTGTGATTTCCCTTTATTCATTCTCAAACCAGTGCTTTCTTAGAATCTCCTCAACACATTTTTCACTCCATTCATGGTTTTTAGATTTGCTGCACAAAAGAGTAAAATATTATCCACGAAAAGCAAAGTATGCACACCTATTTTTATTTTACATTTTTGGTGATAATCAATTTCTTTGTTCAGGATAACCTTCTTGTAAAATATCCCTACAAATCGCGAGCATAAGAGGAGACATTGGATCACCCTGCTTGACCCCCATTTTTTTCTGGAATGATTTTGCGTACCTATCAGTAAAAGAGAAACAATCATCTGATCTCACTGAGCTATTCCAAATCCACCATATTAACTATTCTGGAAATTTTAAATCCCTTAATCAATTAATCAGAAAAGACCAGTTGATACTGTCAAAATCCTTGCTTATATCAATATGAGCCACACTCCATATCAATTCAGTACCTCTTGTGCAAGCAACATATTATGTGCTATATACATGCCTTTTACAAAGGCACTCTAATTGTCACTAATTAGATCAAGTAATACCTCTCCAATTGTAGAACTTAGAATCTTTGTAATTATCTTACATAGCACTGAACAACAGGCTATAGGCCGAAAGTCCACTGGAACTCTCGGCTGATCAATTTTTGGAATCAAAGGTAGAATTGCATTCTAAAAAACATCAGGAATATGCCCACCATTAAAGAAATCCTGCACAAAATTGATAAATATCATCTCCTATTATACCCCCATGTTTCTCTGAAAAATAGACTAGTGTAACCATTTTTACTAGTTCTTTTAGCTCCATTAATCCCTTTCAATGCTTTGGGAATTTCTGCCTCTTCAGTTGGTTTGATTAAGTTTGCTTGCTGCCACACACTTAAAATCTTTCCCAGTTGTCGTACTCCTTCTTCAATTCTATTCACCCTTTTTGATATTCCCAACTGAGACTATAAGTGTTTGATCAGCCAAAATCTTACATTTCATTCTAATCAATCACCATTTCTCCATCTATTTCCAAAGTTGTTATCCTGTTACTATACAACCTTTTTTTTCATTGAGCTGTAAAATTATTTTGTTGGCTTATCTCCCTCCAAAGCCCATTGTAGCTTGGCTTTCTGCTTGATGAAACAAAATTCTGTCTCCTTTATATTTTCTGCTTCCAATCTAGCTTTGTGTTCCCTATTTTGCAACTCTTTTGAATATGGTTTCTCGTTCAACTTTTTCATAGCATTCTCCTAAATATCCTGTGCCTTTTCAGCCTGGCCAGTTATATCATCAAATTCCTCACTGTTGAAAATTCTAAGTTGTTTTTTCTAATCTTTTCAAAGCTCTAGCTACATCATCAAGATTTCTTATTTTCTCCATCCTCAATTTTTCTCCACCAGTTCTTGAAAAACAAGGGATTTTTTCCTTGTATATGTGACCCAGCAAGCAAAACTAACAGCCGCTAGGCCCAGGCCAACAACATTCAATAACGAAGTCAAACCTTTTTCAGTCCAAACCATTGAAGACCTATATGCACACCACAAAGAACGTGGGCCGATAAACAAGGAGCAAACAACGAACATAAAGGACCATGAACTCAGAAAGTGGGAATCATGGTGCACCCTACAATCTCTATTCCTAAAAATAGGGAAACATGTTCAGGCCAGTCTATAAATACAACAAACAGAGAAGAGGCCAAGGTATGTGCAACTATCTAGAGAAATTCTAATTCTCAACGGAAAAGACTGACTTGATCGTCGGAGTTGTTTTCCCAAAATTACTTCCGGGATTGACTGTGCAGGTGAAGAAGATTAAGAGGTGAACAACAAGCGACCTGCCTGAACCGACCACCGCATCATTTGGCACCGTCTGTGGGGACAAAAATATTTTCATTTCAAGTTCACTCAGGTAAGCAATGGTGTTCACCAGGAGTGACAAAAGCCATAATCACCAGTCACAAGAGCAAACACTTGGAGGTAATGGAGGAGCGCACCATCAACACCATCATACCCCGAGTAGAGAAAAAGAGCATAGTAAAGAGGAAATGAGAGAGGAAATGAGAGAGGAAGAAGAAGAAACAGAAACCCCAAATAATAATTATGACAAGGAGAAGAGGGCGTTCGCAACATTCTTGGAAGCTAATAGAGAAGGTCTGTACGAGCTATTTTTAAAGACACTAAGACAACCCTCAAAGCCAGATAAAAGGGTAAACTAAGAACGCCTTCATCTCAACTATGAAGAAGAGTTGCGTGACATCATTGCGAAAGACGACGCAGACAAGTCGACTCTAGCACCTCATCTGCGAGACTTCAAGATGCCAAAAGGTTTAAAGCTTCCTTTGCACGTAAAGCCTACGACGGCACCACCAACTCAAAAGAATTATTACATTTGTATAGAAACAACATGAGATTTAGTGATGCGAACATAGAATTAGTTTGCAAGGCATTTTCCTTCTTTCTGTCAGGCACAATGATCACTTTGTACGAAGACCTTCCGAACAGAAGTATCAAGTCTTGGCACAATTGTCAGATCTATTCTTGGGTCGTTTCTACCAAAAGCAGATGTTCACCAAAATAATCGTTGATCTTAATAACATAGCACATAAAAGTGATGAAAGCCTCACAGAGTATCATAACCGATTTGTCACGGAGAGTCTACAGGTTTGGGACTTGTTATTCTAATCATCACTAGGAGCTTTCACAAGGGGGGATGAGGTCAAGAGAATTTTACAAAGATCTGACAAAGAATATGCCTTAAAACCCAAGAGAACTACAAAATATGATCGAACAACATGTGCAAATATAGGAGGCAAACAACCGAAAAATAGAAAAGGAGAGAGGCAAAAAGCGAACAATAGAGGATTCACATAAGAGTTTTCCTAAAAAAAGGAAAAAACATCGCTATCAAAAGCACTGAACCATGAGCGCAAGGATCATTATTCCAAGATACGCCTTTCACGAGAACAAGGAAAGGGATATGGCTAGCAAATAAATATCTATTTCTAGAGCGAACACCTATGATCGCACCACCAGAAAAGAGGTCTAGGGAGTTCTATTACACCTTCCACAAGGATCATGGCCATGATATATAGTATTGCAGAGACTTATGAAGAAAAATTGAAGAAAATCCAAGGATTGGAAATTTGGGCCAATACAGGAAAAAAGGAGCAAGCCAGTATAGGGGCGCAAGTAAGACAGTGAACCCATCTCCTAGAAACCAAGGCACTGCGATCACAATGGATAAAAATAAAAAAGATAATTGTAGATTACAATGACAACATGGATAATGAAGTGCCAGAGACAGTCATCTTCTCCATACACGGATCCACAGAGTCATTGTCCAATAACACTTGGAAAGCAAAGGCAAGATATTCTCCCCACTGGAGCCAGTTGATAAAAGGATTCAGTCAAATGAAGCGATCACTTTTAGTGAGAAAGATGCGATGCCTTGCAGCACAATGACCCCATGGTCATCATAGCAAAAATTCAGAACGCAATCGTTCACAGGGTATTCATAGATGACAGGAGTGCAATCGAGATATTATTTGTAGATTGCTTCAATAGCCCGGGTTTCAAAAGAATGGACCTAAAGAAGTCCACATCATTGTTAGTTGGATTCATGGGGCGAACAGAATCACCTTTGGAGAATATACAGCTGCCTGTCACGATCAGAAATGGAAGACATTGCAACATTATGTGCGACTTCGTGGTCATAGATGCCCCAAGTACATTTAACGCCACAATTGGAAGACCATGGATGAACACAACTAAGGCAATTTGGTCCCTCACCACCTAGTAATGAAATTCCCAATGCTAGCTAGCATTGCGACCATTGATGAAACAAACAGACGGCCAGGCAGTGTATGGTCATAGCAATTAAGGCATGAAGGTTAGGGGAAAAGGAGAAGATAGTTAACACAATCTTAGGTGGTGCTTACTAGAATGCTCAGAAGTATCAGTCGTCCTGGGAGAAGATATGGAATCAGTCAGCTTAGATAACGAAGATAATCACATATGCGTAAAGATTAGGAAGCACCTTCCAGATAAAGAGAAGGCATAGGTTATTGACATCCTGCAAAGCCATAAAGATGCGTTCACATGGGATGTACAAAACATGGGAGAAGTAATCCCAGACATCGCTACTCATTCATTGAATATCAGTAGCTCAGTCAAATTGGTTAAACAGAAACAATGTTCATTTGCTAGCGATAAGTAGAAAGCAATCAAAGAATAATTAGCATCGCTGCTGCAAGCCGGTGTATTAAAAGAAGTTATATATCTGAAGCGGCTAGCGAACCCAGTCATGGTGAAGAAATTAGACGCCGGTTGGAGAATGTGCATTGATTTCATGGATTTGAATAAAGCATGCCCAAAAGATTTCTACCCTTGCCAAAAATCGATCAACTAGTTAAAGCAATTTCAGGATATGAAGTCTTGGTATTTTTGGACGCATACAAAGGATACCACCAAATTTTGATTAACCCGGATAATGCAGATAAAATGGCCTTTATAACAAGCTTTGGAATGTTTTGTTATGTAAAGATGCCATTTGTACTCAAACACGCTGGAGCAACATATCAGAGGTAATCAATAATGCATTTCGTGGCCAAATAGGGAGAAATGTCAAATCATACATTGACGACATGGTAATCAAAAGTAGAAAGGAAGATAGCTTCACTGCAGATTTAAAAGAAACTTTGGACACATTGAAAACCATAGGGATGAAGCTCAACCCCAAGAAATGTGTAATTGGAGTGGGCACTGGAAAGTTCTTAGGATACACGGTTTCCTCAAAGGGTTTTGAAGCTAACCCAAATAAAATTCAAGCTATAGTAAATCTCCCCCAGCAGCGAACGGTTAAAGAGGTGCAAATCTTAATGGGATTGCTGGCAGCGCTTAGCTGCTTCATCTCAAAAGCAGTAGAGAAGAACTTTCCAATCTTTGAAGTATTACGAAAGGCAAAAAAATTCAGTTGGAGCGAGGATTGCCAGAGAGCATATGATGGATTGAAGGAGCAACTTCAAGCATTACCAACATTGAAATCGCCCACCCCTGGAGAGGCACTATACTTGTTGATGTGTCCATTTTATGTGTATATTTTGGGACCTTTTAAGATCACTTTTGTGATATTTTGTTATCAAGGGCTTGGGTTTTACCTTGAAATTCTCTTAGGAGAGGTAAGAGCAAATTTATGATATTTTACCTTTTCTAAAGGGATTTTGTGTGACAAGGAAAGAAACATCAAGACTTAAAGACCGGAGGCCATTAAAGATTATCTTTTGAAGACTTTGAATATTTGAAGACTAGCTTTGAAGATTAGAAAACTTGAAGACTTGAAGAGTTGAAGGAATGTGTAATAGATTCAGGGCTAGAAGACAACAAGAAGAGCAAAATATGTTCTGTTCTGGGAACCCATTGCTAGTCTTGATGGACCCTATCATGACGAATGGGTGGCCAGAAATCCATCTTCTTATTCTTGTACTATAAATAACACTTTATCTCTTCTCTTTCCTCACTTCACTTCTTTCTGATCTGATACTGTTCTAACCTTAGTTTTCCACCATTTTTATCTTTACTTTAGCTTGTTTAATGTTTGGATTTTTTTTTCTATTTAGTGTGGGTTTTATTAGCCAAATTTAGTTCTTGGGAGCAATTGACTAAGGCTTCCAAGCACTAAGGCTTCCAAGCCCTTGTCTTAGAACACTTTGTAGCCTATTTAATACTCTTGCTATTGTGCATTTATGGAGCATTGAATGTTGGTTATTAATGTCATTAATTTTCTTGAAAGCTTGAGTATATGAAATGCTTGTATGATTGTTTGTTAGGGTTTGGGAAAAAGTAGCTAAGTTTCCCTCTTCTTGATATGAAATCCAAGAGTATGAATTAGAGCTTTTGATTGTGTTGATGGGTTGATAATTGCTTGATGAATGTGTTAATGTTAAACTCGTTGTCATGTTTGTTATAGGTAACAAATGAGAGAATTCTATGAATGTTGATCATTGTTGACTAATCTTGTGTAAATGCATAAATTGATGAAATGCTTAGACACAGTGTAGTGTTTATAAGTGTTGCCAAGCTTGTTAATTCTTTGCGTTCAATGCCATCAAGGGAATACTTTTAGTCATGTTTTGACCAAGAGAGTCATTGGTAAGGTTTGACAAGAGATATCAAATTCACTCTTGCAAACTACCATCTAAGAATGATAGAAGATTTAGCCTTCACAACAACTGGTAAAAGTAGTAAATAGGTTGCATGTTCAATGATGGATAAGAGGCTTGGAAGTGGAAGTCAATTGCGCCCAAGGTTCCGTTACTTGTTGTTTTACTCATCTTTTTAGTTGTCATTGCATGATTACCATCCTTCTCTTACTTTGCTAGTTACTTGTCTTTCAATTTTGTAATTTAGGAAAAACCACCCCCCATTTACATGCTTTTATATGTATTCGTATGTGTCTATGCCTAGCATGTTTTCCGCTTTATATGTTTAAACACTTGAAAAGATCCTTCTTCTTCGTGGACGACCCCGACTTACCACTATCTACTTAATTATAGATTGGAAGCATTAGGACATATACATTTACTTTGAGAGGTACGACGACGACCTCTTAAATTTTGGTGCCGCTACCGGGGAAGATGCATTTATTTTTAAGTGTTTGGGAATATTATGTGTGATAATGTGCTAGTTGTACATATTTGTTAGTTTACTTTTATTTTGTTTTCTTAGTTGACTTGCCATTTTTGCTTGGCTTGGAGATGTATTGTTTGAGTTCTTAGTGTATGGCTCGTACTCGATCCTTTTCACAAGAACCCCTACACTACAACCTCGAGTTAGTGTGAATTTGAGAAGGGCAAGGGGCTTTCTTTAAAAAGTGTGAATAACACCCCTTCTAGTGACCATTTTGCGGATACTTCTACTTCTATGGAGCATCAACACGAGTATGAAGATAAGCATCTGGAAGGAGGACCTCAACATCCATCTCTTCAAGAGATAGATCCTCCTCTAGGAGGGGCTATTCCTTTGAGGCAAGCTTTATTGAGGGATGTTATGACTCCCAACCTTGATTAACAACCGATGTGCATAGAGTATCAATTGGTTAGACCAAACAGGCATCTTGAGCTCAAGATCTGATCAACCTGCTATCTATATTCCTTGGTATGCAAGGGGAGAATGCAAACAAGCATATCTCCGAGTTCCACTTCATTTGTGGTGGTACGGTTCCACATAGAGTAGATGAAGATTTTTACATATTGAAGGCATTCTCATTCACATTGAGAGATGGTGCAAGGGATTGGCTCCACTTTCTATAACCCAAAAGCATCAAGACTTGGCTTGACATGAAGTAAAATTTCTAGCCAAATACTTCTTGGCCTCAAAGTCTTCCACTTTGAAGAAGGACATAAGCAACATTCTCCAATGGCATGAAGAGTCATTTTTTGACCATTGGGAAAGGTTCAAGATGTTTCTCGTGAGTTGTCTTTGCCATGGCTATTCAGAGGGAGACTTGGTTTACTGTTTCTGCAATGGTTTTCTTAATGAAGACCAAAGACTAGTGAAGAGTTCTTGTGGTGGTACCCTTGGGAACAAGACTTTAGCAGAGGTGATGGATTTATATGAGGAGTTAGCCGAGGAGTTAAGGAATTTTAGATTGAGTCCGATTTGAGAAGAAGAAATCCAATGACCACAGGTGATCTTTCCACTAGTGGAAATTTCGAGGATTAAGTCTCAGCCCTTACTTCTATGGTAGAGTCTCTCATGACCAAGTTTGGAAGTATGCCACATGTAAAATCATTTGAAGTTTTCTCATTGTCGTATCATACAGAATTTTTCCCTACTTTGCAAGATGACTATGTTGAGGAGGTGACTACCATGGGGTATCAAGGAAGCCAAGGGAAACAAGGTGGGAAAGTTTACCAAGGTTATCAAGATGGGCAAGGCTACCAAAACCAGCCTTACAATTTGGGTAATCGTGATCACCCGAATCTCCGGTATGGGAACCCTCCAGGAAGCCAAAATGCTCAACCGTATCTCCCTCCTCAACAATAATATCAGCCACCTCAACAACAATATCAAAGGCTTCAAGACAAGTCTCGAGACCAAGGGGAGTGTTTGGCCTTGACAAAAGATGAGGTGATACAAGTCATTTATAGGTTGAGTTTGTGAGCGGAAAAAGGCAAAAAATTTCAAGATGAAGCTAAGGCGAGCATCAAAAACTTGGAAAATCAAGTGAGCCAAATAGCACAAGCCGTGAATCGAATGGAGGCTCGATAAAAGGGAAAACTCCCTTCCCAACCCGAATTGAATCCCAACCAAAATGCCAGTGATATCGCTTTGAGAAGCCATAAAGAGTTTGGCACTCTCCCGGGTGGTGAAATTGTTAAAAATGGGCCTAGAAGAGTTGAAGTGTTTGAAAAATAGGTGGAAAAAGAGGCCGAGACATCGACCAAGGAGAAATCAAGGAAGGGAAGGAGGGGAAGATGAGGTCATTGTTGAAAAATCAACCTCCATTCCCGAACCTCCATCCCCTCCTCACAGCAAGAAAAAAGTAGTGAAACTCCCTCCATATGTATCGGAACCATCATTTCAGAAAGCCTTGAAAGACAAAAGGAGGAAGGAGGACAACAAGGACATCTACGAAGTCTTTCGTAGATGTGAGGTAAACATTCTACTCTTAAATTCTATTGAACAAATTCCTAGATATGCTAAATTTCTTAAGTAATTATGTGTTGTGAATAGAAAGCAAAGAGCTAACAATAAGTTGAAAAATGGGAAAAGTGAGCATGTTTCCGCCTTGTGTCAAAGAGAGTTACCCCCTAAGTGTAACAATCTCGGCATGTTCACAGTCCCTTGCATAATAGGAAACACACATTTTGAAAAAGCCCTGCTTGATCTAGGTTCATCAATAAATGTGTTTTCGTGCTCTTTGTATGAAAGCCTCAAATTATGTACTTTGTACAGAACTGGGGTGGTAATCCAATTGGCCGATCATTATCATACATACTCTAGGGGTATTGTCGAGGATGAGTTGGTTAAGGTGGATTCCTTAGTGTTTCCCACAAATTTTTATGTCCTTGACATGGAGCATGATAAACATGCCACCCCAATTTTATTGGGGAGGCCATTTTTGAAAACTTCAAGGACAATGATTAATATGCATAATGGTACCATCACCATGGAGTTTGATGGGATAAAAGTAGAGTTTAACATAAATGACTCTATGAACTATTCCTAGTGAAGAATATGCTTGTCATGCCTTAGATGTTGTTGAACATGTTGTGCAAGATGTTTTTGAACCAAAGGGTGATGATTCTTTGTTAGTTGCTTTGAAATGTGATAGTAATGATGCATTTTATGTATATTCTATCATCACTAACTTGTAGGAAAGCTTTGAGGACTTGAACTTGCTTGAAGAGATGAGACCAACCCTCTCAAACCCTCGTCCTCTACCCTTAGAGGAACCCGAGAAGTCATAAATCCTTCCATCACTTGTGAAAGCCCTAGTCATTGACCATAAACCATTTCCAAGTGACCTTAAGTATTCATTTCTTGGGGAATGGGAGACACTCCCGGTTATCATTTCAAGCAATCTCACCCAAGAGCAAGAGGTGAAATTAATGGTAGTGTTGTGGGAGAATAAGGAAGCAATTGGATGGACTATTGCCGACATCAAGAGCATAATTCCATCCACTTGCATCATCAAATTTTGTTGGAGGAAGATGCAAGGCCCGTGTGGCAACCCCAACGCCGATTGAACCCACCTATGATGGAGGTGGTGAAGGCGGAAATCCTCAAGTTGCTCCAAGAGGGTATGATCTATCCAATCCCGGATAGTAAGTGGGTGAGCCCAACTCAAGTGGTACCTAAGAAGATTGGGGTAACGTTAGTCAAGAATGAGAAAGGTGAAATGGTGCCCACCTGAGTCTAAAATGGGTGACATATTTGCATTGACTACCGGAGGCTAAATGCGGAGACCCGAAAAGATCACTTCTCATTGCCATTCATTGATAAAATGCTCGAGTGGCTAGCAAATCAGCCATTCTATTTCTTTTTGGATGGGTACTCAGGATACTTTCAAGTGGCCATAGCCCCAGAAGATCATGAAAAGACAATCTTCACGTGTCCCTTTGGTACGTTTGCTTACCGGCGTATGCCTTTTGGGCTATGTAATGCCCCCGCTACTTTCCAAAGGTGTATGGTAAGCATTTTTTCAGAATTTTTTGAAAACTTTGTTGAGGTATTCATGGATGATTTCACCATTCATGGTAATTCTTTTAACAACTGTTTAAAAAATTTAGCACAAATTCTTAAACGTTGCATTGATACTAATCTTGTGTTAAATTATGAGAAGTGTCATTTTATAGTAGAGCAAGGCATTTTCTTAGGCCATGTTGTCTCTTATAAGGGTATTGAGGTAGATAAAGATAGACACGATTCAAACTTTTCATTATCCTACTAATGTACACGGAGTGCGCTCTTTTCTTGGTCATGAGGGATTTTATTGCCGGTTCATCAAAGACTTTTCAAAGATAACATCTCCTTTGTGCAAATTGTTGCAAAAAGAGGTGTAATTTTTTTTTATGGATGAGGGTTGTAAAGGGATCTTCGATAAATTGAAGGAAAGGTTAGTCTCGGCCCCTATCATACAACCCCCGGATTAGTCTTTGCCTTTTGAGATCATGTACGATGCTAGTGATTACGCCATCGGGGTGATGCTTAGTCAAAGGGTGGGGAGAGTGCCTCACGCCGTCTACTATGCATCCATGTCTCTCAATGAGACCCAAAGAAACTACTCCACCACAGGAAAAGAGTTGCTAGCAGTGGTATTTTCTTTGGAAAAATTTTGATCTTATTTGCTTCGTACAAAAGTTATTGTGTACACTGACCATGCAGCGCTTTGTCAGTTGATGACGAAGAAAGAGGCCAAGCCAAGATTGATTAGTTGGATCCTTCTTTTGAGCAAATTTGAGTTGGAGGTGCAAGACAAGAAAGGCAAGGAGAACCTTGTGGCCGATCATTTGAGCTGGTTGCCATGCCAAGATGCTGAGGTAAATTCATCAATGAAGGAGAAACTATATGAGGAGTTCCCCGATGAACAATTGTTCACTATCAGGGACCTCCAACTGTGGTATGGCGACATTGTGAACTTTCTTGTCTCCGTTAAATTCCCTCCTCATTTTTCTAAGGCTCAAAGATATAAGTTAAGAAGCGATTATAAATATTATGTGTGGGATGATCCTTTTTTATGGAGACATTGTGCTGATCAAGTTGTTAGAAGATGTATCCTTGATAATGAAGTGCATTCAGTTCTTGAGTTTTGTCATTCTTATGCATGTGGCGGTCATTTTGGAGCAAAGAGATTCGCTAGGAAAGTTTTAGATAGTGGCTTTTATTGGCCTACATTTAATAAGCATGCATATAACTTTTGCAAATCCTGTGATGAATGCCAAAGAATAGGAAATATCTCCTTTAGGAATGAAATGCCTCAAAGACCTATTTTGTATTGTGAAATTTTTTATGTTTGGGGCATTGACTTTATGGGACTTTTTCCTAATTCTTGTGGCTTTACATATATTCTTCTTTTTGTTGATTATGTGTCGAAGTGGATTGAAGCAAAACCCACTAGGACTGATGATTCTAAAGTGGTTGTAGATTTCTTAAGAGATATCATCTTTTCTAGGTTTGGGGTCCCCGAGCCTTTGATTAGTGATCGTGGCACCCACTTTTGTAACCGAACCATAGAGGCACTTTTGAGGAAGTATGGAGTCACTCGAAAAACATTCACTGCCTATCATCCACAAACCAATGGCCAGGCCAAAGTTTCCAATAGGAAAATCAAGACCATCCTTCGAAAATGGTTAATCCCAACCAAAAGCATTAGAGTTCTTGGTTGAACAAGGCCTTGTGGACATACAGGATGGCTTACAAGACATAGATTGGTATGTCACCATATCGGTTGATCTTTGTTAAGCCATGTTTTACCGGTGGAAATAGAGCACAAGTCTTATTGGGAGGTCAAAGAACTCAACCTTGATATAGATGGGGCTGGTTTGCATAGGAAACTCCAATTGCAAGAATTAAAAGAGATCTGAAGGGAGTCCTATGAGAATGTCGACATCTATAAGGAGAAAACAAAGGCGTGACACGATAAGTGATTACTAGGAAGGAATTTGATGTGGGTCAAAAGGTCCTCCTATTTTAATCCCGCCTTCGCCTATTTCCCAGTAAGTTGAGGTCGTGATGTATTGGTTCTTTTGAGGTGGTAAAGGTGTTCCCGCATAGTGTGGTGGAAATCTTAGATCGAGCTAAGTCCCATACCTTTAAGGTTAATGGATAACGGTTGAAACCTTACCACGAGAGTTTTATGCCGGAAAAGGAAGAAGATGTTAATCTTCTTGATCTGGTCTGTGAGTAAACTCCAAGAAGGGGAGTAATTCATGCCAACGATGTTAAATAATCTTGTTTTTAATCATCCAGATCATATTCATGACTTTCCGTTGATGTTTAATGTTGAGTTTTTGTCATTAATTTCATTATTTTGCTTTGTTCGTTTCACTGGTATATTTTTCCATGATTTTGTAGCGGTTTGAAGAGTTTGGAGTTGGACTTGTGCTGGGAGGAAAGAAAGGAAAAGCATGGACATTTGGTAACGTTGAAATTTTTTTCTAAGTACCAGGCATATTGGTTATCGCGAGTTGTGACCAGTACACTACGACTCGCGACGAGATCTGAATTTTTTCACAAAATGTGAGCCCTCAAGCTCAAGATGTCGTGACTCGCAATGGTTTTATCGTGAGTTGTGATGGATCATCATGAGCCTCGATAGTCCTATCGCGAGTCGCGATGGATCATTGCAGTCCATAATTTGTTGGTCGCGATACGTGACCAAATTAGAGCAGAATGGAGAAATTTTGGCTTACGAGACCAACATGCCGCAAGTCGCAACGACTATGTCATGACTCGCGACCATACGTTTGACCCTGACTGAAGGTTAACCTTCCCATCAGGAGTCACGACTAGTACATTGCGACTCGCGACAAGCGTGCAGCGGATTTAAAAATGGGTAGAACATAAATCCTTCTCCTTTACTCTCCTCCCTCACCTGCTCCTCTCCTTCATCTCTTCCCCTCAACTACCACTCTCCACCTCTCCAGCCACCAATTACCACCTCTCCGACCTAGAGAAACCCCAAACCACTCCCCATATCCATCCCCCCCATCTCTAACCACAAATCGGCCCATGCAATGAAGAACACAAAATCCTAGAATTTGGTGGTTTTGTGATTTTGAGCAACCTAGATTCAATTTGTTTGTGGGCTTGATTCCTTCTTCTTCCTAAGCATATAAGTGGTACATTTCCTCACTTACCTGTGCTTCAATTGTGATTATGTTGTGTACTTGATTCTATTGGATATTGTGTGGATTGTATGTGATGCTTTATGGATTTGGATTGTTAGAAATCTGTAGATTTTTGTGGTTATGGGTTTACATTGATGTAGATTTTGGCTATAAGTGATAGTCATGCATGATTGTTGAGATTTGATTATGTTGACATAGTAGGCCAACATATATAGTGAATGCAAAATTGGATAATAGCTATGTCTTAATCTCATAATTGTAACTGTTGGGATTGGTTGAGTGTAACTCGTGGCTTATGCTATAGATGAGGTATGTTGGCTTGTAGGACATAGTGTGATATTTATATGCAATTTTGGTAATGCTTGAGGTAGTTTAGCTATGGAACTTAAATGCTAGCATTTTGAAAGTGTTGATAATAGTTAGACTACTTAGGCATGATTGTGATTATGGAATATAACATATTGGATATTTAGTTATGTGACAACCCCAATGAACTTGAAATTGTTGGCATGTTAAATGTGACATGGATTGTATATGCAATTGTGGTTGACACTTGAACTGGTTAGCTTGGACTTGATTGTTGCATCTTGGGAGTTGTGAGTTGGCTAAACTAGTTTTGGAGTTGATTATGATTTTAATTTATTGCATAGGTTTATATTCTTATGCATTTGACATGTTTGCTGTGATTGATAGACATAGCTCCTACTAAGAGACCTAGGGCTCCTCCACGAGGTGCGCGCACTGCCGCTTCACCTCTACCTCCACCACCGACTCCAGAGCCGAACCCTGTACTTCCTCCTCCAGACTGGTACATGGGTTTGACTCTGATCACCGGGTCCTACGCGGATAGATGAGATGTCTTGGTCACCCGCAAGCTCCTGGAGATGAGCTTTATTGATGAGATAACACTTGATGCTCCTGGACTGACAGAGCCAATTCAATTCCTCCTCACCAAAGGAGGATTGGATGGTTTCATGGGCAAGAGTACCCCCACCTACCGGTGATATGCATTGGAGTTCTTATTCACTATCCGGCTATGTAGCATGTGGAATGATGAGCCATGTGAGAAGTACATCACTTTCCACTTGGACAACGTACCCCAAGAGATGACAGCCTCACAGATAGTGGCAGCCTTTAGATGGGTTACGACAGAGATCCGGGCAAGGTTAGACCCACAAGACCTGGAGCGCTCGATCAAGGAGGATATGTTGTTTTAGAGCAACATTAACATTAGGTCAAAGAACTTCCATGATAAGAGCAGTGTCATCATCCATCCCATACTCCATTTTGTGCACAGGTTCTTAGCGGGCACAGTGTTATGTGTGTCAGAGCCGACAAACATGCCTAATAATGATATTTACTTCATTTGGCATCTGACGAGTGAGGAGAGGGGGTATGGAATGTGGGCTGAGTTATGGATGGAGAGAGTTGTTGAGGCAGCTGAGAAGCTAACGAGCACGATTATCATGGGAGGTATGCTTGCCCTCATAGCAGAGCACTTAGGTTTGATTGCCCTGGAGGTTTCCTGCGCTTGGGCAGACATTCTTCTTATCTCATCACTATAGAGATGATGAAGAAATTTGGCCTGATTGACACCACAGAGGTTCAAGGAGTGTACCACTGGTTGTATGGGGCTAGGAATGTCATCTTTATGACACTTCCTCA
Source organism: Rubia yunnanensis (assembly GCA_037428765.1). Classification (NCBI taxonomy): domain Eukaryota; kingdom Viridiplantae; phylum Streptophyta; class Magnoliopsida; order Gentianales; family Rubiaceae; genus Rubia; species Rubia yunnanensis. The sequence continues at coordinate 40,217,041 of CM075068.1, forward strand.
GCGCCATAGGACCAAGCTAGAGTTGGATACCCCGATTTAGGACTTGGCGATAGCACCTAATACTTCATGTAGGGTGGGTTTTAAGCAAGAGCTCCAGAACCTACCCCCCGTCTCAGCTCCGACTGACAAGGGTGCCTTACCATCCACTGAACCAGTAGGTGAGCAGTATCCTCCATCGCCTCCAACCGCAGACTGAGCCGATGCAAGAGGATCATATGCCTCATCAGTTCCCGCAGCCTTCACCTGATTTTTATGAGTGCCTGATGCAGACAGTCCAACATGGCTTCCGTGGTTAGGTTGAACATAACCTGTTTGTCTCATAGAGCCTCATGGAGATGGATAGGGAGAATGCGTACCTCTCATCTAGGATTTCAGAGATGTAGTCACAGGCTAGTGGTGCCCCATGCCCCAATCCCAATATAGCAGCGAGGCAGAGAGAGCGGCGTCAGAGAAATGCCTATTGGATGATGCAATATCGGCAGATCTATGACAGGGACTCCGATGATGGTGTCAGACCAACACATTCCTGATTGTGAGCACATGGTTTTTACGCTCTCCATACTTTGCTTTGTATGTTTTCGCTATGTTTTGTCTACATTGAGGGAAATGTAGCATTTTAAGTGTGGGGAGGGGTATTTATTGCTTTTACTGCTTTGTTTGGGTTGTTTTCTCTAGACTTGGATGTTTTGGGATGCTTTTCTTTATTTTGGGATGCTTTCATATGATGTATTTGGATGCTTTGTTAGCTTTGACATGTGAAAGCTTTTTGTTACTTTTTGATTGGAAAAACATGAAATAATGAAAAAATTGAAAATTTTGAAAAAGAAACAAAAATAAAAAGAAACCCGCTAAGTTGAAAACCCGAGAGGGCAACTTAGGTAACATTGGGGGCTCAGATAGGTCAAAAACCCAAAAGGGCGACCTAAGAAAAAATGAGAGGCTAAATGTGCGGAAAAAGGTGAGATGTGATCTAAAGAAACATGATGTGTGAATAGGATGAAAACCCGAAAGAGCTCCTAGGTAAAATGAGAGAAAGAGAGAAAAATGGAAAATGCTATGGTTTCACTCATTTTCCAGCTTTGGAGTCATAAGGTTGCGGTTGTCATACAGATGGATCGGGTAGCTCAACATCTTGAGACCTCTTGGGATTGGGTAATTTAACAGGGAAAATGAAGTAAGTTATGAAATTCCTGATTGTTGATATACTTCGATTTTGGGAGGATATATTGGTATAAAGTGAAGTATGTGTTTGAACTTCATGCATGCTTTTGACTTCACTTTGAGCCATTGGACTTGGGTTTGTCAATTCAGGACTTAGAAAATGTTTTATGGATATCAATGAATTGATAGGTTAATATGGTTTGGGTAGATTTAGGAATGGAGGTTGTAGGTAACTTCTTATTTGATCTTAAGTTTGGGATGTGTGATATTGAGAGTTTTGTGAGGTATTGATTTAGGGGAATAATAGTTAGGATGTGGATACGTGAATTCCTTCGTGTGCTTAAATCATTTCTTACTCGAGGGCGAGTAAGGTTTAAGTGCGGGGAGGTTTGATGTGTTCATTTTATGTGCATATTTTGGGACCTTTTGAGATCACCTTTATGCTCTTTTGTTATCAAGATCTTAGGTTTTACCTTGAAATTCTCTTAGGAGAGGTAAGAGAAAATTTATGCTTTTTTACCTTTTCTAAGGGGATTTTTTGTGACAAGGAAGGAACATCGAGACTTGAAGACCGGAGGCCATTGAAGATCATCTTTTGAAGACTTTGAAGATTTCAAGACTAGCTTTGAAGATTTAAAGACTTGAAGACTTGAAGAGTTGAAATAATGTGTAATGGATTGAGGGCTAGAAGACAAGAAGAAGGGCAAAATATGTTCTGTTCTGGGCACTCGTCAGGAGTCGCGACTCACGACAAACGGGTGGCCAGAAATCCATCTTCTTTTTCTTGTACTATAAATAACACTTTTTTTATCTCTTCTCTTACCTCACTTCTCTTCTTTCCGATCTGTTACTATTCTAACCCTAGTTTTCTACCATTTTTATCTTTGCTTTAGCTTTTTTAATGTTTGGATTGTTGTTGTTGATTAGTATGGGTTTTAGTAGCTAAATCTAGTTCTTGGGAGCAATTGACTAAGGCTTCCAAGCCCATGTCTTAAGAAAAATTTGTAGCCTATTTAATACTCTTGATATTGTGCATTTATAGAGCATTGAATGTTGGTTGTTAATGTCATTAATGTTCTTGAAAGCTTGAGTATATGAAATGCTTGTATGATTGCTTGTTAGGGTTTGGGAAAAAGTGCAAAATTTTCCTCTTCTTGATATGAAATCTAAGAGTATGATTTAGAGCTTTTGACTGTGTTGATGGGTTTATAATTACTAGATGAATGTGATGATGTTGAACTAGTTGTCATGTTTGTTATATGTAGCAAATGAGAGAAGTCTATTTATGTCGGTCGTTCTTTACTAATCTTGTGTAAATGCATAAATTGGTTAAGTGCTTAGACACAATGTGGAGTTTATAAGTATTGCCAAGCTTGTTGATTCTTTGTATTCAACGTCATCAATGGGATACATTGGCGAGGTTTGACAAGAGATATCGAATTCACTCTTGCAAACTACTATCAAAGAAGAATAGAATATTTAGTCTTCACAACAAGTAGAGAAAGTAGTAAATAGGTTGCATGTTCAATGATGATAAGAGGCTTGTAAGTGGAAGTCAATTGCGCCCAAGGTTCCGTTAATTGTTGTTTTACTCATATTTTTAGTTGTCATTGCATGATTAACATCGTTCTCTTACTTTGCAAGTTACTTTTCTTTCAATTTCGTAATTTAGGAAAAACCAACCAACCCCTCCTCATTTACATGCTTTTATATGTATCTATATGTGTCTATGCCTAGTTTGTTTTTCGCTTTATATGTTTGAACATTTGAAAAGATCATTCTTCTTCATGGACAACCCTGACTTGCCATTCTCTACTTAGTTGTTGATAGGTAGCATTAGGGCTTATAAATTTAACTTTGAGAGGTATGACTACGACCTCCTACTTGTACTTAGTGATCTCACAAAACATTGTTAGTTCAGTGTTTCTTTGCCTGGAAGGACGAAAATAGGTGTTAGTTTACTACATTAGCAGAATCTTGCAGAAGCAGAAAAGCTTACATGCTAGTGGAAAAGTTAACTCTAGCTTTACTATATTCTTCATGAAGGTTGCAAATGTATTTCCATAGTCACCGCATAGTGGTCTACACGGGGTTTCCAATCAAGAACATTATTACCAAGCCCGAATCTTCAGGAAGACTAACAAAGTGGGCCCTGGAACTGGGTTAATTCAAAATACAATTCTAGCCTAGAACATCGATCGAAGATCAAGTGTTAGGAGACTTCATTGCGGAGATGAAAAGTGAAGAGGCACAAATGGCAAGCATGTACCAGAGCTTGAGAGTTAATAAAGGCAAGTCAAAATAAGAAGAGGTTGCTTGGACACTATTCATTGATGGTGCGTCCAGCAAGGAAGCTTGCGGAGCTGGATTGCTATTTCTAGACCCAGATATGGATGAACATGGATACTCATTACGATTTTATTTTATGCTCACCAACAAGGAAGCAGAATATGAGGCTTTGATTTGCGGACTAGAACTTACTGTCAGAATGAAAGTCAATAGTGTTCAAGTATTCATCGATTCGCTAATTATTGTCCAGCAAGTGCGAGGAGACTATGAGGTACGAGAAGAGAAGCTGGTGAATTATTTAGGTAAGGTGCAACAACTCATAGCCCAGCTCAACTACTTTGATATACAACATGTACTGCGAGGCAAAAACACAAAGGCCGACGCACTAAGAAAGCTAGCAGTAGTAGGATTTGATTCTCTTAGTGAGCAGGGAGACGTCATTATAGAAGTTATTCCAGTCAGAAGCACGATGTCAACTATTGTGTCAATGATCCAAGTAGATGAAGAAAGCTGGATGTCTCCACTAATAGATTTCTTTGTGAAGGGGACTCTGCCAGATGATGAGATAAAAGCTAGGAAGTTGGATTTACATTCTAAAAATTATGTTTACGAAGACGAGACCTTATACAAAAAAATTTCTTGTCTCCATGGATAAAATACGTAGGACCAACAAAGGCAACAACGATTTTAAAAGAGGTTCAAGAAGGTCTATGTGGAACATATCAAGGTGCTAGGATGATAGCAAAAAATATTATCCGAGATGGACACTACTGGCCGACTATGTTTAACGATGCACACAACTTCGTCCTTAAATTTAGGAGTTTCCAAATCAATGCCTTGCTTTTGCATAAACCACAATCACCTTTGAGATGGGTCTATGGAGCCTGGCCATTTGACAAATGGGGGATTGACTTAGTTGGACCATTCCTGAGGGGCAAAAGCAATGCTAAGTTCATGTCGTAGCAATCAACTACTTTACAAAGTGGGTGGAAGCAAACCATTAGGACGTGTCACAACCAAACCACTAGAAAATTTGTATGGAAAAACATAGTATGTCGCTTCGGCGTGGCACATACCATTTTCACGGACAACGGTACACAATTCACAAGTGAGATATTTATTGACTGGTGTTTGAAGCTCGGAATTCTTCAGAAGTTCACCTCCTTGGCACACCCTCAAGCTAACGGCCAAGTGGAGGTAACGAACATGACTATAGTTCAAGGAATATAGAAGTGACTGGAAGGAAAGCGAACTGGTTGGTTAGATGAGGTACCAAACACGCCACAGTCATATAGAACAACTATTTGGGAACCGATGGGAAAAATGCCATACAGTCTAGTTTACAGCCACAAAGCGGTCATACCCATAGAAATCAGTAACTCAAGCCTTCGTGTAAGTAATTACAAGGAGATAGACAACCCGGATATGTCAGACTCAAACTGGAAGAGAAAATAGACATAGAAGCAATCACAAAAGCTAAATACAAAGAAAGAATGGCCAGAGTTTACAATCAGAAGGTGAAAGAAACACAGTTTTAGATTGGTGATCTAGTGTTGAGGAAGAACAAGGCTAGCTTGGCAGAAGAACAAGGAAAGCTATGCCCAAAATGGGAAGGACCTTACGAGGTCACAAAAGCTCACAAGTCCAATAACTATGAATTAAAACTGATAGATGGTACCACAGTCCCGAACACGTGGCATGTGATCAACTTAAGAAAATTTTACATCTAGAAGAAAGATAGCAAACATTCGCCTGTATAGACACCATGGAATTATCTGTGGTTCCTTTCATTCCATTGTTCCAATGCGATATGATTGCAATCGTACATATTTAATATAAAAACTTGCTTTGCTGGACCACGATTACTTTTCTCATTCTTTACTTGCACATCTTAAAGGATAGTTGGTTTGTAACATATTACGATCAAATTACTAAGACTTCACAAATACAACTTAACAATGGGCTATAGATCCTGCACATTTATCAACAATCGCAAGCTTTGGATCTTGCTAACTTTGCAAATCAAATAACTACAAGCTATAGATCTTGCACAATTTCAGATGATTGCAAGCTTTGGATCTTGCAACTTCATAAATCAAACAAAAGAAAGCTATAGACCTTGCACAATTATAGATGCTTGCAACCTTTGAATCTTGCAACTTCGCATACAAAACAACTGCAAGCTATAGATCTTGCTTAATAGCATATTTTCTCATAAATATAACATACTCAATTGGTATTACATACCACAATCCATAAGGCTTCGCTATAAGTAGTCAAGAAAGCTATACACCTTACAAGCAGCTTGAAACTTAGCAAATCAAAACAAGGTGAAAAGGTAAACCATCCACATTTCAGCTTTGCAATTTATAAGACTCAAGAGACAAAAACATAGAAAAAAAATTTTCTTAGGAAAGGATAATGTGCACATTTCGCCAAGTTATTAGCAAATTTATTACAAGATAAGTCGATCAAAATAGAAAATCTATCTATGCCTCGAGGCTCGTGAAGATCTAGAAGATGACGATTCACCGCAGCGGTGACCACGCTCATATTTGCAATGAGAACGTCCATCCCTATGACACTTCTCTTCAGCGGCCTCCTCTTCACTCACCAAATGATCATATCTCCACTTTATATGCAAATATGCGGGATAACATATAAAAATCTCTTTGCTCCATGTGTCCGAGATGTTTAGCATAGTATGCATTAAAATCAGTAATGTGGTCAAACTCCTTGCGATCCAATTCCATACTCATAACATTGACAATTTATTCATATATTTTCATCTCGGCTCTTAAGTCCCGTACTTCCTTTTCTAGGGACCAAATGTGTAACCGAACAGACTAAGACAAGTTAATCCTTTGACCACCAAATTCCATCGTAAAGTCTTCATGACCAGTAGCCCCGCGAGATGACGAGGGGAGAGCCTGGAGCTTATCTTTATATTCAACACAAGCCTGCTCAAGTTGATGCACATAAATATCAAGTCGATCTACCTTAGCGCGAAGCTTATCATTGTCACTTCGTAGTTGTGTGTTAATAGCAAACTGCTCATCGAACTTTGTCTTCCAACCAACAACAACAGTTGAGAATTGATCGCATTCCTCATGCTTTTCTTCAATCGATTATACAAATAGTTAATATGGGTACACTGCTTATCAATGATCGCTATTTTCTGGTGGACTTCACATGTCTTATCCGTAACATAGTCTCTAGTTTGCTCCTGTTGGTGAAGCATCTTCACCATGTTCAACTATTGCTAATAGATAAGATCATTATGCTTGTTGCAAATTCTTCGTAGATCATGAACAACATCTTGAGTTTCTTTTGCAGTCTTATCACACTTCATAACAAGGTCATGAATACCTAACATCATGTACTTCAGACTAATGCCAAAAGTTAACGCCAATTCTTGGACAAGAATAGGAAGGTTAAGCGAATGCAAGTACACGACAATTGATTCAAGGTCAACTAAACCACGAATATTATCTTTACCAAGGGACTCGGCATTATAACCATTAGGTATAAGCTTACTACAAGGACAAGAAGAGAAAGAACACAAAGTCAACGAGGATGTCGGAATCTTCCACCCGATATGCAAAGGAATGGAATTCACTCGAGAGAAGCGATAAGAAGATATGAGCTAACAATATTCTTTTGCTATACACCTAGTTGCCTTAATTAGATTGATAGAGTAGCATCCAGAAGACAATGTAAAAATGGTGTCACAAGGAAAATGAGCGTAACAACCTAGATATTCAACACTTTTCAAAAAAGTTATGTCAACCATAATATCAAAGCTTTGAAAGTAAATATATGTAAAATTATCGGTCAAATTATAAAAGGCGAGCTTCATGATCGAATCAGTTGCCAATGATACAAAAATCATAGAAGTATACCCCAAAATATTGTCATAAAGTTACATAAAACAAACAAAATATGCCTCAAGTCTATAGCACTTAACTAATTTTGGAACGAGAGAAGAGTGAAGGGCGGACCACGATAGCGGCATCCTCTGTACTTACAGATTGAACGGGAACGTCGTTGTTCGACTCACCCCCAGGGTTCGCAGTATCACTCACAATAGTGCCTTGACTAGGATGTCGATCCTTAGAGTTTTAAGAACTGAAAGGAAACTCCTCACAGTAATCAACCATACATTTCTTTAGCTCGGCCATGGAAGGAAGAGTTAATAGACCAGCAAGATACGACAGTAATGCAAAGGAATGAACACCGTCAAAGACACTCTTCTTAACATGATCATTAAGAATTTTTGTCTGTTCTGCCAAAATCTTCTCAGACTTGGCCAACTTTGGCAGCTTCTCAAGCTTCATGGTTGGATTTAACTTCCACAGCTCAACTAGGGCCTCGCAATAGCCAACATCACAAGCATTAGCTAAGACTTCCTCAAACAATGCAAAGAAAGAGTTAGTCTTCAAGAGTTGGTCAACCAATAACTGAGGGTATCCAGGCAAAGCGGGACCATTCGTCTGCATCTCTTCCAATTGAAAGTGCATTTTTTCCATTCTCTTTCAGCGGCCACAACCCGCTCTTCCACAGCTCGCGGTCGCTTTTCAGCATCCTTAGTAGCGGTACTCAAAACACCACACTCCACCTTTCTGGTCTGCAGCTCCGCTAGTATTGCGCCTTCCCCTTTACCAATGCTGGCAACCCATTCGCTAACAAGTTGCAAGCTCTCACCAACCTTAATTTCAAACCACACCAAAAGTAAGTGCGGGTGTACAATAAAGAAAAGCATTTGAGTTATGATAATACTTCAACAAAACAAAAACATACCATGACCATGGTTTCTGAAAGAGAAAGCTTAGGGAGCGTAGCAGGAATGGTCCCTTCTACGAACAAGTCGTGGCTTAGCATAAGAAAATGTGGAGGAATTTGGCCAACTCCCCTTCTTCTTGGCAGGCTCCAAGTTGGTACAAGTATTGTCAGTCCGCTCCTTGCGCCTCCTCTGGTGGGTTCTTTCTTTAGGTTTATGCGTACAACCCCCCCCCCTCAGTGTTTTGTCAACCTCGTTAGTCAAGGTCTCTATCTTTTCATCCTCATCTACAGAAGTTAGGTTACTCTCAGTAGTGCGTCGAGTCAGGTCCATGTCTGCAACCCAAAAAGCATAGCCAATTAAGTGAGCACATGAACATAAGAAGCAAAACAAAAACACATATAAACTACATCATGCTAGGAAAACAAAAAAAAACTAAAAGATCAATGAGTTCAACACCTTTGCTTAAAGTAGTAGTAGGGCGAAGTCCAATGGAATGCTAGCTAAGTGAAATTACAACTTTGGACTCAACATTCAGGTGAACCCCAACCTTAGGAAGTTTCAATTTAGGAACGCCGTACTTCCAAATTGAAAATACTAAACTACTGTTGGGGTCAAGTTTTATATAGAAGAATTTTTCACGCTACACACCACAATTATTGGGGAACCCACTAACTATTTTAATAGTAAGGACCATAGGTAAAGAGTGAATTCATTTGAGAAATTGTTTACTTTGAAAAGATGAAAAAGGTTGTGGAATAGATCAATAGAAAATTCAACACCAACTGCTTCGCACACGTAATAAAAAAAATACAAAAATTAAGATTGCTTTGGGGTTCAACTGACATAAGCTCACTTTATAAAGAAAGGATATCCAACACATGATGGGGTAAAGGAAACGAAAGTCCAAACTTCAGTTAATCTAAATAACAAGAAAAATAACTAGGAGGAGGAGTGCGAACACCCTCAGAGGCCTCAGGTGCCTTAAGCTCGTATGAACGAAAAAAAGGGAAAGCATTTTTCAAATCCTCAACATAGGAATCTGTGAGAAGACTACTAATGATGGAAGATCCGGTAAGGTGGTCAGAATCCTCCCCAGAATCAATATGAATTTCACGGGCGTTTGGAGCAGGTTCTCCGACGTTGTTAGAAGCAGACATAAATGAATTCAAGATCCCTAAAATCACGATGAATGGTGGCATCAATTAAAAGACAAAAGGCAGAAAACACTACTCTGGCCAAAATCTAGAACAGAGCAAAGGAGAAGGTAAACAAAAGTTCCTCAATTACGAGGAAAGCAGGTTACACAACAAGAAGCACATATACCATATTGAAAAGTACACAAATTGTTTAAGAAAAAAGTATATGAATAAAAATGCTGAGAAACTTACTGTTCTAGCACAGAATATGAGAGCAAATTGGGAACAATATAGGAGATGGAGGAAGATTAATGGGTCTGAATTTGCATAAGATTTTAACTAGAGAAGGAGAAGAGCTAAGAGACAAAAAGGAATAATGCACAATCATGAAAATTTGACATAAAGTGGTTTACCTTTTTGAATTCTTGAGATTATAATGACTAGGTGTTATAGAGATAAGAAATACTTGAAGATTTTGAAATTCAAATGAAAGCGTGATTTCAGGAAGTCATAATATACATCCAAGAAGCATTCTATACTCCATAAAAACAGTTCACATTGCAGTGCAAGCAAACGTATTACAACACATAAATAGAAGGTGAGATAATAATTTTGTTACGTAGCTTAGGAAACCAGTCATTGCTTCATGTAGCATTAGCTTCATGGCTGCGGGGCTTAATGTGTATATGTGTCCCAGCAAGTGAAGCTAATGGGCGCTAAGCCCAGCCTAACAACATTCAATAACAAAGTCAAACCTTTTTCAGCCCAAACCATTGAAGACCTATGTGCACACCACAAAGAACGTCGCCCGATAAACAAGGAGCGAACAACGAACATAAAGGACCACAAACTCAGAAAGTGGGGATTGTGGTGCACCCCACGATCTCTGTTCCTAAAAACAAGGAAACATATTCAGTTTATTCTATAAATGATAACCGAAAGTGTCTCCCCTTCCCCAAGAAATGCGTACTTGAGGTCACTTGGAAAAGGTTTAAGCTCAATCACCGGAGCTTTCACAAGTGATGGGAGGAATTCCGGTTCCTCGGGATCCTCAAAGACTAGAGGGTCAGGATTTTGCACCACTTCCTCAAGAATGCTTAACTCCTCAATGCTTTCCTTCAAGTCAGTACTCATGGCATATACAAGACATGCATTTTCAACATCATTTTCCAAAGAAACTAACAAGGAATCATCACCACTCAATTCGAAAACATCTTGCATGGCAAGAATACTCTTCACGAGGTTACTTCATAGAGTCATTTATGTTAAACTCTACTTATCCCATCAAATTCCATGGTGGGGGTACTGTTATGCACATCAATGATGGTCCTAGAGGTCTTCAAAAATGGCCTCCCCAACAAGATCGGGGCGTCATGTTTATCATGCTTCATGTCTAGGAAATAAAAATCCACGAGGAATATTAAGGAATCCACCCTAACCAACACATCCTCGATGATACCCTTAGGGTACACATTAGAACGATCGGCTAGTTGGATCACCACCCCGGTTTTGTGCAAAGTACCAAGATTGAGGCTTTCATACAAAGAATAAAGAATCACATTTATGGATGCACCTAAGTCAAGCATTTCTTTTTCAAAATGTATATTTCCTATCATGCAAGGGATTGTGAACATGCTGGGGTCGCTACATTTAGGGGGTAACTCCCTTTGGCATAAAGCGGAGACATGTTCACTTTTCCTATTCTTGAGTTTGTTCTGTGATCTTTTTTTCCTATTTACTACACATAATTCCTTCAAAAATTTTTCATAGCTAGGAATTTTTTCAATAGCATTCAAAAGAGGGATATTTACCTCACACCTATGAAAGACTTCGTAGATGTCCTTGTTGGACTCCTTTCTCCGTTTGTCTTTTAGAGCTTCCGGGAATGGTGGTTCCGGCACATATGGAGGAATTTCCACCACTCTTGCTTTCTTGTGAGGTGGGGACAAAGGTTTGAGAATGGAAGCAGATCTCTCAACAGTGATCTCCTCTTCCTTTTCCTTTCCCTTCCTTGCTTGCTCCTTGGCCATCCTCGGTCTCCTCTTTCGCTTCTTTTTCAAGAATTTCAAGCTTTCTAGGTTCTTCTTCAACAACTTCACCACCCGGGAGAGAGATAACCTCTTTTCCACTTCTCAAAATGATAGCGCTAGCATTTTGGTGGTGGTTGATCTCTAGTTGGGAAGGGAGCTTGCCTTTTTCCCGGGCCTCCACCCGATTCACCACTTGAGCTACTTGGCTCACTTGAGTTTCCATGTTTTTGATGCTCGCCTTGGCTTCATCTTGGAATTTTTCACTTTTTTTCCTCACACATGCCCAATTGGTGAATGGCTTGCATCACCTCATCCTTTGTTAGCTCCGAGCTCTCCCCTTGGTCTCGCGGTTTGTCTTGGAGCCTTTGGAATTGTTGTTGAGGTGGCCTATATTGTTGTTGAGGGGGGCGATATGGTTGAAAATTTTGGCTCCCTTGAGGGTTTCCATACCGGAGGTTTGGGTTATCATGATTTCCCAAATTGTACGGCCAGTTTTGGTACCCTTGATACCCTTGGTAGCCTTGGTGACCTTGGTAGCCTTGGCCACCTTGATACCCTTGGTTGCCTTGGTATCCTTGATTCCTTTGATACCCACTGGCAATCACCTCTTCGACATAGTCTTCTTGCAAAGTAGGGCAATGTCTGCAGGGTAACAAATTTCACATGATTTAACATGTGGCGCATTTCCGAGCGTTATCATCAAAGATTTCACCATGGATACAAGAGCCGAGACTTGATCCTCTAGCTTCCCACTATTGGAAGAGTCACTCGTGGGCATTGGATTTATCCTTCTCAAATCGGCCCTTGAGCTAAAGTTTCATGATTCTTCCGCTAGCTCCTCATACAATTGCATTGCCTCGAATGATGTTTTGTTCCCGAGGGTGCCACCACAAGAACTTCTAACCAGCCTTTGGTCCTCATCAAGAAGGCCATTGTAGAAGTAATAAACCAAATCCCCCTTCGAATAACCGTGATAAGGGAAACTTGCAAGAAGCTTCTTGAACCTCTCCCAATAGTCGAAGATAGATTCTTCATGCTATTGGAGGATGTTGCTTATATCCTTCTTCAAGGCAGCGGATCTAGAGGCCGAAAAGTATTTGGCTAGAAACTTTGTTTTCATATCAAGCCAACTCTTAATGCTCTTAGGCGGTAAGTAGTGGAGCCAATCTCTTACACCATCCCTTAGTGTGAACGGGAATGCCTTCAAATTGTAGAGCTCTTTATCCACTCCATGGGGGACCGTACCACCACATAAGAAGTGAAATTCGGTGAGGTGTTTGTTGGCATTCTCCCCTTGCCTACCAAGGAAGATGGGTAGCATGTTGATGAACTCGGTCTTTAGCTCAAAGTGCCCATTTGGTCCAACCATGGGATACTCGATACACATTGGTTGTTAATCGAGGTTGGGAGCCATGATGTCTCTCAACAAAGGTTGCCCCAAGGGGATCTCTCTTTGGTGGAGAGGAGGATGGTGAGGTTCCCCTCTCGGATGCTCATCTTCGTGCTCAATTCAATGTTCCATGATGAAGATGTATCCGCAAAATGGTCACTAGGAGGGGTGTTATTCACACTTTCCAAAGAAAGCCTCCTAGCCCATCTCAAATTAAACTCCAACTCGGGGTCGTTGTGTAGGGGTTCTTGTGAAAAGGATCGCGTGCGAACCATACACCAAGAACTCGAACAATACGTCTCCAAGCCAAGTGAAAATGACAAATCAACTAAGAAATCAAAATAAAAACCAAACTAACAAATATTTACAAATAGCATATAATCACACATAATATGCCCAAACGCTTAAAAATAAACGCCTCTTCCCCGGTAGAGGCGCCAAAATTTGGGAGGTCATCGCCGTACCTCTCAAAGTTAATACGTTTAAGCCCTAAATGATTCCTATCTACAATAAAGTAGATAATGGCAAGTCGGGGTCATCCACGAGAAGAGGGATATTTTCAAGTGTTTAAACATATATAGGAGAAGACATACTAGACAGTTACATACATAGATATATATATATATATATATATATATATATATATATATAAAAGCATGTAAACAAAGGGGGGGGGGTTGGTTGGTTTGATCCTAAATTATGAAATTGAAATACAACAACTAACAAAGCAAGAGAACTATGCTAATCATGCAATACAACTAAAGGTACGATGTAAATGATAATTAACGGAGCCTTGGGGCAATCGATTTCCACTTCCAAACTTCATATAGCTCATTGATTCATTCACTCATTCAATTACATTTATTGTCTATGAGGAATGTATCATTTCTCATTCAAAGATCAAAATTCGTTCCTCCTTAAGAGTAGTTTGCAAAGACAAACAACGATCATTTGCAAACCTCATTGATAATCACCTTAGACAAACAACATTATAGGGGTGTTTCATCAATGACATTTCACCCAAAGGACCATAGGTTTGATAATAGCAAGTCTTCTACCAAAGACATAGTTATTGAACCAAACAAAGCATTCATTATATTAAACTAAGAACAAACAACATTCAAGGTTCAACCTTTCTTTGCATCTATATGACAAATATGAGAACAAACCACATTAACATACTCATCTAGCGAGGATTACCACACATTATACATAAGAAGTTCCAAATCCATGCTCTTGGATTTCCATATCAAATGAGTTAAGAAATTTGAAACTTTCCTAACACCCTAACATTTCAATCTTACAAACATTTCATATACTCAAACAACCCATGGTATAAATGAGATAAAATGCAACATTAATGGCATAATAAATGCTCTCCAATAAATGTTCATAATTGAGCAAACATAGAATCTTGCTACATAAGCTTGGAAGCTTCAATCAATTGCTCCCAAGAATTAGATTAGCTACAAGAGTTCATACTAATCAATGCTAAACAAGCAAACATAATACAAGAGAATTCAAAGATGAAAATGGAATAAACTAGGGTTAAAAACAGTACCAAAAATGCAGGAAGTGAAGAATATGAATGAGAGGGCTATTTATAGTACAAAAAGGATAAGGTGAAATTCTGGCCACCCGTTGGTCGCGACTTGTGATGGGCTCGTTGCGACTTGCGACAGTATTGCGACTTGCAACAGTATTACGACTTGTGACAGTATTGCGACAAGGCCATCGCGACTCGCGACGGGTGCCAGAATTTTGCCTTGTTTCCTTTTCTTTTTTTGGTGGTATATAATCATCTTCATAGCAATTCCTCTCAATTTTCAAGTCTTCAACGGCTACAAAAATGGTCTTCATGTCTTCGAAGCAAGTCTTCAAAAGTCTTCGAAAGTGTGATCCTCAATGGCCTCCAGTCTTCATTGCCTCCGTGTTCTTCCCTTGTCACACAAAATTCACTTAGAAGAGGTAAAATAACGTAAAGTTTCTCTTACCCCTCCTAAGAGAATTTCAAGGTAAAACACAAACTCTTGATAATAAAATAGCACAAAAGTGACCCAAAATAGTACTAAATTATGCATACAAAATGAACACATCAAGTCTCCCCTCACTTGAACTTTACTCGCCCTCGAGTAAGAAAAGATCCAAGCATACGAAGGAAATGACATATCCACATCCTAACTACTAATCCCCCAAGTCAATACCTCACAAAACTCTAACTATCACACATCCCAATATTAAAGTCAAATGAGAAGTTTCCCACAACCCCTATTCCTAAATCTACCCAAACCATATCAACCCATCAATTCATTGATATCCCTAAAACATCTCCACATCCCGAATTGATAATCCCAAAATCTAATGCTAAAAGGTGAAGCTAAAGGTATGTATAAGGTTCAAAACACATGCTCCACTTTATATCAATATCAACCTAAAAATGAAGCATATTAATGATCAAGAATTTCATAACTTACTTCGTCTTCTCTCGCTAAATTTTCCACTCCCAAAAGGTCCTCAAAATGTTAAGCTACCCGATCCATCCGTGTGGTCACCGCAACCTTATGACTCCAATGCCGGCAAATGAGTAAACACCTAAGGTTTTTCAATTTCCCTCGTTTTCTCTCATTTTGCCTAGGAACCCTTTCGGATTTTCATCCTAGCCACACATCATGTTTCTTTGGCTCACATCTCACTTTTTTCTGCACATTTAGCCTCTGATTTTTGCCTAGGTTGTCCTTTCAGGTTTTCGACCTATCGAGGCCCCATTGTTGCCTAAGTTGCCCTCTCGATTTTTCAACTTAGCAGGATATCTTTTTCTTTTTTTTCCAGTCATTTTCACGTGTCTCCAATCCAAAAAGTATAAAATTTCTTTCCAAATGTGAAGGCTAAGAAAAGTATCAAAACCAACATTATCCAAGTACATCAAAAGAAAAGCATCCCAAAACAAAAGGGATAAAATATCCAAAACAAAACAAAAGAGTTATGCAAAAGTGTCTCCAAACCTAATCACCTCAAAGTAGTAGATACCCCCCTCCCCATACTTAGAACACTAATGTAGACAATAGGGAAAAAATGTACAAAGCAAAGTATAGAAAGGGTAAAGATGTGGTGCTCACAAAATCAATGATGTGATGAAGAAGGTCCACCGCCAAATTAGCGCTGCTGATACTGTGCCAGCCACTCTGTGCTCCTCTGGCCCCTTGCTCTCCGCCTGACTGGGACTGCAATTCATGGATGCGAGCTGACCAGTGGTCAATCTCCTCATCCATATCATTCAAGCTCGGGGAGACAAATACATTGTGCTCCAATATCATACTGTCCTGTCGGCGGAATCCATCATGCATAGTCTGCATCATCTACTCGTAGAAGTCCGGTGGGGACTGGGAATAGTGAGGTGGAGCATCATTCTCCTGCATGGGCTCTGTCTCTGGTGGAGGCTGTGTGGAGTGTTGCTGATGTCTCTCAGAGGGAGGTAGAGTGCTATCATCACGCTTGACAGGAACTGGGCCAAGGTTGCGAAGCTCGCGCTGGAAATTATCTCTACATGAGGAGTCCAGTGAAATTGCCAAATCTCCCAGAGGTGTGTCAAATTCCAGCTTCGTCTTGCTCTGCTGAGGAAGTGCCATGAATGTGACCTTCCTTGCACCATACAACCAATGGAAGAGCCCCATGGTCCGTGTGGCACTGAGCATCTCAAATCTAACTAGCTTATCAATGGTGATAAGATAGGACGTGCGCCTCCCTAAGCGTGGAAAGTCAGCTGGATAAACCAATCCCAAGTAAACTGCCAAAAGGCCTATCATGCCTCCAACCTAGATCTTCCCCTTAGGTTTTCCTGCCACTTTCACGATTCTATTCATCCACAATTCTGCCCACAGCCCATATCCTGGCCTCTCACTCGTTAAGTGCCACAGAAAGTGAATGTCATTGTCTGGCACATTTGTCGGCTCCGCGAAGCAAAGTACTGTGCCAGCCAAGAGTCGGTGCACTTAACGGAGTGCAGGGTGGATAGTGGTGCTACTCTTATCATGGGAGTTCTTCGGCCTCATATTGAAGAAATTCCAAAAATGCATGTTATCCTCAATTAATCGCTCTTGGGCTTGTGGGTCCAGCTTGATTCGTATCTCGGCAGTGTCAAATCCAAAGGCATCCTCAATCTGTAACAGGGTCAATTGCCTAGATATATCATCTAAGTGAAAAGCAATGTACCTCTCACAGGGTTGATCACCCCTCATGCTGCTCATACGGATCGTGGACAAGAACTCCAGTGTTTACCTCCGGTACGAGGGCGTGCTCTTACTCAGAAGCCCTTCCATTCCACCTTTTGCAAGGAGACATCTCACTAGCTGAGTGAGGCTGAGGGTATCTAATGTGGGCACATCGATAATGCTTGTCTCCTTGAGTTGGCGCTTCTCCAGGGCCTCCCACCTTTCCTGATAGGACCCGGTGATCTGGGTTAAACCCATGTACCTATCCGTAGAGGGGGGGGGGTATATGGCTTGATTCTAGAGCCGGTGGAGGAGGTGGAAGTGGAGCGGCAGTGCGCCCACCTTGTGGGGGAGTCCTAGGTCTCTTCGTGGGGGCCATATCTAACAATCACAGCAAACAAGTCAAATGCACAGGAATATGTGTATATGCAATATTGCAAATTCATACTCAATTTTAAACTAGTTCATCATCACAAACCAAACCAAAATCAAGTCAACTAGTTCAAGTCCTAAACACAATTGCACATACAATCCATACTATGTCCAACAAGCCCGTATTCTCAAATCCCTGAAGTTCTCACATAGTTGAAATCAATATGCTAAATCTCAAAACCACAGTAGTACTCAACTAGCTCATCCACCAACATTCTATTCACAATGTTAACACTCACGTCCCATGGCTAAACTACCCTAAGCAAAATAACATTGCAAAGCACAACATCATTTTATCCAAATAACAACCATGCTGAATCAAGGGCCGCCAACATGCCTCCTATCTAGCATAAGTCACAATCTGTTCTCAGCCGCAACAACACAAATGCACACAATCCCAACTCAAACAAGCACAATACAATCAAAACCATAACCACAAAATATGCACACAATACCCATCAAATTGAATTGCAGGCACAATTTATTCACCAAAATCAACCAATATCCAACAATTCAATTTCCTAAGGCATTACACATAATCTACACAATATCCATAAAAAAAAATAGAGTAGACATTCGTCATCACAATTCAAGCTCAATAAAGTGAAGAAATTTACCACCAAGATGCGTAGGAAGAAGAAAAAAAAAGGAAGCCCACAATCAATTCGAAGTTGAATTGCTCAAAGTGACAAAACCCCCAAATTCTAGAGTTTGTGTTCTTCAAAGAATTTTTCAATTTGTGGGTGCAAGTTGGGAAGAAAGGAAAGTGGTATGGAGTGGTGGTTGTGAGTGGTAGAGGCAGCAGCAGCGAGCGGCGGTTGTGGCGAGCGGCGGCGCTTTTGGAGAAGATGAAAGATTGTGGATGTGTTTGTGGAAAAATGGGTTTAGCCTGCCCTTTTAATGCAGATTCGTACGTTCTCGCGATGGGTTTGTTGCAACCCACGACGGGTTCATCGCGACCCACGACGGGTTCATCGCGACCCACGACGGGTGGTCTCGAGGGGCATTGGGTTCAGTAAGGCTCGAGGATGAACGATCACACCTCGAGAGCTAGAGGCTTCGAGGTCTCGAGAGGCTAGTCTCAAGATCTGGCCTCAAGAGAATGATTGACTTCAGGTTCGGCTCGAGTTGAGGCCTTGCTACCTCGAGGTCTCGAGGAGGTATGTCTTGAAGAGGTGGCCTTGAGAGGGTGGTCTCGAGAGGCTAGTGGCCTCGAGGGGCTAGTGGAGGAATGGTTTCGAAGGGTGGCTTCAAGGTCTCAAATGGTTTGTGTCTCTAGGTCTCGAATGGTTTGGTGTCTCTAGGTCTCGAATGGTTTGGTGTCTCGAGGTGGTACCTCGAGGGAAGAATCACGAGGGAATGGATTCGAGGGCTAGTGGCCTCGAGGTCTCGAGGGCTTATGGTTTCGAGGGAATGATGGACTTATGGTTCAATTTGATGGCTTAGGGCTTTGAGGTCTCGAGGGGGTACACTTCGAGGGCTCGCGCCGAGGCCCTTGCGAGGCCATCGCGGCTCGCAAAAAGTGGAGGCCGAAACCTCCATTTCAACATAAGATTTCTGAGCCTGTCGCGACTCGTGACGATGTGGTCGTGACTCACGATGAGTCCTCATGAGGTCATCGCGACTCGTGGAAAGTGGCATCCGAGGGCTAAAATTTCACCAAAAATTTATGAGCCCGTCGCGACTCGCGACGATATGGTCGTGAGGTCATTGCAACTCGTGGAAAGTGGCATCCGAGGGCTGAAATTTCACCAAAACTTATTGAGCCCATCGCGACTCGCGATAATGTGGTCACGAGGTCATCATGACTCTCCGAAAGTGGCAACAGAGGGCTAAAATTTCACCCAAATTACTGAGCACATCGCGACATGCGACGATGTGGTCGCGACTCGCGACGGGCTACTAACCTGGTACTAAGAAATTTTTTTTCTGATTCTTTCTCTTGTCCAAGTCTTTCCTTCTTGACTCCAAGCATTTCTCCCTTCAAACGTCCAATGGCTTGGCTTCAAAATTGCTAAAAAATCATGGAGAAAACAACCCGTGAAAAGCATAAAGCAAAACAATGAAGCTTAATGATAAAATTCAAAACCAAACAACATCAACAGAAAGTTACGAATGACGATCTGGATGATAAAAAATAAGTTTATTTAACGTCGTCAGCATGACTTACTCCCCTTCTCTTGTGTTTTCCTCACAAACCGGATCGAGGTGATCAATGTCCTCTCCTTTTTTCGGCGCAAAATTCTCGTGGTAAGGTTTCAAACGTTGTCCTTTAACCTTGAAAGTATTGGACTTAGCTCGATCTAGAATCTCCACCGCACCATGCAAAAATACCTTAACTACCTCAAAAGGACCAATCCATCGGGACCTCAACTTACCTAGAAATAGGCGAAGGTGAGATTGAAATAGGAGGACCTTTTGACCAACGTCAAAGTCCTTCCTGATGACCATCTTATTGTGTCACGCCTTTGTCTTCTCTTTATAGATTTTGGTATTTTTATAGGACTCCCTTTGGATCTTATCCAGTTCATCCAATTGTAACTTCCTATGCAAGCTGGCCTCATCGATATCAAGATTAAATTATTTGACCGCCCAGTAAGCCTTATGTTGAATTTCCACCGGTAGATGACAGGGCTTACCAAACACTAACCGGTATGGGGACATACCGATTGGTGTCATGTAAGCCGTGTTATACGCCCATAAGGCATCATTCAACCGAGAACCCCAATCCTTGCGGTTAGGGTTAACCATTTTTTGAAGGATGAACTTGATTTCCTGATTGGAAACTCCGGCTTGCCCGTTGGTTTGTGGGTGATAGGCGGTGGATGTCTTGTGAGTGGTGCCATACTTCTTCAAGAGTGCCGCTATGGTCCAATTGCAAAAATGGGTGCCCCGGTCACTAATCAAGGCTCGGGGTACTCTAAATCTAGAAAAGATGTTATCTTTCAAGAATTCTGCAACCACTTTAGAATCGTCAGTCCCAGTGGGTTTTGCTTCAACCCACTTTGACACATAATCAACAACAACAAGAATGTATGTAAAGCCATAAGAACTAGAGAAAGGTCCTATGAAGTTAATACCCCAAACATCAAAGATTTCACAACATAGTATAGCTTTTTGGGGCATCTCATTTCTAGATGAGATATTTCCTACTCTTTGGCACTTGTCACAAGCCTAACAAAAATATATATGCATGCTTATTTAAAGTAGGCCAATAAAAATAACTTTCCAATACTTTCCTAGCTGTCCTTTTAGCTCCAAAATGACCGTCGCATGCATGAGAATGACAAAAGGTGAGAATTGAATACACATCATTATCGGGGATGCATCTCCTAACAACTTGGTCTACACAATGTATCCACAAAAAGGGATCATCCCACACATAGTATTTAGCATCACTTTTTAGCTTATCGTTCTGTGCCTTAGAAAAGTAAAGAGGAAATTAACCAGAGACAAGAAAGTTCCCAATGTTGGTATAACACGGTTAGATGTCCCTGATGGCGAGCAATTGTTCATTGGGAAACTCCCCCCATAGTTGCTCCTTCATTGTGGGGTTTACCTCAATGTCTTCGCATGGAGTCAACCGGCTCAAGTGATCGGTCACAAGGTTTTCCGCACCTTTCTTGCCCCGCACCTCCAACTCAAATTCGCTCAAAAGTAGGATCCACTTAATCAATCTTGGCTTGGCCTCTTTCTTCGTCATTAAATGACGAAGCGCTGCATGGTCGTGTACACGATAACTTTTGTAACGAGCAAGTAAGATCAAAATTTTTCCAAAGAAAATACCACTGCTACTAACTCCTTTTCGGTGGTGGAATAGTTTCTTTGGGCTTCATTTAGAGACATGGATGCATAGTAGATGTTGTGAGGTGCTCTCCCTACCCTTTGACCAAGCACCACTCTAATGGCGTAATCACTCGCATCGCACATATCTCAAAAGGCATCGACCAATCTGGGGGTTGTATAATAGGGGCCGAAACTAACCTTCCTTTAAGTGTATCAAAGGCCCCTTTACAACCCTCATCCATCACAAATTCCACCTCCTTTTGCAACAACTTGCATAAAGGAGATGCTATCTTTGAGAAGTCCTTGTTGAATCGGCGATAGAATCCCGCATAACCAAGAAAAGAGTGCACATCGCGCACATTAGTAGGATAAGGAAAAGTTTGAATTGTGTCTATCTTTGCCTTGTCAACCTCAATACCCTTAAACGAGACAACATGACCTAAGACAATGCCTTGCTCTACCATAAAATAAAACTTCTCAGAATTTAACACAAGATTAGTATCAATGCAAATTTAAGAACTTGTGCCAAATTTTCTAAATAGTTGTCAAAAGAATTACCATGAATGGTGAAATCGTCCATGAATACCTCGACAAAAGTTTCAAAAAATTCTGAGAAAATGCTTACCATACACCTTTGGAAAGTTGCGGGGGCGTTACATAACCCAAAAGGCATGCGTCGGTAAGCAAACGTACCAAAGGGGCACGTGAAGGTGGTCTTTTCTTGGTCTTTTGGGGCGATTGTCACTTGAAAATACCCCGAGTACCCATCCAAAAAGCAATAGAAGGGGTGGCTTGCTAACCTCTCAAGCATTTGATCTATGAATGTCAAAGGGAAGTGAGCCTTCCGGGTTTTAGCATTTAGCCTCCGGTAGTCGATGCAAATGCGCCACCCATTTTGGACTCGGATGGGCACCATTTCTCCCTTCTCATTTTCGACCACTGTCACCCCACTCTTCTTGGGTACCACTTGAGTTGGACTCACCCACTTGCTATCCGAGATTGGATAGATCATGCCCGCTTGGAGTAACTTGAGGATTTCTGCCTTTACCACCTCCATCATAGGCGGGTTTAAATGTCGCTGGGGTTGTCGTGCGGGTCTTACATCTTCTTCCTACAAAATTCTATGCATGCAAGTGGATGGACTTATGCCTTTGATGTCGGCAATAGTCCATCCAATTTCTTTCTTGTTACCCTGTAACACCACCATCAACCTTTCTTCTTGCTCCTTGGTGAGCTTGCTTGAAATAATAACCGGAAGCGTCTCCCCTTCCCCAAGAAATGCATACTTGAGGTCACTTGGAAAAGGTTTAAGCTCAATCACCGGAGCTTTCATAAGTGATGGGTGGAATTCCGATTCCGCGGGATCCTCAAAGACTAGAGGGTCAGGACTTTGCACCACTTCCTCAAGAATGCTTAACTCCTCAATGCTTTCCTTCAAGTTAGTACTCATGGCATACACAAGACACGCATTTTCAACATCATTTTCCAAAGAAACTAACAAGGAATCATCACCACTCCATTCGAAAACATCTTGCACAACATTATCAACAAAATCAATAACATGGCAAGAATACTCTTCAAGAGGATACTTCATAGAGTCATTTATGTTAAACTCTACTTTAATCCCATCAAATTCCATGGTGAGGGTACCGTTATGCACATCAATGATGGTCCTAGAGGTCTTCAAAAATGGCCTCCCCAACAAGATTGGGGCGACATGTTTATCATGCTCCATGTCTAGGACATAAAAATCCATGGGGAATATTAAGGAATCCACCCTAACCAACACATCCTCGATGATATCCTTAGGGTACGCACTATAACGATTGGCTAGTTGGATCACCACCCCAGTTTTGTGCAAAGTACCAAGATTGAGGCTTTCATACAAAGAATAAGGAATCATATTTATGGAATAAGGAATCATATTTCCACACCCAAAAGGTCCTCAAAATGTCAAGCGACCCGATCCATCCGTGTGGTCACCACAACCTTATGACTCCAACGCCGGCAAATGAGTAAACACTTATGGTTTTTCAATTTCCCTCGTTTTCTCTCATTTTGCCTAGGAGCCCTTTCAGGTTTTCATCCTAGCCACACATCATGTTTCTTTGGCTCATATCTCACTTTTTTCCGCACATTTAGCCTCTCATTTTTTCCTAGGTCACCCTTTCGGGTTTTCGACCTATCGGGCCCCCCAATGTTACCTAAGTTGCCCTCTCAAGTTTTCAACTTTGCGGGATTTCTTTTTCTTTTTTTCCCAATAATTTTTACGTGTCTCCAATCCAAAAATTAGCAAATTGCTTTCCAAATATTAAGGCTAAGAAAAGTATCAAAACCAACATTATCCAAGTACATCAAAAGAAAAGCATCCCAAAATAAACGGGATAAAATATCCAAAACAAAACAAAAGAGTTATGCAAAAGTGTCTCCAAACCTAATGACCTCAAAGTAATAGATACCCCTCTTCCCATACTTAGAACACTACATTGCCCTCAATGTAGACAATAGGGTAAAAATGTACAAAGCAAAGTATGGAAAGGGTAAAGATGTGGTGCTCACAAAATCAATGATGTGATGAAGAAGGGCCACCGCCAAAGTAGCGATGCTGATACTGTACCAGCCACTCTGTGCTCCTCTGCCTCCTCGCTCTCTGCCTGACTGGGACCGCAATTCAAGGATGTGAGCTGATAAGTAGTCAATCTTCTCATCAATATCAATCAAGCTTGGGGAGACAAATACATTGTGCTTCAATATCATGCTGTCTTGTTGGCAAAATCCATCATTCATAGTCTGCATCACCTGCTCGTAGAAGTCTGGTGGGGCTGGGAATAGCAAAGTGGAGCATCGTCCTCCTGCATGGGCTCTGTTTCTGGTGGAGGCTGCGTGGAATGTTGTTGCTGCTTTCGCTCAGAGGGAGGTAGAGTTATATCATCACACTGGACAGGAGCTGGGCCAAGGTCGTGGAGCTCATGCTGGAAATCATCTCTACATGAGAAGTCCGGTGAAATCGCCAAATCTCCCAGAGGTGTGTCAAATTCTAGCTTCATCTTGCTCTACTGAGGAAGTTCCATGAATGTGACCTTCCTTGCCCCATACAACCAATGGAAGAGCCCCATGGTCCATGTGGCACTGAGCATCTCAAATCTAACTAGCCTCTCAACGGTGATAAGATAGGACATGCGCCTCCCTAAGCGTGGAAAGTCAGCTGGAGGAACCAATCCCAAGTACTATGCCAAAAGGCCTATCATGATCTTCCCCTTGGGTTTTCCTGCCACCTCCATGATTCTATTCATCCACAATTCTTTCAACTGCCCATATCCTGGCCCCTCACTCGTTAAGTGCCACAGAAAGTGAATGTCATTGTCTTGCACATTCATCGGCTCCGCGGAGCAAAGTACTGTGCCAGCCAAGAGTCGGTGCACTTAATGGAGTGCAGGGTGGATAATGGTGCTACTCTTATCATGGGAGTTCTTCAGCCTCATATTGATGAAATTCCAAAAATGCATGTCATCCTCAATTGATTGCTCCTGGGCTTGTGGGTCCAGTCTGGTCCGTATCTCGGCGGTGTCAAATCTAAAGGAATCATCAATCTGCGAGATGGTCAATTTCCTAGATATATCATCTAAGTGAAAAAGAAATGTACCTCTCGTAGGGTTGATCACCCTTCATGCTGCTCATACGGATCGTGGACAAGAACTCCAGTGTGTACCTCCGGTAAGAGGGTGTGCTCTTACTCATAAACCCTTCCATTCCCCCTTTTGTGAGGAGGTATCTCACAGGCTGAGTGAGGCCGAGGGTATCTAATGTGGGCGCATCGACAAAGCTTATCTCCTTGAGTTGGCGCTTCTCCAGGGCCTCCCACATTTCTGTATAGGGCCAGGTGATCCGGGTCAAACCCATGTACATATCCATAGAGGGGGGTACATGGCTTGATTCTAGAGCCGGTGGAGGAGGTGGAGGTGGAGTGGCGGTGCGCCCACCTTGTGGGGGAGCCCTAGGTCTCTTCGTGGGGGCCATATCTAACAATCACAACAAACAAGTCAAATGCACAGGAATATGTGTATATGTAATATTGCAAATTCATACTCAATTTTAAACTAGTTCATTATCAGAAACCGAACTAAAATCAAGTCAACTAGTTCAAATCCTAAACACAATTACATACACAATCCGTACTATGTCCAACAAGCCCATATTCTCAAATCCCTGAAGTTCTCACATAGTTGAAATCAATATGCTAAATCTCAAAACCACAGTAGTACTCAACTATCTCAGCCACCAATAGTATATTCATAATGTTAACATTCACATCCCATGGCTAAACTACCCTAAGAAAAATAACATTGCAAAGCACAACAACATTTTATTCAAATAACAACCATGTTGAATCAAGGGCCAACATTCCTCCAATCTAGCATAAGTCACAATCTGTTCTCAGCCACAACAACACAAATGCACACAATCCCAACTCAAACAAGCACAATACAATCAAAACCGCAACCACAAAATATGCACACAATACCCATCAAATTGAATTGCAGGCACAATTTATTCCCCAAAATCAACCACTATCCAACAATTCAATTTCCTAAGGCATTACACATAATCTACACAATATCCATAAAAAAAATAGATTAGACATTTGTCATCACAATTCAAGATCAATAAAGTGAAGAAATATACCACCAAGATGCATAGGAAGAAGAAAAAAAAGGAAGCCCACAATCAATTTGAAGTTGAATTGCTCAAAGTGACAAAAACCCCAAATTCTAGAGTTTGTGTTTTTCAAAGATTTTTTCGATTTGTGGGTGCAAGTTGGGAAGAGAGGAAAGTGGTATGGAGTGGTGGTCGTGAGTGCTAAAGGTGGCGGGGGCGAGCGGGGGCGAGCGGTAGCGGCGGCGGTGATGGCGAGCAGCAGCGGTGAGTGGCGGTGGCGAGCGGCGGCACTTGTGGATAAAATGAAAGAGTAGTGGGAGAAGATGAAAGATCGTGGATGTGTTTGTGGGAAAATGGGTTTAGCCTATCTTTTTAATGCAGATTCGTACGACCGTCGTGACTCGTGACGTGTTCGTTGCGACTCACGAAGGGTGGTCTCGAGGGGCATCAGGTTTGGCAAGGCTCGAGCATGAACGATCACACCTCAAGAGCTCGAGGCCTCGAGGTCTTGAGAGGCTAGTCTCGAGAGCTGGCCTCAAGAGAATGATTTACTTCAGGTTTGGCTCGAGTTGAGGCCATGCTACCTTGAGGTCTCGAGGGGGTATGTCTCGAAGATGTGGTCTTGAGAGGGTGGTCTCGAGAGGCTAGTGGCCTCGAGGTCTTGAGGGGCTAGTGGAGGAATGGCTTTGAGGGGTGGCTTTGAGGTCTCGAATGGTTTGTGTGTCTAGGTTTCAAATGGTTTGGTGTCTCTAGGTCTCAAATGGTTTGGTGTCTCGAGGTGGTGCCTCGAGTGAAGAATCACGAGGGAATGGATTCGAGGGCTAGTGGCCTCGAGGTCTCAAGGGCTTATGGCCTCAATGTCTCGAGGGCTTATGGTTTCGAGGGAATGATGGACTTAAGGTTTGGCTCGAGGGTTCAGGGCTTCGAGGTCTCGAGGGGGTACACTTCAAGGGCTCACGACGAAGCCCTCGCGAGGCCATCATGGCTCGCAAAAAGTGGAGGCCGAGACCTCCATTTCAACATAAGATTTCTGAGCCCATCATGACTTGCAACGATTTGGTTGTGACTCCAACGAGGCCTCGCGAGGTCATCACGACTCGAGGAAAGTGGCATCCGAGGGCCAAAATTTCACCCAAAATTTCTTACCCGTCGCGGCTTGCGAGGGTTCAGGGCTTCGAGGTCTTGAGGGGGTACACTTTGAGGGCTCGTAAAAAGGCTCTCACGAGGCCATCGAGCTCGCAAAAAGTAGAGGCCGAGACCTTCATTTCAACATTAGATTTCTGAGCCCGTCGCAACTTGCGACGATTTGGTCACGACACCAATGAGGCCTCGTGAGGTCATCGCGACTCGCGGAAAGTGGCAACCGAGGGCCAAAATTTCACCCAAAAGTTTTGAGCCTGTCGCGACTCGCGACAATGTGGTTGCAAGGTCATCGTGACTCGTGGAAAGTGGTATCCGAGGGCTGAAATTTCACCCAAACTTACTGAGCCCTTCGCGACTATGTGATTGTGAGGTATTCAAAACTCATGGAAAGTGGCAACCGAGGGCTAAAATTCACCCAAAATTACTGAGCACGTCGCGACTCATGACGATGTTGTCGTGACTCGCGACAGGCTACTAACCTGGTACTTAGAATTTTTTTATTCTGATTCCTTCTCTTGTCCAAGTCTTTCCTTCTTCACTCCAAGCGTTTCTCCCTTCAGACGTCCAATGGATTGGCTTCAAAATTGGTACAAAATCATAGGGAAAACAACCAGTGAAAAGCAAAAAGCAAAACAATGAAACTTAATGATAAAATTCAAAACCAAACAACATAACCAGAAAGTCATGAATGACGATCTGGATGATCAAAACCAAGTTTATTTAATGTCGTCGGCATGACTTACTCCCCTTTTCTTGGGTTTTACTCACAAATCGGATCGAGGAGATCAACGTCCTCTCCTTTTTTTGGCACAAAATTCTTGTGGTAAGGTTTCAAACATTGTCCAATAACCTTGAAAGTATTAGACTTAGCTCGAACTAGAATCTCCACCGCGCCATGCAAAAATACCTTAACCACCTCAAAAGGACCGATCCATCGGGACCTCAACTTACCTGGAAATAGGCGAAGGCGAGATTGAAATAGGAGGACCTTTTGACCAACGCCAAAGTTCTTCTTGATGATCATCTTGTCGTGCCACGCCTTTGTCTCCTCTTTATAGATTTTGGCGTTCTCATAGGACTCCCTTCAGATCTCATCCAGTTCATCCAATTGTAACTTCCTATGCAAGCTGGCCCCATCGATATCAAGATGACAGGGCTTACCAAACACTAACCAGTATGGGGACATACCGATTGTTGTCTTGTAAGCCGTCATATACGCCCACAAGGCATCATTCAACCAAGAACTCCAATCTTTTCGGTTAGGGTCAACCATTTTTTGAAGGATGGACTTGATTTCCCGATTGGAAACTCCGGCTTGCCCATTGGTTTGCGAGTGATAGGCAGTGGATGTCTTGTGAGTGATGTCATTCTTCTTCAAGAGTGCCGCTATGGTCCAATTGCAAAAATGGGTGCCATGGTCACTAGTCAAGGCTCGGGGTACTCAAAACCTAGAAAAGATGTTATCTTTCAAGAATTCTGCAACCACTTCAGAATCGTCAGTCCTAGTGGGTTTTAATTCAACCCACTTCGACACATAATCAATAGCAAGAAGAATGTATGTATAGCCATAAGAACTAGGGAAAGGTCCCATGATGTCAATACCCCAAACATCAAAGATTTCACAATATTGCATAGCTTTTTAGGGCATCTCATTTCTAGAAGAGATATTTCCTACTGTTTGGCACTTGTCACAAGCCTGACAAAATATGTATGCATGCTTATTTAAAGTAGGCCAATAAAAACCACTTTCCAAGACTTTCCTAGCGGTCATTTTAGCTCTAAAATAACTGCCGCAATCATAAGATTGATAAAAGGTGAGAATTGAATGCACTTCATTATCGGGGATGCATCTCCTAACAAATTGGTCTACACAATGTTTCCACAAAAAGGGATCATCCCACACATAATATTTAGCATCGCTTTTTAGCTTATCCTTCCGTGCCTTAGAAAAGTGAGGAGAAAATTTACCAGAGACAAGAAAGTTTTCAATGTTGGCATACCACGGTTGGATGTCCCTGATGGCGAATAGTTGTTCATCAGGGAACTCCCCCCATAGTTGCTCCTTCATTGTGGGGTTTACCTCAATGTCTTTGTATGGAGTCAACCGGCTCAAATGATCGGCCACAAGGTTTTCGGCAACCTTCTTGTACTGCACCTCCAGCTCAAATTCGCTCAAAAGTAGGATCCACCTAATCAATCTGGGCTTGGCCCCTTTCTTCGTCATTAAATGACAAAGCGCTTCATGGTCAGTGTACACAATAACTTTTGTACCAAGCAAGTAAGATCAAAATTTTCCAAAGAAAATACCACTGCTAGCAACTCCTTTTCGGTGGTGGAATAGTTTCTTTGGGCTTCATTTAGAGACATGGATGCGTAGTAGATGTCATGAGGTGCTCTCCCTACCCTTTGACCAAGCACCGCTCTAACGGCGTAATCACTCGCATTGCACATAATCTCAAAAGGCATCGACCAATCCGGGGGTTGTATAATAGGGGCCAAAACTAACCTTCCTTTCAGTGTATCGAAGGCCCCTTTAAAACCCTCATCCATCACAAATTCCACCTCCTTTTACAACAACTTGCATAAAGGAGATGCTATCTTTGAGAAGTTCTTGATGAATCGGTGATAGAATCCCGCATGACCAGGAAAAGAGCGCACATCGCGCACTTTAGTAGGATAAGGAAAAGTTTGAATTGTGTCTATCTTTGCTTTGTCAACCTCAATATCCTTAGAGGAGACAACATGGCCTAAGACAATGCCTTGCTCTTCCATAAAATGACACTTCTCATAATTTAACACAAGATTAGTATACACCTTTCAATGCAAAGTTTAAGAACTTGTACCAAATTTGCTAAACGGTTGTCGAAAGAATTACCATGAATGGTGAAATCATCCATGAAAACCTCGACAAAAGTTTCAAAAAGTTCTGAGAAAATACTTACCATACACCTTTGGAAAGTTTCGGTGGCGTTACATAGCCCGAAAGGCATGCGTCGGTAAGTAAACGTACCAAAGGGGCACGTGAAGGGTACCGTTATGCACATCAATGATGGTCCTAGAGGTCTTCAAAAATGGCCTCCCCAATAAGATTGGGGAAACATGTTTATCATGCTCCATGTCTAGAACATAAAAATCCATGGGGAATATTAAGGAATCCACCCTAACCAACACATCCTCGATAATACCCTTAGGGTACGCACTAGAACGATCGGCTAGTTGGATCACCACCCTGGTTTTGTGCAAAGTACCAAGATTGAGGCTTTCATACAAAGAATAAGGAATCACATTTATGGATGCACCTAAGTCAAGAATTTCTTTTTCAAAATGTGTATTTCCTATTATGCAAGGGATTGTGAACATGTTGGGGTCGAAAATTTAGGGGGTAACTCCCTTTGGCATAAAGCGGAGACATGTTCACTTTTCCCATTCTTGAGTTTGTTCTTTGTTCTTTGTTTCCTATTTACTACACATAATTCCTTCAAAAATTTTGCATAGCTAGGAATTTATTCAATAGCATTCAAAAGAGGGATATTTACCTCACACCTACGAAAGCCTTCGTAGATGTCCTTGTTGAACTCCTTTCTCCGTTTGTCTTTTAGAGCTTCCGGGAATGGTGGTTCCGGCACATATGGAGGAATTTCCACCACTCTTGCTTTCTTGTAAGGAGGGGATGAAGGTTCAGGAATGGAGGTAGATCTCTCAACAGAGATCTCCTCTTTCTTTTCTTTTCCCTTCCTTGCTTGCTCCTAGTCAACCTCCTCGGTCTCCTCTTCCTCTTCTTTTTCAAGCATTTCAAGCTTTCTAGGTTCTTCTTCAAAAAATTCACCACCCGGGGGAGAGATAACATCTTTACCACTTCTCAAAGTGATATCGCTTGCATTTTGGCAGGGATTGATCTCCGGTTGGGAGGGGAGCTTGCCTTTTCCCCAGGCCTCTATCTGATTCACTACTTGAGTTATTTGGCTCACTTGAGTTTCCAAGTTTTTGATGCTTGCCTTGGCTTCATCTTGGAATTTTTCACTTTTTTCCTCACACATGCCTAATCGATGAACGACTTGCATCACCTCATTCTTTGTTAGCCCCGAGCTCTCCCCTTGGTCTCGGGGTTTGTCTTGGAGCCTTTGGAATTGTTGTTGAGGTGGACTATATTGTTGTTGAGGGGGGGGGATATGGTTGAGGATTTTGGCTCCCTTGAGGGTTTCCATATCGGAGATTCGAGTTATCACAATTTCCCAAATTGTATGGCCGGTTTTGGTACCCTTGATACCCTTGGTAGCCTTGGTGACCTTGTTAGCCTTGGCCACCTTGATGCCATTGGTTGCCTTGGTATCCTTAATTCCCTTGATACCCCATGGCACTCACCTCTTCGATAGTCTTCTTGCAAAGTAGGGCAAGTATCCGTAGGGTGCGCCGAGTAACAAATTTCACATGATTTAACATGTGGCGCATTTCCGGGCATTGTCATCAAAGATTTCACCATGGATGCAAGAGTCAAGACTTGATCCTCTAGCTTCCCACTATTGGAAGAGTCACTCGCGGGTATTGGATTTCTCCTTCTCAAATTGGC
This sequence comes from Rubia yunnanensis, assembly GCA_037428765.1. Classification (NCBI taxonomy): domain Eukaryota; kingdom Viridiplantae; phylum Streptophyta; class Magnoliopsida; order Gentianales; family Rubiaceae; genus Rubia; species Rubia yunnanensis. The sequence continues at coordinate 40,248,622 of CM075068.1, forward strand.
CCTTGAGCTAAAGTTTCGTGATTCCTCTGCTAGCTCCTTATAAAATTGCATTGCCTCGGATGAAGTTTTGTTCCCGAGGGTGCCACCACAAGAACTTTTAACCAACCTTTGGTCCTCATCAAGAAGGCCATTGTAGAAGTAATAAACCAAATCCCCCTCCGAATAACCATAATAATGGCAACTTGCAAGATGCTTCTTGAACCTCTCACAATAGTTGAAGAGGGATTCTTCGTGCCATTGGAGGGTGTTTCTTATATCCTTCTTCAAGGCAATGGATCTAAAGGACGGAAAGGATTTGGCTAGAAACTTTCTTTTCTTATCAAGCCAACTCTTAATGCTCTTAGGCGGTAAGTAGTGGAGCCAATCTCTTGCACCATCCCTTAGTGTGAACGGGAATGCCTTCAAATTTTAGAGCTCTTCATCCACTCCACGGGGGACCGTACCATCACATAAGAAGTGAAATTCGGTGAGGTGTTTGTTGGCATTCTCCCCTTACCTACCAAGGAAGATGGGTAGCATGTTTATGAACCCGCTCTTTAGCTCAAAGTGCCCATTTGGTCCAACCATGGGATACTCTATACACATTGTTTGTTGATCGAGGTTGGGAGCCATGATGTCTCTCAACAAAGGTTGCCCCAAGGGGATCTCTCTTTATTGGAGAGGAGGATGGTGAGGTTCCCCTCTTGGATGCTCATCTTTGTGCTTGATTTGATGTTCCATTGATGAAGATGTATCCGCAAAATGGTCACTAAGAGGGGTGTTATTCACACTTTCCAAAGAAAGCCTCTTAGCCCGTCTCAAATTCAACTCCAACTCGGGGTCGTAGTGTAGGGGTTCTTGTGAAGAGGATCGCGTGCAAATCATACACCAAGAACTTGAACAATACGTCTCTAAGCCAAGGGAAAATGGCAAATCAACTAAGAAATCAAAATAAAAACCAAACTAACAAATATTTACAAATAGCATATAATCACACATAATATGCCCAAACACTTAAAAATGAATGCCTCTTCCCCTGCAGTGGTGCAAAAATTTGGGAGGTCGTCGTTGTACCTCTCAAAGTTAATACTTTTAAGCCCTAAATGCTTCCTATCTACAATAAAGTAGATAATGGCAAGTCGGGGTCGTCCACGAGAAGAGGGATCTTTTCAAGTGTTTAAACATATATAGGAGAAGACATACTAGACATTTACATAAATAAATAAATAAATAAAAATATATATATATATATATATAAAAGCATGTAAACAAAGGGGGGGAGGTTGGTTTGATCCTAAATTATGAAACTGAAATACAACAACTATCAAAGCAAGAGAACTATGCTAATCATGCAATATAACTAAAGGTACGATCGATTTCCACTTCCAAACTTCATATAGCTCATTGATTCATTCGCTCATTTAATTACATTTATTGTCTATGGGGAATGTATCATTTCTCATTCAAAGATCAACATTCGTTCCTCCTTAAGAGTAGTTTGGAAAGATAAAAACGACCATTTGCAAACTTCATTGATGATAACCCTAGAAAAACAACATCATAGGGGTGTTTCATCAATGGAATTTCACCCAAAGGACCATAGGTTTGATAATAACAAGTCTTCTACCAAAGACATAGTCATTGAACCAAACAAAGAATTCATTATATTAAACTAAGAAGAAACAACATTCAAGGTTCAACCTTTCTTTGCATCTATATGACAAATATGAGAACAAACCACATTAACATACTCATCTAGCGAGGATTACCACACATTATACACAAGAAGTTCTAAATCCATGCTATTGGATTTCCATATCAAATGAGTTAAGAAATTTGAAACTTTCCTACCACCCTAACATTTCAATCTTACAAACATTTCATATACGCAAACAACCCATGGTATAAATGAGATAAAACACAACATTAATGGCATAATAAATTCTCTCCAATAAATGTTCATAAATGAGCAAACATAGAATCTTGCTACATAAGCTTGGAAGCTTCAATCAATTGCTCCCAAGAATTAGATTAGCTACAAGAGTTCATACTAATCAATGCTAAACAACCAAACATAATACAAGAGAATTCAAAGATGAAAGTGGAATAAACTAGGGTTAAAAACAGTACCAAAAATGCAGAAGGTGAAGAATATGAATGAGAGAGCTACTTATAGTACAGAAAGGATAAGGTGAAATTCTGGCCACCCGTTGGTCGCGACTTGTGACCGGCTCGTTGTGACTTGCGACGGTCTCGCGACGAGGTCCAGAATTTTGCCTTGTTTCCTTTTCTTCTTATGGTGGTATATAATCATCTTCATAGAAATTTCTCTCAATTTTTAAGTCTTCAATGGCTGAAAAAATGGTCTTCAATGGCCTCCGGTTTTCATGTCTTCAAAGCAAGTCTTCAAAAGTGTGATCTTCAATGGCCTCCGGTCTTCATTGTCTCCGTGTTCTTCCCTTGTCACACAAAATCCACTTAGAAGAGGTAAAAGAGCGTAAAGTTTCTCTTACCCCTCCTAAGAGAATTTCAAGGTAAAATACAAACTCTTGATAATAAAAGAGCACAAAAGTGACCCAAAATAGTACTAAATTATGCACACAAAATGGACACATCAAGTCTCCCTTCACTTGAACCTTACTCGCCCTTGAGTAAGAAAAGATCCAAGCATACGAAGGAAATGACATATCCATATCCTAACTACTAATCCCCCAAGTCAATACCTCACAAAACTCTAACTATCACACATCCCAATATTAAAGTCAAATGAGAAATTTCCCACAACCTATATTCCTAAATCTACCCAAACCATATCAACCCATCAATTCATTAATATCCCTAAAACATCTCCACATCCCGAATTGATAATCCCAAAATCCAATGCTAAAAGGTGAAGCTAAAGGTATGTATAAGGTTCAAAACACATGCTCCACTTTATATCAATATATCAACCTGAAAACGAAGCATATTAACGATCAAGAATTCCATAACTTATTTTGTCTTCTCCCGCTAAATTTTCCACTCCCAAAAGGTCCTCAAAATGTCAAGCGACCCGATCCATCCGTGTGGTCACCGCAACCTTATGACTCCAACGCCGGCAAATGAGTAAACACTTATGGTTTTTCAATTTCCCTCGTTTTCTCTCATTTTACCTAGGAGCCCTTTCAGGTTTTCATCCTAGCCACACATCATGTTTCTTTGGCTCATATCTCACTGTTTTCCGCACATTTAGCCTCTCAATTTTTTCTAGGTCGCCCTTTTGGGTTTTTGACCTATCGGAGCCCCCAATGTTGCCTTAGTTGCCCTCTCAGATTTTCAACTTAGCGGGATTTCTTTTTCTCTTTTTTTTCTAGTAATTTTCATGTGTCTCCAATCCAAAAAGTAACAAATTGATTTCCAAATGTTAAGGCTAAGAAAAGTATCAAAACCAACATTATCCAAGTACATCAAAAGAAAAGCATCCCAAAACAAAAGGGATAAAATATCCAAAATAAAACAAAAGAGTTATGCAAAAGTGTCTCCAAACCTAGTCACCTCAAAGTAGTAGATACCCCCCTCCCCATACTTAGAACACTAATGTAGACAATAGGGCAAAAATGTACAAAGCGAAGTATGGAAAGGGTAAAGATGTGGTTCTCACAAAATTAATTCTGTGATGAAGAAGGGCCACCGCCAAAGTAGCGCTGCTGATACTGTGCCAGCCACTCTGAGTTTATTTGCCTACTCGCTCTCCACCTCTCCACTCTCGGATTGGGGCCTGAGACACCGCTTGACTGGGACTGCAATTCTTGGATGTGAGCTTACCAGTGGTCAATCTCCTCGTCCATATCAATCTAGCTCTGGGAGACAGTTACATTGTGCTCCAATATCATGCTACTGTCAGCGGAATCCATTATGCATAGTCTGCATCATCCGCTTGTAGAAGTCATGTGAGGGCTGAGAATAGTGAGATGGAGCATCGTCCTCCTGCATGGGCTCTAGTGGAGGCTGCGTGGAATGTTGTTGTTGCTGTCGCTCAGAGGGAGGTAGAGTGCTATCATCACGCTGGACAGGAGCCGGGCCAAGGTCACAGAGCTCGCGCTGGAAATCATCTCTACATGAGGAGTCCAGTGATATCGCTAAATCTCCTAGAGGTGTGTCAAATTCCAGCTTCGTCTTGCTCTGCTGAGGAAGTGCTATGAATGTGACCTTCCTTACACCATACAACCAATGGAAGAGCCCCATGGTCCGTGTGGCACTGAGCATCTCAAATATAACTAGCCTCTCAATGGTGATAAGATAGAACGTGCGCTTTCCTAAGCGTGGAAAGTCAGCTGGAGGAACCAATTCCAAGTACTCTGCCAAAAGGCCTATCATGCCTCCAACCATAATATTCCCCTTGGGTTTTCCTGCCACCTCCATGATTCACTTCATCCACAATTCTGCCCACAGCCCATATCATAGCCCCTTACTCGTTAAGTTCCACAGAAAGTGAATGTCATTGTTTGGCACATTCGTCGGCTCCGTGGAGCAAAGTACTGTGCCAGCCAAGAGTCGGTGCACTTAACGGAGTGCAGGGTGGATAATGGCACTACTCTTATCGTGGGAGTTCTTCGGCCTCATATTGATGACATTCCAAAAATGCATGTCATCCTCAATTGATCGATCCTGGGCTTGTGGGTCCAGTCTGGTCCGTATCTTGGTGGTGTCAAATCCAAAAGCATCCTCAATCTGCGAGAGGGTCAATTGCCTAGATATATCATCTAAGTGAAAAGCAATGTACCTCTCGCAGGGTTGATCACCCCTCATGCTGCTCATACGGATCATGGATAAGAACTCCAGTGTGTACCTCTGGTAAGAGGGCGCGTTCTTACTGATAAACCCTTCCATTCCCCCTTTTACGAGAAGGTATCTCACATACTGAGTGAGGCCAGGGGTATCTAATGTGGGCCTATCGACAAAGCTTGTCTCCTTAAGTTGGCGCTTCTCCAGGGCCTCCCACCTTTCCGCATAGGACCCGGTGATCTGGCTCAAACCCATGTACCTATCCGTAGAGGGGGGTAGATGGCTTGATTTCGGAGCCAATAGAGGAGGTGGAGGGGGAGCGGCGGTGCGCCCACCTTGTGGGGGAGCCCTAGGTCTCTTTGTGGGGGCCATATCTAACAATCACAGCAAACAAGTCAAATGCACAGGAATATGTGTGTATGCAATATTGCAACTTCATACTCAATTTTAAACTAGTTCTTCATCACAATCCGAACTAAAATCAAGTCAACTAGTTCAAGTCTAAAACACAATTGCATATACAATCCATACTATGTCCAACAAGCCCGTATTCTCAAATACCTGAAGTTCTCACATAGTTGAAATCAATATGCTAAATCTCAAAACCACAATAGTACTCAACTAGCTCAACCACCAATAGTAAATTCACAATGTTAACATTCATGTCCCATGGCTAAACTACCCTAAGAAAAATGACATTGCAAAGCACAACAACATTTTATACAAATAACAACCATGTTGAATCAAGGGCCAACACGCCTCCTATCTAGCATAAGTCACAATCTGTTCTCAGCCACATCAACACAAATGAACACAACCCCAACTCAAACAAGCACAATACAATCAAAATTCCAACCACAAAATATGCTCACAATACACATCAGATTGAATTGCAGGCACAATTTATTCACCAAAATCAACCACTATCCATCAATTCAATTTCCTAAGGCATCACACATAATCTACAAATTATCAACAAAACAAAATAGAGTAGACATTCGTCATCAAATTCAAGCTCAATAAAGTGAAGAAATTTACCACCAAGATGAGTAGGAAGAAAAAAAAAGGAATCCCACAATCAATTCAAAGTTGAATTGCTCAAAGTGACAAAAACCCCAAATTCTAGAGTTTGCGTTCTTCAAAGATTTTTTTGATTTGTGGGTGCAAGTTTGGAAGAAAGGAAAGTGGTATGTAGTGGTGGTTATGAGTTTGAGAGGCGGCAGTGGTGAGCGGCAGCAGCGGCGGTGGTGGCGAGCAGCAGCGGCGAGCGGCGGCTCTTGTGGAGAAAATGAAAGAGTAGTGGGAGAAGATGAAAGATTGTGGATGCTTTTGTGGCAAAATGGGTTTAGCCCATCTTTTAAATGTAGATTCGTATAACCGTCGTGAGTCACAACGTGTTTATCGCGACTCTTGAAGGGTGTTCTCGAGGGGCATTAGGTTTGGCAAGGATCGAGGATGAACGATCACACCTCGAGAGCTTCAGGCTTCAAGGTCTCGAGAGGCTAGTCTCGAGAGCTTTCCTCGAGAGAATGATTGACTTCAGGTTTGTCTCGAGTCGAGGCCTTGCTACCTCAAGGTCTCGAGGGGGTATGTCTCGAAGAGGGGGTATGTCTCGAAGAGGTGGTCTTGAGAGGATGGTATCGAGAGACTAGTGGCATCGAGGTCTCGAGGGGCTAGTGGAGGAATGGTTTCGAGGGGTGGCTTCGAGGTCTCAAATGGATTGTGTCTCTAGGTCTTGAATGGTCTGGTGTCTCTAGGTCTCGAATGGTTTGGTGTCTCGAGGTGGTGCCTCGAGGGAAGAATCACGAGGGAATGGATTCGAGGGCTAGTGGCCTCGAGGTCTCGAGGGCTTTGGCCTTGAGGTCTCAAGGGCTTGTGGTCTCGAGGGAATGATGGACTTAAGGTTCGGCTCGAGGGTTCAGGGGTTCGAGGTCTCGAGGGGGGTACACTTTGAGGGCTCACGACAAGGCCCTCGTGAGGTCATCGCGGCTCGTGAAAAGTGGATACCGAGACCTCCATCTCAACATAAGATTTATGAGCCCGTAGCGACTCGCAATGATTTGGTCGCGACTTGCGATGAGGCCTCACGAGGTCATCGCGACTCGCATAAAGTGGTATACAAGGGCCAAAATCTCACCCAAAATCTCTGAGCCCATCGCGACTCTCGACGAAGTGGTCGCGAGGTTATCACAACTCGTGGAAAGTGGCATCCAAGGGCTGAAATTTCACCCAAACGTACTGAGCCCGTTGCGACTCACGACAATGTGCTTGCGAGGTCATCACAACTCGTGGAAAGTGTCACCCAAGGGCTAAAATTTCACCTAAAATTACTGAGCATGTTGTGACTCGCGACGATGTGGTCGCGACTCGCGACGAGCTACTAACTTGGTACTTATAAAAAAAATTTCCTGATTCCTTCTCTTGTCCAAGTCTTTCCTTCTTGACTCCAAGCATTTCTCCCTTCAAATGTCCAATAGCTTGGCTTCAAAATTGCTAAAATATCATGGAGAAAACAACCCGTGAAAAGCATAAAGCAAAACAATGAAGCTTAATGATAAAATTCAAAACCAAACAACATCAACAGAAAGTCATGAATGACGATCTGGATGATCAAAACCAAGTTTATTTAATGTCGTTGGCACGACTTACTCCCCTTTTCTTGGGTTTAACTCACAAACCGGATCGAGGAGATCAACGTCCTCTCCTTTTTCCGGCACAAAATTCTCGTGGTAAGGTTTCAAATGTTGTCCATTAACCTTGAAAGTATTGGACTTAGCTCGATCTAGAATCTCCACTGCGCCATGCGGAAATACCTTAACCACCTCAAAAGGACTGATCCATTAGGACCTCAACTTACCTAGAAATAGTCGAAGGCGAGATTGAAATAGGAGGACCTTTTGACCAACATCAAAGTCCTTCCTAATGATCATCTTGTCATGCCACGCCTTTGTCTTCTCTTTATAGATTTTAGCATCCTCACAGGACTCCCTGCGGATCCCATCTAGTTCATCCAATTGTAACTTCCTATGCAAGACGGCCTCATCGATATTAAGATTAAATTCTTTGACCGCCCAGTAAGCCTTATGTTAAATTTCCACCGGTAGATGACTGGGCTTACCAAACACTAACCGGTATGGGGACATACCGATTGGTGTCCTCTAAGCCATCCTATACGTCCACAAGGCATCATTCAACCGAGAACTCCAATCCTTCCGGTTAGGGTCAACCATTTTTTGAAGGATGGACTTGATTTCCCGATTGGAAACTCCGCCTTGCCCATTGGTTTACGGGTGATAGGCGGTGGATGTCTTGTGAGTGACGCCATTCTTATTCAAGAATGCCGCTATGGTCCAATTGCAAAAATGGGTGCCATGGTCACTAGTCAAGGCTCAGGGTACTCAAAACCTAGAAAAGATGTTATCTTTCAAGAATTCTGCAACCACTTCAGAATCATCAGTCCTAGTTGGTTTTGATTCAACCCACTTCGACACATAATCAATAGCAAGAAGAATGTATGTAAAGCCATAAGAACTAGGGAAAGGTCCCATGATGTCAATGCCCCAAACATCAAAGATTTCACAATATAGCATAGCTTTTTGGGGAATCTCATTTCTAGAAGAGATATTTCCTACTCTTTGGCACTTGTCACAAGCCTGCATGACCAAGAAAAGAGCGCACTTTGCGCACATTAGTAGATTAAGGAAAAGTTTGAATTGTGTCTATCTTTGCCTTGTCAACCTCAATATCCTTAGAGGAGACAACATGGCCTAAGACAATGCCTTGCTCTACCAGAAAATGACTTTTCTCAGAATTTAACACAAGATTAGTATCAATGCAACATTTAAGAACTTGTGCCAAATTTGCTAAACAGTTGTCAAAAAAATTACCATGAATGGTGAAATCATCCATGAATACCTCGACAAAATGTTCAAAATATTCTGAGAAAATGCTTACCATACACCTTTGGAAAGTTGTGGGGGCGTTACCTAACCCAAAAGGCATGCGTCGGTAAGCAAACATACCAAACGGGCACGTGAAGGTGGTATTTTCTTGGTCTTCCAGGGCGATAGCAACTTGAAAATACCCCAAGTATCCATCCAAAAAGAAATAGAAGGGGTGGCTTGATAACCTCTCAAGCATTTGATTTATGAATGGCAAAGGGAAGTGATCCTTCTAGATTTCAGCATTTAGCCTCTGGTAGTCGATGCAAATGGGCCACCCATTTTGGACTCGGATGGGCACCATTGATCCCTTCTCATTTTTTACCACTGTCACCCCACTCTTCTTGGGTACCACTTGAGTTGGACTCACTCACTTGCTATCTGATATTGGATAGATCATGCCCGCTTGGAGTAACTTGAGGATTTTTGCTTTTACCACCTCCATCATAGGTGGGTTTAAACGTCGTCGGGGTTGTCGCACGGGTCTTGCATCTTCTTCCAACAAAATTCTATGTATGTAAGTGGATGGAATTGTGCCTTTGATGTCAGCAATAGTCCATCCAATTGCTTCCTTGTTACCCCATAACACCACCATCAACCTTTCTTATTGCTCCTTGGTGAGCTTGCTTGAAATGATAACCAGAAACGTCTCCCCTTCCCCGAGAAATGTGTACTTGAGGTCACTTGGAAAAGGTTTAAGCTCAATCACCGGAGCTTTCACAAGTGATGGGAGGAATTCTGGTTCCTCGGGATCCTTAAAGACTAGAGGGTCGGGACTTTGCACCGCTTCCTCAATAATGCTTTACTCCTCAATGCTTTCCTTCAAGTTAGTACTCATGGCATATACAAGACATGCATTTTCAACATCATTTTCCAAAGCAACTAACAAGGAATCATCACCACTCAATTAGAAAACATCTTGCACAACATTATCAACAAAATCAATAACATGGCAAGAATACTCTTCAAGAGGATATTTCATAGAGTCATTCATGTTAAACTCTACTTTAATCCCATCAAATTCCATGGTGAGGGTACCGTTATGCACATCAATGATAGTCCTAGAGGTCTTCAAAAATGGCCTCCCCAACAAGATTGGGGCGACATATTTATCATGCTCCATGTCTAGGACATAAAAACCCACAAGGAATATTAAGGAATCCACCCTAACCAACACATCCTCGACGATATCCTTAGGGTACGCACTAGAACGATCGGCTAATTGGATCACCACCCCGGTTTTGTGTAAAGTACCAAGATTGAGGCTTTCATACAAAGAATAAGGAATCACATTTATGGATGCACCTAAATCAAGCATTGCCTTTTCAAAATGTGTATTTCCTATCATGCAATGGATTGTGAACATACTGGGGTCACTACATTTAGGGGGTAACTCCCTTTGGCATAAAGCGGAGACGTTCATTTTTCCCATTCTTGAGTTTGTTCTTTGTTCTTTGTTTCCTATTTACTACACATAATTCCTTCAAAAATTTGCATAGCTAGGAATTTGTTCAATAGCATTCAAAAGAGGGATATTTACCTCACACCTACGAAAGACTTCGTAGATGTCCTTGTTGGACTCCTTTCTCCGTTTGCCTTTTAGCGCTTCCGGAAATGGTGGTTCTGGCACATATGGAAGAATTTTCACCACTCTTGCTTTCTTGTGAGGAGGGGACGAAGGTTCGGGGATGGAGGTAGATCTCTCAACAGTGATCTCCTCTTCCTTTTCCTTTCCCTTCCTTGCTTGCTCATTGGCCACCTCCTTGGTCTCCTCTTCCTCTTATTTTTCAAGCATTTCTAGCTTTCTAGGTTCTTCTTCAACAAATTCACCACCCGGGGGAGAGATAACCTCTTTACCACTTCTCAAAGCGATAGCGCTAGCATTTTAGTGGGGGTTAATCTCCGGTTGTGAGGGGAGCTTGCCTTTTTCCTGGGCCTCCATCCGATTCACCATTTGAGCTATTTGGCTCACTTGAGTTTCCAATTTTTTGATGTTCTTCTTGGCTTCATCTTGGAATTTTTCACTTTTTCCTCACACATGCCCAATCAGTGAATGACTTGTATCACCTTATCCTTTGTTAGCCCCGAGCTCTCCCCTTAGTCTTGGGGTTTTTCATGGAGCCTTTGGAATTTTTGTTGAGGGGGAGATATGGTTGAGGATTTTGGCTCCATTGAGGGTTTCCATACTGAAGGTTCGGGTTATCACGATTTCCCAAATTGTACGGCCAGTTTTGGTACCCTTGATACCCTTGGTAGCCTTGGTGACCTTGGTAGCCTTGGCCACCTTGATACCATTGGTTGCCTTGGTATCCTTAATTCCCTTGATACCCCATGGCACTCACCTCTTCGACGTAGTCTTCTTGCAAAGTAGGGAAAGTGTCTGTAGGGTGCGCCGAGTAACAAATTTCACATGATTTAACATGTGGTGCATTTTTGGGCATTGTCATCAAAGATTTCACCATGGATGCAAGAGTCAAGACTTGATCCTCTAGCTTCCCACTATTGGAAGAGTCACTCGCGGGCATTGGATTTCTCCTTGTCAAATTGGCCCTTGAGCTAAAGTTTCATGATTCTTCCGCTAGCTCCTCATACAATTGCATTCCCTCGGATGAAGTTTTGTTCCCGAGGGTGCCACCACAAGAACTTCTAACCAACCTTTGGTCCTCATCTAGAAGGCCATTGTAGAAGTAATAAACCAAATCCCCCTCCGAATAACCGTAATAAGGGCAACTTGCAAGAAGCTTCTTGAAGCTCTCCCAATAGTTGAAGAGGGATTCTTTGTGCCTTTGAGGATGTTGCTTATATCATTCTTCAAGGCAGTGGATCCAGAGGGCGGAAAGTATTTGGCTAGAAACTTTGTTTTCATATCAATCCAACTCTTAATGCTCTTGGGCGGTAAGTAGTGGAGCCAATCTCTTGCACCATCCCTTAGTGTGAACGGGAATTCAGTCAAATTGTAGAGCTTTACATCCACTCCATGAGGGACCGTACCACCACATAAGAAGTGAAATTCGGTGAGGTGTTTGTTGGCATTCTCCCCTTGCCTACCAAGAAAGATGGGTAGCATGTTGATGAACCCGGTCTTTAGCTCAAAGTGCCCGTTTGGTCCAACCATGGGATACTCGATACACATCGGGTTTTTTATCGAGGTTGGGAGCCATGATGTCTCTCAACAAAGGTTTCCCCAATGGGATCTCTCTTTGGTGGAGAGGAGGATGGTGAGGTTTCCCTCTCAGATGCTTATCTTCGTGCTCGATTCAATGTTCTATTGATGAAGATGTATCCGCAAAGTGGTCACTAGGAGGGGTGTTATTCACACTTTCCAAAGATGACTCTCGACTATATGCAACCTCTCAGCATCTGAAAGACACCTTTTAAGGGAACCAAATTTGTGAATTATGCAATGAACGTTATCTTCACAATTGGCCTCTGGGGGGGTCAGTATCATCGACATCCTTGAGAGGGACAACACCCTTGAATCTTCTACGATTATGGTCCTTCAAGCGAACTACGAAAATAGGGCATTTTTCACTTTCCCAAGATTTCAAGTCTACCTTAGCAAGATCAAGCTCCCTTCAGAATGATCTCGTGGCTGAATTCAAGTTGGAGATGTTTTCTTGAAAGCCAACTATGAAGGGGTGGGTCTTATTACACCACGGCTCTAGTTCTTCAGAGATTTTCTCCAAGGCCATTACAACATGGGCTAAGTCCCTCCTAGCGGTTTCAAGCTCGGCTTTAGCCTTAAGGAAATCTTTACGGGTGGATTGAAGTTCCTGTTGCAATGCGTTAAACTAAGAGAATGAAAATTTTGGAGAAACACATCAATGAGGGAAATGAAATGTCCATATAAAAGACCAAAATTAATTACATGGGGGCCCAAAAGGGCAAAATTATACATTGGTCCCTACTAAGGTATCCCCCACTTGGTCCTCTTGAGCTGTTGCGGCCTCCGCCTCTGCATCCTTGTCTTCTTCATTCGAATTAGGTAAGGCGTGGATATTGCCCAGGGTAATGTACTTCCCCGAACCCCTTAGAAGATCCATCATGGATAAGCTCATTCGACCCTTATTCACAGCACTTTCCCACTTTCGGTTTATCGTTTTGAGCCATTGGGACTTAGCCTCTTCCTTTAATGCTTTGACATCATCCATGGATAGGGACGATCCCATCTTAGGAAGAATCACTTTATTCACTAAGCTGGATCTCCCAATGCCCTGGGCAAAATTCCGAAGGTCCGCAAAGAGGTCGAAGAGCTCTGGGCTTCGAAGAACTTTATCTTTGAAGGCCTCCAGCATGGCCATTTAAGCTTCCGGGTCTCAGGCTTGTTTAGCATCCTCGACAACCGAATTCTTTTCAAATGTTAGGAGCTCTGGAGTTCAGTAATTTTTTGCCGGGAAGTCTCAAGCTCCAGCTGTAATGAGGCTATTTCCCTATTCTTCTCTTCATAAGTGGACGATAATTCAGATTCTAAGTTCCGAATTAAGGAAGATAAGGAAGCGGTGATGGTGGACCTCACACCATCCAACTCCTTGACAACCTAAAAAAAGATGGCGAGAATGGGAAAACAAACAAAACACATAATCATTCTCAAAGTAATTTTGATAAAATAACTTACCTCATAATTTTCACAAAAGCACCAAGGGCAGTGGTCCCTAAGGCCGAGAGGATCGATGAATGCGCTAAACCATAGGTAGCGGCGTCGAGCTCCTCATCATAGGTCTCAGGAGCAGACCTCTCATGAGAAATTTTTTGAAGACCATCCCTAATAGAATGATCGTCCTCGGGTTTTTGCTTCAACGATGTGTCAGTGGGGGCAACTGTCTGAAGGGGGTAGTAGGGGTAACCTTCGCCTTGGAGGAGTGGGTGTTTGCTCCCTTCTTGGTCATAGCACCCGCTAGACTTCTACCCACTAAAGAGAAAGAAGATATTAGACAAGGTACAACAAAAAGTATATGTATAAATATGGCAATAAGCAGCAAAGCAAAGCATAAAATACATGCAGCTAGAAGACTGAGACCCTACTTTCAGGGGCACAAGATAATGGTGCTCACGAACCACCTGCTTCGGCAGATCCTGTTGAAACCAGAGATTTTAGGAAGAATGATGAAGTGGGTAGTGGAATTGGGAGAACACGATATCCAGTATGAACCTCGAGTTGCAATTATGGGTCAGGTGTTGACAGACTTCATAGTGGAAACTACAGATCCCCTCGAGCATCAGGACCCCATTCAAAAAGTGGAAGAAAGCCAAATGGAGGTATGGAAGTTATATGTGGATGGTTCATCACATTCAGGAGAAAGTGGAGCTGGGGTTCTATTAACCGGCCCCAATGGCAAGGATTACCCTTACGCATTGAACTTCACATTTAAAGTAACTAACAATGAGGCTGAGTATAAAGAACTTATCACTGGATTGCGCCTAGCAAAGGAGCTAATTATCTCATAAGGGAAGTCCAAGAAGGAGTATGTGGCAGCCACCAGGGAGCCAGATCCGTGGCGAGGAGGCTTATTCGAGCAGGATTTTACTGGCCTACAATGTTCGATGATGCGAATCGATACATTCAGGCTTACCACCAGTGTCAGAGACATGCCCCTATAACACATGTCCCCCAGGAGGAGATAAGAAGCATGTATAGTTCATGGCCATTTGATAAATAGGGGATCGATATGGTGGGTCCTTTTCCAGAAGTGCCAGGAAAATTTAGGTACCTAATAGTGGTCATTGACTATTTCATGAAGTGGGTAGAGACCGAGTTCCTGACAAATATAAGGGGAAAGGCGGTTATTTCTTTTTACTGGAAGAATATTGTATGTTGTTTTGGAATCCCAAGAACGTTCATCACGGATAACGGAACACGGTTTGCTCAAGATCCCTTCAAGAAGTGGTGCGAGGAGTACCAGAGTAAGAAAAAGGTGACATCAGTTTACCACCCCCAAGCTAATGGGCAGGTAGAGGTAACTAGCAAGACTATAGTAAATGGTATACGAGCACGGCTCGAGGGGGCAGAAGGTAATTGGATATGGGAATTACCGAATGTGTTGTGGGCATATCAAATAGTTGAGGCTTCCACTGCTGGTTAAATGCCTTATGGCCTAGTATATGGCTCGAAGGTGGTAATCCCTATGGAGATAGATGTTCCTACCCCAAGGATGATGGCTACTATAGATGAGATAAGTAATCAGTAGAACTGATGTATGGATTTGGACATGGTGGAAGAAAAGAGAGAGCTAGTTTCTTTACACGAGGATAAAGTTAAAGAACGGGTCCGAAGGTACCATGATGAGAGGGTAAAGAAGGTGTTTTTTAACCCAGGAAACTTGGTAATGAGGAAAAAAAGGAGAAAAACATAAAGAAACCTGAAAGGAATTTAGCTGCAAATTGGGAAGGACCCTACAGGGTGATCGAATCGCACCTGAGAGGAAGCTATGTCCTTGAAGAGATGAATGGGATTCGAGTACCAAGGAGGTGGAACATCACCAACCAAAGAAAGTACTACCGGCTATGACGAGTGGGTTGCTTTTAAGCGGCACTCTAACCAATATTTCCAGCTACAACTGATGTTGGAGTGGTTTTGTCTTAAGTGGTATTCTAGATGATGTTCGAGTGGTTTGCTCTTGAGCGGCACTCTAGATGATGTACGATTTGTTTTCTCTTAAGAGGCACTCTAGATGATGTGCGAGTGGTTTGCTCTTAAGCAACACTCTAGATGATGTTCCAGCGGTTTTCTCTTAAGCAGCGCTCTAGATAATAGTTCTAGCTACAGCTGATGTTCGAGTGGGTTGCTCTTAAGCGGCACTCTAGGAAAAGTTTCCTACCAAGGCTGAGTTCGAGTGGTATGCTTTTAAGCGGCACTTGTTGGCTACTTTTGTAATCCTGAAATCATGAACTAGTGGACAAAATTGGCAGGATGAAGGTGGAAACACCGAACCAGGGTAAAACACTTGTGTCTTTGAACTTTTTAGTTCATACTTATCGAAGATGTTCATAATATCTTCACGTAAGAAATTTGTACGTGGCACTAATATTCGGGGTGTAAAATGTTCGAACAAGTATACACACGTGCAACTCAAATCATGTTATGATTTTTAAAACCTCACTGACACTAACAATAGTAGGTTAAGAAACTCGATTCGCATTTTCTAGGAGTGAGAATTAAATTGGCCTCAACTTTATCAATAAATAGAAGTACATTTTTTGTGCCAAACGGTACACAAATTCATTCATTTAAATGGGGGGGAACCCCTCCCCCCCCCCAAACAAATCTTCGGTGAAAGGAGATAGCATCTTCACCTTTGCCTCTAGATGTTCCAGCTCTACCAACTTGATGCCACCGGCTCTTCCTTCATTTTTTTCTTCCACAGGATGCTCAGAAGGATCCAGGGGAGCAATAGTCTTACCTTTATTCTTCATAACACTCTTACGACATTTTGTGGAAGATCCCTTGGTAGCTTTGCTCGAGGGTGCAAGATACTTTTCAGCTTCTTTAATAGCAGATTTTTGTGACCGAGGGTGGAATGATAACTCAAGGGAGTGAATCCCTTTACCTTCAATTCCGCCAACCAATCAAGAATAAGGTCAAAGGCCTTTTTCTGGCAAGGGGTTCCATTCTCATTGACGTTGGCTTCCTCCATCTAGTATTCAACGGATTTGAGTAGAAATTTTGGAAGCTGATCATTTTGGATTAAATATGAGGAAGGAATGTCATGAGAAAGCATGTGGGTATGGAGGCTCACTTCATGGGCAACTATGTTTTCTTAAAAATCGGCAATGTGCTCCTCGACTTCTTTGGTCTGTAACTTCCAGGCCTTGATCTCCCCTGCAAGTTATGTTCTCAGATAAGAGAGATTCTACCAAGGAACCATCCTCGACCGGGGTGTTTCTCACTGGGGGCTTGCTTGAAGAGAGGGGGTCTTCTCTAGCTATCATCCAAGCGAGCAATTCCTCTTTAAGACTGGAAATTTGGCTTAAAGCCACCAGATGTTGGTCAGCAATTAACTCCATTTGGGCCACTAGCCTACGATTTTCACCTATACAACCAATTAGGTGCCCTTTTACTACTGGAAGCCTAGTCTCATTAGCAACGCATGACTTCAGAGAACCAAAATTTAGATATATTTAATGCATTAGCTCTTCAAACCTTCTATCCGCGGGATTGCGATCTTCGATAACCTCTAAAGGATATGTACCATTAAATTCTTTGGTCAAGAAATCCCTGACAAACCCCTTAAAGGTTGGATGGTCTTTGGACTGCCACAACTTCATCTCAACTTCGAGTTGATTAAGTTTTTCCTTCAAAGATTCCTTCTCTCGGTTACATAGAGATAAATCCCATGTGGTTTTCAATATTTATTTGTATGTCTCACTCAATTCTTTTTGAGCACTTGAAAGCTCATCACAAGCGCCTTCTAAAACTCTTTTCAACGAGTTAAACTATGAAAAAAGAACAAAGGTAAAATTAATAAATAAGTCATAAAAATTCCAAAAAGTATTCTTATATCGAAGCTTCAAAAAGTTACAACAGGAGGCCCTAATTAGCAGAGTTACAATCATGAACGAACCCTAGAGTTATCCTTCTTCAAGGGGGATGCGACCATTCCTTCAATTCTGGCATCAGCTGAGTTTTGCTCGGGGGATGCGTCTGTGGCCTTGGGTAGGGGGGTCGCTCGAATCTCCTCAGAAATGAAGAACTGCCCCTTGGACTTAATGAAATCCATCAAGGTAAAATGAAGGCCATCGTTCTTGATCGCCTCGTCTCATTTGGTATCCGGAGTAGCCTCGAGCTCTGGCTTGACCAGCTTGTTCACATGCTTAGTGTGTTCTTCGGACAGGGAGGCGGACAGTTGAGGTTTCAAGAATTCCTCAGCTAAAACTCTACACCTGAGATGCTTAGCCACTTCGAGGAGGTCCACAAACAATTGAAGCAGCTCAGAGCTGTTCAATAGTTTTCTCTTAAATTCCTTGAGCAGCTGAATCTACTCGGCTGGGTCCTCAGCAACCTGAACCCTCATCTTGAGGTTATCTCTCTCCAGCGTCCACTGACGCTTCTCGGCATCAAAATTATCCATCTTTTGCCTTTCCTCTACCATTTTTTTTATCCTCCTTATATGCCCTTTTCTTCTCTTCGAGCAGCCTCTTCAACTCCAAAACCTCAGCATCTTTCTGGCCTAACTTTTCTTGGAATGAACCATGGCCAGAAGTACAAGCGTGGGCAAAGGAAGCCATCTTCTAAGTGGTCTCACAAAAAAGTTTGGAGACCTAACAAAATAATTAAACTTAGATCAATGCTAGTAAAAAGCTTACTAAAATAATTTTTTTACAATGGAACAGATGAAAACCTGAGGGTTAGAGACTATGCTCGCGAGGTGATGCTCATCTAGAGTCAAAACGCTGGATATGGACACCGCACCACTTGAAGGGGGTGTCGGGGATGCTGACTGTTGATGGCCATTGTCACTGTCACCGCCGCTTGCTCCTATTAACAGCTGTTGATGGGTGTTACCAGCATTGCCACCATCTTCCCCCTTCCTGTGGCAAACATTCCTGGTGTGTGTGGGGGGGCATCAGCCACGATTGAAGTAGCCCTTCCATCACCTAGTAGAGGTGTGGAAGCCTAGTTCGAGGGGGTTGGGGTCCCTTTAACCCTACTTCGAGTGTGTCTTCTTGTTTCTTAATCCGCTAGAGAGACCCACTGAAAAAGGGAGAAAAGAACAACATCAGTAAAGGTAAGTGCAATGGCACAAAAGGCAGAAGAAATAGAATTCTATTAAGGCACCTTCGGAGGCTTTTGAGGCTTAAAACCACTAACGAGGGTCTCGAGGAGAGGGACTTCTTTGGGGCCCTCAGGTTCTCTTCTCCTCTTCCTGATATTCTTCCGAAATATTTTATACACATACTCGTAGATTTCAGGAGGAAATACAAAGGCACCAATCCTAGTGTTAGGATTGTTGAAGCAGCTGTAGTCAAGGAAGCTGGACAAAAGCTTTTTCCTATCCCTCTCGAGGGCATTTGGTCAAATATACTCCCCTGGTTTAGGAGTCTCAATTAGTACATCTCAGTTCCACTGGGGGACTCAATATCTCCTGCTGTCAAACAAAATCCCCTTCTTCTAACTTTTCCAGTCACCCGAATTACCAGGAATAGCAAAAACCTTGTGATGTGCCTCCCGACTGGTAAATGTGATAATCATGTTAGTGGATCACCCGTTATAAGACACGTAGTACAATGAGCGGAGCAGCTTATACCTTGGCTTGATACCAAACTTGTCACATCGTGTTAAGAACATCATAATAATTACCAAGACACTGGGATGAACTTGTGTTAGGCTCACCTGGAATTCTTGAGAAGTTTGGAAAAGAGAGGCAAAATGGGAAAGGTGAGCCCATAGCGAATATGTCTAAGGGAAATAGCCGATCTTCCCTCGGGGAGGTTATGTGGGGTATCTTCTTCTCGAAAGGGTTGAAAATCCGCATCTGGGGCTATTCGTTAGCCAAGAGGGATTGAGTCCAAAATATTTGAAATAACTTTCCTTAACCTTACCCCTCGAGATGTCCGCTCTTTCTTTTTCTGAAAGGATTTATCTCTAGAAGATGCCTTCAGTGCTTTCGAGAGAGCTTCCTCCTTCTCGAGGGAAGTTCTCTCCCTCAAAGGAGATGCATTCTCCTCCTCTTCTATGGCCTTAAGGGACACTTCCTTATAAAAATGCTCCCAACGAAAAGAAGAAGGATGCAATCCTCTCCAGCACATCGGAGTCTTCTTCTTCTCGTTCCTCACTCAAGGCTATTTGTTTCCGGTGAGGAATCCAACACTCTTGTTGGATTCTCGCCGGGACTCTCCCAATGGATGATTTGTAGCAGTTCCCAGAGTTGAGGAATCCGAATCTAGGTTTCTCTTTTTTGGAGTTTTAAAGTTCGAATCTTGAACTTTTTGGAGGAAGACCATTCTTTCAATCTAGGATTTCAAAAACCCATAGCTTCTTTATGGGTTTTCTGGGAATAAGACTTGCTTTTCGATCTTGAATATTGGAGCTTTTTGGATCTTAAAGTTTGCATCTTCAACTTTTGGAACTTGGATTTTCGATCTTGAATCTTGGAAATCTTCGGATGATGATGTACGCACACCATGGAGGACAACAATTTCTAGTATTCGAAGTCCTTGGATCTTGAATCCATGGAGGATAACTTGCTCCTTCGAACATAGAGGAAGGAGATTTCTGATTTGGACCCCGACTCAGGCTCAAATACGACACAAAATAAGGTTGATGACCTCGGTCCCCAATCTGGGTTGCTGAAGAGAAGAGTTTGACGAACATCTACCACTATCCCAAGTAAGTCTACAACTTCCTACTGGTAGATTTGGTCCGAATACTTGATGAAATCGAGGATTTGTTTGATGAAATTGTGCGGATTGCTGCGACTTGGTGTGGATGTATATGATTTCTGTAGAAGTATATGAGTCTGTGCGGAATGTGTGGTCTTGCATAGAACTCTGTTTTGTGTAGAACTCTGTTTTGTGGCGTACTCTGTTTCCGTGTGGAATTGCTCATGTTGAACGCTGAACAATGATGAATTTCAGTCATAAAAATCTATAGCATTTGGGTGCTATCATTCTGGTAAACTAGTGTTCAAATCCCGGTTAATCCCTGGCCGGCCCTATTTTGCTGGTTATGATTGCAACCTTTGACCAAATGCTATGTGTTTTTATGCCGAAATTCCGATCTATTTTGCTGGCTCATGAACACCCATGTGTGGGTGTTCATATAGATTCTTATGGACACACATATGGTGTTGATGGCTCATGAACACACATGAACACCCATGTGTGGATTCTTATGGATTCTTATGGAGTTCTTTATGGAAAATCTGGACTGGATTGGTGTGAATAGATGGGGATGTTTACGAAGAATCTGTGCGAGTTTGTGTACCACATTCTATTGAAAGTGGATAGTTAATATGATGTTCATAGGGGATTACGATTAATGATGGGTCTCAGGCATAGAAAATGTTAGCATTTGGGTGAGTTTCTAATTGATTCGGGCAAACTTGTGTTCAAACCTCTAGCACCCGACCGGCCTAGCTTGTGTTCAAATCCCGGCCTGGTCATCCGGCCTTGCTAGTGCCCAGAACCTGGTCACCTTCCGGCCTTGCTTGTGTTCAAAACCTGGGCAACTTCCGGCCTTGCAAGTGTTTAAATCCTAGTCAGTCCGCCCATCCTTGCTTGTGTCCAGATCCCGGTAACCCCCCAGCCTGGCTTGTGCTCAGATCCCGGACACTACCCGACCTTGTTTACTTGATTTAATTGGAATTTAGACCAATAGGCTATGTTCTATGCCAAGAACACAGATTAAATTTTATTCCCTCATGAACATTCATACGGATTTGATTTGGGGTGTTGGAATGTCTTTGTTGAATGAGGCACATATTTTGGGGCTAGTTGGATTCAAGATGGATGTTAAGAGATGTTTCACTGTGTGTTGGTTGAATCTAGCCGTTCTCTCTGGCGGCCAACCATGGTGGATTGATTTTATCGAAATCATTAGTGATGGTATACCCAATGTGTTGTACCTATTTTCCAATTCATTTGAATGACCAGATAAAAAAGAATGGTGGAGCAGATTCTTGTAATTGGTGGATTCTCTAAAATCTTCCCAGTTTCCGGCAACTTACAGACGCTAGAAAAGTACGTTCTATGCGAGGAATGAAATATGGGTGCTCGACCTGTTTTAGGCCACCGTCGGGTCATCCAACCCAAGAAAGAAAATATGGGGCAAAGGTCTTGGGTCTTAAACCCTAACAGCTTGAGGCCTCGAATGGTAGCTCGAGTGGTGAAATGAAACCTCAAAGACAGATTTGTGTGATGGATGTTGAGCCCTTCGAGTGTTGTGTATTTAAACCCTCGAGGGGTGTTTGCTTAACCCTTCGAGTGCTGGATGTATACCTTCTCGAGGGGTGGATGTTTAACCCCTCGAAGGGTAGTTCGTGCTTCGTGGTTTCCGGATTTCCTTTGAGGGCTGAATGTTTATCCTCTCTAATGTGGCTACTCGAGTGCTGGAGGTATACCTTCTCGAGGGGTAGATGTTTAACCCCTCGAATGGTAGTTCGTGGTTTATGGATTGCCTTTGAATGATAGATGCTTAACCCCTCGAGGGGTGGATGTTTAACTCCTAGAGTGGTGGTTCATGAATTGCTGGATGTCTAGCCCCCGAAGATCTCGGGGTGGTTCATGGATTGCCCTCGAGGGGTGGTCTGTAGACTGCCCTCGAGGGGTAGTTCGTGGATTATCCTCGAGATGGTTCAAATGGTTCGAGACTCTCGAGGGTGATTCCCATTCCCCAATGGGCTCGAGAGGCTGGAGTATCGAGGACTAATCCTCAAGTGGAATGATGGTTCGAGGACTGCTTGTTCAAGAGGCAGAGGAGTCAGAAAAATAAATAAATAAATCCAACAGCTTTTCATCATCTGGCTGCACAGATCTCTTATGTCATGTTGCATGGCCATTCAGGTCGGGTAGGGGGTAGTTAATTTTACGTACGCAAATTAATTAACTCCTGGCTAGGTATCACTTGGATTTGAAGGTTGCGTTATTTGCCTACGCTGCACTGAAAAGTGAAAAGGGCATCAGGCTGTCCATTTGCCTAAAATGGAAAGAATGGTTACAAAATCGTTACGCGGGGCATGCGCGGTAGAAGTCATGCCCGGTCTCTTATCACTAGGAGGTCTATCTGCGGGGAACACTTGGGAGCACAACAGACTACAGTCAATCTGCTCCCAACCCCAAAGAGAAAATCTCGGCTCTCATCCAGAGACCGTTATCGAAGGTCAATAACACCTCTTTATCTTCATCTTACAGGTGTACATGGTAGAAGCGGTGTGCTAGCTCTTCCCGGAGGAGACGACATACTACTTCATTTGAAGGCCGAGACCACTCTTGATTTGGAAGACACCTGTGGGGAGCAAACCACGACACAAGAGTCGGTTCACACTACCGGTTGCATGGATGTTGTATGGAGTGAGTGGCTAGTGAGTTTGTTCTCATGCCCCTCTATTTTTCAGGGTTGGTTTCCACATGCCCCTATCATCACAGGGGTTAGCATCTTTTGGCCACCTAGTTGTAACATCTAGATCAAGGGTAGTTTATTTGGTATCATGTATTAATGGAGTGGGCCAATGTTCCCACTCCCGTACACTCTCACGGTTCCTTTTTAGTTACCTTACCTTCATCGAGGGACACTTCCTTGCTCTCCAGAGGTGCATTTGCCTCCCCTGGGGCCTCAAGTTCTAGATTCAGGTAAGGGTAGAAGCCAATTTTTCCATGGGTAAGGGATCTCCTTATATAAGGCTTCCCATGCCTGGTGATCGATTCTCAATGGGACATCGAGGAGACATATCAATTACCGGGAACACCCTCCTTTCCCCAGGACTCTTAGTAATATGGTCAGACACACCCCTCCGGCATCAGAATCACACTGGGATTCTTTGGAATGAGTGCATTCCAAGTCAGTAATAGCCCTCTCTGATGTACTAACCTCGGCCCCACCTACCCTAATCTCACCGTAAAATCCCTCGGAGGTGGAACCCTCGTCAGAATGGGTCATAATTGTAAGGTGAGGAAAGAAACTGAGTAGAATAAGGAGAGAAAGGAAGTTGCTTACTGATTTTCGAGGAAAGGCGGCGAAAATTAGATTGCTCAGGAGAGAAAAGGGAAAACGAGTGCTTGTGAGAAGTTCATGCAAATGAGAAAAAGTGAAAGAAGGAAGAGAGGTTAAGGAATAATAATGGGGGTTGAAACAGCGGAATGATTAATAATCATCTTGGAACTATAAAAAATTACTGAACTGCTTTTTTACCTTCTAACAACACGCCGTTTGGGAGACAAAGACACGCGCGATTGTATAACACGCGCGCACCTTTTGAAATCCTAGCGCTAATAGTTGGTTAGAAAACCAGATTTCCTCCCTCGAAGGCAGGAGCAACGAGATACAAGGTTTGTTTCGAGTCTTCAGAGTCCTCAAAATGTCCCATGCATTTGAGGTCTTGAAGAACCCTTGCACTGCTCCAGTCCTACGAGGTTGAGAACCTGCTTTTCTGGGGGCTCTTGATAGAGGTTGAGCCCAAGAAGGGCATCGGTATGTAGATGTGGTGGCCCAATTAGGGTATTATTTAATACTCTAATATAATTACCGTATTCTGAGTAATTAAGGGAGATAATTAAGGACGACGTTATTTAGGATACAGAGTATAAATACAAGGTACGCATTTATTTATAATTCATTCTGTCTTAATCGCATTTGACTCTTGGACTGACTTAGGCATCGGAGAGCGGACCCCTGGAATCCCCAGGGACAGTTTTATTGCAGATTGGTTTGAGAGGAGCTCAAGCCCAAGAACTGGTTGGTCGTTCGAGATGCATCAATAGTTTTGCACCCGTTCTCACTACTACACTATCTAGAGAGTAGTTAACGACAAGCCCTGGGTTTGTCCACGGAGATGCTAGGGCTCAAGTATCAACTAAAGACACAACCTCGTACAGGTCGTCGATCTGTATGAGTGAAAGGAATAGCTAGTAATTGCAACAAAGTGGGGGTGGATTTTCAAATTTAACAACTACGATGCATAAAAGAAAAAAGACAAGTAAGATAATTAAACTAAGCACTTGGGGAGTCAAGGTGCAACATGATTAACCTAATGTTTTCATCCTCGATTCATTCTCATGCAAGATTTACTAAACAACCTAATATTGTGTTCACAACACGTGGTGTGACCAATGACACACACATCCCCGTACATGTCACGTCGGGTGCTCTCACAACCCTTCATTGACATCACCATCATAATTATGGGTGTACAACAAGTTCCGACCATTATTGTAGCTCTGTTTCTCCCCCCCCCCCCCCCCCCCCCCCGTGCGATTATGTCCCGTGCTTTCACCACAAATGCACAACTTCCCTCGGGTCCTATCAACTAGAACCAAGGGTCATTGGCACCTTATCTATGATCTAGGGTCTCTCACACCCTAGTTTGCTACCTTTTTAGCTATCTCTTCCCGCAATCTATCAGAAAACTTTATGTAATCAGCTAAGACTGATGCGATGGCAAATAAGTTAGAGTATGACTTGGGTCTCCCGTGTACACACTTAAGCAGACGCAACGTACTCCCTTACCCAATCTAACATCTAGGTTTCTCTTCCCAATGGGGCATCAACAATTGCACCATACATGAATACAACCTAAAGTGTGTGCCAGAATGTGGTGCAATATTCATGCATTTAGAACATTCAAGAACAATCATAATAATATCATGAACACACAAAATAGGATGAATCTAATTGATCTCACATAAACATAAATGTTAAATCATGTGCTACATTTATCCCCAAGCTATGGAAACTACTCCATATACATGTCATTTAAATATAGATTTGAATTCCACATGTAGGATTAAAATAAAATGAAAAGAAAGAAAAAGGGAAAAGGAAAGAGTGTTTCTCCCTCTCTAAGAGCTCTCCTAATGATCTAATCTACTGTGTACATGAAAACTAGATCAGCAAAGAAAAGGGAAGGAAAAGAGGAGAAGAACTCTAGAGAGAGAATTCTCCTCTTCCTTCTATCTAACTAGGTTCTATGTAAAAAAATTACATTTTGCCTACATTGATTTTAGTAGAAGACTAAGGCTTCTATAAGTAGTAGTTGGAGATTGGGCCTAAAAATAAGCCCAAAATAGGCCAAAATTAGGTCAAAACCCTAGTCACCCTTTCCTTCTTGTGCCAGAATCTTTCTCAAATAACTGCTCAAATTCGTGAATCTTCTGGAGCTGAGGTTTAGTGTGCCAAATAGAGCTTGGAGAGACAAAGATTTTGATATATAGCAGAGGGAAAGCGGATGAGATTGAGAGAGTTATGTCAAAAATAGTGAGAAGCCATAGTTCAGTCGCCCTTAGCATGGGACGTCGCAGATGGCGCAGTCCGTGACAAGTACTTTTTTGCATGCCATGGATCTTCACAGGTGTGGGGTACTTGATCTGGAGATGGGTCGTGGTGTAAGGCTTTGGCGTGAACCGTGGGTTGTGGTGCAGGTCGTGGTCAGGAAGCATGATTCACTCAGAAGTTTGGCGCGGACCGTGGTCAAAAAGAAAAACATGCTCAGATGTTTGGCGCGGGGCGTGGATTATAGCGTGAGCCAATGGGTGGTCTTGGCATCTTGATCTTGGAACAGCGCGGGCCATCTTAAATGGGAGGGTACACATCCATACTTAACCATTTTTTTAGCAAAACCCTTGAACTTGAGCTGTGCGGATCGTGGTGTATGGTGCGGGTCGTGTCATTGCTTCGCACCAAACACTTTTGGCACGAACCTGCACCTTGCAATGGAACTGTTGGCGTGGGATGTCTCCTTTGGTGCAGACTGTTGGTGCTTGGCCATGAACGGTCCGCGCTAACCCGTGGTAACTTGGCCGACTAAACTTCTTTCCTTCGCAACAAGTGAACCGTAAGTCTAATTTTTTAGTTCTAGTGGTAGATTTTGTAGTGCTTGATAAGATGAATCCAATGGAATCATCCTTGAAGGATAATTATTCTTGAATGCTTCTTAGACTTTGGCACAACTCATCGGACCACGATTTTACATTTCTTCATTGGCCGCTTTGATCTCGTTGTTGCCTATCTTTGACTACAATCTCCTTCTACCATGCATTGATGTTCTTGGACTTAATCTACTACCATTCTAGAGGTGAATGGTATTTGATCTCTTCTACCGTCCTCATGAACGGCCTCAATAACTTCTACAACCCTTACGAATGGTTTTCACATAGAATGTAACAAAAAAGTACCCACGGGCGACCCGCTAAAGATGATCAAATGGAAGATATAAGAGCCTGTGGATACATGATATCCATTAGTACTAATTAAGTCTACAAAACATAGGATTTAGATGATAAAACAAAACATGGCCGTCTAAACCCCTTGTCATGTAAACTTAACTAACTCTAGTTATCCGCCATGCAAAACATACTAAAAACTATGATGGATTGAACGGTTAACTCATGCAAAATGAAGCACATCATCCTCCTATCTTGAGATTTGGCTCAAAGGTCTTTTATTCTTGAGTTTCAGCTCAAAATTGGCTTCAATTAACCTTTCACTCTTGAGTTTTGGCCCAGTGGTCAACCTATCTCGAGATTTGGCTCAAAGGCCTTTCACTCTTGAGTTTCACTCTCCTTAACAAGGAGCATCAAAAACTTATAAGACCTCTGCATCCCGTCGAGCGCTAGGGGTCAAAATCTCCTTTTATATGAATAAGCATCGGGGTGATTAATTGAAGATCCCATGTGGCCTGCCGAGTCAATAACTAACAATATTATTGATCTGACGTTTAATGTGGATCTTAACACATATCTCTCAACATTCTGAGTTAATAACACTCATTTCAGAAAACCAAATGCCATATCAAGACTGAAGTCTCAAATCTCTCGAACGAGTCCCCTTGGAAGGCTCCTAAGGTATCGACCTATCTTGAGAGCCTCTCAGACTTTGAATGTACCTTTGGCTTTCTGGCAGCTTCTTGATAATACATAATTCTTCAGTGGCCCTATAATATTGGGCCACAAGCTAAAGTAATTAATAGTCATAATAATGCTCACAATTAGGCCTACTTGGCCCAATGGGGTTAAAAGGAAATCGAATAAAAACCCTAGGGTACATTCAATAGGGTTAAGAAGAAGACGTCCCCCAGAAGCCTTAAAAGATTTAGCAGTGGCAATAAATTCATTCATTGAACTGAACCCGGATTTAGTGGTGACCTCTTCAAGGACCTTGTTGTACCAAGATTTGAGGAGGTGATAGTCCTTCGAGAGCCCATCCTTAGCCGTGGCAAGGAGGTCCCTTTCCTTCCTCAAACGGCTAAGCGCATCGAGAAGTTCTTTTTGTCTCTCATGAAGACAGTTACACCATAGGCTAAGCTTCTCATAGGCATCTCGAAGCTCTTCTTTGAACCGGACAGATTTATACCAGAATCGAGAGGCTTCGATTCAGTGCTCCCATGCGCACTCTTCATTTTGGTGACACCATTCTTTCATGACTTGGAAAAAGAAGTAAACAATTGTACCCATTTGTAGTTTGGGGGGGGGGGGGGTAAGGGACCAAGTCTAAAATCAACAGGCAACAAAAAGAAAAAACACATAAGTAAAGAAATATAAACCTTCATTGATAAGTAGAAAATGAGAGTACATTTGAAATCCCAAGGAAAATAGTTCATACATCCTCTCTTTCCCCAATGCTACAATCCTCTTGGCTAGAGCTCGAAGAGGTGGGCATGCGTCGAGGCTTTGGCCGAGTTAAGGGGTCCATCTGGCTTCACTCTTTGTCTTCATCCACCTCCAGACTACGGATCTCCTTCGTAGAAAAGAGTTTGACGGAGGCCTTCAGGTGCTCGAGTAATGGGAGTTTGATACCCTCATCCTGGATAGACTTCCACTAAAGATGGTCTAGCTGTTCCGGCTGAGAGTTATTTTTGTGGACATCCACCATTGTAGCATATTGGCGGAGGTCCTTACAAATGGAATGAACAAGAGTGTTCCGAGTAAGCCCCACCAAGACTTTAGAGAGGGACAAAAAGAAGTCCTGAAACCCCTTAGTCTTCACAAGCTTGTTGGTGTAAACCTCGAAGACGGAGGCCTGCTGCTCAACAGAGTAAAGACTGGCCAATTTAACATTCTCACTGGTCAGGGCTTCGACAGAAGCCTGGATTTTTGACAACTTATTTTCGAGCTCCTTCAAATGCCCCTCCTTCTCAGAGCCTAGCTTCTCTAATTCCTCCTCATGTTGGGAGGCTACCCCCATCAGTTCCCCCTCATGAACGGAGGCTACTTTCTACAATTCCTCCTTATGATCGGAGATAGCCTTCTTAAGCTCTTCCTCGAGCTTGTTCACTCTATCCTCATAGGCTTTGACTTGGCCACAACCTCTTGAGCTTCCTTAGCCTTCGCCAAGAGGGTCTGGAAAACAAAGTCCAGAGCGGTCGCGGTGGTGGCCACCTTCGGAAGAGAAGCAAGGGTGGGATCAGCCGTACCAGGAGGGGTGTGGTTACGCCCCCCCCCCAAAGTGTGCCTAGCTTAGAACTCAACAACCTTGGTGCCGCCGGCTTGGGACTCAAAAACCTCGCCAGTCTACAGCCTTGTGGGGGAAGAGGTGCCCTCACGATGCCATTTGTTAGTTGCCAAGGTACCGGGGGCCTCCGGCAGGACCTCCGGATGGGGCTCCAGCTGGACCAGCGCCTGAGCCTGGGGTTGGGAGTGGACCCCCGGGTAAGGCTCCTCATAGATTATCTCCTCTTCCTTCTCATTCCCAAGACCGATAAAGCTAGTGAAGCCCACTGAATAACACAAAAGAAAGATAAGTCAGTCGAAATAAAAAACCATTAAGGCAAAAGCTAAGATGACATAAACACTTCGCTTGGTGGGGTGGAACTCCTAGAGGGGGCCTCCGCGACATTATCAGACCTTAGGGGCTCCAAAATTGTTTTGACCAAAATAGTTTCTTGAGGCCTCAAAATAGTTTTTAGGGGCATCGAAGAACTGACCTTTGTCTTCTTTGGTTTTTCTGCGATCCCATCATTGGAAACTGGAGGGATTTTCTCTTAAAATTCTTGGGCCTGTCACCCTCAGTTACCTTATTTTTTCCCCCTCCTTCTATCCGCAGAAGGGACCTTCGAAGGATCTACCGGAGGAGGAGGCTTAATCAAAATTGGTTGTTGGTTGTAAACCCATTCCCCGTGGACCTCTTTCGGCCAAACATAATTAACATTCTTAGAGATATCAAGGGGTTCACTCACTAGCCTATCCCCATATGCTACCACACTTTCCAGAGTGGAATAACTAGTAGCGTTCTCAAACTTGGGCTTCGAAGTCCACCCCTGAACATAATAGTTCTTAACCTCACTATCGAAGGTGTATATAGGGGTTTTGTGCCACCCTTTATAGTTCAGGGAGATTTTAATGGGATGGTCTGAGAACCTATTTCTAAGTGTCAAAATCCCATCAATTTTTGTATCTCCGTGCATCACGACTTTACTAGTAGAAAGGCAGTAGAGAGATCTAAGAAGCTTGTAGCTAGGGGTTACTCCTAAACTATTACACTGGGTCATGTACACCATGATATAGATTATGATGTTCAAATGGAGCTGGGCTTGGTTAACCTGATGATCCTCGAGAAACTGAGAGAAGATAGGGGGTAAAGGAAAACGAACCCCAAATCTGAAATGGTGCTCGTAAATGGTGCATCTACCAGGCTTTGTATCCCTAGGGATTTCATCTTCTCGAAGGATCTCCAACCTCAGGTCCTCCAGAAACCTAATTGCGGAGAGAAGGATCAGTAGCAAGCAACAGATTTCCTTAGGGATTAGTTGGTGGCTTTCCAAAACTTGGGTTAAAATCTTCTCAAAAAAGAAGGGATGACCCTCCTCATCCTTCTCGACCCTAGCCTCCCTTAGAACCCTAGACCTCGAGGTGACTCATTTCTGGTGGTAGCCCTTAGGCTATGCCAGAAAATTGGTAGAAATCTCTCTGTCTTCCCTACCAGATGAATTAGAACCGGCGGCCGATGACAGAATTGTGCCAGAGTCTTGAAGGCAAGAGTTTTCAACCTCGTTAGTATAGGAAACAGCCGAGAAATAGGCTGGGATCGAGTTCTTTCCCCCTCGTGGCATTTGCAGCATTTTATAAAGAACGAGAAAGGACCAAATAAGGGTAAAGTTATTGATTCTTGGCCAGAATGTTTGGTTGGAGTTCTCTGAAAATGTTAGCGGAGGAGGAAAAGTGCCCTAATTTGCTCTAAAAGAGATAGAGTTTGAAATTTGAAAACTGATTTGAGTGAAAAGTAACCCAAAGCGTAGAAAGGTATATTATATAAAGGGAAGAAAAGGTAATGATTACCTCGGGCCGCTAAACAGTTATGAATATGTGGGTAAATGGGCCACGTGGGTGATAAATTCCAGGCATTAATGGAGAAAGTGGCGTGTGTAAAGTCCAACATGGACCTTAAGCGCTCAAAGATATGAGTGAGCATCATGATGTGCTTCATTTTGTGTTCATCAACATTGCATCCGACGTAGTTTTTAGCATGTTTTGTTGGCCGGATTACTAGTATTAGTTGAGTTTACATGACAAGGGATTTAGATGGCCATGTTTGACTTTATTGTCTAAATTCTGCATTTTGTAGACTTAATTAGTACTAATGGACATCTTGTATCCATGGGCTCCTAGATCTTCCATTTGATCATCTTTAGTGGATCGCCCGTGGGTACTTTTTGGTTACATTCTATGTGAATGTCGTTTGTAATTGAAGGTTGTTCACAAGGGCGGTGGAAGAGATCAAATTCCATTCACCTCTAGAATGGTAGTATACAATGGCCACAAACATCAATGTGTGGTAGAATAAGAATGGAATCCAAGATAGGCAGCAACGGAGATCAAAGCGCCCAATGAAGAAACGAAGAATCATGGTCTGATGAGCTGTGCCAAAGTCTGAGAACGATCTTAGAATAGTTAGCCGTTAAGAATGATTCTGTTGGATTTGTCTTCTCGAGCACTACAAAATCGACTATCATAACTCAAAAATCAGACTAACAGTTCACCTGTAGCGAAGGAAACAAGTTTAGCTGGCCAAGGTA
The DNA here is from genome assembly GCA_037428765.1 of Rubia yunnanensis. NCBI lineage: Eukaryota > Viridiplantae > Streptophyta > Magnoliopsida > Gentianales > Rubiaceae > Rubia > Rubia yunnanensis. The sequence continues at coordinate 40,279,961 of CM075068.1, forward strand.
CCACGAGTCGGTGTGGGCTGATTATAGCCAAGCACCAACGGCCCATGCCAGAAGAGATGCTTTGTCCCAAAAGTTCCAGCGTGAGGCATTGGTGGGACCCGCACCATATCTTACGCCCTGTGCAACACGAGTTCAAGGATTTGCTCAAAAATGGCTAAGTATGGGTGCTCAAAAATGGCCCATGCCAGATCCATTGCCCCGTGCCAGATGAAGAACCATGGCCTGTGCACGATCGTGCATCCCGCGATATGTACTTGGCGTGGATCGCACCATCCGCGATGGCCCGCGCCAGGTGGTGGCTAAAATAGGATTTTAGCATTTTAGGCCTATTTTTAGGCCCAAGACCCTTCTGCTATATATATGACCTTAGTCTACTAGGTTTAACATGTACAATGTAGATTAGCTCATTAGGAGAACACTTTTAGAGAGAGAAACAATCTTTCCTTTTTCTTTATTTCTTTTGTGTTCATCCTAGATGTGGAATTTAAATTCATCTTTGAATTCCATATCTATGGAGTAGTCCATAGCTTGAGGATAATTGTAGCGCATGTCTAACTTTATGTTTTGTGAAATTCACTAGATTCATCTTATTGTTTGTGTTTATAATATTATTATGATTGTTCTTAAATGTTCTAAATGCATGAATATTACACCACACTGGCACACACTTTGGGTTGTATTCATGTATGTTGCACTTATTAATGCCCCTTGAGAAGAGATACCTAGATGTTAGAATCGGTAAGGGAGTACGTTGCGTTTGTGTGAGTGTGTGCACGGGAGACCCGGGTATTGCACTGACTTATTTTCCATCGCACCAGTCTTAGTTGATTACATAAAGTTTCTGACAAGTTACGGGTAGAGATAGTGAAAAAGTAGCAAGCTATGGTTGTAAAAGGCCTTAGTATCAAGATAAGGTGCCAACGACCCTTGATCCTAGTTGATAAAACCTGGGGGGGAAGTTGTGCATTCGTGGTGGAAGCCCGAGACTTAATTGCACGGGGGAGAAATGGACCTACAACAATGTTCGGACCTTGTTGTACTCCCCTAATTACGATGGCAGAGTCGATAGAGAGCTGCGAGTGCACCCGGCGTGATAGGTACGAGGAAGTTTATGACATTGGCCACACCACGTGTTGTGAACATTCTAATGGGTTATTTTTGTAAGTCTTATATGTGAATAAATCGAGGATTAAATCATTAGGTTAAAAATGTTGCGCAATGACTCCCCAAGTGCATATCTTGATTAGATTACTTGCTGTTTTACTTTATGTTTTTTAGTTGTTAATATGAAAATCCAACCCCCCCTCCCTTATGTTTGCATTTACTAGCTATTCCTTTCACTCGTATGGATTGATAACTAGTACGAGGCTGTATTTTTAGTTAGTACTTGAGCCCTAGCATCTCTATGGACAAACCCAGGGCTTACCGCTAACTACCCTCTAGGTAGCATAACAGTGAGAGTGGGTGCAGAATATAAATTTTATCTTTGACCCTTCCCACTGGACAAGCCCCCGCTCGGGTTAATGAGCTACAATTAATGACCCCGAGTGGAGACGGGTCACATCATACCCTCATGGCCTTTCCACTTCTAACGTCGGAACCCTCTCGGGAACAAAGAGATCGTACTCCCTCCTATTTCTTACTATTGAAGCCTGAAGGCCCCATGTAAAATAAGCGAGGCCGAAGCCACGCCCTTGGACTCTAACACAGATTAGAAGGCTGAAGGTCGAACCCTTATATTCCAAAATATTAAAGCTGAAGGCCTCATGTAAAATAAAAATTATTAGAGCCAGGCCCTTGAACTCTAACAAGGATTAGAAAGTCGAGGGTCAGACCCCCTAATAAATTATTCCGCTCGAAGGACACATTCGAAGCTAACCTGTAGGACCTCGAATCCACTCCGAGATCAAACCCCCAAAGCAATGCAGGGGCTTAAAAATTGTACCCCTAAAGCAGTGCGGGATCTCAAAAGTCGCACCCATGCTCAACGATGAATTCGAAGTAACCTCATCGAAGGATAAATCACCAAATTCGCTAGAGCGGACCCGAATTCAAACCCAGGCTCTTGGGATAAATTTAAAGGCTGAGCCCTCAACTTTCCAGGGGCCTATTGATAATGTTTAAATTTGTACTGAGCCCAAATGCCTAGTCTAGCCGGCCCAGGTCTCCTATTTTACTCCTTGGGTAATATATCCTTTAGGCCGGCCTAAGGGAGATGTACTTGCTCTACAAGTAAACAAAATAGTTATCCTAGTTTCCAACCTATAAAGGCTAAAGATAACCCTACAAACTTAACTATTCATTCATAATTACACAATTGCACTATTATTTGCTGACTTGATCGTCAGAGTCTCTTCCCCCTGGAAACTTTCGAGGGTTTTGTCTTGCAGATTCCGGCCACGACGTCGGTGCACACGACAGTAGTAAATCGGGGTGCATCATTAATATTATATTTTTCTTTTCTCTTACTTCCCAATATTACCTAATTCATGCAGAGGGCAGTATCACAACAATGCCAATGAGCTACTGTAATTCTACTGTTTTAGGAAAATAAATGAGTACAAAAATTTAAAGAAAAAAACACACATCTAAATACACTATCTGAAGAGATTTAAATATTGGTACTTCACTATTCTGTTCCACGAAAACCCTCCGAACAAGATTAAGCATGATTTTTGGAAAATGGAATAAATCACTCACATTCTTCACCTCTTCTGCGGTTTTCTTTCTTCTTGTCAGCCATTTCCCCACCAAGAATTTAGAAAAACTATCCAATTCTGAATTAGAAAAAAATACCTAGTTTGATTTGAATTGAAGATCGCGATTGAAGATGTTTGGAGCTTTATTCGCAATTGAAGAATTGAAGAAATACCTAATTCGACCTGAGCTTGAATTGAAGATTGTGATTGAAGATGTTCGGAGCTCTGTTCCCAATTGAAGATGTTCAGAGCTTTGTTCTTTCTCCTATTTTGGGGGACCCGTTTTATGTTATGACATGTTTTCTCCAATAAATTACCCACAAATTTAAGGCTCCAATTTTACTACAAATTGCATTTTGGTCCCTCATCTCACCATTCGCTATGGTGAGATGGTCTCACGGGAGTTTTTCTCGCCCAAAAGAATCTCTGTGCCGAATCCTAATGTTGATCGAATTCCATCGGACTCCCCTTCACCGCTCCACATGCCGCACACGCTGCACAACTCGGTCCACGTGCCTCTCATGCTCCGTTGTGGGTTAGGGTTTTCTAAAAATTCCCTCAGTTGCCTCACCCCCCGGTCTTCTAATTTTAGTCATCAATTCTTCATTTCGAGTTGAACATCGGGTCTTCAGGTCTTCAAAATCCCTGTAATTCTAGTAAATTCTTGATTATTTTCATTTCTTCGTAGCATCTTAGGATTACAGAATTACATTATATGTGTGCAGATAATCACTCTACATTATGATAATAATTACTAGATATGCTATATGAAATATAGCCTATCCGAGATCTACCAAATCGAAATGGATAGAAAGGCTAATAATTATAGGTTTAATTCATAGCCAAGCCATAGACGAAGATAAATTTTGTAATAGTAATTTGTTGGTTATTGGGAACAACTACGTAATACCAATTTTTCTTTGTGTTCCTCTCGCATTGGTATATCGTTTTTCTAATTTAAATTCAACTTTTGTTACCCTTACTGTTGAAGTCAGCATTAAGTTGTAACACTATGTGTTTGTCCTACACTTGCACATCAAAATGATAAGGGTCACTTTCGTTTTTAATGATAAGCCCCCACCATGAACGAGATTCGAAGGAATGTATCAAGACAAGTCTCTCAGATGATTTACAACTGAAAGATCTTTATTTATTATGCAGTTACAGCTCCATATTGTACATATTTGGAATATAATAGTAATTTCTTAAGATAGGTTTTTTGAACTTTTCTTCCTACGAGGAAATTCCTTTGACTTTACAAAAAAAATTGAATAATTTATGAAACAATTCTCCCCCCACCCCCAAGGTGTTCAATCAAATGTTCGAGCTAATTACCTGATTCTTTTTCCCTTGCTCTTGGTAGGTTGGTCTAGTATACAAATGTAAGCCAAGAATATTTGTAAGTTGTTGTATGATGTTGTATAAACGTATTCTTGATGTTTACATGCATTTTTCTTCATCGAAAAATCTGGTTTTTTTTTTGCGACTTATAAGTGAATGGTGAAGCAAACATATCATACAGTTGCTCGTGTTTCTATTGGGCTCTAGAAGTTATATTTGGGGCCACAGAATATACGTCTGTTGAAATTTGGTCAACATAATTTTTCTAACATAGTTAATGTAGATACATATGATTTAAATTTTTTGCTACTACTGTTGATGTTAAAGTTCGTCTCTAGCCCTTGTTCTCAATTTTTTCTTCCGATTTTGCTCTGGTACAATAGATGCTCGATGATTTGTCCCAGTGACTGACTAATTTCTTTTCTACTCTCATGTTCATGCTCAGTATTAATATACCTCATGTAATAATTAAAAAGATGCTAACAAAGATTGAAGAACAAAATGGGAACAAAATTGAAGGATGGCATCGCAAAAAAATAATTAAATATGGCAGCAGAAATTAAATTACGATTTCAATATCAAAAAGTTATTTTGTCCTCGCTTTTCTCTCTTCTCTCTCCTCTTTCATTCCCTCTGGAATTGCTTTCTACTGTAGCGACCGGAAACGGTTACATCTCCGCCGTAAACGGCTCTCTCTCGCCTTGACGAGAGAGTTGCTCCGTTCATCAGAAATCATGGCTGATAAAGCAACAACCACAAATGCTAAATCCTTCATTGCAGCCCTTCAATCGAAAGCCTCTCCACTCCTTTCAGCCCTACCAAACAACCCAGAGATCACCCCAAAATCTGAACACCTCGGAGAACCCGCTTGTCTATACTCGGATGATGATATTCCACACTCTCGGCTCACGAACTCCCTTGTTGGTAAATTCACCAAAGGGAGATTATCCATGGAGCAGCTGGAAGGAGCTTTCAAGACGGTTGGTTTCTCTGGGAAATACCAATTGGGGTCGCTTGACTACAAGCATATACTCATCCGCTTTGAACTCCCAAACGACTATCAACGCTGCTAGATCAAAGGTCTGTGGAGCTTCAATGGAGTTCACATGAAGATCCTCAAATGGTCGCCGGACTTCTCCACACAGAAGGAATCGCCGATCGTCCCAATTTGGTGCACAATCAGGGAAGTTCCCCTTTACTATTACAATACTTCATCTATAGAGGCTATTGGAAATAGTATTGGCAATTTCATCAAAAAAGATTTAGCTACTGAAATGCTAACTAGACCATCTGCAATCAAGCTCTGTGTCGAGACAGACCTGCAAAAACCCCTAAATCATTTCATAAGATTGGGCTCTGTCTCAAACAATAGGAAATATAACATTGAATATCAGGACATACCCCTGTATTGTGAAAATTGTGCTAAATTAGGACACTCACTGAACCAATGTAGAGGTCTAATCCAGAACAACACAGCTCCACAATGGCAACCCACAGGGAACAAGTTTGAGAAGATGCCTAAAATTGTCATTGATCCACAACCTGCTAACAGCAACCATCTCAAAGACCAGTTACTGCATCAAAAAGCCACTACTAACCCTACACTGCAACCATCCTCCTACATACCCAAGCACCTGGAAACTAGCCCTAACAAGACTCACAAAGTCTATACTCAGGATGATATACAGATAGGATCCCAAAAATATATTCTCCATAAATTCTCTCACACTAATCCTCCACTTTCTCAACATAGAAATATGGCAAATAGATTTTCTGTTCTGCAGGACACAGTGGTACCCCCAGAAGCAGAAGAAGAATTGGACCATCCACCACACCAAACATTGCTAGGAGAAATGGAAGAAGAATGACCTCTCCTGGATGACATAATTACAATACCTGGGCTGGTAAATATTCAATCTCAATCAACAGGTAACATAAACACTACAGGTAAGTCCAAATCTAGGAAGAACACTTACCTGAATCAGCTAAATAAGATGATGCTAAGATCCAATACTAAAAGCCACAAATCAGGTGAACAATGACATACACCACTTCCATTAATTTTCTGGTCTAGAATCTTAGGGGCCTAGAGACTTCAATGCTTAGATTAAAACACATCATCAAACAAAAGAAATTGAGCTGCTGTGTATAATAGAGCCAATGCATGATAACAATAAATGTCACTCCTATATGGAGAAACTTAGATATTCCCATTTCTTACCTCTTCAAAATGGGAAAATATGGTTGTTTTAGAATGGTGCTCTAAATGTTGCCTTACTCTCCCAACATGAGCAATTTTTACATGTTAAAATTACCCATGTAATAACAACAATTGAAATGGATGTTGTTTTTGTCTACGGCCTTAGGAATAGGGAAGGTTGGAAGGTTCTATGGCATGAACAGAGTCACCTTCCAATTTCAAAAACTATTTTTATAGGCAATTTTAACACAATTTCTTCACTTACAGAATACAGGGGACCTTTCAACCCCAACCTAGGTAGTATAAGAGATTTCAATAATTGGATAACCTCTAAAGGAATTCAGAAAATCAATACGGTGGGAAATCTCTACACATGGACTAACTCTAGGTTGAGAAAACCCACTTTCAAAAGACTAGACAGAGGTCTTAGTACCATGCAATGGAATGCTAAATTCCCACATCTTCCATTCAAGTACTAAATAGACAATCCTCAGATCACTCCCCTCTTCTTCTACAAATCATCCACAGTCCCCTCCCAACCAAAGCCCTTCATATTTCTTAATACATGGTTCAACTTTCCAGAATTTACAGAATTGGTTAGGAATAACTGGGCCAAACCAATCCCTCACCAAGGAATGCTCAGACTTTATCTTAAACTAGTTAGGCTAAAAAAGGTAATTAAAGTTTGGAATAAAGAATCCTTTGGAAACATTGATTCCAATGTATTAGTTGCTGGAGAAAATTTAAGACTGTAGGAGATAAATTATGACTCCACAGGCACAGATGCAGAATTAATTAAACTTAATGAGAAAAAGGCACTACTAATAAGAGCTTTAAAAGAAAGAGAAAATTTTTGGAAGCAGAAATCAAGAACTAACTGGACCAAACTTGGAGATAATAACACAGAATTTTTTCATAAATTAGTTCAAGAAAAGAACTGCAAGCTACACATCTCAAAAATAAAAAATAGACAAGGTATTTGGTTGGACAATCATACTGACATACAGGATGAGGATGTATCTTTTTATTCTGACCTGCTCTCTGAACCTAATCAGCCTAACACTACCACATACTACTCCCATTTTCTCAGCCAAATTCCCACAATAATATCTCCCCGGGACAATCAGTCTTTATCTAAACCGGTTTCAGAAGAAGAATCAGAAATTGTGGTAATGAGTCTGAATAGGAATAGTAGTCCAGGCCCTGATGGTTTCACCTCAAAATTTTATGCTAAATGCTGGGATATAATCAAACAGGACCTAATAGATGCAGCAAATGACTTCCTGCTAGGCTCAGAAATACCAAGAGGAATAAGTAGCACATGGATAGCCTTAATACCCAAAAAACAGACACCCTCCTCTTTTGATGATTACAGGCCTATTAGTCTATCAAATGTTGCAAATAAAATCTGTTCTAAGGTGCTAATGGAAAGAATGAAACCATACATGGAAAACTTAATCTCCCCAAATCAGATAGCCTTCATGAAAAATAGAGACATCTCTGATAATGTACTCTACCTCCAGGAAATGATTAAGTTCTTAGACAAGAAAAATAGGGTACCAAACTGCATTTTAAAGTTAGACCTTAGAAAAGCCTTTGATAAAGTTAATTGGCAATTTCTAGAAAAGGTTCTCAGTAAATTTGGTTTCACAGGGAGTTTCTTAAATGCTGTAATGAACAACCTTTCTCAGGCTTATTTTTCTGTTCTTATAAATGGTAATCCTGTTGGATTTTTCAGAGCTACAAGGGGCATCAAACAAGGTGATCCTCTATCTCCTTTTCTCTTCAACATTTTCTCTGAAGCTTTCTCCAGAAGCTTATCTTTTATTTTCATGAATAGAAAACTCAGTTACTATCAGCTCCCCTCTGGCATTACTCCTGCATCTCATCTGAGTTATGCTGATGATACCATCATTTTCATGCAAGCCTCAAAGTCTAATCTGATCAGAATAAAAGCATTCTTAGGAACATTTGAACTAACCTCTGGGCAGAAGATAAATTTTGATAAATCTGATTTCTATGCTAGCTCAAGAGCAACAACTGCAGAGATAAATCAGATAAAATCAATTTTAGGAATGAAGAAAGGAGTCTTTCCATTTAAATACCTGGGATGTCCAATTTTCAAAGGTGGGACTCTAAATCTATATTTTGAACCTTTGTTGGAAGCAGTAGATAGAAAGCTCCTAAATTGGAAAAATAGATGGTTAAGTTTGGGAGGCAAAATGGTGCTCATTCAGTCTTGCCTTTACTCCCTCCCACGGCATATTTGGTCAGTCCTAAAGCCCCCTAAACAGATAATAAAGGCACTGGAAAAGAAAATGACAAGGTTTTTCTAGGGGGAAACAGAAGGCAAATTACACAAAGTGTGGAGGAAATGGACTGACCTGAGTACACATAGATACCAAAATGGTCTAGGATTTAGATCTGTAAGAGCTATTTGACTCATGCTCCGCCAAACTATGGTGGAAAAGCCAATTGGGTACAACCATGTGGTCAAAGGTGCTATGGGCACTTCCACAGTCCCATAAGAAGTCCCACACCTGGAAATGGATATGTAGTATTAACTCTTTTGCAGAAGAAAACTCCCTCATTATACATGGTAAAGGATTGAGCAATTGCTGGAATGCAAACTGGTGCCCAAATGGTCCTCTTTCTAAATATGTTCCACCCTCATTCCTATCACCTTTTTACTATCACACCATTGCTGACTTCATCAGGGAAAAAAGCCAGATACTGCAGCATATCTCACCTTATTTGGAATATGATACTTTTACTTTCTTGCAGGATGCACAGTCTCACACAAAGGGATGATAGACTTATATGGAAACATGAAGATACATGTATCTTCTCCTTCAAATCAGCCTATAGAGGCCTTACTCACCAATCAGGTAATTTTCTAGCCACTAGATACATCTGGAACCCCAGACTACCAAAAAAATTTTCCATTTTCACATGGAAGCTTCTGAATAATCTCCTTCCTTTTGATGATGTCTTAGTCCAATGTGGTTTTAGCTTAGCTTCGAAATGTCCTGCATGCAATCATCCTGACTCAATTGAGCATTTTTTCACTTCATGCCATCTGGCTCAAGCAGTTTGGGATCAAACTTCGGATATTCTGGGGATTCAACTGCATACATTAGACAGCCTAACTCTAAGGTTTTTTGCATATTGGAATAATACTGAACTCTCTAAGGTGCATAGAGATATCTATAGGATGTTGCCATCTCTGATATGCTGGTCATTATGGAAAGCTAGGAATGCTTTCTATTATGACAACAAAAAATTTTCACAAGCACTAATTAGTAAAGAAGTGAGAGATCTTATCTTTCTTTCTTTCTCAGCCAAACCTGCTCACTCCAATGTGTATCTTACCAGAAGCTATCCTATTTTCTCCCTAATTCCACCCCTGAGGCCACCACCTAAGCCTTCTATATCCACTATCTTTTGGAAAAAGCCGCCACAAAACAGTATAACTGTGAACATGGATGCATCCTGGTCCCCCAACATGTCCACAATTAGCCTTATAGCTAGAGACTGGACTGGTAAGCCGTGCCTAATTCAATCTTTCACTACAATTGCTAGTACGCCTCTAGAGGCTGAAATGAAGGGCATCCAGGCAGCAACTAGATGCTTCTCTAGTTTGGACCCTGGATGTTCTTATATAGTGGAATCAGATGCCATGCTTGCGGTGAACATGATAAACAATCCCAGAAATGCCAAATGGTCTCTATATGTCTTAGCTTTCCAAACCCACTCCGAGTTTGGCCAGGCTACACTAAGATATGTCTACAGGGAATGTAATGCAGTTGCTGATGCAATCTCAAAGTATAAACTGACCCACCCTTCTCAACAAAACATTAGCATCTCTAACATTCCAGCATTCATCAGGGGTCTTATCGAACTGGACAAAAATTATTTCCCTTACATTCGAACACAGAAGCATGCTGCTAAATAATAGATACTGTCGACTTTTTCTTTCTTTTTGTGCAGGGACACATCATGGATGTCAAATTCAACCGTGGACAAGGAACAACATGGAGAAATGCTGAAGGTAATGGAACTGAAGATTATGATCACCTTCACCGGTATACAGAATTATTACTAGGGTTTCGGTGGTAAGTTGCCTAGCCAAAGTTAGTGACTAACACAAGGGGTGGAGGTTGCTCACTTTGGAGACGCAACTTCCGGTACCTCTAGCATTATGCATACTACTTCTTCCTCGATCCTGGAGCATCGAGCACTCAAGCAGGGAGCCCTCGTGCCCTGGAGTCCTCGACCACTCATGCTTTGATGGCCTCGAACATTGGAGCCCTCGAGCCTTGAAGCACTCGAGCACTGGATACCTCGAAGGAAATTCACAAGTACAGAGAATTATCCTCTAGGATTTCTGTGGTAAGTTGCCTGGCCAGAGTTAGTGATTAACACAAGGGGTGGAGATCGCTCACTCTGGAAATGCAACTTCCGTTACCTCTAGCACTGTACATAGACTATTTCTTTCTTTGAGCCTGGAACATCGAGCACTCGAGCCTGGAAGCCTGGAGCCCTGGAGCATCGAACACTCGAGTCTGCAGCATCGAACACCTGAGCCTAGAGCCCACGAGCCCTGGAGTACCCCGAGCACTCATGTTTTGGATCCCTCGAGACTTGGAGTCCTCGAGCCACGGAGCCATCGCACACTGAATATCTCGACCACTCAAGCTCTCGAGTCCTGCCGCCCTCGAGACATCAGACACGCGAGCCATCGAGTCTCGAACAGAGGACACTATCCTCAGGAGGTTGATTTGGATGGGATTTACAAAGGTTGGAGGCACGCCCTCATTTAATCTTTGCCCACCAGATCACTCTCGGTGCAAAACAGAGAACGCTTGAAGGCCATAACATTCCTCTATCTCCATCTTAGGGATGTACATGGTAGAAGCAGATTTTCATTCGTGCCAGAAAGGTGCTAACAAGATCATCGGCTTCGTTTTTATTTTGTGACTTCCAAGACCTGAGACACTCTCGGCTGCATTAGGATATACTTATCATTCGACATTGGATCTTAGTTCCTTCATCAACGTTCCAGCAATTACATTAGTTCAAGACCCGAGACTCATAACTCTCGGCTGCATTTTGGAACCAACGTGAAGATGGCCCCATTTGTTAGGGGTAGAAGCGGATTTTTTATGTTTATGGGTAGTGAGTTTGTTCTCACCTCATTTTTTCGATTGTTTTATAGCCTGTGTTTTTCCAGGTTGTGTTGTGCTCCCTTTGCTCGATTAGCTTGCTTAGGGTTGGAGATTATTTTACTTAGATAAAAGGGGGGGATGGGGGAGATTTTTCCTTTAGACTTGCACTCTTCCATTCCCCCCCCCCTACCTCATTTGCGGATTTGCTCCTTAGGTTTACTAGGCAACCTAAGGTTGGATTCTTTTGTATTTGGTGGGGTCCTTTTTGGGCTCTGCTGCATGTTCCACCGTCTATACTATTTACCTATTTACTCGAACAGAGGACACTTTTGGAGCCTCGAACACTGGAGCCATCGAACTTCCGAGTCCTCGACTCGAGCTCTCGAACCAACCAACCTCGATGGGATACCTAGAAGCCCTCGAGCACTGGAGCCCTCGAGCACTAGACCCCTCGAGCACTAGACCCCTCGAGCACTGGAGCCCTCGAGCACTAGAGCCCTCGAGCACTAGACCCCTCGTGCACTGGACACCTGTCAATCAAATCGAAACTGGATAACTAGAAGTCCTCGAGCACTGCATCCTCGAGCACTCGAGCCATCAAGCATTCAAGCAATCGAGTCCTAGAATCATCGAGTCCTGGAGCTTTGTGCCCTCGAGCCTGGTGTATTGAGTACTCGAGCCTGGAGCCCTCGAGCTCAGGAGTCCTCGAGCACTAATGTTTGGGAACCATCGAGGCCTAGTGCCCTTGACTCATGAAGCCCTCGACCAACCTTGGAGACCTCGAGCACGAGCACACGAGCCCTCGAGCACTAAGGCACTCGAGACCTAGAACCATCGAGCCTTGGAACCCTCGAGCACTGGACACCTCGAACTATCAAGCCCTTGAACACTCAGGCCCTCGAGCACTGGATACACACAAGCCCTTGACCCCTTCAGCACTGGAGCCCTCGAACACTCGAGCCGTCAAACACTAAAGCAATCTAGCACTCGAGCCATTGAAATCATCAAGCATGGAGCCCTCGAGCATCAACCCCTCGAGCACTGGCTAACTCGAACCCTCGAGCCCTCTAGCCTAGGCGGCCTCGCACTCGAACCCTCGAGCCCTCGAACAACAGAGGTGTTGAGCATTCGAGCAGTCGAACCATCGAGACTCGACCCCTCCAGACCTCGACCCAGCAAATACTACTTTCTTTACATCTCATCCACTAGTCCACTAGTATTAGATCATTCTTTTGAAGGCAACAAGGTTACCTTATCGATGAAATATTCCAAAACATCATTGTACATTTTTTGGTTCTACATAGATTTGGGGAACCTAATAAATATCTCCCACCTTAGGGTGCCTTTAAAAAAAAATTAAGATTTCATTGTTCTAACTAATTTTTTTGTTAAAATCTAAATAAATTTCGTATTAAAAATGTAGTGGCCATGTAATATAATAGGGCTGCAAATTCAATAGCAAAGGCCCAATAAAATGTAGAACTCAACCCATTTCGTAAAAACTCTAAGACTAAGCTCATAAAAAATTTGTTTTGTTAAATCAAACTTTTTTACATAAATATGCGTGCAGTTTGCAGGTAAATATGATCATTTTATTGTTTACATTTAAAATGTCAAATAAAAAGTGTTTTTAACGGTGTAATATTAGAGCAAATTCTACATATTTTCTAAAAGTTTCTCTGAAATGGAGAGAGAGTTGAAGCGAATTAACCCTAAACATTGATTTCTTCTTAAACTTTCTTTTTTCCATTTCAACCATTTGAACCATAACCAAATAATATCTCTTTTCTTCTTATCATTAAAGTTTTAAATCTTCTTCAAATTAGAGTTTTACACCCTAAACCATGATTTCTTCTAAAACTTAGAGTATATTTTTTCCATTTCAGCCATTTTAACCATAACCAAAGAATACCTCTTTTCTTCTTATTATCATAGTTTAAAATCTTCTTCTAATTAGATTTTTAAATCTTAAACCATGGTTTCTTCTAAAACTTGTTTTTTTTTTCCATTTCAAGCATTTTAGCCATAACCACGGGTCTTCCTTAATTAGAGTTCTAAATTTTCTATATAATAACTCACTCTTCTTCTATCTTCTCCACTTATTTTCAAATCCTATTCTTAGAATCCACTACTTTCACTTCAATCTGCTTTCAGTTTCATTCTTCCATCATTTTAAAGTATAAAATGTATTTTTGGTAAATCAGATATTGTATGTGACTAGTTTTCTATATCTTTGCTTATTCTCTAAGTAAACCCATTGCATAAATACCGGTTGATATGATGAATGAAATTAGAACGGTTTTTCATAATTATTATACAGTTTTACATGGTATTAGCCTAATCGATTCTCTCTCTTCAATTTTTAAAACTGCAAACCCTACCCCGTAAACCCTTGTCCCTGACACACTATGGTCGCTGCCGCCAATGACAAAATTCCCACCAACACCATGGAATTACTCGATCTCGCCTCTTCCGATGGTACTCCATCCCTCAAGTTACCCGCTTTCCATTTTTGCCTTAATCTCCATAATTATTCTATATGGCGTCAGTCCATCAAGTCCGCTCTTGTGGCTTATGATTTGGACTCTTTTTTCCTCTCGAATTTGACCCCACCTGAAGTGTTGGCGCCTTCCACTGATCCTTCCAAACCGCAAGCATCCTCTCCTAATCCGGAGTTTGCATCCTAGAAAAAGAAGGATCGTTTGGTTCTCTTATGGATTCAGTTAATAATTTCCATGTCGGTGCTTCCTCATGTTGTTCATGTTGTCACCACGTCTGACGCGTAGCTTATTTTGGAACTGATGTTCCATGCTCAAACTCACACAAATTTAATGCATCTGAAGCATGAACGTTAGACTTTTCTGAAGGGCTCCCTCTCCATTCTTGAGTATGTAGAGAACAAACGCTCGTTCTCTGACTCACTTGCCGAGTGCTCTCACTTTGTGTCCAATGATGAATTTGTTGAATGCATCCTTCATGGCCTCGATGCGACGTACGCTGCGTTTCGCACTACATTTAATCTTCGTACCAGAGCAATCTCTTCCCATAAGCTTCTGGACATGTTATTGGAGGAAGAAGGCCGCATGCAAGACACACACGACAATACCCCTCAATTTGTGGCCAACACCGCCGCCCAAACCTTTGCTCCGACTTCCGACGGGTCCTCGCGGCCAGCTCTCCAATGCCATATTTGTCGATGATCTGGTCATTAAGCACTCAAATGCTAGCAGCGACTAAACACAAACTTAGTTCCCAGTTATTTGACTCTAGCAGCGTGCAAATTTTATAAATTTAATGCTTGAATGGAAAATGTAAAATATCAAATAAAAAGAATAATACCTATATATAACAATACTCTTAATAAAATTTATTTATCATAAATTGAATTTAATATTTAATATATTGTTGTTCTTTCATAAATTTTTGTGCAATTTGCATGCAGATTTAATAATTTTATTGTATACATATAAAATGTCAAATGAAAAGATTTTTTGATGGTGTAATATTAGAACAAATCCTACACATTTTTTAGAAGTTTCTCTAAAATGGAGAAAGAGCCAGAAAGAATTAACCCTAAACCATAATTTCTTCCAAAATTTTCTTTTTTCCGTTCCAACCATTTTAACCATAATTAAATAATACCTCTTTTCTTCTTATTATTAGAGTTTTAAATCTTCTTCTACTTAAAGTTACAACCCCTAAATCATGATTTCTTCTAAAGTCAGCTCATAAGTAACTGGCTGATGCGTTAACTCCACCGCATGTTTATATAAGTCCAGCAAATGCATGCAAGACCCACACACACAAAAAATATTCTCTTCATATATCTATTTGCCAAATAAAAATTTTGCGCCTCCTTTCACTCTGTATTCCTCTTCATCGTCCAAAAGCAAAAATGGAACATTTCCACGTTCGTAACATATCCAGCCCAAGGCCACATAAATCCAGCCTTACAATTTTCCAAGAGACTTCTCCGACTTGGCATACAAGTCACTTTTTCCATTTCACCCATTTTAACCATAACCAAAGAACACATCTTTTCTTCTTATTATCATAGTTTTAGATCACCTTCTAATTAGACTTTTAAACCCCAAAAATATTCGAGTTGCTCTAAGGTGATTCCGAGAAAATAGGATCTAACAACTCTTTCTCTCTCTCTTACGCTCCTTTAATGGCGGAGCCACCTATATCATATGCCCGTATTCTATCAACTCCAAACACAACCCAAGCCGATATCCCCACTGATAGGGCTACCTTCAATCCAAAGACTAGAATTGACCACCTGGGTGAACCCGGCCTCTTGTTCTCCAAAGAAGAATGCGAGAAACTTGAAGCCCCTCTGAAATGAACGCTTGTCGGAAAGTTCTCATGAAGTAGGCCTCAATTGGATAAAGTTCGCCAAGATTTTCAAACAGTGAGTTTCAAGAGCCACACAAATATTCACCTATTAGATAATCGTCAAGTTCTTATTTCATTTTCTATTCTTGATGATTACTATAGGTGTTGGATCTATAAAGTTTGGAATTTTGGTCCTTATTCATTAAGAATTTCGAAATGGACTTCCAATTTTAATCCTAGTGTTGATTCTCCTATTGTACCTGTCTAGCTTGGTTTGCCCCAACAATATTTTTATCAAGATGTTATGGTGTCAATAGGAAATCTCATAGGACATCCTGTTAAAGTTGACAAAGCCACATTGAATAGAACTAGGCCTCATGTGGCCAAAGTCTGTGTTAAATTGGATATCACTTTACCTAGAACTAAAAGAATTTGGCTTGATTATAGAGGTATTGGTTTTTGGAAATATATTGATTATGAGGGTGTTCTTGACTACTGTGCTAAATGTCTTAAACTAGTCCATTTGGATATATATAGCAAATCTGAAATTGTGTAGGATAAACCTCAAGCATGGAGACCAACTGAGAAAAAAATCCAAAACCAAGCAGAATGGAGACATTCCTTCCTTCTCAGGTATCCCTTCTAAAGATAAAACTTTGATACTTACTCATGAAGCTGTTATCCCTGTGGTGTAGGAAGTTTGGAGACCAAAGCCCAAAGATGCTAAAGAAGTCTAGGACAAAACTGATAAAAGTTCAAAAGTTATAACCTCTAAGACAGACGTTTAGGTTTCCTCTAAGCCATCACATAATTCTATAACTACATCTGCTAATGTGGCTGATTAAAATTCTCAACCTGTTAAGGATGTTTTTGCTCTTAATGTGATTACTCCTACTAATGCTGCTATGATCTCTAAGGATTTTTTTGTTCTTGATGTGATTACTTCTACTAATGCTGCTATGATTGTTTTTACTAATTCGGCTATGATCTCTAAGGAAAATGCTGCTCAAAATGGTAATTTTGTCTCAAATGCTAATATGTCTGATTATGTGGTGAACAATATTGCTGAGATTAGTAATTATGATGGTGTCACATCTACTGTTGATGATGCTTTGATGGTGTCACATCTACTGTTGATGGTGTCAAAAGCATAAGAGTAGATAATATGATATCTTCTGCAGCTGTGATTCAGTCCTCAAATGATAATAAGTCTTTTGCTAAAAAGATATCTGAGATCTCTGAACCACTAAACAATCAAATGGTGCCTTCTATTAATCATGATCTTATAGTTAGGGATAATCGGAATGAAAACTTTATTGAAATAAATGCTATAATATCTTCTTTACTCTCTTTTGGATCAAAATCCAAGAAGAAGATAAGCTTTAATGAATTTTTTAACACTGATATGGATCTAAAAACTGGGTATAACTCAGAACTTGAGACCATAAATGAGTTGACTATAACCCAATGACAAGGTTCTTTTATATCAGACATGGTTGCTTCCCAGAACAGATTTAATGCATTGCTAAAACAACCTGCTGAGGATAAAAACAATGCTCCTAAATCTCAAACTAAGAAGTATAGTCAAAAAGACTATTCTTCCACTCCTAAAACTGTTTTTACCAGATCCTCAATGTCTTCTAAACATTAGTTTTTAATGGATTAAAACCTTTGTATATGGAATGTTACAGGAATAGGAAATCAAGCTTCTAAAATCAGAGTAAAAGATATTAAAAATAGGCATAAGATTGCCTTCTTTGTTTTAACTGAACTAATTCTGGAAGATTCCCAAATTTCAAAAACTGCTTTTGATTTGGGATATGAAAACTTCTTCTCAGTTTGTTTTGGGATGACTGTATCAAGAATGATATAGTTAAAACACAAAATCAATACATCATAACTAAAATTGAACATTCTGCCCTCAACAAGAAATTTCATATTGCTTTTGTGTATGCAAAACACTCACAAAAAGCAAAAATCTAAACTATGGGATGCTTTGCTATCATATAAAGATATCCCTTTGTTAGCTATTGGTGACCCTAATGTTATTGAAGATCAGTCTAGATATCTTGGTCAATTAACCCCTAAGCCATCTGTAATGGTTGATTTTAAAATTTAAATCTTCTGGCAATTTCACAACTTTACCAACCTTGGGTAGCTTATTCACATGGACTGGAATAAGGTCAAAGGGGAGAGTGTGGAAAATACTTGACAGAGGTATTGCAAATACTCTCTGGTTAAATGACTTTCCTACTTCACATATAAATGTGACAGCTAGAAAACAGTCTAACCATTCCCCTTTAATCTTACACATCAAATCTCGAAACTTGTTTTCAGGTCCTAAACCTTTCAGGTTCAAAATTACTGGATTAGCCATCCAACTTTCATGTCCTTAATTCAGGAATCCTGCAAAGTTAACTCTGATCTTTGTGGCATGGAAAGGTTCATTTTGAAAATAAAAAATACCAAACAAGCTTTATAAATATGGAATAAGAACATTTTTGGTAATATTTTTGACAAAGTCAAAACTTGTGAAGAAAATTTTTTAGAAGCTAAACAAGATTTGCAATCTTTGGAAACCGATACTAATCTTATTGCTTATAATAAAGCTAAAGCTGAATTAATCCTAGCTTTATCACAGCAAGAAACATTCTGGAAACAAAAGTCTAGAATTAAATGGTTAAAAAATGGTGATTCTAATTATAAATTCTTCCATAATTCAGTCAAAGCTAAACATTCTAAGCAATACATTGCATCTATCAAAGATTCTCAAGGAAATTGGTTAACTGATAAAAAAGAAATAGGCCAAGAAGTTGTGGACTTCTTCTCACAACTTCTTACTAAAGAAAATGAGGAGCCTTCTGGTATTAACACAACCCAGTTAGTTGAAATTATACCTCAAATGGTATTTGATGAAATGAATCATAATCTACAAAAAAAAAAGTTACACTAGAAGAATTATCTGAGGTTCTAGCTTCAATGGATTGTGATTCAGCTCCTGGTCCTGATGGTTTCTCGGGAAAATTCTTTAAAACTTGTTGGGAAATAATTAAAAATGATCTTTTATCAGTTGTACATGGTTTCATGACTGGTAAATCCATTCCAAAAGCAATCTCTTCAGCTCTCATAACTCTGATCCCTAAAAAAGAAATCACATTCTCTTTCAAAGACTAAAGACCAATAAACCTCTGTAATTTTGTGAATAAATTTTTTCAAAGTTAATAAGTCTCAGACTAAAACCTATCATGCCTTATCTTATTTCACCCAAACAATGTGCTTTTGTAGAAGGTAGAGAACTGGCAGATAACGTTTTGCTAATGCAGGAAATCACAAATTTTCTAATTCAATACACAGAGGTTTTTATATCATATTCAAATTGGATATGATGAAGGCCTTTGATAGGGTATCCTTGTAGGTTTTAAACTGTCTTCTTATCAAAATGGGGTTTAAAAACTCTTTGGTTAACCTAATACTGGGAAACATTAAAGCTGCACACTTTTCCATCCTAGTTAATAGTAGCTCAAATGACTTCTTTAAATCCAGGGTCTTAAACAAGGGGATCCTTTATCCCCCTATTTGTTTATCCTCTTGTCAGAAGTATTTTCAAGAAATCTGAATTTTCTATTTCAATATGAAAATATTAATTTCTTCAAACTGCCTCCCTCCATCAAAACAGTAACTCATTTAGCATTTGCAGATGATAGTGCTATTTTCATTAAGTACTTAAAGAATGGTCTAAAAACTCATCTTTCATTTCTTAAGTACTTCAAAATGGCTACTGGACAGAAAGTAAACTTCGAGAAATCAAACTTTATCTCTCCAAATTTGCAACTCCTAGAGTCAAGAATGAGATCTTATCTCAAACTGGGATGATAGAAGGTACTTTTCCCTTTAAATACTTGGGATGCCTGAATTATTTAGGAAGAAACAAGAACATCTATTATCAAAACTTAGTAGAATCAGTTTCTTCCAAAATAACCAAATGACAGAATTAACTTTTGAATCAAGCAAGAAAGTTAATACTAATAAAACACGTACTGTCGGCAATCTCTCTACATTTGTAACAGCACTCAAACCAACAAAGGGCATCTTAGACAAGATTCATACTATTTTGGCTAAGTTTTTCTGGAATATTTTTTAAAATTACATAGGGAGTAAAAAGGTTTGGAAAGGTTATCCTAAATTATACCACCCTAAATCTGAAAATGGGCTAGGATTCAAAAATCTTCATACCATGTTTCAAAGCTTCTCTTTAAAACTATGGTGGAACTTCAACAAGGTAAATCTTTATGGTCCCAAGTCATGTGGTCTATTCCAGATCATCTAAAATTTTCAAAAACATGGAAAAGAATCATTGAAGTTTCTGATTTGGCTATGACAAATTCCAAACTGCAAATAGGAAAAGGTGAAGTTTCTTTTTGGGATACTAACTGGTCTGATTATGGACCCTTATCTCAATTATGAAATCCTAATCATCCTTTACATTTTCCAGATGCTTCTATTAATGAGTTCATTGGAAATCAGTCTGATTTTGTGGAATGTGTTGGTATTGGTTTACCATCTCAAATCATAAAATTTCTCAAAAGTAATATGATTTCCTTTCCAGAGTACAATGATGTACTGATCTGGAAACCTGCTAAAAATGGAATATTGTATGTTAAAACAGCATATGAACTCATTAGGTCTAAAAGGAATATTATTCCTTCATTCAGGTTCTTATGATCTAAATTCTTGCCAAGAAAATCAGTGTCTTCAATTGGAAACTTCTCAACAGACTTGTGGCCTTACCTGATGTGTTAGAAGGATTTAACCTTCATCTTCTATCAAAATGCTACTTTTGTGAAAATTATTATGAGGACATACATCCTATTTTTAACTCTTGCAGCTTTACTGTTAATATATGGAGTACTCTAAACATAATTTTCAACATTCAAGATTCTAGTTTTAATACTCTTTGGGGTAGATTCTTTTTCTATTGGAATGTAACTCACAAATCCTCTGATCTTTTGAATCTAATCAGAATCATCCCTTGTATTGTGGTCTGGTTTATATGGTGTGCTAGAAATAAACACTTTTTTGAGTCCATTAAACCTAACACTCTACTTCTGATAAAAAACATTCTCTCTCGATTCCAAGACATCTTTTATGCTCATAAAATGAGATATAAATGGAGTATGATTGGATTCCTAGTGTTTTTGAGCTCCGATGTTGTTGGCAGAAACATAAACAACAAAGAGAAAGTCATTTAGTGGAAGTTACTATATTTAAACTTAATACTGATGGATCAGTTCTTGAAAATGGAGAGTCTGGGGCTGGTGCTATTATAAGAAACTCACAAGGCATGTTGCTTATTACAGCATCCAAAACTCTTGGTCATTGCTCATCTCTGCAGGCATAAATGGAAGGTTTTAAATTAGGGCTAGAATTGGCAATCCAAAATGGTTGCTCTTTTATTGACATTGAGTGTGATTCTCTTTTGCTAGTAAATATGGTTAGGAAAGAATATCAGGTTCCATGGAAGTACATATCTGTGATCATGGAAATATGGAAAATGATAGCTCAAATCAAGGGTTCAA
This sequence comes from Rubia yunnanensis, assembly GCA_037428765.1. Classification (NCBI taxonomy): domain Eukaryota; kingdom Viridiplantae; phylum Streptophyta; class Magnoliopsida; order Gentianales; family Rubiaceae; genus Rubia; species Rubia yunnanensis. The sequence continues at coordinate 40,301,283 of CM075068.1, forward strand.
TTTCCCATATTTTCAGAGAGGGAAACAGTGTGGCTGGCAGTCTTGCAACAGGTGCAAGCTGGAATAGGGTGAGCTCGTCTTTTAATTTTGTTAGTTTGCCTCGCAACATTAGAGGTTTGATTCACCTAGATGCTATTTTTTTTCCTTACATTAGGACTTCATGATTGATTTCTCTATGATTATTGTTAGCTATTTTGGGAAAGATTACTGCTCTTTATCTTCTGGTTTTGCAGGTCTTCAAGCTTGGATATGGATGCTACTTAAATGCTTCATAGAGTTAGAGGCTACTCAAGATGGGAGCTGTATTTCAGACCATCTGAATGTTTGTTCAAGAGTTCCAACTGAAGGCACTCTTGAACCAAGAGCAACAAAGCTGCTATGGCAGCAAACTAAGGCTGGAACTCTTTTTTGGCTGTTGTTCTCATTTTGATTTCTTAGTAAAGCTCTTCTGGGGAAGAGATTTGCGAGGGGAAAACCATCTCCTTTTGTCAACACATTGGCGTGGAGGCAAAAAAGTGGGAGGCCATAATAGGTCTCGAAATGGGATTAGATTCATAACCTTTGTTGACGTGGGGCTGTAGACAAAGGTTGGAAACATCTATTCGTGTTTAGCTATTCCACGTTTGTTATTAGCTGCCCATAGTCTACTTAAAATGCATCTTTGTACTCTCATCGTTATTTTGGGTCTGAGGAGCCTAATATGTACCCCCTCACTTTGGTGAGTTTTCTTCTTCTTTTTTAAATACAGCACCCACGGAATACCATAGATGAGCACTAAATATATGTAGAACGTGCATTGCAATACTATTATTTTTACATATAATATTTACATAATAATCCACAATCTCACGTAAGAACAAACATCTTTTTAATTTAAAATGAACAAAATATCTTTGAGAATGTGGTGCTCATTATACGGGATACTATATAATTTACCTTGCATTAATTATCTGGAGTTTGAATTTTATGCATTCTATTAACTTCTGATACCTTTAATGAAACTCTTGTTTCATAACTTTCTTTTGGCATTACTTTTGTAAGGATTGAACATTTCTAGGTATAAAATGCAGAAAACAGAAAGCATGAATCAGTTTTTTTGGGGGGGTAAAACATGCACTTAAATTATTAAAATATCCCTGATTACATGTTTTGCTAGGTTATGTGCATTCATTACAACATCTCTATGCACTTTGATGACATGAATATTATGGAAAACCATAGCTAGCATTAAGATGCTTCTAACTAAACTTTTTAGACCCGGTGGAACCGATAGATACTCGCTGGTATGGTTGAAGACCATTTCGCAGTCTTTGCGAATGCATATTTGAGTGGCACCCATATGACTAGCATGTATCATAGCTTCGTAAATGGCTATGATTTTTGCTTGTGCTAGCAAAGCCACATGTATTATGCGATAACCTCGGTAGGAGGTTGAAATATCTGAACCTTGTGCAACACACCATGCAGCTACTACCTTACTATCCTGTTTTCGAAATGCGGCATCTGTAGTGAAGCACATCCAATCCTCATATACCTGGTTGTTATGATTACCCTCTGCGTACCAAAGAAGTCGCATGTCTCCCACTTGTTCCACCTTTGTGTTTTCCCTATGAGTCTGATTCGCCATGTCTTCCAGCTCCACATGTGATGAGCTCGAGTTAGCTAAAACTGTGTGACATGATTCCACACTGCTAGCGTTGTCCTCATAGGTAGCCCTGATAATTGCTAGAATCATATCAGCTAATGGCTTCTGTTGTTCAATTTTTGCTTATTTCTTGCATACCAAATCGCCCATATTATAATGCATGTCAGGTTTACATCCTTCTTTTCTGGTGCAGTCTTGAACCATTAACGAAGCCACGATTCCAAATTGAGTGGGGTTCCTTGACCAAAATCAAACCCCAGTCTAGATATTCTCCATATCCTACGTGCGATCTCACACTTTATGATCATATGGGACACCGTTTCAACCTTTTGATGACACATTTGACAATATGGTGAGACCTCCATATTTCTCAATCTAAGAGCAGGTCCAGTTGGTACAACATTCATTACCAACCTCCATACGAGGAATTTTACTTTCTCCGGTTTGTTCAAATGCCATAATGTCTTCCACAGATGTTGTGTTTCCTTCATATTGGCGGCGAAAGTTGAAGATGATGGGTTCTGGCCAGACACCTTGTTCTATGCCTCATGATATCCACTTTTGACGGTGTATTTCCCGATTGATTCCATGTCCTAGAACTGAAAAATCCCTCATTCCCGATGAATTATATGGAATATGTGTTGACAATTTCTGAACTAAAGAAGAGTCTCAAAAGAGGCATTCGCCACTGCTGATTACTATCGATCAGATCACACACCTTGAAGTCCAATTGTGGAAGGAGTTGATTTTCATACCTGATTGGATTCCTCTGATGTGGAATTCACTCCTCCTTAATGCTAATCTCATGTCCATTGACTACCTGCCATTTTAGGCCGCTGACAACGAGATCCCTTCCTCCACATTATGCCTCTCCAGCCTCATATTGAGCCCTGTTTCAGTTTGACCTTGCAAAAATCATATTTGCTGCAGTACTTAGAAAGGAAGAACTTAGAGAAAAATGATTGTTTATCTGTAACCAACTTCCATGCTAGCTTTCCTAACAAAGCCTGGTGCTTAGTGGTGCGCATTCGTAGTCCTCCTTGTCACTTTGATTGGCACATCGTTGACCATGACTTCCAGTGTATTCCCATCCCCTCTGTATCTCCTGCCCAGATGAAACGTGCAAGATGGCTATCAATTTTCCTAGCCACCGTAGACGGTATACAAAAAGTACTCAGTGTGTACAGGATTGTTGATGCTAGCACGTGTTTGGACAGGGTGATTCTCCCCATGATCGAAATATCCCCAGTTTTCCATACAGATTTTTTTGCCTTAACTCTTTGGATTAACTTACTGAACATACCAACTTTAGGGCCAGTGAAATCCATATCATGTCCAAGGAACTTATCCTTAAGTAAGTCTGAATATTTTGAATGTCTGTGGGAGGCCGTCGACGTACCTCTCAAAGTTAATATTTATAAGCCCTAAATGCTTACTATCTACAACTAAGTAGATAGCGGCAAGTCAGGGTCGTCCATGAAGAAGAGGGATCTTCCTAAGCATTTAGGCACAAAAGGTTGATATTAGGCTAGGAGTAGACATATATACATACATATAAAAGCATGTAAATGGGGGGGTGGATGGTTTGTGGTCCTAAGTTATGAAATTAAAAAGACAAGATAACTAGCAAAGTCAAGTAACTAGGCTAATCATCAAACAAAACTAAGAAAAAGGGGTTTAAAACTACAAAGATAAAGCCTTGGGGGCAATTGATATCCACTTCCAAATCTAATGTAGATCATTGAACCATTCACTCATTCTATCACATTCATTACTTAACTTAACATTAACATACTTATCTAGCAAGAATCACATCATATTTTTCACAAGAAGTTCTAAGTTCATGCTCATAGATTTTCATGCAAAGGAGCTAAGGAATTTGTCACTTTCCTAACACCCGAACATTTCAATCATAAGAACACTTCCTATTCTCAAACAACCCATGGCATAAATGAAGTGAAACATACCATCAAGAATACATAAATGTCAAATAACAAAGGCTTCAAGAACGAGTGAAACAATCTATTCAATACTTCAACTACTTGTTGTGAAGATAAATCTTCCATCCTTCTTAGGTAGTAGTTTGCAAGAGTGAATTCGACATCTCTTGTCAAACCTCACCAATGACTCCCTTATTACTAAGAGTATCCCATTGATGGCATTTAGCACGAAAATCTAACCAAACCTAAATCCCAATATCATAAATCTAATTACGTCTCAATATCATAAATCCCAAAATAAAAGCTCATATGAGAATTTTTCACACACACAACCTCAATCCTAAATCTAACCAAACCTACCACTTATCAATTCACTACCCATAAAAATGTTTCAAAGTCCCGAATTGATATTCCCAAAGTCCAATGACACAAAATGAAGTTAAAACCATTTAAGAGGTTTAAGCACATACTTCACCTAATGCCAATATATCAACCAAAATCCAATGACATAAAATGAAGCTAAAACCAAATAGGAGGTTCAAACACATGCTTCACCTAATGCCAATATATCAACCAAAAACGAAGTATAAAGGGATCAAGAATTTCATAACCATACTTCGTTCCCTAACCCACTAAGTTACCCAATCCCAAGAGGTCTCTAGATGTTGAGCTACCCGATCCATCCATGTGACAACCGTAACCTTATGACTCCAACGCCGGCAAATGAGTGAAATCATAGCATTTTCCTTTCTCTCTTTTTCTCTCATTTTGCCTAGGAGATCTTTCGAGTTTTCATCCTAACCACACATCATGTTTCTTCAGCTCACCTCTCACCTTTTTCCGCACCATTTAGCCTCTAATTTTTTCCTAGGCTGCCCTTTCGGGTTTTCGACCTATCCGGGCCCCCAATGTTGCCTAAGTTGCCCTCTTGAGTTTTCAACTTAGCGGGTTTTTTTTTCAATATATATTTTTTTTCATTTTGTCATGTTTTTCCAATCAAAAGTAGCAAAAAGCATTCCAAAACAAGCTAGCATGCATGTGATTCCTCTAACCCCTCCCCGCACTTAAAACATTACATTGCCCTCAATGTAAACATGTAAGGCAAGAACAATAAAACTCAAAGAAAGGGGTAGAGTGACACCCGTTTCTCCGCGTATTCGCCGGTGATATGGCGCAATCCCATATTCTTGTATAGAATCAGCCCCGCCATTGGTTTCGGAGCCAAAAGGGGGAGAAAAGATGCCGTAGAAGGACTCACCCCTCGAGAAAAGCATTGTCTCCGTGGTGCCGTTTGATCAAGACCAACACCACAAAGAACAACATTAAACTCACAAGTACATAAGGATTTGTAATACTAGGTTTAGCATAGAGAATTAATAACCATAGTATTCTCAAAGAACAACCAATCCACCCTCAACCACCACTATAAGATTATTCATTAAAAATATCCAACATATATCGACATATATACAAGCATCATTATAGGATATGCGCTTATGCTCACAATGATGTAGTCAGCATACTACAATCAACAAAGGTACTATAAAGATGCAAGAATGTTCATATGCCAATATATGTAGGATGGTGGAGGAATGAGCGGGTATGTGGTGGTTCTTGGGAGTGTTGGGTGGAGAAGAAGGAAGAATCATGCAATGTTTAAGAACAGATGAAAACTTGGATTTTCCATCGCGACTCGTGACTGAACTGGTCGCGACTCACGATGCTTCGTCGCTACTCGCGATGGGACCATCGCGACTCGCGAAAAGTTGAGACCGGGAGCAGATTTTTAGCAAAATATTTCTGATCTCGTCGCGACTCGCGATGGCCCATTGCGAGGCCGTCGCGACTCACGGAAAGTTAGTGCTGGGAGTGAATTTTTCTCCCCTGTTCATCGCGACTCGTAACGTACCCATCGCAACTCGCGACGGCAAGGCATCCCAGCACTTAGGATTTTTCTTTACTTACCAACCGTCCAAGCTTTCTTCCCTTGTTCATTGATCTCATTCCTTCATCACCTCCACTGCAATGCACTTCACTTTGCTACAAAATCACAGAAAAACACACCATAAAAAGAACAAGACAAAACAACAAAAACTAAGCAACAAAACTAAAATAAAGGCCGAATTTATTTGCGTCGTCGGCACGACAAAGCTCCGTATATTTTAGGTCATCGGCACGACCCTAATGTTATCCATATGGTGAAGGCTTGAACCTCTTCACCATGAGCTTCCAAAAGTAGAGAGGTAGGGGTACAAAACTTTCAAGAGGAAATTTTTGTTGAGGTGGAGAAGGTTTGAAGGGAGTTGAGAGGTTAGGAGGCTTGGGATAATCTTTCGGCTCCTCTCTCGTCTCCCTCAAAACTTCCAAAAATGATAGAGTTGGTTCATTAGGTGGGAGAAGGGGTGACGATGCTAATGAATGTAGCACGATCACCTCTTCCTCCATTTTTCTATCCTCAACAACCAACTCCTCATCCCCTTCGAACTCAAAATCATTTCCCACGGTGACCTCACTCACTGAATCCTCGAGTTCGATTTGGGATGGTGTATTTTTGGAATCACGAGCTTCCATTCAGGCCAACGCTTCTAATATACTCCTCACATGCCCCTCAATAGCCTCAACACTAGAGGAGAGCCTGGTGTCCGGCTCCTCACTAGTAAAGGAGTTCAAGTTTGCTATTGTATTCATGACTTCCTCACGTGTCAAACTTGAACTTCCATGTTGGGCTTGGTTTTGGGGTACGCTATAAGGTGGTGATGGCCAACTATTTTGCTCGTATTGTTGGTTTTCTGGCTCATTCTCATACCACCAATCTGGGTTACCACTCCATTCCGGATTGTAAGGATTGTGGTAAGGAAACCATTCTTGAGCTTCTTGCCCTTGAAAACCAACATCTCCTACCTCTTGGTAGCACTCTTCATAATATCCTTGGTTTTGGAAACCAAGGGTTCTTTCTCCCTTATAGTGCTCTCCCCACAACAAATAGCAAGACTCGGTAGGATGGTCGGAATGACAATTCCTACAAAACCTTGCTTGTTGAGCCTCTCTTCTCATCATGAGTTCCCTCAAGGTGAGACGCTCCATTTTTAAAATTTTTTTTTTTCAAAAGTCCGAAATCATATTGCAAGTGTTCTCGATAAAAGCTCACCAAGAACTCAAGCAATACCTACTCCGAACAAAAACAACCACCAAGGAGTGAAAAATTAAAAAAAAACTAGCTAATATGCAACTAAATACACCTAAATACTTAAGAATAAACGCCTCTTCCCCGGCAGCGGCACCAAAATGTGGGAGCTGAAACCCCAAAAGTTGACAAACAACATCAACAGAAAGTCACGAATGACAATCCGGATGATCAAAACCAAGTTTATTTAACATCGTCGGCACGACTTACTTCCATCCTTAGAGCTTGCTCACAAACCGGATCGAGGAGATTAACGTCCTCTCCTTTTTCCGGTACAAAAGTCTCGTGGTAAGGTTTCAAACGTTGTCCATTAACCTTGAAGGTATTGGACTTAACTCGATCTATAATCTCCACCGCACCATGCGGGAATACCTTAACCACCTCAAAAGGACCGATCCTCGGGACCTTAACTTACCTGGGAATAGGCGAAGGCGAGATTGAAATAGGAGGACCTTTTGACCAACGTCAAAATCCTTCCTGATGATCATCTTGTCGTGCCACGCCTTTGTCTTTTCTTTGTAGATCTCGGCGTTCTCATAGGACTCCCTCCGGATCTCATCCAGTTCATCCAATTGTAACTTCCTCTGCAAACCGGCTTCATCTACATCAAGATTAAACTCTTTGACCGCCCAGTAAGCCTTGTGCTGAATTTCCACCGGTAGATGACAGGGTTTATCAAACACTAACCGGTATGGGGACATACCAATTGGTGTCTTGTAAGCCGTCCTATATGCCTGCAAGGCATCATTCAACCGAGAACTCCAATCCTTCCGGTTAGGGTTAACCATTTTTTGAAGAATGGACTTGATTTCCCGATTGGAAACTTCGGCTTGCCCGTTGGTTTGTGGGTGATAGGCGGTGAATGTCTTGTGAGTGACGCCATACTTCTTTAAGAGTGCCGCTATGGTCCGATTGCAAAAATGGGTGCCCCGGTCACTAATCAAGGCTCGGGGTACCCCAAACCTAGAAAAGATGTTATCTTTCCAGAATTCTGCAACCACTTTAGAATCGTCAGTCCTAGTGGGTTTTGCTTCAGCCCACTTCGATACATAATCAACAGCAAGAAGAATGTACGTAAAGCCATAAGAACTAGGGAAAGGCCCCATAAAGTCAATACCCCAAACATCAAAGATTTCACAATACAAAATAGGTCTTTGGGGCATTTCATTCCTAGTGGAGATATTTCCTACTCTCTGGCATTCATCACAAGATTTTCAAAAGGTGTATGCATTCTTATTCAACGTAGGCCAATAAAACCCACTCTCTAAAAATTTTCTAGCGGTTCTCTTTGCTCCAAAATGACCGCCACATGCATGAGAATGACAAAATTCAAGAATTGAGTGTACTTCACTATCAGGGGTACATCTCCTAACAACTTGATCCGCACAATGTCTCCACAAAAAGGGATCATCCCACACATAATACTTAGCATCACTCTTTAATTTATCCTTTTGGGCCTTAGAAAAATGAGGAGGGAACTTACCGGCAACAAGAAAATTTACAATGTCGGCATACCACGGTTGGAGATCCCTAATGGTGAACAATTGTTCATCGGGGAATTCCTCCCGTAGTTGCTCCTTCATCGCGGGGCTTGACTCAATGTCTTCCCCCGGAGTCAACCAGCTCAAATGATCTGCCACAAGGTTTTCCGCACCTTTCTTGTCCCGCACCTACAACTCGAATTCGCTCAAAAGCAGGATCCACCTAATCAATCTTGGCTTGGCCTCTTTCTTCGTCATTAAATTACAAAGCGCTGCATGGTCAGTGTACACAATAACTTTTGTACCAAGCAAGTAAGATCAAAATTTTTCTAAAGAGAATACCAATGCTAGCAACTCCTTTTCAGTGGTGGACTAGTTCCTTTGGGCTTCATTTAGGGACATGGATGCGTAGTAGATGGCGTGAGGCGCTCTCCCCACCCTTTGACCAAGAACAGCTCCAACGGCGTAGTCACTCGCATCGTACATTATCTCAAAAGGCAACGACCAATCCGGGGGTTGTATGATAGGGGCCGAGACTAACCTTCCCTTCAATGTATTGAAGGCCCCTTTACACCCCTCATCCATCACAAATTCCACCTCCTTTTGCAACAACTTGCATAGAGGAGATGCTATCTTTGAGATGTCCTTGATGAACCGGCGATAGAATCCTACATGGCCAAGAAAAGAGCGCACTTCGTGCACATTAGTAGGATAAGGCAAAGTTTGAATCGTGTCTATCTTTGCCTTGTCAACCTCAATACCCTTAGAGGAGACAACATGGCCTAAGACAATACCTCTCTCTACCATAAAGTGACATTTCTCAGAATTTAGCACCAGATTAGTTTCAATGCAACGTTTAAGAACTTGCGCTAAATTTGCTAAACAATTGTCAAAGGAATTACCATGAATAGTGAAATCATCCATAAACACCTCGACAAAATTTTCAACAAATTCTGAGAAAATGCTTACCATACACCTTTGGAAAGTTGCGGGGGCATTACATAATCCGAAAGGCATGCGTCGGTAAGCAAACATACCAAAGGGGCACGTGAAGGTGGTCTTCTCTTGGTCTTCCGGGGCGATAGCCACTTGAAAATACCCCGAGTACCCATCCAAAAAGAAATAGAGGGGTGGCTTGCTAACCTCTCAAGCATTTGATCAATGAATGGCAATAGGAAGTGATCCTTCCAGGTTTCCGCATTCAATCTCCGGCAGTCAATGCAAACTCGCCATCCATTTTAAACTCGGGTGGGCACCATTTCACCCTTCTCATTTTCAACTACCATCATTCCACTCTTCTTGGGTACCACCTGAGTTGGGCTCACCCATTTGCTATCCGAGATTGGATATATCATGCCCGCTTGAAGCAACTTGAGGATTTCTACCTTCACCACATCCATCATAGGCGGGTTCAAACGGCATTGGGGTTGTCGGATGGGTCTCGCATCTTCTTCCAACAAGATTTTGTGCATACAAGTGGATGGACTTATGCCTTTGATGTCGGTAATAGTCCATCCAATTGCTTCCTTGTTCTCCCGCAACACCACCATCAACTTTTCTTCTTGCTCCTTGGTGAGCTTGCTCGAAATGATAACCGGAAGCGTCTCCCCTTCCCCAAGAAATGCATACTTGAGGTCATTTGGCAAAGGTTTAAGGACAAGCACTGGGGCTTTCACAAGTGAGGGGAGGAATTCTGGTTCCTCAGGTTCCTTTAGGAGTAGAGGAGGAGGTTTTGAGACACTCGGTCTCATTTCTTCAAGCAGGTTCAAATCCTCAAAGCTCTCCTTCAAGTTAGTGCTCATAGAGTATACATTGTGGGCATCATCAATATCACATTGCAAAGCAACTAACAAAGAATCTTCACCACTTAGTTCAAAAACATCTTGCACAACTTCTTTAACAACATCTAGGGCATGGCAGGCATGTTCTTCACTAGGATACTTCATAGAGTCATTTATGTTAAACTCTACTTTTATTCCATCAAACTCCATGGTGAGGGTACCCTTATGCACATCAATCATTGTCCTAGATGTTTTCAAAAATGGCCTCCCCAACAAAATCGGGGCGGAATGTTTATCATGCTCCATGTCAAAGACATAAAAATCCGTGGGGAAAACTAAGGAATCCACTTTAACCAACACATCCTCGACAATACCCTTAGGGTATGCACTAGAACGATCGGCCAATTGGATTACCACCCCGGTTTTGTGCAATGTACCCAAGTTGAGGTTTTCATACAAAGAGTAAGGAATCACATTTATGGTTGCACCTAAATCAAGCATAGCTTTTTCAAAATGTGTATTTCCTATTATGCACGGGATCATGAACATGCCGGGATCACTACATTTAGGAGGTAGCTCTTTTTGACACAAAGCGGAAACATGCTCACTTTTTCCATTTTTCAACTTATTCTTGGCCCTTTGTTTTCTATTCACAACACAGAATTCCTTAAGAAATTTAGCATATCTAGGAATTTGTTCAATGGCATTCAAGAGTGGAATGTTTACCTCACATCTACGAAAGACTTCGTAGATGTCCTTGTTGTCCTCCTTCCTCCTTTGGTCTTTTAAGGCTTCCGAAAATGGGGGTTCCGGCACATATGGAGGGATCTCCACCATCTTTGCTCTTTTGTGTGGAGGAGATGAAGGTTCCAGGATGGAGGTTGACTTCGGTCTCGGTGGCAATGTCTCCAACTCAATTTCTTCTTCCTTGCCCTTGTTGGCTAACTCTTTGGTATTCTTCTCACGAGCTTCTCCCTTCTCAACTTCTTTTTCAAACACCTCAATCCTCTTGGGCTCCTCTTCAACAACTTCATAACCCGGTGGAATACCGACCTCTCTACCACTCCTCAAAGCGATAGCACTTGCATTTTGCCTAGGATTGATTTCCGGTTGAGAGGGTAGTTTACCCTTTTCCCGAGCTTCCATCTGGTTCACCATTTGGGCTATTTGGCTCACTTGGGTTTCCAAGTTCTTGATGCTTACTTTAGCCTCATCTTGAAATTTTTTGCTTTTTTCTGCGCTCATGCCCAACCGGTGAATGGCTTGCAACACCTCATCCTTGGATAGCCCCGAGCCCTCCCCTTGGTCTCGGGGTTTGTCTTGGAGCCTTTGGAATTATTGTTGAGGTGGCCTATATTGTTGTTGAGGGGGCCGGTATGGTTGAGAGTTGTAGCTTCCTTGAGGGTTCCCATACCGAAGGTTCGGGTTATCACGATTTTCCGAATTGTATGACCGGTTTTGGTACCCTGGATACCCTTGGTAGCCTTGGTTGCCTTGATATCCTTGATTCCCGTGATACCCCATGGCACTCACTTCTTCAACATAGTCTTCTTGCAAGGTGGGGCAAGTGTCCGTAGGGTGCGCCATGTAGCAAATTTCACATGATTTAACCTGTGGCGCATTTCCTCCAGGCTTTGTCATCAAAGTTTTCACCATGGATGTGAGGGCCAAAACTTGATCCTCTAGCTTCCCACTATTGGAAAAATCACTCGTGGGCATCGGGTTTCTCCTTCTCAAATTGGCCCTTGAGCTAAAGTTTCAGGATTCTTCCGCTAGCTCCTCGTACAATTGCATGGCCTCGGCGGATGTTTTGTTCCCAAGGGTGCCACCACAAGAACTTCTAACCAACCTTTGGTCCTCATCAAGAAGGCCATTATAGAAGTAATACACCAAATCTCCCTCCGAATAACCATGGTAGGGGCAACTTGCAAGGAGCTTCTTGAACCTCTCCCAATAGTCGAAGAGAGACTCTTCATGCCACTAAAGAATATTGCTTATGTCCTTCTTCAAGGCGGCGGACCTCGAGGCCGGGAAGTACTTGGCTAGAAACTTTGTTTTCATATCAAGCCAACTCTTGATGCTCTTGGGCTGTAGGTAGTGGAGCTAATCTCTTTCACCATCCCTCAGTGTGAAAAGGAATGCCTTCAATTTATAAAAATCTGCATCCACTCCATGGGGGACCGTACCACCACACAAGAAGTGAAACTCGGTGAGGTGCTTGTTGGCATTCTCCCCTTGCCTACCAAGGAAGGCGGGTAGCATGTTGATGAACCCGGTCTTTAGCTCAAAATGCCCATTTGGTCCAACCACGGGGTACTCGATACACATCGGTTGTTGATTGAGGTTGGGAGCAATGACGTCTCTCAACAAGGGTTGCCCCAAGGGGATCTCTCTTTGGGGGAAAGGAGGATGGCGAGGTTCCCCTCTCGGATGCTCATCTTCGTGCTCGATTTGATGCTCCATTGATGAAGATGTATCCGCAAAATGGTCACTAGGAGGGGTGTTATTCACACTTTCCAAAGAAAGCCTCCTAGCCCGTCTCAAATTCAACTCCAACTCGGGGTCGTAGTGTAAGGGTTCTTGGGAAGAGGATCGTGTGCGAACCATACACCAAGAACTCGAACAATACGTCTCCAAGCCAAGCGAAAATGGCAAATCAACTAAGAAATCCAAATAAAACCAAACTAAAAAATATTTACAAATAGCACATAATCACACATAATATGCCTAAACACTTAAAAATAAACGCCTCTTCCCCGGCAGCGGCGCCAAAATTTGGGAGGTCGTCGCCGTACCTCTCAAAGTTAATATTTATAAGCCCTAAATGCTTACTATCTACAACTAAGTAGATAGCGGCAATTCGGAGTCGTCCACGAAGAAGAGGGATCTTCCTAAGCATTTAGGCACAAAAGGTTGATATTAGGCTAGAAGTAGACATATATACATACATATAAAAGCATGTAAATGGGGGGGGGGGGGGGTTGGATGGTTTGTGGTCCTAAGTTATGAAATTAAAAAGACAAGATAACTAGCAAAGTCAAGTAACTAGGCTAATCATCAAACAAAACTAAGAAAAAGGGGTTTAAAACTACAAAGATAAAGCTTTGGGGGCAATTGATATCCACATCCAAATCTAATGTAGATCATTGAACCATTCACTCATTCTATCACATTCATTACTTGACTTAACATTAACTTACTTATCTAGCAAGAATCACATCATATTTTTCACAAGAAGTTATAAGTTCATGCTCATAGATTTTCATGCAAAGAAACTAAGGAATTCGTCACTTTCCTAACACCCAAACATTTCAATCATAAGAACACTTCCTATTCTCAAACAACCTATGGCATAAATGAAGTGAAACATACCATCAAGAATACATAAATGCTAAATAACAAAGGCTTCAAGAACGAGTGAAACAATCTATTCAATACTTCAACTACTTGTTGTGAAGATAAATATTCCATCCTTCTTAGGTAGTAGTTTGCAAGAGTGAATTCGACATCTCTTGTCAAACCTCACCAATGACTCCCTTATTACTAAGAGTATCCCATTGATGGCATTTAGCACGAAGAATCAACAAGCTTAGCAACACTTATAAACACTACACCGTGTCCAAGCATTTAACCAATTCATGCATTTACACAAGATTAGTCAAGAACGATCGACATTCATAGACCTTTCTCATTTGCTACCTAAAACAAACATGACAACGAGTTCGACATCATCACATTCATCTAGCAATTGTTAACACACCAACATCATTTAAGAAGCTCTAACTCATGCTCTTGGATTCCACATTAAAAGATGGGAGAATTAGCTACTTTCTCCCAACCCTAACAAGTAATCATACAAGCAATTCATATACTCAAGATTCCAACAACATCAATGCCACTAACAATTAACATTCAAAGCTCAATAAATGAAAAATAGCAAAAGCACCAAATAGATAGATATAATGGTTCTTACTGTATAGAAATGGAAGCTTCAATCCATTGCTACCAAGTACAAAACTAAGCTATATAATCAAAACGCATAACATAGAACAAAGATCTACAAAGAAAGAAGAAGAAAATGGAATGAAATTGTGAAAAACTAGGGTTTTGAAGCCCCCAAGTCGGGCTTAGAGAGTTAGGGAAGAAGTGGGTGAAGAGGTATTTATATTACAAGAAAAAGGGGAGAAAAACGCAAGTTGCAGGCAGGATCGCGAGGCCGTCGCGACCCCATCGCGAGTCGCGACCCCGTCGCGATGTTTTGTTTTGCTTCCTCCGGGTGAACCGTTGATCCGTTTTCGGAGTTCTTGTAGTCGATTTTATAGTACTCGAGAAGAGGAATCCAATGGTACCACTCTTGAAGGCTGATTCTTCTCGAAAATTTCTGAAAACTCTGCTTCAAAACATAGATCATCATCCACCCTTTGCTTTGCTCTCCTTTCTTCACCTCTTCAACTCTCCATATCTTCAAAAAGCTCAAATGAAAGTTTTCAAATATTCAAAGATATTCTTCAAAGTTTTCAAAGTCTTCAAACAAATTACCTTGTCACACAAAATTCTCTAAAGAGTGATAAAAACGTCAAAGTCGCTTTTAACCTTCCTTAGATAATTTCAAGGCAAAATGTCACATTTAGAGCACAAAAGTGTACAAAAGTTAATCCCAAAAACCCTAATATAACCGTACAAAATGGGCACATCAGTCTGCCTAAGCCTCTCCTTGGTGTGTTCTTGTGCGTGTGGGCTGAATAGGATTGCCGACTTCTGAAAGTTAATTCTTTGGCCAGAGTACGCTGCGAAGAGATTAAGTGTCCTTGCTAGTTTTGTTGAACCTTCCTCCGAGATGTTGAAGAAAAGGATACAATCATCTACAAACATGAGATGTGAAACCGGTTGGACCGAATGCCCAATTTTAACACCTTGGCAGACACTCTGGAACCCATATCATTGATGAGAATGCTTCTTGGCAAAGGATGAATAAGAATGGCGAGAGGGGACAACCTTGTCGTAGTCCCTGTTTCAGATTGAAGCTCTGTGATATCGTACCGTTGAGCTTAATGGAGTATGACACCGTAGTGACACAAGCCATAATCCAGCAAATCCATAATCGAGGAAATCCATGCGTACCATAATCTTCTCCAAAAATTTCCAAGATATCCTATCATAAGCCTTACTCATATCTATTTTCATGGCTGTCATTTCCTGTTTCCCCGACTTCTTCTTACGAATGAACTCGATTACCTCATGTGCAACCAGGGAATTTTCAACAATAGATCGTCCTTGAACAAAAGTCGACTGGTTACCCGAGATGAGGAACCCCATGACTTTCTTGATTCTGTTGGCTAAGATCTTCGCAATGATTTTATATGTGACATTGCATAGACTTATAGGGCGTAAGTCTGCTGGTTCCTTTGGACACCTTTTCTTCGGGATAAGAACGAGAGTAGTGTGGTTCCACTCCGGTGGCATAGATGAATTTTTGAAAAATTTAGAAATCGCATTTATGACCTTATCACCCACTTTGGACCAGTAATGTTGGTAAAAACCTGGTGGTAGGCCATCTGATCTAGGTGCCTTCCATTTCCCCATTTGAAAAATAGCTCCTTTAATCTCCTGTGCAGTCACATGTCTCTCCAATGCCTCATGTTGATTGTGATTGACCCCTCTGGTGATGAGATTTAGAATGTCCTGCATAGTCGAATGTCCAAATGCATCCTCCGGCATAACCGATTCAGTGAGAAATACATAGCTCACATGACTGTAGACTAACTGCTGAAGATCCTCCTTCTTTGATATCCAATTTCCTGCATCGTCCTTGAGGTAGGTGATATAGTTCCTTCCTTTCCTTTTTTGCACCCATTTATGAAAGACTTTAGTGTTTTTATCTCCTTCTCTAAGCCATAGTACTTTGGCTCTCTGTCTCCAGTAGTCATTCTGCATAGTAAGAAGTCCCTCAAGTTGAACAGTTTTCTCATGCATACCATCTGCATCAGTCTGTCTCTGCTTAGCCCCAAGCTGTTGTTTCACCCTTTTGATTTTGTATTCCAGCTTACCAACATTCTCTTGAGCCCATTCATGTACTTTGGCTGCAGTTTCCAGCACCTTCCTATTGAAAGATATTGTGGTATTATGAGCATCAGTGCGGAATTCTCCTGAATGATTCTGCACGTTCCTGATTGGCCTTCAGACACGTTTTACCACCTCCTTTGTGTTTCCATACCTTACCCACCAGGACTCAAACTTCCTCACCATGGGAATGTGGGAAGACCTATCACTATAGTGTGTATTGATGGTGAGTGCCCTGTGATCCAATCTCATGATTGTATGGTTTGTTACGTTGTAACACTGGAATAATTAGCATTAGCAAAAGCTCTATCCAATCTCTCTAGTATAACATCGCCTCCTTGTCTACCATTAGACCATGTAAACCACTGCCCCTTGTGCATAAGTTCACTAAGGTTAGATTCCTGTAGTAGTCCCTTGAAATCCCTTGTGTCCTGAGACAAAACAGGCCTACCACTATATTTATCTTCCCTATAGAGGACTTGATTAAAATCACATGTGATCAGAACATGTAACTGTGTGCCCTGTAGAAGCAAATGCGGGCAATCCCAACCTTTTTTCCTTTGAGGTCGATCAGGATGCCCATACACAAGGATCAACATCCATTCCTCGCCCTTGGCGGTAGTAATTTTACAACATACAAAATTTGGACAGCTTTTAACTACCGATACAAGGATTTCCGAAGACCATGCTACACAGAGCCCTCCACGGGATCCTACTGAATCTACAACTTCCCAGCTAGTGAAATAAGTTCTACCTAGCCACTTCCTAACTTTACTATAAGCACACTTAGTTTCCATTAAAAAAACAATATTGGGGTTACATTGATTGATGGTATTGTTTAAGAACTTTACTGTCAGGGGATGCGACAGGCCCCTGCAGTTCCAAGAGAGTAGATTCATGTACCTTAGGTGGTTGTTCTGAAACAACCACCGAAATACCACTGCTTTGTGTTTGATGATCTTGCAACACAGTCTGGATCACTGCATCAAAGATTCGGGATGTCACAATAACTTGTTTGCCCTGCTCCTCACCAAGTGATAGGTTCAATTCCTGAAACCCGGATAGCGATTGACACAACAGGTGCTGCTCCTGGACCTCTGCACATATTTTCTTGTTAAAAGTAATGGCACTTATCTCCTCCTGGAGGAGTCTCTTCCTCTTAACACTCAACCCTTCCGCAACCGGCATATATTCCTCCATAGCCCATAGAATAGCTTTTCTCTGCGAATTGAAATTACCGAGATCAAGATTCACATTTTGGTCCATCAAGGGTTGTATGGTTACTGATTTTGGCCAAATTGTTGCACCACGACTGGTCCCCGCCTCTCTTCGTAATTCCTGATCACTAATTTTCATCTTCCGTACTCTTTCCATATTATCCTGGATGAGAAACCTGGTATCCGTACTCCTATCAGTCTTGTGTTTAAAAATTTGGAACCATTTCTTCCTTGATTTTGGAGAAGAGAAGCTTGTTTTTCGTGGAAATGGCCCATTTTTTCCTCTTTCTCTCGGCCCACTTCCTTTTCATCATTTACCAAGAACTCCTCAATTATTTGTTTACCCAGCAACCTCTCCACTTGTGGTTCACATGGCTTTGACCTCTCTACCTCTATTTCCTTCCTGACATTAAACTCTCCTACCCCTCCTCCAATATCCTCTCCCCCAATTCCGAAATAAGCACCACAAACCCGTGAATATCGGCCAAACATTTATTTTCATGGAAATTCCGGTCTTCCTCCTGTTCCTGTGGCCGAGCTTTATCTTCCATTTCCACCACAATATTAGCGATGGATGGGATCTCCGATACCACACCTCCAGTCCGTGCTTATCCCGCCACAGCCACAGGTAAATCCTCCTCGGTAGATCCACTAATAACATTAGAAGCAACATCATTGAAATCTTCATCATGTTCAACTCCGTCATTGACCTTTGATTGTGTATTGGCATAACCGATGGCGACGAAATTATAATCCTCATTGTGCAAGGCATGTCCCGCCTCCACGAAGCCGAAGCAAGCACTAGCTTCAACCTGATCTGATCTGAATCCCACTGTTGGTTCAGCAACTGTAGATAATTGCGTTGGACTCATCTTTCCGATCATGTCTTGTTGTGAAGGTTTGTTGATTAGGTCTATGTGGGTTTGTGTTGTGGGAAAGGTTTGGGCTGGGGTGATAGAGTACACAAAATGGTTCTCATGTTGGGCCTTAGGTGTTGGTGGGGGCAAAATCATTTTATTTAGAATAAGATGGGTAGATGGGTCAATGTTTCCATGTTGGGCTTGGGCAATATGTTTGACAAAATTTTGGGTTCCTATTTCTTCTTTTTGTTGTGACTTGTTGAGCATATCAAAAGAAATTTTTAAAACAGTCAGGCAAGGAAGTAGATGTATATATTATCCTCATTTTATACACAATGTCTTCATAGTAAATCAATCATCATACTCTTCAGTCTTCACCACCAATCCGCTAAAAAGGATGGGCGGTTCGGATTAAGATTGACACCCTAGTAAACCCAGTAGGTGGAATTAATCATTCCTCTTGTGCTAATTTTGAGTTATATACTGCAAGGGGGGTGGGGTGGGGTGGGATACAACTAAGGTTTTCAGTTTTACTCAAACGACTGGGAGATTCTGGGAACGAACCACCCGCATTCATGGTCACAAAACACAAGTGGGCGACATCAATTTCACCACTCGCTAGTAATTAATTCATCACCATAGCATAGGCCCGTCAAACGGGTTGGGTCACCCGTTGGATAGCCGTTACCCATATTCTAATTTCACTTATTGGATAAGACTTATTGAATAATGACTCATTGGGTTAATGGATATAATTGGGTTGTAGTTATTGGGTTTAGTTGGGTTGGATAATTGGTTATCCGTTGGATAATTTTGGGTGGGTTGAGTTGGGTTGGATAACGGGTGACCCGTGGATAATTTCATATCATAAGATAACAAAATTTTCACAAATTTGATTACGAATAATTTAATTTTTCCCTATCACATATAATCAACTTAGAAACGATCAAATTCTTGATTATCATATTTGTCGATTTCGATTCATGTTTCAATCAATTTTAATTTGAACCAATTAAAATTTGATAAATGATCTTGACGAAAGAAGTAAAAGTAGTATTTAAGAAACTTTTACTAAATTTGAAAAATCTTGAAATATGAAGATTTTTAAAAATATTTTCTTTTATTGAACATAGAAAATAATAAATGAAATTCTCACATTTGGCCACTCGAATAAATATTTCTTTTTTTTGTGGTTATGTACACGATTCAGCCTACATCAAAGGATGATTACGGTTAAAAATAATTTTTTACTCCAAGTAAAATGTTACGTGGCTTATTCATTTAAAGTTTAAATGGTTGAAAACACCAATTATCCATTGAGTATATAATGAATTATCCATTGAGTATATACTGAATTATCCATTGAGTATATACTAATTATCCATTGGGTCTATACTAATTATTCATTGGGTATATACTAATTATCCATTGGGTCGAACTAAATGACCAATTGGGTATATATCATTTATTTGGGTGAAACGTGAATTACCCATCAAGTCCGCGTTCTTTCTCAGTTCTCACTTTTCAGACCACGTTTTGTTTCATCAGTCCGCATTTTGTTCATCAATCAGTCTGCGTTTTGTTCATCAATCGGTCTGTATTTTGTTCATATTCGAGTTCATAATATTATATTATGTAATATAATATTATGTACATTATATTATATTATATTTAATAAAAATAAAAAAATATATAATATGTTGGCTTTGTAAACTCGACGAAACTAACGAACAATATTACTTGCGATCGAGCTCGAGCTCAAATACTGTACGAACTCGAATATTGTACGAACTCAAATACTGTACGAGATTGAACTCGAATACTGTACAAACTCAAATAGTGTACGAGATTGAGCTCGAATACTGTACGAGATTGAGCTCGAATACTGTACAAACTCGAATACTGTACGAGATTGAACTCGAATACTGTACGAACTCGAATACTGTACGAGATTGAGCTTGAATACTGTATGAACTTGAATACTATACGAGATTGAGCTCGAATACTATACGAACTCGAATACTCTATGAACTCGAATATTGTACGAGATTAAGCTCGAATACTGTATGAACTCGAATACTATACGAGATTGAGCTCGAATACTGTACGAACTCGGTTACTGTACGAGATTGAACTCGAATACTGTACGAGATTGAACTCGAATATTGTATGAACTCGAATACTGTACGAGATTGAGTGCGAATTTTGTACGAACTCGAATACTGTACGAGATTGAGTTCGAATACTGTACGAGATCGAATACTGTACGAACTCGAATATTATACGAGATTGAGCTTGAATAATTTGTGAATTATAATTTGTATAATTTGTGAATTATAGTGAATATTTATGTTAAATATTACACATACATTTAATTGAGTAATTTTGAATATTTATTGGATATTTGTTACGTTCTTATTGAATTAACATAATATGGGACCCATGGAGATCAAAATTTTCCATTAACACAATTATTTTCATCCCGCTCAATCCCAAAAACTAATAGGCATTTAATACCTGATCCCATTGGATAATGACAGCTTTTAACCCAAATCGATAGAAAATGTTTAATGATAACTTATTGGGTTAATTATATAATGATTTATTGGACAATGACTTATTGGATAATATATTTTAACCTATTGGATCATATAAATATCTCATGGGTTATCCAATGGGTTATCCAATTAATGACCTAACACATTATGACCCATTTAATAAATGGGTTAATTGGATAATGACCCATTGGATAATGATCCATTGGATTTGGATAACGGATTTATCCAATTAACCCATTTGACGGGCCTATTATAGCACCACAAATTTTACACCAGAGCACCAAAAGTTAATATACTTTGATACGAAAGTAACAAATACGGGCATACAGTCTCAAGAGCTCATTGTACATCTTCGATCTCTAATGACATTACATGGTCGTCTACTAAAGGGTGTAACAGATATCAATTGGACTGCCTATCGCAGCTTTATGCATTCAACAGCATAAGCGGAAGGCCAAGTTAGGCAATGAAGACCCAAAATTTGCTTAGTTATGAAAAATGAACGCCACAGCAAAAAAAGATAACAGCCGCAGGTATATGGGGCTATGAGCCCGCCGAGTACTTGCTCTTAATGGATGAGGCTGCTGCCTTGTACCATGCAGCTGCAGCCATTGCCCCTGGGTCTGGAACTGATGAAAGTAGTTCAGCGGACACATATGACGAACGACCAGCCTGCAACACACCACAATTAGAGTACTATAAACTAGGTAAATAGAGGCAACCACATAAAAAGTAGCTTAAAATAGCAATAACGCACATGAAAAAGTATAAATGAAGAGGAAGAAGAAACTCCACATGTGACTGTCAAATTAGTTATACACTGATGTGGTGGCCATTCAAAAAATGATGTGAAACATAGATCTTTTCCTCCCTAATTGAAGCCAAACATGTACACATGGTACATTATTGTAGAGGTTTATCTTTTCCAATTCCATCTGTTACCGAACTCCATGAGGAAGTTCAGGAATTAGACCTGCACAAAAATGTGAAAAAGGCAAAACTCCAGCAGAATAGTGTCTTTGTTAGGTTATGACACCTCACAGTTCGGAGGAAGCCAGCATATCAAATTCTAGAATTGCCCACACAATTTGCACACAAATTAGAAAGAAGCAGAAACAGATTAGTTGCTTAATAACCTGTGTTATTAAGATACTGTCACTAAGTGCCAGAAGGAACTGAGAGACGTGAACAGAAAGAGGCAGTTGTCTTGAAGACGAATAATAAAGATTGTTACCTGAGCTTGCATGTGCTTAGTTGACTCAGCTCCAGCAATGGCTGATTCAGCGGAAAGAACAAATGCATCCACCGGATCATCCCCAGCAGCTAAGCTCTGCCAAGGACATCACAACTTATAAACCAAAACTGAGAAAGGAAAAGCATGGATGGTAGCACTAACTACCAACCTTTTTAAGAGTCGATGAAGCTGGAATAAGTGCATCCAATAATGTGCGATAACCAGCGCTAGCTCCTCCATATTTACTAACAGCAGCTATGCCAGCTTCAAGAGCACCAGCCCCTGAACCAAAAAAGCATAATGTCAGAAGTTCATTGCCTGGAACTTTAAAAGTCACTGAATCAGAAGGCATCTCACAATGCAGCGGCGATAGATCTGATTTGCTGGTTACTTTCAGATGTGCATAAGCTGCCTTGAAGAATATAGCATATCTGGTATTAAGAATGACACCAGAATTTCATTTTTTTAGTTTAACAAGAGCTGCAAGGATATTATTATATGAAACAATATGTAAAAGGACCATCATTAAATCATGAAAGAGAGTATTACATACAAGATACCACTTGTTCCTCCCATGACTCTTCTGAGAGAAGATCCAATCTCATAAACTGTTTCCACAGGGTCATTAAGGGGATAACTGAAATAAATATCAGCCAAGTTAAAAACAAGCAAGGCGTCAATGATGATAGGATGGAACTAAAAATCAAGTTCAAAATAAAGGTTTTGAACAGAAAGTCTAAATCAGTGCACTGGAAGCAAGAGTAAACATAAAGCATAAGATTTTCCACAGATAGCCTCGAGGCCAAAGCATAACCAGGATTACATTTTCATTTCCTTTTAAATTCTCTTTTGGGAGATGTAACAGTTATATGTCATCCAACAATATATTAAACAGTCTCTTGCTCTTCTTTCAAAGTCCAATAAAGGTAAAAGGAAGAGAGAGAGCAGCTGTAAGAAACTCACTACTTCTTCATGTCTTCAAGTACTGCAGTTGCACCTCTAAGCATCTGTAGATATCCCAAAACCACCTCTTAAGATATCAAGTCCTAGAATTGTGAAATAACACAACTGAACGAGACTTACAGTAGAACCACAGTCTCCATCACCCACTTTACTGTCCCATTCGTTCAGAGTGTCCTTCAGATTAATGAGTGTTGTTACAGCTGCTTCGATAGCCATCTCCAGGAGATGGCCCAGAGAATTCAACTGTTCTGGCCGAGTTAATGTCTGATCCCAGGACAAAACAGATAAAAAAGGTTCAGCAGAATAACAATAATTAAGGCTATTGCTTTGTTCCAATCACTATTAATCTTTTCTGTAAATTTCTATTTTGACTTGTCACCTACAAGGCAAATTGGGCTTTTTGTAGAAACTGTACATAAAATAAAGTGGGGTCTTAATTTTGTCCAAAACAGCTTTTAAACCATTAATTGACAATCTTAGAGGAATGGAATCAGTTTGCGAAATTCTTTACTCCAACAAAGACCCATGTCTACTAAAAGTGTAGATAAATATCCAGGCAGATTTCTACAAAATAACCTAGACCCTCCCCACTACAATAAGACAAATCTGAAATTGGACAAGACGACTTTAAAAATAAAATTAAAATGTTCTCTTCTCTTCTCAGAAAACGATCTCATGAAAAGCTGGTTCCAGCTCTATTAAAAAATACAAGTTTAAAAAAATGATCACTGCCATTGTCTTGGAGAAGAATGGTCATTGAGAAGGACAAATGTTGAGTTAGCAGCCAACCAACAAGATACCGATTTTATTTAGCATAAATAACCCCGTTATATTGCCACATTCACCATATTGCAAAAAAAAAACATATAACTGTAAAATCTTAGAAAAGGGTAAAAGAAAGAGACCTCTTCACTCTTGACTGAAAGTGCTGGTGGAAGAGGAACAGGAATCTTGGCTGGTGGATGATGACCTGCAAATTATATAAATTTTCCAAGAAGATACATAAATGATGAAGCGATCACTCCACTGCTATAAAATGGCAGTATGAACAGAGATCACCAGTTTCAAGACGAAGTATAATTTGCACTGTAGGAAATGTGAAACTGATAATATAACAAATATCATACCATCAGTACCAACAGGCCAATATGGAGCCTTGGTGGGAGCATCCAAGCGTTGCAGAAGTCCCTCATTTGATTTCATCACTGAAATTGAGAATCCTGACCCCCCACATCGACACACATTAAAAATCTAATATAGGTAAGAAAAAACCAGTGGTTTACCAGGATACAATGAGTACCAACAAAAAACAAACCTGCCATGTCAAGGGAAGTCATAAATGAGCCTGTGTACACCCTATCAACAGCTAGTCCATGTTCCAACTGTAATTTCGGCACTGCTTTCCCAGCCGCAATCATCAGTTCCATAGCAGGAGTGCCTCCTAATCTGTAATCCAAAGGCAGAAACTGATCTGAAGAACAACTAGAATGATCTAAGATAGACTAACAAGATGTCAATATACAGATAATTGATGACAGAGCTCTACAACTAGTGTAAACCTATTGTTTATTGGCAAGGAAAGGGGTAATTCCATGACGACGATACTGACAATTTAAGGAAAAAGTATGTACATGTATGGTTTATTAGTTAAGAGCTGCTTGTCTTTTTCACATCATCTGGTTCAGTCATTTGATAAAGAACCATATCCCATATGAGGCAGAACACCAGAAGAATCCACATAATGAAAGTTATGTAAGGCTTAAGAAGACAAATTCAATGAAAATTTGAACACTCAATTTTTGGATGTGCATTTTAATATCAAAGTTTATAACAGCATCCATAAGGTTTTTAATAAGGGTGTGTGTGGTGGGTCCAAAATTTTTTATATCTGTTATAGTTGTCACTGAACCATGTTAAAAACCAGGAGCAATTTAGTCAATAGTTCCGAAAGAGGGTTCCTTTTAAAGCTTCAGGCATCTGGTCAGTCAATGATTACCATTTTGTGCATTCATCTCACTAAATGAACTTCCATAGTTAATGCATCTTTGGAAGTTCTAAATTAAAAGCTACAGTAAAATCCAAAATTAATCAATATTATTTCACCAACTCCCTTTTTCCGATACCTTTGCTAAGTGGTACAATACATGAAAAAATGCACAAATTTGCTTACTATGCATACTATTCGTCATTCAAAACCCCTGGTTATATTGGCTTAGTACATACCACTTGTAAATGAATAAGTAGTAAGCAAGATAGACAAGAGCCAGAAAAGGGATAGAAGGACAGACAAATGAAGATAATATAAGTTTAGATGCTTAAAAAAAGCGTAAGCGCTGAACTGTCCAGAGGAGAACAAATACAGTATAATGTAATGAATAAACAACTAAATCTTACCCATTGATCATCAGGACAACTCTACTTCCTCTAGTTATGGGTACATAATTGGTCTCCTGCAATACCATTTGCAATAATCATAAAACTAATATAAAAACAATAGCAGTTTTAAAAAACAAGAACCCTTTGAATTCATGCAGACTAACTTCAGCACCATGTACTGTGCTTGATACTGTCTAATCAAGATTGTACACTTAAAACTGGATCTTTAAAAGTCAGAGATTTCAGCTGAGGGAAAAAACTTACTAGACTGTTTTTCTTACAAAAACAATTCCAAACAGAAGCACACTACTTTGAAATACAGTTTAAGAAAAGCAGAAAGCAATTTTTTCCCTGTTCATATAACTGGAAGTTCCACACTTGGCCTTTTACAAATAAAGATTTTGTATACTTAAATGAGAGCCATAGGATCTAAAAGTCAAGGATCTCAAAATGTAAACCACGTACAGTTGACAATATCTGATTCAGTACATGAGTGACTATCACATCCACAGGCTGAATGTCAGCTACAGCAGCACCTGGTTCTCCATGCTGAAGAAAGCACAAGAAAGATTACCTTTTGCATAGCTGAGCATAAAAGTATCAAAACTACTTGCATCACTAGGTTCCCGTAATTTCTCATAATACAGCTGGAATCTAGGTTTCTATAGCTGTCAGTCACCCCTTTGTAACCCACAGAATAGTAGTGATTCATTGATAGTATGTTTATCAATTAGGATTGATTTCATATTTCATTTTAAATTTGTTAGAACCAAACTCCTATTTACATTCTACTTTCTTTACTTGAGGGTATAGATGTACTAAACTGGCTGAAACACGAGAAGTTGGCACTTGAACCAGAACTAGTGTACTATATAATTCTAGCTCAGAAGCTTAGCATGTCATAATCCAAGTGTAGAGTAGCCTAGATAGGATTAAAAGATTATCTTAAAACTCAAAATTTAACAATTATTTTTACTTGATATTCTTGGACTTGATATGCAGAATTAGTTAAGAGCTGCTCACCGAAAGGAAAATAGGTGATCCAAAGTTTTTTTTTCGTTTATGATAGTGAACTTACTATTCCAAGTCCAAGCTCCATTTTTCCAGGGCCTAAACGGTCTGATTTAACTTGACCTGGCTGAGTGCAAACAGACAATGCAACACCCATAGTGCCAACGACTTCTGATGCACGCTTTGCCTCAGCAGCAACTTTAGAGAGAGAAATACCGGAAGCAGCTGCAGCTCCTGCAACCTTCATAAAAAGAGCCAAAGAAACCGTTGTGAGAATCAAATGAGTAGATATGGAAATCCAACTCCAGATTGAAGAGCAACTATCATCAAATTTTATAACCACTCAAACATCATAGCCTCATACGGCACAATGTACCCCAATCAATTCATGCAAAAATTGACCATTGGGGAATCTCTTGAATGTGCAATTTATGATATTTCTAAAATCTAACTCTCACTTTCAGCAATAAAGAATATGAATTCTTCTGCTTTTCAAAAAGATTAGAAACGGACTACAGCTGTACAAAATATACTTAGAAAGGCAATGATGACAACATAACAGCATCTTAAAAAGAGGCAGCTATACAGCCTGTATACATCCTCCCAACATCCAGCGATAGAGAAGACTTTACCTCACTTTGTGAGTTAATTATATGGGTCATATCTCACGCGACCCTGTTAAGTCAAGATATATTGTTTCCTTTGTCTATAAAATAACATGTATATTCTCTACAGTTCCATTATACACAAACAAAAAAATTTAAATACAATACATTATACATAGTGAGAGGGAGAGAGAGGGAGAGCACAGATTTCATGCTTTTTAAGGAATTAGAAGTGGAAATACTAGGACCACTAACTGATCAAAAATGAATTATTCAAGTCAAGCGCATTGATTACACGTTTCCCCCGTTTATCTTCCTCAACAAAATAATGAGAAACATCAAAACAAAAAATATGAAGGATTTGGGTCTAAACCATGCGAGAAATCGATTTTTTTTAGTAAGGAGAGCTATTTACTTTAACAAAAGCTTATATGCTCACCTACGTAGGTTGAGGAAGATAAACAACTAAGCATTAAGAGCTTTAACTTCCCAGAGAGTAACTGAATGGAAAAGGAACATCTCAATACATTCAAAAGAAATCAGTTAGCAGCTAGTCTTCTGGAGCAGTTTCATGCAAAGGACACATGCTATTAACTTTTCAATAATTAGAATTCTCAAATCAGTCAGCGGGAGATCCTTAGATTTCGAAACCTGGAAAGACTGCTTAAATTATCCAGCCATCAATTGTTACAGAGATATATATAGCCGGTCGCAGAGACGAGATGGCAAGAAGGTGACTAACCTTATGAACAAAAATGGTCCCAGCCAATCCCCTTCTTCCAGCTATTCCTCTAGGAGGAGGTAAAGCACAATCATCGCCGACTATTACCATCTGTAAACATAAGATGGTTGAAGGTGTGAATACTTCAGTTCTAATCCAAATCCATTCTGAAGAATATATACAGCCCAACCATAATGCTTAAGCTAGTATACCTCTACTTTGTAACCTTCAGATTTCGCTTGCTCAGCCGCCAAACCAAAGTTCAATCTATCCCCAGTGTAATTCTGCCATGGCCAATGTAGCGTTTATAATCATGGAACATCAGCAGAGTGGCAATTCAGTTATCAGCTAAAAAGAAACCAGAATACACTTGAACTCTATTGACATCACAATCAAACAATAAAATACAATACTGCCTTGTTCCGAAACATAACAATCTTTATATCACCTAGTAGATAACAGAAATGATAAGAGCAATCTGGAGGCAAATATGAAAACATCCTTTATATTGGTTACCTTGACAATCAAAAGGCATCCCATTGGACCAGTAACAGCTCGTATGCCCTAAATTAATAGAGTAAAATCAAGTATTAAGAGAAAATTTAAACTCCAGGACAAAAAAAAAAGGCAGGGTTTCTCATTTCATCAAGGATAGGAACTTATCATACAGCTAAAATTGAGTCAACAGGTGGTGAGGCAAAAACATCCCCGCAAATAGCTGCAGTCAGCATTCCTTCTCCCACAAAACCTGCATGAGCGGGTTCATGACCACTTCCACCTCCTGTAAAATAATATCATCAGCACTCAGAAATCCAACGATGCACCTGGCTCCAGCTTTTCATTTCCCATGCAGAACTCTAGGTCATTAAAATGTTAGAACGTGATACTTCCAGTACTAGAATAATTTATTTTTAAAATTAATAAGAAACGGCATTCAACATTTTTTCACCCTACTTTCTACAAAAATTCAAGCATTTCATAAAGTAAAGTACAACTGAGTGAAGCAAAGAAACTCATGCATCTCGATACGTTTGCAAAGGATAGACCAAAAGCAACCTGATATGACAGCAACTTTATCATACGTTGCTGGTGAAACATCAGCTCTGAGCACCACCTTCACCTGCATTTCCAACATCCATCCATCAATATAGCACAGTGATGACCAGAAAAATCGTAAAGTAAATAATCATAAGCATTACCTCAGGAAATCCATCCAAATACTGAAAACCAGGGTATGTCTCAACCAAACCTTCAATAAACTCAGTCACAACATCTACAATAGCGAAATCCCAAAGTTATCCATACATACTCCATATATACAAGTTGTAGCGTTAATTAATTTAATAAATCGCAAAAATTAATACATCAACTAATGTAATCTACCAGTAGCATTTCAAACAGAAATTCCTGTAATCTACAAGCAATTGAAATTCAGGTAATCTACAAGTAATCTACGAGTTTTTCCCTAATTAAACTCAATTTCAGCAGACCGGTTATCTATATATACTCCATACAAAGTTGTAGCATTAATTGATTTAATAAATCGCAACAATTAATACATCATCTAATAGAAATTCAGGTAATCTACAACAATCTATAAGTTTAGCAGAGCTATCAGAATGTGGTAATTAATAAGAGAAGTCAACTCAACTCCACACACAGAAATTCAGCAATTAAGCATTAAGAACAAGAACAAATCATCAGTAATAATTACGGTTACCATTCGGGTCGTTGATCAATTTCTTGGCCTCGAACGACATGTTGGGAAGTAAATGCAAGTGAATTTAGTTCTCTGAATCTGTTACAGTAACTAGTTTTAAGTACATTCACTCTGGCAGCACCATTAACATTTACTACTACGAGTAGAGGAAAAGCCCTATTTACAGAGTTCCCCTTCTCGGAGACTCCGCCCTTTTTTTCTGCTGCTCAATGTGTTTTTTGTGAGTGGAGTCAGGGTTTTTATTTGGCGCTGTCTCTTCTGCGAGAAATCCACCTGAAAATATCACAACTTGGGTGGGGCACCTTGATGACGTGGCTTCTGGGTTGGATTGAGCTTCTACTGGGTTGGATTACCATACAGGTCCGTTTAACATTTTCAAATACGCGGCCTCTTTTTCTTTTCAATAAATAAATGATAAATACTGTAGGTGGTGCGGATGAGTTGCGATGGCACAATTAAGAGAATTTTAGAAATGGTCATTAAACTTTCCGCATTTGACATTATCATGGTAGAATTTTTTTTATTTTTCAGAAAAAAGTGTTTTTATAACCCTACCTAGTTGACATAAGTGCCAATATAACCTTTCAACATTCAAAAGTGTCAATATAACCCTATATAGTTAGTGAAAGTTCCAATATAACCCTATAAGTTTTAAGGATGTGCTGATATAATCCAACAAACATTAGGAATGTGCTGATATAACCCTACAAACATTAGGAATGTGCTGATATAACCCTACAAACATTAGGAATGTGCTGATATAACCTAATAAGATTGCATGATGTGTTGATATACCTATATAATTTCAACGAACTATGGTGTTCCAGCTAACTATTAGGGTAAAATTGTCCACCCAATTTCAGAGTTAGCCCAAAGAGTATTTTGATCAATTTACATAGAGTCAACACTGAAAAATTGAGGTCAATGCCGGAAATGGGGTCTAAGGGTTATATTGACTTTCATTAACTAGTTAGGGTTATATTTGCACTAAAAATTATCATAGGGTTATATTGATACTTACTCAAGTATATAGGGTCCTATTTTTTATTATGCTTCAATTCTTATTCAAATTCATCTCTACACTAATCGGAACATTAACTCAATATTCTATTCAATTTTTTAATGACATTTTTCTTCAACCCAATAAGGAGAAAGCATTCTGCAATATTCGTAAGGGAAGTTCATTGTGGAAGTACAGGACTCGGCCCTAAACAAAGTTAGAGTGTGGTTGGGGATGTTCGACATGGGAAGGCGACGTCGTTGGCGTATAATCAGGCAACGTTTTAATGTGAGATCCGACAACAATCGTCAAATTTTTCAATGGACGATGGCGGGCGTGGGATGATGGCGCGCGCAGCTGTTTTCGACACTGGTGTTTCATGGTGATCACATGTGATGGGGACCAACCTTACTGACACCACAACCATTCAAACCATGAAGCCATGAAGTGGAGGGAAATAGGGAAGCACTAACTAGGGAGTTTGAGCATCTCCATTGCAACCTTCCTTTTTATAACTTTCAACTGCCACGTAGGACTTATTGACTCCCAACCCCAAATTTAATCTCTAGTCCAAGGGTCAAACATGAGGGTCAATATTACGTGGATGAAAATTTTAGCAATCCAGTAGAAGTGAGCATCGAATATCAGAAGGTGAAATTGGCGCCCACGAAATCAGCCCAAAAAAGGGGCGGACGATTCAATTTTTATAATTTCGTGGGTTAAAAATCCACCGTCTTGATGTTATTTCGTCTAAATTTCCAAAATTTACCGTCGAGAAGTAGGGTTTCAGATTCTGCTTTGGTCACCAGATCGAGATTTTAAGCTCTTAAGTGATTCCACGCTGTTGTTTGTCTGTCTGTTTCCCCCTTTCACGTTGTTCAATTTTGTGCACCTGCGTTTTTTTTCTAAATTGTTTGTTGTCTTGGTTCTCATCAAAGTTTTTTGTACGTGTCTTCTTGTTTCAACTTGTGCTGATTTTTACTGCGCTTTAAGGTGAATTATGGTGTTTGTTTTATAAATTTTGGATTTGAATTGTTTTGCTATGTGTTTTTGTTGCCGTTGATTTTACTGCTTTGTGCTGGATTTAGTTGTGCTTAAGCTTGCAAGTATCATTGTGCTCATGCCATCTTCACGCACACGGAAGAATTCATCAATTATAATTGTTGTGACTATGATGCATGTGAATAAAATATGTGATCATGAACTCGTCGAGTTTGTGCTAGTTGTTCCAAGTTCCAACCTTTTGGCTTGAAAGGCCCTGCACCAGAGAAGCACATACACATTAGTGCATATATCAACAATCATTGTAGAGCTGGTAAAAAATCAGGATCCTTGTGGGGTCGCATTTTACTAGTATGGAGAAAAAATGGGGGAATTTGATAAAACACGAGACTCTAATGCTATGTTGATGGGAAAGACTTCAAACAACAACAAACAAATTTCACGGATGCTTGAACGTTTGGAGAGGATGAAAAAAAGTGAAACAAATCTTGAAAATGTGGTATGTTCCGTCTTTCAATTTTTGTAGTTCATTGCATTTGTAATTTACGCATATTTGATGATACTCTAGAAGCATATGTTTCCTAATGCATGTAACGTATCTTTTTGTGCTTGTGTATAGTGGATTTTTATATTTAAGTGAGTTTACATTACAAGGGATTTAGATGACCATTGTTGGTTTTTCTTATCCAAATCCCTTGTTTTGTTGATTATTTAGATCTAATGAATTCTATGTCCTTACGGGCATCTGGATTATATTTTGTGAGCTTATTTGTAGATTGCTCGTAAGCATTTTAGAGTAGCTCAATGAAGGCCATTCGCAAGAATGGTAGTAAATAGTAGAAGGTTATTCACAAGCATAGTAGTCGATCAAAGACTGCAAGCTTAAACATGGTAGAAGATAGATGCGCCTAGGAAATGAAGTCAAAGTCCAGAATTAAGTGAAGACTAGCACGGCTCGTGTATGTTTACACGGCCCGTGCTAAACCACTGGCTGATGTGACTAAATCCCAATGTAGGTCATGTGCATTTGCACAGCCCGTGCTCCTACATGGTGAAGACCTAGACATGTAGTCCGTGCCCCGTGACCTATTATGCGGAAGCGCACTTAGAAGCCGAAACGATGATACCAGACGGCTGTCTGCATGCTTTTGCATGGGCTGCACCCCAGTCGACTGCCCCATGCCTTTGCACGGGTCGCGTGCTCAGTTTAGACGAGGAATGCCTCTAGTCCTCGGCCCGTGTACGTTTGCATGAGCCATGTGGTGCAGGTCGTGTGCTATTGCACAGCCCGAGCCAACGTGGCTCCTAGGGTTTCTCTTTTGTTTTAGGCTTTTCTAAGGCTCATTTCCACCTACTATATAAAGAGCCACTAGTCTACTAGGGTTTACTAAGTTTGTTTTTAATTCTAGATCTAATGGTAGGTAGAGAGAGAAAAATGCTAACTCTTCTCTTCTCATTTATTGATCCTAGTTTATGCCTATGTCATTGAATCCAGTGATTGTATTGGGTTCATGATGAGACGTCAAATGCATGTATTTTTTTGGAGCATTTAACATCTCTTTTGTCATCTTTTTGTTGGAAGATTGCTAATTAGGTAGGTTTACATCATAGGGGGATTTCCATTTTCGGTTTTCATATCTAAGTCCTTCATTTTGTAACCTATGCTTAGTCTAATGGATTTTTTTGTCCTTAGGAGCATCTAGATTCCATTTTGTGAGTTTAATTTATAGATTGCTTATGAGCCCTTTAGAGTGGTTTAGTGAATGCCACAAGCCAAAATGTGGTAGAAGATAAAAGGGTCAAAGAAGGAAGACAAAGAAGCAGATTAATTGTCATCCGGAAGTTAGGACCAAGTTCTTAAAATGATCCGAGAAGAATCATCCTACAAGGGAGGCACCATTGGATTTTTCTTCTCGAGCACTATGAAATTGAGGATAAGAAATTCAAAATTGGAGCAACGGTTTACCCGTAGTGATGGAAATAAGAAGATGATAGATTGGCCATTGCGGGCCGTAGTATATATGCTGTGACCCGCAGCCCAAAATTTTACATATTTGGCCTCTATTCCTCTATTTTCTTGGACTATAAATAGCCCCCTTCTTACCCATTTGTCAATCCCAAATTGGGGCTCCAAAAACCCTAGCTTTTCACCCTTTCTTCCTATTTTCTTCTTCTTTCTTAGTAGATTTTTGTTTTATGTTATGGATTTTGATTATCTAGCTTAGTTTTATACTTGGAAGCAATTGATTGAGACTTTCTTGCTAATGTCTTGAGAATCATTTCTATTTATCTATTGCTTTCTCTATTGTGCATTTATGGAGCTTTGATGTTAGTTGTTAATGTCATTTATTCGATTGGAAGTTTGATAATATGCAATGCTTGTATGATAACTTGTTAGGAATGGGAATGGGTAAAAGTAGCTAATTTACCCTCTTTTGACATGGAATCCAAGAGCATGAGTTAGAGCTTCTAATTGGGTTTATGATTTGATAATTGCTTGATGAATATGATGATGTTGAACTCTTTGTCATGTTTGTTTTAGGTAGAAAATAGGATAAGTCTATGAACGTTGAACGTTTTTGACTAATCTGTGTAAATGCATGAATTGGTTCAATGCTTAGACACGATGTAGTGTTTATAAGTGTTACCAAGCTTGTTGATTTTTCATGCTCAACACCATTAATGGGATACTTTTAGTCGTTTATCGACCAAATGATTCATTAGTGAGGTTTGACAAGAGATGTCGAATTCACTCTTGCAAACTACTATCTAAGAAGGATAGACGATTTATCTTCACAACAAGAGTTAAAGTAATAAATAGGTTGTTTCACTTGTTCTTGAAGCATTTGTTATTTAGCATTCATGTGTTCTTAATGCTATGTTTTACTTCATTTATGCCACAGGTTGTTTGAGAATAGGAAGTGTTTGTATGATTGACGTGTTAGGGTGTTAGGAAAGTGTACAATTTCTTAGCTCTTTGACATGAAAATTGATGTGTCCATTTTATGTGCATAATTTAGTACTTGTTGGGATCACTTTTGTGCTCTTTTGTTATCAAGAGCTTGTGTTTTACTTTGAAATTATCTTAGGAGAGGTAAGAGATACTTTACGCTCTTTTACCTCTTGTAAGTGGATTTTGCGTGACAAAGGAAAAACATGGAGACTTGAAGACCGGAGGTCGTTGAAGATCACCTTTCGAACAATTTGAAGACTTGCTTCAAAGATTTGAAGCCTTGAAGATCGGAGGCCGCTGAAGATAATATTTTGAAGACTTTGAAGACTTGCTTCAAATATTTTAAGACTTGAATAATGAGAGGGATTATTGTGAAGAAGAGTGCTTGCTACAAGAAGAAGAAAATAAGACAAGGGCAGGTTCTGGCGCCTGTCGCGAGTTGCGACGAATGGGTGGCCATAACCCAACCTTATCCTTTTTGTACTATAAATAGCATTCTCTTTCCTCTCATTCATAACTTCTTCTTCACTCGAATTTGGTACTATTCTAACCCTAGTTTTCCACCATTTTCATCTTTGATTTCTCTTGTTTTATGTTTGGTTTGTTAGCATTAATTAGTATGAACTCTAGTAGCTAAATCTAGTTCTTGAGAGCAATTGATTGAAGCTTCCAAACTTATGTGGTGACATTCTCTATTTGCTCATTTATGAACATTTACTGGAGAGCATTTACTATGCCATTAATGTTGTGTTTTACCTCATTTATACCATGGGTTGTTTGAGTATATGAAATGTTTGTATGATTGAAGTGTTAGGGTGTTAGGAAATTTGCAAATTTCTTAGCTCATTTGACATGAAAGCCAAAAGCATTGATTTAGAACTTCTTCTGTATAATGTGTGGTGATTCTTGATAGATAAGTATGTTAATGTGGATTGTTCTCATATTTTATCCCATAGATGCAAAGAAAGATTGAACCTTGAATGTGGTTTGTTCTAGAGTTAACCTAGTAAATGCTTTGTTTGGTTAAATGACTATGTCTTTGGTAGAAGGATTGTAGTTATCAAACCTATGGTCCTTTGTGTGAAATAGCATTGATGAAATACCTATATGGTGTTGTTTGCTTAGGGTGATCATCAATGAGGTTTGCAAATGGTCGTTGTTTGTCTATGCAAACTACTATTAAGAAGGAATGAATGTTGATCTTCGAATAAGAAGTGATAAAATTTCCCATAGACAATAAATGTAATTGAATGAGTGAATGAATCTATGATCTATAGGAAGTTTGGAAGTGGAAGTTGATTGCCCCCAAGGCTCCGTTAATTGTTGTTTTAATCATCTATTTAGTTTTTGTTGCATGATTAGCATAGTTCTCTTGATTTGCTAGTTGTTGTCTTTCAATTTTATAACATAGGACCAAAAACCAACCAACCCCCCCTCCTTTTTTTACATGATTTTATATGTATCTATATATTGCTTATATCTAGTATGTTTTCTCCTATATATGTTTAAACACTTTGAAAAATCCCTCTTCTCTTGGATGACCCCGACTTTCCACGATCTACTTAGTTGTAGATAGGAAGCATTAGGGCTTAAAAATATAACCTTGAGATGTACGGTGATGACTTCCCAAATTTTGGCGCCACTGCCGGGAAAGAGGCATTTATTTTTAAGTGTTTGGGCATATTACGTGTGATTATGTGCTGATTGTAAATATTTGTTAATTTGCTTTTGTTTTTATTTCTTAATTGGCTTTCCATTTTCGCTTGGCTTAGAGATGTATTTTTTGAGTTCTTGGTGTATGGTTCATATGCAATCCTCCTCACAAGAACCCCTACTCTATGACCTCGAGTTAGAGTTAAATTTGAGATGAGCTAGGAGGCTTTCTTTGGAAAGTGTGAATAACACCTATATTTTGTGGATACTTCTACTTCTATGAAGCATCAACACGAGCACAAAGATGAGCATCAGGGAGGAGGGGCTCAACATCCTTCTCTTCAAGGAAGAGTTCATCCTCTCCAAGAAAGGGAAATTCCTTTGGGCCAAGACTTATTGAGGGACATTATGGCCCCCAACCTTGATTATTAACCGATGTGTATTGAGTATCTCTTGGTTAGACTGAATGGGAACTTCGAGCTAAAGACTGGGTGTATAAACATACTACCTATCTTCCTTGGTAGGCAAGGAGAGAATGCCAACAAGCACCTCACCGAGTTCCACTTTTTGTGTGGTGGTACGGTCCCCCATGGAGTAGATGAATACTTTTACAAGTTGAAGACATTCTTGTTCATATTGAGGGATGGTGCAAGAGATTGGCTCCACTACCTACCACCCAAGAGCATCAAAAGTTGGCTTGACATGAAGACGAAGTTTCTAGCTATGTACTTCCTGGCCTCAAATTCTGTCTCTTTGAAGAATGACATAAGCAATATCCTTCAATGGCATGAAGAATCTCTCTTCGACTATTGGGAGAGGTTCAAGAAACTTCTCGCAAGTTGTCCTTACCATAGCTATTTGGTCTACTACTTCTACAATGGTCTTCTTAATGAGAACCAAATATTAGTGAGGAGTTCTTGTGGTGGTACCTTTGGGAACCAGACTTCATCGGAGGCTATGCAATTATATGAAGAGCTAGCGAAGGAGTCAAGGAACTTTAGCTCAACGGCCAATTTGAGAAGGAGAAATCAAATGCCCACAAGTAACCCTTCTAATAGTGGAAAGCTTGAGGACCAAGTCTTGGCCCTTGCTTCTATAGTGAAATCATTGATGACCAAGCCCAAAAATGTGCCACATGTTAAATCGTGTGAAATTTGTTACTCGGCGCAACCCATAGACGCTTGCCCTACTTTTCAAGATGATTATGTCGAGAAGGTGAGTGCCATGGGGTATCAAGGTTACCAAGGCTACCAAGGCAACCAAAACTACCAAGGTTTGCAAGGATTTTAAATAAATGAAGGGTACCAAGGTGGCTAAGGCTACCAAAACCGGCCGTACTATTTGGGTAATCGTGATAACCCGAACCTCCAGTATGGAAACCCTCAAGGAGGCCAAAACCCTCAACCGTATCGGCCTCTTCAACAACAATATAGGTTACCTCAATAACAATTTCAAAGGCTCCAAGACAAGCCCCGAGACCAAGGTGAGAGCTCGGGGTTAACAAAAGATGAGGTGATGAAAGCCATTCACCGGTTGAGCATGTGCGAAAAAAAAACAAAAAATTCCAAGATGAAGCCAATGAGAGCATCAAGAACTTGGAAACTCAAGTGAGCCAAACACCTCAAGTGGTGAATCAGATGGAGGCCCGAGAAAAATGCAAACTTCCCTCCCAACTAGAAATTAACCCTCGACAAAATGTGAGTGCAATCTCATTGAGAAGTGGAAGAGAAGTGAAGGAACCCTAAGCAAGGGTTGTTGAGCAGATAGTTGAAAAAGAAGAAGACAGTGGAAAGAAGGCCGATGAGTTGGCCAAAAAAAGCAAAGAAGAAGAAATTAAGGTGGAGACATTTGTGCCAAGACTTGGATCAAATCCTGAAACCTTATCCCCACCACACAAGAATTCAAGAAGGGTGGAGATCCCTATCTATGCGCCGGAACCACCATTTACAGAGGCATTAAAGGATAGGAGGACCAAGGAGGACACTAAGGACATCTACGAAGTCTTTCTTAGATGAAAGGTAAATATCTCACTCTTAAATGTTCTAAATCAAGTTCCTAGGTATGCTAAATTTCTTAATGAACTGTGTACCATCAATAGGGAACAAAAATTGAAAAGTAAGAAAAAGAATGTGAAGAGTGAATATGTCTCTGTCGTGTTTGATGATGAAATACCCCCTAAATGTAATGATCTGGGAATGTTTACAATCCCTTGTGAGATAGGAGGCAAATGTATCAACAAGGCCATGTTAGAATTAGGTGCTACAATCAATGTTATCCCATATTACTTGTATGAAAGTCTAAATCTAGCCTTTTGCACAAAATTGGGGTTGTTATCCAACTAGCTGATCACTCAAGCACATACCCGAAAGGTATTATGAAGGATGTGTTGGTGAAAGTGGATTCTTTGACATTCTCCATGGACTTTTATGTTCTTGAAATGGGAGGTGACAATAGTGCTAAACGTGTTCTTTTAGGAGGAGAGAAACCCCCGAATGCTCACGTGCTTGAGATCACCATGGAAAAAAAAGTTGAGTTGTTGGAGATGTTAAGGGAATATGAAGAAACCTTAAGCTATTTAAAGAAGGTTTTGTTGGGGGATGATGTGATCCAGATTGTTATGACCCGGATCGGGGAAAAAGGACTAATTATCTTGGTTCATTTTGTGAGTAAGCTCCAAGAAGGGGAGTAAGTCGTATCGATGGCGTTAAATATACTTGGTTTTGATTATCCAGAGCGTCATTCGTGACTTTTCGTTGATGTTGTTTGGTTTTGAGTTTTTGTCGTTAGTTTCATTGTTTTGCTTTGTGCTTTTCACGGTTTGTTTTTCCATGACTTTGTAGCAATTTGCCCCCAAGGCTCCATTAATTTTTGTTTTAATCATCTATTTAGTTGTTGTTGCATGATTAGCATAGTTCTCTTGCTTTTCTAGTTATTGTCTTTCAATTTTATAACTTAGGACCAAAAACCAATCCAACCCCCCCTTTTTACATGCTTTTATATGTATCTATATATGCTTATATCTTGTATGTTTTCTCCTATATATGTTTTTAACACTTGGAAATGTCCCTCTTCTATGGACGACCCCAACTTGCCATTATCTACTTAATTGTAGATAGGAAGCATTAGAGCTTAAAAATATAACTTTGAGAGGTACGACGACGACCTCCCAAATTTTGGCACCGCTGCCGACGAGCTCCAATTGTGATTATGTTCTATAATCTATTTTATAGGACATTGTGTGGATTATGTATGATACCTTAGAGATTTAGATTGTTGGAACATTGTAGATTTTTGTGAATATATTGTGCATATGATTTGGTTGGATGTAGGATAGCATTATGCTCATTTTCATTGTGTTGATTTCCTTATGTTGGTGTTGTGCTTGCACTGTGTTTATATTGTTGCTTTGGTTGAGAATTTGGTTGCGTCTTGTACTAGAAATTAGGCATGTTGGCTTTATTAAACATAGTTGATATTTGGATGCAATGTTATTATGCTTAAGGTAGTTTGGCCATAGCTCTTGAATGTTAACATTATAAACGTACTAATGGTAGTTAAACTAGTTAGGCATGACTAAGATTATGGGATATAGCGTATTGGATGTTTAACTATGTGAGAACCTAATGGACTTGAGATTATGGGCATGTTGAATATGACATGGATTGTATATGCAATTGTGGTTAGGACTTGAACTAGTTGGCTTGGATTTGATTTGGTTTGTGCTTTTGGCAAAACTAGTTTAAGTTTGAGTATGATTTTGTGATATTGCATGTATGTATATTCCTGTGCGTTTGAC
Organism: Rubia yunnanensis; assembly: GCA_037428765.1. Classification (NCBI taxonomy): domain Eukaryota; kingdom Viridiplantae; phylum Streptophyta; class Magnoliopsida; order Gentianales; family Rubiaceae; genus Rubia; species Rubia yunnanensis. Next base: position 40,341,043 of record CM075068.1, read on the forward strand.
TTGTTTGCTGTGGTTGTTAGATATGACCCCTACCAAGAGACATTGGGCTCCTCCACGAGGTGGTCGCACCTCCGCTTCACCTCTACCTCAGCCGCTGGCTCCGAAGTCGGGCCTTATACCTCCCCTCCTGATAGGTACATGGGTTTGACCAGGATCACTGGGCCCTACGTGAGGAGGTGAGAAGCCTTGGTCAGCCGCCAGCTCAAGGAGACGAGTTTTGTAGATGTCCCCACAATGGACGCTCTAGGGCTAACCCAGCCAGTCTAATGCCTCATTTCTAAATGAGGGCTGGTGGGTTTCATGGGCAAGAATGCCCCCTCCTACTGGCGATACACACTGGCGTTCCTATCCACGATCATGATATGCAGCATGAGGGATGATCAACCATGCAAGAGGTACATCACTTTCCACCTAGATGATATACCCCGAGAGATGACCATCTTGTAGGTTGAGGAAGGCTTTGGATGGTACACAGATGAGATTTGGGCAAGGTTGGACCCATAGGCCCAAGACCGATCGATTGAGGAAGACATACACTTCTGGAGTGTCATCAGCATAAGGGCGAAGAACTCCCACGACAAGAGCAGTGTTATCACATATCCTGCACTCCGTTATGTGACACAAACTTTTGGCCGACACAGTGCTTTGCTTGGCGGAGCCAAAAAATGTGCCGGACAATGACATTAACTTCTTATGGCGCTTGACGAGTGAGGGGTTCGGATATGGGTTATGGGCCAATATATGGATGGAAAGGATTGTAGAGGTGGTGGGGAAGCCAAAGGGGAATATTATGGTTAAACGCATGATTGGCCTCTTAGCGGAGTACCTAGGATTGGTCCCACCAGCAGATTTTCTGCGCTTGGGGAGACACACTTCCTACCTCATCACTGTAGAGAGGCTAGTGCGATTTGAGATGCTTAGCACCACGCAGACCACGGGGGTGTTTCACTAGTTATATGGCGCCAGGAAGGTCACCTTCATGGCACTTCCTCAACCCAACAAGACGAAGTTGGAGTTTGATACACCATTGGTGGATTTGGCAATTCCACCTGACTCCTCGTGCAGAGAGGAATTTTAGAACAAGCTCAATGACCTTGGTCCAGCCCTGTCCAGCACGATGATAGTAGCTTTCCTTTCACTGAGCGATAACAATAGCACTCTCCACAACCTTCACCAGAGATCGAGCCGATGCAGGAGGACTATGTGCTCCCTCACTACTCCTAGCCTCTGCCTGATTTCTATGAGCGTATAATGCAGACTATGCAGAAGGACAATATGATATTGGAGCACAATGTGTTTGTCTCTCAGAGCTTGATCGACATGGATGAGGAGATCGACCATCTATCGGCTCGCATCCATGAGATGCAGTCCTAGCCAAGTGGTGTCTCAGGCCTGGATCCTGGAGCAGAGAGGCATAGAGGCATAGAGCTAGGAAGCTGAGGAACACAGATTGGCTGGCTTGTTATAAACAACATTATTTTGGTGGTGGTCCTTCTTCCTCACAACAGTGATTGTGAGCATTATATTCTTACCCTTTCCATACTTCGTTGTGTATGCTTTTGCCCTATTTTGTCTACATTGAGGGCAATGTAGTGTTCTAAGTGTGGGGAGTGGTATTTACTGATTTCACTGCTTGGTTTGGAGATGTTTTTTCTGGACTCGCTACTTTTGAGATATTTCGTTTTCTTTGTTTTGGATATTTTTCCCTTTTGTTTTGGGGATGCTTTCCTTTTGATGTACTTGGATGATGTTAGTTTTCACATTTTTCTTAGCCTTAACATTTGGAAAGCACTTTGCTATTTTTTGGATTGGAAAAACATGAAAATATTGAAAAAATAGAAAATGAAAAAGGAAAAAATAATATAAAAATAAAAAAATCCCGCTAAGTTGAAAACTCGATAGGGCATCTTAGGCAACATTGGGGGCCTTGATAGGTCGAAAATCCAAAAGGGAAACCTAGGTAAAAATGAGAGGCTAAATGTACAAAAAAGGTGAGATGTGAGCCGAAGAAACATGATGTGTGGCTAGGATGAAAACCCGAAAGGGCTCCTAGGGAAAATGAGGGAAAGAGAAAAAAAATGTTATGTGTTCACTCATTTGCTAGCATTGGAGTCATAAGGTTGTGGTAGCCATATGGATGGATCGGGTAGCTTGACATCTTGAAGACTCTTGAAATTGGGAAATTTAGCGGGGAAAACAAAGTAAGTTATACAGTTCTTGATCGTAAATGTCCTCCATTTTTTAGGATGATATATTGGTATAAAGTGGAGTATGTGTTTGAATTTTATGCATGCTTTTAACTTCACCTTGTACCATTTGATTTGGGATTGTCAATTCGAGATTTGGAGATGTTTTAGAGATATCAATAAATTGATAGGTTGATATGGTTTGGGTAGATTTAGGAATGAGGGTTGTGGGAAACTTCACATTTGATCTTAACATTAGGATGTGTGATATTGAGTGTTTTGTGAGGTATTGACTTGGGGGAATAGAGGTTAGGATGTGGATACGCCAATTCCTTCGTGTGCTTGGATCTTTCTTACTCGAGGGCGAGTAAGGTTTAACTGTGGGGAGGTTTGATGTGTCCATTTTATATGCATAATTTAGTACTTGTTGGGATCACTTTTGTGCTCTTTTGTTATCAAGAGCTTTTGTAAAGCCTTGAAATTATTTTAGGAAAGGTAAGAATGACTTTACACTCTTTTACCTCTTCTAAGTGGATTTTGCGTGACAAAGGAAGAACATGGAGACTTGAAGACCGGGGGCCGTTGAAGATCACCTTGCGAAGACTTTGAAAACTTGCTTCAAAGATTTGAAGACTTGAAGATCAGAGGCCGTTGAAGATCATCTTTTGAAGACTTTGAAGACTTGTTTCAAAGATTTGAAGACTTGAAAAATGAGAGGGATTATTGTGAAGAAGAGTGCTTGCTATAAAAACAAGAAAAGAAGACAAGGGTAGGTTGCGACAAACGGGTGGCCATAACCCAAACTTGTCTTTTTTGTACTGTAAATAGCATTCTCTTTCCTCTCATTCATAACTTCTTCTTCACCCAAATTTGGTACTATTCTAACCCTAGTTTTCCACCATTTTCATCTTTTATTTCTCTTGTTTTATGTTTGGTTTGTTAGCATTAATTAATATGAACTCTAGTAGCTAAATCCAGTTCTTGGGAGCAATTTATTGAATCTTCCAAACTTATGTGGTGGCATTCTCTATTTTTTCATTTATGAACATTTATTGGAGAGCATTTATTATGTCATTAATGTTTTGTTTTACCTCATTTATACCATGGGTTGTTTGAGTATATAAAATGTTTGTATAATTGAAGTGTTAAGGTGCTGGGAAAGTTGCAAATTTCTTAGCTCATTTGACAGGAAATCCAAAAGCATTGATTTAGAACTTCTTGTGTATAATGTGTGGTAATTCTTGCTAGATAAGTATGTTAATGTATATTGTTCTCATATTTATCTCATAGATGCAAAGAAAGGTTGAACCTTGACTGTGGTTTGTTCTAGGGTTAACCTAGTAAATGCTTTTTTTGGTTAAATCACTATATGTTTGGTAGAAGGCTTGTAATTATCAAACCTATGGTCCTTTGTGTGAAATGCCATTGATGAAATACCTCTATGGTATTGTTTGCTTGGGGTGATCGTCAATAAGGTTTGCAAATGGTCGTTGTTTGTGTTTGCAAACTACTATGAAGAAGGAATGAATGTTGATCTTCGAATGAGAAGTAATAACATTTCCCATAGACAATAAATGTAATTGAATGAGTGAATGAATCTATGATCTATAGGAAGTTTGGAAGTGGAAGTCGATTGCCCCCAAGGCTCTGTTTATTGTTATTTTAATCATCTATTTAGTTGTTGCATGATTATCATAGTTCTCTTGCTTTACTAGTTGTTGTCTTTCAATTTTATAACATAGGACCAAAAACCAACCAAACCCCCCTTCCCCCTTTGACATGCTTTATCGATTATGCTTATATCTAGTATGTTTTCTCCTGTATATGTTTAAACACTTCAAAATATCCCTCTTCTCATGGATGGCCCCAACTTGCCACTATCTACTTAATTGTAGATAGGAAGCATTAGGGCTTAAAAATATAACTTTAAGAGGTACTGTGACGACCTCCCAAAAATCCAAGAACATGGAATTAGAACTTCTTGTGCATAATGTGATATGATTTTTGCTAGATAAGTATATTAATGTGGATTGTTCTCATATTTATCCTATAGATGCAATGCAAGGTTGAATCTTGAATGTGGTTTGTTCTAGGTTTTTCCTAATGAATGCTATGTTTGGTTAATGACTATGCGTTTGGTTGAATGCTTGTTGTTATCAAATCTATGGTTCTTCGTGTATAATGACATTGATAAAATACCTTTGTGGCGTGGTTTACCTAAAGTGATTATCAATGAGGTTTGCAAATGATCGTTTTTTCTCTTTGCAAATTACTATTAAGAAGAAATGAATGTTAATATTCGAGTGGGAAGTTTTGGCATTCCTCATAGGTAACGAATGTGATAGAATGAGTGAATGGTTCAATGATATACATGAGGTTTGGTAGTGGATATCAATTGCCCTCAAGGCTTTGTCTTTTGTAGTTTTAAACCATTTTTCTTAGTTTGTTTGATGATTAGCATAGCTACTTGGCTTTGCTAGTTTGTCTTTTACTATCATAACTAAGGACCAAAAAACAACCACCCCCCATTTACTTGCTTATATATATATATATATACACGCTTCTAGCATAATATCAACCTTATATGTTTAAACCCTTAGAAAGATCCCTTTTTTCGTGGACGACCCTAACTTTCCATTATTTATTTAGTTGTAGATAGGAATCATTAGGGATTATAAAATTAACTTTGAGAGGTACGTCAACTACCTCCTAGTTCAATGTCCATTGAGTAGTTTAATTTCTTGGGAAAATTTTGTATTCATGACATGATGTTGACTTTGTGAGATTCTTAGATTTCCATATCTTTTATGTCCTATGAATATTTGTGCTTTATTTATGCTTTACATTCTTGTAAGATTTATGCTATGCCATGTTTTATGATGCACCCATATATCCATGTGTAGTGTAATATCGTGTTAGGCTAGATTGCTATCTTGGAAGTGTTAGATTAGGGCTAACTGAAGGTTCGATGAGATCCAAGAAGATGAGTGCATTCATGCCACCTTGTAAATACCGTCCCTATCGTTAGACACCTAACTCTAATTGGCTAGTTGTGAGGGATTACATGTTAGGGGCGCTAGACTAATCTTTAACAAGGGGAAACCCTTGGCATAGCCCGATAGATGTGCATCAATGTTTGTAGCGACTAGGATTGTGGTGTAGTGACTAGATTCGTGTCAACCCTAGAGTTATCATGAGATGCCAACTTCTTTGACTCTATAAGACCTAGGGATTGGTGTCCATAGTGGAGTGCCCGGGAAGTAGACATTGAGAATGCCTGGGAAGTAGACATTGAGAATGCCCGGCTACCTCTACACTATGTGACATAGACATGGGATAGGTTTAGATATCTTATATGTGATATAATATAGGATCAAAGTCATTCATCGGTCATGTTACGCAAATATTCCCTAAGGCTAGTTTAATGTAGTTTAATTTCTCATGTTTGCATGATTAGTAGTTATTAGATAACACACACCCTCCCCCCCAACAAAAAAACTTATGGTCCCAATTCCAGCTGGAGTTGGGAATTTCATTACTAGGTGGTAAGGGGACCAGGGCCTTCCGATGATGGCATTAAATGTACCTGGAGCATCTATAAACATGAAGTCATAAATGATTGTACAATTTCTTCCACTTTCTCTGATGGTGACAGGCAGTTATATATTCCCCAAAGACATTTTCGCTCGCCCCGTGAATCCTACAAGCGAGGACGTGGACTTTTTAGATCAGTTCGCTTGAAACCTAACCTGTCAAAGTAATCTATGAATAGTATCTTGACCACACTTCCATCGTCCACGAACACTCTGTGAACTATTTCATTTTGGATTTTAGCTATAATGACCATGGGATCATTGAGAGACGAAGCGTTAGGTACTGCATCTTCCTCACCAAAAGTGATCGCCTTGTTTGAACGAAGGTTTTTGTCGATAGGCTCTTGCAGGGGAGAATACCTTGCTTTAGACTTCCAAGCATTGTTTGACAATGACTTTGTGGATCCATGCATGGATAAGATAACTTTTTATGGTTCTTCATCTCCTGCATCATCATTGTAATCCACTGCCGTAGTCATTTTTTTTATTCTTTGTCAGTGTGGTTATCATCCCTTGGTTTCTTTCCGGGGGGCTCCCTGATTTGTTAGCATCGCCATATTGGCTTCCTCCTCTTGTTCTATATTGGCTTAAGTATCCATTCTTCAAATTTTCTTCAATTTGCCTTCTCAGATTTCTACAATACTCAATGTCATGACCATGGTCCTTGTGGAAGGCATAGTAATACTCCATGGACCTCTTTTCTGGCGGTGCTAACATAGGTGCCAGCTCGGGAAACAATTCTTTGTTTGCTTGCCATATCTCTTTCTTTGATTTTATTAGAGGCATATCTTGGAATGGTGCTCCTTGCGACCATGGTTCTCTTCTCTTGAAATGAATGTTTCCTTTCCCTTTCTTCACAAACCACTTTTGCGAATCCTTTATTGTTTGCTTTTCACCTCATTTCTATTCACCTCATTTCTATTCTATCTTGTGATTGCTTGCCTCTTCCATTCGCACATGCTGCTCGATCATCTTTTGTAGCTCTCCATGTTCTTTGCTAGTTCTTTGTAGAACTATCCTGATTGCATGCCTCCTGTGAATGCTCCCAATGAAGATTGGAATGACAAGTCGCGAACTTGTAAACTCTCCATGACAAATCTATTATGATACTCCTCCAAACTCTCATCACTTCGCTGGGCTATGTTGTTTAAAAATTGCGATCATTTTTGTGAATTTTTAATTCTGATAGAAGTATCCCAAAAATAGATCTGACAATTGCGCCCAATATTTGATACTTCCATTTGGAAGGTCCTCGTACCATGTGATCGTTGTCCATGACAAGAATATGGGAAACACCCTGAATGTTAATTCGATGCTAGGATCGCGAAATCTCATGCTATTTCTGTATGAGTGTAGGAACTCTTTTGGATCTGTGGTCTCATTGTAGATTTTAACATGTAAAGGATGTTTGAAATCATTTTCCATCTAAAACTCCCATAGATGTGGCGCTAGGGGTGATTTGTCTGCATCATTGTCTACCACTATATCTCGCAACTCTTCTTTGTACTTGAGATTCTCATGCTCCTGACTTACTCTTTTTTCTAGTCTTGGAGTGTTTGGCTTGAGTGTCATCAGAAATTTGTTATACATGCTTTCCTTGTTCTCTTCTAAGAACACTTTGAACTCCCTCCTTTCTTTTCCTTAGTTATTGTTGGGAGATTCTGTTTCCTCTTCTTCCTCCTTCGATTCTTCCTTAGTACGCTCATTTTCTCTATTAAGGATGTGATCCTGGTCCTGGTTAGGATGCATGCTTCTATGGCATCTAGGTGTTTATTCTTGTGTTTGGTGATTATGACTCTTCTCACTTCTGGTGAACACCATTGTTTACCTGAAGGATTTTGAAACAAAAAAAATTCACGCTCCCCACAGTCGGCTCAAATGGTGTGGTAATCCGGTCAGGAAAACCAATCGTTACTCACTTCGTGAATCTCATCTCCTGGAAAACAAGTCCCGAGAGTGAATCCGGGAGAAAAGCTCCGATGATCAAGTCAGTCTCTCTCTTCAAGAATTGGAATTTCTTAGCATAGTCACGCTTACCTCGATTGGTCTATGTTTTCTCCTTTTTATAGTGTGCTACGAACGTGGCCCTGCTTCATCCGAATTTACCATTGTGGGTTTGATCGTGGTTCCGATAAAGGTGGTTCGTGTTCGAGAGCTCGATCATGGCTCTTGCCTTTCTTGGTTCGTGGTCTAATTCCTTTTGACCTGCTTTCACCTTTCTTGTTGAGTTCATGGCCTATTATAGAGCCTATTTATGATCTAAGCCAGCGGCCCAGTGCAATGGAGCCCATGGGCTGGGTATACATCATATCGATACAAATCTTGTATTGAAATCCAAAAAGTGCCACTTTATAGTAAAGAAGGGCATTGTTCTTGGCCATGTAGTGTTAGCCCAAGGTCTAGAAGTGGATAAGGCTAAATTGGAAAAATTAAATCCTTACCCTATCCTACTAGTGTTAGGGATATTAGATCATCTTAGGGCACGCCGGGTTCTACCGACGTTTCATTAAGGATTTTTCTAAAATCTTATCTCCTTTATGCAAATTGTTGCAAAAGGATGTGGAGTTCATTGTTTACGAGGAGGGTAAGAAATTTTTAGACACTTTGAAGGAATGCTTGTGACCACTCCTATCATAAAACCACCTAATTGGTCCCTTCCCTTTGAGATAATGTGTGATGTTAGTGACTATGCCATAGGTGCGGTACTAGGCCAAAGAGTAGGGAGGGTGCCATATGTAATATACTATGCCTCAGTAACGCTAAATAATGCACAATACAACTATTCCACAACCTAAAAAGAGTTACTAGTATTTGCCCTTAACAATTTTAGACCCTATTGGCTCAGCACCAAGGTTACTGTATACACGAATCATGTAGCACTTCGCCATTTAATGACAAAAAAGAAGGCAAAACCTAGGTTTATTAGATGGATCCTCCTGTTGAGTGAGTTTGACCTTAAGATGAGAGACCAAAGGGGTAGTGAGAATGTGGTTGCCAATCATTTGAGTAGATTGATGCCCCCCGGGAGCCTAGATCCCACTGAGGAAAAACATAAGTTGGAACCCATTTGAGAAGAGTTCCTGGAAGAGCAATTTTTTCGTATAACAACTAGTTAACCTTGGTATGCTGATATTGTGAACCACGTAGTCATGGGAAAATTCTCTCTCTCTTCTGACAAGGCACAAAGGGATAGGTTAGTGAGTGAAACAAGGACATATGTGTGGGACGACCCTTACTTATGGAGGCATTTCACTGACCAAGAGGTTAGGAGATGCATTCCGGAGAATGAAGTGGAATCCGTCCTTAGATTCTGTCACTCTTCTCAAGGTGGTGGACATTTTAGCTATAAAATAACCATTAAGAAGGTGGTGGAGTGTGGTCTTTATTGGCCCAACATGTGGCGACATACCTAAGATTTTGTCCAATCCTGTGACAATTTCCAAAGGATGGATAACATCTCATTCAAGAATGAGATGCCCCATAATATCTTTATGCCATATGTAATTTTTAATGTGTAGGGAATGGATTTCATGGGGCCCTTCCCAAATTCCTGGGGGAATTATTATATTTTAGTGGTGGTAGACCACACATCCAGATGGGTAGAGGCCAAAGCAACAAAGACCAATGATTCAGCAATAGTGATTAAATTCCTCAAATCAAACATTTTTCTCGGTTCGGCATCCCCTAACCATAATTAGCAATAGAGGAAATCATTTCTGCAACCGACTCATAGATTTGTTAAAGAAATATGAAGTAACCTACAAGGCATCCACCACTTACCACCCCCAAACAAATGCGAAGATATCCAATCAGGAAATCAAGGCCATCCTTGAAAAATGGTGAAACCGTCGTGGAAGGATTGGAGTTCCTGATTGGATGATGCACTTTGGACCTACCAAACCGCACACTAAACCCTATAGGCATGTCACCCTACCAGATCCTGTTTGGTAAAGGATGTCACTTCCTGATAGAACTGGAGCGTAAGACATATTGGGCCTACAAGAAACCTAAATATGGACTTGGGGAAAGCCGAAGATCATAGGAAGTTGCAACTTCAAGAACTTGAAAAGATTAGGCGCAACTCCTATGAGACCACAAAAATATACAAGGAAAGGACGAAGGTGTGGCACAGCAAGAGAATAACAAATGAATTTGACAAAAGGTCCTTGTCTACCAATCTCGACTATTTCCGGAAAATTGTAGTCAAGGTGGACAGGCCCATATGTGGTGACCATGGTGTATTCTCAAGGTGCAATAGAGGTGAAAGATGAGAAGGATGACACCAAATTGCTAGTTATGGGCACACATTGAAACCTTACTTTGAGTTGGGGAATTTGGGATTATTCGAGGAGGAACATCTCCTCCTTGAAGATCCAATATATGAATGAACTTTTCTAAGGTAAATAATTTGTGGGGACAACATTAAATATACCTGTGGGTAATGATCTTAAATTTTGTTATCTCATTTTTCTTTTAGATAATTTTCGTAGAACTCCATTATGCTTAGTTTTGTGATGCTTTGATAGGGAACATTTCGATCGAAGGATGGCCCAAGGAGATCACATTTCCAAACGTGATTGGTGCAAACATCGAAATTCCCTCCACTACGTCTAGTAAGAAAAGGAGAATTGCTTTTGGACATCACTCATTTATAGGAGTTGTATTTCATACCACTTGGCATAAATTGGGTGACCAATATTCATTCCTAAGTATTCCCTTACATACTCCACTTGTGATTTTTACACTTTATATGATGCATTGGGGACAATGCAAAGTTTAAGTGTTGGGGAGGGAGTAGTTAGGCATTTAGGAGTTTTAGCGAAATTCCTTTGTGTTTGTTTTCTTCTTTATCTCACTGTAGTATGAAGCCTACCTTTGGGACATTTTGTGCTACACCAAAAAAATTAAAAAATTGAGAAATGAAAAAAATATACCCGGAAAAGTAAATAACCTGAAAGGGTGACTTAGGCAACAATGGAAAAAACCCTGATAGGTTGAAAATCTATGCAAAAGTGAGAGGCCAAATGGTGTAGAAAAAGGTGAGAATTCCGCTTTGAAAAGGGAAAAAAAGGATGCTAGGATGAAAACTCGAAAGGACTCTTAAGGAAAATGAAAAAAATGAGAGAAATCGAAACTTATTCTATGCTTCTCTTGGATTGTCTTTTGGTAGCTTCTTTTGATAGAGTAAGCTAGCTTCACACATTACATGATTGAACCTCGCCTTTGTATGGTATGTTGGTTGTTTAGATTACTTTAGTTTCTTTGGGATGTGAGTGTGTAAGAGATTCTTATGCCTTTGGCAGCTACAGTAGTCTAGGAATAAAAATGTTCGGTGTTTTGGGAAATTCTTGGCATGCTATGATACAGTTAGATCTTTACTTGTTCTTATTTACTCAAGGACGATTACAGGTTTAAGTGTGGGGGAATTGATGAGACTCTAGAAGCATGTGTTTCCTAGTGCATTTAGCATATCTTTTAGTAGTTTGTGTATAGTGGATTGTTATATTTAAGTGAGTTTACATTACAAGGGGTTTAGATTACCGATGTTGGTTTTTCTTATCGAAATCCCTCGTTTTGTATATTATTTAGATCTAATGGATTCTTTGTCCTTACGGGCATCTAGATTCTATCACTACTGTAGGACAGAGGTATTTGCACCGGTCATTTAGGGTAATAGCGCCGGTATTTTGGCCCCCAAAAATATCGGTACGAATATATAGGGGTGTAAAAATGCAACACATTTGCACCGGCACAATGAACCAGTGTAGAAAATTATTTGCACCGGCATCTTAGACCAGTATCTTAGACCAGTGTATAAATTTTGGACTCATAAAATATTTGCACCGGAATTATTTGGAACACCGGTGTAGACATTTTTCACCGGTATTTAATACATAAATCGGTGTAAAACCGTGATATGTACACCGACATTAAATATAACACTTCTCTTTCTTTTGTAGTAGGAATATTTTTTTTTGCACCGGAATAGTTTGCATCGGTATGCTTTTTACACCGGTATATTTTTTTACACCGGTATTACTTTACTTTATGCACCGGTAATATTTAAATAATTTAAAATAAATTATTTAAAATGTGATATTTTTTACACCGGTACATTCATTTTATACCAGTGTATTATTTGGCTAAATTCTGCAATGCCCAATTTGTTTTCCGATTGTCCCTCTCAGGTCATTTCTGGGGCAACGACAGCCAGAGATACTCGTGCACTATTATAAATTGGAAACCTTTGAATCGGTAAGAAATTTGAAACATCCTATTACAAAAATATCGCTCGCAAAACACGTGAACATTATTCAAACTATGAAATAGAAGAGCTATCTTAAGCATGGAATGAAACAAACTAAAAATCACACAAGTTTACTATAACCAAACACTATACATGAAATTCTAATATCATCAACCATTCAAAACAAACCATCAACCTATTATGTCGTTCTTATCATCCAGAAGTTGTAACGTAGTGTTCGCCTGCTGCTGTTAGTCTCCGAGCCAAGCCCCACACCATCTCTCTGCTACACCTTGAATTTTGTACACATGGTACGACCCTTTGCCCTCTGGGAAAATCTGTAAATTTCAAACTTACACTGTTAGTCAATAATGTTGTGTTTAATAGAAATTAATAATAACAAATTTTGAGATGCAAGGTTTACCTCCAAGATTGTATTTGTGTCTGGGTGATTAACAAATTCTTCTATGAAGAGCATGATAGAGTACCCGCATTGCCACAAACCATTATGGGTTCGGTACTTTACAGGAAAGGTAAATGTAATTACTAACCCTAAACATAAAAAATTGAGGGATGAAATGACAGAGTGACTTACCATGATGTTGTTAATTTTTCAAGTGTAGCCGGGTTCTGGCTCCGTGTTTCTCTTCTCCCTTTGGTATGCGCAAGAAAGCCTATCAAGAAAGTAAATTAAAATGGTTACTTCTTCCTGTACATCACCAAACTAAGATTTTTAATTTGATTGATTGAAATACCTAGAAATGACTATGAGTTTAACCAAGTTTGTTGGTTTGATACCCCCTAACAATGTGTCCAGAGTGAAAACGTCCTCCGCTCTGGAACGGATAATGATGAGGTACAATTATCGCTCTCGGAAAATTATGTTAGCAAATTAATGAAACAGAAGTTGTTTGAAATGTGAATGTAATTATCAGGAAGAAATACTCATCTTATGTAGGGTACGATGTAGAACTCATCATCCGTTGCCTTCATTGTTTCCCAAATTAGTTTGAATTAGAGTTCGACCTCCTGCTCCATATCACCTTGGCGTTGACATCATTGATGTCACTCAATTACTCATCTTCCTTGCCTATTAAAGACACCGGTCAATCCACAACGTTATTGAGAGTCTCTTCAACATTATCGAAGTGGTGGTCCGCCGAGTCGGAGGACTGGTTTGTATACTCTCACACGAGTAACACTTCCTTGTTGGGCATCCCGACGACGAGATACCTATCGCAACCCATGGGCGACCATTTTCTTCTTCCTAACAATGTCTTTAATGAAAAGAGTCACGCGTTCTCCATCATGTTCATATAATATTTTAGTGAATAGATAAAATGGTTATGGAGATATTTCATATGTGTAATTCAATGTATATGACATACATATATTAATGAAGGTGTACCTCTCATCTCCTAGGCTCTTCACCGGACTTTACCAGACTTTGTAGCAGCTAAAGCAATGTCATCTATCACCTTCTCTATAAACTTCTTGGGATTGTCAAGGCCTGGAGGAATCTGAACACCGCTTGCAAATGGTAAGCCCTTCACCAATTGCTCCAGGTACGATACTATGGCTTTCACAACCGGTTGATCCTTAGACGGTCTCCTCTTGGCCATCTCTTTGGTTGAAGAACTGCTACTGCACTTGCTGCGGGAAAGATGAGGAACAGCCACAGTTATGGGTAGACCAGTCTAAGTTCCCCTATACCTGCCTAGGTGATCCTTCTTCTTTGTCACTTTTATGAGGATGTCTTCACCTGGCTGCAGTTCCAATGCTCCTTCTTCCTTAAGCTCGTTCAATTTCAACCGAGAATTACATAGGAACACAATTGTTTATATGAATAATGTGAAATACACTTACAAATTAATTTAAATGGTCAATTTTGGCATAACTTACAACGTCCGGTGCGATCTTCTCAACCTCTTTCGATGTGTATAACCCTTTCTTATCTTTGTTTGCCTCAAGGTAGACAATAGATCTATCATGTGTGAAATCCTTTTGACTGAGTATTGCTCAATCTCCTCTTCAGTGAATCCCTCGGCGATCAACCTAATTCTCTTCTTCTTCTTCAGCTCCTTAGTCAATTTGTCGTGGATGTATCAATTACCCCTTCTGCCCGTTTGGTGCGTGTAATCCCTGCCCTTGTTGCGTTCAATATTTGTCACCCTGAGCCTCTAATATCGTTGTTATAAATAAAAATTTAGTTGAATAGAATTTGTGGGCAACATAGCTCTTAACAAGTATTAATTTTTTCATCATACCTGAAAATCCGGATGCCGGCGTCTCTTTTCAAACAAGTGTCATTCGTCTTCATCCATCCACTTGTACTTCTCCCATGCTGGTATTCCTATTTTATTGATACCTTTGTCCACGTTGTGAATAAACCTATTTGTCACCTTTGTCTTCCAATGCCTATTTTGGTTTTTTGCCCTCCCTGTAACCTCATTCTTCAGTATTTCCAGTTACTCATCTGTCACAGGTGTTTCAATTGTGAAGCTCTCCTAGAACAAATCATATGAAAAGGCATGTCATTAATCATGTTTTCAGTAAGACTTTACCATGAATAAATTTCTTAAATTACAATTGTCGAGAGTCTACCATAACATGCTTCCATGCCTCTTCCTTAACTTCTCCAGGGACATCACTCCAGTGTTCGCATGCACCAAATCTGATGCAGCACCAGAAAGTGTAATTGCCATAAGCGTGCCACGCTGACCAATTCTTAATGCATACTTCTTGATTCCCATGGAACTCAAACGCAACAGGAGTTGGAGTGTTATGCTTTGCCAACATCACAGACTGACATGTGTTAGTTCCTCGCCTCCTCAAATAAATTTTTACCTCAAACTTGTCCCATCTTTCTCCATTTTCCCTCCATCTTTTGTCAAGTCAGCGTTCACTTCATCAACAATTGGCCTTCCTTTGGTGGTGCTCTTTCCCTTTCCCTTGTGAATTGGTTTTTTGTCCAACTGTTTACCGATGTCTTCTCCTTCAACATCCCTTGTAATAACATCACCATGTTTCACAATTTCTTCCTTCTCTTCACTAGTCGGGTCATTTGTTTGCGTTTCTTCTTTCTCAAATTGTATCTTCAATGGGATCCTTTTTGGCGGAGGTTCTTGGTCCGCCACATCAACCTCCTCATCGACCACATGTTTCACCTTCTCTTCCTTCTTCGTAACCGGTCGCTTCCTCTCCGTGTTTAATTTCCCCTTCTTTGGCGGCATCTAAAAAGTAGAATAGAAAATTATCAATCCATTAGAGGTCCTGAAGTAACCACTTAGGCAAACTATGTTCGGCCTATCTTTTTTGTCTTCATGAGTGTATTTGTCCGACAAAATTTCAAATCATAAAGTGTAAAAAAAATTTATTCAACCCATCATCGTACATGTTTATCAAAAGTAAAAATGTCAAACCGTCTAAGTGAAACACTATCAATTTTAAGTACAAAATCTACTCTATCTAACCGCTACTACAAGTTTTCTACGAATAATAATGAGAAAATAGTTCAGCCCCGTTAGCAGGTCCTTTTGCATCACCATCACGGGTACTTGTGCCAACATTCATGTCCTCGACATTTCCTTCACGGAAGGTTGGAAAATTTCCGACTAGCTGCCACAAATTTTCCGAACATCAATGTCCTTTGTATGAATCATGGACCAACCTAGCCTCCTCAAACACGAAGGTACCATCCGGGTAAGTGTGCGGTGATACTATCGGTAATGATGAGGACGGTGAATAGCGTATCGTTTTTGAATTGGATTTGGGAGGCATTTCCTAAAAAATACATTGAAGCATTTCATCAAACACCTTACATGCAAGTCATGCTATTCATGATGTCAAATTCTTAATGATTCTATTTCATATGCAAATGCTAATTAATCCTACTAATAAGGTATTAAAGGGGTTTACCTGATTATATAACAACCTACGTAGGATTTCAACAAAGATGGGTAGTGATGGAGATGGTATTGAGTGAGAGATATATATTTGGTACTGTGAAAATGGGGATCTGAGAGGGTTTTAAATAATGGAACGTTTTTTATACACCGGTATTGTACATATACCAGTGTATAACGAGGCCTAAAGTAGTTGCTTTAGGCTGCTTTAAATTTAAAAAATTCTATCTAATCTGACCCGAGAGTAAATTTCAAAAAACATTTCTAAGTACTCAGCACTAGTACATTTACCAGTGCAAATTAAACAAAAAGCATCTGCTTTATGCTGCTTTAAATGCAAAAAAAATTAACATTGTCGAACCCGAGAGGAAAAAACAAAAAAAATCTAAGTACTGTGCACCGGTAATAGTACCGGTGCATAAGTACAAAACAAAGTGCCACCCTTGTTTTTCTACACCGGTAATTTAATCTAAACTGTTGTAAAAAACCAGCACCTAGTAGAAATTTTAATTAAAATTAATTAAAATGAATTAAAATACATTTTCACCGATTCAATTCATAAATACTCCATTGAAATCACGGATCATACAAACCATTTCATAAAAGAGTGTCAATTAAATACATTACACGCTAAATCGTTTAATGATCATACGATTTTCAAAAGAACATGGTTACAAAAACAACGACCAGGAACGACCAATCTCTTGCTTCCGCTTTAAGACAGTGTCCTCACCTACTATTTCACCTCTCTCATAAACCCACGGCCCATCACCATGAGAACACCTTCTAAAAATGGGTCCATCAACATCTTCCAAACCAGGAAATACTGATGGACACTCAGGACTATCAGTTATGGCGGGCTGATCAATCTCCTCATCAAAGTAAAACTTGTTCCCATGCATCACTGATGTGTCCATTTTATATGCATTACTCAGTAGTATTTAGGATCACTTTTGTGCTCTTTTATTATCAAGAACTTGTGTTTTACCTTGAAATTCTCGTAGGAGAGGTAAGAGCAACTTTATGCTCTTTTACCTCTTATAAGTGGATTTTGTGTGATGAGGGAAGAACACGGAAGCAACGAAGACTGGAGGACATTGAAGACTACATTTTCGAAGACTTTTGAATACTCACTTCGAAGACATGAAGACCGGAGGCCGTTGAAGACCATTTTTGGAGCCGTTGAAGACTTGAAGATTGAGAGGGATGACTATAAAGAAGAAGAAGACAACATGCAAAATTCTAGCACCCGTCGCGAGTCGTGACGAAACCCGTCGCGAGTCGCGATGAAACTCGTCGCGAGTTGCGACCAACGGGTGGCCAGGAATTCACTTTATCTTCTTTGCACTATAAATACCACTCTCTTTCCTCCTCTTCTCCAGCTTTGCCTAGCCCATTTTTCTCTGGTTTTAGGGCTTGAAAACCCTTGGTTTTCTTCTCTTTCTTTTCTTAGTTTTTGTAGTTTAATTATGTCTTTTGTTGTTCTAGCTTAGTTTTTACCTTGGGAGCAAAGGATTGAAGCTTCCATATATATATATATGTATTGAGAACCATTTATCTATTTGGTGTTTTTGCTATTGTGCATTTATTGTGCTTTGAATGTTAATTGTTGATTTCATTGATGTTGTTGAGAGCTTGAGCATATGAAATACTTGTATGAATTTCTAGCTAGGGTTTGGGGGATTTGGGTTGATTTCCCCCATGTTCTTGTTAGGAATGTATGAGTATGATTTAGAGCTTTTGATTGTGTTGATGGATTGATAATGTGCTAGATGAATGTGATTGATGCTGAACTCTTCGTCATGTTCGTTTGTGTAGCAAACGAAAGAGTTATATGCTCTTGGATGAATGTGCGTTGCACGTTCATCCAATCTCGTGTAATTGCATGAATTGGTTAAATGCTTAGTCACGGTGTAGTGGTCATAAGCATTTCCAAGCTTGTTGGTTCTTCGTGCTAAATGTCATCAATGGGATACCTTGAGTCGTGGTCTCGACAACGGGAGTCATTGGTGAGGTTTGACAAGAGATGTCGAATTCACTCTTGCAAACTACGAACTAAGAAGGATGGAAGATTTATGTTCACAACAAGTAGTTGAAGTATTGAATGGATGATTTTAATTCATCCTTGAAGCATTTGTTATTTAGCATTTATGTATTCTTGATGGCGTGTTTCACTTCATTTGTGCCATGAGTTGTTTGAGAATAGGGAGTGTTTGTATGATTGAATTGGTTAGGTGTTAGGAACGTGACGAATTCCGTAGCTCCTTTGCATGAAAATCTATGAATGTGAACTTAGAACTTCTTGTGCATAATGTGTTGTGATTCTCGCTAGAGAGGTATGTTAATGTTAAGCCAAGTAACGAATGCGATAGGATGAGTGAATGGTTCAATGATCTACATTAGGTTTGGAAGTGGATATCCATTGCCCCCAAGGCTTTATCTTTGTAGTTTTAAAACCCCTTTTCTTAGTTTTGTTTGATGATTAGCATAGTCACTTGACCTTGCTAGTTATCTTGTCTTTTTACTTTCGTAACTTAGGAACAACCAACCAACCAACCCCCCCCCCCCCCCATTTTACTTGCTTTTATGTGTGTGTATATATATCTACTCCTAGCATAATATCAACCATTTGTGCTTAAGCGCTTAGGAAGATCCCTCTTCTCCTTGGACGACCCCGATTTGCCGCTATCTACCTAGTTGTAGAAAGTAAGCAAAAAAGGGCTTATAAATTATCTTTGCATAGGGGTGCAACGACCGACCGCTATCAAAATGGCGCCGCTGCCGGGGAAGAGGCATTTATTCTTAAGTATTTAGGTGTATTTGGTTGTGTATTAGCTAGTTGTTTTTATTTTCCACTACTTGGTGGTTGTTTTTGTTCGGAGTTGGTATTGCTTGAGTTCTTGGTAACTTATTTTATCGAGAATCCTTGCACTATGATTCCAAACTTTTGAAAAAAAAATAAAAAATTTAATTGAGCATCTCACCTTGAGGGAACTCATGATGAGAAGAGAGGCTCAACAAGCAAGGCTTTGTAGGATGTGTCATTCCGATCATCCTACCAAATCTTGCCCTTTGTTGTGGGAAGAGCACTATGACCGAGAAAAAACCCTTGGTTTTCAAAACCATGGGTACTATGAAGAGTGCTACCAAGAGGTAGGAGATGTGGGTTTTCAAGGGCAAGAAGCTCATGAATGCTATCCATGCCACAACTCTTACAATCCGGAATGGAGTGGTAGTCCGGATTGGTGGTATGAGAATGAGCCGGAAAACCAACCATAAGAGCAACCTAGTTGGCCATCACCACCCTATACCATACCCCAAAACCAAGCCCAACAAGGAAGTTCAAGTTTGACACGTGAGGATGTCTTAAATACCATAGCAAACTTGAACTCCTTTACTAGTGAGGAGCCGGATACCCAGCTCTCCTCTAGTGTTGAGGCCATTGAGGGGCATGTGAGGAACATATTAGAGATATTGGCCCGCATGGAAGCTCGTGATTCTGAAAATACACCATCCCAACTTGAATTCGATGACTCGGTGAGTAAGGTCACCAATAAAAATGATTTTGAGTTTGAAAGGGATGAGGAGTTGGTTGTTGAGGATAGAAAAATGGAGGAAGAGGTGATAGTGCTACATCCATTAGCATCGTCACCCCTTCTCCCACCTAATGAACCAACTCTAATATTTTCGAAAGTTTTGAGGGAAACAAGAGAGGAGCCGAAAGATTATCCCAAGCTCCCTAACCACTCAATTCCCTTTGAACCATCTCCACCTCCACAAAACTTTCCTCTTAAAAGTTTTGTACCCCCACCTCTCTTATTTTGGAAGCTCATGGTGAAGGGGTTCAAGCCTTCACCATACGGATAACATTAGGGTCGTGCCGATGACCTTAAAAATACGGAGCTTCATCGTGCCGACGACGTAAAATAAATTTGGCATTTCTTTTAGTTTTTGTTTCTTAGTTTTTTTTGTTGTTTTGTTTTGTTCTTTTTATGGCGTGTTTTTCTGTGATTTTGTAGCAAAGTGAAGTGCATTGCAATGGAGGAGATGAAGGAAAAATATCAATGAACAAGGGAAGAAAGCTTGGACAGTTGGTAAGAAAACGAAAAAAATTTTAAGCTTGGGATACCCTGCCGTCGCGAGTCGCGATGAGCTCGTCGCGAGTCGCGACGAACAGGGGAGAAAAATCCACTCCCAGCACCAACTTTCCGTGAGCCGCGATGACATCGCGAGGTCTCATCGCGAGTCGCGATGAGCTCAGAAATTTTTGGGCTCTTGGAAGCAACTTTCCGTGAGTCGCGACAGCCTCGCGATGGGCCATCGCGAGTCGCGACATAGAGGTCGCGAGTCGCGACAAGATTAGAAAATTTTTGCTAAAGATCGGCTCCCAGCCTCGACTTTTCGCGAGTCGCGACGAACCTATCGCGAGTCGCGACCAGTTCAATCGCGAGTCGCGATGAAAAATCCAAGTTTCCAACTGATCTTAAACATTGCATGATCCTTCCTTCTTCTCCACCCAACACTCCCAAGAACCACCACATACCCACTCATTCCTCCACCATCCTACATATATTAACATATGAACATTCTTGCATCTTTATAGTACCTTTGTTGATTGTAGTATGCCGACTACATCATTGTGACCGTGAGTGCATATCCTATAATGACGCTTGTATATATGTCAATATATGTTGGATATTTTTAATGCATAATCTTATAGTGGTGGTTGTGGGTGGATTGGTTGTTCTTTGAGAATACTATGGTTATTAATTCTCTATGCTAAACCTAGTATTCCAAATCCTTATGTACTTGTGAGTTTAATGTTTTTCTTTGTGGTGTTAGTCTTGATCAAACGGCGCCACGGAGACAATGCTTTTCGAGAGGGGTGAGTTCTTCTACGGCATCTTTGCTCCCCTTCCGGTTCCGAAACCAATTTTGGGACCATACAATTACATTGGATTGCGCCATATCACCGGCGACTATGCGGAGAAACGGGTGTCACTCTACCCCCTTGCCTTGATTTTTATTGTTCTTGCCTTACATGTTTACATTGAGGGCAATGTAATGTTTTAAGTGTGGGGAGGGGTTAGAGGAATCACATGCATGCTAGATTGTTTTGGAATGCTTTTTGCTACTTTTCATTGGAAAAACATGAGAAAAGGGGAAAAAAAGAAGAAAAAAAAGAGAAAAAGAGAAAACCCGCTAAGTTGAAAACCTGAGAGGGCAACTTAGGCAACATTGGGGGCCCAGATAGGTCGAAAACCCGAAAGGGCGGCCTAGGCAAAAATGAGAGGCTAAAATGTGCGGAAAAAGGTGAGATGTGAGCTAAAGAAACATGATGTGTGGCTAGGATGAAAACTCGAAAGAGCTCCTAGGCAAAATAAGAGAAAATGAGAGAAATTGAAAAATGCTATAATTTCACTCATTTGCCGGCGTTGGAGTCATAAGGTTGTGGTTGTCACATGGATGGATCGGGTAGCTCAACATCTATAGACCTCTTGGGATTGGGTAGCTTAGTGGGTTAGGAAAACGAAGTATGGTTATGAAATTCTTGATCCTTTTCTACTTCGTTTTTGGTTGATATATTGGCATTAGGTGAAGCATGTGTTTGAACCTCTTATATGGCTTTAGCTTCATTTTATGTCATTGGATTTTGGTGGATATATTGGCATTAGGTGAAGTATGTGCTTAAACCTCTTAAATGGTTTTAACTTCATCTTGTGTCATTGGACTTTGGGAATATCAATTCGGGGCTTTGAAATATTTTTATGGGTAGTGAATTGATAAGTGGTAGGTTTGGTTAGATTTAGGATTGGGGATGTGTGTGTGAAAAAATTCTCATGTGAGCTTTTATTTTGGGATTTATGATATTGAGAGTTTTTGTGAGGCTTTGATTGGGGGATTAGTAGTTAGGATATGGATATATCATTTCCTTCATGTGCTTGGATCTTTCTTACTCGAGGGCGAGTAAGGTTTAAGTGCGGGGAGGTTTGATGTGTCCATTTTATATGCATTACTTAGTAGTATTTAGGATCACTTTTGTGCTCTTTTATTATCGAGAGCGTGTGTTTTACCTTGAAATTATCTTAGGAGAGGTAAGAGCAACTTTATGCTCTTTTACCTCTTCTAAGTGGATTTTGTGTGACGAGGGAAGAACATGGAAGCAACGAAGACCGGAGGACATTGAAGACTACACTTTCGAAGACTTTTGAATACTCACTTCAAAGACATGAAGACCGGAGGCCGTTGAAGACCATTTTTGGAGCCGTTGAAGACTTGAAGATTGAGATAGGTGACTATGAAGAAGAAGAAGACAACATACAAAATTCTGGCACCCGTCGCGAGTCGCGACGAAACTCGTCGCGACCAACGGGTGGCCAGAAATTCACTTTATCTTCTTTGCACTATAAATACCACTCTCTTTCCTCCTCTTCTCCAGCTTTGCCCAGCCCATTTTTCTCTGGTTTAAGGGCTTGAAAACCCTTGGTTTTCTTCTCTTTCTTTTCTTAGTTTTTGTAGTTTAATTATGTATTTTGTTGTTCTAGCTTAGTTTTTACCTTGGGAGCAAAGGATTGAAGCTTCCATATCTATGTATTGAGAACAATTTATCTATTTGGTGTTTTTGCTATTGTGCATTTATTGTGCTTTGAATGTTAATTGTTGATTTCATTGATGTTGTTGAGAGCTTGAGCATTTGAAATACTTGTATGAATTGCTAGCTAGGGTTTGGGGGATTTGGGTTGATTTCCCCCCTGTTCTTGTTAGGAATGTATGAGTATGATTTAGAGCTTTTGATTGTGTTGATGGATTGATAATGTGCTAGATGAATGTGATTGATGTTGAACTCTTCGTCATGTTCGTTTGTGTAGTAAACGAGAGAGTTATATGCTCTTGGATGAATGTGCGTTGCACGTTCATCCAATCTCGTGTAATTGCATGAATTGGTTAAATGCTTAGTCACGGTGTAGTGGTCATAAGCATTTCCAAGCTTGTTGGTTCTTCGTGCTAAATGCCATCAATGGGATACCTTGAGTCGTGGTCTCGACAACGGGAGTCATTGGTGAGGTTTGACAAGAGATGTCGAATTCACTCTTGCAAACTACGAACTAAGAAGGATGGAAGATTTATCTTCACAACAAGTAGTTGAAGTATTGAATAGATGATTTTAATTCATCCTTGAAGCATTTTTTATTTAGCATTTATGTATTCTTGATGGTGTGTTTCACTTCATTTGTGCCATGAGTTGTTTGAGAATAGGGAGTGTTTGTATGATTGAATTGGTTAGGTGTTAGGAACGTGACGAATTCCGTAGCTCCTTTGCATGAAAATCTATGAATGTGAACTTAGAACTTCTTGTGCATAATGTGTTGTGATTCTCGCTAGAGAGGTATGTTAATGTTAAGCCAAGTAACGAATGCGATAGGATGAGTGAATGGTTCAATGATCTACATTAGGTTTGGAAGTGGATATCCATTGCCCCCA
Organism: Rubia yunnanensis; assembly: GCA_037428765.1. Classification (NCBI taxonomy): domain Eukaryota; kingdom Viridiplantae; phylum Streptophyta; class Magnoliopsida; order Gentianales; family Rubiaceae; genus Rubia; species Rubia yunnanensis. Next base: position 40,364,456 of record CM075068.1, read on the forward strand.
AGGCTTTATCTTTGTAGTTTTAAAACCTCTTTTCTTAGTTTTGTTTGATGATTAGCATAGTCACTTGACCTTGCTATTTATCTTGTCTTTTTACTTTCGTAACTTAGGAACAACCAACCCCCCCCCCCATTTTACTTTCTTTTATGTGTGTGTATATATATCTACTCCTAGCATAATATCAACCATTTGTGCTTATGCGCTTAGGAAGATCCTTCTTCTCCTTGGACGACCCCGATTTGCCGCTATCTACCTAGTTGTAGAAAGTAAGCAAAAAGGGCTTATAAATTATCTTTGCATAGGGGTACGGTGACCGCCCGCTATCAATCACCACATGATACTTCTCATTCGAAGGGTCCTTGATGTAAAAAACCTATCCTACACGTTTCATGTCGACCAGCGTGAATCCATAGGCTTTTCAACTACAAAATTTGAACCATGTTCCACCCAACGACACTTGAAGACAACAACCTTGAACTCTACATAATCTAACTCCCAAATTTCCTCAATCACCCCATATAAAGGCATCACGACAACAACCAGATGTTTATCTCTCTTGCTTGCCTGCCACATGGATTTAAATTCAATAAAAACACCACTATTTTGAGTGGTGCTCTTCTCATCCTTCGCCAATGTTGGGAAACTAAAGACATCAATGTCATAACCAAGGTATCATCTAACAGTGCAGTTTGGCTTCCTTGCAAATGACCGTAGGTTACTGGCCATCCATTCGACATTACAATGATTGTATAACCAATTAACAAACCTTGAATAATGCTCGACCTAAATTTTATTTGGGGGCCAGTCTGGATGAATCTCTTCCAACAGGGAAACATGCTCTTCAACATATGTTACAGACTCGCTACTATTACGTAATACATACAGGTGAACGGTCATCAACTCAGCATGATAGGGTGTATGAAGTGTACCCTTGGAACGTGGAATCCCATTCCGCCTTCCACATTGGGGTCCACCTTGAACACCAACCGCTCTTTTTCCAACCAAGTTCGTTGTACAATACTTGATGATCTCGTCAATGACGTACCTCTGAACAATAGAGGTATCAGGCCGACTACGATTATGAACATAACCCTTAAAAGCAGCCATATGGCGCTCAAAGGGGTACATCAAATGCATTCCAACAATCCCGCACATACATATTTCCCTAACCAAGTGTACCACTAGGTGCACCATGATGTCAAAGAATGACGGGGAAAAATACTTCTCCAAATGGCATACAACAACAGTAGCATCTCGTTCCAGTTTATCTAGCTGTTGCCTGCTAATATTTTTCCTGCATATCGAGTTGAAGAAGAAACACAAGCGAATAATTGAAAATCTAACTTCCTCATCCGAACACCCACGTATTGCTACGGGCAAAAGTTGTTGCATAAGGACATGACAATTGTGTGATTTCAAAGCATTAAGACGCAACTCATCATTCACAAATAGGCTAACATTGGAGGAGTAACCTGATGGTACCTTCATTCCTTGAATTCTCTCACACACCGATTTCCTCTCAGCAACTGGCATATTGTAAGAAGTGGGGGGAAGATACGCTCTGGTGCCAGATCCAACCTTATACCAGGGTCCACTAAATCTTTCCTCGCATTCAAGCTATCCTTAGTCTTCCTGGGAATGTTCAAAAGCATTACAATTAGACTCTAACAAATGTTCTTTTCAATATGCATGACATCCAAACAATGGCGAACCTCCAAATTTCCCAGTACGGCAAATCAAAGAAAATGGATCGTTTCTTCCAAAGCCCGTCTACAGCCCACCACCCTTTGATAACTTCTTACCAAGAACAACATTTAATTTCTTCACCTTGTTTTGAATAGCTACACTGACCAATAGTTTGGGTGCCTTTCTCCTCTCCTTCCCACCAACGAATGTAACCACGTTATCTCGCAACTTGTGACCTACAGGCAGGAATTTTCGGTGACCCAAATAAACAGTGTTCCGCCCATTCCTCAACTGATGGTAATCTGTCTCATCCTCACAAACTGGGTAAGCCTTGTGCCCCTTGACCACATACCCAAAAATGTTACCATATGCCACGAAATCATTTATGGTACAAAAAAACATCGCCCTAAATGTAAACTCTTCACAACTAAAACCATCAAACATTAAGGTGTCAACCGATCAAAACACCTTCAAGTCTTCTATCAAAGGGGAAAGATAAGTGTCTATGCCATTTCCAGGTTGTTTCGGGCCTGAAATCATGATGAACATCAACACATATTTTCTCTTCATGCACAAGTACGGGGGAAGATTGTAAATGGAAAGCATAACCGGCCATAAACTGTGTTTTGAGAACATATTCCCAAATGGGTTCATACCATCAGTACACAAAGAAAATCTCAAATTCATGGGTTCAGATGCAAAGTGTGGATACATCCTATCAAATTTCTTCCACTAGTCTGCTTCAGCCGGGTGTCAAATTATATAATCATCTTTACAACCTCCCCTATCAACACACCATGTCAGGTTCTTTGCATCCTTTTCATTCTTAAACAACCTTCTCAGCCTCGGAATAATGGAAAGATACCACATACATTTGGTGGACACCCGCCTCCTCACCGGCACAAAATGCTCTCCACCGACAACCACATTTCTCTTCTTCTTATAATGCGACACATTACATACTGGACAAACAATCTTATCCTTAAGGTCACCCCTATATAGGACACAATTGTTTGAACAAGCATGTATCTTTTCATACTCCAATTCCATCAGACACAAAATTCTCTTAGCTTCATAAAGGTTATCAGGAACCCCGTTACCAGGTGGAAATTTTTATTCATGCTAGTAATGTATTCATGTTAGTATCACTCCATGACCCTACACCTTTTAAATTAAGCAACTCCATCAAACACGACATGCTCCTTCTTATAAAAATGGAGTTTCAGGATGTCCTTCTTATCAATATGAATTTGAATTCCACAATCATGATAGGGACATAATATTCACTTCTCTCGACTAAAAGCATGCTCCAAGAACTCATCCACGAACATAATATATTCATCGCTCACCCTACTAAAGTTGGCATACACATGCTTACGCCTCTCGATGGCGCGATACAACTCTACTTATCAATAAATGTCCAACAATCAAACTTCAACACATTTAATACAATAGAATTTTTCATGATGACTTCCTAATCATGCAACATCATAAATGCACAATATACACCGATATTCCACATTACAATAACAACATTCTTAACATGTCCAGCACTATAGGAATCAAAAGCCCAGCCTTATAACTATAATAACCTAGAGAATAAATCACAAACTAATATCTACAATTCTACCTCAATCACCATCAAATGATCAAACACAAAATGTAAATATCTCTACTAACCAAAACCATACATGAAATCCTTAATATCCATAAATGTAATTAAAAAAATGGTACCTTCAAAGTCTTCAAAAGATGATCTGGCCTCCAGTTTTCAAGTCTCGATGTTCTTTCCTTTTCACACAAAATTTACTTAGAAAAGGCAAAATAGCGTAAAAGTCGCTCTTACCTATCCAAAGAGAATTCCAAGGTAAAACACAAGCTCTAGATGACAAAAGAGCACAAAAAAGATCCCAAAAAGTCTCAAAATATGCATATAAAATGAACACATCAAACCTCCCCACACTTAAACCTTACTTGTCCTCGAGTAAGAAAAGATTCAAGCACACACAAAGGAATTCACGTGTCCACATCTTAAACTAATATTCCCCCAAATCAATACCTCATGTAACTCTCAATATCACACATCCCAAAGTTAAGATCAAATGAGAATTCATCCACAGCCCCCATTCCCAAATCTAACTAACCATACCAACCTATCAATTCATTGATATCCATAAAAACATCTCCAAGTACCGAATTGACAATCCCAAATCCAATGGCACAAAATGAAGTAAAAAACATGTATGAAGTTCAAACACATACTTCACTCTATATCAATATATCATCCCAAAAATTAAGCATATCAACAATCAAGAATTTCATACGTTACATCATTTTCCACGCTAAATTACCCAATCCCAAGAGGTCTCATGATGTTAAGCTACCCGATCCATCCATATAGCAACCGCAACCTTATGACTCCAACACTGGCAAATGAGTGAAATCGTAGCATTTTTCCTTCTTCCTCTCTTTCTCATTTTACTTAGGAGCCCTTTCGAGTTTTCATCCTAGCAACACATCATATTTCTTTGGCTCACATCTCACCTTTTTCCGCACATTTAGCCTCTCATTTTTTCCCTAGGTCGCCCTTTTGGGTTTTTGACCTATTCGGACCCCCAATGTTTCCTAAGTTGTCCTCTCGGGTTTACAACTTAGCTTTGCATTTTTGTTCCTTTTTCATTTTCTTTTTTTTTTTCATTTTTTTCGTGTGTTTTCGATCAAAAGTAGTAAAAAGCTTTCACATGTGTAAGCTAGCATAAATATCCAAATACATCAAAGTGAAAAGCATCCCCAAAACAAAGAGAAGCATCCTAAATATCCAAGTCTAAGAAAAAAAATCTAAAGCCAAGCAGTAAAAGCAGTAATACCCCTCCCCACACTTAAAACACTACACTGCTCTCAATGTAGACAAAACAGAGCAAAAGCATACAAACAAAAGTATGGGGAGTATAAAACAATAAGCTCACAATTAGGAATGAGATATCCCGGCACCATCATCGGAGTCCCTGCCATAGATCTGCTGATACTGCACCATTTACTCGGCATTCTCTGATGCCGCTCTCTCGGCCTTCCTGCTCAAGGGTCAGGGCCTGGGGCACCACCACCCTGCGTTTGCATCACTAAAATCCTAGATGAAAGATAATCAATATCCTCATCCATCTCCATGAGGCTCCGGGAGATGAACATGTTATGCTCAACCTGTCCATGAAAATTGTGCTTGACTGTCCCCATCAGGCGCTCATAAAAATTAGGTGGAGGCTGAGGGAAATAAGGTGGCACGTGATCCTCCTGCATTGGCTCGGTCTTTGGCGGAGGCGGTGGAGAATGCAGTTCACCCTAAAGCTAGTAAATGCTAAGGTGCCCTCGTCAGGCTGAATAGGGAGTGGAGGTAGGTCACTGAGCTCCCACTAGAAATTTACCCTACATGAATTATCTACTTAGATCGCCAAATCCCCCATAGGTGCTCAAACTCCAGCTTGGTCTTATGGCACTGAGGAAATGTCATAAAGGTGACATTCCTCACCCCATACAACTAGTGGTACACTCCTCGAGCCTCTATGGTATCTATCAAGTTGAATTTCTTCATCCTCTCCACAGTGATGAGGTATGAAGAGCCTCTACTCAATCGCTAGAAGCCATATGGGGAAACTAAGCCTAAGTGCTCTGCTAGGAGGGTGATCATACCCCCCATGATAATCTTTCCCTTTAGCTTCTCAACCACACTAACGACTCTCTTCATCTACAACTCTGCCCACAGTCCATATCCCGTCCCTTCACTAGTCTGATACCACAGGTGGTGAATATCTGTGTCAGGCACGTTCATCGGCTCTGATTAACAAAACAGTGTGCCCACTAAAAACCTTTGCACAAATCAGAGATGGATGATGATGTTGCTCTTGTCATGGGAGTCTCTTCTCCTCGTAACTATGCTCCAAAACAACATATCATCATCAATCACGCGCTATGGGGCCCTTGGGTCCAACCTCGCCCGGGCCCTGTTGTGTTTCACCCAAATGCTGCTTCTATCTGCAAGACTGTCATCTCTCGAGACACAACGTCCAGGTGAAAGGTGATGTACCTCTTGCACGACTTATCATTCCTCATGCTCCATAGACTGAGTGTGGAATGGAACTCCAATGTACAGCACCTGTAGGCAGGGGAACTCTTGCCCTCAAATCCCTCCAATCCTCCTTTGGCGAGGAGGCAGCGAACTGACTCTATCAACCCGAGAGCATCAAGTACTGTCTAATCGATGAGACTCGGAATTAAGACCTTGCGGGTAACTAGGATGTCCCACCTATCTGTATAAGGCCCGATAATTTGGGTTAAACCCATGTTCCAGGCTGGAGTTGAAGGTATAGGGTTCGACTCCGGAGCCGGTGGTAGAGGTGGATTGGCAGCGGCAATGTTGGGAAAGAGTTGGGAAAGAGTTGTGAAGATAGGTTCTGTTCTGGGCTCTGTTTCAAAGGCTCTGGAATGCTCGTCATGATTCGCAAAGCCTTGGTCGGGACTTGCGATGAGGAAGTCAAACCTGCAAGAAAGTCAGCCACTTTGTTGCGAGTCACGATGAAACTGTTGCGACTTGCGAAAAGTGGCATCTGGGAGTCATTTTGGCAATTTTTTCTCCAATTTGATCGCACCTCGTGACCAAAGCTTTGAAAGTCACGACAGGTTTATCGTGACTCAGATAGAACCTTCGAGAATTGCACAAAGTTGGACTTGTGAGGTGAAAATTCCCAAGTTTCCCCTGATTTGGCTGCGATTCACGACCACACCATCGCGACTTGTGACTGAACCTTTGCGAGTCCCAAATTATTGAGTCTGGGAGCTCACATTTTCCACAATTTTTTTGATTTCTTCGCAACTCGCGACACACCCGTCATGACTCGTGACGAATGACACTTTTCAACAGTTAGAAAAAATTCAGTGTTACCAAACGTCCAAGCTTTTTTCTTCATATCTCCAAGCATTTATTCCTTCATCAATCCAATGCCATGCACCTCAATTTGCTACAAAATCATGGAAAACACACCCATGAAAAGAACAAAATAAAATAATGAAACTAACGACAAAACTTAAATTAAAACAACATCGACGGAAAGTCATGAATGGCGATCCAGATGATCAAAACTAAGTTTATTTAACATCCTCGGCATGACTTACTCCCCTCCTTGGAGTTATTCACAAAATGAGCCAAGTGTTTGGTCTCCTTTCCCTGATCCGGGTCAAAATATTTGGGATCCATATCATCCCCTAACAAAACTTCTAGCACATAGCTTAGGGCTTCTTTATGTTTCCTCAATATTCCCAATAACTCACCCTTTTGTTCCATGATGATCTCAATCAAGTGATTCTCCTTCTCCAAGGAATGAACATTTAAGAACTTTCGGTGGTGGTTTGCACTCTACCACCGAAGTCTTCTCACGAGGAGGAGGGAAACCCACTCTTATTGGCTTACCCGTGGACACACAAAAGGTGTTGGATGTTGCTTTCCCAAAAGAGCATTCACCATTGTTGTTTTCCTTCAAGTTAGTACTAACAACATTTGCAATCATAGCATCACTTAAAGCACCATCTATGGAAACATTCAAGGAACTACCACTATTGGGCTCTACATCTTGCTCTATCATCAATAACATCAATAACTTAGCAAGTATGGTACCTACAAGAATGGTCAACAGAATTATTAGTGTTAAATTCTGTCTTCCACCCGTTAAACTCCATGGTTAAAGTTCCTTTGTGCACATCAGTTATTTTCCTTGAAGCCTTTAAAAATGGCATACCTAAGAGAATAGGTTTAGCACTATTACCACCTTCCATTTAAAGAACATAAAAATTGGTGGGGAATATTAAAAAGCCCACTTTCACCAACACATCATTCACAATACCTTTTGGGTATGTGCTAGGGTGCTCGGCTAGTTGGATAACAACCCCAGTTTTGTGCAAAGTGCCTAGAGTTAGACTTTCATGCAAGGAATATGGGATCACATTAATGGAAGCACCTAAGTCTAGCATTGCCTTTGTTAACACATTTTCCTCCTATCACACGAGGGATTGTAAACATTCCTGGATCATTACATTTAGGAGGCATTTCATCATCAAACATGGTGGAGACATATTCATTCTTTCCACTATTTTTCTTACTCTTCAATTGTTGTTTCCTATTAATGACACACAATTATTTAAGAAACTTAGCATACGTAGGAATTTGATTTATAGCATTTAAGAGTGGAATGTTTACCTCGCATCTATGAAAGACTTTTTAGATGTCCTTGTTATCCTCATATCCTTTAATGCCTCCAAAAATGGTGGTTCCGGCACGTAGATATGGATCTCCGCCCCTTTTGATTTTTTTGAGGTGGGGATGAGGTTTTAGGATTTGATCCCGGTCTTGGCAAAAAGGTCTCCACTTCGATTTCTTCCCCTTTGCTCTCCTTCTCCTTGACCAACTCCCTGATCTTCTTTTCAAGGTCCTCATCCTTTTCAATCACCCGCTCAACAACAAACTTGCCTTGAGGCTCCTTCACTTCCTTCCCACTCCTCAATGAGATTACACTCACATTTTGTCAAGGGTTGATTTTCGGTTGGGAAGGAAGCTTGCCCTTTTCCCATGCCTCTATCCAATTCATAGCTTTTGTAATTTGGCTCACTTGAGTTTTCAAGTTTTTTATGCTTGCCTTGGTTTCGTCTTGGAATTTTTTGGCCTTCTCTGCACACATAGTCAACCTTCCAATGGATTTCAACACTTCATCTTTTGACAATCCTGAACTTTTGCCTTGATCATGGGGCTTGTCTTGGAGCCTTGGAAAATTGTTTTGTGGAGGCCGGTATTGTTGTTGAGAATGGCGGTAAGGTTGATCATTTTGGCCTTCTTGAGGGTTTCCATACCGGAGATTCGGGTGATCTCTATTACCCAAATTGTAAGGCCGGTTTTGGTACCTTGACCGCCTTGATAACCTTGGTACCCTTGATTGCCTTGATACCCTAGGCTTCCTTGATATCCTCGGTTGCCTTGAAAACCCACGGCATTTACCTTCTCCACATAATCATCTTGCAATGTCGGGCAAGCATCTATAGGATGCGCCAGTGAATAAATTTCACAAGATTTTACATGTGGCTCATAGCTGGGCTTGGTCATCAAAGATTTCACCATAGAAGTAAGGTTGGAGACTTGGTCCTCGAGATTTCCATTGTTGGAAGGAGTACTTGTGGTGTTGGGATTTTTCCTTCTCAAATTGGCCCTCGAACTAAAGTTCCCCGACTCCTCGGCCAACTCCTCATAGAGCTCCATAGCCTCCGTCGAAGTCTTGTTCCCAAGGGTACCACCACAAGCTCCCCTCACTAGTCTTTGGTCCTCATCAAGAAGACCATTGTAAAAATAATAGACCAAGTCTATCTTCGAATAACCATGGTAAGGGTAACGCGAGAGAAGCTTTTTGAACCTCTCCCAATAGTCGTAGAATGAATCTTCATGCCATTGGAGGATGTTGCTAATCTTCAAAGCGGCGGACTTTGAGGCTGGGAAGTACTTGGCGAGAAACGTTTTCTTCTTGTCAAGCCAAGTTTTGATGCTTCCGATTGGTAGGTAGTGGAGCTAATCCCTTGCACCATCCTCAATGTGAATAGGAACACCTTCAATTTGTAGAGGTCTTTATCTACTCCATGAGGAACCGTACCACTACACAAAAAATGAAATTCACAGAGATGTTTGTTGGCGGTTTCCCCTTGCCTACCAAGAAATATAGGTAGCAAGTTTATCAATCTAGTCTTAAGCTTAAAGGTCCCGGTTGGTCCAACCAATGGATATTCTATGTACATCGGTTGTTGATCAAGGTTGGGGGCCATAGTCTCTCTCAATAGATCTTGCCTCAAAGGAATAACCCCTCCAAGAAGAGAATTTTGAGTTCCTCCTCCCGGATTCTCATCTTCATGCTCATCTTGATGCTCCATGGAAGTAGAAGTATCTGCAAAATGGTCACTAGAAGGGGTGTTATTCACACTTTCCAAAGAAAGCCCCCTATCTCTTCTCAAATTCAAATCTAACTTGAGGTTGTAGTGTAGGGGTTCTTGTGAAGAGGATCGAGTACGAACCATATACCAAGAACTCAAACAATACGTCTCTAAGCCAAGAAAAAATGGCAAATCAACTAAAAACCAAAATAAAAACAAACTAAAAAATACTCACTACTAGCACATACTCACACATAATATGCCCAAACACTTAAAAATAAACGCTTCTTCCCCGACAGCGACGCCAAAACTTGGGAGTTCATCACCGTACCTCTTAAAATTAATATCTTTAAGCCCAAATGCTTCCTATCCACAATTAAGTAGATAATGGAAATTTGGGGTCATCCACGAGAAGAGGAATCTTTCCAAGTGTTTAAATATATACAGCAGAAAACATACTAGGCATATGTATACACATACATATAAAGGCAAGTAAATTAAGGGGGGAGGGGTAGGGTTGGTTGGTTTTTTCCTAGGTTATGAAATTGAAAAAAAAAGTAACTAGCAAAGCAAGAGAACAATGCTAATCATGCAAAAACAACAAATAAGATGATTAAATCAACAATTAATGAAGCCTTGGGGGCAATTGATCCTCACTTTCAAACCTCTTATAGATCATAGATTCATTCACTCATTCATTAACAATTATTTCCTATGGGGAATGCTATCACTTCCCGATTGAAGAGAAACATTCATTCATTCTTAATAGTAATTTGCAAATGCAAACAACGACATTTTGCAAACCTCCTTGACAATCACTTCAGACAAACAACGCCTAAAGGTGTTTCATCAATGGCATTTCACACGAAGGACCATAGATTTGATAACAACACGCCTCCTACCAAATACATAGTCATTTAACCAAAAAAAGCATTTATTAGGCTAACCCTAGAACAAACTACATTCAAGGTTCAACCTTTCTTTGCATCTATAGGACAAATATGAGAATAGTCCACATTAACATACTTATCTAGCAAGAATCACATAATATTATACACAAAAAGTTCTAATTCCATGTTCTTGGATTTTCATATCAAATGAGCTAAAGAAATTGTACACTTTCCTAACACCCTAACACTTCAGTGATACAAGCACTTCCTATTCTCAAATAACACATGACATAAATGAAGTAAAACATAGTATTAATGGCACAATAAATTATTCCCAATAAATGTTCATAAATGAGCAAAATAAATAATCTCACTACATGGGTTTGGAAGCTTTAATCAATTGCTCCCATGTGATTACTTAGCTACTATAATCCATACTAATTAACAACAACAATCCAAACATTAATTAAGCTAAAACAAGATGAAAAATAGGGAAAACCTAGGGTTTTGCTGGTTGTAATCGGGAAGAGAAGAAGTGAGGAGAGATGGAAGATAATGTGCTATTTATAGTACAACAAAAAAGGATTAATTCTGGCCAACCGTTCATCGAGACTCTAGATAGTTCCATCGCGAATTGCGACGGGTGCCCAAAAACAGAATTTAGTTTCTTCTTCTTGTCTTCTAGCCTTCACTCCATTACACTTTTCTTCAATTTTTCAAGCCTTCAAGTCTTGAAATATTCAAAGCTAGTCTTCAAATCTTCAATATTTTCAAAAAATGATCTTCTATGGCCTTCGGTCTTCAAGTCTCGATGCTCTTTCCTTATCACACAAAATTCACTTAGAAAAGGTAAAAGAGCCGAAAATTCGCTCTTACCTCTCCTATGAGAATTTAAAAGTAAAACACAAGCTCTAGATGACAAATGAGCACAAAAGAGATCGCAAAAAGTCCCAAAATATGCACGTAAAATGGACACATCATCATCAGACAAATCAATCTTATAAGTATTGTTGTTCACACGTTCTAAGACTGGGAAAGGACCATCTCCATGGGGTATTAGCTTAGATTTCCTTGCATTAGGAAACCTCTATTTGAGAAGATGTAACCAAACCCAATCACCAGGGTAAAAATCATCAGTCTCCTTCCATGGTTTGCTCTCTTCTCATTTTGAGAATTTGTCCTTTCAATTCTTTGTCTGACTTTTTCTTGCAATCGTCTGGAAAAATCAGCATTCTTTTCTCCATCAAGGTTCCTGATATGTTTAAAATTCAAAGGAATTAGATCAAGTGGATTAGCAGGTAGGAAACCATGAACAACTTCAAATGTAGATAAAGAAGGAGTAGAATGAACAGTTCTGTTGTAAGCAAACTCTGCTATAGGAATGCACGCTTCCCAATTTTTTAGGTTTTTCTAGACTAAGGCATTCAATAGGGTTCCCAATGTACAATTGATAAACTCTATTTGTCCATCTGTTTGTAGGTGACTTGCAGTTGAAAACGGTAACTTAGTTCACAACTTCCTCTAGAGCGTATTTCAAAAAAGAAGGATAAGAACTTAACATCGTGATCAGAAACTATACTGGAAGGAAGACCATGGAGTTGCACAACTTTCTTCAAGAATAGCTCAGCTACATGTTTATCATCATCTGTTTTTTTGCAAGGAATAAAATGTGCAATCTTGGAAAATCTATCAACTACCACAAAGATAGAATCATTACATGACTGTGATCGTGGCAATCCAAGGACAAAATCCATGAAAATATCAATCCAAGGATGTGCAGGAACTGGTAAAAGAGTATGTAGTCATGAGGCTTAGTTTTCAACTTAGCCTTCAAGCATTCAATACAGGTCCTACAAATCCTATCAATAAGTAGTGCCATTTTCAGCCAATAGAAGTGTTCATTCAACAAAATATATGTTTTCAAAGCACCAGAATGATCCATAAGACCACCTGAATGTGATTCCCTAACAAGTAACTCTCGCATAGAACACAGAGGAACATATAACTTATTATCACGAAACAAGAATCCATCATGTCTATAAAACCTATTATAAGCACCTTGTTCACATGCAGTATATACAGAAGCAAAGTCAGGATCATTTACATATAACTCTTTCACAAAGGAAAACTAAGTAAAGCACAATTAATATGTGTAATCAAAATATGCCTACGACTCAAAGCATCAGCAACAACATTTTCTTTCCCCTTTTTATAGCGCAACACATAAGGAAGAGTCTCAATAAAACTAGACCACTTAGAATGACATTTATTCAACTTCATCTGACTCTTCAAATACTTAAAAAATTCATGATCAATATGAATAACAAACTCATTATATAACAAAAAAAATGCTTCCATGTCTCTGAAGCATGAATTATAGCATATAATTCCTTATCATATATATGATAGTTAAGAGCAACTCCATTTAGCTTTTCACTTAAGTAAGCTATAGGTCGATTCTCTTGCATAAGCACAACACTAATACCAACACTAGATGCATCACAATGAATTTCGAAAGTACCATTAAAATGAGGTAATAAAAGTACATGAGCATTACATAATCTTACTTTCAATTTATGAAATGCGTTCTCTTAGCTTTCGCCCCACACAAATTTCACATCCTTTTTAATTAGTTCATTTAGAGGTGCAACAATAGATGAGAAATCACGTACAAACCTTCTATGAAAACTAGCTAAACCATGAAACAATCTCACTTGATTGGCATTTGTGGGAGTCGATCATGACCTAATGGCTTCAACCTTGCTTTCGTCCACCTTGGTACAATTACTAGATACAACAAAACCAAGAAAAAATAACTTCTGAAGCTCTGATACCAACTGATATGAATCCCCTTAGGAAGATACTGGATGCAAAATATTTTATGGTTTCTTGACAGTAACAAGGTAATCTCGCCTAACCTAATCACGGCTGCACAAATTGTTTACTAATTAGCCCGAAGGATTAGCTCACAAATTTGAAGGGTATTTCTAACTTAATTAACCCTTAGGATTAAGCAACAATGGATTGCACGTAACCAAAGAGTAATAACTCAAATTCTGAATACATGATTGATAAAAGGTCTAAAATAATTCAGCCATCTCTCCCATTTATATGGAGAAATCGGTAAACAAAGAATACATGATTCTGCATATTCAAATATGATTTGTCTTCTTTGTCCTAAACTAACTACAACCAAATATCCTAATCTAATCCTAACATAAATAAAAAAAATCACGGCTGAAGTTTCATAGTAGTGGACGAAATTACACAAATAAAATCTTGGCCCAATTCTATTCCGCTAACTAACTAATTAATAACATTCAATTGAAAATCTACCTAATACAAGGCCCAGGCTGCCAAATGTTAAAATTTATAAATTTGTAATTTATAAATCCTGGTTTCTTCCTCATGGGCTTCTTGAAATAAGCAGGGACATCAGTATGATTTTGGTTGTTCACATTTAACACTTGGCTTTACGTCAAGATTACACAACCTCACTAAAAAAAACCCAGTGTAAAAAAGAGTATTGTATATTCTCGGCCATAGTCTTCTAGGCTTTCCTAGAAATGATAGTTAGACGTTTCCAAACCAATTGGCTTTGGCTTGGCTCTTCTTCATGTACTTGAACAATCAAAGCATTCAACACTTCATCCCTAAGTTTCTTCCAGGCACTTGTCATCGGACCAACCATGGTACGTAGAGGATCTCTGGCATAACTCTTGAAGCTTTGATCTAGCTATAGCATAGCTTCATTTATGGAGTTAGCATCTGGATTCTTATCAGTTGTGGTGTAGTGACTAGAGTCGTGTCACCCCTAGAATCATCATGAGACGCCAACTCATTTGTGTAATAGGGATTTGTGTAATAGTGGAGTTCCTAGGAAGTACTTTCCTCACTCTCATATATAATGACGGTCGCTTATGTAGGGTATTGCTCCTTTAAGCGGGGGGCGCGTTAGCATCAACATTAATATTTATGGGGAAGATGCGGTATCAAAAAGTGTGATCGAAGAACCTTCCCTAATTACGGAAGCAGTGCGGTAACTTCATAAAATAGGAGATGAACCTTTGTGTAACAGACATTGGGAATGCCCGACTACCTCCACACTATGTGACATAGGCATGGGATGTCTTGTATGTGGTAGAATCTTTGATCAAAGTCATTCATCGGTTATGTTACGCAAATATTCCCCAAGACTAGTTTAATATAGTTTAAGTTCTTCTGCTTGCATGATTAGTAGTTGTTACATAAAACCCCCCTAAATCTTATGTTTGTAACACTAGTTATTCCCAGCACACAATCAGAGTGACGCCCGATTGTGAATTGTGCCTAGTTAACTCTCAAATTCTAGTGTCTTTTCTACTAGTTGGTAGTGACCAAACGAGAGAAATTTTATCAATTTCTATCTTTGATGTTCCTTGCACTTCACGAGTTAATACTGCTCTCCCGTAAAAATCTTGGTGTTATTAACAACCCCACAAAGTCAAGATGATACAATTATAGTTTCATATTTTCCATTGTTACATGTGTAGAAAAGAGCCGCACTACGAATATTTCAAGATACCAACAACAATCAATCATTCAAGCATGACAAATGTTGGGAGATCTGTTGACAAAATGCAAAATGGAGTACGCAACACCTAACTAAGCAAGATGGAGCCAAGAAGCGGAAGTGTTCTATTGATTTCTCTAATAAAAATCCACCAACCTCAAAGTAAACACAGTCTGACCCAATTTTCGTTCCAGGTTTCTGTACACCACTTCATAAGTTACTTGACTTTATTAGTATATGTAATAATTAGCGCTATTTGACATAGAAAATTGTTAGCATTATTTTATTTAACTTCATAATTTTTTTTACTCTTTGTTCGCATATACTAACTTTATAGAAAATTCACCAACCTCTGCATTACTTCTAAATCTGCATTGCTTCTAAACCTGCATCCAAATTTGCTTTAATGAATCCTATTTTGCATTGCTTCATGAAAGACTTACTTTGACTTAAGTAATTTTTTAATTCTAAATCTGCATTGCATATTCTACATTGCATGTTGTGCATTGCTTCATGAAAATAGCACACTTTACATCATGTTTTTTTATCTGCTACTTGTAACTATCTAATTTACAACTCCACCTTCTTTATTTATATTTCAAGATGAAAATAGCACACATTTTGAATCTTGTTTTTTTGTCTGTTACTAGTACTACATAATTTACAACCCCACCTTCTTTATTTACATTTCCAAAATCATATGAAAATGTTAGTTCTGAGACAGAAGCTGATGAAATAGACTACATGAACAATGAAGGAGTTTCCCGTCCAATTGTTGGAAGGAAAGGTGTAAAATATCAAAAGAAAAGGGTGGTAGCATAAAAGAATGTGGTTGATGCTATAGGCAATCTTCAAACTTCTCTTGAAAGGCAATTTGACTTGAATTGGGAAGAGCTAGATATGAAAAAAGAAAGAGAGGACATCGAGTATGAGCTGATGGGAAAAAATTTCAATGCAGAGATTGAAATCAAAAGGAGTAGCCAAATGATGAAACAGAAAGCTCGGAAGCGAAAGGAAGAGGAACACATATTGGAGAAAGATATCACCAAGCTTAGTCCAAACCTGCACTAAAAATTTGAAATGATGCGAGCTTGGATATGTAAGGAATGGGAAAATGAAGGATTTTTTTGGATAATTTTCTATCAATGATAATATTGGCATCTAATGTTTCTTTCTTTTAAGTGTTTTTTTTTTAAATTTGAGGATACAAAATGTTTAAGTAAATTTTTAACTTCATTTATGAAAATAAGATTATGAAAACATTATCAAATTATTTTTTGAATGTTCACCTCCTGGGGTGACGCCATGCATGCAAATGCGAGTCAAAGTAAGGAATTTGATAAGAGCTTTTGGCAAATGTAGCATCTAAAGTTTTGTGTTTTGTTGTACAATATATGTATATGTGTGTGTGTTATACTAGAAATAATCTGAGCTCACATTGCTCCTTTGCATGCATGGGCTTTAATTTTGTATTATCACTTGGATTTGCAGCAACAGTAGCAAATGATGAAAGGAAATGCTGCCTTAAAGCTTTAATATAGGACTCATGAATTTCTAGGAAAATAAAGCCTCCAACTTTGACTTCTTTTCACTTGAAGATTTGTATGTACTAACTTTGAGTGTAGGACTTTCTTCATTTAAAGATTTTCCATTGTGTTTGTTTTGGTTATCAGAATAAGGATCAGCTTTATTGATCTCTTTTAACTTGGGAAAACTCTCCATAAGATGTACATATTGACACTCTGCCGCGGGAATGATTTTTTGATGCACTGACACAAGTGTATAGATCATAATCCAACGACATACATAAAATCAAGGCCAAGTTAGATACATAATAAAAATTCTGAAGCAGATAAAGTGGCATCCTAGGTGAAAAGCCATATTTTCTCAATGTGAATATAATCAAGTAGAAAACAAAAAAATGTAATTTTAGATATAAAGATAACGAATTAAGTTTATGCAGCACTATGTCTCTCCCACAATCAATGTTATATTGCTTTTGTTGATTCTGACAAGCCTAATTATGCAAAGTAATGAAAAACTGATGAAACTGGTGAGATTTGGGGAATAATTGTGTATTATAACACACTCTGGTATGCATAACTTCATCGGCCTCACCAAAGTAAGAATATTCAGTGCCCGAGTCATTACAATCATTACAAATCACAACAAACACATATTCCCTCAATTGTGAAACTCCATCGCAATCATTATTTTTAAACCCAAGCTACAACCCCCACAAAATATATAATTCTCACCGAAAAAATCCTTATTCTTTTTCGTACATATGTACTGGAGATTAGATTTTTCCATCCTAATTATAAAATCTAATGACCAAGAACATAGAACATATACAAACACAAAATTGAAGTGGTCAAAATATTATTTACCTTGAGAAATTGATACCTAATGCGGTGGAAAAATAGGTTGCTGAAGTTCTTTAATGGGTGAGGATAATGTGTTGTAAAAAAATATTTTTTGTTTGGCGCTTTTTAATATGTCCACATCAGACAAACATTATTTGATGACGGTTGGATTAAAAAAGGACTATAAATAAAACCCTCAGTCAAAAGTTCCAAAATTACATCTGACTGAATATGGAAGGACCAATAAAAATTTAACACGTAGAATTTAAAAATGAGACTTTATATTCATTGGAGATGCTCTTATACACATAGTGTCATGACAAGTCCACATAAGGAAAAAGATCACACATCTATAATGATACCCACCTTTAATTAAGATTCACAGTTTGATACCTAGATTTTAAATTTTTCCTAAAAAATGCACACCTTTTTCATATGTGTCCCGAAAAGGTGTTTTCCAATTGAAAGTGGGTACCAATTTGATTTTAAATGGTACCCATTTTTTTGTTGAAAGGTACCTTTTTGGGATGTACATGAAAAATCGAGTACCTTTCAAGGACAAATTCAAAAATAAGTTGCTAAACTGTGATTTTGATTAAAAGCGGATACCATCTGAGCTATTTTTTTCTAAGGAAATGGGTAAAGATCTCTTGCTTATTTTCTCTCAATTACTTGAACATTAAGCATCAGATTATCCACCATGAGATACTCCATTGCTCTTTCTTGCTGGTTGGCTGATCCTCAACAATGGCATTGTGTTTGTGGATCGATGGAAAGCTAACAGTTCTCTTCCTGCATTTTACCCAATTTTAGGGAATTTTTCCCAAGAACGTTTCCTAGAGCTCAACCTGATCCAAACCCCGGGCACAGAGAAACATTGCAAAAACATACATATTTACCAGACAATAACGGCAAAATGGTCGCAACATTTTACTTACACCTAGAGTGCAACATTGCAAGAGTAGCAAAAAAGGTTTCCCCAATCATCCCTGCTTCAAGGTTGCATGTAATCTTCCAAAGACTCAAAAAAGAAGTATCATAACCTCTTCATCGAAGAGGTAGAGTCACTATCGTCGAGGAAGAATCAAACCCTTCTCTTGCTCTTTTTCCCAATATTTATCACAATTACATTTTTCTACCAACAACGTCATTTTTAACTTTGCACCAAAATTCTTTTCATTCTAAAAGTTTATATACACTCTTTCACCAAGTTTTGCTCAAATATTCACTCCATTCAGTTTGAAAATTTTCCCGCTTTGCTAATCATGACTTCGTGGCTGGGAGGGGGGGGTTGCTGAGTAATCACCTCACAAGAACGGGTTGGCTCGGTGAGCATGAAGGATGATGCCTTGCTTGAATGGAGAAAATATGACATGGCCTTAGGCCCAAGAGTGGATGAAGCATATAAATTATGTTGTTTATTTTTTGTGTTTATTGTGATTTTATTGGATTAATTTGCACTTTAGGTGTTTGATTTATCACAGATTACAAGTTTTGATGCTCAAGTGGAATTATGGGGAATTTGAGGAGAATTTGGCAAATATGGCTGAAAGAAGACAACCAATTTTACGCAGAAATGGTGTAGCCGTGTGGATAGCGTGGAAATCAAATTAAAATCTAATTTGGAGCGGAGAAATCAGATTTGAATCAGACATGGATATGACTTTTCATGGAGATTTTGTAGGGATTGGATTGGAACAAGATTCTTATCTCTTATTTAGATAAGAATAAACCTAGAATTTAATTTTGAATTGGATTTGGATGGTATTTTGGGCTAAGCTTCTTATGTGTACAAGAGACATCAGATTATACATTTATTTATGCACTTTTTAGTCTAGAATTAGTTTAGATTTTTGCAGATATATTTAACGTTATTTCCAAATTCTGGTATGCAGTAGAAGGTCCAGTTTGCCCAAACGGAACCCATTTTCTAGGAGTAATTTCTTTTCTTAGTTTTATCCAACATCATGTTTTCAGATTATTTATTTGAGATTTTTATATGCATATCATGAGTAGCTAATTTGTTTTTCGATAGAGAATAACGAGTGTTAGTTTATTAATCGTGAGACCTAATTATTTTATAATTGATTCTTATGTGTTATTGATTGTTCTTGGTTCAATTTATTTTTAATGTGTTTAAGTCTGACCAACTTGAATATTAATGGGACAGTGCTATCTAATTCCACCAATACGTAATGTTTGGAAATGATTAGTAAGTAACAAGTTCTCGTGGAAGCTATACAGATAACTAGTTAAGACTGTAACAACAAGATGTGGAACAATTAAGTGTGCATTACTATTTGCTTTTAATTTGATAATTGCTATATCAGGTTCTTTTCATTCTTAATGCTATCTAGGTGTGCATCTGGTTTAGCGAATACTTTTCGGGGGCATCTTGGTAAGAGAGACGGTTGGTGAATTATAATTAATCAATGGTCGACAAGGTAAGAAAGAATTGAGACAGTTAAGCATACTTACCGACCTAATAGATACGTAAGGATTAATTCATCATTGTGACTATGATCGATGTTAACTAATATGAGTTATTCTTAGCCGATATCATTCCTATATATTTTAGTCTCATTTTTAGATTAATCATTTTGCTTTTTTTTGTTAGAAAAATTATTGAATGTAGGGTGTGGTGGCTACACCAAAATGGTTTCAAAATTGGTTGATAAAATTATAATTATTTCTTTGCTCCTCGTGGGATCGACTCTGCTTACCATTGTATTAATTTAATCTTTTGAGTTTGCAAATTATTTTATCTAGTAAAACGACGCTCACCAGTGGAGTAATATCGTGGCGTTTGGCCTGCGGGAGAGCTTTGGCTCTGACCCCTTATTGATATGTATATGGCCCCAATATTAGGCCCAGTCCACACAAAAATAGCTTAGCAAAACTGGTGAAGTATTCTCGCTGGAAAGAGGGAACACATGTTGAGAAGCATGTGCCACCCAATGCTAATTATATGGAGAAATATTCAGCCATTATCACGAATATTACGCACATGACTGCCACTCTCATTATGATCAAGAGATTGTGACATGTGCTATCTATGCAGAGAAAAGTAATGCAGCCACCATGATGGCCACGACGAGCATGATATTTACATTAGGCATCACTCTGATAATGTCAAACCAACATGCCTATAAATAGAAAATGACTTGAGATATCTAGGTAAGCAACAACTAGAAATCAGATAGATTATATCCATTAAAAAGCGATACTAACTCAAGCATCAAAGCCTCTACCCCGGATCCAATACGAGATTTTGATGCAGGACTCGAACGTTACCAACTTGTCGTGTGCCATGATCGACACTATTACTTGGAATGAACAAACAACATCGCTAGTTCTATCTATGGGGACAACATGCTTTTCAATGTTCCTTTTGAGGCATGTTAACAAGGTCTCGAAATATGACCAATCGGGCAGAAAACGTAGTTGTACTGCCCAATCTGCTGTTAAACACACCGCCCCATCAACCCGAACCATCTCTCGAGATAGAAGAAGTCTAAGAAAGTGGAGACAAACTAGAAGTAGAATCCCACACATGAATAAGGAGAAGCGAGCTTTTGTGCCGTTAGGAGAAACTCTACATGCAATCCATCAACGGAAAGAAGAAAATGAAGGAGAGCCCAAAATTCCTTAGACACCTGAGATATAGTAGAGAAAAGAAAAACAACAAGAAAGGGGACAACGTAGAGACTTTGACAAGACATGGGACTACATAGTGGTGGAAGAAATTGAGCACTCCCCGCCGGTGGAAGAATTGCAAAATTGTACAATGCCAAAAGGCTTTAAACCACCTACTCCGTTAAAAGTATATGATGGAAGGACATATCCTAAGGAGTTCCCACACCATATAGAACCAGTATGAGGTTCTGTGATGCCTTCATCCAGCTAGCGTACAATACTTTTCCCATCTTTTTAGCAGGAAAAATAATCGTACGGTACGATAGCTTGCCCAAAA
Organism: Rubia yunnanensis; assembly: GCA_037428765.1. Taxonomy (NCBI): domain Eukaryota; kingdom Viridiplantae; phylum Streptophyta; class Magnoliopsida; order Gentianales; family Rubiaceae; genus Rubia; species Rubia yunnanensis. The sequence goes on from CM075068.1 coordinate 40,385,870, forward strand.
CAAGTATCAAGACATAGGCTCAATGGGTGGACCAGTTCATGAGTTGGTTCTACCAAAAGCATAAATTCACGAAGACATTTGAATATATGATGCACGGTCTTTTGTGACTTCGTCGTAATGGATACCCAAGCCTTTAAACGCCATATTAGGGAGACCATGGATAAATACTGCTATGGATATATAGACCTCTTATCATCTAGTAATGAAATTTCACATGCCAACATGTGTTGTGATAGTTAGAGGAGACCAACAAATAGCGAAGCAGTGTATGTTATCGCAATGAAAGTATGACCCCTTCATCCTCCAACCAATGGTACAAATAACTCTATGAAGAGGTCGAAACATGAATTCATTAGGGCAAAGAAATTGAACGTGTGCACATAGATTACAATGATGACACCAAAGAGGTCAAGATTGGGAAAATGCTGCCGAGTCTATCTAGCATAAAGTGATAGCCACACTCAAGAAATACAAAGGAATTTTTTCCTAGTCATTCTAGGACATGAGTGGAGTCAACCCCTCTATCTTGGCCTACAACCTCAATGTTAACCCATCAGTAAGCTCGTCCAACAACAGTAACAAAGCTTCGCCCATGACAGACAATCAACAAATTGAAATTGAAGTACAAACCCTCGTACAACCAGGAATACCTCATAAATAATGTAGCCACAACATAGCTAGCGAACCCAATCATGGTCAGAAAAACTGACGCGGGATGGAGAATGTTCGTCGAATACACAAATATGAACAAATAATGCCCCCAAAGATTGCACCCACTACTAAAGATTGATCAGATGGCTGAAACAATCTCAGGATACGAGGTCATGGCCTTTTTAGATGAGTATAATGGATATCATCAGATCCTAATGAACTTGAAGGATGCCAAGAATACGACATTCATAACAAGTTTCAAATCATTCTGCTATGTCAACATACCATGTATTACATAAGCAATCAATACACAGTCCACTAACTCAATTTAGTACGGTGGGATAAGGATCGTCAAATTACAATCTATTACATAAGAATAAGCCTTTGAGGGCAGAGAAAAACTACTAAGCCATAGATAAGTTGGCATGTGCTCTTATTCATTCTGCCAGAAGATTGCGATCGTACTTCCAATTCCACAAAATCATAGTTTACGGTGACTGCCTATCAAGCAAATACTTGTAGTCTGTATTCTATTACTCAAGCAACCCCCTCCCCTTGTGACGAGCACACACTTGATGATGCATGTGTGTTGCTGCATCAAACTATACTATAAACCCCTCATTTTTCCCGTGGACGACCCCGACTTACCACTGTCTAATTGTTTAGTATTTTGTAGCAACATAAATCTTATATTTGATTTGTACGATAGTTCCAACGACACTAGCGTGCTCGTCATCTATTTATGGGCTTCCTTACCCTACATTGTCCGAGTGCTGTCTGTCATGCATGATGTATTGATCATGGCCATTGTGGTGGTTGTATGACTCCTTTGAGCGTATGTGTCGTGGTCCACGTTCTTCTGATCGTGGGCCGAGTGGTAGCCTTTTGCGTGGACGTGGTATGACACTTCTTTGTGCGGAACGGTGTTGCTGTCCGCTCTTCATTTATAGAAACACTTTGTTGAGCCTAGTATGGGCCGAGTCAATTGTTAGAGACGCACACATACCATATATATATAATTAAAATAATATTCCAAATATGATTTGATTCAAATCATTATCACATTACTCACATTAAATCTCATGAAAAAAAAACAAAAGAATACAAGAAAGATAATTTTAAGGATATATTATAAAAACTACTGGGAGTCCAACCGCACGTTGCACGGTATTGTTGAGGGACAAATTTTCATGCTTTCTCTGGTCCTTGAACATTAGCACTCTACAAAAGATACAAAAGGATAAATATAAAAACAGCATTTGTAGTTCCATTCGGCCAATATGAATGGAATGTCATGCCATTTGGATTAAAAAATGCACCATCAGAATTCCAAAAAATCATGAATGACATATTCACTCCTTACTCCAAATATGTTATAGTATATATTGATGACATATTAGTCTTTTCTGATTCAATAGATAGTCATTTCAAACATTTAAATATATTATTAAATATTATTAAGAAAAATGGATTAGTTATATCGGAACCAAAAATGAAATTATTTTTTTAAAAAATAATATTTTTAGGATATGATATTCATTTAGGAAAAATCAAACCAATCCAACGAGCTATTGAGTTTGCTAATAAATTTCCAGATAAAATAACAGATAAGAATCAATTACAACGATTTTTAGGATGTATAAATTATATATCAGATTTTTTCCCCAAATTAAGAATAATATGCAAACCATTATATGAAAGGTTAAAAATTAATCCACCCATGTGGACAGAGGAACATACTCAAATTATTAAAACAATAAAACTACAAGCCAGATCATACCATGTTTAGGCATTCCACATCCATTAGCATTTATGATTATCCAAACAGATGCATCGGATTTAGGTTATGGAGGAATATTAAAACAATTGCATTTCGAAAAAGAGTCAATAGTTAGATACCACTCAGGGTTATGGACAGGAGCCCAAATAAATTATTCAACTGTTAAAAAGGAGTTTTATCTATTGTTTTATGTATTTCAAAATTTCAAGATGATTTATATAATAAGAAATTTTTATTAAAAATAGATTGTAAATCGGCTAAGGATATTTTACAAAAAGATGTAAAAAAATTAGTTTCAAAACAGATTTTTGCTAGATGGCAAGCCATTCTTTCCGTTTTTTATTTTGACATAGAATTTATTAAAGGGAAAGATAATTCTCTCCCAAATTTTCTAACTCGTGAATTCCCTACAGGAAGACATGAGTAAACATTCAAGTTATCTAGTTCCTCAAATTCAAAATTAGCCAAAGATTATGCAATTCCAAAGCCTTTGACACCAAAAACATCAACACCAGATTATCCTCCCCTCACTTATTCCACAGTAGCCCAAAGTCCATATTCAAGATTGATTCATACTCCATTATTAACTCCAAATTATACCGTTCTCACTCCACAAAAGCCAACTACTCAAATCCCCAGCAAAAAGTCTATTCCTTCAACCTCAAGCCCCAGCCAATCTTCTTATTTTGACAAACCAAACCCAGAATATATTCTAATGACTCAGTCCCAAACAGAACCAAATATCACTCAACTAAAGTCATTTGTATCCAGTATATTCATGCCAACATGTTTATGGTTGGCAGATGACATCAACAAGACTCAAAACTACTATGAGCTGATTCTAGTAGATACCCAGTCCATTGAGATACAACATGTACAAAATAAACAGGATCCCAGTAGAATTGACTATTCCAAAATATATATTAAGCAAGTGCTTCGTCCCAGCCATTTCCAAAATATTCATTCTAATAGACATTTTTCAGTAAATTACTTCCCCACCGGATTCAACTATGCTGATTATATGCAAGCCAGGTATAGAGTTCTCTATATTAGGTCCTTTGACCATTCATGGTTCATTAATTTCCACCAACAATTTAGTGGAGATATTCCAATGTGGTTCTATGATTGGTGGTCAACATTAGGACCATTAAGAGAAATACTTCCCATTCCAGTTGCAGAATGATTAGAAACATTCCACAAACTTAGCAGGTGCCGACCTTTTGAAAAAGAACTTTTATTCCATTCCACATTCAGGGTTCCATGGATTCTTGCCTAGAGCTTTCAGATCAAATCCATATTTCCAAACAAGCCATTTTCCCTCATTCGACAATTCAGAATTAAATGGTGGAACAATTACAAATCTGAATTCTGTTCAGTCAAAGCAGTGACCCATTACTTACAAATCGGTGAAAAACTGAGAATTACATTCCCGACAGAAGACCGCATTAACACAATTCAAGCCAAAAGCCCAGTTCAAATTGCCTTAAGCATTCAACCAACCATTCGGAGTCCCATTCCAAGGCCATTAAGTGTTCAACCTATTCAATCTACACCAGCAACAAAGGATGAAGATGATGAAGAATTCCAGAATCTATTAGCTATTTACAAAAAGATCAAAAGCCGAAAGGCCACCATAGAGGTAAAACCAGAAGACATTCCAGATGATGATCCCATTGGAGGTTAAGACCCATTTGATTTCTAAATTCAACACTCAATAGACGTACTCAACAGACAGTCAGTCATGGAGGGTCTCAAACTCCACTCTGACATCCACTCAAAATACGCAAGTAATGATGAATTCAAACACTCAACAATAAATCAAGACTTAGTGGCGGGTCTCACACTCCACTACCACCACTCACACCAAGCAGCAGCCGATAAAAGATAGTGGGGGTCCCACACTCCACTATAATTCAAAAGCAGCTATGTGACTCATCAATCCACCACACAGACTTCAAATTTCATTCACTTCAATGTAATAGATTAGATATCCGCCTCTATAAATACAGAGACCTTAATTCATTATTCAACACGCTTGAATTATAGCCCTTTCACATTCTCTTACAACCACCTCCATCTGAGTTCAACGTTCATACTTGAACTTCCCATGTATTACCAGCCTACCCACTTCATAAATCTCAGTCAATAAAAAGAAATCATTCCAGTATTTTGTAAGTTATTTCTTAAGTACTTAATTGCTCTTTTATGTTATTTACTCTTTAATCTTACTTAATTTTATTACAATTTACTGTTCACATTTACAACTATTCACAATTACTGTTCACATTTACTATTCACTAATGATAGATTACTATTCACTACTATTCACAGTTACTGTTCACTAATGACAGTTTACTGTTCACTAATGACAGTTTACTGTTCACTAATGACAGTTTACTGTTCACTAATTTCAGCTTCTTAGTTTCAAAGTTTTGCAAAAAGACACTAAAAGGGCTCATTAGAGAAGTAAGTTGTTAGAAAAAAGGGAAGTAAATCATAATGGGAAGGGTAAATTTATATTAGTCCCCCCTAAATGTAAAAAAAATGTGTAAGAGAGACATTAGAAAAAAAATCATTTCCATAAGGATATAGTGTCAATCATAATGGATCAAAGGAAGTATTATATTTTTTTTCATCTTGTATTCAAATTGAGAAAAAAAATATTTTTGTTAAATTTTAAAATTAATTCATCTAAAAAGAACTCTACATTATGAACAAAATAATCATTTTAGTTACAAATTATTTAATAATGAATAAATAAAAAAATGAACGCTCCTACGATTTTCAAATATAAAGAATTGAAAGTCATTTTTTAAAATTTATATAATTTTTTAAATGTGAATTGTCATACAAATTACATGCTTAATAAAATTTAATTATACGGATACAAGTTTTAAAATAAAATTAAAATATAATCTGCATACTTTATTATTCAAATTTACATTTAAAGTGGATAAAAAATACTACTCCTTCCATTTCAGATAAAATGGAAAAATTGTTCAACCTAATGTAGCAGAGAATAAGTGTGAAAAATTAGAGATATTTTAGAAAAACAGTGAGCTCAATCGAAAAGTTGATGAAGTTACAGAGGATATTGTGGAAATTTTATAACACAATATTTCTTTACCATTTTAGATAATTTTCCAATAACCCTATTAAAATTTGAAAGTGTGGATATGACCCTATAAAATCTGAAAGTGCTAAACTAACCCTAAGATTTTGAGCAATGGTGCAGATACACCTAACTTGCACTATTTCGGCGTTGACTAAAGAAATTCAGAATTGACTTAGTCTGAAAAGATAGAAATACCCCTAGGTTTAAAATTAAAATTTTAATGACCATTATACCCCCAAACTTCTTCTTAAACCGGTCGTCGCCGCTAGCCGCTGGTGGTCGGGTTAGATCGACACTTTTATTTTAAAAACAAGTTTAGATCGGCACTTTAGTAAAAAAACATACAGGGTTAAATAAGTACATTATGTACAAAAGATTGGGTCAAATAAACACTATCATAAAATTCAGTACTACACAACCTTATTAAACTCATTACTAAACAACAATAAACATGACATACGAACTGGATAGTTTTATTACTTTTTTTCCCACTTGTATCTTCTTTAAAAGGATTTAGCGTGTTCTAGATCTTGGACAAGAATGGACAACCTATATCATCTCTCTTAATTTTTAATCGACAATAGATGGACAACAAATTGTTTTAAAATAGAAGGTACGTCTAAGAGAAGGAAATGGAACGCATCATTCCCAAAGAGTGCCAACAATTTGGATACCACTCTTCTGCTCCTTGCTTTCGAAAATGGATTCCTTATCGTCATCTAGTTCCAACCGAACCATTTCGATTCCGAGATTGTAATGAATACACATTTATAAGGTGTGAGCTCTTCTCAAAAATATTTTTTTTTATGATAGTGGTAATCTAACTCTGTTTTTTTTTTTTTACATAAGTGCATCTTTAACCTTGTATTTTTTTTACTAAAGTGTTAATATAACCATGCCTCTTTAATAAAAAATGTTGGTCTAACCCGACCACCAGCGGCGGGTAGCGGCGAAATTTTTTAACACATCGTATTGAAGTATGATTTGCAATGCCTCCATTAGATTTTAAAACTTTAACTATCTTTCTCATTAATTTTATTCTATCTACATACCAGTAAAACCCTATGTAATTCACCAAGTAAATCCTATAATAATTCTAGATTGGAGATGCTATTAATTTGAGCATATTGGGACTCATTTTTATCCTTATTTACTTGACATAAATTCAATCCCTATAATATAATGATCTTGCCTTGTTACAAATTAAATTACTATAGAAGTCACCCAAGAGGTCAAAACATAAACTAGAAGGTTGAATTCAGAAAGATTTGAGAAGTTTTATAAATTATATTAAAATTTTCCTTCGAATTATCTTTTGATAGAAAAGATAGAAAATAGGATTTCAATTTTTTTCACTCCAGTAACATGTTTCAATATCAAAATTTGATCAGGGAACTAAACAAAAAAGGGAAGGTTAAGGGTTTAGATAATTGTTAAAAAACAGTTTGAGTACAAACCTCATTCACTAATTTTTGCAAAAAGAAGATAATATTTCTTCACCAAATGGACAATATGATAAATTACAAAGCACCTCTTGTTATCATTGATACGTGCAATATATATGAATGATTGTTTTAAAAAAAAAATTGATATGTGCAATATATTCGCAACTGATATATTGTTCATGAATTCTTTTGGAACAAGAAATGGGTAGAGAATAAACAAATTATATGGCATCTCTGAGGTACCATGAGCATTGTATCTCCATGGATATTTTGTGTATTTTAAATTATAAAGATATGCATTCTCTTATGTAAGATTGTGCATTACATAATTTGATTGTGTTTACTATATAAATACTGAATGCACAAACAGTAGTATCGACATGTACATTCTACCTATTTATGATGCACCTTCACCATACCCTAGGGGCGGTATAAGAATGGTAGATAATGTTTTCATGACACTTGCATAGGTCTGCAGCCATAAGCAATGACTAGTGGCGGATCTACGGTCGCCGGCCGGAGCTTGGAGGAGGCGGGAGCGCGTCTCCGGCGCGGTTGAGCGCGTCTCCGGCGCGGCGGCAGCAAGGGCCAAGCCCTGCTCGCCGGAGAAGAAGGCCGCGCTGCGGCCTTCTTTTTTTTAAAGTGATACGCACTAAAACGACGTCGTTTCGTTTGGATTTATTTGTTTATTACCTAAGTAGTAAAACGACGTCGTTTCACGTTAGTGAAACGACGTCGTTTCACTAAGTAAGACGAAAAAAAAGAAATCAGAAATGGATTGGGCAAAAAACTGAGCCCAATCCAATAGCCAATTAATCCATCCTTTAAAAGCTGGAGACGAGAAGGACAGCAAGCACAGCACTCCTCCTTCCTCCTCTGCCTCAGTCGCTCTCAGCCCGTCGCCGCCGCCGTCCACCACCGCCGTCCGCCACCGCCGGCTGCTTGCCTGCCTCGTCCCGCCGCCTCTCCAAACCTAAAACCACGGTAAGTCTTCTCTTCTCTTTATGCTAATATTTATTAATTTTAGGGTTTATAATTTATTGTCTTTTAAATTTATTTCTTCAAAACTTAAATATATGTATAATGTGAACATGATTTCTAGATTGGATGTTGAATTGAATTTATATGGTTGTATTATATATGATTGTTGAAGTTTTGTTGAATTGCATAAATTGATTTAGTTGAATTGCATATTTAGTTGGAATTTAGTTGAAATTATAATTGTTTGATTTATTTTGTATAATTGTATGTGAAAATGAAATTGTCAATTTGTCATAATCGGTTTATGGAATTATCAATTAGGGATATTTGTTAAATTGAATTTAGATGAATATGATTTTATAAATTTTTTGTTATCTCAATTTGTTATTGTTTCGTAACTCTTCTAGATTTTTTAAAAATAAATCAATTTGTTATTGTTATCTCAATTTTTGTGTTATTGTTATTGTTTTCCATGGGCGGAACCAGAAAAATTTTTCCAGGGGCAAAAATTTTTCAGCCTCCCCTGAAAAAAAATTCTGGTTCCGCCCCTGGCAATGACGCGAGATGCGATTTTATTTTAGCACAAAATTACATGAACAATCATATTATAAACACCATATTACACACTAAGGATGAAAGTTGTATGCTGTTAGTTTAATGGAGTAAAAAGTTTAAAAGCTATTGCAAGTCACATATTAATTAAAGAATAATTCACAAATTTTTTCTCTTTTAGAAGCCATCTTGTACAAGTTTATCAATTTATGTTACAGCTATTGAGAATGCCATCTTGTACAAGTTTACTTACAGCTATTGAGGTGTGCTAGCGGGAGTTCTACCGCGCATTGCACGGTATCTTTAATTAAAATTTTATTTAAATTAACATGTAAGATTTAATTATCATATAAAATGCATTTTACATTTAAATTAATAATAAAATAAAAACAATAACTTTTTACCTAAAAATAATTTATTTTTATCCAAATTCATTTATTTATTGTTAAAATATGAAAAATCATGTGCACTTCTATCTCTTAATGACCATTGAAATATAATAATAAGAATAATATATTACTTCTTACTACTCCCTCCGTCCCATCTTAACCTGCATAGAATTTTTTTCTCGGTATTCAAGAAATATGTTTGATCGTTAATATGTTTAAATACGTATAATAACAAAAAATAAAAAATATTATTGTTTAGAAACTACTTATTACGATGAATCCAACAATATTACATATGTTAATATTATTGTTTATATATTTATTCAAATTCGTGGTCAAAGTTTGACAGTGTTGACTTGTCAAATAGTAAAATTGCAGCTTAAGTTGGGACAGAGGGAGTAGTATCTCGTCTTAACCACCTAAATATTATTAAATTTTTAATACTACATACTCCATAGGCAAAGTTTGGGAAAAGACCGTTTTCCATATGTTTATGGAATGACAGGGATTAATTAGAATAATAAAACGGTAAAATATTTTAATTGCAATATTAAAAATTTATTATGCAACATGTAGTAGTTATAAAGTTCATGACCCGATTAATGCAACCCAAAAAAATTATCTTAATTTCTTCTAATTTGCCGTTAAACCTTGATACTTCCATTACATATAGAAATACCGTTTTTCAAGAGACGGACTCTATTCCATATCATCAATATTTAATATATTCATAAATTACATCCATCTACGAAAGTATTGTAAATGTCATTTTAGAAGTCAGTGTGAAATGTCATATTTTACACATTGGCTAATGCCTATTACACTTTAATAGTTGTGGAATAAAGCTTTGCTGCCTTCATTTGATTAACCAATCAAGGTGGAAACTTGTGCAACATGTGAATGCGTTAGGGTGAGGAAAACTTGTCCGTTTGAAATTCCATCATCACCAGTGTAGTGTGCAGGCTCACGACCTCTGTGTGTGATTTGTATATTATTCTACAGCCAACAAATTTTGTTAAGCTTGGTTTCTTATGCATATGTGCTTATTGTTCAGTGTGGTCTCTTGTTATGCTTTACTCCTGAATTCATGTCTAATGATTGACTTGTTTCGAAATCGGATTCTACCAAAGCCTAAGTCACAATGTATTCATGAACCACAGATTGGGTCGAGTCTTCAAGCATGCAGTCAAGTCTGTAAAAGAATAATTCACAATGCCGACCTTAGGATACTATGTTAAGTCTAAAAAGAAATCCGACCGAATAATATCCACAATGCCGACCGACTAATATCACTAACCTGAGTATCCCCTCCTTGAAAGGATTGATGATCCGTGCAAAGCAGCAAGGGCGGAACCAGAAAATTTTTTCAGGGGAGGCTGGAAAATTTTCGGCATCCGGCGTGCAGAGGCGGCGGGATGAGGCAGCTTCCGGTGGCGCCGCGGCGGAGACCTGGTGGCGGACGGCTCTCGGCTGAGGAGGGAATTGACGGAGGGAAGAAAGGGTGATAAATATTAATGACATATAAATTTTAAAAGTATGATTCTTAGGTTGGCAAGGATCTCTTAATATATATTCTCTTAGCACTTCATCTCTAATAGAAACATCAATCTCTTCAATAGGTTTACGTAGCCCGGGATCACTTATAACATCATTCTGATTGAATTCTACACAAGATTGTTTTGTACTACTACCTCTTCATTGTGCCTTTGTTCATTAGATTCATTCGATCTCTTTAATCCGCTACATCGAATTAAAAATTTGTCCATAACCTATTAAATATCAAATAGGAAAAATATGTAAATTGATTTATTTTTCATCGATTCAAATTCAATTTAATAAAATATCCCTAATTGATAATTAACAAATGAAAATAAAAAAATTTATAAAATCATATTCATCTAAATTCAATTTAACAAATATCCCTAATTGATAATTCCATAAACCGATTATGACAAATTGACAATTTCATTTTCACATACAATTATACAAAATAAATCAAACAATTATAATTTCAACTAAATTCCAACTAAATATGCAATTCAACTAAATTCAGATATGCAATTCAACTAAATTTCAACAATCATATATAATACAACCATATAAATTCAATTCAACATCCAATCTAAAAATCATGTTCACATATATTTAATTTTTGAAGAAATAAATAAAAAAGAGAATAAACCCTAAAATTAATAAATCTTAGCATAAAGAGAAGAAGTATACCGGCAGTGGTTACCGACTTACCGTGGTTTGGAGAGGCGGCGGGACGAGGCAGCTTCCGGCGGACGGCGGTGGCGCGGCAGCAGACGGCTCGGCTTTGTGAGTCAGAGGAGGGAACTGGAGGCTTGCTGTTGCTGCTCTCGAGTCTCGCCTCCAGCATATTTGTAAGGTTTGGTTATTGGATTGGGCTCAGTTTTGGCCCAATCCATTTCACATTTCAATTTTTTTTCATATTACTAAATGAAACGACGTCATTTTAGTACTTAGGCATTTAAAAAAGAAGGCCGAATGAAACGACGTCATTTCACTAACATGAAACGACGTCGTTTTAGTACTTAGGAATTAAAAAAAAGAAGGCCGCAGCGCGGCCTTCTTCTCCGACGAGCAGGGCTTGGACATTGCTGCCGCCGCGCCGGAGACGCGCTCGACTCCGCCGGAAGACGCACTCCCGCCTCCTGCTACCTCCGCCGGCGATCTAGGTAGGGCTGGAGCCCTACCTCGCGTACCATTGGTTCCGCCCCTGCAAAGCAGGTAAGTTACCAGCTTCGCAGTACAAAGGCCTAAGACGTCTTTCGTGAACTCTTATTCCTTCATTTAAAATCCTTCTTCCCACAACCTAATCAGAAGTTTGCAGAGGACGTGGCCAATATGGTTAAGTGCTTGATGGTAACATTCTGGCAATCGTAAGGAAGACTTATCACCAATGTCTCTTGAATTTGACACCACCATGCATACATGGGAGAGAAGGGTCAATTCAACCACAATGCCCAGAGAAAACAAGTAAGATGCAGAATGTAAAATGTTACATATGAAATTGAGAGAAAAAAGCAACGTAGTTCATGGACTGGCATTTGTGTGATGTGGACAGTGATCTTTCTTATAGTGCTCGACCACTAACTCTACATTCTTATACGAGGAATTAATATTTAAAGGATGTACTACCACCTGTCTACCAAAAAATTTATTACTTAGTTATGTCATCACTACCGCCAATGGTGGCTATGTCTACTCTCTTCAACAAAATCACAGAACAAGATAGGGGAAAGAAGAAGAAAATGTGAACAAGCCTAACTATAACCACCAAAGATGAAATCTGATAATAAGCCAATCTGAGTTATTAATCCATCACCGGAGCATCAGAAAGATAAAGAAAATTGGTGCTAGCATACTTGGCAGTTGGCATAAGGTATATAGCCAATACCAAGAGATACAAAGGAGGAATTCCCTTGCGACCAAATCCAGCAATTGGAACCACATCCTACAACCCAAGTTGATGCACATCCCATCAGCTCACAAACTTAAAATGCCACAAAAAAATAGAATCAGAAAAATATCAATTGACTGTTTCATAGTACTTACTTTCTCCTCAATGTATAGTTCAAGCTACCATCGTTGGGCACAAGAGCTGTGATCTTGTTCCCGTTCTTGATCAGCTGAACACGAGCACACTTTCTAATGGCAGAACTAGGCTGCTTAGCTTCAATACCACTGCAAAATGTAAAGCTTGTTAATTTTCACTCAAAGGACATCAAAACAGGGAAGTAAAATACAGACATCAAAACACATCTTACATTTTGTCAAGAACAATTCCCTTGGCATGGAAGAACCAGCAAATGGCTTTTTTTATTCATTAACAAGATGGGACTTCTTGTAAGACTTGTCTGCCCACCTCTGATTCCTTCTGTGGGTCTTCAGCTTGCCACCCGCTCCCATACCACGTGTCTTACTACAAGAACACACATCATAGCAGAATTAGAAAATAAATCTAATGCTTTCACAGTCCTGCACAGGTATATGCAATGACAAACAAAACAATAATGCTCTAAACATTGATAATGTTCCATCTCTACTGATATGCAACTACACAATTTACAGAAGACGAGAACAGTTTAGAGTGATGCTTAATATCAGTCTATTAGCATTCAAAGCAGCTCATTGCAAGGCTAATCTCCTTTGCCAGGATGGACTCAGCCCTACATCTTTCTCATTTTCCCAAAATTAATGTTGATGTTTATTGAATATATAATATTTTTATATACTATTAATTCTATATAATATTTTGATGCACAAAAGGACCATACACCTTCATAGTATATTCTTCAACTGATTCTTCAGTAAACAGAGCATACTAAAGAACAACTCACCTTGAATCAACAAATAAATAGAGCAACCACAAAATTCCAAATCTTGTCACCATATACAACCAAGTTCATTATATTCAACAATATATAGAGCAGGTTTGAGAAAAAATAGACTCCAACTTTCATAAACCTTCCTGCTTCCCCAAAAATAATGGAAATCAAAAGGTTCAGAACAACATCAAACACCATTTTTGGGATGCACACTTGGGAAGAGAAACAGGTCAAGTTCGGCAGCATCAGGATTGTAACTGTTGATTTTGAGAATCGGGATTGGAACTTAATGCATCTCTTACGGATGCATAGCCATTAGATGGATGAAATGCAACAACCTCAGGCTTGTTATGCCCAATTAATTCTGAGAGTAGCCAATAAATTTAGTAAATCATCCAACAACTGTAAATTGATTTCCAAAAAACATTTACAATGAGAATGAAATGACACTCACATGAGATAGCACAAAGTGCTTTAGTACACACAGTAACACCAGGATTGGAAGCAAATTTATGGGCGAGCAGCTCCATGCTATTAGCTTCCATGACGAGTTGTTGACTCTTGGATTGTTATGTATAATTGTGCTTACAACTTCTGCAACATTGACTCTATGTTAGCATGATAATTCCTCAGATAATTAAGCAGAGGTTTCAGACCACTAATTGTATGGAGATCTGCAGATACAATTGTACATAATTATGGACCAGAACCTAATTGGTAATGAAGCCGAGTCACTTAAAACTTGAAACCAAAGATTATTTTCTACTTATTCTGATGTTAACAGAGAACTTGTTAAATATTGGTTGATTGACATCCAAATAAACATCTAAAATGAAAAACAATGGTGTTCTTCATAACATTTAAAGCAAACTGAAAAAACTGATCATGTTTGAAAATACTCATATCCTAGCCAGTATTAGCTCATTTTGGAATGATTTGAAAACATCTGCGAAATTGAAAGACTGAAATTGGTGGATAATTTCTGAATTGCTGAATTGCATGACCTAAAGCAGAGATGACGCAAGAGAAAATAGAGCCTACTGAAAGAATTGAGAGTTCCCAAAATAGCTCGCCGATCCAATGATCCACAACTCCCCTTCCGCTTCATCTACAAGTCCGGGATTAGGAATTTTGGGTCCTCTGATTTCAAGCCCGTTTACCATGAGCGCCGAATTCAACCTCTCCGGTGGCCAGAACCCTAGTTTCTTCTAGCCCAAATTTGTCATCGGCGTCGAACCCTTCTCAACCAAAAGTGTTTCTGCAGGGAGGACCACTGTGTGATTTGTCATCGAGATCATCGAAGAAGTGGGCGTCCATACCGGTCCGGAACACCACTTTTGAGGTTTTGCTCAATGCCTCTGCCATCGCCCTGAACTGGAAGAGATTTTCAAAGTTGGTGCGGAGTGCATGATCTGTTTTTTTTTAATTTTTATTTTAAAACGCCTTAAGGTGGGGGATATTTATTAGGTTTCCCAAACCTATGAAGCACCAATACAATAATGTTATGAATATTACATCGGTAAGGCAACCTCGTTGCCTTCAAAATAATGGTCTAATGGTAGTCATGGACTAGTGGATGAAATGTTAAAGAAAATTGTTTGCTAGGTCAAGGTCTGTAAGGGTAGAGTCTTCACGGATTGAGTGCTCGAAAGCTTAGAGCTTCGAAAGTTCGAAAGCTCAATCGGGGGGTTGAGTGTAGGATCAAGTGGTCGAGGTCGCCTAGGCTCCATGTGTTCGAGAGTTCCCATTTCGCGATGGTTCCATGTCTCGAGGGCTCCATGTCTCGAGAGGTCCATGCCTCGAGGGCTCGTTTCGAGGTCTCCATACATGACTCCAAAGCTCGAGGACTTCAAAGCTTGAGAACTCCATGTCTCGAGAGCTCCATGTCTCGAGGGCTCCATGTATCGAGGGCTTCAGGGTTCGAGGACTCCAAGGCTCGTGGGCTTCAAGTTTCGAGAACACCGTGTCTCGAGGCAATGGCTCGATGACTCTTAAGCTTGCGGACCCCAAAGCTCGAGGGCTCTTATGCTCGTGGACTCCAAAGCTCGAGGGCTTCATGTCTCGAGGGCTCCATGTCTTGAGTGCTCCAGGGCACGAAGACTCCATGTCTCAAGGCTCGAGTGCCCCTGGACACCATGTCTCGATGGTTCCTTGGCTCGAGGCTCCAAAGGTTCGATAACTCCAAGGCTTAATGACTCTAGGCTCGAGGGCTCCATGACTGCAGGCTCAAGTGCTCAATTGCACACTTGAAATGTATTGTCGTCGTTCGTCATACCAATTTGAAGAGGGGATGTTTATCTGATGGATGCTCATTCATGAATGTATAACCGGCCGAGGATAAAATTGTGTAGCAGAATAGAACCTGTAATGAACACGAAAATTTTCAACAGTATCTATCCTATAATAAGAAGTTCATAAGTCCAGCCGGAAAAGCATGTAACCGATTATTACATCTTATACAACATGCTCTTGAGACTCATTTCGAATCCAAGGAATTCCACATCTATCCAGATGAAGGAGTCCCTTAAGAAAAGGAGGTGCTAAATTCAGTTCTAAATCACCATCAAAGTTATTTTCTAAAGCAAATTTTGCCAGGAAATCAGCTGCAATATTAGTCTCTCTAGGAGTATGTCGGATTGGGTGGATATGATGTTTCAAATTTAGAGGTTGGCAAATGGAATAATTCCTCCATGGTGAGGTGTTTGGATTTTGAATACCCTGTACTGCAATTAAACAATCGGATTCAACCTCACATCTATTTAAAACCAGCTCTGAATATAGTTCATATCCACATTGGATAGCTATCAATTCTGCATGTAATGGTGATGGGGAGTGAAAAGATTTTGCCCTCATTTTAACCACCTTCCCCTCACAATTCCTAACTATCACTGCTAGAGCTGAAACCCCCCCCCCCCCTGATCCATGTTGCATCTGTATTAATCTTGTATCCAGTTAGGGGTTTCTGCCATGTCACAACATTAAAAGTTTTCCTTTTCTTTTGTGTAATGTGAGGAATAATGTTAGCCTGTGTCCAATATTTATGCTTGTCTAAGTTACCTATCAAATGATTCACTGAGAAAATTTGATATATCATGTCTTTTATTTCATGCATACAAGCATCATTGGAGAAGGAGACGTTGTCAAACAGGATATTATTCCTTTTAATCCAAAGAGTCCAGATTGTTACAAGAAGGGCAGCGATGGTGATATTAGACTGAATTTTAGATTCTGCATTAAAAGAAAGGTAAAATTCAACTCTTCTCTTCAAATTTGGGAAAGATTTTTGCTGAATCTTTAAAAAATCATTTACACAGTTCCAGACAGAAATGGATGTGGGGCAAGAGTTAAAAAAATGATCTAAAGAGTCACTGTAAGTCTGGCACAGGGGACATTTGGATGCTAAATGGAACCCTATCTTTCTTAAAATGTTGTCAAAAGGAAGTAAACCATTCAGAGTAATAAAAGATAACACAAACTGTAAATCGGCATTTTCTATCGACGAGGAAAAAGAAGTGGGGTGAAAGCAGGGTATGTAGGTAAACGAACAGAAACGATGTCGTTTTAGGTTATTAGAGAAGTCAAAATGACTTCAATATCCCTGGTTGATACAAGAGAGTAAATAATCCTTATTATATGGTGCTATGAGGCAACAATATTTTATTTGTAATTTAATAATTTCTTAATAAATTTATTATTCCACTTATTAATTCATATATTAGTTCTATGATCGATATGTATAAACATCAACGGCTCCAAATTGGATCAGCAAGAAATAGGCCAATTTAGCAGCCTTTTGCTCAATTTCTCGTGGAATGATTAAGTTTTAGAATTAATTAAAATTATTTATTTTAAATTTATATGTGAGATGTGAAAAATAAATAAAAATTTATCTTACTTTTTTAAATAAAACACCGTGCATGCAATGTGACTTCAACTAATTTATCATAGAGAAGGTCTCAGAAAAGGTGGTTGTCCATAAGATTATGGATATGCCATGGATTATTTTTGTAAAATGGGGTTCAATTTGTAATCAATGACTGATGTGGTAGCCTGTCCAGGTAGCCTCTTCTCGGTTCACTTGCTTCGATTCCTTTACCTGCAAATGCGGTCCCGAAAGTGATTCCGGGAGAGCGACTCTGACGATCAAGTCAGTCCTCTCTTCAAGAAATGGAATATTTCTCTATTATACTGCTTATCCTAGCTCCTACGGAGCTTGTTGTATTTATAGGCTCATTCTCTTTGTCGTTCCATGTTCTTAGGACTTTGAGATCGTGGTCAAGCCATTTCTCCAAAGTTCCTCCGTCGTGCCCTTTCCGTTCACTATGTGTCCCATTTTCTCCGACCCACATTCTCTGCCACAACTTGTGATTCCTGTGTTCGCTGCACCTGCCTGTTCGTTGTGTTGGACCAAAATTTGACAGGATAATGCTGGACTGGGTTTAGCGACTCTTAACCCTTTAATTGTAGGGTCACACCTACACCATAAGCCCCCCAATAGCTATGAAGATTACAAGAAATGAAGTGATGATGTTGTTTGTAGTCTGAGTGCGAAATGATGTTATTGTTTGTAAAGGATGTTCGTGATGAGGAAGCTACTTTCAGCCTTGCAAAGTGATGTAGTCTTGTTGGCTATAATTATCTCTTCTATCGCTCTTCGAAGTTAATTTTTTGAGTTTTTGGGCTCCTCATGCTAAGGCAGTATTTTTGGTGATTTTTTTTAACTCCGCGATTTTCTCCCCGTTGTTCGGTATTCTAGCCCACAAGTCATGATGTTTGTTATCGCTATATCTCTTAAATGAGAAATTTGAAACGAAGAATTGAATGTAGCCCTTAATCAATGTGTTGTCTGTTCATATACCGATGTCGTCTTGATATAAGCAATAAGGTACTTTGCTTTTTGTCAGATACTCACCATTACTCTGTTTTTCTTCTTTATTTGCTTCTTTTGTTGTGTATATTTAAGGTTCCTTCTTCCTTCTCGCTTCAGCTTCTCATCTCCATCGCCCAGAGTTTGTCGTTTTTGTACTAATTCCCATACTTTCTGCACACAATCCAACCTCGGCTCTTTCAAGGGTAAGTTCCCTTTTTGAATTATTTCTCCTACCTTTACTGTGTTCTTTTTCTCTGCATCTGGTTGTCTATGTGACTTACTTCCGGTCATCTTCCACGGCCCATTTTCTGCAAATCCCTTTTGTAGTAGATTTGTTTTTATTGTATTTTAACTGAGATTATCGCTTTCCCATTTTAGGCCTCCATGTCTTCTTTTAATACGGTAAGTCTCCCGTAGAAGATGCTGCTTCTGACGGGGATTCCGACCATGTTTCCGGATCCTCCATCGTTCCTAGTATTTTGACCATATCCTATGTGAATGACTTAAACAACTTCTTTCCTTTCCTGTCTGCTTATAAGCTTCATTCACCTTTTAAATATGAGTTTGTTCGCAACCCTCCTCCTGGCTATATATCTTGCTACCTAGCATATTTGAGCTTCGGTCTATATTTTCCACTTTCCGAACATGTGGCTGCACTGCTTCGTTCATATAAGATTGCTTTGGACCAATTTCATCCTAATGGCATCACTATTATGATGGGTTTTCTTCGCATGTGTGAAAAATGCAAACATACCTTTCACGATTGACTTATTTCACAATTTCTACCACCTTCGAAAAGTGAAGGATACTATGAACGAATTCACCCTATACCATGTGATTTCTGGGGTAGATCTTGTGAGTGGCTTCCCCAGTAAAGTTGGCGATTAGCCTAGGAAATTTTTTTTTTATTACCAAACAAACTCCTGAGTCTAATGTACCTTCATGTAACTACTAAGTTCCTAAATCTAAGCTTCCTAACTTGAGTGTTCGCTATACGAAGGAGATGTCGATCGTGGCTACGCTTCGCATACATACCCAACACATTCACCATGCCGACTCTAATGCTAAAGGTGTCTTGTTTGCCGTTATTACGCTGTGTATTTTATAGCGGGTTGTATCGCTATTTTTATTTTTTGCGTGAGTTCATTTTGACCTATGTTGTTTCTTATTGTGGCAGACATGGATCTCATGAAAGATGACATTGATTCGTTAATCTTCAATGATGACGAAGTGAATGTTGATGGTGCCAACACCACTTATCTGCAGTCGATCGTCACCGACTTTGGGGATAAAGATACTGATGATATGCAAACTAGCCGTCATCGAAATTCGAACCCACAGAACGAAAATAAGAACAAGAGGGATCAGAGCAGCGGTCCCTCAGGTCATCCTGTTCCTCCTCTGAAAATAGGGTGTGGCAATCAGACTGCTTTGGAAATTACAGAGCGGACTAAAAACTCCCTGGCCCAGGGGGTAATTTATGATATCTTTTCTGGCATTTTACTACCCGACACACTAGCTGCGGTAAGGCTACAATTTTCATTGAGCAACTTGTCTTATATATATTACTCTGTCATTTATAACGTAGAGAGTAACTTCATTCCCTGTGTTGTACACTTGTAAGGTTGGTGAGGGCCTGAAAATTGCGAGCGATCGATTAACCAAGCATTCTCTCACTAATGATTCAATGGTGGAGAAATAAAAATCTATGGAGACTAAGCTTTCGTTGTTGGAGAGCTCGTTGAAAGATGCTGAGGAGAAGGCGAAGGTTGGTGAGGAGAAGGTGAAAGCTTGCGAAGAAGAGACGAGCGCTACTAGGGAGAGTGCGAGGCTTATGGGGATGGAATCCTCTGAGCTTCATTTTCTGTTGGATGATATGCATGCCAATGGACCTGCTTCCGCTGAATATCCTAAATTTTTTGTGGATCGGGTGTGCAAGACAAAGTCCTTTTATAAAAAAATTTTGAGGATATCTCCAAGGCTGCGCGAATTGTCGGGTATTGCAAGACCGTGAAGAATGTACGGCAGTAGAACCCCCTGTGTGACAGAAAAAGCATGCCCACTATGGTGAAGTGCATTGAGAATATGGAAAGCAATAGGGCCAATCTGAATCGAGCCTTCATTGATAAGGTCGTTGACGGGGGTCATCCGTTCGCTTTGCTTTCACATCTCGCTAGTGTCTCTAGTCTCTTGTCATTGGCTGAGCTGAAAGAGTGTGAGGTGGATTATTATGAAGAACTTCCCTTTAAGCCCCATGCTCATGTTACGACTGTTGATCCAGATGCTAACGTGGGTAATGCAAGTACCGAAGCTTCTCTCCTTTAAGCAAGTGATGGTGATTCCACTCAACGGCCTAACGAAGATGCCTCTGCAATTGCTGCTCTAGTTCCACCTACCCCTAACTATAAAGTTAGTTCATGTTTAGTATTTCCTCATATACATTGGGTTGTTGGGTTGTACTCTTAAAACAATATGTTAGTGTTTGTATTCGCTATTCGCACAACTTTATTTATAAGAGTTGATATGCTTGTTGTCCTGCATTTTCTTATCAACCCGACTTGTGTGCAGGGTATCAACATTTTGATTGATAGTAAATTTCTAAAAAGCTTTGATTTTATGGGACATAATGACCCTCTCTCTGAACTCACCAGTTTGCTTTATGCTACTTAATCTTTTACTGAAGAATGTGCAGTGGCCATTTCCGCTGACCTTTTTACGCAAGTGGAGTCACTTCCCTTATGTATTAGGTGGCAACTTCCTTTTCCTTCCATCCCTCTATCTTCATCTGCAAATTGCCCTTGTAGCAAGCTTATTCCCGATGAATACAATGTTGAATCACTTGGGAAGGACATTGTTCATGGGTTAGTTGATCTTTAGTCTGCTGGTGCATTTATTTGAATACAATGTTGAATCACTTGTGAGCTCTCTGTTTAGGCATCCGCTTAAAGTATATTCTCTTGGGTGTTGGTGATCTTGAAAATAAATAGGGTATGGTCGTGAAGGAAACTCAAGATGTTTTGCGAATTCTGCGCAGGATCCTGAGCGAACAAAATGACCTCATTTACCATCAGTAATTGAACCTTGCGAAGATGCTCCGACAAAAAATAAATGCTAGGGAGTGTATCGCGAACAAGGCTAGCAAAGCCCATTAGAAAACGCTGATTATTGATAAGAAATATGACCGTATTGATGACCTGCTTGAAAAGCTTAAGAAGAAACAAGATGAAAACGAGCACCTGTCATCTTCTTCCGTTGGATGGCAAAATAAGTTTGATGAACAGATTGCCATAAATAGGCAACTTCGAGGAGAAA
This sequence comes from Rubia yunnanensis, assembly GCA_037428765.1. Classification (NCBI taxonomy): domain Eukaryota; kingdom Viridiplantae; phylum Streptophyta; class Magnoliopsida; order Gentianales; family Rubiaceae; genus Rubia; species Rubia yunnanensis. Next base: position 40,407,317 of record CM075068.1, read on the forward strand.
ATGAAGATCTTCATGTTGAATGTAATTGTCTTAATTCGTATGTTTATCAGTTGGAGCAAGCTTGTGCTGACTACAAGAATCAACCTTAAGTTCCTCCTTCGTCGTCACGGAATATCTCAAGCCATGGTGATTTAACTATTGGTGGTGGTAACCGGAGAATTAGATTGTCAGACGCTGTCCAATATCATATTTGTTGTCTTGAAGAGAAAGCTTGGAATCTAAGGACGAGGATAGAACAGTACGAGGAAAAAGTGAACGTTATGAGTATGCATTTGGATTGCAAAGAGTGTGGTCCTATATATGACTCCAAGGCCTATTATCTTAAACATCTTGATTGTATGGGATGAATAGGTATGACCCGTCACCCTGTATGCTTACATATGCAGTGGAAATATGATCACTTAGTTATAGTGAGGAGCGTGAGGTAGAGGAAAATCAATGCAGAGCTGATTAACGTCCGTATAATGGTGAACGATCTTCTCGCAAAACCAAACGTCCTTCTTACGAGGCTGAACCAAATCATCGTCGCGATGGTTCTTCTACTTTTGGACCATCACTCTCTTCCAGGCATAGATAGTGTGTCTTGTTTGTTGCTATTGCCTTCAGAGTTTACGACTTGTCTTTGTATTGCTAAAAATTTTATCCTATCTGTTATGATGCCACAGTTACCGATCTTTTGCGATCCTGCGCTTTGTAGGCATATCTGCCTAAATGCATTCTTGCTTTGTTGATGTTGCGAGATTTATTACACGTAACTTGTTTAGTTTACGAAGATGCAAGATCAAAAGCTTGCCGACATCACTAATTGAGCAAGATCTATAGCGTGTGTTTGTTTGATTTGTAAAGTTGCAAAATCTAGAGTTTGTATTTGTGCAAGATCTATGGCTTACAATTTTTGGGATTCATGAAACCACAAGATCCAAAGCTTTCCAGTATCAATATTTGAGCAAGATCTATAGCTTGCGTTCGTTTGATTCGCGAAGTTGCAAGATCTACAGCTCACAAGCTTTTCTAATTTCGCAAGATCTATAGCTTGCGGTTGTTTAACTTGTAAGATCTAAAGCTTGTGAATGTTGAGGGGAATGCAAGATCCATAGCCCACTGTTAAATTTTGTTTGTCAAGTCTTAGTAAACTATAGGAAGAATAGGAAGCATAGTCATGGTCCAGCGAAGTGGGTTTTTATATTAAATATGTACGATGGCGATGATATAGCAGCAAAACAGTGATACTTAAGCAAAAAAACAAGGATAATGTCCTTGTGTCTATACATGTAGTTGCTCAATATTTTTCTTTAGATATAAAACCTCCTTAAGTTAGTCACATGCCACGTGCTCGGGACTGCTGTGCCATCCATTCTTTCTAACTCATAACTATTGGATTTATGAGCCTTCATGACTTTGTATGGTCCTTCCCACTTTGGACATAGTTTTCCTTGCTCTTCAGCAAGGCTAGGCTCGTTCTTCTATAGCACCAGATCCCAATCTGAAATCTCCTTTCCTTCACTTTTTGATTGTACGCTCTTTCCACTCTTTCTTTGGGTTTAGCTTCCACGATACTTGCCAAGTTCATTTGCTCCTCTAGTTAGTCTAGCTCCAACTTTAGTACATCTGGATTCTCCATCTCCTTATAATTACTTATCCTGAGACTTGAATTTCCAATTTCCATGGGTATGACTACTTTGTGACCATACACCAAAGTGTATGGCATCTTTCCTGTTGGCTATCAAATGGTTATTCTATACGACCATAGTGTGTTTGGTTGCTCATCTACCCATCCTGTTCGCTTTCCTTCTCGCTTCAATATCTCTTCAACTATGGTCATGTTTGTCACTTCCACTTGGCTATTAACTTGAGGATGTTCCACAAAGGTAAACTTCTGAGTAATCCCAAGCCTCGAACACCAGTCAGTAAATGCCACGCTTGTAAAATGTGTGCCATTATCCGTGACAATAGTCTGTGGTACCCCGAAGCGGCACACGATGTTTTGCCATACAAATTTTCTAGTGGCTTCGGCTGTAACACGTCCTAATGGCTTAGCTTCGACCCACTTTGTGAAGTAATCAGCCATTACAATGAGGAACTTAGCATTGTTTTCTCCTCTTGGGAATTGTCCCACTAAGTCTATCCCCCACTTGTCAAATGGCCAGGCTTTGTAGATTCCTGTCAAAGTTGGTTGTGGTGTATGCGACATCGAAGCATTGATTTGGCAGCTCCTACATTTGAGAACAAAGTTGTGAGCATCATTGAATATAGTTGGCCAGTAGTACCCTGCTCTGATTATCTTTCTAGCTATTGTTCTGGATCCTTGGCGTGTTCCACATAAGCCTTGATGAACCTCTTTTAAGATCTTAGTCGCCTTTGTTGGCCCTACACATTTTTATCCATGGGGACAAGAAACCATTTTTTTGTACAATGTTCCATTTCTGTAAGCGTAATTAGAGGAATGAAATTTCAACTTTCTGGCTTCCACCTTATGTTCTGGCAACTTCCTTTTTGCAAGGAAATCCATTAGCAGGCTCATCCAGCTTGCCTCGTTTTCTTGTATTGTCAGCACCACCATTGATACAATACTTCTAACTGGGACAACCTTCATGATGACATCCCCTTGCTTAGCAAATGAATCAAACCATGCAGTCGCCAACTGGCTTAATGTGTCCGCCTGTGTGTTTTTGCATCACGGGACGTGTTTTATGTCAAAATATTCAAGCTGGGTTATAAGCTACCACACATTCACCAGATATTTCATCAACTGGTCTTCTCGTACCTCATAGTCACCACGCACTTGCTGGTCTACAATTAGAGAATCACTGGATACTCAGACACTTCCCACTTTCATTCTGATCTCGAGGTCCAATCTACAAATTAGAGCTTCGTATTCTGCTTCGTTCTTAGTCAGCAAGAAATTGAATCTCAGTGAGTGTCTATACTCGCCCCCATTCAGGTCCACTAAAAGCAGCCCTGGTCCGCATCCTTCCTTGCTTGATGCGTCATCAATGAACAACATCCAAGCCACTTGCTCCTATTGTCTTACCTTTGTCAAATGTGAAGCTCTGATGGATGCTCAATTTTTGTGCTTCTTCACTAGACACTTCAGCAATGAATTCTGCCAAATGCTTGAGCTTTGATTATTGTTCTAGGTTGAAATTGTATTTCAAATTGACCTAGTTCCAGAGCCCATTTTGCCAATCTGCCCGAAAACTCTGCTTTAGAGAGGATGTTGTTGATTGGGAAACCTATGTAAACTACTATGATGTGGCTATGAAAGTAAGTTCTTAATCTTCGCGTTGAATAAACCAGAGCCAAGGTTTTCTTTTCTACAGTCATGTAAGTTGTCTCCACCTTTTGCAGGATTCTGCTGATGTAATAAATCGAAACCTGTCTATGCCCTTCCAAGCAAACTAACACAAAGCCGAAAGCATTTTGTGAGGCTGCTAAGTACAAGAATTTTTCTCCTGGCGTGGGGGATTTCAACATTGGTAACGTTCGAAGCTGGTCTTTTAACCCATCATATGCTCTCTGACTTGCTCCAACTAAATTTTCTCGTTTTTCGTGGTACTTCAAAGAGTGAAAAGTGATTTTCAGCACCTTTGATATGAAACGACTGAGCGCTACCAATGATCCCATTAAGATTTGTAATTCTTTAATTGTTCGTGCTTGGGGAAGATTCACTATGGCTTGTATCTTATCTAGGTTAGCCTCAATACCCTTTGAGGAAACCTTGTACCCTAGAGAACTTCTCCGCCCCACTCCAATTATACACTTTTTAGGGTTGAGTTTCATCCCTATATCCATAAAAGTGTCCAACGTTTCTTTCAAGTCATCAGTGAAGTTTCCTACCTTCTTACTCTTGATCACCATATCATCAACACATGCTTCAACGTTTTTACCTATTTGGTTTCTAAACGCACCCTTTGGTACGTTGCTCCTGCTTTCTTATGCCCAAAAGGCATCTCCACATAACAAAACATTCAGAAGCTCGTTATGAAGGATGTTTTCTCTTCATCGTTTAGGTTCATCAGTATTTGATGATATCCTTTGTATGCATCCAGGAAAGCTAAGACTTTGTGTCCTGAGATCGCTTCCCCCAGTTGATCGATCTTTGGAAGAGGATAAGAATTCTTTGGACATGCTTTATTCAAGTTCGTGAAGTCAATACATATCCTCCGAGCACTGTCTAACTTCTTCACCATGACCGGGTTCGCTAACCATGTTAGGTATATGACTTCCCTTATTATGCTGGCTTGTAACAATGATGTAACCTTTTACTTGATCGCCTTCTATGTGTTGCTAGCAAAGCAACACTGTTTCTACTTGATCAGTTTAGCTGAGCTAATGACATTCAATGAATGGGTAGCGATGTCTGAGCTTATCCCTCCGATGTTCTGTACGTCCCATTCGAATGTATCCATATGGCCTTGCAAGATTTTTGATTGTCTTAGCCTTTTCTTTAGCTGGAAGAAATTTTTCAATGTTTACACATCTTGAGTCATTTTTAGCATCTAGGTTTACTAACTCCGTTTCTTCAGCTATGTCCACTGACTCGTCTGAATGTTCTATTAACACCTTTGGGAAATATATAGTTGCCCTTGACAATTGGGGAAAGCGGGAAGAAATGCACAATCATGTGCAACTTCTTGGTTATGGACGCCCCAAGTACATTAAATGCTATAATTGGAAGGCCGTGGATGAACAGAGCTAAGGCAATCTGGTCCCCTTATCACTTGGTCATGAAATTCTCGACCCCAGTTGGAGTAGAAACAATTAGAGGAAACCAGCAAGCAGCCATGCAATGTATGATTATAGCAATGAAGGTAGGAAAGATAGGGGCAAAGGCGAATCCAACTAGCAAAGATGTAGACCTTTTTAAATATGTTTTCTTGAAGCCCAACCTGTCGAAGCAATCGCCAAATAGTATCTCAACCTCATTACCATCATCTACAAAAACTCTGTGAACAATTACATTTTCAATTTTTGCTATGATGACCATTGGATCATTGTGTGGCAAGGCGTTGGGTACTGCATCCTCTTCGCTGAAGGTAATTGCTTCATTTGGGTGGAACCTTTTATCAACTGGCTCTTGTGGGGGGGAGTACCTTTCCATAGCCTTCCACGCATTGTTAGACAACGAATATGTGGAACCGTGTATAGAGAAAATAATTGTCTTTGGTGCTTTTCCATTCACGTTGTCGTTGTATTCTACAGTCGCCGTTATTTATTTTATTCTTAGCCATTGTCGTCGTAGTACCTTGGTTTTCTGGAGATGGATTTTGTGTCTTGCTTGCATCCACATACTAACTTGTTACTTCCTTTCTGTACTAGCCTAAGTTGACATTCCTCGGATTCTCTTCGATCTGTCTCCTTAGGTCCCTGCAGTATTCTATGTCATGGCCATGATCTTTGTGTAAAGGCACAATAAAACTCTCGGGATCTTTTTTTGGTGGTGCTATCATCGTTGCTGGTTCTCGGAATAGATATTTATTCACTAGCCATATCTCTTTCCTAGTCTTCATCTGAGGTGTATCTTGAAATGGCGAACCCTGCGAGCCTTGTCCTCCTCTTATGAAAGTCGTGTTTACTTTTCCTTTTTAGGCCAGGATTTTTGTGAATCATCTATTGTTCTCTTTTCACCTCGCTCCTCTCTATCTTTCAGTTTTTTGCTTCCTCTGTTCGCACATGCCGCTCGATCAGTTTTTGCAATTTACTTGGGTTTTTCGGCATATCCTTCGTCAGCTCCTTGTACAACTCTCTGGATCTCATTCCCCCCATAAAAGCACCTAATGATGATTGAAACAACAAATCTCAAACTTACTGGCTCTTCATGATGAACTTGCTATGGTACATTGTGAGGCTTTCATCGTTTTGCTGTGCTATATTGTTGAGATCCGCAATCATTCTAGTGAACTTCTACTTTTGATATAAATGTCCCAAAAATAAATTTGACAACTGTGCCCAAGACTTGATACTTCCATGTGGAAGGTCTCCGTACCACATAATCGTAGTGCCTGATAGAAAGATGGGAAACACTTTGCAAACTAGTTCTATGTCCTCATCCCGTAATCTCATACTGTTTCTATATGAATGTAAGAATTCTTTTGGATCCGTGGTACCATCATAAACTTTAATGTGTAGAGAAAGTTTGAAATCTTTAGGCATTCAAAAGTCTTGTAAATGTGGTGCAAGAGGCAAATTATCCATGTCATTTCCCGCGACAATGTCATGCAGCTCTTCCTCATAGCAGAGACCTTCACATTCTTTATTTTTCCCTTTCCCTGGCCTCGGGGGTTTTTGTCGCAGAGTCTTCAAGAATTGATCATAGAGATACTCCCTGGTTACCTCTAAGAATGCTGCAAACGCTCGCTTTTCCTTATCACCGTTTGGAGACTCTGCTTCCTCTTTCTCTTCTTCTATTTCTTCTTTACTAAATCCTTTCTCTCTAATGGGAGTGTGATACTGCTGGTGATGTGTTCCTTCATCTTTTCTTAGCATTTGTTCTTGTGACTGACGGTTGTGGCTTTTTGCGCTTCTAGTGAACGTTATTGCTTACTTGAACAGCCTAATAATGAAAGGAAAAAATTTGGTTCCCCACAGACAGTGCCAAATATGTGGTAGCCTGTCCAGGTAGCCTCTTCTCAGTTCACTTGCTTTGATTCCTTTACCTGCAAATGCGTCCATGAAGTGATCCCGAGAGAGCGACTCCGATGATCAAGTCAGTCATCTCTTCAAGAAATGGAATTTCTCTCGATTATACCACTCACCCGAGCTCCTACAGTTCTTATTGTATTTATAGGCTCATTCCCTTTGCCGTTCCTTGTTCTTAGGAATTTGAGATCGTGGTCACACCACTTCTCCCACGTTTCTCTGACGTGACCTTTGGGTTCGCTGCGTGTCCCATTTTCCCCGGCCCACGTTCTCTGCCATGACTTATGATTCTTGTGTTTACCGGACCTGCCTGTTCGTTGTGTTGGACCAAAGTTTGACGGGATAATACTGGGCTAGGCTTAGCAACTCTTAGCCCTTTAATTGTTGGGCCACACCTACACTAATGAAAAATTGAGTACTAATACAAAAAACTGATTATATTTTATAATCTTTCTCAGATCTAGTTCTCTTCTTCTTCATTCACGTCTTCTCCGCATGTTCCCTCTCTTCCTCCACCTCTTCTTAGTATTCTTTGCTACCTCATTTTTCTTTTTTGATTTTGTGCTCGTATTCCGGCGTTGCCTTCCGTTATTTTTGTTGCAGTGAGTTCATATGTCGGCTTAGCCTTTCCGGCATTGGCTCGATTATAGGATTTTATTTTCATTTTAATTACTCAATTTTTGTTCGAGAGTTCGATTTTTTTTCTGTTTGACTGCTTACACACTAGATATGTATCATTTTTATGTGTTTTGGGTTACTATATGCTTTTTTTTGTGATTTGGTTTTGAATTGTCATCTTGTTGTTACAAAAATCTTATTTATTATTCGTTTTTAATTATGATTTGCATCTGTTTACTTATATGTTGCAGCAGTTAGTATCCAATGTGTACTTGTAGTTGTACTGTGAATGACCTTTTATTTTCATTCATTACAGATTGTTCGGTTTGAATTACGAGATGCATCCATTTTATATGTTGCATCTGTTAATATTCAGTGTGTACTTGTTAGTTGTATTGTGTTTCACCTTTTATTTTCATTTGTTGTTGATTGTTTGTTTGTTTTGAATTAGGAATTGCATCTATTTACTTATACTATGTTGCATCCATTAGTATTCGGCGTGTACTTATTAGTTGTATTGTGAATCAATTTTTATTTTCATTCATTGTTGATCGTTTGTTTTGAATTTCAAGCTATGTTTATTTACTTATATATTGTATCTGTTAGTATCCAATGTAGACTTGTAGGTTGTACTATGTATGATTTAAAAAAAATTAAAACTCACCAAAGTGAGATGATGTATATTGGGCTCCCCAAACCAATCAAAATAAACAATGAGAAGTTCATATACAAACTATGCATAGCAAAGTACTCTGTATGATTTTTATTTTCATTTGTTGTTGATTGTTCGCTTTGAATAAGGAATTCCATATGTTTGCTTATATATTGTACACATTTAGTATTTAATGTGTACGACTTTTTTTGCAGGAGTTGGATATAAACTTGAAATGGTTATAACTTTTAAGGATTCGGAAAATACTGAATGTTGGACTCCACAAGACGTACTAGCACGAGGAGGATTTAGATGAAGATGACATTGAACTTGAGTAATTCGAAGATGATCTGCCCTTGAACATTAATAATTGATTCATTATATTAAAGGTCGTTACTTAAACTAGATAGGATTAATTAATGTTGTGATTGTAAGTTTGGTAATGGAAATTTTCTGTCACAAGCACTTGCAGTATTTATCCCGTATCTCCCATTTTGTTTAGATGTTGAGAGTCTCTCTCGTGTTTGAAACCGAAAATTTTTTCATGTTTTTTATACAAAGCATGAAATGTTTTTACACGTCTTGCTTTTACGTCGGCAAGACTTTCTGTGGCCTCTCTTTGATTTAAATAAGGGAAATGTGCTCTCGTGTTTGAAAAACAATACTCCCTCTGTCCCATAAATATTGACCTATTTACTTTTTCCAAGTTAAACCTGGTAAACTATGACCGTAACTATAAATTAATATATTTATAATTAAAATATCATGTGAGGTATTGTTAGATTCATCTCACTATCTATTTTATAAACATCAGTTTTTTATGCAAAATTGTAATATGTAGCTAGAGATATTAACGGTTAAGCATGATCATTGAAGGCCGTAAAAAAGTGAATAGGTCAATATTTATGGGACAAAGGGAGTAAATGTTTTAATATAATCAGTAATATTTTAAGGTATTAAATGCAGTATATATGAAAATTTGGAAAACAATGAGAATTTATGTATCTATTTTCCCTATGATATAAGAAACACTAGTTGTAGGCTAATATATGCATGTTTTAACAAAACAGAAATGATTCATAAGGTAAATTATGCAATACCTCCTAACAAAGTTTTTCTATCTATAAAAGGAATTGACAATTTTAAATTAGATGCGTGTTTTTATTTAAACAGTACATAATGTAAAGCAATCAATACACAACTAAAATGATAATTTTAAATTATCAAATTTTAGTTTCCTCTGTTCTGTGTAATATATAATGTAAACTAGTTTTAGTCTAACATGTGCATGTTTTAACAAACACACAAAGTTTTCTTAACTTAACTTATATACATTACCTCCTGGCAAAGTTTTATAATTCATATTCACAATTTTAAAAACAAATGAATGTTATATACAAACGATACATATTGTAAGGTATCAGATGCATATTCTATATGAAAATATTCAACAAAATTTAGTTCTTTTTCCGAATATTTTCCACATGTTCTTACATGTTCATAGTAGCAGAATTCATACATACATAACTTTCAATAACAATATCATTCACATCAAACGAAATTCAATAACATAAACTCTATTTGATGTGAAGAATTAATATTTGGGACATTATAGGTTATCCTCTTGAAACTGGATTTTATTAGTTTGAAATTGAGATCCATTTGTTTCAATCGAATTTTCATCAATAGGATTTAATTGAATCTGATTTGCTTTGATGAATAAGATTGTTAAAAGTTGATCGGTTTCAATAGCTTGTTGGTGTAGATCTTGTTGCAGGGCGTAAATTTCTTCGTGAATTTCACCAGAAATGGCCGATCGTTGGAGGTGCTCATCGAAAAATATATTGGAGAAGGTTTTGAGGAGTTCATTGGTGGTTGTGGTTGGAACAAGATGATCAGATTTTTGGGAAGAAAGAGGAGGAAGTAACTGCTTCACGTGAAAGGTTTTGGGGAAGAAATGTTATAACCAAGGTCCCATGAATTATGTTGACCCGCGAAATTAGTTACATTTTATTTAATTGCAAGTTGGTTCATGACCTGTCGGTAAACTAGACAACATGTGAGGATCCCTCTTTTATATTAAATTTGAGCACTTAAAAGCTATGGTTTCAAATATATAGAAGGAGTAATGAGTATAATTTTGGATGTAAGAGCAAGTCCAACAACTTACCTATAATAGGAATTTTCATTGATTATAGGGATTCTACATGATTTTTCAACTCCAACTGCTTCTTTATCATATTCCCTAAAATATGAATTTTGATGAGAGAGATATTTTTCTTCCCTATATTTGTAGAAAGCGAAAAAAAATTGCAGGGGATGGAAATTTAATGCAATTTCAATTGAATGCATCAAATCATAACACAATATTCATTTTTCTCTTAAAAATTTAATTCTCATATTTCCCTCATTCTTCCATTTCCACTAAAAGCACCTTCGGCTTCCAACAATTGTTTTTATAGAGAAAACTACTACAGTCTCAAGCTCATAAGGGATGCTTATATATATATATATATATATATATATATATATATATATATATATATGTATATATATTGTAGGTTTTTTCCAATAATGATTTGTTTAGAATATTGGAATTAATCTCTTTGGCTTATAGTTTATAATTTTTTTAAAATTTTTTCAATGTTGTTACCTTTTATTTCAAACCGAGTGAATATATAAAAACAATAGGAAAAGAAAACTAGTTCTATTTAACATCAAATATTTAGTTTCTAATTTGTTATAATGATTGTTTTAAAAAAAACTAACTTAATTTATATAGAGAAAGTCTCAGGAAAGGCGGATTTTCCTTAATCTTATGGACAAGACTTCTACTTTAAATATTATAATTTTTTTATAAAACTTAAATATTGTATTTTTAAAGTTAAAACAAGTAATATTATGTATTTGAATGTGAAAATATAAAAATATATAATATAAAAAAATATTTTCTAAATTTTAAAAATTAGTATGTAGTATAACAAATGCATTGTCGCAAATCACCATATAATAAGTATTCTTTGCTTTCTGGTATCAACTGGGAGTATTTCTAATTTTTTTACTTCCCTTCTTAACCGAAACATCGTCATTTTCTGCTATTTTAATGCCACTCTTTATTCCCAAGGTTTGCTGGTGATTTTGCTGGTGATTTTGCCGGTCACCTCGACGACACTGAGGTCTCTGCTATTCCTATCTCTAAGTTTATCATTGGCACCTTCTCCCCCGGCTTCTTGATTTGCATCTCCTTCTCTTTTTGGTCTAGATGCCTTCGTCGTGTCCATAAGTTTGATTAGGATACCGTACTAGTATAAGACAATCCAGAAATCCCCGGTGGTGAGTTTCTCAGCCTGTGATCTAATCTGAGGTTTGCTGGTGAAAGAGCCACAACATCGGCTCAACTAAGAACAATTAGCGTCCTTTCTTCGATGGTGTGTACTAGGCTCTGATTTGTTGTGCGAGCCCTCCTGATATCCCAAGGCAGTTAGAGATCGAGAAGCTACCGGTCTCGGCTCCAGCAGCAGCACAAGTGTGTGAAAAGCCACCTCCCAGAGCTGTCTCGTTCCACTAGAACTACGATAACTATCTCAAATTCGACTTCATTAAGTGGCTTTTGTTGTTCCTGTTGTGACTGTAGTTGGTTTGATGAATATATATTTCATTTGATAATGATGATGTGATCTGCTTCATTATGTGTGCATTAATCATTGCATTTGGCGTACTTTTTAGCTAGTTTTATTAGGTGGATTACTTATATTATTAAAGTTTACATGACAAGGGGTTTGAATGGCCATGTTTGATTTTCTTGTCTAAATCCCGCATTTTGTAGACTTAATTGGTACTAATGGGCATCTTGTATCCACGGTTTCCTTGATCTTTCTTGTAATCATCTTTAGTAGGTCGTATGTGGTTACTTTTTATTTACATTCTATGTTAAGGCCGTTTGTAAGGGTGATAGAAGATATTAAATGTCGTTCGCAAGGACGGTAGAAGAAACGAAGGTCATTCACACTAGAGTGGTATTAGACAAAGGCCACGGGTATTAATGTGTGGTAGAAGGAGATTGAAGCCAAAGATAAGCGGCAATGGAGTTCAAAGTGGCCAACAAAGAAATCGGGAATCGTGGTCCGATGAGTTTTTCTTAAGAATGAGAATGATCTGGGAAGATTTAGCCTTCAAGGATGGTTCCATTGGATTTGTATTCTCGAGCACTACCAAATCGACTACTAAAACTCTCAAATCGGACTAGCGGTTCACCCGTAACCAAGGAAACTAGTTCAATCGGCCAAGGTATAAACCAGTCGGCGCGGGCCGTTCATGGTTGGCACCAACAGCCTGCGTCAAAGGAGATGCCCCATGGCAATAAGACTATCATGAGGCTTTGGTGTAACCTATGCCAGACACCATGGTCCGCAAGCATGAAGCTAAGTCCCACTCTACACGGCTAAGTATGGTCGCAAGACGTCCTGTTTTCGATGTCCCACGTCGTTCCATGTCCAAGATGCCAAGACCAGCCGGTGGGGTGTGGGAAATCACACAGCCCGCGCTAAGATTTCTGAGCGGAGCACCCTTCCTAACTACAATCCACGCCATCAGCCACGAGCGGAGATCAAAAGCACTAATTTCAGCATCATAATGGTGCCCCACCCCAGACGACTCGGCTTGTACCAGAGGATCATCACAAATAGCACCAGGCTCTGCACCGTGCCATTTGAAGATCCATGCCACACACCAGAACGGGCACCCCACGCCATATGAAGAGGCACGACCCGCACCAGATCTCGTGCCCCAAGCAAAGGACACACCACGGGCCGCACCATCTGCGATGGCCCATGCCAGGCGGCGGCTGAGCTAGGGTTTACACTAATTTGGCCTATTTTGGGCCTATTTTTAGGCCCAATCTCCTACTACTATAAATATATCCTTAGTTTACTAGGGTTTGATACCAAGACATATCATATCATTAGTAGTTCATCTTTGTAGTTAGGAGAGAACTCTTTTTTCCCCTTTTCTTTTCTTTCTTTTACTTTGATTCTAAGATGTGGAATTTAGATCTTTATTTGAATTCCATTTCTAGGGAGTAGTTTCAATAGCTTGGGGATAAATTGTAGTAGCATAGTCTAATCTATTTGCTTTTTGATATTATTATGATTGTGCTTGATTATTTGAAATGTATGAATAGTACACCACATATAAGCACACACTTTGGGCTATATTCATGTATGGTGCAAATATCGATGCCCACTTAGGAAGAGAAGCCTGGATGTTAAAATGGGTAAGGGAGAACACGTCTGCGTGGGTGTGTGCATGGGGTATTCGAGAATGCTCTGACTTATTTGCTATCACACAAGTCTTAGCTGACTTTGTAAAATTGTCGAGAGGTTCCGCGTAGAGATAGCGAATAGTAGCAAACTAGGGTTGTAAGATGCCTTAGATCATAGATAAGGTACCAATGACCCTTGGGCCTAATTGGTAGAACCCGGGGGAAGTAGTGCATTCATGGTGGAAGCTCGGGACGTAAACGCATGGGGGAGAAACAAACCTACAATAATGGCCAGACCTTATTGTACTCCCCTAACTACGCTGGAGGTGTCGATAGAGGGTTGAGAGAACACCGCCATGACAGGGATGAGGAAGTGTATGTCATCAGCCACACCCTGTGTTATGTAGGTTTGCCTAAATATCTATGTGAAAAATTGAGGATTGAAGCATTAGATTGACCATGCTGCTCAATGATTCACCAAGTGCTTAGTTAAATAGTTTAATTTGCTTTTTTACTTTTATTCTTAATAGTTGCTATATTGAAAAACCAAACCCCCCCTCCCCTCTTTGCATGCTTTGTTTACTAGCTATTCCTTTCACTCGTACGGATTGACGACCCATACGAGGTTGTGTTTTCATTGGTACTTAAACCTAGAATCTATGTGGACAAACCCAGGGCTTACCGCTAACAACCCTATAGTTAGCGTAGTAGTGAGAACAGGGGTCGAACTACAAATATTATCTTCTAACCTCTCAGCCCCCGCTTGGGTTAATTAGCTACAATTAACAACCCCAGGTGGAGGCATGTCAGAATTTTAGCATTGTTGCCAGGGATGCTATCAGTCTAGGCATCAACCAGGCATACCATGTTAATAGAGTAGTTAGTATTAGCTTGTATTTTTGTTTGTTTATGTTGTTGATCCTTGGTTAGAGCTGATGTTATAGTTACTCTGTTACCTTTTGATTAGTTTGCTAATGTTATATTCGAAAGGGTATTATTGGCCTTAGTTTATGGTACACACCCGTACCACTAATCTAGGCATCTTACACTACTCTACTGAGGTGGTCGAAGGAGAAGGAGGCGAAGAACTAAGGCACAAGTTCAACTGAGGCCCGAAGTATTAGTAGAAGAACCGCTAGCAATGACGAAAGACAATCGTACCCTATGGGAGCTCTTGACACCCAACTTGGAGAATTAACCGCTATGCATCACCTTCCCATTATTACCCGTCAATGTGAGCTGTGAGCTAAAGAGTGGCATGATCCATTGCCTACCTACATTCCGTGGATTGGTGGGGGAGGACCCAAACAAATATCTATCGGAGTTCCATTTGGTGTGCACAAACATGAAGCCCCCAGGAGTGTCCGAAGATGACTACAATCTAAGAGCCTTCCCGGTTTCCCTTCAAAGTAGTGCCAAAGATTGGTTCTACTACTTGCCACCAGAATGCATTGGTTCTTGGAATGACATAAAGTGGAGGTTCTTGGAGAAGTATTTTCTGGCATCTAAGTCAGCCGGGTTGAAGAAGCAATTTTTGAACATCACCCAAGGTGCTACCGAGAGTATATATGATTATTGGGAACAAATAATGAGATTTCTAGCTAGCTGCCCCTAACCATCCCTTCAAGAGGGGGGATTTGGTGTATTATTTCTTCGAGGGGCTATGCGATGAAGATATGCGGATGGTGAACGCCACTTGTAATGGCTCGATAGTGAACAAGAGCCCCAAGAATGCAATGACCCTCTTTAAAAAATGGCAAATGGTATGCGATAATTTATCACTAGGTCAAGGATTAAGGTCTTGGATGAACCCACGCACTCACCTAAGTTAGAGGAACAAGTCCAAGCTCTTGCTTCCATGATGAAGGGGATTTTGTGAGGAAAAGTGCATCAAGTCCAAGTGTGTGGAGTTTGCAACCTTAACCACAACTCCGAAGCATACCCCAAAGTCATAGATGATTTACAAGAGGTGAAGGAAATTGACTACAGCAGCCGGGAAAGACCACAATTTGCTAGGGGTCAACCACAAGGGTTTCAGGGGAACCAAGGAGATGCAAGGCCGGACCCATATGAAAATTCATTCAACCCAAGGTATGGAAATCATCCTAACTTCTGATGGAGGGATTACAATCAACCTAAAGAATACTGGGGTGGACAAGCTCCACCTCAACCATATCCTAGCGGTGAATGTCCTTCTAACAATCATGCTTTACTCTACAAGTCGGAACAGGATGAGATCTTGAAAGCCATCAATCAATTGGGGAAGAAACATGAAGTTTTCACGTAGAGGACAAGGCGACAGATTGACGGCCTTGGCAATAGAGCTTTCTTAAGTATCAAAAATCTTGAATTTCAAGTCGGACAACTTACCACCTCGGTAAGCCGACTTGAAGCCAAGGAGTCTGGGAACCTACCTTCCCAACCGGAGATCAATCCAAGTAATGTGAGTGCTCTTAAATTGAGAAGTGGGGAGGAATATCGTGAGACCAAGAAGAAGATAATGCAAGAAGATGATAGGATAGTGGAGGCTACCAAAGCACATTTCGAAGAGGGGGAGATTGTGGTCAAGGAAGCACCCTCTAAGGGCCCGGGGCACAAGTCACTATTCTGCCTCCATTTCCAAATGCTTTGAAGGGACAACCAAAGGTGGTGACCGATGATGCAAATATTTGAAAGTTCTTTGAAAAGGTCGAGGTAACCATCCCTATCTTGTAATTAATTGAGAATGTGTCATCATATGCTAAATTTCTTAAAGTTGCATGCACAACGAAAAGACGTATGCCAACTAAGAGGTTAGGACATTTGAAAATGGGAGGAGTCGCCATTTTGAATCATAATAACTTACCTAAGAAATGCGATGACCCCAAAATGTTTTCTATCCCAAACTCTTTAGGTGGTAAACTTGTGGAACATGCCATGATAGATCAAGGTGTATCCATTAATGTCATCCTGTTTAGTCTATGTGAATGCCTAGAAATAGGTGAGTTTAAGGATACTAGAGTTATTGTCCAACTTTCCGATCATTCCCAAGCTAGTCCTCATGGGCTAGTAAAGAACGTGATGGTGCAAGTTGGTAAGTTGGTTTTTCCGGTGGACTTTTATGTCCTAGACGTGGAGCACGACGGAAGTGCACCTTCAATACTTTTGGGGAGACATTTTCTTAAAACGCCTGGGACTAAAATCGATGTCCACTTGGGAACCTTAACTCTAGAAGATGACATGGATAAAGTCTAATTTGATATCTATAAATCTAGGCATTATTCGACAAAGTCTTCGTTGATGTGCAAAGGTGTAACCCTATGTGATGAGCATGTGAATATTCTTGTGTGACCAATGAGCACAAATTTTTGAATGAATCCCATATTGATGATAATAATGATGGCTCTGATGAATTGCATGAAGCGATGGATAATATGTCTGTGCTAGATTGTTTTTTTATGCTAACCAACTTGCAGCGGTAAAGGGATATGGTCGAGAGTTTAAAACCTCCTCAACCTCCCCTTAACCCCAAAGTGACATTCACTGACTCAATGTTAGCGAGACATGGGGATTAATTTCTTATGACGGACAAGAGGTCCGAAGGTAAGGATGGCTCGTTGTGGAGACCTCTCCACATCAAGGTCATTGTGGATGGGGTCGCCGATGGTGATTCCGGAGACCCACGGGTAGGTGTTTCTAACTAGATTGCATGAAAAAAAGAAGTTGTGAGGACGACAATAAATATATGGTGTTTCTTTTACTTTCGTGATTTGATTAATGATTAGATAGTTTTTGTATGATCCTTGTTTTGCTATGAGGATTTTTGAAATGAAACTCTTGTTTGGATTGAAAATTTGAGTTTGAGACTCGTGATTGTGTTTGAATGGAATTAGATTTGATGGATGACGTAATTTTCGGGAAAAGAGGGAAAAACTAAGGTTACGGAAATTTTGAGTTGATGCCTCGTGCCGAGATGCCCAATGCGAGGCTATGCTTTGTGCCAAGGAGTTTGGCACGAGGCTATGCTTCGTGCCAAAAGTTTGGCGCGAGGCTCTGCTTCGTGCCAAAAGTTTGGCGCGAGGCTCTGCTTCGTGCCAAAAGTTTGGCGCGAGGCTCTGCTTTGAGCCAGGATGTTTGGCGCGAGCCTATGGTCGCCAAGCACGTTTTGAGTGTAAAACCCATTTTTCCAATTTTTAATGGTTCCAGAAATACAAAAATGCATTTTTGGTTCAAGAATTTTTGGAATTCCCTAATTCCTTAGAATTTTTTAATATATTTCCAATATCCCTTGGAATTAATTGGTTTGTACTATTGTCCCCTAATTTGAGAATTCTAATAATTCCATCCTTATCCTACACATTCTTCCTTCTCAAGAAACACTCCCCCTCACACACTCTTGGTGAAACTCAAAAAATTGAAGCTTTCTTCCAAAAATTAGCAATTTTTGCTTCTTCTTGTGTGGGTCTTACAAATTCTAGTTTTAAATTTCAGGTAACCCATTGAACTCTTTGTTTATATGCTCTATTAACATTGTGGTGATGTTATGAAAAGAATGATCCTTGAATGAGTGTGTGTTTTTGAGAAATTTGTTTGGAATGGAATTACGCTTGGGCTTCATATTTTTGAATGCATGACTTTTTCAACAATATCATTGGAACAGAATCAAGGGGTATCACCATTTCTCCCTACCTCACTTATGTTTTGATAATATTTTTATGCATTGGAGACTATGCATTACTTAAGTGTGGGGAGGGAGTAGTGAACACTTAGGGAGTCTTTATTCTTAGATTTTCTCGGTGCATTTCATGATTTTCATTGGTAGTTGTTTTTCTTGTTTGGTGAAGATTTTAGTTTTTCATTGTTGAGGGATGATTTTGGATGACATTTGGTGTCATAGCATGCTATGTTAGGGTTCCTAGTTTGCATAGGGTAGGATGTTTTAGAATATTGGTGGTGTATTTTTCATGTTTGATCTTATCTTTTGTAGCATGAAGCCTTGGGGAAATTTTGTGTTACAACAAAAAACTGGAAAACTTGAAAAAACAAACATATAAAAATATGGACAAGTTGAAAACCCAAAAGGGCAACTTGGGTAACATTAGGAAAAGCTCAAACAGGTCAAAAGACCTAGGTAAAAATGAGAGGCTAGATCCGGCTAGGCTTACGAGCCTAAGCAAAAATGATAGGCCATGTTGAAAAAGGTGAGAAATGAGTACCCTTTGTGTGTTAAAGCTAGGATGAAAACCCAAAAGGGCTCATAAGCAAAATGAGAGAAATTGAAAGAAAACAAAAATGTATGATGAATCCATGCTTCCGCGGTGGATTATTTTTTAAGACGACTCTTTGATTGCTTTGGGATCATTTTGGGAAAAGTAAGCTAACTTGACACTTATCTTTTTGGCTTAACTTTTTCCACATTTTACTTTTGCGTGGTTAGCTTGCTCATATTTTTTGGGGAGTGTGAGAGTCGTGAGATTCTTACTCTTTTGGGGGAAACAGGGTAATCTAGGAATAAGTTGAATGACTCGGCTAACATATGCATGCATGCTACATTTTGCTTGATTCTTTGTCTTGTCTTTTATTTATTCAAGGATGAGTAAATGGTTAAGGGTTGGGAGTCTGATCTGTGTCACGATGCGTGCGTTAACCGTTGCATTTGGCATACTTTTTAGCTAGTTTATTTGGTGGATTGCTAGTATTATTTGAGTTTACGTGACAAGGGGTTTAGATGACCATGTTTGGTTTTCTTGTTTAAATCCCGCATTTTGTAGACTTATTTGGTACTAATGGACATCTTGTATCCACGGGCTCCTTGATCTTCCTTGTGATCATCTTTAGTAGGTCGTATGTGGGTACTTTTTGTTTATATTCTATGTGAAGGCCATTCATAAGGGTGGTAGAAGATATTAAAGGCCGTTCGCAAAGACGGTAGAAGAGACGAAGGCCATTCACACTAGAATGGTGGTAGACAAAGGCCACGAGCATCAGTGCATGGTAGAAGGAGATTGAAGCCAAAGATAGACGACAACGGTATTCAAAGCAGCCAACGAAGAAATAGGGAATTGTGGTCCAATGAGTTGTGCTTAAGTTTGAAAATGATCCGAGAAGAATTATCCTTCAAGGATGGTTCCATTGGATTTGTCTTCTCGAGCACTACAAAATCGACTACTAAAACTCTCAAATCAGACTAATGGTTCGAGGAAACTAGTTTAGTCGGTCGAGGCACAAACCAGTCGGCACAGGCCATTCATGCTTGGCATCAAGGGCCCACGCCAACATGACCAGCATGAGGCTTTAGCGCGACCCATGCCAGATTCCATGGGTCGCAAGCACGAAGCTAAGTCACACTCCACACGACTAAGTATGGGCGCGGGACGTCTTGTTTTTTACAACCTCCACCGTTCCATGTCCAAGATGCCAAAACCAGCTGACGGGGTGTGGGAAATCACATGGCCCGTACCAAGATATCTGAGCGGAGCACCCTTCCTGACCACAGCCCGCGCCACCGTCCACGGGCGCGAATCAGAAGCACCAATTTCAGCACCCTGATGGTGTCTCACACCAGACGATGCAGCTTGCACTAGAGGATTGTCATGACCATCGCCAGGCTCCGCTCCCCACCCCGTTTGAAGATCTGCGCCACACACCAGAACAGGTGACCCATGCTACATGAAGAGGCATGACCCCCACCAGATCTTGTACCCCGTGCTAAAGATATGCCACAGGTCGCACCATCTGTGACGGCCCGCACCGGGCTGCAGCTAAGCTAGGGTTTACCCTAATTTAGCCTATTTTGGGCCTATTTTTATGCTCAATCCCCTACTACTATAAATATATCCTTAGTATACTAGGGTTTGATACCAAGATATATCATATCATTAGTAGTTCATCTTTGTAGTTAGGAGAGAACTCTTTTTTTCTTTTCTTTTCTTTATTTTACTTTGATCCTACGGTGTGGAATTCAAATCTTTATTTGAATTCCATGTCTAGGGAGTAGTTTCTATAGCTTGGGGATAAATTGTAGGAGCATGGTCTAATCTATTTTCCTTTTGAGATTCTTTAGTTCTTTATAATTTTGTGTTCATGATATTATTATGATTGTGCTTGATTATTTGAAATGCATGAATAGTACACCACATACAAGCACACACTTTGGGTTGTATTCATGTATGTTGCAAATATCGATGCCATCTTGGGAAGAGAAACCTGGATGTTATAATGGGTAAGGGAGAACGCATTAGCGTGGATGTGTGCACGGGGGATTCGAGAATGCTCTGACTTATTTTCCATCGCACCAGCCTTAGCAGACTTCATAAAGTTGTCTGAGAGGTTCCAGGTAGAGATAGCGAATAGTAGCAAACTAGGGTTGTAAAATGCCTTAGATCATAGATAAGGTGCCAACGACCCTTGGGCCTAATTGATAGGACTCGGGGGAAGTAGTGCATTTGTGGTGGAAGCCAGGGATGTAATTGCACGGGGTTGAAACAGACCTACAACAACGGTTGGACCTTATTGTACTCCACTAATTATGATGGTGGTGTCGATGGAGGGTTGCGAGAACACCTGCCGTCACAGGGACGGGGAAGTGTATGACATCGGCCACACCACGTGTTATGAACACTCTATTAGGTTTGCCTAAATATCCATGTGAATGAATCGAGGATAGAAGCATTAGATTGACCGTGTTGCTCATTCCCCGGGTGCTTAGTTAAATAGTATACTTTGATTTTTTACTTTTATGCTTAGTAGTTGCTAGATTGAAAAACCAACCCCCCTCCCCCTCCTTGCATGTCACTTTACTAGCTATTCCTCTCACTCATGCGGATTAACGACCCGTACGAGGTTGTGTTTTGGTTGGTACTTAGACCAAGCATCTTTGTGGATAAATCCAGGGCTTACCAATAACTACCCTCTAGGTAACGTAGCAGTGAGAACATGGTTCAAAACTACAAATCTTATCTTCTGATCTCTCAGTCTCTGCCTGGGTTAATTAGGTACGATTAACGACCCCGGGGAGAGGCAGGTCATGATGTTAAAGAACAGTTGCACTCATTGTTCAGTTGATTCTGCCTACTGGTTGATTTTATGTTAGTTGATTCTGATGGTTTCTTCTGTCATATTTTGATTTTTCTTATTAAGAAGTTTTTTAAGTACTGAAATTGCATCTCTTGATTGTTAGATTGTCGTTTGTGTTTCTTGAACCCTATGTTATCATTGGGATGAACAATTGTAATGAATAGCTTTTGTTTCTTGTTGATTCTCGGTTTAGATTCCATATCCAATCTTACCCAAATTGGTGACATAGGTTTCTTGACTGGAATATGGACAAAAATGGTCCTGAAGAGCCATTGCTACCTAGGCTAGTATGAGAAGAGCATTATGAAGAGAAGGTGGCAGCAAAGATATGGTAGCTTCTTGTCCTAAACTTATGATATTAGTGTATAAATTAAAAAGAAATTGAAAAGAGGTTTAAATCATGGATATCTTATCAAAATTAAATTCCTATTTCAGCTTCCTGCAGATTAATGTTCTATGTTCATAAACTAATTTCCACTGCTTACCTATTTTTCTTTGGTTAGCAACCATCATCAAAATGCAAGGATATTGAATACCTCAATGGAATGAGAGACAAAGATACAACATGGACCTTGATAGAATAATTTTCCGTAGGAATTTTATTATTGATAATTGAATATATAGATAGTACAATAGAGGTGTGATAAGGAAAGAACTCTAATCATAATAAATCATAATCTAATCAAGAGTCTGATTTAAACACCCCCCTTAAGCGAAGCGTCGGATGCTTGCCGATGCATAACTTGGACCTGAAGAACTCAAACAGTGGACGAGAGAGCCCCTTGGTGAAGATGTCCGTAATCTGAAGAGAAGTCAGAACATGAGCAACGCGCAGCTTTCCAGATGTCACCAACTCACGAACAAAATGGTAGTCAATGTTGATGTGCTTCGCCCACCGGATTCTGAGCCAAGAAGATAGCACTACTATTATCGCATAATAGCAGTTGAGAACCGGAAAGCAGAACCCGAAGATCACGAAACAGATGAGTGAGCCACACCACTTCTGAAGCAGTGTTGGCGAGAGCACGATATTCAGACTCAGTGCTAGAGCGAGAAACAGTGGGCCATTTCTTGGCACTCCAAGAAACTAGATTTCCACCAAGATAAACCGTATAACCATAAGTGGACCGACGAGTCTCCAGACAGCAAGCCCAATCAGTAGCAGAGTATCCTAACACATCAGGAGTACTAGTAGAATAAAAACTGCGACCAAAATGAAGAGTGCCACGAACATACCACAAAATCTGTGTCATAGCAGCAAGATGGTCATCTCTAGGATCCTGAAGATACTAACTCACCGTGTTGACCGAGAATGCCAAATCCGGGCAAGAGATGGTGAGATACTGGAGAGCACCAACAAGAGAACGATAAAGTGTAAGATCCCGGAATGGAGGACTGGTAGAGTTGTAAAGCTGAGAACCAGCGACAAATAGAGTGGAAATAGGTGCCGCATCAGACATACCGGCCCGATTCAAAATATCCCGAGCATACTTTGCTTGGCCAAGCAGTAACCCTGAGGAGGTAGGCAAAACATCAAGACCAAGAAAGTAATGAAGAGCACCAAGATCCTTGTTCGCAAAGTCTCTGTGTATCCGATCAATGAATTGGCGAAGAAGAGTCGAGTTATTTCCTGTAAGGATGATATCGTCCAAGTACACAAGTAGGTATAGTAACGACGAACCTCTTGAAAGGAAAAATAAAGAAGTATCAGCTGAGCTGCACCAAAAACCAAGCTGTGTCAGATAACTGCTGAAACACTGGAACCAAGCCCGGGGAGCCTGTTTAAGACCATAAATGGCCTTTCACAAGCAACAAACATAATCTGGATGAGCAGAGTCCTGATAATCAACGGGCTGCTTCATGTAGACTGGAACATTAAGAACACCATTAAGGAAAGCATTCTTGACATCCAACTGATGAAGTGGCCAGGAACGCATGGTGGCTATGGCGAGAACCGTCCTAACAGTGGAGCTTTGACCACAGGACTGAAAGTGTGGTCAAAATTAAAACCCGGAATCTGCAAAAAACTCTGGGCTACAAGTCTATCTTTGTGATGCTCAATAGTGTCATCTGGTCGATACTTTAGCCTATAGACCCATTTGGAGCCAACAATGTTGACGTCTGAAGGTCGAGGCACCAAGTCCCAAGTGTGCTGACCATGAAGAGCGGCTATCTCATCATCCATGGCTAAAACCCAGGCTAGATCCTGAAGGGAAGAATGATAATCAGTGGGCTCTGTCGGAGAAAGGAGTGCAGCAGTGAGACCGTGAGCAATAATATCCGAATAATCTGCGCTGAATGGCACCAGTAGCAGATCGAGTAGCCATCCGATGGGTACAAAGTTGTGGTGGTAAAGTAGGAGGAATCGAACCAGCTGACGACGTAGAAGAAGATCGAACAGAGCTGACCGGAGAGTGGCTTTCGAAAAACTCTGGAGAACGGATGATCAAGACTGACTGAGGCATGGGGGCGATGGCTGAGGTGTGGTGGTCAGCGGCTGAGGTGGGATGACCGGCGATTGAGGAGCCGGGTCCGGGTCGGCCGTCCAGATGGAAGATGGTGGTGAAGGAGGGGCGGCTGTAACAAGCACAGGCACAGGCACAGGTGTGGTAGCCCTAATCGATGAAGTAACAGTTCCATAAAAAAATGATGAAATCTCCAGATCCAAAATCAAATGACTGTCCGTGGAAGATGAGACATAAGGGAAGAAAGTTTCATCAAAACAAACGTGGTGAGAGACATAGATGCACCCAGAAGTCAGGTCGAGACACTGGAAGCCCTTGTGACGAGGGATGTAGCCAATAAAAACATAGGGAATGGATTGGGTGCAAACTTAGCAGTAGCAGTGGCATGCAGACATGGAAATGCACGGAAACCAAATGGGTGAAAGAGGGTATAGTCAGGCACATGACCAAAAATAACCTCAAAAGGTGATTTTCCACTAAGAACTGAACTAGGCAGATGGTTAATAATGTAAACCGCAGAGGAGAAAGCTTCCACCCAATAACAGTGCGGCACAGAAGAGTGAAAAATTATGGCAAGACCAGTCTCTGTGATGTGACGATGCTTCCGCTTAGCCCGGCCATTCTGAGCAGGTGTATAGGGCGAGGACATCTGATGATGAATGCCACATGAGATGAGGTGAGCCTGAAGTCAGTGATTAGTAAACTCGGTGCCACCATCGCTCTGGAAAATTTTAACCCTAGCAGAAAACTGAGTCTCAACGAATTTTGAAACTGGATAAATGTGTCATAGAAATCCGACTTATGCTGCATCGAAAGAAACCATGTGAATCGCAAAAAATCATCGATGAAAACGGCATAATAAGAGAAACCACCGGCAGATAAAATAGGAGCTGGTCCCCAAAAATCACAATGTACTTTATCCAATAAACCAGTAGCGCGCTTGTCACTAGTGGAAAAGGGAAAATGGCTACTCTTGGCCATCTGACAAGGAGAGCAACTGACAGGTGCAGGCATAGCAGAAGTGACAGAAATAAGGCCCTGTCGATTCAATAACTGAACAGTATCATGAGACACATGACCGAGGCGAGAGTGCCACTGCTCAAAAGAAGCATGAAGCTTTGTAGAGCGTAGTTCTCTTAAAAAGTTGGACCACCAGTCTCAAGAAAATAAAGACCTGAACTATGACGGCATTTACCAATTATTGTCCATGTATGCTTGTGCTCAATGGAAAATGCATCAGCATCAAATATAACACGGACAGGTAAATCACTAGTAAGCTTACTAATGGAAACTTGTAGTAATCTTAGAGACCACAAGGACATCATTAACAGAGAAACCAGAGAAATGACATTGGCCGATGTGAGAAATAGATAATGATTCACCATTTCCAACAAGAATAGAATCAGAACCACGATAACATTGTACCTTATCAAGATGACTGGTGCGAGCAGTGATATGAGATGTAGCACCTGAATCAACAATCCACTGATTCGACAAAGAATGATGGTTGAGACCATTCAAACTAGCCTGAAACAAAACCTTGTCCACAATCCAATTAGTGGAGCAATCTTCCTGAGATATAGGGCCCAAATAAACCATAGCAAAAGACCAAAAAATTGCACAACAGACCGAATTGCACAGAAATTGACTGGATGCTGACGAGAATTTGAGAAACTCATGAGAATGTGAGTAACCCGTGAGAAACAGCTTCGACTTGCGAGAAACATCTTCAACTCGCGAGAATTTGATCAACTCGCGAGAAATAAATTCAACTCACGAGAAATTGGAGGCGCGAGAAACTCCCTTGCTAGGGAGTTAACTCGCGCGTGACTTCATGCAATGAATGTTTCTTTTTTGTGTCGCGATCAGGCTCCTTCAGCGCCTTGATGACCAGCGCCGCGGCGGACGGCACGACGGAAACCTTGGCCTGGCGATTCTGCACAGTGAATCGTCGGTACCAGCTTGGTTTTCTCTGCTTTTCCAACGGGTTTTGGCTTCCCGTCGTTATCTCCGTCGATCAGATCTTCCCGGCGACTGCCCAAATTCTTCTGCGTCGTCTTCTTCTCCAGTTCTCTGTGTTTTTCCAACTGCCTCATCAAGGCCCAGTTCCTCCACAAGGTTTTTCCATCAACGACTACAGCTCCTTCGCAAGGTTTTTCCATCGCCGACTACAGCTACTCCGCCTAGAGTTTCTTTGTCGCGGTTGACAACCTCTTGACGCCGAGGTCTCTCTCTCCATCTGGCGTTTGCTTTGGTTCAAGAGCAAAAGGGGCGCATCAGATCTACTTACGACCAGTAGTGCAGTCGACCGGAAAAAGAGAGAGAGGTGGTTGAAAAAATTAGGGTTTGGGATTTAGGATCAGAACTTGCTCTGATACCATAATAGAATAATTTTCCATAGGAATTGTATTATTGATAACTGAATATATAGATAGTACAATAGAGGTGTGATAAGGAAAGAACTCTAATCATAATAAATCATAATCTAATCAGGAATCTGATTTATTCTAACATACCTCCTTGGGAGAAGCAAAGAAAATCATATTTTCCCAGGATTAAAGTTTTAGATCCTGAGGGAGTTTTTGCTGCTAGGTTATAGTGTTCTTCTATTAGGTGATATAGTGTTTTTGTAGAATCCCTTCGATCATCTTCATCGCGACTCAGATATCGAGTCCATGACAGATGGATATGATAACCTTACAGCTTGCGAGTTTGATGATCAAGCGATGGGTTTGACGCGATACACTCATACAATCAGGTTGTGGATGCACAATTCCAATTTCTTCTCCATCAGGTTAATGATCTCTTCAGTCGAGCTCTTGGATTGTGTTGCTGGCCGGCTTTTGCGAAAGAATGAGTGAGACCAGGCAGTGGTCATCAATTTTTAAAATGTTGATTTGACATGATTTAATCATCAGTTCTTAATACATTGCATATATATACTTGTCTCGTCAGAGAAAGAAATCAAGAGTTCATGGTAAGGGCTTACAAAGGCGTCACAAAGAAGGTGGCTCAAAAGTCGACATTGCTGTATTGGAAGCGATATATCCCCGTGAAAGAAAGTCTTCCTTCAAGGTATATAGTTTTTTTTGTTGTCCTAATGTCACTTGGTCTTTAATTTTCTTAAGGTTTCGACACATGATTTCTTTTGTATGACCTGTTATTGTATTTGCAAGAAAATGTTTGAAATTCACACTATGCCTAATACTTTCCTAGCTCATGCTCCTGTTGTTTCGACTTCAAAAGGTATGTTTTCTGTTATATGTTAAGCAATTACACTTTCTTATGATTCTTTGCAACTCTTCTTGTGATGAATCAGTTCCAAATAATAAAACCTGGGACTCGAGGACTTCCCAAGAAGATATGTGGAATTTAATTTTACCTAATTAATTCAATAATTACTACCGTGTTTCAACATACCTTATCTAACCAAGTATGCAATAAAATAAATCATGAACACACGAGATTTGGTTACGCAGTTCGGTGAAATCCACCTACAACTGCGGCAGTTCAGAATGAATCCACTAATCAGAAAGATACAGTACAAATTACACCATACAATATACTTATCTTAACTAACTATAACATGTGAATTCTGCAAGCTCCCCTTCTACCAATCCGCCTTGATCAAACTCTCTCTGACCTCGGAACTCGTTGGCGCTGGATCTCCTCCTCCCGAGAAATTAAGGTATACGATTCTAAACTTGATCAACAGTTTAAGTTCATGTTGGAACACGAACGAATGACTCTGTAGTACCTCTCGAAAGATATAAATCTGGATGCAGATTTTTCTTCAATTAATCTGTAAGTAGCACAGCCGTGATGTCCATCAATATATATATCATGAGTAGATTGAAATTCTCAACATTTGTTTTCAAAAGATTCTGCTTCTGAAACATATCCAAATCTCATAAATAAAGGAATTTTCCTTATCCCATAATATTACATAAATCTAATTCCATAATTATAGGGATTTTTCATAAATCCAATATGCTTCAATCACACACCTAAAATAACATATTGCGAAATCTCCAATATTCCATAACTCAATATTCACACAATATCTTCAACTGATTAAATCCTTTTAGCCTTCACATTTTCATTTGTTTCAATATGGAAAGTCTTCTTACACATCCAGTCTTGTTATAATGTAATACCTCCTCCACATAATATTCTGATTACAATCAAATCTCTTGGAGATAAGAATTACCAAATCTAATCCCTTTAAGTAAGGAATTAGAATAACTAGAATATCTCATCCATATCCTAACCATAACTGAATATTCCAATTACATAACATTAATCCAATCTCACAGATATAGGAACTGATATATTCTCCAACTCAAATACAACTTGGACGAGTTGTACACTTCTCGAATTTTGTCTTCAACCTTTTCTTATTTCACCAAAATTGCTTCTTTGATGATGCAACTCAATAATACCATATTTGCATAATTACCACAAATTGTCAATTAAGAAATCAGTACTTTACAATCTCCCCCTTTGGCATTTTGTAGACCCATCAACCTTTTGGACTTTCAAAGCATCAACTATGCAAATAAGAATAACAAATTATCACAAGTACGGATGTTGGACCATGAGTTGAAAACAAATTAGCTCCCCCTGAATATCAGCTCCAAAACATCAAGACCTCAACATGCATGCTGGAACATCAAATTAACAATTAGTACTTAGCTACCCAGAAAACCATGTTGGAACACAGGATTAACATAAACACATAAGTACTGAATTCCGAGACTAAACTGAAATAACTCAGAACCAGAAATCTAGAATTCCTCAACATCCAGGAATAAGCATGTTGGAACATTAACCCAACGGAGCCAATAAAGTCATCCAAGAAATCCAAAACATCTCCCCCTTTGGGACCATAAACATGCCAAATACAATAGACACATAATATCAAAGAAAAATATCCAATAATTCAACTCCCCCTGAAGCAAATATCTAACCTATGTTGGAACACAGCCATAGCAGAACCTTCAAACCTCTTCAGGAGCAGCCATTTGTGCCTAATATAATCTGGCCTTTTCTGCCTCCAAAGCTACCATCTAAATGGCTAGAGCTCTCAACTTCGTATTAATAGCCACAAACTTGGCCTTCTTGTCATCAATATCAGAAGTTTTACCCTCAGGATTCCATGGCAGATCATCCTCTTGTTTGGTCATTTCTCGAGTAAGAGCTGTTGTATTTCAAGAGGGAATTCAACATTTTGCAATAATCTGGAATAGATAGAAGTACTTGATAGTCAAGCTAGATGAATTAGCGTTCCCTTAAGTGACCACTAAGGCTGAAATCCTCCAGTAATTTCTGACAGAATCTAATTGTCCTTCACTGCAAAGTCCTTAGCATGAACAATCTTAAATCCTTAAGGGCGAGTAGTCAAAATCAATGATTGATTTTTTTTCAAGATAATCTCACTGCCTTGCCTAAGATGTAAACTCTGTTGTATCACTCAGAATCTAGATCGATGTTTCCTCCCATTAAGTTTGCATAAAATTCTTCTACAATCTCTCGGTTGTACTCCTTGTAGATTGAGGAAGTAGTCTTGAAGTCCAAATAGTCAATGTAGGCGATAAATCCACATTCACCATGTACACCTAAATCAGGTGTACTCTCACCTAAAATACTCCTCCGACACACAACATTATGTCTCTCATGGCAGTCTCATCAGTAGTGCCTTCAAGAATCTACTCAACATGTGTTGGAACATCAGCCCCTGATGTTGGAACATAGCAGCTCTTAGCTTCGCCCACTTTTTCTGATGTTGGAACATAGGATACTTTCATTGCTTCTGCATTATTAACTCCAGTCTATATCGATGTTGGAATATCACAATGCTCAGCTTCCTTCACTCTATCAGTACTTTCTCCCCTATCTCCATGTCTAGTGTTGAAACATAGGCTTGTTCACCATTCAAATCATGATCTTCTCCAGCCACATTTACTGATGTATGACCACCTGAATCTCTAATCACACCAGGCTCATCTATTTCCATGTTCACGTCTTCTCTACCTGTCTACATACTCTCTGTTGAAACATAGCCAGCATCACTTCCTTCCAACTCCTCATCATACTAAACCAGATTACCAGAAGGAGCCATCTCTCTAATCTATGCATCTCATTAGTCACCATAATGCCTTCAACACCAACTTCCATCATGTCCAACTACGCCTCCATTTTTTAAAATATATTTCTAATGTATATAAAAAAATACACAAATCTTGAGAAAACAATAAATACCTCAAATTTGATGAATGCCTAAGTGTTGTTTGAGGAGCTCAAAAGTTCCAGAGTCCAAAGGCTTTGTGAAAATATCTGCAAATAGTCGCGATGTTGGAAAATCGTTAACCACCATTTCTTTCCTCTCAATCCAAATTATCCTTTTGACTGCATTCAAGTGAGATTCCTTATGATCAACCTGAAATCTTACAAATACTCCCACCATACTCATATCAAATTCAGCCTGCACCAAAGTCACAAAATCTTGTACCACGGATGGTGAAGTAAACCCAAAGATCATATCATCAACATAAATTTGAGCAATCGGTATATTTGATGATTCTTGGAAAACAAGCAACGTTCAATTTCCCCCCCCCCCCTCGACAATAACCTTTCTGAATAGGAAAGGTAGTGAGTTGTTTATACCATGCCCTTGGTGCTTGTTTTGATCTATACAAAACCTTCTTGAGTCGATGATATACTTCCTCATCAACCACACCATTTAGGAGAGCACTCTTGAAAACTATTTGACAAAGAGTAAAATTCATAGTGCAAGTCATAGCAGGGAGAATGTGAATATATGCTAACATGGCATCTAGCGTGAATGTCTCATCAAAATCAACTCCTTCATTCTGAGTGTAGTCCTGAGAAGCTACCCTTGCTTTATTATCATTGTGTTTCAAATTTCCCAAGTTCTTCTTGCATTGCCTCACTCCAATACTTATCGAGTATAGCCTCTTTGTAATTATTGGATTTAATGATAGAGAGAAAACATTATAGACTAGCAAGTTCCCTATAATTAATCCGAGGAATCGATCGAGTCATTTTTCTGCTTGATTCAACCTGCATTGATGTTGGAACATGGGAGAGTTTTGGGGAAGACGGTGTTCCAACATCACAAAGTTATGTGAGTCATCAGCTTCATCTGTAAAATCTACCTCATCTGATGCTCCAACATCGTTATGTACCTGATATAAGAAATCATCCGATGTTGGAACATGGTCACTCGTATGATCTAACTCATCATATTCAACACTCAAGCAGTTTAGTTCTTGTTCCAACAAGTAACATTTGTCTGATGACCGAATACCAGTAAGCACTTTGTTGTTGCCATGTTTCACTATGCACTTCTCCTTATGGAATTCCACGATCATATTATCATCACACAGCTGGCTGATACTTAGGAGATTAGCCTTTAGATCTTCCACCAACGGAACCCTAGTAAAGGTTGAAAATCCCTTTATTGACAGCTCACCTATTCCAACTACCCTGCTTTTCTTTCCATCGCCAAATGTAATGAATCCTCCATCATAGGGTTTGATATTCTTTAGGTACTCTTGTGATCCAGTCATATGTTGAGAACATCCACTATCAAGGTACAATTTAGAGGTTTTAGGGATCCATACCTTTCTGGTCATCCTTGACTGTTGCACTTGATTCATGTTAGATCATGTTGTGGCTTGACGTCTATTCATTATATCTCTGAGAAGCTTAAAACACTGATCCTCTACATGACTTTGATAGGTACAATAACCACACATTAAGGCTTTTCGTGAGCATGTTTTGACAACTTTTCTCTTCATAACTTGAACTTCTGGTTTGAATAATTCAGTGCTGATCGATGGTTTTTCATAGCTTATCCCTTGTCGATTTCCAGAACTCTTACCCATGGTGAGAATGTCAACCAATTTTACTTTTTCAGAATTCAATCTTTTAATAGCTGTCTCAGCAACTTCAGCCCTCTTTGTCATCAAACTCAAATTTAATTCCAACACCTTAATTTCCTTTCGAAGTTCTTCCACTAGGGATGTCATCTCTCTTCCTTCTTCAGCTAAAATATTTTTTTCTCTCTTTTTAAGATTGTGTTAGGATCGGCAACTTTCAGCCACATTTCATACATCTTTTCATAAGAAGCATAGACATCCTCATCACTTACAATCTTATCTTCGTCATCACTCGAGGAGAATTCTTCACATACCTTCTCTGTGTTGGAACATTGGAATTCAGCAACCTAAACTATGTTGGAACATCGATCCACTTCTTCTTGTCCGATTTTGGAACATTTAGTACCAAGTTTTGAGTCTCTTTGAAGTTTTTCTCCAAAAGTCATATAATTGCTGGTCAATTCCTCATCATGGTTCTTCTCTTCTTCATATCCGTGAGGGTGCATATGATTTTCCATGCTTCTTCCAAGTGTTGGCACATTAGCCTAGATATGTCCATACCCTTCACATTCTCTACATTGTAACCTTTCTGACTGCCTCAATTTGCCATTTTAATTTCTTGAGAATGAGTGGTTTGCTCCATCATTGATCCGTGATTGTTGCCAGAGTCTTGAAACAGTGATCTGTTCTCATTAAACATTTCCTCGGAATTATTATTTACCACTTTCTTCGGCATCCTTGAGAAAATCTTTGTGATAAAGGCAAGGTCTTCATTTTCATCATTGATATCCTCCTTCATTGGATGTTCCAACATCATTTCATAGGTTTGTAGTGATCCCATCAACTCATCTAAAGTCATTGTGACCACGTCCCTTGCTTCTTCTATTGCTTTTACTTTCATGGAAAATCTTTGGGGAAGTTATCTTAGCGTCTTCTTCACCAACTTTGACTCTTTGTAAGTTTTCTCAATTGATGCGCCATATTTGTGATGTCTCTAAGTCTTCCATTTTCAGCTCTTCAAATTTTATGGCCAGTATTTGTAGCTTTGATTCACGTACATGACTTGTCCCTTCATGTACATTTTGTAGGATATCACATGCTTTCTTTGCTTGTTGGCACGTAGAGATGAGTTTGAACCAATTTTCATCTACTGCAGTAAAGATGGCATTTAATGCTCTGGAGTTTGCAAAGCTGCCCATTTTTTCAACTGGTGTCCACGACTCTTTAGGCTTAACTACAGGCTCTTTAGAACTAGATTCTCCTCCTTCAGAACTTCCAACAACATGGGGTTTCCATTCTATTTCAACACAGTACCAAGCCAATTTATCCAGTGAATTTATGAACACCCGTATGCGAGCCTTCCAGTAGTTGTAATTTGTTCCTTCCTGCAGTGGTGGCCAAGACACATAAGCTCCTTCTCTGGTATCCTTTGGTTAAGCTGGATCACATTTTCCTTGTCAAAACCAAGGTAAAATAAGTGACTTAGCTCTGATACCAATTGAAATTTGGTTTTACCTAATTAATTCAATAATTACTACCGTGTTCCAAAATAGTCTATCTAACCAAGTGTGCAATAAAGTAGAGCATGAACACACGAAACTTGGTTACGCAGTTCGGTGAAATCCACCTACATATGCAGGGTCATGCCCAGTTCAGAATGAATACACTAATTAGAAAGATATAGTACAAAGTACACCATACAATATACTTATCTTAAATAATTATAACATGTGAATTCTGCAAGCTCCCCTTCTACCGATCTGCCTTGACTAAACTCCCTTTAACCTCGAAACTCATCGACGCTATATCTCCTTCTCCCAAGAAATTATGGTACACGTTTCTAAACTTGATCAACAACTTAAGTTCATGTTGGAACACAGACAAATGGCTCTGTAGTATCTCTTGAAATATATAAATCTGGATACAGATCTTTCTTTAATTAATCTGTAAGTAGCACAGTCGTGATGTCCAATAATATACATATCATGAGCAGATTGGAATTCTCCCCATTTGTCTTCAAAATATTCTGTTTCCAAATCTGCTTCTGAAACGTATCAAAATCTCATAAATAAGGGAATTTTTCTTATCTCAATTATCCCAATAATATTACATAAATCCAATTCCATAATTATAGGGATTTTTCATAAATTCAATATGCTTCTATCACACGCCTAAAATAATATATTGTGAAATCTCTAATATTCCATAACTCAATATTCACGCAATATCTTCAACTAATTAAATCATTTTAGGCTTCACATTTCCATTTGTTTCAACATGGAAAGTCTTCTTACGCATGAAGTCTTGTGCAAATATAATTCCTTTTCCACATAATATTCTGATTACAATCAAATCTCTTGGAGATAAGAATTCCCAAATCTAATCCCTTTAAGTAAGGAATTAGAATAACTAGAATATCTCATCCATATCCTAACCATAACTGAATATTTCAATTCCATAACATTAATCCAATCTCACAGATATAGGAACTGATATATTCTCCAACTCAAATACAACTTGGACGAGTTGTACACTTCTTGGATTCCGTCTTCAACCTTTCCTTATTTCACCAAAATTGTTTCTTTGATGTTGCAACTCAATAACACCATCTTTTTATAATTACCACAATACTTTACAATATGGAAGCGATGTGGAATCAACCCAGTGTAAGTAAGGAATGGCACAAGAAGAAGAGAGCACTTTGTTTTTTGGTGCATGTTGGCAGAATTTTGGATGCAATTGTGCATCTTCTGAAATCTGGATACCATGGTGGAGGATGCATTCTCTGAATGCGTCCTCACGGTGATTTTTTTTTTTGCATAATTTATATAGGACGAATTCTCTGAATGCATCCTCATGGTGATTTTATTTTTGCAGAAATTTCAGAGGACGCATTCGTTGAATGCGTTCTCAATATGTTTAGTTTTTTAAAAATTATTGTGTAGAGAATGCATTCTGTGAATGCGTCCTCAGTTTCTGAATTTTTTTTAATTATTTTGTAGAGGACGCATCACTGTCCAAAAATTTGTTTCTGAAATATTTTTAAGTTTTTTTTGTGAAGAATACATCCTCAATATTGGCTTAAAATTTTTTTGAATTGATTATATAAATTTTGACTTGCACGTTATTAAAAATGCGTCATAAATTTAACAAATGAGTTATTTTTAATCCAGCAATTTATAAATTGTTGTTTTTCATTTTTTTTGGGTGAAGATAGCGTATGAGTAGACTTGTGTTTGTTTTATGATATTTTAAAAATTACTATAATGATAAATTTTGATCATGGGATTTGCAGTTTTATATTTAGTCTTGAATATAGTGTAGGATTGATTTATTTTATAGAGTTGGAATGAATATAAATAAACAGATATTGACAATATCCAAAGAAGATGTGTGAAACGTAATGAAATGAGTGTTGAATGGCATGTAATGTACTAATGACGACCTCTGCAAAGCTTTCCACCCGTTCCACACCGGGGAGAACTTATGGTGCGAGATGTGCGTCGTGAAACAATCATCTCAGTAGATACATGTACGTCCTCATGCAGAGCTCCCTTTGGAAAATCCTCCTCCATATCATCTCTTGCGTCCTAATTCGGATCATAATGGATATGTTGTACAATACATGTATCTAATGAAGCGGTAGGCGACATGTATGCATGACTAGCAGCGGGAGTGACACATGCAGTGAAATCAGCCGTAGTCGTGTCATACTGGAAGGGTTCCCAATGTGATGGTCCAACATGACTAGAAGTGGAGTAAGATATGCAGTGAAATCACTTGTAGTCGTGCCATACTGTGAGGATCCACCATGTGATGGTCCGGGGATCGTTGGACTCACATGTGAGGGTCTGGCTTGTGATGAACCAATGTGTTCTGTATAGCCCTGAGCACAGGGTCTCCGACCACCCTGTTAACCAGGTGGAGCTGGACAGTGGCTTCTGATGTCATTATATCTCACCAGGGGGAGGTTCCTCATCGTGCACATATGGCTGATAAAACTACAGTCTAGAGGGCTCATGCTCATATTGTAGAGTGCATGTGGAAACACTATGCATTCCCCTAATAACATCCGTGAAACGTGGGGGACATTCGTCCAAATTAATATTTGACATGATTTGCAACTCGGTAATTTCCTGCAACTACATAAATTAGGTAAATATGTTAGATATTTAATATTGAGGAAATCTGAAGTATTATTTGTTAACACTATTAGAAATTTAGGAAATACCATATAGTCCATAGTAGCCCCGTCTCCATGGAAACCCTCTATAATTGTTCTGGGGCCATCCTGGCTGATCAATCAGGGTCACTGTCCAGTGAAAATACCACTCCATGTATTCTCGACCGGGTGTGTATGGATCCGCTAACCCAAGTACATTTACTTGTTGCTCTGATCGATGTTTCGAAGCATCGAGATATCTTCTCAGTTCAATACGTTAATCCATTCTGACCTCCCTCGACAGTCTCTAGTATGAAGCAGTTTATATTCATCCCTAATAACCAACTGGGTGGGTATTGGCTGGATAAGGCCAAACTGCCTGAGAACACGATGAATATGATGGTACTCCACGACATACCAACAAATGAGGTCAACACAAAGTAGCCAGTTGTTGCTACCGGTTGTACAGTACCACGGGAGTTGTTGCACGACATCCTCGGTGTATGGCTGCCAAATAAACTGACATAACAGGTAGGTGTTGCAGTTAGGATAGAAAACTCTAGCCCGGATGTGTCTGACATGAGCATTCCACCGACTAGCAGTAGAATGAAAACCATAGCCCATTGTTGACATTGTACCTCAATAGCATCAATAGGCAACGGACTTTGCAATAGGTTTCCCAACCAGCTAGCACTCGGGTTTGG
Source organism: Rubia yunnanensis (assembly GCA_037428765.1). Classification (NCBI taxonomy): domain Eukaryota; kingdom Viridiplantae; phylum Streptophyta; class Magnoliopsida; order Gentianales; family Rubiaceae; genus Rubia; species Rubia yunnanensis. The sequence goes on from CM075068.1 coordinate 40,443,776, forward strand.
TGTAACACTCAGGCAGACTGTACACATTCTCTGCCAGTCATATATATGCATGCTAGTGTCTACACCAGTGATTGGGATGACATCGATCGGAAGCCCCATAGGATGCCTACATCGTGCAAAGTGATGGTAGCCTTCCCCCATTGGTAGGTGAAATGTGTGCATCTCCGGTCTACAATGCTCCACTAAGGTAGTGATGAAGGAATGGTCAATGTGAATTGGTATGGAATCCAAGAGTCCCTAGAATCCAGCTTCACGCACATAGCGCATAACTCGATCAGGCATCTGATCAGTCTAGCAAGCCCCATCGCACCACCTCACCTACAGTGCCTCATCATCTAAATGACTGTTGTACAATGCACAAGCACGATGCTCCTTGTGAAGATACAAAAAATCCTCGCTAATGAATCCTGGATGATACATAGTGTGTTTCTGCTGACAATCAGAATCACATGGAAAAATGAAATAGTCCAGATTCCATAAATACACATAATACTATTCCATGTGATAAATAGTCCACAAAAGCACATAATACTACAACTCCTGGCAAAATTTTTTTTACTGCTATCATGTTGTATCAACCAATCCCAAGCAGATGGTTCGATACTCTCCAACTCCTCCTTGTACTCCTTCCACCTGCTCTCTCGGCTGGCACCACCAAGTTGCCAAACCAAAGACTTCAAAAGTGCACTCTTAAACTTCCCACGCTCAGTACAAAGGAAGTTGGATTGAAAATGATGCAAGCAAAAGCGGTGGTATCTAGCTGGCTCCATCCATCCATCAATCCCTCCATATGTCTCATTGCATTTAAAATTCCATCATAGCGATTTGATATAATACAGATTGGCCTACTATCACCACCAACCACATGAAGATGCAATCTCTGCATGAACCAGTTCCAACTCTCATTAGTTTCAGCATTAACAATTACATAAGCAGTGGGGAGTATGTAGTCGTTCGCGTCGTGCGTCACGACAACTAGCATTGTGGCTTTGTATGCACCTCTCAAATAAGTGATATCGACACTAATCACTGGCCTGTAGTGGTGAAATGCATCGATAGCCTGACCAAATACCCAGAAAACGAACTTAAATTTCCCACACCCATGCCCGTGTATTCTATCAGGTACGTCTACCCAATCAGCAACGGTCCTTGAATTGGCTCTGACTAGCTCATCCATATATGTTGGCTACTATTCAAAGGATTCCTCCCAAGTTATGAATACCAAGTCAATAGCCTTCTGTAGAGCATACCACGCCTTCTTGTAGGAAAGGATCACATTTAACTCCGTCTTCACGTGCGCTTGGACATCTTTCACTGTGTAAGAAGGGTTTACGTCAATGTGGTGGTGAATAGAACGGGCGATCTTCAACGATGTCCGGTTAGTGTTACCCGTCAATCAACCATCACCAATACAAGCATGACTTCTTTCCCATTTGGTGATTTTCCACATACCATGCGAAGCCTTTTTGCTAGCTCTAGCAACCTAATGACAATTACCAGTTCCTTCAACAACGTCCTTGCATTTCGCATACCATGTGCCTGACCTGCTCTCCACAACCCTGTGTTCCCTGTTCATCATGGAACTCCACCTGGAAATAGCTTCTACCAATTCTGGCTTCGTCCGAAATTGTACACCCAATGCCACTTCACCAGTCACTTGAACATAACTAGGAAGTCCATTACCATAATTAGTTGGGTCATAGTCATCCTCATTCGGGCCCCCATAATCCCTAAAGTATGTCTCCGTATCAGGATTCCCCAAAAGATGGAACGACGTGGGTACATTGTTCGTGCACACCACTTGTTCATCATCATCCTCTGGATTGGAATCAGTTGATAAGGAACGATCATCTTCACTTTCTTCATCTAGTTCCCCTTCCTCACCATCATTATTGCTACCAATAAGACCAACAACATGCTCGCCAATTTCACCCACATAATCATCATCAAAGACATTCAGCTCCTCATGATATCCATCGTATATTCCACCACTTGTGGCCGGCTGAGCGCAATCGACGTCAACATACGCACTGGGTTTTCTAGACTCACCAATGACAAAACCTTGGCAATGTACAGAGGGTGGTAAGGTTGGCAAAGGTGTACAGTTCTGGATGTTGCTCGACAATGACATGAACGTCCCCAAACTAAGATCAACCGCACGGTCAATGGTACTTGACATATTCTCCATAATAATGTACAAATCTGCTGAGGACTGCGACATTCGATCAACAATGTCGAAGAAGGCCGCGGTAGATTCGTCATCTTCCACATTGTAACACCGATGATATACGGCCGAACCAATCAGCTCAGGATAACGATAATATATTTTCAGCATAAACCCCTCGCTTGCAATACCAAGCCTTCTGAAAATTAAATCAACTAAATCGGAGTGGCTTAACCTCCTTACGAGAGTCACGTTCCTCTCCGGTATGGGAGGATTGTAATACACACCCAGAGTTAAATCAAACTTAATCTTACCCCTTTTGTACAGGTATACCGTCAAAAACATTGTACAATTGCTTTATACAAATACATAACATATAATTTGATATTTGGAAAGACAGAATTATTCAGCAACTTATATTCAACTCCTCTAACCCTAAATCGTACAGGATTCTATTATAGTAGGTCAACCACATCATACACTATTTTTTATTTTCAAACTATTACACTATCCTAAAATGTGTGCTCACTTACGCCACACTAATTAAACTATTACTACAAATTCAATACAACAATTGCTAAACAAATCACACATAGTCACGCATCCTCATTCAAAACTTTCATAGAATCAGACCAATAATAATCATTCAAACTATAAATAATCATTCAACACATTCATATCAACATGATTTTTTCAGGTACTTCACAAATTACAGTGCTACACCAAATTGAATAAAATATATTAGAGGGCAAATCACATATAATCATTATAATCATTTGACACATTAGTATAATCATGAATTGTTCAAATACCTTTAGGAAATTCTAAAATTCCCTTAAACTCACGGGGGATGTGGTGGCGCATCGGTCAACGGCGATCAAATGAAGGCCTCTTTAACGTCCAAACAAGCAGCCGGATGTAGGAACTACAAAAGGAAGAACAATTAAGCCAAAAACAAGAACAAACATAGTGGATCTAGACAAAACAAAAAATTTGCAAGAGCTTGACCGGGAAACCAACCGAGGGAGGAGGACGGCGATGAGCTGACCTACGGTGGCGGCCTGAACAACGGAGGAGACGACGGTGGCGGCCAGAAGATAAATGGCGGAGGAAGTGAGGAAGTGAGGAAGATGGTTGGCAAAGGAAGGAAAATGACGGAGGAAGTGAGAAAGACGGGAGATAAAACCAACAAAATGAGAATGTGTCCTCTCAAATCCTAATTAAAAAAATCCAGCACCCATAGAATGCGTCCTCCATTTTCTGTTAAAATTTTTTTATTAAACTATGAGGACGTATTTCGTAAATGCGTCCTCTAATTTTCATGCAAATTTTTTTTCCTGAAATCACGAGAACGCATTCGCTGAATGCATTTTTCATCTTCGCATCTGCCGCCGGTTACTGTAGCCGTACTAATAGAATTTTCTCAAGGAGAAGAAGGGAAAAGTTCGATTGTCCCATGACTTTAGAAAAAACCTTATCTATCTCGGGCAGAACTGCAGGTAAGATAAAATCTCAGACATGTTCAGTTTTAGAGTGTAAAACTGTGACACTTTTCTCTCAGGCTATTGCAAAAATCATTCTTTCTAAACACCTCAACACGAAAAGTGTAAAGCCGACTTGTTTCTTAAGCCTTTTTACGCTTCTTGTTAATTCAAATGTACATTTTGCAGGCGGTTTTATGTTCTATTTGTTTTTTTAATGAAAACACCTGTAGGTGAGGGAAATATATATTAAGGATCCCCATGCCTTATAAAAATATCAACAGTTAATACATCAAGTGCTGCTAGTTCCCTAAAGCAATAAGTCAATATAGTTGCCTCCAAAAGTCCTAAACTATCAATATCGAGGATATATAAACAGCTATACATGGGTAAGTTAATCTGTAATGAAGTTACGATCCAAAAGAGAGAATCTCCACCCCTTGTGTTAATTCTCTCCCTTGGCCAGGTAACTTCAATGACAGTGAATCAATAACTAAGTTGAAAAGTTTCAAAACCAGGAGTAGGATTAAAGGAGTTGAGCTGAACCAAAGGAATGCAAAAGCAGCATCCAAAGGAGTCCCGTGATGTGATCATAATGAGCTGCAATCCCAGGTAGGCATCCGTGGGAATAGCAGCAGCTCCAGTCCATCATCATGTGCAGCAAGTTTATCTGAGTCCTAAATGAACAAAACCATAGCTTAGCAGTATCTATTCGAAGCCATTAGAACTTGTAAAAACTCGAATGTGCGGTGTGGATTGTTTATCTAAAGTAATAAGGCCTGATATGATCCTAGGGATATTAGATAGGTGGAGGCCTTGATCAAACTTAGAATGGTGTTTGGCAACAGCATCAGCTACAGCGTTACACTCTCTAAAAACATGTTTAAGTTCAGCTGTACCAAGAAGGGACTTAACTTTATAGACCTTATCAAAAATATTCCAATGTGCAGTATAAGGGTCACTGATCATTTTAACCACAATCTTAGAATCTGATTCGATTATAAAAATGTGATCCAGTTGAGGGAAAATATGACAAGCATGCAAAATAGCTTCAATTTCAGCATGTAATGGCGAAACAGCAGAAGAGGTAGCAGAACTAATCTGTATAGGGCAACCAAAGGAATCTCTAGCAATAAGACCAACAGATACTTTGTTATGACTCCAAGATGCATTTACATTAATTTTTATGAAACCAGGCTTAGGCCTTTCCCACAGAATCTTCGATATGTTAGGCTTAGGAGGGGGTCTGAGTAGGGGTGAGAGATGTCTAAAGGGAGCTGTGATAGATCTAGAAGAAAGCAATTTAGGAGAGCACGCATATAATGTCAATTTAATCAGATCGTGCACCTCATTACAAATATAGTTAACAGATAGGGGTTTATTATCAAATAGGAAGCGATTCCTAGCTTTCTAGAGACTCCAGCATATCATAGAAGGCAGGATATTACAGTAAATATGCTGAAGTTTAGGTAGATCACTACAGTTCCAGAATAAGTAAAATCTCTGAGGGATAGAGTGCATAGCATTTAAGTTAAACTGAAGCAGAGATGTTAAATTTGACCATACTGCATGAGCCAGATGACAAGAGATAAAAAAAATGCTGGATAGAGTCCGAATGAGAACAAGCAGGGCATTTCGAAGCTAAACTAAATCCACGGTTAATGAGCACATCATCAAAAGGGAGAAATGAATGCAGCAATTTCCATGTAAAAATAATAATCTTTTTCTGCAAAGGAATGTTCCAAAGAGAAATGCTTGCGGGAGAATTACCTGATGATAAAGTTAAGGCCTTATAGGTTGACTTAAAAGAAAAATTACCTGAGAGTTCAGGCTTCCAAATCAGCCTATCATCCCTATCCAGTGTTATTTCAGCTCCCTGCAAGAACAAAAGCGTATCATGTTCCAAGAATGACGAAATCTAATCTAGAATAAAGTCTCTGTTACTGATGAAATAAGCCACAGATATGTCAGGCATATCAGAAATAATACTCTCTGGAACAATGTTCAGAAGAGGGCCATGTGGACACCAATTGGCAGACCAAAAATTACAATTGCCTTTGCCATGAATTATAGTCGAATTATTTTAGGCAAAGATGTTAATAGAACAGATTCTTCTCCATGTCACTGATTTTCTATGGGAGGGTGGAAGAGCCCATAGCAATTTAGACCACAATGAGATGCCTAATTGACTCTTCCACCAAAGTTTAACAGAGCAGGACTCAACTATGGATTTGATAGATCTAAAACCTAGTCCATTCAGTTTTGTAGGTTTGGCTAGTTCAGCCCATCTTTTCCACACTTTATTGTTCTTATCCTCAGATTTACCCCAGAAGAAATGAGTCATTTTTTTCTCAATTAATTTAATTATGCCTTTAGGGGGATTTGTTACAGACCAAATATGTTGAGGAATAGAGTATAGACAAGATTTTATTAAGATCATTTTACCTCCTCCGCTAAGCCATTTATTTTTCCAATTTTGTAGCTTATGGTCAATGTTAGCCAGCAAAGGATAAAAATATCTCATTAAAGTTCTTCCTCTAAAAACTGGACATCCTAAATATTTGAAAGGAAAAGCTCCTTTTTTCATTTTAAAAATAGCTTTGACCTGATTAAGCTTTGCTGGTGTAGCTCTCTTACTTAGATAAAAATCAGATTTATCAAAGTTAAACTTTTGGCCCGAGGTATACTCAAATATTTCAAGGAAAGCTTTGATCTTAATTAGGTTCAACCTAGATGCTTGCATAAAAATAATCGTGTCATCCGCATACATTAGGTGAGAAACCGCAGAAATAGAAGCAGGTACCTGATAACTAGCCAAACTACGATTATAGAATATGAAAGATAAACTCCTAGAGAAGGCTTCAGAGAAAATGTTAAATAGGAAGGGAGAGAGAGGATCGCCTTGTTTAAAACCCCTTGTAGCCTTAAAGAAACCTACAGGATTGCCATTTACAAGTATAGAGAAGTAGGCTTGTGACAAATTATTCATAACCGCATTTAGAAAATTACCATTAAAACCAAACTTTAATAAAATCTGTCTAAGAAAATTCCAGTTTATTCTATCAAAAGCCTTTCTTAGATCCAGTTTAAGAATGCAGTTTGGTATTTTATGTTTTTTGTCCAAAAATTTGATCATTTCCTGTAAGTACAGGATATTGTCAGAGATATCTCTGTTTTTCATAAATGTTGATTGATTAGGAGAAATCAAGTTGACCATATAGGGTTTCAACCTTTCCATTAAGACTTTAGAACAGATTTTATTTAACACATTAGAAAGGCTAATTGGCCTAAAGTCTTCAAATGAGCTAGGGGTGGGTTTTTTTGGTATCAGTGTAATCCAGGTACTAGAGATTCCCCTAGGCATTACAGATCCATCTATAAAATCATTTACTGCAGAAATCAAGTCCAATTTGATGATAGGCAAGCATTTGGTAAAGAATTTTGGAGAAAATCCATCAGGACCTGGACTACTCATCTTATTCAACCCTTTGATCACTTTATGTAACTCAGATTCAGTAACCGGGGAGGCTAGAACTTGGTTGTCACTATCCTTAATAATACTTGGTATTTGACTTAGGAAATAAGGATAATAAGTTTCATCAGATACCAAAGAAGGCTCAGTAAGCAAATCTGAAAAATAATCAGTTGCTGCTTTTTGAATTTCCAACTGAGAGTTAATCCATTGGCCTACACCATTTTTTATTTTAGTTATCTGCAATTTACAGTTTCTTTCCTGTACAACTTTATGGAAAAAAGTTGTGTTATTATCTCCTAACTTATGCCATTTAAGTCTTGCTTTCTGCTTCCAAAATTTTTCCTTTTCTTTTAAAGCTTTAAGCAATAATGCATTTTTCTGATTAAGTTTTACACGTTCCACGGTAGAGGGGTTCAAGTCAAAGATAATTTCCTGAGCACTTAAGGCTTCCTCTGCATTTTTGACATTAAGGTCTATATTACCAAAACTCTCTCTATTCCAAATCTTAAGAACTTTCTTTAGCCTGATCAATTTTAGGTAGAATCTGAGCATTCCTGTTTCAGCTAAAGGTAAATTCCAACAATCATTGATTAGACCATTAAACTCACTCCTCTGAAACCAGGCATCAATAAACCTAAATGGCTTAGGGTTGGAAGGGATCTGAGAGGAGACTTGGAGAAGCAGAGGAGCATGATCAGAGGTCTGCCTATTTGGTATTTGAATCGATAAGGAAGAGAATTTAGAGTTCCATGAGATAGTACTTAGTCCTCTGTCTAATCTTTTAGAAGTTGGGTTCCTAAGCCTAGAATTACACCATGTGAATAGGTTACCAACCGTATAAATTTCTTGTATCCCATTCAAATTTATCCAAGAGTTAAAGTCTCTAATGCTTCCTAAGGCCGGTGAACTAGGGCCTCTGTACTCGGAGAGAGAGGTGATCGAGTTAAAGTCACCAATAAAAATAGTGTCTCCTCTTGAAATAGGCTGCAAATATGTCCAAAGAGTCTTTCTACCATCCCTATTTCTAAGGGCATAAATAAAAAATGCATCCATATGCCAGTTAAGGTAATGATGAGTAATAGTGACATGCATAAATTGTTCCTGAGAAGATAACAGAGAGACAGATAGTTAGTTAGACCACATTAACCAAATTTTCCCATTATACAAAGTTAAATTATGGGCAAAGGAAAGGGTCTCCATATATGCTTGGCAAGTAGTATTGTCATGCATAGGTTCAATGATACAAAGTAACTGAATTTTCTTAAGTTTACATAAGTTAATGAGCCTAAGCATTGATGTGTCCATGCCCCTAAGATTCCACACTAAGCAATTTACATGAGAGTCAACTATCATTGTTCACAGGATTTATTACTTTTTGTGGCTGATCTAAGCATCATTCTATTTAATTGACTTAGATAATTGGTTTTCTTAAGTTTAGACTTACCTTGCTGCTTACCTACAGTAGAAGAAGTAGTGAGATTTTGATGATCAGAATTGTCCTCCATAGATAGCACAGCCTCAGTTGTTTCCTCTTGATCCATAGAGCAATCCTCTTGAACCTGCAAAACAGAGAATCTATTTGCCATCTTTCCAGGTTGGGAAAGTGTAGTTTTTTTATCTGGGCTATAAATAGATAGAGAAAAAGATCCTATCTGAATATCATCTTTAGCATATGCCAGAAAGTTGGTTTTGATGTAGCCGCTTCTTTAAGTAACCTTGAGATAGAATTGTCTGAGCTATCCAGGGATTGGGATTTAGTAGTAGGAGATATCTCAGTAGTCCTGATAATTGGAGAAGGTGAACTAGGTGGTAAGTTATGGTTAGAAGTATTTGAAGTTCCTTCAGTATTGTCCATCTCAGGGAGGGTTTGATCTTCCACAGTGTCTAGAATCAATGGAGGCCTATCAAATTTCTTACCAGTAGCCTGCCAATAGGATTGGGGTAAACTTTGAACTGGATTTGTATCTTGATTTTTACCATTGTTAGACGAAGGATTGACTTTGCATTGAGACAGGAAATGACCTAATTTTGCACAGTGATCACAGTATAGTGGTACATCCTCATATTCAATTTGGAATTTCCTATTATTATACACAGAGCCCAGCCTTATGAAATGACTCAAAGGTTTTTGAAGGTCTATTTCCACACAGAATTTAATTGCTGATGGCCTAGTAAGCATATCAGTGGCAAGATCATTTTTGATAAAACTGCCAATGCTATTCCCTATTGCCTCAAAAGAGGCTGAGTTATAGTAATATAGGGGAACTTCCCTAATAGTACACCAGATAGGAACTATTTGTGATTCAATATGTGTAGAAAATTCAGGGGTCCATTTGAGAATCTTAAGAGCAATGCCATTAAAGTTCCATACACATTTCATCCAACATCTTTGATAATCGTTAGTCAGCTCAAACCTAATTAATACATGCTTGTAATCAAGGGAGCCAAGCTGATACTTACCTTCAAACCCCACTGTTTTGAAAGCCTGCTCCAAGAGTTCCATGGAAATTCTACCTTTGGTGAACTTACCTACCAACGCATTCGCATAGTGGGCAGAAAGCGTGGCAATTTCATCGTCTGAGTATAAACATGAAGGATCCCCCAAGTGGTGTGATTTAGGAACAATTTCAGGGTTACTAGGCAAGATTTTGGATAGAGGTGGAGATTTATTTTGTAGCACAGCTGCAAAGGTTTTGTGGGGCCGTTTCCGGCAAATTAGCCGTTAACGGCGAACGGAAGAGGGAGAAAGAAGAACAGTGATCAGTTGCCTTAGGAATTTTGGGAATCGTGCCAGAGAGCGTTTGAGTGCCCTCGATATGTTCGTTGTGCTCGTCTACTTCTTTAAGGCCTCTAAAGAACTAGGTCTTATGTTCTATTTGTGAAATGGTTAGCATGCGCTTAGTGGATGGAGTTGGACAGCGAGTTGGATCTATGGCAATCGATTATCCTACCTCGCAATGACTTTACCAGTATGTTGTCTTCTTATCCAATCTTTCTCGTTCAATGTAGGAACCGTAATAACATCATCATAAAGTAGCATTTTTTGTATGAAATTGATATCAGGGAAGTGGGGTGCAAAGCATACAAAGTAGAGTCACATGAAGACCTGGAAAAACCTTTCAATGTTCTTGGGTGCAGCCTATCTAGCTTGGTTAGCAGACTACAAGGGCAGGTATAACACATGTTCTTACATCTGTCAAGTTAATGCCACGCTCTTCCTCTTCCTCTGTCAAGTTCATCATCCAGGCGTAACTTACCGGACCTCAGAATGTTAAACATTCAAGAAACAGGTCCTCAATGGCTGAAATTCGAGGAAACATTGAGCCGATACCAGGACTCCAAGAAGTAAGTGCATTTCAGTTGCTTTCTTTTTCATCTGCATTCACTGTGTGAACTTAGTACTAAAGCTAGATTAATGTTTGCAGAGAAGAAGTGGGTTTTACAATTCTCTGAGCTGCATTTCAGCTTCTGGTGGAGGAGACAAGTGAAGTTTGTGTAAAATGGATGATTTCTCACTTTACTGCATCACCTTAATTGATTATACTACTCAATGTGCGGCTTAAAAGTTTTTACTGCATAGTTTTACATCCTTTCGAGAGTTCGCAAGTTAACCATTGTTACATTAACTCTTTCGACTTTTCATTATCTTTGTATGTCTACGTTTGGCAGAGCTTTTAGCTGTTATGCTTATAAAATGACATTTTTTTTGTGTTTGGTAAATTGTTAAAAATCAGCTTAATTATTTTGAAAGCATGAACTATTTTTGGGGCAAAAGCATAAACTGGTCTCCCCCTACTTTTAAAATAAGTCAGTTTTACTTATAAGCACAGATCCGCCAAACAGAGCCTATAGCCCTTTTACATTGAAAATATAAAAGTTTACGTGGAATACGAAGCGAGTATGCGATATTCACAAACGTGACTATATGAATGTTCGGTTAAGTGTCTAGATTTGGCATAAAAAAATTCCACACCATAAATATAAGATGAGTCTGTCTTTTGAAAGACAAGGTTTAAAGTGCAAATAAGAAAAAATAATGATTAAATTTTTGGGTTGCATGAATCGGGTTATAAATTTTATAACTACTACACGTTGTATAATAAACTTTTAATATTGCAACTAAAACCTTTTATCTTTTATTCTAATTAAACACCATTTTTTCATAAGCGTATGGAAAGATGGTCTTTCCCAAAACTTTACCAATTGTGATGTCAAGAAATCACCAATATAAATATAATTGGCCATTTGTGTATAGTTAAATTTTCACAAATTTCTTTTAGAAAAAGAGATGATATATAAATAGTCAAAGATAAATTTTCAGGAAAGACGACATTTCCATAAGGTTATAGATAGTCCACAGGGTTTCTACCTTAAATGTAATTTTTTTATAAAAGTTAAATATTTTATTTTATAAATTAAAATAAGTAATAATATGTATTTAAAAGTGAAACTAAAAAATGTATATGATGTAAAAAATATTTTCAAAAATTCTAAATTTTGTATGTAATTTAACTAATACAGTTTATAAAGTAATAAATAAGCAGTATGTTCATGAGGTTATGGACATGCAGCCTATCCGGAGTCCCACTCATAGTCAAATATGTCAATTGTGAGTCTTACAGGTAATAATAAACCCATAAAAATAACATTGTAAAAGAACTTCAACCTGCTATGTTTGGGAGAGTTGTATTTATAAGCAAAGTTGACTAATTTTAAAAGTATGGGAGACCAATTTCAGATTTTTCCTCAAAATTAACTGCCACTTTCAAAATAAATTATTTTTAAATACTAGATCAAATTCTAAAAAGTGTTTTGATTATGAACGCAACAGTTTAAAAGTCTTGACAAAGAGAGCCACAATTCTCCATATTTAATTATACTGGACAATTTAATAATGCAACTTGTGCAAGCAGCTTGCAAGGCAAGGCAAACCAGTATAGCCAGAGTGAAGATGAATTAAAGATGCTAATGTTTGACTTGGATTTCTTGTAAAAATGGTTGTACTGCCACTGTGCCAAAGTACATTCGAATAAATATTGTTCAAAATCTATCACAATTCCAATCAAACTCAATTGTTTAAGAGAAAGTCTTGGGAAAGACGGTCATGGGAAAGATGGTCTTTCCATTGGCGGAGGTACAAGGCCTCCAGCCCCCGCCAAGCAATTTCCCACAGCTAAATTTTTTTTTGAAAATTGTATTTCAGCCCCCTCCAAATTACACTTCAGACCCCTCAAGAATTAAATAAAAAATTAAAATTCAAGTGGATAATCATGCCACATGTCATAAGTTTATTTGTTACCTATATTTTCTATCCTCTCCTATCCTAACTTACCTATTTTCTCTCCTCACAATCACATTTTCACACACACAACCGAACCACTCTTCAAAATTTTCCCAAAAAAAGTTCTCCCTTCCAAAAATTCAAAATTTAATCCTTTCATTTTCCTTCCTATTTGTATTGAAAGAGAAGCCTTGAATTTTAAATTTCCAAGCTCAATAATCTCCTATTTCTACTCTACATTCACGCATATGCTCAATTTGGGAGGATAAATTCAATCTTTGGAAGCAAATCAAAGGTTAGTTTCATTTTTTATTTATTTAAAATATGCATTATTTATTTATTTATTTGACTACATAATATGAATATATAATTTTCATTTTTATTATACATGATGTTGTGTTAACCATATATTAGTTCTTATGATTTAAATATTGAAGAAGAAAAATTAATTAGAAAGTTACAAGTTGAACTATACAAAAATTACTTCTTAATCACATAAATTCAATTGTACATAAATTAGTTCTTATCAATACAAATTATAAAATTACTTTGTTTATGTATGTAGGATATGAAGAGATTTTTTCAACCTACTAAAAGAAATCGTAGTGGAGAGTCTTCTAGTAAACCTAATGATGAAATCTCGAAAAATCGCGCAAGTGCAAAATTTAATGTGGATGATATTGTTTATGATCCGGGTTTAAGGAAGCCAATCGAGGAGTTTGATAATGCTATTCGAGATCAAATTCGAAGAGAGTATATTGTTAAGGGGCCTTATCAACCAATTTGTCACAACTACCCTAAAACGAAATTTGGCAATCAAGAAAGGAGTTTTCAAGCTAGTTGGTATAGAGACTTTCCATGGCTAGAATATAGTGTGTCCAAAGATGCGGCATTTTGTTTTTGGTGTTATCTTTTTCCGCCATCACATAATAAGGGAGGTGAAGTTGCTCAAAAGTCTTTCTTAGTAGACGGATTTACTAATTGGAAAAAGGCAAAAGAAAGATTTTCTCTTCATGTTGGGGATGTGAATAGTTGTCATAGTGATGCAAGGATGAGTTTTGAATCTTTTAAAGATCAAAGACATAATTTGATAAATGTGTTTCAAGTACGTGATTCTACCTCTGAGGTTTCTTATCGCACTCGTATAACTGCTATGTTGGATGTGACACAATTTCTTTTGAGACAAGGGCTATCTTTTCGTGGACATGATGAGTCTTCTAGTTCGGTGAACAGAGGTAATTTTCTTGAATTGGTTGAATGGTATTGTCAAAACAATGAAGATGTTGCCAAAGTTCTTAAGCAAAATGCTCCGGGTAACAATCAAATGACTTCCCCTCCAATTCAGAGAGATCTAGCTCGGGCTTGTGCTGAAGAGGTAACACATTCTATTATTACTGATCTTGGTGATAGAGTTTTTTCTTTGATGGTTGATGAGTCTCGAGATGTTTCTACAAAAGAGCAAATGGGAGTTGTTTTTCGATATGTGAATGAAAAGGGAGAAATTATTGAGCAATTTATTGCTATTATACATGTGCCAGACACTACATCTATTTCATTGAGAGATTCTATTGTGGCTTTGTTTGTGAAACATGGGTTGTCCTTAGACAAATTGAGAGGACAAGGATATGATGGAGCTTCGAATATGAGGGGTAATTTCACGGTTTACAAGCCTTGATACGAGAGGAAAATTCGCAGGCTATGTACATTCATTGTTTCTGTCATCAACTCCAATTAGTTCTGGTATCAGTTGCTAAAGAAATTTCTACGGTGGCTGATTTTTTTTCTTATGTCACTATGATTGTGACTTTGGCTGGGGAATCTTGCAAACGAATGGATAAAGTTAGGGAGTATAAACGTGCCTGAATTGTTGTTGCTTTAGAAGAAGGACAAATTACTAGTGGTCAAGGGTTGAACCAAGAAACTGGTTTAGCAAGACCCGGAGATACTCGTTGGGGATCACATGACTTGACATTGCTTCGTTTACATACGATGTGGCCTTCAGTGATACAAGTGTTGGGTGATATTCATGACCATGGAAGCAGTTCAGAGAATAGAGGTACTGCAAGAAGTTTGATTGATAAAATGGATACTTATCAGTTTGTGTTTGTGATGCTTTTGATGAAATACTTGTTGTCAATCACGAATGAGCTGTCAACTGCCTTACAACAAAAGGATCAAAATATTGTCAATGCAATGAATTTGATTGCTTGTGTGAAACAACAATTACAAGCCTTTAGGGAAGATGGATGGGATATTATTTTAGAAGAAGTTAACAATTTTTGTGGGTTGCATATGATCCCACTACTTGATATGAATGACAATATGACTAGTAGTGACTATGGAAGACGAAGGGGGCAAGTCATAACCAATTATCATCATTATCACGTAGATTTGTTTCTTCAGGTATGCTTATTTATCTTATTTTGTTAAGAAAGAGAGATTTCTTTGTGTCATTGACCGTTAGTTTTAAAATTTCAGGTTGTTGATTTGATCATACAAGAGATGAACAATCGTTTTTCAGAAGTTAGCACAATATTGCTTGGTTGCATTGCCTGTCTTGATCCAAGAAATTCTTTCTCCCAGTTCAGTATTCCAGAATTGATTCATCTTGCAACTATGTATCCGGAAGACTTCTCTCATACCGATCACATGTATCTTGAATCTCAGTTGAGGAACTATATCCATGTTATGCAATATGACCCTCGCTTTTCAAGCATTGAAAACTTGGATACTCTTGCTCTGAGGTTAGTTGAAACTGATTTTCATAGAATATTTCCATTGGTATATCGGTTGATTGAGTTGGCATTGGTTTTACCGGTTGCAACTGCTACTGTGGAAAGGGTGTTTTCTGCGATGAAAATTGTGAAGACTGATTTACGTAATCGCATGGGAGATGAATTGATGAATGATAGCCTTGTTGTGTACATTGAGAAGAGGATTTTTGCAACAATCAACAATGAATCCATTCTGCGACGCTTTCAAAACATGAAATCTCGAAGAATGCAGTTGTCTTCGCTTCCTCCTAGAAGTTAGGTTGTTACTGTTCAAATAATATTTTATATGTATGTTAAGAATTTCACTGTTCATCGTATTAATTTCAAGACTTAAGTATTATTGTATTTTTTTTGTTAAAAATTTCCTAACTAGCCCCCGCCACAAAAGTTTTCTGGCTCCGCCCCTGGGTCTTTCCATAAACATATGGAAAGATGGGGTTGAATTATAATTATAGAAAGGTTAAATATTTTATTTGTAATATTAAAATTTTATTATGAAACATGTAATAGTAATAAGTTTATGATCCGATTAATGCAACCCAAAAATTTTATCTTGATTTCTTCTAATTTACAATTTAAGCCTTGATCTTTCCATAATTTATGAAAAGATCGTCTTTCAAGAGACGGACTCTACGCTAAAATGTTTTAATTTTAATTATTAGGTGATGAAAGAGTGCATATAGTAAGAAAAAAAATGATAGCTGTGAATTTGTGATTTTGTTACTACTAGAATAAAAAAAACCTTGTACAAAAACAAAATATTCCTGACGTAAAAAGGGAAAGACCATTCATATTAACTGCTGAAAAAATCTCAATCCATTGCTAAAATTATCATATTATTGTCATTATTATAATATCGTTAATTATCACTTAATATTATAAAATTTTATAGTTACACTTCACTATTAAATTAATCGTGAGAAGTAAGAAGAAGAGGAGTGAAACACGTCAAGTAATTTGTTTGCGTTCTATTGTCAATCGGTATTCACTGTCATTTGAATAACCCGGTTTACAAGAATGTCGTTGTTTTCAATCTACCTTACTCCCTCTGATTTTAAATCTCACTCTTCCTTCCACTGTTTGTCAATTCTTTTCTTCTTCGTTGAAGTTTGTTTCTGTGAATTTTGGGAGATTGTAATAGCCGCAAGGATCTCGAGGGATGCATCATTAGTGCACGAAGGAGATCTCGGTGCATGTGACTCCTTTATTCTCTTTTGTTTGTGTCTTCCTTCCTCTGTTTTTCGTTAAAATTTATTTCTATGTATTTCGTGGAGATTGTAATAGTCGTAAGCTCTCCAAGAAGGATCGTGATGGGGTAGATATGTTGTTTTTAATGACTATCTTGGTTGTTTGCTTTAACTGAATGGTTTAAACTCCTATTTCTGGGTGGATTTACAGAGAAATTTAGAGCAGTTAGAAGCATTGTCATGATGTTTTAGGCGAAAACTCTATGATTTGAAGCTCATTGGCAGTCTATTGCTGCTAAAAGGCATTTTAGCGCAAAGCTCATTAATAGTTTGTTGAAGTTAGTTTTCTTTGTTATGGTTTTTTATTTTTATTTTCTTCTTTGTTATACCGTAAAGCTCATTAACATTTTCAATTACATTTTTTTCTTCTTTCATATTCCATACCACGTGTATTAACTTTTCTTCTTTTAACACCATGTACATGACCTGCCAAATTATGACAAATATTCTCTATTAACATATCGAGAATATTTTTTGTTCATACCATGTATATTAACTAAATACGATGATTGTCATAACAAGGTATATTTTAACACTTCTGGAGGGGCCGCGATTAAGTTATGACAGGCGGCTCAGTTTGATGTAACTAAATACGCTTTTGACTTTGTATGAAAGACACAAAATATTAGCTTATGAAAAATATAGATAATCTTTACATTCTAAATTTCTAATGTGTAAAGTGACTAGGTTAGTGTTGAATTAATGGCACCGAAGAGCCAAATTAGAAATTTTTTATGTTTCTTTCTTCCTTCATGTCAAGGCAATAAGTTTTTTCGTGTCTGATGTGATGACGGGGTAAAATGTTTAATGTTTTTAGGTTTTGCATTTGAAATGGTCTTTTTTTTTTATCTTGATGGCTCTCAGCTGGATAAATAAAAGCAAACATCAAATCACCCCATTAGTTACATCAATTATAAAATGAGAAAGTTTTAGGAAGGGAAGCATTTCCATAAGCTTATGGACAGTGACGACATTCCAATGTACTTTTTACTTAAAATGTTGTAATTTTTTGTAAAAGTTAAATATTATATTTTCAAAGTTAAAACAAGTAATAATTTGTATTTGAATGCGAAATGATAAAACTATAAAATATACAAAAAAATATTTTAAAATTTAGTATGTAAGTTAACAAATACTTGTATAAGGTAAAAAATATATGGACTATCCATAAGATTATGGACAGGCCACTGATGACATGGTAGAATTAAGACATATTTGGGGTGATAATCCCATCACCTAAACAGAGGCCCAAACCCCAAGTCACTCATAAGTGGGCTTGTTATTGGACCGTTCACTAAAAGACAAAAGAAGCTAGGTCATAGACCTAGGATATTAGGGTTTAGGAATAGTATAAATAAGAAGGCATGTCTTCTATTTTTGGTAAACCTCTATTGCCTACTTTTACTCTCTACAAATTTCTGACTAGATCATTGGAGAATCTCCCCCCGAATTCCCTGGGGTCTATTTTCCTTTTGTATATCATAGGCAGCGTTAGACCAGATTAGGATTGGGCTTGGACCGACGGTCACCATACGCATCAAGTTGGCAATCCCAGTGGAACCCGAGGTTCGACTAGATCTTGATCTCGTAGCGTATGTCTCCGTCGATGACTTCAACTCGGCGGAGTGAAAGGCTGAAGAGTAATGGTACTGGTGCAGGTGTTGAGGTCGAATCTTTGTACAGATCAAGGGAGGGGAGAAAATGACCCTCCCTACTGCAGAGCAAGATGCATCAGCAGCACCAGTCGAAGGGTCACAGGTTGGGACCTTACCCGAAGCTTCGGGAAAAGTGGAGGTCACCATCAAAACAACCATAGGAATTGGTACTGTGATGCCATTGTGTGGGTCGCGAGGTGGATGGTCATCTCACAGAGTGTTCTGGTGATTCACATATAGAGGCTTATGAACGAAAGATCCAGGAAAATCGTGTGGTGGACGAGGCCAGGGAAACCCCACGGAGCTTCAATTAGATCACACAAATGTTGGTAGCAGTAAGTTATCAGGTTGTACCCCCTTCGATGACCCCATACCCATCGACGATTGTGATACCTTCGATAACTCATGCCTCGTTGATGGCCCTGGAAATGCAAATTAGAGCACTACTCCTGGAAAGCCCGATGTACGGAGTCCCATACATGGAGTATGTGAGGGAGGTTGCACATCCAAGATCCCAACCCTCTATCCTTGATTATATGCAAATGAGCTACCATGTGTCCCCAAGGCATCGATCAGAGTCGGGGAGTCATGTCATGGGTAGGAGTCTCAAACATTGCCAGTAGAGCCCAGGCTGGAGTGGTGGATTATTGTGGTCAGGGGGCCAC
This sequence comes from Rubia yunnanensis, assembly GCA_037428765.1. Lineage (NCBI taxonomy): Eukaryota > Viridiplantae > Streptophyta > Magnoliopsida > Gentianales > Rubiaceae > Rubia > Rubia yunnanensis. Next base: position 40,462,518 of record CM075068.1, read on the forward strand.
AGCCTTCGTTCACCCAGGAGACCTTTGAGGACCCAAATAGAACAAGGGACACTAGTATGGCGGAGCTGAGACAGCCCTGGGCAGGGAGTTGGATAGGTTGATAGGACCAACAGGAAAGACTGCAGGATCTCCATTTCGTGATGTGGTGACCACAACTCGTTGGGCTTAGGACATGAAACCACAAGAAGGACTTCCCACTTACTCAGGGGACTCAGATCCACGAAAGTTTATTCAAACTTTTCTTGGAGTAATGAATTTTCAAGACTTCGACGAGAGGTTGACATGCAAAATTTTTGCAACAGAGTATACACATGAAGTATACACAGAGGAGTCTTCAAACCACCACCCCCATGAATAACACCAATCGAGCCCTCACAGCTAGGAGAACCACCAACATTTTTTTGCAACCACTATAAACACTATGACCACAACATATATAAATGCACCCATCTTCAAATGGAAATTGATCGTGAAAAAGAATGCCTCTTAAAAGAATCTTTTTGCCAGACATTTCGAGATGACAACTTGAAGCACCAGAATAATCGAGGAAACATATGGCCCCCTAAGAAAATCTATGGTGCTGGAAACAGGGGGGATCATGACCCCTAGGGGCAATGGCAGGGATGTCGCGAGGAGCCACAATGAAACCCTCATGCAGAAAACCAAAACAGGAATGAAGGAAATCCAATTGTACACAAGGTGGTCAATTTCATCAGCGGAGTTGTTGGGGAAAGATCCTCGAACACAGTTATGAAAGCACTGTCCCGGCTAGAGAACCTGTGGGAAAGAGGCTTAAACCAGATGAAACGATAACGTTCTTTAAGGCAGATACGGTTCCAAACCAAACCCCCACGCTGATCCTATGGTTATTTCAGCGATATTTGTTACTACGCTGGTGAAAAGGTGTTTGTGGTTGATGGTAGTGGAGTCGAGATCATGTTTGTGAGTTGCTTCAATCAGCTGGGGATTGGCAGAGCAAACCTGAAAAAGTCAACCTCAATTTTTTAGGTTTCACTGGAAGGACTATCCGATATGGGAGATAACCTTACCTGTGAGAGTAGCTGATGGAGATAAGGGAATCACAGTGCATTACAGTTTTGCAGTCACTGATGCCTTCTCTCCTTTCAATGTGATATTAGGGAGACCTTGGATGTGTCAGGCTCGAGCAGTGTGGTCACCGTACCATTTAATGATGAAGTTTCCAACGGAGAATAGGGTGGCATCCATTCGTAGGGATCATGTAGTAGCTCAAAGCTGTGACTATGAGGTGGTGAAAAGCACAAGAAAAGCAAGAATTGTATCCTGCGTACATGGGAAGGTTAGACCTGCAGACACCCAACCTCTCTCCTTTCAAAATGTGGGGACGGTAGCATTAGAATGTATGATGCCAAAAATTGTGAGATAGTAATTGAAAGCCTTGTTGGATCATTACTAAAATGTATTCTCTTAGGATACCTCGGATTTAACGAGGGTGCCTGCAAAATTGGCTATCCACGGATTGAACATTGATCCTTCAATAAAACCTGTCAAACAGAAATGGAGAATTTTTGCCCCTGAGAGGGTGCAGGCGATAAAGTTGAAGGTGGAAAAACTTCTTACAGTAGGGGTGATCGAAGAGGTATTATACCCTCAGTGGTTAGCCAACCCAGGTCCCAAAACCAGATGGTACGTGGCACATGTGCATTGAATTCACATATTTAAACAAATGTTTCTTGAAGGATAGCTATCCATTGTCTTCGATGGATCAGCTAGTAGAGGCAATAATAGGTTATCAAATCCTAGCCTTTTTTATGCGCACAAGGGTTATCACCAGGTATTAATGGCGAAGGAGGACAAGGAGAGGACCTCGTTCATCACATGTTTGCGCACTTTTTTTTATAAGAAAATGCCATTTGGGTTGAAAAATGCAAGGGCCACTTACCAACGGTTGGTGGATACTCTCTTTAAAAAGCAAAATTGGGAAGAATATGGACATCTATGTCGATGATATGGTGGCAAAAAGCATAACCTACGATTATTTTTTGTAGGATCTAGGAGAACTATTTGAAGGGTTGCAAGGAGCAAACTTGAAGCTAAATCCATCGAAGTGTGCAATTAGAGTTGGCGCTGGAAAATATTTGGGCTTCATAGTCTCAGAAAGAGGAATTGATGTCAACCCGAAAAAAAATGGAGGCATTAATGAATATGAAAAGCCTGTAAAACGTGAATGAGGTACAAAGATTGACAAGATGCCTGGCCGCGCTAAGCCAATTTTTATCGAAGGGTGCGGAGCTGCATTTACCCTTTTTTATGTACTTCAGAGCTGAAATATTTGAGTGGACGGAGGAATGCGAAAAGGCCTTCACAGCTTTGAAAGAACATCTCAAAACCCTTCCCACGTTGATGAAGCCAGAGAAAGGGGAAGTCTTATACCTTTATATCTTAGCGCCTGCCTTGGATATAAGTGTCGTGCTAGTAAAGGAGAAAAATTGACAGCAACACCATATATACTTCGTTAGGAGAGCCTTGCAAGCCCAAAAAACAAGGTATACATCTATCGAACAAATAATTTTGGCATTGGTTCATTCATCTCAAAGATTGAGACTGTATTTCCAAGGTCATAACATAGTCGTGCTCACCAATTATCCAATCAGGTAAATACTCCTAAAGCCTGAGTCTTCGGGGAGGATGATGAAGTGGGTCGTAGAACTGTGGGAACATGATATACATTACCTCCCTAGGGTCGCAATCAAAGGGCATGCCTTGGTGGATTACATTGCCGAAACTTTGGATACCATCGAATATGTCTGCAAGACTGAGGGAAAAGGGGTATGGAAACTGTTTGTGGATGGATCGTCTCATTCTGGGGGAAGTGGGGTTGGAGCACTACTCACTAGCCTTGACGGTAACGACTACCCCTACGCTCTGCATTTTAAATTCCAAGCCACAAACAATGAAGCAGAGTTTGAGGCTTTAATCATTGGTTTTTGACTGGCTAAAGAGATTAAAGTAGAGGATGTGGAAATATGAGTGACTCAAAGATCATGGTCAATCAAGTTAATGGGGAATACGAGGCTCGAGAAGTTAGTATGCAGTACTACTTAGAGGTGGTGAAACCCTTGTTGAAGTTCTTTTGATCATACACTCTTTCTCAAGTACCAAGGGAGAAGAACCACAAGGCAGATGCTTTGAGCAGATTGGCCTCCTCATATTTGGGGGAATTAGCACAAAAACAAGTGAAGTTCAAAACTTTGTATAGCCGAAGCTTCGAGGAAATCATTGTGATGGTAGTTTTTGAAGATGAAAATGGATGACTCTAATTGTTCGATACCTCAAAGATGGATTGCTCCCAGAAGGCCCTATCGAAGCACAAAAAGTTTGACTCAAGGCATCCAGGTTTGTAATAAAGGATAGGACCTTGTATCGAAGGGGGTATCTGTAGCCCTTGCTTCGATGTGTCAGCCCCACAGAAGCACAATGTTTGATGCAAGAAGTCCTTGAGGGAATATGTGGTTGTCACTAGGGAGCACGCTCGTTAGCGAGAAGAATGATTTGCGCTAGGTATTACTGGACAAGCATGTTCGAAGATGCCAACCGATATTTCCAGGCCTGCAGCTAATGCTAAAAACATGCGCCTATAACCCATGTCTCCCAGACAGAAATGATCAACATATACAACTCTTGGCCATTTGATAAATGAGGAATAGATCTGGTGGTGCCTTTCCCAGAAGCACCCAGAAGGTTTAAGTATCTGATAGTGGCAGTCAATTACTTTACCAAATGGGTCGAAGCTGAGCCATTGGAAAATATTAAGGGGAAATCCATAATCTCTTTTTGTTAGAAGAACATTGCTTGTCGCTTCAGTATACCAAAAGCATTTATTACAGACAACGAAACCTAGTTCGCAAATGACCCCTTCAAGACCTGGTGTGAGGAGTTCAAAATACAGATGAAGGTAACATTGGTTTATCACCCCCAGGAAAACAGGAAGGTCGAAGTTACCAACCGAACCTTTAACAATAGAATTCGGTAGAGACTGGAGGGAGTAAAGGCAAACTGGGTCAATAAATTTCCTAGTGTGTTGTGGACTTATCGAACGGTGGAATCTTCTACCATGGGAGACATGCGTATGGGTTGGTATATAGCTCAAAGGCTGTAAATATTAGCATGCCAAGTCTAGGAATGACAATAATCGGCGATGCTAGCAATGAGGATAACTGTTGCCTAGACCTAGATCTGTTGGAAGAAAGGTGTGCCTTGGCATCCATCCGAAAGCCAAAGTTAAGGAGAAAGTTAAATGATATCATGATCGATTGGTGAAAGGAGCACAATTTGTCGTAGGAGACCTCATCATGAAGAGAAATGAGAAGAGCTGACAAGAGCCAGAGGGGAAGCTTAGCCCCAACTGGGAAGGACCATATCGAGTGCTCGAAGCTCATCCAGATGGGAAGTTATACCTTGGGTTCGATGAACGGTTTTAAGCAATCAAAAGTTTGCTTTTAAGCGTTAAAAATAATCTCGCTTTTCACCGATCAAAAGTTCACTTTTAAGTGTTAAAAAATATATCCGCTTTTAAGCGATCAAAAGTTCACTTTTAAGCGTTAAAATATAATCTTGTTTTTAAGTGATCGAAAGTTTGCTTTTAAGCATTAATAGATATTCTCTTTTTTAGGCGATTGAAAGTTTTCTTTTAAGCGTTAAAAAGTATTCTCGCTTTTAAGCGATCGAAAGTTTGCTTTTAAGCGTTAAAAATAATCTCGCTTTTAAGTGATCGTAAGTTCGCTTTTAAGCACTAAAAAATATTCTCACTTTTAAGCAATCGAAAGTTCGCCTTTAAGTGTTAAAAATAATCTCGCTTTTAAGCGATCAAAAGTTCGCTTTTATGCGCTAAAAACAATTCTTGCTTTTAAGCAATCGAAAGTTTTCTTTTAAGCATTAAAACTATTCTCGCGTTTAGGCAAACAGGTAGCTCATTAAAAAACAATAAATTATCAGGGAATATACCAGAGACGATTAAAGGTATATAAACCTTCACAAACAATTACCTTATTAATTTATTACAACCCGCTATTTATTAGGACTCATTCACTTGGTTAATGGTCAACTCAATGTTATACAAACTTTTCATTAATAAATAATATACACCTACGATCAGTTAGACCATTGAATGTTTTCTAGCTTTACCTCAGTGGCCATTGTAAATAAGTGGTTAACTTCGCTCTCTGAAGCTGATCTGCACCATTTCACATGCTTTAACCAATGCATTTGACATAGTTTTTAGTTACTTTTTGTTGGCGGTTTAGCAATATTAGTTGAGTTTACATAACAAAGGGTTTAGACAACTATGTTTGGTTTTCTATTCTAAATCCATCGTTTTATATACTTAATTAGTGATTCTTGACAAATCGTGTTCACGGGCTTCTTGGTTTTCTTTTTTAGCACCATTAGTAGGTTGACTGTGAAAGTTATTGTTACATTACATTCTTACAAAGGTCATTTGCCTTTAATGGTAGAAGATTTTAAGACCATTTGCATTTGAATGGTAGTATATGAAGGACATGAACATCAATGTGTGGTAGAAGGAGACTGAAGCCAAAGATAGGCAGCTTCAGAGTTCAAGACAACCAAAGGAGAAAATGGTGAATTATGGTCCGAGGAGTGTTGCCTTAGTCCGGGAATGATCCAGGAAGAATTATCCTTCAAGGTTGGTTTCATTGGATTTATCTTATCGTGTACCACAAAATTGACTACAAGAACTCCCAATTTGGACTAAGGGTTCACCCGTAGCAAGCAAACAAAATTTAGTCGACGAAGCACCGGCGGCCGGTCACGAACCACCCATGGTCAAGCACCAGTAGCCTGTGACAAAGCACACGACCCACACTATAAAAGAGTTCCAGGGGTTCCGTGAAGACTTGAACGAGACCTTCACGAAGCAAAGGCCTCAGGTCGTGACAAAGACCTCGGATCGTGGAGCAAAGGGATGAAGAATTGAAGAATTTGGCTAAGTATGGAGCTGGTCCGTGAAAATATTCATGGACTGTGGGAAGATTTCTAAGCAAAACCACATGCTGTTCGCGGTCCGTGAAAACCTCCATGGACCGTGATAAAACTCTGACCAAAAACCGTGTACTGTTCGCAGTCTGTGACAATCTTCACGGACCATGGCACGAGACCTGCTTCACAGACCGCGCCAGATCCCATGGAACGCGGCTATGAACATTCACAGACTGTGCCAGATCTGGCACCCTGGGCTTTCATGCTTCACGGACCGTGACATCCGTACCGGCCTGTGAAGCCTTGGCGCCTGACCTAGGGTTTTGCTATTTTTGGCCTATCTTGGGCCTATCTTTAGGCCCAATCTCCTACTACTATATATAGGAGCTTTAGTCTTCTACTAAACCCTAAGTATAATAGAAGTAGGCATAATGTAGATTAGTTTCTCTCTCTAGTTTAGATAGAAGGAAGAGGAGAGTTCTTCTTCTCCTTCCTTCTTCTTTTTATTATGTTTTTCTTTTCATCTTATTTTCTAGATCCATGGCATCTAACCTAATATTTTCCATGGAAATAACCTTTGTAGAGTAGATTTTGAGCTTGGGAATCATTTTGGCACTTGGTATGTTCTATTTGCTATATGAGATTCATTAGATTCATCATATTTTTTTGTTTATGATATTATTGTAATTGTTCTTGAATATTATAAATGCATGAATAGTACACCACATATAAGCACACACTTTGGGATACATTCATGTATGGTGCAAATATTGATGCCCCATTAGGAAGAGAAACCTAGATGTTAGAATGGGTAGGGGAGAATGTGTCAGCGTGGGTGTGTGCACGGGGGATTTGAGAATGCTCTGACCTATTTGTCATTGCACCAGCCTTAGCTGACTTTGTAACTTTTGTCTGAGAGGTTGTGGGTAGAGATAGCTTATAGTAGCAAACTAGGTGTTATGTTGAAACCCTAGTATCACAGATAAGGTGCCTATGATCCTTGGGCTTAGCGTATATAGGGCCCAAGAGGAGTAGTTGCATTCGTGGTGGAAGCCTAATACGTAATAGCACAGGGAAGAAACAGACCTACAATGATGGTCAAACTTCAGTGTACTCCCCTAATTACGATGGTGATGGCGATAGACGGTTACGAGCACACCCACCGTAACAAGGGTGATGTGGTGTATGCCATCGGCCACAAAACACATGTTGTGATTGATAGGTCTTTTGTAAGTCTTTATGTGAATGAATCAAGGATTAAGCATTAGAACTAGCATGTTGCTAAATGATTCCCAAGGGCCTAGTATAAATAGTTTACTCGTTTATTAATTGAATGTATTATAGTTGCTAGTTGAAAATACCACCACCACCACCACCCCCCAATTGCATGTTTACATTACCAGTTGTTCCTTTTACTTTTGCAGATTGACAACCCGCACGAGGTTGTGTTTTAACTAGTACTTGAGCCCTAGCATACTTGTGGACAAACCCAAGGCTTTCCTCTTACTACCCCTTGGTAACTTAGTAGTGAGAACGGGTGCAAAATTATAAATCTCTATCTTTGACCCATAAGTACCCCTGCTCAGGTTAATTAGCTACAATTAATGACCCCGGGTGGAAGTGGGTCAGAAGCCTTGGGGATAGGGTTAACGTGTTGCCTTTGACAAAGTACCAAATTTCCTGAGGGCGATGACTCTATATCCACATCACCCTTGAGAACTGGCGATGCCTCCCATCAACTTCGAGAATACTTATAGGAGTTTCTTCTACAGACTCGACCGAGAGAACTCAACTAGAAGAGCCAACAGTGAACTATTATTCTGAGGTTGAGAGCTACTCTGATTATGAGTCCTCTACTTAGCCTGAGTGTTCTTCCTCGGCTGATTTCTCTTTTCAGGAGCCTTCTTGGAGCGTTTACCCTTCGGAGGGACCCCAAGCGAGGAATCCCTATTCGAAGGACCTACTTTCTTGGAATGTGCATTATTCTCTGATTGAAGTCGCTCTTTCCATTCACAAATAGCATCAAATGCTGCATAATAATCTGGGTCTCTATCCATACCCTTTCGAAACATAGTTATCTTGGTATCGTATAGGAACTTGAAAATATCAAAATAGGTCCCATATCGAGGACCCCAAAAGACAATCCATGCACTCAAAGACTATCGAAGTAGAGCTGGATAGTAGCAGCATGGGTTGATACTTAACTCAAAAGTTGAGAATTCTAACTTACAATCTCACTACAAAATCGTTGGTTATCCTCAATAACCCCTTGCAACCCGGAGACTTCTTTGGTAAGATTATTATCTCGTTTGACCATCTTGCGGAGTTGGTCTCTAAGCCCCTTAATCTAATCTTGATAATGCATGTTACCCTCCCCCCACTGACTCAAAGTACGATATAACCTGGCATCAGTAAGACACATATGCAAACTAGGATATTTGTTCATCATCTCTCGCAAAGTATCCTGATGATTGAGTTTGTTATCACTATACGCTTTGTCTACTATGGAAAGAGCCATAGCCGCTCGACCAGGTGTAGAGTCATTTCTCTCTTTGCTAAGAAGCTTTACCATCAAAGAATGTCTGTCATCTTTCTGGGATGGAAACTTTTTATTGGCTTTGGATAAATCCTCACTCAATTGGGTTACTTTAACAAGAGCCTTTGAGAACTCTACCTTCATTATAGAAAGCTCTAGAACAAATTTATCCAGCTCATCTCGCATAATGGCATTCTATAAAGCACAAAGAATTATAGTCAAACACTTAGATTAACATGTTTGATTAAAAATTTCAGATCAATTTTAAGAATTATCCAAAACATTTGACTAAACTTCGATCATTTAAGTCTTACAAAACATAGGCTAAGTAAAAAAGTGAATTAGAGCTTATACATCTCTAGCCTCACGCCTTATACTATGATCTGTCTCGTCAGTTCCAGTCTTGCCAAAGTTAGCCTTGGCATCCTCCTTGTTGCCCTTCACTGATTGATTATTGGACTTAGGCTTAGGCTCAGGAACGGTGAGGTCGCGAAGGTCAGCAGCTGTTAGAAACTTCTTCCCCTTCTTGATAACATCAAGAAGTCGAAGTTTTAAACTGCCTGGGCTGGACAACTTACCCAAACCAATATTTATATTCTCCTTAGCTTCTAAATCATTACGAACCTCAAGGGCCTTAGCCTGCTCGGGGGTAAGACAATCGGCCACCCAGCCGTAAACATTGGTTCGACCCTATGCCTTCTCAATCCCCAAAAGGTAAAGAAAGGTGTCCTTCAAGTCCCGTGACCCCATCAACTTGTCAACGAATATCATTAGCAAGGCATGTTGGGCTTCAGGAAAACACTTCTTTGCCAGACGTTTCTCTTTCTCCTTCAACTTCTTCAAATCTTCATCCAGATCATCTATCTCCTTCTGTCGCTTGGCACGTTTATCCTCTCAAATAACCTCAATGACTACTTCTAGTGGCCCTTGCAGGAGGGGAATGACTTGGCTGACAAAGATGCTAGTTGATTCCAAGGTCGATTGAACAGCCGCCACTACCTGAACCAGAACGAGAAAACGAAGACATAAGAAATAGTCTTAACAAAGAGTTTAATAAAGAGAGAAGCATGAAAAAGGTAATGTACCGAGGGTTCGTCTCTCAAATAACCAAGATGGTCCAAGGATATGTCGTCATTTTCAACCTCATAGTAGAGGTTGTCAGCACCAGTCTCATGGGAAGGTCCAGCCTCCTCAAACCTTGGCTTCTTTTTGGGTTTCTCCTGAACTAGAGACCTCTCCTAGGATCTTATGTGAGCTTGGACTGGGGTAGGCTATCTCACCTGGAGGTTCTCCTCCCATTCAAGAGCGTCGATGAAGTCTTGTGCGCTACTCACTACACTATAAAAATAAGTGAAAACTACAACAAAGGAGATAAACAAACTTCAAAAATTAGTATCCTATAAACCTTCAGAAGTGTCTGAAGAGGATATTTCCTCAACAATTATCCTTCGTGATGGATCTATAGATCAAAGAGGTCTTGGACACAACAGTCTATCATCACCCCTCTTTCTCTTATTTACGCTGGCATGACCCTTTAAAACAACTTTCTCGAATGCTCGATGATCGACCAAGGCATAAATACTCTTGTAGACCCATTCTGGCCAAACAAAAGGTTTTGCGCCCTTGGTGGTCGCAGGGTGGTAGATGTTAGTGTCTAAGGGTTCTGGTCCTCGAAGATGCTCTACGTCCTCGCGAAGTCTCTTGGGAACCACATACTTTCCCCTTCTTGTTTCAGCAAGAACATCGGGATTCCATCGAGGGATTCGATAGACTCTCGTACAATCAAAAGATAAGACTTTATTCTACCACCCTAAGTTATTGGAAGGGGGAATGATAAACCTTCGACCAGAAACTATGTTACTTAAGGCGAAGGTCCTTTTTACATCTCGATTACTAATTAACAGATACATGGATCGAAATAGCTCATAACTAGGATCTACATTCACTCCCTTGCATCGAACTAGGAAGGTCATTATTATTACTAACACGTTAGAGTGAAGTTGGGCCAAACTCACATCAAATTCCTCCATTAGGCTCGATAGCAACAAGGGAAAGGAAAACAAATGCCAGATCTAATGTGTCAACTATAGGTCGCTACCCTCCCTGTGGGTAAGGAAGCATGCTCATCTTCTTCAAGAGCTTTCAACTCGGCGTTAAGGGAGATGCGCTGATACGGAGGGATCTCTTCGATAAGTTTTTTCACCTCTTCAGGAAAAGCGTATTTTGCCAAACTATAACCCTTCGATGAAGGTTCAACTCCTGACCGCCTCTCAACTACGAAATTCCTCTTCAAAGGTTCATATAGAGTTTCGTTCGAGGTCCTCTCAACCCTGGAAGTACCTACATGTTCAGAACTACCCTTCGAAGGTTTATCTACACTTTCACCAAGGAGCTCACCAGACTTGTAGGACCCAAACCTAGCGGAATCAAGCCCCTCATTAGGACTGGGAACGTCACTAGAGCCGCGACTAAGGTTTACCGACTCCGTGTTCTCATAATCAATCGAAATTTTGACCGATCGAAGGGGGGTTTCGTTGGAAATAGAGGAATTAACACTACTCGAGGACCTAATCGGTGAAAAATTCACCCCTCACTCTTTCTTTCGAGATCTACAGGGAAAGAAGATGAAGAAAACACAGGGATAGCGCTAGGGTCCATAGAGACTTGTTAAAAGATGAGATGAAAGATTGAAACTTGAGGGCTGGAGAAGGATACAGATTGGAGATTCTCGAGGAAAACCTGCAAAGAGAAGAATAAAAAATTAAAAGGGAAAGAATTTTTTTTTGATTTGATGTATATATATAGGCGGAGAAGCGAGAGGGACGCGGGATAATCATTACCTAAAAAGGCGAGCGGTCTGAAAAGGCGCGAAAAGACAAAAAAGCCTATTAAATAGCCGTCCGCATGCGCTTTTTTCTATTCATATTCCCTTCACGCGGCTTTATTGGGAACCCTAAAGATCATAATGTCTGAGAAAAATCCAAGTGCTCCCCCACAACCCAAAAGATGAAGCACCCTCGAAGACACCTCACCTCGCGGTTAACCACGTCATATAATGCTGACAGGTACAACCTTTGATGACCTTGAGTAATACTGTTATCCTTCGATAACCAGAAATACTATGACCACTCTTCGATGACCAGGAATAACCCTCGATGACTACAGCAGACCTTCGATAAGAGGAGTCTTCGAGGACCAGAAGATCACTTAGTTTTTCTGGGGGCTTTTGATGACATGGTAGAATTAAGACCTATTTGGGCTAATGCTCCCATCACCTAAACAGAGGCCCAAAACCCAAGAGACTCATAAGTGGGCTTGTTATTGGGCCGCTCACTAAAAGACAAAAGAAGTTAGGCCATAGACTAAAAATATTAGGGTTAAAGAATATGTAAATAGGAATGCGTGTCTTCTATTTTTGGTAACACTATATTGCCCACTTTTACTCTCTACAATTTGCTGACGAGATCGTTGGAGAATCTCCCTCCCCCCAGATTCCTCGAGATCTGTTTTCCTTTTGTAGATCACAGGCAGCGTTGAACCAGGTCAGGATTGGGCTTGGGGCGACAGTCACCATACACATCAGACTCCTGTTAGAAGACCTACTCTTATAAAATAACCTAATTTAATGGTTAATCAATCTAAAATAAAATTTTGTGATTATTTTAATTTCATTAATTATTAAATATATTATAATCCTTATGTCTCATTTCAAACTGCAATTTAACTATTCAGTTAGTCAAAATTCCCTAACTTTGACCCTAAAATTCAATTAGTACGTAAGTATAATTTCTATTGTGTGGTACATTATAGATTTGTTATAATACATATTTTCAAAATATCAACTTCTCACACATATTTGTTATCATTAATGAAAGATATTAAAGATCAAAAAAATTTCACGTCAACTGATGAAAGTCAAAGTGTGCAGATTAAAATGGGAAAAATGTAGTACCTAAATTGGCTACTTTTACTTTATCATGATTACAATTGCTTTTAGATGAAATAACTTTATAATTTTATTTCAATTTTCATTTAAATATGCAACGTAAATATTACATTTCAATTAAATAAATCTTTTTTAATCAAAAACACCGCGCAACACGTGGTGGGAATTCCGCTAGTATAAGGTAAAAAATAAGTGTCATGTCTATAATCTTATGGACATGCCACTTGTCAGTAGACCTACTCATTCATATATATATATATAGGAGTAATATATTTTGAAGTGATTAAAAAGGAAATTTTAGCTTTAAATGAAAAAGTAATGGCAAAGTATTGGGAAAAATCGTCTTTCCATAGGCATATGGAAAGACTGAGTTGAATTAAAATTATATAAAGGTTAGATGTTTTAGTTGCAATATTAAACATTTATTATGCAATGTGCAGTAGATATAAGTTAATGACCCGATTAATGTAATCCAAAAATTTTACCTTGATTTCTTCTAATTTGCAATTTATACCTCGATCTTTCCATAACTTATAGAAATATCGTCTTTCAAGAGACAGACTCAAAAGTAATTATAGTGTAATAAATTCCAGATTATGCAAAATAAGGAAGGAAAAGCATCGGGAAAGACCATTTTTCATAGACATATAGAAAGACGGGGTTAAATTCGAATTATGAAAATATAAAAGGTTTTAATTACAATATTAAAATTTATTATGCAACGTGTAGTAATTATAAGTTTATAATTCGATTAATGCAACTCAAAAACTTAATTTATTATAATTTGTAATTTAAACTTTGATGTTTCCACAACTTATGAAAAGAACGTTTTTCAAGAGAATGACTCAATAGGATGGAGTAGAGTAGAAAAAATAAGAAAAAAAAGGAATATTAATTTTCACTTCCTATTCTTCCGACTGCACCTGACGTTTCCCTCTTTACGTCGCCGTTGAGAAACTCCAAACCCTATCTGACAATTCCGTCATCGGTGTAACGACTTTTCCTCGGTTTCTTCTCACAGTTCTGGAATGGGGAAGAACGAGTTCCTGACGCCAAAGGCAATCGCGAACCGAATCAAAGCGAAAGGGCTGCAAAAGCTGCGGTGGTACTGCCAGATGTGTCAGAAGCAGTGCCGCGACGAGAACGGGTTCAAGTGCCATTGCATGAGCGAGTCCCACCAGCGGCAGATGCAAATCTTCGGCGAGAACGCCAACCGCATCGTTGACGGTTACTCCGAGGAGTTCGAAGCGTTGTTCATGGAGCACATGAAGCGGAGCCACCGCTTCAGCCGCGTCGCCGCCACCGTAGTCTACAACGAGTACATCTCCGACCGCCATCATGTTCATATGAATTCCACCCAGTGGGCCACCCTGACGGAGTTTGTTAAGTATTTGGGGAAAACTGGCAAGTGTAAAGTTGATGAGACGCCCAAAGGCTGGTTTATTACTTACATTGATCGTGATTCGGAGACCTTGTTTAAGGAGAAGCTGAAGAATAAGAGGGCTCGGTTGGATTTAGCTGATGAGGAGAGGCAGGAGAGAGAAATTAAACGACAGATTGAGCGTGCTGAGCAGTTTATGCCTGTTGGGAATGGGGAGGAGGGGGTTCAGGAGAAGAAGTTGTTTGAAAAGGCTGAAAATGAGAGAATTAAGCTGAGTTTGGGTGCTAAAGTTAGCAGTTTGAAGGATAGGCCGGAGAGCTCAAGAGCTGGTGTCTTCGCGGATGAGGAGGGGAATGGGAAAAGGGACAAGGGCAAGAGTGGTGGTGGTGGGAAGTCAGCATTGGATGAGCTGATGAGGGAAGAGGAGAAGGCGAAAGAACGGAGTAATAGGAAGGATTATTGGCTGTGGGAGGGGATTGTTGTTAAGGTGATGAGTAAGGCTCTTGCTGAGAAGGGGTTCTATAAGCAGAAAGGGGTAGTTAGGAAGGTGATTGATAAGTATGTAGGGGAGATCGAAATGCTTGAAAGCAAACATGTGTTGAGAGTTGATCAAGAGGAGCTTGAGACTGTGATTCCTCAGATTGGAGGGCTTGTGAAAATAGTGAATGGAGCTTATCGCGGATCGAATGCTAGACTGCTTGCTATTGATACTGAGAAGTTCTGTGCAAAGGTGCAGATTGGGAAAGGAATATATGATGGTCGGATTCTAAAAGCAGTTGAATACGAAGATATCTGTAAACTGGCATAGTCAGTTTGTATGTCTTGATATGCAGTTGTGATCAATTCATAGATGTTGGAACCTGTCTTCTTTTCTGCGTTTGATTGCAATGTAACATGGTGGTTGATTATCTTATCTATTTGTACCCATAAATGATATATATATTACCTGATGATCAGTTGGATGTTGAAGTTTCAGTTGCCTCAAACTTGCAATCTTTTATTTTCTGCAGCATATGCGTTTTTTTTAAATAGGTTGTTTCTAGAGTCTTAGTGATTGTCAGTAGGAAATATAGAGAGTATTGCTCAATCTGAATATGGTTTGTAGAATGTTACTGACTCAAATACTACATCTCTTGCTATTTTTGGATTGGGTATATAGTTTCTGATGTCTTGTTCTTAAATCTAGTACTATCTTGGTCCACGTAGTAGTGACACAAGAACCCAATTTTCTATGTTGCAACCACCCCTTTCTAATTATGTTATCATTTGTTTTGAAGATGTTTTGGTTGATTTCATAGGTGTGAGATGCAATCTTTTGACAAGAGCAGGCTTCTCCCTTCCCAGTGTTGATGTGGAAGAGTACACTGTCAGATGTAATAGCTGTAAGCACCTTTATCTTTATTGATTGTCTTGTGAGATGGATCTATAGATGGCTTTCATTTTGGATGAATACTTTCTTTAAAATACATTCAACCGTCAAGTTGACAAACATATATTTGTACACTTCTATGTTTTATGGTTGGGGCAACAAAATTTACCAGAAGGAAAAATATCAAGTAAAAGTGGTTGTTTACCTGAAGCAACCACCATGAAGCCTGTAGTCAACAAATCGTATTTCACCCTGTTAATTTACACTTCTGTTTGAGAAACTGTAATTCAGCCTCTCCTGCGAAATCGGCCTGTCTTCTAGTTGTAGCTTCTTGCTTTTGCAAGTATAAGTTCTTACGATATGTGCTAACCTTCTCTTGTGCCTGAATCATATAAACCTTGACAGCTTGGGCCAGTGCCAGTATGCCATAAAGTTTTCTTTTAAAAAGGGCTATGAGGGAGGGTTAACCGCTGAATTAAGTCAAGTTCTTGTATCCAATAAATTGTTGCCTATTTTCTTTTACCGTTTCTCTTCTTCAATTTCCAGTCATGTTTTAGACACACACCACGTATTGTCAAACTTCAATGACTTCCCTTTAGTTCTCCTCTTCTCCATTCGGGAGATTAGGGGACAGTAATCAGAAAAGTCTTGAGATGTTATTCAGCATTCATGAGTTTAGCAGCTTGTTTGAATTGAAATTTTTTGTTTTTCCTCAATTGCTTATAAGTTCAAATAAAGTTACGCTCTTGGGTCTGTGATTCAAGGAGAGTGTTCTGAGAGATGAGTTCTCTATAGTCATGAAATTGATTCTCCTGAATATTAGCAGTATATACTTTGGCAACACTTTAGTCGATGCTGTGGTGTTCCTTTTGCAGTCGTTACCTCTGTTGCTGGAGCCTTGCAAAACTACACTGAATAAGTTTCAATTCAAACTAAGCTGCCTGATTCATAACTCTGCATTCCTGCTTAATAAAGTGTGCTAAGGTAGGCAAGACTTCCTAGATTTTCATTTCAACGGGAACCCCAGCATGCTGCAACCTTTTGTTTTTGATTGCTGGTTGACCAGCCATAAATGGCTTACTCAAGTTGGCAATCCTGCTGCAGGAAGCAGGACTCTAGGTTTATCCATGGCTAAGTCCAGATCCACATCCCTGGAGCTATCAACAAGGGTTTGCCATCAAAGTGAATACCTCATTGAAGTACAACTGTACAACCTTTTAGGTCCGTCAAATGGGTTAATTGGATAAACTCATTATCCAAACCCAATGGATTTATCCAAAGGGTCATTATCCAATTAACCCATTTATTAAATTGGTCATAATGGGTTGGGTCATTAAATGGACAACTCATTGGATAACCCATGAGATATTCATATGACCCAATGAGTTAAAATATATTATCCAATAAATCATTATCCAATAAGTCATTATATAATTAGACCAATAAGTTATCATTAAACATTTTCTATCGATTTGGGTTACAAGTTATCATTATCCAATGGAATCAGGTATTAAATGCTCATTATTTTTTAGGATTTGGGATGAGAATAATTATGTTAATGAGAAATTTTGATCTCAATGGGTACCATATTATGTTAACTCAATGGGAATATATAAATATCCAAAATTACCCAATTAAATGCATGTGTAATATTTAACATAAATATTCACTATAATTCACAAATTATACAAATTATAATTCACAAATTATTCGAATTCAATCTCGTACAATATTCGAGTTCGTACAGTATTCGAGCTCGTACAGTATTCGAATTCAATCTCGTACAATATTTGAGTTCGTACAAAATTCACACTCAATCTCGTACGGTATTTGAGTTCGTACAATATTCGAGTTCAATCTCGTATAGTATTCGAGCTCAATCTCGTACAATATTCGAGTTCAATCCCGTACACTATTCGAGTTCGTACAATATTCGAGTTCAATCTCGTACCGTATTCGAGTTCGTACAATATTCAAGCTCAATCTCGTACCGTATTCGAGTTCGTACAATATTCGAGCTCAATCTCGTACAGTATTCGAGTTCGCACAATATTCGAGCCCAATCTCGTACAGTATTCGAGTTCGTACAATATTCGAGCTCATACAGTATTTGAGTTCGAGCTCAATCCCAACTAATATTGTTCGTTAATTTCGTAGAGTTTACAAAAGCTAACATATTATATATTTTTTATTTTTATTAAATATAATATAATGTACATAATATTGTATTACATAATATAATAAATGATTATATATCAGGGAAAAATTAAATCATTCGTAATCAAAATTGTGAAAATTTAGTTATCTTGTGATATGAAATTATCCACGGGTCACCCATTATCCAACCCAACTCAACCCACCCAAAATTATCCAACGGGTAACCAATTATCCAATCCAACTAAACCCAATAACTACAATGAGTCATTTTCCAATAACTCTTATCCAATAAGTGAAAATAGTATATGGATAACAGTTATCCAATTGGTGACCCGATCCGTTTGACGGGCGTACAACCTTTCTTTTCCTTGGTGCCAAACCAAACCATGAAAGTTCCAAATTATACCTGCCATAGTTTTTCCAAATTCCTCTTTTCCCAGATTTCATCAAAATGGCCCTCAATTAGTTTCCTTTAACTCCAAGTCCAAACCCATGGCAATTATGTAGTAAGTTTGGTGCTGATTAAGGAAGCTTTTCGTCTGGCCCTCTTTAGTTTTGAAAATATGAAAAAGAGTCACATAATCTGAAAAAGAGTCACATAATCTGAAAAAGAGTCACATAATTTCCCATTGAGTCACATAAAATACCTCTTTAATTTCGCAATCCTGAAAAAGAGTCAGGATTGCGAACTAGATTCTGTTCCTCTATTGATTCAGTTCATGACTGTTTTATTTCTTGTACCTGATTGACTACAGTGTTTATCGCTGATCCAAAGCACCTACCATAAGGATTCTTGGCTTTTGTTTAGTTCATTTTATGGTCAACCGAGGGTATTTTATCATTTTCACCCTGATTGCTGAAAGGTCGTTTTGGCTTGATGCTAACTCTCTTTTGTGCGTCATTTTATTCTTCATCCCATTTCTACTTCATCCTCCTCTCTCCTCCTTCTCTTTGTCTTCTTCCTTCATCCCTTTTCCTACTTCTTCCTATGTTCTCTTCCTTCTGTTGATCGTTGAGCAAGGAGTAACCGATGTGTGGTAACACTAGAAGGGTCAATTGTTGGGGGGGGGGGGGGGATTGGAAAGAAATGAGATGAGAAATTAATAAATAGATAATTAATGAGATTGAGTATTAAATACTCATTAGCTTTTGGGATTGGGTGGGATGCGAAATGATTATGCTAATGGGAAATTTTGATCTCAATGGGTCCTATATTATGTTAACTCAATGGGAATTCAACAATTCCCAATAAATACCCAAAATTACCCAATTAAATGTATATGTAATATTTAACATAAAAATTTACTATAATTCACAAATTATACATCTTTAACACATGTATAAATCAGTAACATAATAGTTCTGTGTTATTAAACAGACCGTCACTCATTCACATTCTTAAATTATATTCTAATCTGCCTTAATAGTTCTGTGTTATTAAACAAACCGTCACTCATTCACATGCTTAAATAATATTATAATATGCCGCCGGACAAGGTACAATTCGTGTCTTTTCATTTTGTTTCTACAACACTTAGAACCATAAATGAGTCGAGCTGAACTCGAACAACCACTAATTCGAATTCAACTTGTTCAAAATATCTCAAGTTCCAACTTGACTCAAACTTGTGCGAGCCTATAGTACTGGCTCAAGCTCGAGTTCGAATGAAATTAGTTTGACTCGAATTCGATTTTGAGTGAAATTAATTTGATTCGAGCTCCATTTTAATTTTGCTCCAGAGCCCTGATTAAATATAAATTTTCTTTTAATATACATTTTAATATTTTTTTAGTAAATATGAATTAAATTTATATATTATGTTGGCTCGATAAGTCGGACAAGTTTAACGACCTGTGTTAATTGAATTCGAGCTCGAGCTCGAACTCGAATACTATATGAGTTGGTTCAAGCACACTCGAACTTGGTCAAACTTAAATTTGAGTCACTTTGATAGAGATGCTCGTAAACCGTTTGGTTTGTTTACATCCCTAGTGTGACGAAACTCGAGCTCGTGAACAGTTCTGGTGTAAACGAAGCAAACTGTTTGCAAACAGCTCGGTCAAATCTTGACTTGAATTCCAATTTGATGGAGCTTGTACAATATTCGAACTCGAGCTCGTACAGTAGTCGGGTTCGGGCTCGTACAGTAATCGGGCTCGGGCTCGGGCTCGTACAGTAGTCGGGCTCGGGCTCGTACAGTATTCAAGATCAACCTCGAACCCAACTTATATTATTCTTTAATCTTGTCGAGTTTACAGAGTCAGCATATTATATATTTTTTAATCAAATATAATAGTATATTTATTCATGACTCGAGTTTGAGCTCAAACTAAATTAATTTTACTCTACATCGAGATGAATCATGATTTTACAGGTTCAATCGAATCAAACCAAGTTCGAAATATTTTAATTGAGTTGAACCCAAACAAACTCGTTTACGGCCGTAGTTAGGAATCTGATGAAGTTTGGAAAATGTAACCATAAAATAGTCAAAAAAGAATAAAATAATATTCAAGCTTGAGTGGAGTTTAATTAAATAATATCTTTATCAAAAGATGGGAATTGATTGGGTATTAATTGGGGAGAAAGTCTCAGGAAATGCGACATTTCCATAAGCTTATGGACGGTCCACATGGGCTTTTACCTTAAATGTTGTAATTTTTTTTATAAAATTTAAATATTGTATTTTATAAGTTAAAACAAGTAATACTATGTATTTGAATATGAAAATATTAAAAGATATATGATATAGAAAAATATTTTCAAAAATTCTAAATTTTGTACTCCCTCTATCCCAGCCAAATCTGCACAAAATCTTTCTTTAGTCAAAGATGTTTAACTTTGACCTTGTATTTGTATACATATATGAACAATAATTTTATCGTGTGAGATATAGTTAGATTCGTTGTAACATGTAGTTTCTAAATATCTATATTTTACGTGTTGTTATTGTTCGTAGCTACACATATATGTAGTCAAACATGTTTAATGGAGACCGTGAAAAAGATTCTGTGCAAGTTTAGTTGGGACGGGGAGAGTATGTAATTTAACAAATGCATGCAAGTTTAGCTGGGACATGGAGAGTATTTAATTTAACAAATGCAGTACATAAGGTAAAAAAAATAAGTGGCATGTTCATAAGCTTATGGACAGATCGTCTGTCAGGAGACCCACTCTTAATTGGGTACCCATAATTACCCAACTATAAATGGGTATATGGGAAGATTGGGATCCCAATCTCATTTCTCCTTCTAACCTAATACTATAAATCTCATTTGATCATAATCCCAAAACTAGAAATTAAGGGAATTTCCCATCCCATTAGCTTCTATTTAGGCTCTGTTTGGCAGAGCATTTAAGCTTTTGTGCTTATAAGCAAAGTACTTTTTAGTGTTTGATAGAGTGCTAAAAATTTGCTCAGTTTAAAAGCAGAAGCTATTTTTGGGGGAAAAGTAGAAGCTAGTCTCCCCTGATTTCAAAATAAGTCAGTTTTGTTTATAAACACAATTCTGCCAAAAATAGCCTAATAGGTCCCAATAGTTATTGAGACTAAATGCCCCCTCTAGATAAGACACTCCTCAAATATCCCTAAATACATATTTTGTTTGAAGTGGCAACACCATCGATTCCTAAACCAAAACAGTCAAACTCCAATGCTCTGCATTTCTCCGATCCGGAGAAGAGATCCTCCTAAAGGTACAATGTCTGTAATAAGTTTGAAAACTGTGGATTTTGCTCAGATTTTGTGCCAGCCACCTAATTTAAACCCAAGTCTTGTTGAAGAAAATAATGGTAATGATCTATCTTTTTATTTATGACCTCAGGGTCCATTATATAGTAGTACAAAATACCTATAAAAGGTAGTAAAAGGAAATATAATCTAATTACAATTACAAGTAATATTTATATTCCTTAACACCCTCCCTCAAGTTGGAGCATGGGGATCAGAAATGCCCAACTTGCCAAGTAATGAATGAAACTGGTTACGTCCAAGAGCTTTGGTAAACAAGTCTGCAGGTTGATCTGTAGTGCGGATATGATGAGTAACTATAGTACCAGACTGCACAAGATCCCGAACAAAATGACAATCAACTTCAATATGCTTTGTACGTTTGTGGAACACTGAATTTGATGCAATATGAAGAGCAGATTGACTATCACAAAACAAATGCATAGGAGCAGTATGCGCAACCCCTAAGTATTTCAGTAAAGACCTAAGCCATAACAACTCACAAAAAGTAACAGCTATAGCACGATACTCAGCTTCAGCAGAAGACCGAGAAACTGTAGGTTGCTTCTTGGTCTTCCAAGAAACCGGAGAATCACCAATCATTACAAAATAATCGGAAAGAGAACACCGATTAATAGAACAAGCAGCCCAATCAGAATCACAGTAAGCAGTCAATTGTAACACACTATGGGAAGAGAGAAATAAACCCTGACCAGGATGGCTCTTCAAGTAGTGCAACAGACAAACTGCAGCTTGCCAGTGAGGAATACAAGGGGACTTCATGAATTGAGCAAGTGTGTGAACCGAATAACTAAGCTCAGGACGTGTGATGGTAAGGTATATCAGGCGCCCAACCAGTCGCCTGTACTGCTCAGGATCATGGTAAAGCGGGCCATCAACACGTGCCAGATCGTGTTGCTGCTCCATCGGAAAGTCAGCCGGTTTAGAGGCAGACAAACCTGTATCAGATAAAATGTCCAAGGCATATTTCCTTTGCGAAAGAAACATCCCCTCCGGTCTTCTAGCAATTTCTATGCCCAATAAATACTTAAGTAAACCAAGATCTTTCATATGGAAACAAGAACTCAAGTATTTCTTGAACTCAGAGATAAGCGCAAAAGAGCTTCTAGCAACGACTAAATCATCCACATAAACCAGAACATGCAAAGAAACTGATCCACGGGAAAAGACAAACAAAGAGTAATCTGTCTTACTCTAAACAAAACTAAATGCTCGTAAAGCCTGAGCCAATTCGGTAAACCCATTTCTAGGAGCCTGGCAAAGACCGTAAAGAGATTTTTGAAGGCGACATACCTGACCATGGGGCGCGGCACAGCCTGGTGGGGGTCGCATAAAGACCTCTTCATGCAAATCACCATGCAGGAAAGCATTATAGACATCCATCTGATGTAGTTCCCAACCACGAATGACCGCAATAGATAAGAATAGGCGAACAGAACTCATCTTTGCAACAGGAGCAAATGTCTAAGTATAATCAATCCCTTCAACCTAGCGATTCCCGAGAACCACTAGGCGCGCCTGACGTTCAATAGTACCATCAGACTTGAACTTCGTCCGGTAAACCCATTTGCAACCAATTGCCTTCTTATCCAGAGGCAGAGAGGCTAAAGTCCAAGTCTGATTACGCTCAAGCGCAGTAAGCTCTTCAATCATCGCATCTCGCCAATGAGCATGTTGTGATGCCTCAGAATAAGTGGTGGGATCTGCACTAGACGTTAATGCACCCAAAAATCTAGAATGCATACTGGAAAAATTATCACAATTTACATAATCAGTAAGAGGATAGAGAACACCTAAGGATCGTGACGGCACATGAGTGAACGTAGCAGTAGGAGGGGGTCTTCAGTAGTAAGAGCACATGCGTAATCATCACAATCATAATCTTTCAAATAAGGAAGAGCACGAACACTCTGTCTGATAGGAGGCAAATCAGCAGCGAGAGGAAACGTCGGAATAAGCGATGAAACAAGCAACGAAGCTGACAGAACCAAACAACGAGAAGAATTGGTCGGGACCGGAGACACCGCATTAGGCGGTGGAGGAGAAGGAGTCACCGGGGCTGGCGGTGCTTTAGGCTCATGATCATCGGTCACCAGTGGCATCTCGGGCAGTGCATCGTCAGGCCGGACAGTCAAGGGTTACCGGTGATCTGGGTCGGTCACCGAAATTGGAGAAACGGCCGAATGGATAGGAGCGGCGGCATCCGGCAATAAGGGTACGATGACTGTTGGAGGGACAGGAGCTCCGGGGATCGGCGGCATAGGTTCGGTGGCGTCAGTGGGATAGGTGGTGGATGTGATACCGGTGGAGAGGCGGTGGTGCCACCGGGATCTACGAAAGATAATGATGTCGAAGTGGCTGCATATGGGAACTGGTCTTCAAAAAAATTGACATCCTGACTGTTAAAGATGACGCGGGATTCCAGGTCAAAAAGGCGATAGCCTCTCTTTCCAGCAGGATAACCAAGAAAAAAACATCGCCGACTTCGTGGTGCAAACTTGTCGCGGTATCTGGGAATGTGAGCAGGAAAACACAAGCATCCAACTACCTTTAAAGATGAGTAATTTGGAGCTTGTCCATATAGTATCTCAAAGGGAGTGCAACCATTGAGATGCTTCATCGGTGTCCAGTTAATCAGATAAGCAGCAGTAAGAACACATTCTCCCCAAAACTCAATTGGAAGACTGGCTTGAAACCGTAAGGGCACGTGCCACGTTGAGTAAATGACAATGCTTTCTTTCAACTCTACCATTATGCTGGTGATGTATTAACCATAGATGTCTAAAAAATTATCCCAGATGCAGCAAAATGATATCTCAAAAGTAAAAATTCAGTCTCGTTGTCAGCCCAAACACTCAGTATAGTTCGGCCCCATTGATTCTTGACCAGAGCACAATATTCCAAAAATCTAGAAGCTACTTCTAACTTAGTTAGGGGTGAGCCCGGTTTATTCAGTTCAGTTTTAATTCAATTTTTTTCCTTAAAAGTTCAAAACCAAAACCAATCCAAACCATTCAAATTACCCAAACCGAAATAAAAATTCGAATTTAGTTTAAAACCGAATTCAACCAAATAAACCAAATTAATTCCAATTTTCATCAAATTAAATTCGATTAAATTAATTTTGAACCATACCAAAAAGCCCATAAATATACCAAAATTTTAACTTCAAATAAATAATTTCAGCCCATAAATTAAGACCAAATAATTTCAGCCCAACACTTGCCAATTGCATCTCAAAGCTGATGCTTTGGCTTTGTTGTGGAAAAGAGGAGCAATGAGTGTAGTATTTATAAGGCAAGATTGGCTTAGGTTCCTTCCTTTTGCCGATGTGGGACTAAATATGTAGTGCCATAAATAATGCCATTGCCTTGAGGCTTCGTTCCCTCCTTCAGGAATCAGAGGAAGACTAAATGTGTATTGTGTAGTAATTAATCCTTCAGGCTTCACTCCTTCACGCTTCAATTTTTTTTTGAATTTATTATAGTCTATCTCTTGAAAGACGGTCTTTTTATAAGTTATGGAAATATTATAGTTTAAAATACAAATTAGAAGATATGAAGATAATTTTTTTGGGTTGAAATGAATCGGGTTATAAACTTTTTAACTACTATACGTTGCATAATAAAATTTTAATATTGCAACTATACTTTTTACTTTGTATTATTATAATTAAACACTGTCTTTCCATAAGCCTATGGAATAATAAAAAGACTGTATTTTCCAACATTTTGCCATTTATTATTACATTATTTAATTTGAGGAGTATTTTGTGACTGAAGATTATTTAATACTGTTTGATCTCAAATCCTTTTTATTATTATTACCCTGTTAATATGACTTATGTTTTTACCATTTCCATACATGATGAATGTGTTTGTAATATATTTTATGATTTCTTTCTCTTCTATTTATATAAGTAATTTAAATACATTTAGAGGGTGCAACAAAATTTCCACTATTAAATTAACACAATCTCTTGTTTTAGACTGACAAATCATTATACGAGGTTATTTTATAATTGATACAACTAATAAGTTGATTTAATATTTGTTTTTATTTATTGCAACAAATTTCTCATAACTTTTAAAATGTACAGTAATGTATAAATAATTATAATTTGACCATAATAGTTATTGAAACGAGATTTTTCATGATTAGTCAAACATTTAGATGGTCTAATAGGAGACTTTCTCCTTAATTAACTATGATATTTATATATTACGGTTTTTAAATTTTTGTAAGTTTAAAATTACATGTTTTAGTAGATGTATTCATCAAAATTATTAGGAATTGTATTTTTTTTAAACTAAGAGTTAATGTATTAAAATGTATTATATTTAGTTCAAATATAAAATCTAAATTATCATTAATTTTATCTCTTACATCTTTATGTTTATGTAAAAATGATATTTTATACATTCTAGATCGTGCATTATGCGAAATTATTTTTCTACTATTATCATCCCGCCCCTACTTAAAATCGGTTCTGGTTCTGCCACTGTCTGCGGGTAAATAAAGGTTGTACTAGGCTAGTTGCTTTAGATTATATACGAGTAGATTTAAACGTTGATTTTGACTTTGAACTGACATATTTTCTTCTTCTGTTTTAGTGAATATGGGAAGTGGAGACTGGAGATTACGATTTACAAATCAGATTGAAATAGGCTCATTTTCATGCTACTGGAAGCATAACCATTACACAACGATCCACATCCTCACTTGTTTATGCTTCTCGGTTGGCTAATCACTATTTTCATCTCTTCACCAAGTAATCTCTTATGACTTATGAGTCCATTGTAGTTTGTTAATTTTTTAGAGCAAAGGAAAATGTCCATTGTTTGAGGAATGCTTTAGTCTAGTGAAAGATAACTGTTGAAGAATTAATTAGTCGTGCACCTTATCACTGTGATTAATAAGATCACTGTAGTTTAGATATGGATATTTATTGATTACAGTTAATACTTTCCGTTTACGTTCATTCCAATAAGAATTTATAAGAATATATATATATATATATATACATATATATACTTGTTTTTTCAATTTATAAGAAATTTAAACGAACTAATTTATTAAACTTTTTTTATAATGAATATGGATTGTAAAACACTTGAATATCAATCTATTGTCTATTTGATCCATTTCACATTTTCATGTTAATGTTTGGGGTAATTTTTTAAAATGTCTAGATTAGTCCTCCCACTTATATTTACTTATAAATTTAGTTTTGTATTTTTAAATTTTATTTATTATTATATATACTTAATTTATTTATTTATTTACAATTCGGTATTCGGGTCGGTTTTCGGTTTGAGTTTCAATATCCAAAACCAAACCAAAAACCATATTCAAAATTCGGTTTATTCAATTCGATTATCCAAAAACCGTATATTAAATTCGGTTCGGGTTATTCGGATTCGAATAATTCGGTTTTTGGTTCGGTTTTCGGTTTTCGGTTTTTTTGCCCACCCCTAGACTTAGCCACTAATAAATAAACCCAAATAGCTCAGGAATAATCATAAACTATTGTAAAAAAATAAAATGCACCACTAGAAGATGGTGCTCTATAAGGACCCCAAACATCACAATGTACTAGTTCAAATAATGCAATGGCATTTGTAGAACTCAATGGAAAACTATGTCTAGTCTGTTTTGCTCTATAACATACAGAGCAAGGTATAGTAGTATTATTTGTGCTAAAATCAAGAGTAGGAATAGAAGACAACATTGTAGATAATGGATGACCAAATCGTTGATGCCATAAATCAGATGAAGAAACCAAAGCAACTGTCGGAATAGACTGCAGGATATGAAGATGAACGCAAGTATCCAACAGACGAAGCCAATAAACCCCCCCTGTTGTTCACCCACGCCAATCATAGTCCTCGTACTGATTTTATGCAAAATGCAATAATTTTCAGTAAACAAGGCTAGACATTTTAAAGCAGATAACAATCTAGAGCATGATAATAAATTGCATCGCAAAGTAGGTATGTAGATCACATAAGTAAGGGTGACATCACCAAAACAAATAGACCCATATTGTGTAGCAGATGACACAATTCCATCAGGCAGTATAACATTCACAGTATTGGTAGCAGTAGTAATATCAGTATGAGAACCCTTGTCACCAGTCATGTGATATAAGGCTCTCGAATCAAGAATCCAGGGTAAAGTAGAATTACCTGACCCATGGTTAGATAACGAATAAAACTGATTAAATCAGATCGTGTAGGTAAGCCAGAAGAGGCAGCCACCGCAAACCCTTATAGCGACGTCACTATGCCTGCGAAAAGAGGCATAACACAATTTATTTTGTTTAATAAAAAATAAAAATATATTGCATCTAACTAGATACAAGAACCAAGCATTTGTAGAAACCAAGCAGATGTGTCCAAGCTGATCCAGAAACAGCCAAACAGTGCGTGTCCCTGTACTGGCGCATGGAAACACGCGCTGCTGAAGGGGAGGGCAAGTTTTGACTGAACCGCGCATGAGTTTACGCGCCTTTATTCTCACGTGCGTGAATCTCACGCGCCTCTTCCTTCTTGAGTGAAACGGCAACCGAGTTGTTGGATATGCGCCGGTCTAGATCAAGGTTCTAGGAGCGGCTGGTATGGGTTATCGCGGTCAACGGAGTTGCTAGCGGCGGCAATCGACGGACGGCAGCAATCGACAGACGAACGAAGGATGGCGGTAATTAGCGAGCTCATCGGTCTAGCAGAATCACCGGTGGGAAGCGTATGAACGAGCTCACCGGAGACTGAGGCTTAGCGGGCAAAGTTGAGGCTTAGCAGCGGTGGGAACAAAGCTTGGATTGGTGGGCAGCAGTGCCGGAGACTGAGCGGGAACGAAGACCTCTCCTTTTTTTTGAAAGAAAATCGGATTGGCGGCACATCAAGCACGAAGGATGGCAGTAATATTTACAAAAAATTTAGGTAATCGAGTTTCAGGATTTTAGGCTCTGATACCATGAAGAAAATAAAGGTAATGATCTATCTTTTTATTTATGACCTCAGGATCCATTATATAGTAGTACAAAATACCTATAGAAGATAGGAAAAGGAAATATAATCTAATTACAATTACAAGTAATATTTATATTCCTTAACACTTGTAAATGTTCGATAAAAGTCCTGAACCAAGTAGAAATGGGTTTCAAGGTTTCTAATCTCTTGTTGGTATTGCTTCTGTTGTTTACTAATGTGGATTAGCTACATTAAGAGCTCTTTGATCCGATCCGATTTTGAATTTGCAGGAAATGTTCGGCGGGCAGTCCAGTGAGTAAAGAAGAACTTAGAATGGCCACTCGGACATTTCTCCACAAGCTTGATGCACAGGTGCATCAATGATCTTACTTCCTCAGAACTCGGGCTGATTGTGGAGAGACTCTTCTGAGCAATTAGCTCCTTGAACCGTTTCTCTCATCCAAATAGAACTCTGTTCATAATGGGCAACGATGACTCCTAACACTGCTGATATAACTGTGGTTAGTTAGCTATCTTCTTCTTCTTAGTTGTGACTCCTAACTTTGCTGATATAAATTTGGTTAGTTAGCTATCTTCTTCTTAGTTGCCAGCCTTATCGTCTTGATCATGCTTAGAGACCCATCAAATTTTTTGGATTGGTTGTAATGTGTTTGAAGGTTGGGAAGCATAAGACTTGACCTACTAAACCACAACTATGGCATTATCTCTCTATGTGGGATTAGTTATTTAGATTATATCTACTATTGTGTTTGATTGAGACATGTTGATGGAGATGTCAACACGACTGCCACCATAAATGAAGACGTTCCACATCTTGATCAAACATTTAAATGTTATGTTCGGGATCCTTTAAGTGACATACCGGACCTATGACTAGGTCAAGGACTAACCTTAGGGATGCTTTGATTGATCGCATTTACTCCCTTTGTCCCAACTCAAGCTGCACACTTCACTTAATGTCACTGTTCAATGTCCAACTTTTATCACATATTTGAATAGATATATAAACAATAGGGAAAAATAAAGATACGACCCTATGTTTTGGTCGAAAGTTCCAATATGATCCTGCATGATTAGAAAGTGCGATTATAACCCTAACTTTTGCTTCAGAAGTGCTGATATAACCCTAACTTTTGCTTCAGAAGTGCTGATATAACCTTTTGGCACTCTTTCGGCATTGACTTTGTAATTCCTGACATTGACCAGAAGTAAAAAGAAAAAAAATAACCCTAGTCTTAAAACTAAAAATGTAAAGACAAAAACACCCTTGTTTTTCTGCTCACCATAACTATAGCCATTGTCGCTCCACCACCTCCGTCGCTGCTCCGCCATCGCTCTTCCACCTCCGTCGGACTTGGTGTTTTTGACCTTTTGTTGCCAAAAAACTTCGTTGGAATCTGCTCCGCCGTAAATCCATGGAACCTATGAATCCCATTTCACTATTCATCCTCTAAGCACTACCCCGAACTGAGGAGATCCAAAATTGTGCCTCTTTCGAATCCTTGAATCTGACCAAGATGTTTCCACAACAATAATCCCACAACAAATCTGACCAAAAAATTTCCATTGGATTCCATAGTAATGAATCTGACCCAGCCAGCCCAAAGATAATCCAAATCCTGAATCCGAGAGCAATTTAACATTTTGAATCTTAGATCAATTTCGAGTTGGTGCTCCCGAGAATCTCTAGCTCGGTAGCGAGGGTTCCATCTCTCCGATTTAACTCCAGAAATCCCAAACCCATTGACAGAATATCACCCTGTATTGTTACCGGTCCAGAAGAAGAACCGGCTTAAATAAGAAGAAGCTCGAATGATCGATGTGCTCAACAAGGGTAAGGGCATAACTGTCCTTTCATATTTTTTGAATTGTTTAAAAAACTGGGGTATAATAGTCAATTCAAATAATTCTGACCAAATTGAGGCCTCTAGGGTTATATTAGCACTTTCGAGCAAATAATAGGGTTATAATCGCACTTTCTGATCTTGCAAGTTCATATTGGCACTTTCGACCAAAACATAGGGTCATATGGACACTTAACTCTAAACAATAATATTATCATATGTTATATGGTTGGATTTGTCAGAATAAGTAGTTTCTAAATATCAATTTTTATTTGTCGTCATTATATATAGTTAAACATATTAACGGTCAAACATGTATCTTGATAACCGTGACAAAGATCCCTTGCAATTTGAGGTGGGACAGAGGGAGTATGATGAAGAATTGAAGAAGGAGTCATCATCGAAATCTTGGATTTATTGTTCAAGACTGTCAAAGAACTGAAGACATTATGAAGAACACAATACTTTTTTTTCTCATTGGGTTTTAATGAGATAGTGTAATCACTGCAAAATATTGTAAAATTATTTTATTTTGGGTTTATTGGACAGATAGCTCGGTCATGTGGGCTTTGAAGAGCTGATTTTTGAACCAGCCCATTAGGGTTTCGAAAATATTGAGTTTTCTTATTAGATTAGTTTTGGTAAGATTAGATTAAACAAATTCATTCAAGGTGTGTCTTGGAAGAATTCGGCCATATGTGTCTATTATTAGGCCATATGTGTCTATTTTAGGTATTTTAGTTAGAAATGATTTTAGTTTTTTAAAACTGCTATAAGTTGATTCAGATTCTGTTTGTGATAAGGGTTTTTGGTCGAAATCAAACCCTATAAATAGGGGGGGCTGACCATGAATTTATAAATTTTTATCAATCAAATATACAATATTTTGAGTTCATACTCTTTGCTTAGAAGCTAAATCCATTGTTTCTTAATCTCGAGGGTTAATTAAGTACCAATAACCTTGTGATCTAATCCTATGGACTAGTTGGAGAGCAAGTCTAGATTGAGAGCATCCCGAGGGCTAGGTTCTTGATTTTCGTACGACTTGGTGCAGATCCCTTCATTAAGTCAAAGATTTTAATTCCTCAATCCTCGCAAGGAGATTTATATCAGTTGGTATCAGAGCAAAGCATAAGATCCCCGTGGCCGAAATGATCAGGAGTTTTGAGTTTTCTTGCTTTATTTATTTTTGAATTTTTTTATAAACTTTTTTGTGTCCACAGTTTATTCTAAACCTGAGCAAAATCCACAGTTTTGAAACTAAATATAATTTTACAGAGCCAACATATTATATACGTTGAGTTTACAGAGCCAACATATACTATTATATTTAATTAAAAATATATATAATATATTGGCTCTGTAAACTCGACGAGATAATATGTTGGCTTTGTAAAAATATATAATATGTTGGCTCTGTAAACTCAACATATATAATATGTTGGCTCTGTAAAATTATATTTAGTTTGAAAACTGTGGATTTTGCTCAGATTTAGAATAAGTTTGAAAACTGTGGATTTTGCTCAGATTGAATCTAGAGTCGAAGGGTCCGAGAGTTAGAATACTTTGGTATTACTATTTGCATGCACCTTCATCAATCGAGTCAGGAGGACGTCGAAGGGTCCGAAGTTAGAATACTTTGGTATTACTATTCGCATGCACCTTCATCAATCGAGTCAGGAGGACGTCGAAGGGTCTGAGGGTTAACAAATGTTATCTGTCTTCACTCCCTTCCAGCTTCATAGTTTTTAGATAGCTTAAACAGTTTATGTGCATGTGATATTTTTTTCTACTCTTCTGAAAAATTACTGCATGCTCGTGATCCATTTTGCTTTCTTTATCGTTCTTTGATTCTGTGATCTTGAATTGTTCTTTCATTCTTGATTGCACCTTATTCAAAAAAAAATAGAGTCTAGTGTCATTTTCTAGATATAATGTCATATTCTTGATCCTTACGATCTTGAATATCTCGAAGTTCATTCAATCAAGAGGAAGTTGTTGCAGATTTCTTATTCCAAGTTTTATATAGGCTAAATTTGTTCCAATTTTTTTTCAAAAACAAAAACAAAAAGCAGCAGATTCTGGGTTTTAAAATTGGAATACAAAGTTTTGAAATCGGAAGTTTAAGGTCATTTTGTAATTTTTGAAAGTTTGGTGGTAGATTTGCAATTTCCAAAAATTTTGGGAATTGTGCTCAAATTTTTTTTGCTTGGATAATAAGATTCTGATTGTGAGTGATTAATAGTTAGGAAAAATCGATTTGGTGGCTGAAAACGAAAGAAAGAAAAAAGGAAATCCGATTTGAAAAAGGAAAAGAAAAGTCGAAATCCTAATCGGAAGAGGAAAAAGAAAAAAGAGCCAATTGAGAGGAGATTTGATCTGAAATTTTTAACTTGGAGGGAAAGTGAGTCATTAAAATCCTTTACCACAAGAGATTTGGATTTGAGTTCCTAATCCAATTTGATTTCGGAAAAGTTACTTGAATTTTCGGAACTTATTTGTCGCATATATAAAGCATTCTTGTTTTGATCATAACTTCTTCATTACAACTCTGATTCATGCCAATCAAATTGCATTTTGTTCCTTACCCTTTGTAGAATTTGGAATTCTAGATCGTAGAGACCAATTTTGAGTTTATATAGTTTTAAATTTCGAAATAAGTTCTGCATCACTTATCTCCATATTTTGCTTTGAATTGCGGTGAATTGATCAATTTCCCTTGCATTAGCCTTCGTGAGAGACCTTACTAAACAAAGAGAAGGGGGGGGATTTTTATACTGACCATTTATTTTTCTTAGTAGCTTAGCGGAAATGGAAGACGAAATCCATTTGATCTGCCTTTTGTTAGCAATTCTAACAATTTGCCATTGACGAACACATTTGATGGCAGGCGTGGTGACCATCCATGAGTTGCGGCTCCAGCTAGTTGGGAGCGACATCGAATTAAACCCAATTAAGCTAATGATCCAAATCGGTTTGCTATTGCAATAAATGCACTTATGTGTGAGGTGCAAAGATTGGCGAGAAAAGTTGACAGCAAGACACCGCCTACACCCACATTATCGACCAAGAGGGAAGAATCCCAGAGATATGTCCATCAATTCAATGGTTATGACAGTTCAGATGAATATTTTGATGATGATTTGGAAAGGCGATCACATCGGGGGTCTTCTAGAAGGCGTCACCACAGTAAACATCATTCCCGAAAGAGAGTGAAGAGTAAATTGGGATTTAGTTTGGGTTTAGATTCTGCTCAAGACATCAAGGAATTGAAGTATGGCATCCCTCTATTTAATGGTCAACACAATCCGGTGAAGTATCTTGATTGGGAGCGACATATTGTGAATCTGTTTGATCTCAACAATTATCAGGAGAAAGAAAACATCAAGGTGGTGCAATATTCCTTCACTCATTATGGAGCTAAATGGTGGAAAAATATAAAAAAAAGTCGCGATATCTTGCCAGAATGAAACCTATCTCCACCTGAGAGAGATTGAGATCCGAGCTTTGCCAATATAATGTTCCGCCTACTTACTTGATGGAACAACATTCTTATCTGTTTAACATGAAGCAAGGAAATCGAACAGTTCATGAATATTGGCAAGATCTTGGGTTGACCAAGAGAAGGGTCGGGATGAAAGAAGATGGTGTATTCATCAAAAAATGATTCATTGAGGCTTACGTGAAAACCTCCACACACCAGTCAAGCTTCAACATCACATATAAATGGGTAATTTATTGTTGAAAGCAAGGTTGGTTGAGAGTACCATGCGACAGAGGAGGCCACAGCCTGGATTTTCCCTAGTTATGGCCGAAGTAGGGGTACACCCATGAGAGAAAGGGGATCGGTCTAGACATATTCAAATCTGACTTATAATTCTACTGAAAAGAGGGCGGCACCACTAACTCAGCACTCTTAATAAATTCCAGGTAAGTCCACTACTTCTTCATCAAATTCAGTTTCTGTTAACTCTTCTACTTGTTTTCATTGTAAAGAAAGGGGACATGTCCGTAGTAACTGTCCTCATGCACAAGTGTTAACAACAATTAAGGAAGTAGATAAGGAAGATGAATATGCTGAGATACTACTATTGTATGAAAGTGGTGAAGAACAGGTAGATGAAGAGATCATCATAAATGATCACGGTGAACAAGGTTCGGAAACACATGGTAACTTTGTGTCATCGAGACTTCTAAACTCTCAAATGGCCAAAACGGAGGTACAAAGAATGAATATTTTTCATACCCGTTGCCTTGTGAAAGATAAGAATTGTTTACTAATTATTGAGGGTGGTTCTTGTGCCTATATTGTATCTAATCTTCTTGTTAAATCACCGTTTTTGCCTGTGGCTACTCATCCATTACCATATAAAATTATTTGGTTAAATGGTAGTGGTGAAATTAGGGTTAACAAACAATGCATGATTAACTTTAAGATTGGAAAATATCAAGATTCTATCTTATGTAATGTTATACCTATGGAATCTTGTTATATTTTGTTAGGGAGACCTTGGCAGTTTGACTGCAAATCTATGCATAATGGTTACACTAACAAAATTACTGTGATTAAGGATAGAACAAGGTATACTTTGACTCCATTATCTCCAGTGAAAGTCTTAGAGGCATAAAGACGCATGAAAGTCGACAAAGAGAAGTTTGCGACTGATGCAAAAGTGGCTGAACAAAACCCTAACCAGGGTTTGAGGGAGCTCAGCCACAAGGTGAAAATAGGAGGCAAAAACCTTGAAATTTTTTACCAAAATTCAAGGGTGGCCGGTCCAGGTAAGCCAGGTAAGTCCAAGAATGATTCTAATAAGTCGGGTAAAATTCTATCTTCACATCTTAGTCCTTTGCCATCGATTTACATGATGAGACATGAACTTCCTATTGATTCTGATAGATCATTTTATGAATCGATTAGGGATATAAATCGTGTTTTTGCTAATCATTCTTATGTGCTTATCATGCATTTGAAAGAGAGCTATTTTGCCAGTGATGATATTCCTATGCATGTTCCTCCACAGTCTGCTAAGATGTTACAGGAATTTGAGGATGTCTTTCCGGAGGCCTTACCTGCGAGTTTACCACCTTTGAAAGGTATTGACCACCAGATTGACTTGGTTATGGGTTTAGTTATTCCAAACTATCTGGCGTATAAAATCAAACCCCGAGGAGACATAGAAGCTACAACGACAAGTCGAGGAGTTACTTCAAAAAGGTTATGCGCGAGAATCCCGTAGTCCTTGTGTTGTGCATGTCATTTTAGTTCCTAAGAAAGATAAAACTTGGCGTATGTGCATTGATTGTCGTGCTATTAACAATATTACCATTAATTATCCCCATCCTATCCCTAGGTTAGATGATATGCTTAAAGATTTGCATGGATCCTTCATTTACACTAAGATTGATTTGACTCAGGGTTATTATCAAATTCGAATTAATTAAGGGGATGAATGGAAAACTGCATTTAAGACTAAGTTTGGATTGTATGAATGGATTGTTATGCCTTTCGATTTAAATAATGCACCTAGTACTTTTATGCGGTTGGTGAATCATGTCCTGAGAAAGTTTATTGGTCGATTTGTTGTGGTCTATTTTGATGATATATTGATTTATTCTAAGTCGAGTGATGAATTGAGCATGTTAAAATGGTTCTTGTTGCACTCCATGAGTCTTGTTTGTATACAAACATCAAGAAGTGCACATTTGGCGCTTCGAAAGTGGTGTTTCTTGATTTTGTGGTCTCTAAGGAGGGCATAAAAGTTAACGAATACAAAATTGAGGCTATCAAGACTTTGTCGAGACATACCAATGCCAACCAGGTACGTTATTTTCATGTTTTAGCTAGTTTTTATAGACGATTTGTGCGTGATTTCTCATCTTTTACTGCACCTCTAAATGAACTAGTTAAAAAGGACGTGAAATTTGTTTGGACCGACAGTCAAGAGAATGCATTTAATGAATTAAAAATACGATTATGTAATGCTTTTGTTCTTGCTTTACCTGATTTTAATGATACTTTTGAAATTCATTGTGATGCTGCTGGTGTTGGTATTTGTGCTATTTTGATGCAAGAGAATTGGCCTATAGCTTACTTAAGTGAAAAGCTAAAGGGCGGTGCTCTAAACCATCATATGTATGATAAATAATTTTATGCAATTGTGCGTGCATTAGAGACTTGGCAATATTATTTAATGCATAAAGAATTTATCATTCATAGTGATCACAAGTCCTTGAAATATTTAAAGAGTTAGATGAAGTTGGGTAAGCATCATGCTAAATGGTCTAGTTTCATTGAATCTTTTCCTTATGTGCTGCGTTACAAAAAGGGTGAAGAAAATGTTGTTGCTGATGCTTTGAGTGGTAGATATGTTTTATTTACACGATTGGAATGCATTATGTTAGGGCTTTCATTCGTTCAATATTTATATGCGAGCGATCCTAATTTTTCATCTATTTATACTGCATGCAAAAATGGTGCGTATAAGAAGTTTTTGCGGCATGATGGTTTCTTGTTTATGAATAATAGGTTATGTATTCCTCAGTGTTCTATGCGTGAGTTATTTGTTAGAGAAGCTCATTCAGGTGGTTTAATGGGACATTTTGGTGCATTTAAAACTTACAATTTGTTGCCAGAACACTTTTATTGGCCGAAAATGGCACTAGCTATTGACAAGGTTTGTAGGAATTTTCTTGATTGCTTGAAGGCTAAGTAAAAAACTAAGCCTCGTGGTCTTTATACTCCATTACCCGTTCCTACACATTCTTGGGTTGATATTTCCATGGATTTTGTCCTCAGTTTACCACAATCTCAATCAGTATATTCCTTTTAGGAAGACAAATTATGCAAAACATGTTGCGGATCTATTTTTGAAAGAGGTAGTTCGGCTACATGGGATACCTGCGTCCATTGTCTCTGATCGTGGTGTTAAATTTTTATCCTACTTTTGGAATACCTTGTGGCACAAGTTAGGGATAAAGTTGTTTTCTACTGCGAGTCATCCTCAAACTGATGAACAAACAAAAGTAACCAACCCGATACTTTTTGAACTAGGGCACGCATGGGTTGGTTACTGATGGACAAACAAAAGTAGGGGCTCTCTTGCGTGCCCTAGTTCAAAAAAACTTGAAGAATTGGGAAAAATACATCCCGATAGCAGAGTTTGCTTATAATTGCACTGTTCATTCTACTACTTCTTTATCTAAATTTGAAATTGTTTATGGTTTTCTACCTATTACACCTCTTGATCTACTTCCTTTGAATTTTAAGTAGGTTGAAACCTTGATGGAGAAAAGGAAGTTGATTTTGTGAAGAAAATACATTAGACGGTGCGCATGAAAATTGAACGGCCAAATGCACAGAATGCTGACAGATCTAATCAGGTCCAAAAATTTATGAGGTTCCAGGAAGGAGATTATGTCTGGGTACATCTTTGGAAAGAGATGTTTTTAAATGCTCGGAAATCTCAGTTGAGTCCCCGTGGAAATGGTCATTTTAAAGTGTTAGAGCCTGTGAACGACAATGCTTACAAGATTGAGTTACTAGATCATTATGGTGTTAGTGCAGCCTTTAATGTTGCTGATTTGTCTCCATTTACCTTTGAAGACAATTCAGTTTCGAGGGCGAAATCTTTTGACCACACAGAGAATGGTGGAGATGCTAAGAGGACTACCACCATAAATGAATACGTTCCACGTCTTGATCAAACATTTAAAGGTTATGTTTGGGATCCTCTAAGTGACATGGCGAGACCTATGACTAGGTCAAGAACTAAGCTTAAGGATGCTACTTTAAATGCTTTGCTTGATCGTCTTTATGATGAAGAATTGAAGAAAGATTCATCATCGACATCATGGATTTATTATTCAAGACTGTCGAAGAACTGAAGATATCATGAAGAACACTTTACTCTTTTTTCCCATTGGATTTTTAATGAGATAGTGTGATCACTGTAAAAAATATTATAAAATTATTTCATTTTATGTTTATTGGACTGATAGCTCGCTATGTGGGTTTTAAAGAGGTGATTTTCGAACCAGTCTATTACGGTTTCAAAAATATTAAGTTTTTTTTCTGATTATAATTAGTTTTAGTAAGATTAGATAAGCCAATATTCATTCAAGGTGTGTCTTGGAAGAATTTGGCCATATGTGTCTATTTTAGGCATTTTAGTTAGATATGATTTTAGCTCTTCTTAAAGCTGCCATAAGTTGATTCAGATTCGGTTTGTGATTAGGGTTTTGTGGTCGAAATCAAACCCTATAAATAGGGAGGCTTGACCATGAATTTATAGACTTTTATCAATCAAATATACAGTTTTTTGAGTTCATTCTTTTTGCTTGCAAGATAAATCCATTGTTGTTTAATCCCGAGGGTTAATTAAGTACCAATAACCTTGTGATCTAATCTTTTGGGCTAGTTGGAGAGCAAGTCAAGATTGAGAGCATCCCAAGGGCAAGGTTCTTGAATTTTGCGTGACTTGGTGAGGGTTTGCAGATCAGTTCATTTGGTCAAAGATTTTAATTCTGCAATCCAAAGTATTCGCAAGGATATTCATATCACATGTTATGTTTAGCATTTTAAATTGTTCATATTACCTATGCACTTCTCAATATTCTTTGGCCTGAGCTACCATGGGAAAAAAATTGAAGTGCTACGGATCAGTGTTTGTATGAGATTTCAGTCTACTAATGAGGATTGTTCTTGTATCCCGTTTTACTATTTAATGACCATCAGTGGAATAAGTGATTGGAATATAGCTTTAAGATTTTAATGGGGTAATCTTCACAGTTCTCTTTACGTATCCATTTCCCCCTTCATTGTTAGCAAGAATGTCTGTATCGAACTGGTTTTTACTTTTCCGTGGATTCTTCTTAAAGATAAAATAAGAAGATCTTGTGGTTTGGCTATGTTTGTATGATCTGGAAAAAGCATGATAGAGCTTCATCCTCCTTTTCTAAGGTGAAATTGTATTCTTATATTGTAGCAGAATGTCCTCTCGTGTGCCTCTGCTTCTGTTTAGTGCTTCCAAATTCTCTTTGATCGTTGAAGAACCATTGCGGCTGGTAGGTTTGGCTTCGGGTTAAGTTAAACAATTAAAAGGACACGGTGAAATGTGTCGCCAAATCTATTGACAAACGAAGTAATAGGCACTCGTGGCATACCGTTAGTTTTTCAGAGTTGGGTGAATATAGATTTTGTTGAGTCTGTTTGATTAATAATTGATTCATGAAATGAACTTTTGGTTTTAGCTTCTGATTATAGAGGGCAAATTTGCAGCCTGCTGCTCGCTTTAAGATCCGAGTTCGAGGGAGTATCAGCAATTAATACTATCATGCGTGCCATGGGAATCAATCTTGACACTTCACATCCCGAGCCTTGTGTCGAAGGGTTAGTATATCTTGTGGAGCAGCATTTGGGCTGGCGTTAGACCTTTTCATCTTGCCTTAAGTGTTTTCGTCTTTGAATATATTTCTTTCGGGTATTTAACTCCTGAAGGCTACTCAGCAAACGCCGTGCACCCTAATTAGATGAAATTATGATTCACTTGGTGGTGCAATGGAACGTCAGTTCTGGTTCTGCTTTGAAATTTCTGAAGTCATATGGTGGACTTGTTCTTGATGACTTTCTGTTACCTCAAATCCTTCTCAATGTGTTGCAAAATTCAGGGGCGAAAGCCCTGTGTTGCTAGTTCTACATGGGAACAACACTGGTGCGCTTGTTTCCACACGCACATGGTTTATACAGGGTGGGGTATTTCATCGGGAGGGGAGACTTCGCTGGTGCTTCTTCATACATTTACGCTAATCTAGGGGTGGACTTCTACTCCATTGCTTGGGATGTTGCCATTCCTTGAGTCTGCTTGGTGTTCGCCGGAATCATTTGGGATGTCGCCATTCCTTGAGTCTGCGTGGTGTTTGTGGGAATCATGATGCAGTCAGAATAATTGAAAAAGATTCGCAAGCACGAATTCTAGGGTTTGGTTCAGGAATCCGCCAGAGATAAAGTAATTCTTTAAAATATTGTTATGAAAAGATGAAATCTCCGAAAATACAAGAGATTCTTAAATACTATAATGAATTTGAAAAAAATAAATAAAAAGGAAATTCAGAATAAATTCCGAAATAAAATAAAAATTGGAAAACACTCAAAAACAGTAAATTGCCATTTTGAGACCTTAAATGATCTCAAATGATAAAACGGTTCCAACGCATCCGAAATCGCCTGATTCCGAGTCCAAATTCAAAAGTTATGCTCAAAACCGTATCGACCTTTACGACGATCCATCGCTTCTTCAATTTTCTCCGTCATTCGCCCGGCATCAGATCATTTGGCAGCAGCTGCGATCTGGCGGCTGCTGCATTCTGCCATCGGGGATTAGAGTTAGGGTCTTATGAGAAGCTGCTTACGGGCAATGTTAGTGAGTAGGTTTGTGTATCTGTTGTGTTGTGTGTTTGCAAGTTTTTCTTTTTGAAAATTCCATAATTTTGATAGCTCGTTTGTTTTGCACGCGTACTAGAATACAGTCTGAGTATCAGGTATTTTATATAATAAATAAATACGCGGAGAGACATTTAATGCAACGTAATTTATCTCAATCTTAACTCCATTTTACACCCAAAATGCCAATATCAAGCTAACAGTTATCCTGAGGTTAATTGATAAAATTGGAATGATACAGTCAAGATAACCACTTGGGCTAGATCAATTGGTCATGGCTTTGTGCCCGTCCAGGTGAAGTTAGGGTTCAGTCCTCCCTTCCCACCAAACTGCATTATTATGAGTGATTAAAAAAGAAGAAGAATGATACAGATAAGGTTAGTATTACCCCAACTAAGAATTTGAGAATGTTGAATACTATTTACGTATTTTAACTAAGTTAAAAGGTGAAAACTAAAAGCCAACTAATTGAACACCTCATTTTTAATTATTTGATTTTGAATGAAACGCTAGCTTTCGTTGATGCTAAGCCAAACGCTAATGCATTAATACACATTGTTCTATCGTGTTAGAGATTGAATGCCGAACATATTGTCCAACTAAATCAAAACATATAAGCTGCACACTTTTCATTTTCATTGATTCATCTAAAGCTGCACACTTTCCAAATTTGGAAATATTACAATATTGTTTAGTAGTAAAAAGATTTTACTATCCCTATTAGTTTCGGGCCACTGAATCCCAATTTCAAACCCTGCAGTTCTTTCTCTCGAGGCCTTTTTGTTTCTCCACCCACCGTAGCCTCTGTTCACAGTGTCCAGAAATCCAATCTCCATCTTCTCCAAAATCCTCTCCCCATGTTCATTATCCAAAATCCCATTCCTTAAAATCCTCTCCCCATGTTCGTGTCCCATTTTTGTTAAATCTGATCCTCCATTCCCCTTCAAAATCCACGATGATGGCAAACTCCGCAAGGGCGACGAAGATGAGGCGATGACGGTGACAATTTCAAATGTGAGATATGACGGTGACAATTTCAAAGGCGAGTGACAACGATGATGTTTTCAAACCCATGTTTCTAAACCAAGGCACACCCATCTCTTTCCTTCCCATAGCTTCACCGGAATCAATGATGATAGGGTTGTGAATTTCACCATCTACCAGATTGAGATTTTATCAAGATTTTTTATGGGTAAAGTAGGTTCTCAGGTATTAAGGAATTAGAATATTACTTGTAATTGTAATTATATTCTATTACCTTTTCCTAACTTGTATAAGTATCATGTACAACTATATAATGTATCATGAGTTCATGAATAAAGACACACATTATTACCCTTATATTCTACATGGTATCAGAGCCTAAATCCTGAAACCTTAAAAGAAAATTCCGCTGCCATTTTTCCCGAGCTCCTGCCGATGCCAACGATAGCACGTTCCTCCACGCGCCACCGTCGTGCCACCACTGAAGCTCGCCAATTCTCACGCGCCGCTATCGATCTCCATGTGCGATGAACCAATCTCCACACGCCGCCGCTCGTTCAACGTACCGGTGTATTTTGCTGATCCGATCTACCGACAGTTATTGTACCTGCTACTGATCTATACCTGATTTTACAGGTGGCATTGGATCAATGCTGATCTTCGGATCAGTGATTGTCTTTTTAGATCAGCGCCGCCAAGAAGATGATGCCAGCAAATAGACCCTAGATATCGTGACAAGTTTGCACCAAGAAGTCGGGGTTGTTTGTTTCTTGGTTATCCTGCCGGAAAGAAAGGCTATCACCTTTTTAACTTAGAATCCCATGTGATCTTTACTAGTCAGGATGCCAATTTTTTTGAAGACCAGTTCCCATATTCTGCAACTCCGACATCGGCCTCTTCTGAAGAACCCGGTGGCGCCACCACCTCACCTCCGGTCTCCTCCTCCCGCCAAAGTCACACGGCCTACTGCCACCGGCCGCCGCTGGTCCTTTCCCGCCGGCATCCACCGGTCTCCTCATGCCGCCATTAGCCGCCGGCCTGTCACCTCCGTCCACCGCCGACCGCTGCCAGTCTATCACCACCGGTCGCCGCCGATACATTACCGTCGGTTGCTGCCAATACATTACCGCCGGTCACTGCTGGCCCGTCACCGCCAGCCGTTGCCGACCGTCGTCGGTCTACTAATGTTGACCGTCCACGATACTTCGCCTCTGGCCGCTGTCAGAATTCTGCAGCCAGACACTCGTCACCAGCCTATGCACATTTTCCGACCCTGAATGTCGTCGGCTCTGACCACCCAGCACAGTCTCCTTTTGCAGTATCTCCGGCTCCAGATGGTTTCGCTGCCGGGTTGCCCCTATCAGATGGAGTATCTGTGCTCGCCGACCGGCTCCTTACTTAGAAGATTATGATTGTGATGATTATGCATGTGCTCTTACTACTGAAACCCCCCCACCCTTACGTCTACGTTCACTCATGCATCGTCACTATCCTCGGGTTTTCTCTATCTTCTTATTGAGTATGTAAATTGTGATAATTTTTCTAGTATGTATTTAGATTTTTGGGTGCAGTAACATCTAGTGCAGATCCCACCACTTATTTCGAGGCTTCACAACATGCTCATTGGCGATATGCCACGACTGAAGAGCTTACTACGCTTGAGCGCAATCAGACTTGGACTTTGGCTCCTCTACCTCTAAATAAGAAGGCGATTGGTTGCAAATGGGTCTACCGAATGAAGTTTAAGTCACATGGTACTATTGAATGTTATAAGGCGTGCCTAGTGGTTCTCGGGAATCGCCAGGTTTAAGGAATTGATTATACTGAGACATTTTCTCTGGTTGCGAAGATGAGTTATGTTCGCCTATTCTTATATGTTGCAGTCATTTGTGGTTGGGAACTGCATCAGATGGATGTCCATAATGCCTTCCTGCATGGTGATTTGCATGAAGTAGTTTTTATGTGACCCCCACCAGGCTATGTTGTGCCTCCTGGTCAGGTATGTCGCCTTCAGAAATCTCTTTACAGTCTTTGTCAGGCTCCTAGAAATTGGTTTGCCAAATTGGCTCAGGCTTTACGAGCATTTGGTTTTGTTCAGAGTAAGGCAGATTACTCTTTGTTTGTCTTTTCCCGTGGATCGATTTCTTTGCATGTTCTGGTTTATGTGGATGATTTGGTCATTGATGGTAGTTCTTTTGTGCTCATCTCTGAGTTCAAGAAATACTTGAGTTCGTGTTTCCATATGAAAGACCTTGGTCTGCTTAAGTATTTTTTGGGCATAGAGATTGCTAGAAGACCGGAGGGCATGTTTCTTTCACAAAGGAAATATGCTTTGGAAATTTTATCAGATACATGTTTATCTGCATCTAAACTGACTGACGTTCCGATGGAACAACAACATGATTTAGCACGTGTTTAAGGTCCAACCTACCATGACCCAGAGCAGTATAGACGTCTGGTTGGGCGGCTGATATATCTGACCATTACTCATCCTTAACTTATTTATTTGGTTCATACCCTTGCACAATTCATGAAGTCTCCTTGTGTTCCTCACTGGCAAGCTGGTGTTCGTGTGTTGCACTACTTGAAGAGTCATCCTGGTCAAGGTTTATCTCTCTCTTCTCGTAGTACGTTACAGTTGACTGCTTACTGTGATTCAGATTGGGCTGCATGCCCGATTACTCGGCTTTCTCTTTCCAAATATTTTGTGATGATTGGTGATTCTCCGATTTCTTGTAAGACTAAGAAGCAACTACTGTTTTTCGGTCTTCTGCTGAAGCGGACTATCGTGCTATGGCTGTTACCTGTTATGAGTTGTTATGGCTTAAGTCTTTACTGAAAGACTTAGGGGTTATGCACTCTTCTCCTATGCGGTT
Source organism: Rubia yunnanensis (assembly GCA_037428765.1). Taxonomy (NCBI): domain Eukaryota; kingdom Viridiplantae; phylum Streptophyta; class Magnoliopsida; order Gentianales; family Rubiaceae; genus Rubia; species Rubia yunnanensis. Next base: position 40,506,772 of record CM075068.1, read on the forward strand.
GTTTTGTGATAGTCAATCTGCTCTTCATATTGCGGTAAATCCAATTTTCCATGAACGCGCAAAGCACATTGAAGTTGATTTTCATTTTGTTCGGGATCTTCCGCACGTCAGAACAACTTGTTGACTTGTTCACTAAGGCTCTCGGACGTAACCAATTTCATTCCTTGCTTGGCAAGTTGGACATTTCTAATCCCCATGCTCCAACTTGAGGAGGAGTATTAAGGAATTAGAATATTACTTGTAATTGTAATTGTAATTACATTCTATTTCCTTTTCCTAGCTTGTAGAGGTATCATGTACCACTATATAATGTATCCTGAGTTCATGAATAAAGACACACATTGTTACCCTTATTTTCTACATCAGAACTGGGAAGTTTGAAAATGTTAGTCTGATATTGTAAATTATTGGTGATGGTGGTGTTTAGTGGTACTCTAATGTTGTTTTCGGTGGTTGATGGGTGGTGATGGTGGACGCTAGTTGTGGGGTGGTGGTGGTAGACTGGGGTAAGAGCAGAGGGTATTAGAGTAGTTTCACAGCTTGCAAAATTCCGAGACTTACTTTCTCCCCTTTGCAGCCTTAAAGTGGGACAGAGGGAGTATTTTTTTGGTTGCGTAAAATATTGGATGTCGAACAATAATTTTTGCATCGTTCAACTAAACTAGAAATCAAAAGTTAAAGATCACCAAAAGAGATGGTTATCAAACACCTCTTTGTGAACTACTCCTTCTATCCCGCTTTAAACTTTTTAATTGTTTTTTAATGATTTTTAATGAGCATATTTGACTGTAAATATCTGTTACATATAATAATTATGCATATAATATTGATATTTAAAAAATAGATATTAAGATGAATCTAACAAGAATCCATATGATATTTTTATTATGTACTTATATATTAATTTTTATTTAGTGTCAAAGTTTACAAAGTTTGACTTCCAAATAGCAATTATGAAGTTTAAACTGGGACGAATGGAGTATTTGGTTTTGGCATAAACGCTAACTTTTGTTGCCGCTAAGTCAAATGGGCAATACATCGATAAATACTTACTCCACTATGTTAAAGTGGATCGCTATATCATGCCCTGTATTTTACTCACTTACGTCATGTATTTTGTACAATTTAAATTCTTATGTATTTTGTATTTATTTAAACGGAATTGATTAGTTATAAATAATTAATTGTAAATCAATGATAATTAATTAGATTAAGAAAAGTATTAAATTAACTATCAATGATAATTAATGGCTGGTCAATGGCGGCGGGTGGTGGTCAACGGCGGCGGTCAGCGCCGCCGGTAGTGGTCAACGACATTCATCGGTCGGTGGTCGGTGGTGGTTAACAACGGCGGTGGTGGTCACCAGTGATTTCGAAATCCGGCGTGAAATCCAGTGATTTTGTCTTCTCCGGCAACAGGCATCTTCTTCGGCAACGTCTTCTTCTCCAGTAGCTGCAACACTTTCCTTCTCTTCTTCTCTGGCCCGTTCTCCTCTTCTTCTCTGGTCTCCTCTTCTTCTCTTCTTCTCTTCTTCTCCGATCTCCTCTTCTTCTCCCACCTGGTCTCCTCTTCTTTTCCCGCCCGTTCTCCTCTTCTTCTCCGGCCCATTCTTCTCTTCTTCTCCTGCCCATTCTCCTTTCATTCTCCAGCTCCAGCTCTTCTTCCCTTCCCCGGGCCCAGCTCTCTTCTCTTTCTCCTGCTCCGGCTATCATTCCCTTTCTGGCCTCCGGTCTCCTTCCCTTCCCCGATCCCCGCTCACCTCTCCTTCTCTAGCTCCAGCTTTCCATTTCTTCTTCGGCCTCATTCCCTTCTTCGACTCTCCATTTCTTCTCTAGGCACATTCTCCTTGGGAAAATCCGAACCGGGTCTCCTTGGCCGGCTTTCCTTCCCAAGATCTAAACCGAGTCTCCTTGACCAGTTCTCCTTCCCAATCCCTTCCCGGTTCTCCTTTCCATCTATTGCCTCCGGTTCTCCTTTCTTTCCTAGCCTTCTTCTCCTTTCCCTCTCATTTTCGGTTCTCCTTTCCCTTCTCCCAGCTTTCTTCTCCTTGCCCAGCCCTGTTCTCCTTTGCCTAACTACCACCTGCCCACATTTAATGTTATGTACCCCATTTAATTCAAAAAAGTGAACAAAATTTCTATAAAATAGGCTGTGAAAATGCTCATTGGGTAGATAATATCAGACTTTTTACTCTAAATTTGGGTGTTGGAAGCTCCATGTCTTTAGAGGTATTTTTATATTCAAGTGTTGGTTTTTGTAATAATTAATAGTTAAAGTTATGATTTATTAGTTGTTTAAGTAGAAACTTATATTCTATCTCATAATTAATAGTTTGATATTTTATTTTAATTTAATATATAGTTGTTTAACATTTTATAGTCTATGCATGTCTCCTTATATTTTCTCTAATTTTGTTCTAGATTTCATCATTTGTAGTTGAAAATATGTTAATTTAATGTTAATTAATTTTTTTTAATCTTAGTTACGTGAATAATTTGTTAGTTCATTTGATAGTAATATGTTAGTTCATTAATATGGCACTGCTAATTTGTTAATTAATATGGTACTACTAATACGTTAGTTCATTTGATAGATGATTTATCTTAGTTAGATTATTTATCTTAGTTATAATTTGGTTCTACTAATACGTTATTTCATTTGGTACTACTAATATGTTAGTTCATTTGATAGATGATTTATCTTAGTTAGATGATTTATCTTAGTTATAATTTGGTTGTACTAATACGTTAGTTCATTTGGTACTACTAATATGTTATAATTTGGTACTACTAATGATGATATACGTTAGTTCATTACATATGGTTCTACCAATGATGATATAACAAAATTTAGTGTGGTTTTACTAATTTTTTTAAAAAATTGGTACAAATAAAATAACATTTGTATAACTAAGTCATAAGAATGTGTAGATGTCTTCTATTTTTTAATGTGGTTATAGATTTCATGACTAGTAGTGAGAATTATTATACTTTAAATATGTGTAGGTATCTTTTTATGCACTTATAAAAAGATTAAGCGCTATATTTTATTAGTTGTTAGAATGATTTATGGCATCATTGCGTTTGGTATTATATTTTAGTGAAACTAATTTCTTGATATATATTGTTGTTTAAGGATGACAATGAGTCATATTGAGGGATTCCAGGTGGGAATGGTTACTTAGCATTCGCAACCACAAATGTGTTCCAAGTCATATCGAAGCTTATTCCTACCTACAACGGATTGCTCGTCGCGTAGGATTTGAACTTGTCAAGGGGTCGTACAAAAAAATAAGAATGGTCCCCTTAGGATATATTGTATTTGCAATCAGGGTCGAAATGATAAGGCTATCGATATGAGCGATTCAGATGTTGTCGGAAGAAGTAACACATCGACAAGAAGTTGTGATTTCCCTTTCGTTATTGTCATGAGAGAGAGAGAGTAACACAGAGGAGGGTTGGAATGTAGTACCATGCAAGGATTCTCAATGAGGGATGCACAACCACCCATTTTCAGTGTACGCTAAGGGGCATAGAAAAAGTAGCAGGCTCCTTGCAGAGGCGCAACAAATGATAAAAGATTTGACGAATGTTGAGACAGCTCCCAAGAATATCAATGTGAGCCTCAATCGTTCATTTCCATACCTGCATCAAACCATTAGGGAGGTGTACAATAAGCTATCGGCCTACGGAAGTGAAATGCGAGGCAGGTGCAACACAACTGAGAATTGTTTGCATCTTGCCACCTCCAACGGGTATGTTACTAGTCACCGCTCAGCACTTGATGGTACTTTGACCCATTTATTCCTGGCTCATCCCAAAGTTGTTGTGGCATTTCAGACTTATCCATGGATTGTTGCCATCAATTCAACGTATGAGACGAATCTATACGACATGCCATTCATTGAGATGTTTGGTATGTCTCCTTGTAACACAAATTTCCTGATCGCCTATTCCATTGTTGTTGAAGAACTATTCGAACATCATCTTTAGTGCCGCTTAATATAAACCATTCGAACATCATCTTGAGTGTCGCTTAAGAGCAAACCACTCAAACATCATCTTGAGTGCTGCTTTAGAGCAAACCACTCGAACATCATCTAGAGTGCCGCTTAAGAGCACCACTCGAACATCATCTTGAGTGCCGTTTAAGAGAAAACCACTCGAATCATCATCTTAAGTGTCGCTTAAGAGCAAACCACTCGAACATCATTTTGAATGTCGCTTAAGAGCAAACCACTCGAACATCATCTTGAGTGCCACTTAAGAGAAAACCACTCGAATCATCATCTTGAGTGCCGCTTAAGAGCAAACTACTCGAACTTGTTGCGTCTCGAGGAACCGTAGACATAAACTCTAAAAACCCAAATCTGGCCTAGTCGTCCCCACAGGAGGCGCCACTTGATGCATCTCGAAGAACCGACCAGTCAACGAGCTTGAGCTTCTCAAACAGACCTGCAATAAATTGTCCCTGGGGTCCCATGGGTCAGTCCTCTGATGGCTAAGCCAGTCAAAGAGTCTCTATATCATTCAGACCAAATATATAAAATGAATACATACCTTGTATTTATACTGTACGTCTTAAATAACAGTATCCTTAATTATAGCTATTAATACCCCCATAAATACGATAATTATCGTGATGTGTCTATTAATACCCTAATTGGGCCGTGACCAATACAGCCCAACATACCTCTTGGGCCCAACCTCTATCAAGTACATTGGAGGATAGTGCCAGAATTTAGAAAATTTTGGAAAAACCGCTGAGAAGGCTAAATAAAATAGAGTTTGATGATATTATTAAGAAAGCTGTACAGGCACAAAAAAATTGGGAAGAAGCTCAAATGGAGTTTAATGAGGCACCTGACTCTCTAGTATTGCAGGAAAAAGAACAGATGAGCAGAAAGGAAGCTGAAAAAAATCAAAGATGAGGAGTACAGTTTTCTTCAGCAAAAAACAAAACTGAAATGGTTGATGGAAGGAGATAGGCCAACTAAGGTCTTCTATGATTCAATGAAGAGAAGACAGTATATGGGTAGAATTGTAACACTGAAAATTGGGAGAAGATTTGTATCAAGAGAAAATTGAAGAAGGGCTGATAGAGCACTTCAGTAAGATGCAAGGAGTGGAGAGAAATGCTGAGAAGATTGAAAAAGGGGTTATCCAGTATGGGAGTGTCCCGAGTATCGAGCAGCAAGCTAGAATGATCAAAGGAGTAGATAAAGCTGAGGTCAAAAAAGCTTTGTGGGGGATTAAAACAGCAAAGAGTCCAGGGAAAGATGACTACTCAAGTCATTTTTTCAGAGATGCATGGGGTCTGTTGGAAATGATGTCACAATTGCAGTTCACAATTGGAAATGGTGATATGGAGCAAGAGCATCTAGCCTAAGCATAGACTTTTTCTGTGGTTATTGCTTAATGGGAAACTAGTCACCAATGACAGACTGTATCGTTTTGGAATTTTGAAAGATGACCAACTGAATGCACTTTCTGTAGCAAAACAGAAAACTTCCCACATCTGTTTGTTGAATATTGATTTGGGATTGAAGTAATGAAGCTTTTACAGATGCCATTGTTCAAGAATTTGAGGAATCTGAAGAAAGTTTTATTTGTGATGATAAGGAGGAAGAACAAAAGGAAGTTGAGGATGTTTGTGGCTGGTTTATATGGTATATGGATGTAAAGAAATGGCAGAATATTCAAAGGGGGGGAATTGAAGGAAGCAGCAATTGTTCACCAGATTAAAATGGAAGAAGAATGGAGGAACTCTGAGTTGAAACTCTGATGTGAAGGGAAAGATCAGTATGGATGTAGTAAAGTTAAGGTCCCAGATTGAAGCCCTAATGCGTTGGAATGAAGGAGGAACTTTGATGCTCTGAAGGTAGATAAAAAATGGTGCAGCGAACATGGAGAATCAGAATTGTTGATCTGGTGTGATGGAATGATCAGAAAAAAGCTGTCTAGATTTCTTTTCTAGATTTCTTTGGAAGTGTTAGAAAATTTTGTAGCCATGATTCCCAATTACTTAGTGGGATATAATGGGTTTTTTAACGGGCTGAGGTGATGGCCCAAAGTGTGAATTGTTTTGGTCCTGATTTAATATACTACCTTTCATCTAAATATTTTTTGGCAAAATCTTGGGAAAGACAGTCTTTCCATAGGCTTATGGAAAGACGGGGTTTGATTAGAATAATAAAAGGTAAAAGGTCTTAGTTGCAATATTAAAGTTTTAGTATGAAACATGTAGTAGTTATAAAATTTATAACCCGGTTCATGCAACCTGAAAATTTTATTTTAATTTCTTCTAATTTACACTTTAAACCTTGGTCTTTCCATAACTTATGGAAAGATCGTCTTTCAAGAGACGGACTCATATTTTTTTGCACGATAATTCACGTTAGAAAAATATATCTTCAGTTATTTATACTTTAGGATTGTAGGAGTGTTTAAAATTTCATTATTTTATTTGTTTAATTAATGTAGATTGAGAGTGTCTGTTGTTAGACCGTCTAACAGTTAGAACAATCATGGCAAACCTCGTTCCTATAACTTTTAAGATTGATAAAGTCTTGTGCGAGACCGTCTAACAACGAGATCAAGGATTAATGGACAATATTATGAAGTTTAATTAGAGATGTAAATCCAAATATAATATAACTTAAGAAAGTTTGGGACAGGAAGGAGAGATCTAAGTTCAAATACCACCACTACAAGAAAAATGATCTATTACTTTGCCCATTTTAGCCCAATTTTTTGGCATAGGGTACATAACCTAGGTAAAAAGTTCGTCGAATAGCGTGCGACGTTGCATATGTTGTTTCAAAAGGCCACCCGAAATCGCAGTATATGTTGTATCCAGTGACATGTGATGCAATTGACGACCGATATCGCAGATATATAAAAGATAGGTTAAAGTAAAGAATTTGACCGTGGTAGAAAAAAAGGAAAAAAGAAAGCCAGGGCCATGCGCTTTGCCCCGTTTTGGCATCTCTCTCTCCTAATATCTCATCATCACCATTAATTTAGGGGAATGTAAAGGGATAATCAGGCACTACAATGGCAATCATTGTTCTACAAACACCCTAGAAATCCTCCCCTCTCCTCATTTGTTCAATGGTTTTAAAAAAAATTGTAGAAAATGGTGTTCAATGGTAGGATAGAAAATGGTTTATAAAATCATGCAGAGATCAAATAGCTCATACAGGCAATTATATAATGTTCAAATAAGATTGTTTACTTTTTAGAAAAAACAGTAGTCATGAAAATATCCTTACAAATAGTACATAAATTCAAATAAGAATTGTTTTAGTTCCAACATAACAAAATTTACAATAAAATCAATCAGCTCGGATTATGATGACCTTGAAGACGATTGGTCCCCAAGCTTCTTTCACCTCGAAGAACAAGGTGCCCCAGATGCATAAGCGGTTTCCAGAATGGAACTCGCCAAAATCCTTTTGGGACAAGGCCTTGATCATCCCACCCCCGAGTAGTTCATACGCCACTCTTTCCCGTAGCACCTCAGTACAACATGGGTCTTCTCAATCAGTAGGAGTGGAACAACCTCCCACGGGATATACTAAGTCACAAAAAATAATATTGATTAGAAATATATATATATATATATATATATATATATATATGTAACCATTATATATATGCAATTGACAACAAATAATATATATTTAAAATGCCTTACCAAGGCTGCTTTAGAGTGCAGTGGTAAAAGATGTAGTGTGAACATGTATTAGTATATATATGTGTATGTGTGTGTACAATGGTAAAAGACCTGGAAAAGGGGGCGATTTGAGAATCCTTCGCCTGCCATTACACCTGAATAAAAAATGAAAATGTTTAAGGCAAATTGGACACAGAAATGACATGTGCGACATTGGCCATACGTCACAGATAAATGTTGGTCCAAAACAGTGGTTTGGTCGACATGTACTAGTGACGTTGCAACATTGTCGATGGAAACGAACAAGTGATTGATGCATAAACAAGGTTACATATACAAATTTAAAGTAAACTAAAATGCCTGTAACCAATTGGTTTACCGATGGTCAAACCAACATAGATGTGATGCCTCATACATATTACTTGACATAAGAATGTACGATGTTGCACACAATTTGCTTTGACCAACATGTAACTGACAGGCTACTGACGTCGCATGCATCAGAGGCAGCTACGGAAAAAAAACACATAAACCTTGAAAATATGATGCTTTAACAACAGAACGTTACTGGAAAAACGTCCAAAAACATACCAAAACATAGTACCTAGGTTTACATTTAAGAAAACTTCACAATCTGACAAATCTGAGTAATACTAGAAAACCAAAAAAAACACAACACATTGACATAGCATAGATCGAACAATGTAAAGTAACAATTATAAAAATGTAGGTGTTAGAAGAGTAGGATAACCTAACCTTTAACAAGGGAGAAGAGAAGAGGAGGTGGGAGACTGTTGGAATTCGGGGGAAACTAGGGAACAAAAGCTTGAATTGATTGTGAGGGACCCTATATTTATAGCCGTTTCTAAACGACGTTGTTTTGGACCCTTGAGATGTCCGCCTTGCACTTTGCAACGTCAAACCTATATCGATTCAAGAGACAAAGTCGTCACACGTTATGTGAGCCTAACAATTTCATCCCACTAACAAATGAGCCCACCAAGGACCAAAATAAAAAAAATAGTCACTTTCACACCAGTAAATATTACATTACTGCAACAACATTACTTTTTGGTTGTGTATGACATGTCCTCCACCTAGTGAAATAGTGGGTCAACATTTCAAATTTATTAAAAATTTGTAATGAAAAAAATATTTACTAGTTTCAGTATGATTTGTGAATGATTGTTATATTAAAATTTTGTTTCATATGGTAGGTTAAATATTAAGGATTCAATAACATTAAAATGACATTCAGCAAATAAATTATAAATTAAAGATTAAGTTACATAAAAAGGGGCATTAAAAAAACTCTAAATTTAGTACAAATGTTCCAAATTTTAATAAAGTTTTTTTACTTTGTTCCAAATTTGAATAAACAATAATACTAAAATCAGGAGGAAAGAATGATGACATTGAACACTATCAGCCCAGAACCATCTAATAGCTCGAAGTAGAAAGTATCCCTAACATTCAGGTCCTCTGTATTAAGAAAATGGGAAAAACCTTTGAGTTCAGGGTCTTCAGCCTTCCGTTCCCGGAGTAGGGCATGTGATACTCCCTTCTGTTGCACCTCAAGACAACTGGCGTCTTGACATTTGGTAGGAGTTCCATGATATTGCTTGGGACGTACTAATTTATAAATAGAAAACCACAGTTAGTATATATGAAAATAATCTAGGAAAATGTTATTTGAAAATAAAATACATATGTAACAGGTAGAACTTACCAAAATCAGAATTGACCCAAAGTACAAACGAAATGTGGTATGGCATGACCGAATGAAGTTCGCAGACGGTTCTCATCCGAATCCCTACGGATATGCATTGGTCAATGAAATTATTACTAATTAAATAAGAATATAATTAATCAAATAAAAGGAATTTACGTAGCAATCTAAACAAAAAATCGCTCACCCCAATTGGAATGCGACTACTCGAACCTTTATTGTCAGTTATGGTTCTTGAAATTCATATTGTCACGTATATCTATGTTATGACAGATATAAATTGGTTAGATAGAAATTAATTCAATTAATATTTTAATTTGGCCAAAATAATGGCAATGCCAACCTGCACGAGCGACGTCGCTCACCAATCGGTTGAACCGATAAGTTCACCGACAAGGGTGTGACATCTCATACATGGAAAACATCAAAATTATGAATGTGCGACGTCACATAGCCCTTGTAGAAATCAAAGTTCAATCGAAGGGACAGCAACATTGCATTCAAACCTAGCAGAAACAGTAACTACAACAGCACCCCAACAAAAGTAAAGGTCTTACTTCAAAAGAATGGGCCACAAAATAGACCTGGAGGAACAAACAACAAAAAACATAGAATACAAAACAAAATGGCCATCCCTAGAACTCTAATCCATAGGAACTTCAAAACAAACAACATATAGTCACACACCAAATACATAACAATTTTAAGGAAAAATACAAAAATGATAGTAATCTAGAGAGTCTAGAAACCATACCTTTGAGAAAAGTGGTTGAGTGACCATTGAAATTCAAGGGAAAGTTAAATGTTAGTAGTGATTTATGAGGTGGACTCCATATATATAGACGTTAATTTGGAACCTTTGTGAATTCAACCTCGTCATGTGCGACATCGCACGTGAGTTGACCTTACCAACATATGGCTGACGTATGAGTGGTGTCGGCTAACCTAATTATGGGCCCAACTATTTCAACCCACTAGCATAACAAATAGGCCTGTGTTTGACCAAAAAGAATATAATTGACCTTAATAACGGTTAATAGTATATTAGAAATTACTAAATGAAATTTATAAATGTCCATGAACTTTATTAACGTCTAGTTTGATCGGAATCGATTTTAGCACAACCAGTGAAGTTTTTAGTTTTTACACTTAGGTCCCTCCAAGAGGGTGGGAGAGGTCGAATTACAAAATTAGAGATACCCAATTATCTAATTGTTATTGTCACAATCATGTTGTTCCAATTTAGGCATTAACGAATGGGGTATTCGTCCCTCATTTTAGCATTCCATTAATACCCTTACAATGAGCGTTATTAGAACGATAAATTCCACCAGATAGAATCACACAAAATGACATATTCTTTCGTTTTTATGAATAAAAAAGATGATGAAATTTCGTCCATCGCTTTTTTTCAAAGCGCTAGTAAGTGGTATAGAGTAAATTGTAGATGATTACTTATAAGTATTCATAGGTTAATCGAAAGATCTAGTGGAAGTCTCTGTGAGATCATGTCAGTTCCTATATCACTTTTGGGGGTTATAAGCTCCATTGGGGATGGCAAAAGTCCCTTCAGTGACGATCAGAATCGTTTTTGTGAATACCGGTGAACTTTGTTTTTGTACTTAGGTCCCTCCAAAAAGCGGGAGAGGTTGAAATGCAAAATTAGATATACCCTTATCTAATTCACATTGTCACGGCCACGATGTTCCAATTTGGGTACAAACAGGTCAATGAAACAGGCCCAAATTATACACAAACAGTATGTGACAAAACTTTGTGGAAATTACACTATGGTTGATCTGCACCTAAAAGCCCGCGTTAACTAATGCATTTGCCACATTTTTTATTATGATTTGGTTTCTTTATTGCTAGTTTTATTTATGTTTACTGTACAAAGGGTTTAGATGACCGTTATTGGTTTTCTTATCTAAATCCCCAGATTTGTAGACTTAATTGGATCTGATGGAAAATTTGTCCTCATGAGTGCCTAGATCTTCTTTTATGAGCATACTAGTAGGTTTCTCATGAGCACTTCAGCATATTTTTGTAGAAGGCCATCCGCAAGGGTGGTAGTATATGTTAGAAGGTCATTCGCAAGGATGGTAGTAGGTAGAACAAAACGTAGTAGTAGATGGAATTAAGTCGAAAGAAGAAGAGAGTCAAAGCCTAACATTGAAGACTTGGAACAACCATGTGAATCAACACGGGGCCGTGCCAGCTAGCACGATGGTACCAGAGGCTCTTGGTATAGGCCACTTTGTTCTTCACAGTCTGTGCAAGCCAAATCTTTCGTGAGGCTAAGTATGGGCACATGCCATACCATTATACACGGCCCGTGTCACTCAAAGTTCAACACTCAGAGACCAGCCTACACGGTGTGAAGATTGACATGTATGTGCCATCATTTTTCTCATAAATCAACCCCCAGCCAACGGCCCATGAGGATTTACACGACCTGTGCCGTTCAGAAGAAGAAATCACCCACCCGGCTAGCGGCCCGTGAAGATCTATACGACCTGTGACGTCCAAATACTCAAGAAGGAGTCCCAATCGGTGACCCATGACAAATGGTGTGGCCGCACGCTCAGAACGGCCAAAACCAGTGCCCAGCCAGCGGCCCACATTGAACAACACGAGTCGTGCCAATCCAAGCCAACATAAGTTGTTTGCTATAGCATGGCCCGTGCCAATGACGGCTTATAGGTTTTTACCTCTTTTTGGGCCTTTTTCAAGGCCCAATTCCTTACTAATATGTATATGAGCCTATTTCTACTAGGGTTTAAGCTGGGTTTTCATTAGTTTCATTCTCCTAAGAGTAGGTAGAGAGAGAAAGTAGCTAACCCTTCTGTCTAATTTATTTCTCCTTGTTTTTGCCCAAGGGCATTGAATCCAGTGAAATATTTGGATTCAATGCTTAGGGAGTAGTGATTTAGTATGGGGATCCGTATTTTTATTCAAGACTAGATGTTAAACTTTTGAGATTCTTAGATTCCCCTATCTTTATGTCCTATGAATACTTATGCTTGATTTATGCTTTCTATTCTTGTGAGAGGTATGCTATGCCATGTTTTATGATGCACCCATACATCCATGTGTAGTGTAACATCGTGTTGGGCTTAATTGATATCTTGAGAGTGTTAGATTATGGCTATTGTAGGTTTGAGTGTACCAGGGAGATGAGTGCATTCATGCTACCTTGAGAGCACCGTCTCGATTGTAAGACTATAATTCTAATTGGCTAGTCGTGTAAGTGATTGCATGTTAGGGGTACTAGACTAATCCTTAATGAGGGGAAACCCTTGGCTTACCCCAATAGATGAGCATGATAGTTTGTAGCGACTAGAGTTATTGTGTAGCGACTAGGGTCATGTCAACTCTAGAGTCATCACAAGGTGCCAACTCCTTTGCCTCTCTAGACCTAGGGATTGGTATCCATAGTGGAGTTCCTGGGACTCATTTTCCTCACGTTCATATATAACGGTGGCTACCTACGCAAGGAATTGTTCCTTTAAGTGATAGCGCGTTAGCATTGGGAGTGAGATTGACGGGGAAGGAAGGCAGAATAAAAAAAGAGATTGGCGCACATTTCCTAATTATGAAGGAGGAGTGGTAGCTTCAAGTGGTGATGAACCTTTGTGTGACAGACATTGGGAATGCGTGACTATCACCACACTATGTGATATAAGCATATGATAGGTTTATATATCTTGCATGTGATAGACTCTAGGATTTAAGTCATTCATCGGCCATGTAACGCAAATATTCCCCAAGTACTAGCTATATATAGTTTTAATCTCTTGTTCTTGCATGCTTGAAGTTTTTAGATAGACCTTCCCTCCAAAACTTGTTTTACAACATTAATTATTTCTAACATGTGATCGGACTGACAAGCCGATTGCGGCTTTGTATAGTTTTTTTTGGAACTTTTTGTATATACATATAATAAAAACTTGCAAAATTAGGCCTTCTCTCCCAGCCTTTACATCATAACCAAAACACTAGTAATTACATATGAAACTAAAGTCTAAGTGTCTATATTGTTCCATTCCTCTTCTATTTTCTCCTTCCAATTACTCCAGCTTCTACATCTACATTCATTTTCCACCTGTGCCATAATTTTTTCTGCCTTTAGCTTCTCCTTGTAGAATATCCCGTTGTTTCTCTAAAGCCAAATTTTGTACAATGTTGTTGTCAACAACACGATCTTCCTTTCCTGCCTTCTCATTGCCATCATCAGAAGCAATCTCTTCAATTGTCTCATGTTTTTCACCTCTCACAGTTTTAGGCTATGAAGTATTCCTTTCAAATATCAACATTCAACAAATAAATGACCTGCTGTCTCCTCCTTTTCCTCCTCACATAAGCAGCAAAATTGATATTTTTTACGATCCCTAATTTCTGAAGTCTGGCTATTGTTGGCAGATTTCCTTTCAATAGATCTATATGAATAGTCTATGCTTTGGTTGCACCATCCTATGCCAAATGGTTCTCCTGTATGCATCTTTCTTTTTGCCCCCCTTTCAATTCATCATAAACTTTTTTGATTTTCAACTTCCCTTCCTTGCTCACACACTCCTTCAATGTTTCAAGGTGTTCATCCCTCATCTTGTGGATTAGTTTTCAGTTCCATCTGTGTCTTGAACTTTCTTTACATCTTTTTAATACCTTCTTTCTTCATGTAATATTTCTAAATCCATTTGATCCAGAGAATGTCTTTTTTGGCATGTAAATCCCACATATGGCTGCCTTGTTCCATACTGAAGTATCTTTTAACCCTATGCTGCCTCCACATTTGCTTCTGCACATTGTATCCCAGGCAGCTAGAGTATAGACAATTTTTCCTTATTCTCTTCCCATAAAAAGCTTATGCATATTCTCACAACAGTTTCATGAACACTTTCTAGGATGCTTAATATGCTAGCCCAATAACCAGCCATATTCAACAAAACAGAATTTATCACTTGTACTCTTATTGCATAAGACATGCTGCTGGAGTTCTAACTGATTATCCTTCTTCTGATCATTTCCACCAATTGATCAAAATCATGTTTCCTCCATTTTTTGTTTGATAAAGGTACCCCCAAGTATTGCATTGGGAATTTTCCTTTCTTGACACTCAAAACATCGACTAACAATTATTTTTCCCATTCTTCCACCCTTGGCGAATAAACTATAGACTTCTAATCATTGATAGCCAGTCCTACTACCTTGATGAACTGGGTTAAGTATCTCCTAAGATTAGCCATTGATTTCTAATTAGCTGCACTAAATATCAGTAGATCATCAGCAAAGAGCAGTGAGTGTACCCCGGCCTTACTGCTTCTTTGATGGAAATTAATCATCTTCTTCTTATACTCCTCTATTAGCATCCTTGTGAGATATTCCATGCAAACTACAAAAAGTAAGGGTGAGAGTGGATCCCCTTGCTTTACTCCCCTTTTTCCTCCAAAGGTTTTAGTCATCATTCCATTTAAAACTAGGCTGAAAGTTGAGTTCATTGTGCTTCTCTGAATCTAGTCAATCACCATGTCTGGGAACTTCAGTTGTTTTAGCCAATCAGTTAGAAAGTTCCAATGTATACAATCAAAGGGTTTTCTTATGTCCTCCTTTACAACTTTCCTTCGTACCTCTTACATTATACTTGTGCAGAAGTTCCTGTGACAGCAGTATGTTGTGGCCTATATTCTTTCCTATGATAAATGCCCCTTGATTCTCATTGATAATCTCTAGCACAAATTATTTTTGTGATCACCTTGTACACTGTTGAACAACATGAGATTGGCTTTGTATAGTTAACCTTTAAACTCCTAGCATCTTTGTGGATGACCCCAATCTTTCTAATATCTAGATAGCTTAGTAGTAAGAAATGGAGCAATAATATAAATCTCTTATTTTTGTGAAGCATTCTGCGGGTTAGTAGATCTCCCAAAAATTTGTTTATTAACGATATGTTTAAGAGCTCAGCACCTAAAAATAAGGATAAATGTTTCAATGGAGATTACATGTACTGTCTAAGAGGGACGCGAACCGAGGTATTTGTCCGGCTTTTTGTGTAGTATTCCATTAATACCCTTACGATAAGCATTATGGGAACAATAATTTTGACCACATAGAATCACATGAAATTTCATATTCCTGATTTTTTATGAAATAAAAAAGTCATAATATTCAATCCATCAAATTTTAGAAAGCTCTAGTACGTGGTCTAGAGTAAATTCTAGATGATTACTTAAAAGTATACAAGGGTCAGTCATAAGAACTTGTGGAAGTCTATGTGGAATAAGACCAGTTTCTTTATTACTCTCGATTATTTTAAGTTCGACTAGGGATGACAATTTCTTTTCGGGACGATCGGAATCGAGTTTGGGACAACCGGTGATCTTTTCAATTTTTTCACTTAGGTCCCTCTAAGAAAGAGGAAGAAGTTAGGATGCAAAATTGGAGATAACATTTTTTATTCACATTTTGACGACAATGTTGTTCCAAGAAGGGGCCGCAATCTTAAAATGGAGTATGTTATGACACATTTTGGAAATTAGACTATGACTCTTATGTGCAACGTCGCAAATGTGTCGCATAGAACGAAACTTAAACTGGCTTTCTACCAACATCGGTTGATCTGAAATTTTCAGTGGGAACCAAAAATTTAAACCAAAATTTCCCCCAACCCTATTTCATGTCAATAATATTCAATAGTAACACTCATTTCCCATCTCCAACACAAATCCTACAAACCTACCTCCACACCATCCTTTCCATTCACACCATTATAATGATAAGAGAGCTCAATCAAATTTCACTCTCAAACATCAACAAGTATTCAAGGATGGAGCATCTCCAGGTTTAAATTAATTGAGGTAGTTTTCCATCCATTCCATGTTCATTTAGCAATTTTTTTATCATACCTTCCATATATATATATATATATATATATATATATATATATATATTTCCTCATTGATAAAAAATTGAATATTTTCATGAAGTATGATGATTATGTTACATGTTATGTATTGTATGTTGCTTGTCTTTCCAAGATAATGCCATGTTTGTAAAGAGTGAGAAAAAAAGCTTAAATTCATATGAACACCGTTTGAATGTGCAACATTGGTCACATTTAATCGGCCCATGCAATATGGTATCAAACAAGGACCGGCGTCGCATAGGCCTAGGAAATGTTGAAATATCTAGGATGTCTGAAGTCGCTCGTTACTCGGACTTGCAACATCGATTTTTCAAGCGTGCGACATTGCTTTAAATCAGTTCAGTTACTTTTTTTATTTGAGATTAATGTCGTCTATGTATGACTATATTATGTGTATTTAATTTGGGGACCGCCCAATTATAACATAAATTTTGTTTCTCGTGTATTGGTTGTAATAGGACCAAAGAGAGCTATCGATAGACTTTCACAATGTAGATGGACGGACTTGCCATTTCACTAGTCACCCTGACAGTCTTAATGTCATACATCGTAGAAAATAGAGGTTCAATACAATTAATTTTTCAATTTCATATCAACCTTATGTATTTCAATATGTTGTAACATGTGTTTGTAGCATATGTTACATTTTTGTTGGTTTTAAGATGTCATTTTTAATATGTTGAAGTCGCTTGTTACTCAAACTTTGCAACATCGATTTTTCAAGCGTGCGACGTTGCTTTAAATCAGTTCATTTACTTTTTCCATATTGAGATTAATGTCGTCTATGTATGACTATATTATGTGTATTTAATTTGGGGACCGCCCAATTATAGCTTAAACTTTGTTTTTCATGTATTGGTTGTAATAGGACCAAAGAGAGCTATCGATGGACTTTCACAATGTAGATGGGCGGATTTGTCATTTCACCAGTCACCCTGACAGTCTTAATGGCGTACATCGTAGAAAATAGAGGTTCAATACAATTAATTTTTCAATTTCATATCAACTTTATGTATTTCAATATGTTGTAACATGTTTCTGTAGCATATGTTATAGTTTTGTTGGTTTTAAGATGTCATTCTTTCCCACATTAATTGAACAACAATTGATTGTTGTATGATGTTTAACCATTCACAATTATTGCATTTTAAATAACATGTAAAGGCTATCGACAAACGATTGTTTGTGTCATCAAATATTAGATATTATAATGTTGTATGAGATACGACGTTTAACCGATTAATCTGTGACATCACACAAACCGGTGCCAAAACGACACCATACCGATGTCGCCTAAATCGACGTCATTTTTTTCCGATATCGCCCATTAAAAAAAGTCATTTTCATCACTGTTCCACATCAGAAGGCATACGATGTGGGTTCCCCACACTGCACAGTGTCGCTTACCATGGTCTGCGACATCGCTCTTATTTAGACCGGCGTTAGCAAGGACGAAGTCGCAACATTTCCTCTCCCATCGGCTTCCTTTTTGCTATTGGTGATGTCACATGCATGTGGATGAAAACGTTGGCCTTAGCAAAGTCGCAGCTATTATGTCCTATCGTCAGTCTTTTAGCTTAGACCGACGTCGGTCCAAAATTGAGGTAAAAGGTACTTTTCACCTCGATTTTGAACAGAGGTAAAAAATGTGATTTTACTACGGCTGTATTTACCTCAGTTTTTCTGGAATAAAACCGAGGTGAAAAGTCCCATAGAACCGAGGTAAAAGGTCCTGTTTCTTGAAGTGCAATTTTTGGGAGGGAGGGGGTGCTGGGCATAAATAATTGGGAAATTAATGATTCCAGGTTATAAGAATCTTGCGGGTCAAGAATCTGCGTCAGGAAATTTGCGGATCAATTTTTTCCCTAATTTCCGCTTAATGCACGGGTTTTTACTATTTAACTTGATGTTTCTTTTTCAATATTTGATGTTTCAACTTAAATTTGTGATGTTTTTTCATAAATATTTTTTCACTAAAATCATGTGTTTCAAAGTTATATATTTTTTAAAAAATTGTGAATATCGTGTTTGTGTGTTAATTTTTAAACACTTTATACATATTGACACTAGCTAGTGATATTATATTATATTATATTTTATTTGTACTTTCATTTTAATTGATGTGTTAATTTTTCATCGCATCGTTTTAAAAATGAATATTGATTTATCTTATTTTTTAATATTATATTTATATTTAATGTATAATTTTTTGAGAAATGGAAAACTTTCTCATTACCAAAAATCATTCAAGAAAAACAACTCTTCACTTTGTTTACTATCTTTACTATTTCTATCTACCATCTTCTAGTTTATTCTATAACACTTTTCTCTGAATTTTGGCCCCATCCAAGCTCTATTTACAATGTTTTCAACTATTTTCCCAACTATATCTTCTCCCCTATCAGATTTTCCAAAGAAAATATCATTCATCAGTCCCCAAATGCTATACAATGTTTCTGTTATAGCCATTTTCTTCATATCTGCTCTCCAACCTCTGCCCTTGTATTCCATGGTACACCAGCTTCTTTCTTCCTCCCATTCTCCTGGGACTTTGCTCACTTGCATTCTCCTTAGTACCTCAGCCCACACTTCCTTTGTCTTCATAGAACCAAAGAAAATGTGTTGCATAGTTTCATCTTCCTCACAAAAGCTACACACACTACCTTTACCAACTCCAAATTTTTACAGTGGCCAATCTATTCTGACATCCCAGTCATAGTCTGAATAGAGCTCTCGATCTTGCCTGATTGTTACATAACAACTTGCTCCATTCCACTTCTTCCTGATCACCAGGGCCGTATCTGACAATTTGGAGGCCCTGTTCTAAATGAAAAATGAGGCTCTTCATTACATCAAAAACTATACTTTTCCCTCCTCCTTTTTCGGGCTGGGGACCGGCAGTGTACATAACACAGGCGGAGTTAAGAATTTTAATGGGTTTTGGAAACTGAAAGAAAATAAAAGAAATTGAAAGGAGAAAATTTTGGGGAGTGGAAGAGTTGAAGGCGATAAATTGGGAATCAGGCGAGAGGTTTCTGCCTTTTTGGCTTTTGCGCAGGAAGGAAAACTGATTCTACATTCTGAATTTATTTTTTTCCTAATATATATAATACACATGCATATTATTTTGGGGCCCCAAAAATTTTGGGGCCCGATTCTGTAGGGCTGTTTGGGCTTGCCCACAACCGGCCCTGCTGATCACCACTCGTCTCCTTATACATTCTCTGCATTCTAAACCTCTTCTCTGTCATCATCAGTCTCCAAGTCTCCAGGTTCTGCATTCTTCCTCTGCACTTCATAATTTCCTTCAGTATCCAAGACCAACTAACTGGTAATTAGACTTCCATCATGCTCCTATCTTTTATGTAGTAAGAATGCACCCAACGTACCCACAATCTATCAGCTTTCCTGCTCAGATTCCACAATAGTTTTGCCAAACAAACCTGATTCCAGTCCTGCACTGCTATAATATTCAAGCCTCCAGATTTCTTTGGTTTGCAAATTTGTTCTCAACTACTGGGGATTTTCTGGTTATCTCCTCAGTGCCAGACCACCATAAGGATTTATATAATGCATTTACATGTTCCAACACTTTTTTTTGGCAGGGGGGAGCACTGCGTCCAGTAGTTAGTTATAGCAAAAAGAACACTTTTTATTAATTGTATTCTTCTCGTATAACCTAACAACTTTTGCACTCTAATGCTTAATCCTTGCTACCATTTTATCAATTAAAGGCTTACATGTATGCATTGAAAGTAGTTTACTGTCTAAAGGTACACCAAGATACCTGAAGGGCAGCTGACCTTCATCAAATCCAGTTAGCTTCAGAATTCTATCTTTCTGCTCCTGCTCCATTCTACCAAAATAGACTTTGAATTTCCCTTGATTTATAGCCATTCCTGTTAATCTGGTGAATTTGTTAAAAGCCTTCATCATAACATCCACAGAATCTGCATTTCCTTTTGAAAACAGCTAAATATCATCAGCAAAACTAAGATAGACAATATTCAGTTTTCCACATTTTTCATGGAACTGATATTTCTTCATAGTTTTCAGCTCTTGTAGGCATCCTGATATAATCCATCACCATTACAAATATTAAAAGGGACATGGGATCACCTTGTCTTAACACCCTCTTAGCTATTAGTAATTTAGATGGTTCTCCATTAACAATGTACCTATAAGAGACAGATCTAACACATATCATAATCCACTTTACAAATTTCTGTGGGAACCCCAATTCTTTGAGAATACCTTCATAGCAATCCATTCTACCATATCATATGACTTTTGGAGATCCATTTGCAACATGCATTTTGGCCATCATCTATTTCTAGTCACCAGTTCATAAGCCAATAAAATGTGATCATGTATATCTATCCCTGGTACAAAGGAAGCTTGATTGTCATCGGCCACTTCCTGTATCACCTCACTGATTCTCGCAGTTAAAATCTTGGATATTACTTTATAAATTTTTGTACAGCAAGAGAAGGTCTATAGTCTTTAGCCTTCACTGCATTCTGACTTTTTGGGATTAGGGTAACTATAGTGTTGTTTATAGGTCTATGTAGTTTCTCCTTCTCAAAGAACTCCATTACTGCACTTGCAGTATCCTGCTTTACTGTCTCCTTGTTCAATTTACAAAACTTGGAGTTATAACCATCAATTCGAGGGGCTTTAGTGTCCCCTATACTCCTTAGTGCTTCCCAGATATCTCTTTCTGATACAGGCCTTAGTAACCTTTCACATCCTCCTCTACTTACGTATTTCCCTTTCTGATGACATTCCAACCAACCCCTTCAATCTTCTCAGTTGTAGTCCCTACAATCTGTCCATAGGATTTTAGAATTCCCTCTGTAATTCCTTCCTGATCAGTTACTCTATCCCCACTCTCCAACTCCATGCACTTGATCCCAGTTGCTTATTTTTAGCTCTTACTGTGGCATGAAAGTAAACATTGTTGTTGTCTCCCAGTCTCAACCAATCTACTTTAGCTTTCTGTCTAGCCAACTTCTCATCCACTTCATCCCATTTCATCATTTCTTGAGTACAGTTCAACACTTTTTCCACTCTCTCAACATTCATTCTTTCTCTGATCAGCTTCTTTTGTGCTTCTGATAGCTTCATTCTTGTTGTCTCAATTTTCTTTTTGACCCTGGTAACTTGTTTCATACATTTATTTAGCTCAGGTTGCAATCTCATCAGCTTCTTCTACAATCTAAACGTAGCAGAGCCCTCCATTTTTCCATACCAGTTTTCCTTCACTATCTGCTTAACTTCATCATTCTCCATTAGACAATTCATACATTTAAACTGCTTCTTTCTTCTGACAAGGTTTTCCTCCAAACATACTTTAATTAATGTATGATCTGAGACTCTTGGTTCTGCATTTTCAACTTTCACAATCGGATATTCCTGAAAATAATCAACATTTCCTAGTGCCATATCAATTCTTGAGTAGATTATGCCTTCAACATGCTTGTTTGACCAAGTGAAATAATCTCCACTTGAATCACATTCAAATAAGCCTGTTTTCTCCATCATCTACTCTAAATCCACATATTCACTACTTTGTACTGCACTTCTTCCAATTCTATCTTTAACAGTTAGCAAATTATTGCAATCTCCAACTAGCATCCATGCTCCACTGTTAGTTTCTACAATATCCTCTACATCCTTCCATAACTTACTCTTCTTCATTATTTGATTAAAGGCATAGATTGTTGTAAGTTGGTACAGAACTGCAGCATTCATATTTTGAACTTCACAGTGAATGACCTACTCAGAGCTTCTATTTTTTTTATACAGATTTTACTGGGATCTCACATCAGCCAGATTCTCCCATTAGCATGCTCCATATAGTTTTCTCTACACCTCTATTTACTCCCAAATATTCTTCTTACTACCTCAGCTTTCTATTTTTTACCCTTGTTTCAGTTAGTGCAGCAATTTCCAAATCCATGCAATGGAGACATGTGTTGATCTCTCTTTTCTTTACTATTTTATTGAGCCCCCTCACATTTCATTATATGGTCATGGAACAAGATCATGGGTGTCTGGAGGATCAATCCAAATCTCCAGACCCACGTCGATCTCCTTTCCGTAGCTTCTACTTCTCCGATCCTGCATTTTACTCATATTATCTTCACCTTTCATAGTCTGCTTTTCTTTTGCTCTGGCTTTATGAATTTCCCATTTCTCTATTCTCAGCCCCTTCTGCATTCACTTTCTATTTCCTCTTAATCTCAATTTTCCCTTTCTTTTCCCCTTTATCTTCCTTAACTTTCCACTTTTTCTCAATTTTTGTACTGTTATTTTCTCCTTACATCGATGACCCCTAATTCTACATTTTTCACAAAAAACCTTCTTCCATTGATATTCTATATTTTTTAAGTATTTTTCTCCTTCAACATCTTTACAATACAAGAGACAACACCAATTACCTCAGTTTTTCAGTGCTTTTTACCTCGGTTATCAGGCCCAAAAAAACCAAGGTAAATGTGGGTGAAGTAAAAAGTATACTTTTTACCTCAATTTAAAACCGAGGTAAATAGTACATTTTACCTCAGTTTTGGACCAACGTCGGCATGAATTATGACCGACGTCGCACCATGGTTGAAGGTCGACGGTATGATACCCCAGCAATGACATTATTGGTTACGATGTCGACATCATGAAGCATGCGACGTCGATGAAAGGAATATAGCAGCCGATGGGAGAGGAAGTGCTTTGACGTCACACAAGATGATTTCGTTCATAATATGAGCGATATCGGAGAAGCTGAGAAGCGATATCGCACATAGTGAGGGACCCACGGTGTGTGCCTGTTGGCGTGGAACACTGACAAAATGACATCATTTTGTTTGTCCGACGTCGTAAAAAAAAGTGACGCCGGTTTTGTGACGTCGCTAATATGTCATTTTGGAGCTAGTTAATGCGACATAGCGGTTTAGTCGGTCAGCTCTCATTTCTCATAAAATATTATAATATCAAATATTCGATGACGCAAACAATTAGTCTTCAATAGCCGTTACATGTTATAAATAATGTGATAAATTGAGTAATGGTTGAACATCATACAATACTCAATTGTTGTTCAGTTATTGTGGGAATCATTAATTAACATGTTCATTTAAACCAACAAAATTATGACATATATGAAAAATAAATGTAAAAATATATTAAAATACAAGGTTGATATAAAATTGAAACAATAACTGTATTTAACCTCCATTGTCTATGTTGTACGGCGTTCATATTTTTAGGGCGATCGGTGAGAAAACAAATACGTCCATCTGATATGCCAGAATCCACTGATAACTCCCTTTGATCCTTACAACCAATATAAAGGAAACAAAAATTATGTTACAATTGGGCAGTACACAAAAATACACATAATATATTCATACGTAGACGACGTTATTCGCAATATGGAAATATTAACTGATCAGTATCAAAGCGACGCCGTACTTATAAAAACCAATGTCACAGAAATCGATGTAAAACTGACTTAGCATATTCATGGATATTAATGATGTACTCAACAATTCCTTCACCTTTGCGACATTGATTTTTTACTCAATATGATATCGTACCGAGCGATTAACTCGACCGACGTCGCACATTCATATTGTGTTCCTCCGAATCTAAGCCATTTTTGTCACTCTTTACAAACATGTTATCTTATTGGTGACAAAAACAACACACAGTATATAACACGTGGTACAATGATTCACCCTTCATGAAATTGTTTGATCTTTCATGAATGACAAAAAAATGTATAGAAGGTATAGATGGTAGCAAAATTGCTAAAGGAACATGTAAAAAATGGAAAAGTACCTCAATAAATTTGACCCTTGAAATGCTACATCCTTGGATACTTGTTGATGGTTGAAGAAATCAATTTGAATAAGCCCTTACATTGTTGTAATGGTGTGAATGGATAGGGTGTGTTTGTGGGATATGTATTGGAGATGGAAATGAGTGTTAGTGTTGATAGTTGTTGACTTGAAAATTAGGTTTGGGGGGAATTTTTGTTTCAAATTTTTGTCTGAAATTTTTGATTCCCACTAGAAATTTCAGAATGATTAATGTCGCTAGCTATTTGTTATATCTATCATTCTATGCAACATGTGTGCGACACCAGATGTGTGGCC
The DNA here is from genome assembly GCA_037428765.1 of Rubia yunnanensis. NCBI lineage: Eukaryota > Viridiplantae > Streptophyta > Magnoliopsida > Gentianales > Rubiaceae > Rubia > Rubia yunnanensis. Next base: position 40,531,260 of record CM075068.1, read on the forward strand.
ATAGTCTAATAATGAAAATTTGTTGTAAAAATCTCTGTTTAAAGGTTTTGGGCTCTTCTGTCGACCTATTTATACCCAACTCAGAACAGCATTGTGGTCAAAGTTTGAATAAATTAATGTTATATCCAATTTTGCGTTTCTACATCTCCCGCTTTCTTGGAATGACCCTTAGTTAAATCGATTGTTAGGAGTCCCCTCTTCTATGATGAAATGTCCGTACTCATCCTACATTTTGTCTCTGGGGACCGGGGAAAATAGGTGTGCCATGAGAAAAACAAGGAGGCCTCACTTACTATACATAAAATTAATAACTAATAGTTGATATTATATAATTATTGTCCCAAACTCGATACCAATCGACCCAAAAAGAAGCTTTGTCATCCATATACAGTTGAACTTATAATAATCGAGAGTAATAAAGAAACCGGTATTATAATTCCCAACAGACTTCCACAAGATCATATGACTGACACTCGTATACATTTAAGTAATCATCAACAATTTACTCTGGACCACGTACTGGCGCTCTGTAAAATTTGAAGGATGGAATTTTATAAATTTTATATTTAAAAAAACCTAGATTATGAAATTTCATGTGATTCTATGTGGCGGAACTTTTCGTTCCCAGAACGCTTATCATTACAGTATTGATGGAATACTATGAAAAAACCCAGAAGATTACCCAGGTTCACATGCCTGTAAGATAGTATGCATAATTTCCATATGTAACATTTGTCGTTTTGTTCAGGTGCATGTCTCTTAACACACAGGGACAAGCACGGAAGTTTGGGCCATAGTGTAGTTTCCACAGAGTTTCATAATGCACTGTCTGTGAATAATTTTGGCCCATCTGGTGACACGTTAATGGCCAATTTTATTACTTTTATATTCCATGCAAAATGTAGACTATGCAATTTGGGTTATTCGGCCCGCAATCCAGTAATGCGATGTCGCTCTTCCGTCAGGCCAAACTCGGTGATGAAGACATTCAAGCGACATCAGGCTTTTGTGGTTTTATTCCACCACTGACCAGGGCCGTAGCTATTTTTGGATTGGGCCGCTCCTCTAAGACAGCCTAGTGTTTATTATGTGTGATGTTGGCTTTGCATCGGTTTTATCTCGTATAGATAGACTATTCTCGCGATATCGCTATATATTGATTTGATTACTTATAGCCCATACTCAAATTTATAATGTTTATCTCTTATCATGGGCCTAAACCTACGACCCGCGATATCGCACAACATTATCTTCCTTATTCTTCCTCTGCGACACAGCCTGTGAAGTCGCACCAAACGGCAGCATTTCATTGCGGGTATATAAATACCCGACCACCCTCCCCCTTTGCATTTTCAACCAACGACATTGCACTAAAAACTCCCATTTGAATAAAATGGCCGGAAAATATTCAAATCCCAATGGAAAACATTGGTCTCATATCACCATAGCACCAAAACCCATATTCAATTGCTTTGGACGTAGTGCATTAGCATATTTCTCCAAAGGGGAAGAGCAACAACCCTAACAAGGTAAGGATTTTTGGATGAAGTTTAATGTTGGTTTTTCGGGTTTCATATACTTCTTTTGTTGCCCATTTCTTGGTTATTCGATTGTGGCATGTTATTTGTTTACTTTGTGATGTTGTTAGTTGATATTTTAGGTGTTTAATGAGCATCCGTGTTCAATTTGCACATTGTTTCAGCTTAGTAGATTGGCTTGCAATGTTTCACATCCAAACATATAAATCTGTGACTTCGCATAGGTCACGTTGGTTTAGACGAATTGTGTGCGATGTGAATATGAACTCGGCTAAAACACATTGACAACATTGAGTTCTTAACTGTTGCACTTACTGTTTCTACGTCCCTTTGATTCTCATAAGGCTCAAATGAAGCAAACAACCAGGAGGAAAAGAGAAGACACCATGGGAGCAGGTCCAACATACACAAAGAAGGCAAAGGCAACGACCACCCCTCCATCGCCAATATGGGACAAAATACGCTTCGTCAAGGAGGAGGCAGAGAAGTGTTTTGAAAAGATCCAGGACTAAAGGATAAAAGAGGTTAGGGTGATAAGCCCAAGGATGTAGAATGACTACACCTTGATGTTTTCCTTGAACCCTTCGAACTGTTAGGAATGGAGGGTTTAATATGCTTGGATAAACTGGCGTATGATACGGAAGTCAAGAAGTTCTACGATAATTTTTCTAGGGAATAGAACACCATCTACAAGATAAGAGTGAACGAGATAGACGTGGAGATGACGACAGAATTCATCAATAAGGTGATTGGGTGCACAATCAGTGTGGAGGATCAGCCAAAGGTTGAGCCTCTACAGCTATACTGCTGGGACAATTGGCCTCGACGGGTCAACGAAAATAACCCATCCAAGACGCTGGACCCCTATCGAATGGTGGAGAAGTACTTCAAAATTAAAGTGGGAAACGGGCTCATCCCAATAAAATGGATCAAGCTTTGTGTTTCTCAACCTTCAGGAGATAATGATGTTCAATATAATTGTACGAGTACTTATCCCAGCTGGACATCCTATGGAGTGCACGATCAACGAGACCGTCATGTACTACCACCTTGCGGAGAAGAAGGTAGTCGACCCTGGGTACACCATCATCCAAGAGATGCATCAAGTGGCCCTCTCCACGAAGAGTCAGACACTTCCCTACGACAACGTCATCACTGCTATTATGGAGAGAAGAAGGTTCCCACCATATTGAAAGCGAAGATCCAGCCTAAGTACTACGATAAAAACTACTTCGGAATGAAGCATTGGGTTTAGGAGGCAGGGATTTGGATTGATTACAGTGTCCCTAAATGGGATATGAATTTGCCTCCCACACCAGGGCTTGAGGCGACTCTATCGACCTTCACAACTATGGACGTTCACCCCACCATTATTCCTGCCCCCATAACGAGTAACGAATTTTGAGTTTCTTTGTTTATTCCAAATTATCATTAATTGCAATTTTAACATTTTCATTTAATGTAACTAATTTCTTATCCCACAGGACTTAAACAAAAGGCCTCCTGAAGGACATGGCCAAGACCAAGTCCATGCGTTGTGCATGGGATAGGTCGTGCGTAATATTATAGAATAATTGGTAGTGTTGAAGTTTATGATTGCAGGTGCGATCAATGAACCTATGGGGGATGAGCTGCTTGGGGATGAGGGGCCTGGGGTCGACGAGTATGGGCTGGATACCACAGATGATGAAAAAGGGTCTAGCACCGGTGATAGAGAGTCTTCAACCAAAGAGTCGAAGACTAATTATCAATAAAATAGAAGCAGTTCATCGGCAGACAATGTTATCCCACCCGAGTCACCACCCCATTAATTGCCATGGATCTTTTTTCCGTAGAAGATGAAGAATGTTTGTTTGGATTTTATTAAAATTCTATGTCTTTTGTTTAATTTTGATTTTGGTAGGATATTACATGGTACATAGCATTATGTGTTTCGGATATACGTACGTACCTACCTAGCTTTAGTCTTACAAATGTAACTTGATGAAATTTGAGACAGACTGTGGTGAACTAGGAATGGAACCTTTAGATGGTACATTCCAAGTTCTGGCTGTATTGGTTAAGTATCCTTAATTTATTAGGTATGATAGACATGTGTGACCTCGTGCTCAATTCGCACAACAGGATTTCACGTCAACCGAAATGTCATTGATTTAGACATGACATCGCATAAATTAATTTATTTGAATAGATTTAGGCACGGGTTTGGGTTAAGGGGCATGTGTGACTTTGCTTAGTGGAAAATATAACGTCGATCCATCGCCGGGTAGAAGTCAGTCACATCGACTGACGGTGCAAAGTTGATCTTCTCATCAATGACTATTACTGCTAGGTCATACCCTTATTGTTGATGTCGCAATTACGGCGGTAATAACTTTACTTTGATTTCTTAGACTATTTACTCCGGTTATTGTACAACCTCGGTAATAAACCTATTATTTACTTCGAAAAAAGTACCGAGGTAAAATAATTTTTTATCTCAGTTTTTTGGGCTAAACCAAAAAAATTGAGGTAAATGAGCTGAAGTAATAGGTTCAGTTTCTTGTACTGTTAGTTGTCACTATCTCTGGCAACCCGTGTGTTATATCTACTTCAACAATTATTCTAGTATATGAGACCTGCAATTTACCGGGTGTACACTCATCTTTTACCATCGATTTGCTAATTGCACTCCCAATTTTGCTCTAAATATTAGCACCCCACAAATGGAATGGCAGGCTTGGTAGTTTCACCCAGCTCGGCAGCTTATTAACCATGTCTAAAATTAAAATTGGCTATCCATTTCTACAAAAACATTGCCAGGTTGTATATAGTATATGTGGCCTTACTCAATACCAGTTCCATCCTAGATTTAAACTTAAGAACGAAGTATCCATTGTCATTGTAAAATATATCAGGCATGCTAACAAAAGACAAGAATCTAATCATGTACTCCATCTGTCCCATAATTATTGACTTATTTATTTTTTCACGATCTTCAATGATCATGTTTTACCATTAATATCTCGTATAATATTTTCGCATATAAAATTGATATTTAGAAAATATATGTTAAGATGAATCTAACAATATCCCACATGATATTTTTATTATACATATATTAATTTATATTTAAGGTCAAAGTTTACCAAGTTTAACTTTGAAAAGGTAAATATGTCAATAATCTTGGGCAGAGGGAGTATGTTCTAACAACATTCATCGTTAAATCACCTCCAATTACATACATAATTTGAGCATTTCCCATAATTCTATTTCTGATCCAACATCCTTCTCTTCAATTTCCATTTCAACTTCTCTGTTAACTATGGTGGGTGCTCTAAGCTCAATTTTTATTCCATTCGAATGAATTTGATTGTCTTTTATCACATCAACTCACAGTCTAGTTTCAGTTATCTTCTCCTTAGTGCTTTTAAACCGATCATTGATACTAACCTTTTCTGATTGAGCTAAATATAGCTCCAATTCCTAATCTTCTTTGTCCTTCGAGTCATGATCTTCTTCGTTCATGTTGGATTGACTGTTAGTGCTCATACTCGGCTCTCGTACAACACTCATCAGCCCCACCGGTGTCGTTGCCCCTTCTTCTAAGGCTTGCCTCTCCCCCGTTTCATTGCAGCAAAAGGTACACCTTGAGTGTGTGTAATTTTTCCCACAATCATATCTCGTCCAAGTAATTTATTTGGAATCTCGTTATTTAATGTATTCTTGATGTTTCAATATTGTGAATTGGTTTTTTAAAATTTTAACATTGGTGTTTTATTTTTTTCGATGTCAGTATCATGGTTAGATGCAGAGTTTGATGTTTTAAAATCCATGTTTATTCTTTTCCTAATGATTACCGATCTTAGTTTGATATATTTCTTTATGTATTTATTTAACTTTTATTTATTCTCATTTGATGTGTATTTTTTAAAATTTTTATATGATGTTTAACTATTTTGATATTTGATGTTTGATTATTTTAATTTTATATTTTAAAACTAATGTGTATAGAGTTTTTATTTAATATTTAACTCTTTTTTTTAATTTGATGTGTTTTTTAGTGTTTTGTTTTATTGGCTAACTATTTTATTTTGATGTGATTTTTAGTGTTATTATTTGATGTTTAATTATTGATAAATTCTTAGGAAAGACCGTCTTTCCATAACCATATGGAAAGACGGGATTGAATTCAAATTATAAAAAGTTAAAAGGTTTTAGTTGCAATAATAAAAATTTATTATTCAACGTGAAGTAGTTGTATGTTTATGACTCAATTGATGCAACCCAAAAATTTTATTTTGATTCGTAATTTGTAATTTAAACATTGGTCTTCCCATAACTTATGAAAATATCATCTTTCAAGAGACGGACTCGTAATTATTTTAGTCTAATGTGCATTTTTATTGTTTTTATTTATTGTTTAAGTATTTTTAATTTGACACGTGTTGGATGTTAAATTATTTTTGTTAGCATTTTAACCATTTTTATTTGATGTATGGATATTTCAATTTGATGTGTATTTCTAATATTTTTATTTGATACTTAATTATTTTATTCTAATTTTAATTGTAATAGTTTAATGAGATATTTTAACTATTTCATTTTATCCCAAGCACCAGATAATAAATTTATTTTTGCTTTGGATGGTTCTTCAACAGGGGACATTGAAGTCATTTTAACTAACATAAACCCATGAAGTTGTCGAAAAATAACATATATACTAATATTTTAATATGTTGCTGATTTTAATTCTTTACTATATATAATTAATCATAACTTGTTAACATACTAATATTATAATTTACTGATTTTAATTTTTTGCTATATATAATCAATCATAACTTGTTCAAATATATAACTTCTAAAGATATATTTAATTGTATTCAATGTTTAACGGTTTCTAACTAAATTAATTATTTCACTTCATAACTCATGTAATTTTTCTTAGAATTCGTCTCTTGAAAGACAGTTTTTTCATAAGTAATGGAAAGACAACGGTTTAAAGTGCAAATTAGAAGAAATGAAGATAAAAATTTCGGGTTGCATGAATCGGGTTATAAACTTTATAGCTACTTCACGTTGTATATTAAATATTTAATATTGCAAATAAGACATTTTACCTTTTATTATTCTAATTAAACCTCATTTTTCATAAGCCTATGAAATGAAGGTCTTTCTCAAGGCATTGCATTTTTCATATATGACTAGACTTTAAAATATTAAGTAAAATCTAATCTCAATATTTTAATTAATGATATTGAGCAACTCGCGATGGTTCCCACTAGCTTTTTTATAATTTGAATTGATATGTTAGTTCTCAAAGTAAAAAATTTAGTACTCCCTCTGTTTTTCTAATAGTGGTACATCAATTTTTTTGTTAAAATTTAGGAAATGCTAAATGAGTGGATGAAATTAGATTTAAAGAAGCAAAAGTAAAATGAGTGGATGTAATAACCTTAAACTTGACATAAATATAAAGTGTCAATATAAAAGAAACATCCAAATTAGAAAGTGTGTCACTATTAAAGAAACGGAGGGAGGGAGTAAGATTAATGGGACATGAGCCCATTTGAATTGGGCTAAAAATGCTGTCCGGCAAAGTAAAACAATTTCTCAGTGCAAATCATCATCGGCAATTCGGCACCTTAAACCAGTCCCGGAAAAACGCTGGAACGATGCCGGAAAAACGGCCGTGTATTAGAACAACAAGGAATCCGACGACTAAAAACGAAAATTTGTCGTCTTCTCCACTAAGAACTATAACACCGACGATTTTGTCGAGACCGGTGGTTTGATTTCGACAAACTCCATCAAAACGAAAACTACCTAATAAATTCCGTCGAATCGGAATAACGACCGACTGGTTTTCAATGTCATTCCAGCCATGAGATCGACCAAATTTTCGAGAAACCACAAAGAAATCGATTGGAACCGCGACGAACAGATATGAGGCAAGGGTAATCGACCGAAATCCATCGAGTTCAACGCAACGGAGAAGAAGACTTCTAGAGTTTTTTTTTCATTTTGTAAAATTGCAATTCAGTCCTTGAAGCTTTCTTGCTTTTTAAAAGGAACCCCTAGTTCAAAGTAATTGCAAATTTAACTCCGAATTTCATTTGCTTTGTTTCTTTTATTTTCTTTAGTCCTTGTCTCACCATGAAACGGTATCACAGGAGACCGACTCTATAAGATTAGATTAAAATTGTATATATTTCGAGATACATTGAAAATATTTTCAGAATTATGGAAACCTTCTTGCGATAAATGGAAACAAACATCAAATCATCCCAATAGTTATATTAATCATAAAATGACCTTGTCCAATATTACACGATGTAAAATAATAATTTGATGAAATTGAAGTTTGTTAAGGAATTGGAATTGGAATTAAATTTGTTATCTTACCATAGTTGTAGATATAATTGTATTATAATACCTTTTCCTAGCTAGTATAGGTATCATGTACTACTATATAATGTATCCTGAATTCATGAATCCAAACACACATTATTACCCTTATTTCCTACATGGTATCAGAGCCTAAAATCCTGAAACCTTAAAATCCCGTCCTAAATTTTCCGCCGTCGTCAGTGTGTGACTCCCATGCGCCGCCGATCAGACTACCTTTCTTAAAAAAAATCACCACCGCCGCCGATCGGACCACTCCTTCAGCCCGCCAATGGTCCTGCTCACCACCACGCCGCCGCGGCTGTTCTTCTTCCACCGCCGGTTCTACTCCCGCTCCGCCGGCCCGCACCTGCTCCCGCTCCCGTCTTCCAATTCGTCCGCCGGTGACGTCTTCCGAATCAATTCGGCTAGTTCCTGCTCCGATTCACCACTCCGGCCTTCGATTCGTCTGGTCTACTCATCACTCCGGCCGGCTAGTTCTACTCCATTCTCGACTACGGCCGAGTTCCGTCAGCTTCGACCGGGCAGAGGGAGACGCGCAGACAACGTGAGACGCGCGTGAGATTCACGCGCTCGACCTTCTAGAAGCGCGTGAGTCCACGCGCGGGTGCACCAAATGCGCACCTTTGCCTTCATAGCGCGTGCTCTGCACGCGCCAAACAAGAAACGCGCGTATTGCCTTATTTTTTTTGGCTTTGGTTCAGCATATTTTCTCCCTTCTCTTACTTTAATTGTACTTGCCATTTATTTTATGGCTCTTTTTGCCGGCGTAGTGACGTCGCCGCAAGGGTTTGCGGTGGCCGCCTCCTCTGGCTTACCTACACGATCTGATTTTGGTTCCGCTCTGTCTGACGACCAATGGAGTACGACTGTACATTTATTTAATCAGTTTTATTCGTTATCTGACCATGGGTCAGGTAAGTCTACTTTACCTTGGATTCTTGATTCGGGGGCCTCATATCACATGACTGGTGACAAAGGTTCTCTTACTGATATTACTACTGCTACCAACACTGTGAATGTTATACTACCTGATGGATCTGTGTCATCTGCTGCACAATATGGGTCTATTTGTTTTGGTGATGTCACCCTTACTCATGTGCTCTACATACCTACTTTGCGATGCAATTTATTATCATGCTCTAGATTGTTATCTGCCTTAAAATGTCTAGCATTGTTTACTATAAATTATTGCATTTTACAGAAAATCAGTACGGGAATTGTGATTGGCGTGGGTGAACAGAAAGGGGGGGTTTATTGGCTTCGTCTGTTGGATACTCGCCTTCGTCCTCATATCCTGCAATCTATTCCGACAGTTGCTTCGGTTTCTTCATCTGATTTATAGCATCAGTGTTTTGGTCATCCATCATCTACGGTGCTGTCTTCTATTCCTACTCTTGATTTTAGCACCAATAATACTACTATACCTTGCTATGTCTGTTATAGAGCAAAACAGACTAGACACAATTTTCCATTGAGTTCTACAAATGCTACTGCATTATTTCAATTAGTACATTGTGATGTTTGGGGACCTTATCGAACTTCATCCTCTAGTGGTGCATTTTATTTTTTGACAATCGTAGATGATTATTCCTGAGCTGTTTGGGTTTATTTATTAGTAGCTAAATCTGAAGTAGCTTCTAGATTTTTAGAATTTAGTGCCTTAGTCAAGAACCAGTGGGGAAGAATAATTCAACGAGTTCGGGCTGATAACGACACTGAATTTTTGCCTCTCCGGTCTCACTTTACTGCATCTGGGATCATTTTTTAGACATCTATGGTTGATACTCCGCAACAGAATGGTCGAGTTGAAAGAAAGCATCGTCATTTACTCAATGTGGCGCGTGCTTTACGGTTTCAAGCATATCTTCCTATTGAATTTTGGGGAGAATGTGTTCTTACTGCTGCCTACCTGATCAACCGAACCCGACTCAGCTTCTCAACGGTCGTACTCCCTTTGAGTTACTCTATGGCCAGGCGCCCAATTACTCTTCTTTACAGATTTTTGGATGCTTGTGTTTTGCTGCTCGTGTTCCCAGATACCGTGGCAAGTTTGCACCAAGAAGTTGGCGGTGTTTGTTCCTTGGTTATCCTGCAGGAAAGAAAGGTTATCGTCTTCTCGACTTGGAATCTCGAGTGATCTTTAATACCCGGGATGCTGATTTCTTTGAAGACCAGTTCCTGTACTCTGCTCCATTTGATGAACCTGGCGGCGCCACCACAACACCGTCGAATTCCTCCTCCTTCTCACCCGAGCCACACGGATTTTTTGATCCACCTTCTGAAGCCGATCAACCACTGCTGGTCAACGTCGGCTTTCCAACGCCAGCTGTTATTTTACCGATCACCGCCGGCCATTCACCGCCGGTCGATGCCGGCCATTCACCACTGGTCGACGCCGACCAGTCAACGCTGGTCAACCCCAGTGGGTCAATGCCGGTCAATGCCGGTGGGTAAACACAGGTCAACGCCGGTGGGTAAATACTGGTCAACGCCGGCGGGTCAACCCTGGCCAACGCCATCGATTCAACGATGAAAGTCGCCGACCAACTCCCGGTGGTCATCTCCGACGTTACGACGCCGACATCCATCGGTCGTGCTCCGCCGCCCGACACCGGTTCCTCTTTGCCGGCCGCCATCGGCCTACCTACACAGTCCGTCGTCGATCCTTCTCCGCCAGTCACCGTCGATCCAACTTCTACCAGACAGAGTGCTCGATCTCGTCGTCCACCGTCGTATTTGGTAGATTATGATTGTGATGATTATGCTTGTGCTCTTACTTCTGAAGATCCCTCCCTTCGACTACGTTCCCTCATGCGTCATCACTTTCCTCAGGTATTCTCTACCCTCTTACTGATTATGTAAATTGTGATAATTTTTCTAGTATACATTCTAGATTTTTGGGTGCTGTAACTTCTAGTGCAGATCCCACTACTTACTTTGAGGCTTTCCATCATTCTCATTGGCGAGATGCTATGGTTGAGGAACTTACTGCACTGGAGCAAAATCAGACATGGACTTTGTCTCCTTTGCCTGCGCATAAGAAGGCTATTGGATGCAAATGGGTCTTGGGAATTGCCAGATAGAGGGCAGTGATTACACTGAGACTTTTGCTCTGGTCGTGAAGATGAGTTATGTTTAATTGTTCCTGTCTATTGCTGTTATACCTGGTTGGGAACTGCATCAGATGGATGTTCATAATGCCTTCCTGCATGGTGATTTACATGAAGAGGAGTTCATGCGTCCTCCGCCTGGCTACGCAGTTCCACCTAGTCAGGTTTGTCGCCTTCAGAAATCTCTTTATGGTCTTCGCCAGGCTCCTCGGAATTAGTTTGCTAAACTGGCTCAGGCTTTACGGACATTTGATTTTGTTCAAAGTAAGGCAGATTACTCTTTATATGTCTTTTCCAGTGGATCACAGTCTTTGCATGTTCTGGTTTATGTGGATGATTTGATCATTGATGGTAGTTCTTCTTCGCTCATCTCTAAGTTCAAGAAATACTTGGGTTCTTGTTTTCACATGAAGGACCTTGGTTTGCTTAAGTATTTTTTGGGCATAGAGATTGCTAGAAGACCGGAGGGGATGTTTCTCTCGCAAAGGAAATATGCTTTGGACATCCTATCTGATACAGATTTATCTGCTTCTAAACCAATTAATTTTTTGATAGAGCAACAACATGATTTGGCACGTGTTGAAGGTCCAGCCTACCATGACCCGGAGCAGTATCGCCGCTTGGTTGGGCGTCTGATATATCTAACTATTACTCGTCTTGGACTTAGTTATTAAGTTCATACTCTTGAGCAATTCATGAAGTCTCCTTGTGTTCCTCACTGGCAAGCTGCAGTTCGTGTGTTGCACTACCTGAAGAGTCATCCTGGTCAAGGTTTATTTCTTTCTTCTCGTAGTACTCTGCAATTGACTGCTTATTGTGATTCAGATTGGGCTGCCTGCCCAATTACTAGGCGTTCCCTATCTGGTTATTTTGTTATGATTGGGGATTCTCTGGTTTCCTGGAAAACTAAGAAGCAACCTACTGTTTCTCGGTCTTCTGCTGAAGCAGAGTATCGTGCTATGGCAGTTACCTGCTGTGAGTTGTTATGGCTTAGGTCCTTACTGAAGGACTTAGGGGTTTCTCACTCTTTCCCTATGAAATTGTTTTGTGACAGTTAATCTGCTCTCCACATAGCGGCCAACCCAGTTTTTCATGAACGCACGAAGCACATTGAGGTTGATTGTCATTTTGTCTGAGATCTTGTTCAATCTGGCGCTATTGTTACTCAACATATCCATACGACAGATCAACCTACAGATTTGTTCAGTAAAGCTCTCGGACGTAACCAGTTCCATTCTTTACTTGGCAAGTTGGGCATTTTCGATCCTCGTGCTCCAACTTGAGGAGAAGTGTTAAGGAATTGGAATTGGAATTAGATTTGTTATCTTACCATAATTGTAGATGTAATTGTATTCTATTACCTTTTCCTAGCTAGTATAGGTATCATGTACTACTATATAATGTATCATGAATTCATGAATCCAAACACACATTATTACCCTGAATTCATGATTATTCCTGAGCTGTTTGGGTTTATTTATTAGTTGCTAAGTATGAAGTAGCCTCTAGATTTTTAGAATTTAGTGCCTTAGTGAAGAACCAGTGGGGCCAAACCATAAAATGTGTTCGGGCTGATAATGGGACTGAATTTCTGCCTTTGCGATCTCATTTTGCTGCATCTGGGATCATCTTTGAAACATCTATGGTTGACACACCACAACAGAATGGTTGGGTTAAAAGAAAGCATCGCCATTTACTCAATGTGGCGCGTGCTTTACGGTTCCAAGCCAATCTTCCTATTGAATTTTGGGGAGAATGTGTTCTTACTGCTGCCTACCTGATCAACCGAACACCGACTCAGCATCTCAATGGTCGTACTCCTTTTGAGTTGCCTTATGGGCAAGCTCCAAATTATTCATCCTTAAGGGTTTTTGGATGCTTGTGTTTTACTGCTCATGTTCCCAGATATCGTGACAAGTTTGCACCACGAAGTCGGCGGTGTCTGTTTCTTGGTTACCCTGCCGGAAAGAAAAGCTATTACCTTTTTGACTTGGAATCCTGAGTGATCTTTAACAGTCGGGATGTTGATTTCTTTGAAAACCAGTTCCCGTACTCTGCAACTCCAGCTTCTGCTTTATCCAATGATCCTGGCGGCGCCACCACACCACCACCGGATTCCTCCTCCTTCTCACCGGAGCTGCATGGAATTTTGGTTCCAGCTTCCGCTGCTAATCCACCTCCGCCGGTTGCCGTTGGCCTTCCACCATCCGTCGGTGGCCATCTGTTGTCGTCGGCTGTCTCGCCGGTAACCGTCGGCCACTCACCGCCGGTCAACTTCGGCCAATCAACACCAGTCAACGCCGGCCGGTCATCACCGACATCCACCTGTCATTATCATCCGCCCGATGCCAGTACCTCTATGCCGACCGTCGTTGGCCTACCTTTGTCGTCCGCTGCTGGTCATTCTTCGCCAGTTGCTGACAACACTACATCCTCAGTCTCTACTTTACCAGCTTCTCTAGTACTGGATAGTTTCGCTACTGAGTTGCCACCTACAAGACAGAGTGTTCGATCTCGTCGCCCTCCATCGTACTTGGCAGATTACGACTGTGATGATTATGTTTGTGCTCTTACTACTGAAGACCCCCCCTTTCGACTACGTTCCCTCATGCGTCGTCACTTTCCTCAGGTGTTCTCTATCCTCTTACTGATTATGTAAATTGTGATAATTTTTCTAGTATGCATTCTAGATTTTTGGGTGCTGTAACTTCTAGTGCGGATCACACTACTTACTCTGAGGCTTTCCGTCATTCTCATTGGCGAGATGCTATGGTTGAGGAACTTACTGCACTGGAGCAAAATTAGACATGTATTTTGTCTCCTTTACCTGTGCATAAGAAGGCTATTGGATGCAAATGGGTTTACCGTACAAAGTTTCGTTCAGATGGTACTATTGAACGTCACAAGGCACGACTAGTGGTTCTTGGAAATCGCCAGGTAGAAGGAATTGATTACACTGAGACTTTTGCTCCGGTTGCAAAGATAAGTTCTGTTCGATTGTTCCTGTCTGTTGTTGTTATACGTGGTTGGAAACTGCATCAGATGGATGTTCATAATACCTTCCTGCATGGTGATTTACATGAAGAGGTGTTCATGCGTCCTCCGCCTGGCTACGCAGTTCCACCTGGTAAGGTTTGTCGCCTTCAGAAATATTTTTATGGTCTTCGCCAGGCTCCTCAGAATTGGTTTGCTAAACTGGCTCAGGCTTTACGGACATTTGGTTTTGTTCAAAGTAAGGCAGATTACTCTTTATTTGTCTTTTCCCGTGGATCACAGTCTTTACATGATCTGGTTTATGTGGATGATTTGGTCATTGCTGGTAGTTCTTCTTCGCTCATCTCTGAGTTCAAGAAATACTTGGGTTCTTATTTTTACATGAAGGACCTTGGTTTGCTTAAGTATTTTTTTGGGCATAGAGATTGCTAGAAGACCCTATAAATGGAAATGAACATCAAATCACCCCAATAGTTAGTTATATTAATCATGATATGACCTTGTCTAATATTACACGATGTAAAATAATAATTTGATGAAATTGAGGTTCAAGACGGGGCCAGTTTCATTTTTTTCCACGTCTTATTGTATCCCTTATTTAACCCTCCTAGTATTGGAGATCTCTAATGGTTAAAACATCTTCAATGCTTGGAGGCTCATCCACAAAAGTTGGAGTCATTTGATATATTTTTATAGGGCGTCATTGTAACGTGGATATAAGACTATTAATTATAGGGATTAGTGAAGTTTTAATCTCCAACGCATGCATCGTAAATCAAGTTTCATAGTGATGTGTCACACTATTTTTTTTCATTAACTAGCATTAAAGTGTTATATTTATTTCCATTTACTATATATTCATATTCAAACCGTAAAACACTAAATTTTATTTTATATTTCATAACTATTTCATTAGATAAGGTTTCTTGCTATATTGCCTCACGATCGTTACACCAATCATGAAAAATATAATTTCTATTATATTAAAATTTAGATTATATATATATTTATACTTCAAGATATATTTGAATGATGTTTAAAATTACAGGAATCTCGTTCCAATAAATGAAAACAAACATCAAATCACCCAATTAATTATATTTTAATTATAAAATCGTCTCATCTAATAGTTAGACGAATTAAAATGCAACTTTGTGATATCTAAAATAGTTTAAAATAAAATATAACTGAATTAATGTCTAAAATAATTAAATGTATGTTTTTATTTTTTTGCAATTTGAGTATTCATCTAAGAAAATTAAATCATGTATATGTTGGGCAATTATTATTTTTTTAAAATTACATTAAAATTGATCTATTTTTGGCAAATATGCTGACTTGGCGTACTGACGGGCGTCAATATGAGCTCCAATATCAGAATGTCTATTTGAAGGGGTCACTTTAGATTTTAGCCACGTCAGATTGAAGGTTGCAAGAGACCCTTGCATTGGAGGTGATTTTTAACCTTGAGCCTCTATTATGATGACATGACAAATGACTTTTATCATTTTGATGTTTCCATTAGAGATCCTCGTAGGGATCTTCCTACATTTTAGGTGTTATGTGGCCAATTTTGATTAGAACTTCATAGTGACGCTAGCAATTAAAATTGACTGACGGTGATTTAAGATTTTCCTCTCCAATGGTGATGTTGCATTTTATAACGTCAGTGTGACATGTCCATAACTAAAATTTTATTTATGTTAATTTTTCACTTAGTTTGACATGTTCAGAAATTAAGTTCAAAACTTTTGTATGTATACAATTTTCATTATGAGCATACATTCGTTCATGTTTATTGATCCTTATCTTTTATGAAATATATTTTAATGATAAAGGTAATTTTAATATTTTAAAGATATTTTTCAATAAATAATAGAGTCTGTCTCTTGAAAAACCGTCTTTCCATAAGTCATGGAAAAACTAAAGTTTAAAGTGTAAATTAGAAGAAATGGAGATAAAATTTTTGGGCTGCATATATCGGGTTATAAACTTTATTACTACTGCACGTTGCATAATAAATTTTTAATATTGCAACTGGTGTATGTGTGGCCCAGCGATCAAAGGGCTGAGAGTCGCTAGGCCCAACCCAACATTATCCTGCCAAGCTTCAGTCTAAAACAAGGAACGGGAAGACGCAGTGAACACAAGAATCATGAATCGTGGTAGAGAACGTGGACCGTCAAAGACAGCACACGCAGCGAACACAAAGGCCACAACCGAGGAATGTGGTAGGAGTGGCATGTCCACGATCTAAAATTCCTAAGAACATGGAACTGCAAAGCGAATGAGCCTATAAATACAACAAAATCCGTAGGAGCTAAGGTAAGCGCTACGATATAGAGAAATCACATTTCTTGAAGAGAGGACTGACTTGATCATTGAAGGTGCTTCTTCGAAATCACTTTCGGGCTGCATTTACAGGTAAAAGAATTTGAACAAGTGAACCAAGAAGTGGCTACACAGACATGCTACCACATCATTTGGTGCAGACTGTGGGGAACAATTTTTTTTCCATTTTCAGGCTGCTCGGGTAAGCAATGGTGTTCAATATGAGCGCAACAAGCCTAGTGAGCGCAAAAATCCACAGCCATCAGTCACAAGAGCAAATGTTGGGACAAAACGAGGGAGCACACCACCAGCAACATCATACACCTAGCAGAGATTAATGGTTTAGTAAAGAAGGAACAGAGGAGGAAGAAGAAGAGGCACAATCTCCAAACAACTATGATAAGGAAAAATGGGCGTTCGCCGCATTCTTAGAAGCAAATAGGGAAGGCATGTACGATCAATTTTTGAAGACTCTGAGGCAAAAATCCCCAAGGCCAGAGAAAAGGGCAAATCAAGAATGCGAACGTCTCTACTATGAAGAAGAGATGTGTGACATTGTCGCAGAAGATGATGCAGATAAGTCACCTCTCGCGCCACATTTATAAGATTTCAATATGCCTAAATATTTCAAGCTTCCTCTACACGTTAAATTCTATGATGGTACCACAGATCCAAAAGAGTTCTTACATTCATATAAAAACAACATGAGATTCCGGGACGCGAACATAGAACTAGTTTGCAAAGTGTTTCCCATATTTCTATCAGGCACAGCGATTACGTGGTACGAAGACCTTCCACACGAAAGTATCAAGTCTTGGGCATAACTATCAGATTTATTTTTGGGACGTTTCTACCAAAACTAGAAGTTCACTAGAACGATTGCGGATCTCTACAATATAGCACAGTGAAGTGATGAAAGCCTCGTGGAATATCATAGCCCATTCGTCACAGAGAGCCTACAAGTTTGAGATTTATCATTTCAATCGTCATTGGGTGCTTTTACAGGGGGCATGGGATCCAGAGAATTCTACAAGGAACTGACGAAGAATATGCTGAAAAACCCAAGAGAACTACAAAAAATGATTGAACAGCATGTGGGAACAAAGGAGGCGAACAACCGAAAGATAGAAAAGGAATGGGGTGAAAAGCGAACAATGAAGGATTCACAAAAGAACTAGCCTAAAAAAGGAAAATTAAACACCACTTTCGGTAGAGGAGAGCCAGGCTCACGGGGTTTTCCATTTCAAGATACGCCTCTAACGAAGATAAGGAAAGAAATGTGGCTAGCAAATAAGGATCTATTCCGAGAATCAACACCAAAGATTGCACTGCCAGAAAAAGATCACGAGAGTTTTACTGTGTCACAAAGATCATGGCCATGACATAGAATACTACAGGGACCTAAGAAGATAGATTGAAGAAAATTTTAGGAATGACAACTTGGGAAAATATAGAAAAGAAGCAACAAGTCAGTATGGGGACGCAAGCAAGATACCGAGCTCGTCTCCATAAAACCAAGGCACTGCAACGACAATGGCTAAAAATTGAAAAATGACAGCGGTTGTAGAGTATAATAACAGCGCGTGGATAGCGAAGCACCTGAGACAATTATCTTCTCTATACACAAATCCATGGAGTTTCTGTCCAACAGTGTGTGGAAAGCCAATACAAGGTATTCTCCTCTACAAGAGCCATTTGATAAAAAATTTTGCCCAAATTAATCAATTACCTTCAGCGAAGAGGATGCAGTACCTAACGCCTCGCCGCACAATGATCCCATGGTCATCATAGCAAAAATCATAAGTGCAATTGCCCATAAATGTTTCATGGATGACGGTAGTGCGATCGAGATACTATTTATCAATTGCTTCGACAGGTTGGGTTTCAAGAGAACATATCTAAAAAAAATCCGCATTTTCGCTAGTCGGATTTACAGGGTGAGTGGAAAGGCCTCTAGGAAATATAAAGTTGCATGCTACGATCGGGGAAAGTGGGAAAAATTGCAAAGTCATGTGGGAATTTGTGGTTATGGATGCCCCAATTACATTTAATGCCATAATTGGAAGATCATGGATGAACAGAGCTAAGGCAATCTGGTCCCCATATCACCTGGTAATGAAATTCCCAACCCCAGCTAGAGTAGCAACAATTAGGGGAAACCAACAAGCATCCAGGCAATGCATGGTTATAGCGATGAAGGTAGGAAAGATAGGAGAAAAGGCGAAGCTGCTTAACACTATTTCAGGAGGAATCTTACTAGAACATTCTAACGAATCAGCCGACCTAGGTGAAATAACAGAGTTAATAAACCTAGATGCCGAAGTTGACTCCAAAAACGTAAAGGTTGGAAAATATCTTCTAGCTGAAGAAAGGGCGATGGTAATTCAAATATTACAAAGCCACAAGGATACGTTTGTATGGGTCATAAAGAACATGGGAGGAGTAAGCCCAAAAATCACTCCCCATTCGTTGAATGTCAGAAGCTCAGTTAAACCGGTTAAGCAGAAATAATGTTACTTTGCTAACGATAGATTAAAAGCAATCAAAGAAGAGGTTACATCGCTGTTGCAAGCCAACATAATAAGGGAAGTCATGTACCCAACGTGGTTAGCGAACCCATTCATGGTGAAGAAATTAGACGATGTTTGGAGGGTGTGCATTGATTTTACAAATTTGAACAAAACATGTCCAAAATATTCCTATCCTCTTCCAAAGATTGATCAACTGGTGGAAGCGATCTCAGGACACGAAGTCTTAGCATTCTTGGATGCATACAAAGGATATCACCAAATACTGATGAACCCGGACAATGTAGAGAAGACAGGCTTCATAATAAGCTTCAGAATGTTTTGTTATGTGAAGATGTCGTTTGGGCTAAAAACTGCGAGAGCGACATACCAGAGGGTGATTGACCAAGCATTCATAATCCAAATAGGGAAAAACATTGAAGCGTACATTGACGATATGGTGATTAAGAGTAAGAAGGTAGGAAACTTTGTTGAAGACTTGAAAGAAACTTTGGACACTTTAAAGGCCATAGAGATGAAGCACAACCCTAAAAAGTGTGTAATTGGAGTGAGGGCTAGAAAGTTATTGGGGTATAAGGTTTCCTCAAAGGGTATATAAGCTAACCCAAATCCAAGCCATAGTGAATCTTCCCCAACCGCGAACAATTAAAGAAGTACACATCTTAACGGCATCATTGGCAGCACTTAGTTGTTTCGTGTCAAAGGTTACAGAAAATCATTTTTCACTCTTTGAAGTGCTAATAAAGGCAAGCAAATTCAGCTGGACCGAAGACTGTCAGAGAGCATATGAGGGGTTAAAAGACCAGCTTCAAACGTTGCCAACACATAAATTTCATGTATCTGGAGAAAAAAATGTACTTATACTTAGCAATCTCACAAAATACTATTAGCTTTGTGTTAGTTTTCTTGGAAAGGCAGAGACAGGTTTTGATTTATTACATCAGCAGAATCCTGCAAAAGGCGGAGACAGCTTACATGCCTGTAGAAAAGCTAACATTGGCTTTGGTCTATTTGGCACGGAGATTGAGAACATACTTTCATAGCCACATCATAGTAGTTTACACAAGGTTTCCAATCAAGAACATCCTCTCTAAGCCAGAGTCTTCAAGCAGATTGGCAAAGTGGGCTCTAGAACTAGGTCAATTTGAAATACAATTTCAACCTAGAACAATAATCAAAGCTTAAGCATTGGCAGACTTCATTGAAGAGATGTCAAATGAAGAGACACGGAGAGCAATCATCCATCATAGTTTCACGATTGACAGAGGTAAGAAAAAATGGGAACAGGTTGCTTGGACGTTGTTCGTTAATGGTGCATCAAGCAAGGAAGGATGCGGAGAATGGCTACTTTTAGTAGACCCAAATGAGGGAAAACACAGACACTCATTACGATTCAAATTCGTTCTTACCAACAATGAATTAGAACACGAAGCTCTAATTTGTGGATTAGATCTAGCGGTCAGAATGAAAGTAAGAAGTGTCTAGATATCCAGTGATTCACTAATTGTAATCCACATGTACGAGGTGACTATGAGGTACAAGATGACCAGTTGATGAAATATTTGGTGAATGTGTGACAACTCATAGCCCAGCTTGAATATTTTGACATAAAACACGTCCTGCGATGCAAAAACACACAGGTTGACGCATTAAGTAAGCTAACGACTGCAGGGTTTGATTCCCTTACTCGGCAAAGGGATGTCCCATGGAAGTTATCCCAGTTAGAAGCACCATATCAACGATGGTGCTAACAATCCAAGAAGATGGAGCAAGATGGATGACTCAGCTAATGGATATCTTCGCAAAAGGGACGTTGCCAGAAGATAAGTGGAGGCTAGAAAGTAGGAATTGTGTTCCACTAATTACGCCTACGAAGATGGGACATTGTACAAAAAAAGGATTCTTGTCCCCATGGATAAAATGTGTAGGGCAAACAAAGGAAACTGAGATCTTAAAAGAGGTTCATGAAGGCTTATGTGTGATGCACTAGGGAGCTAGAACGATAGCTAGAAAAATAATCAGAGCAGGGTACTACTGCCCGACTATGTTCAATGATGCACACAACTTCGTCCTCAAGTGTAGGAGTTGCCAAAGCAATGCTTCACTGTCACATAAGCCGCAATCAACTTTGACATGAATCTACGGAGCCTATCAATTTGACAAGTGGGGGATAACTTGGTGGGACCATTCCCAAGAGGAAAAAGCAATGCTAAGTTCCTCATTGTAGCGGTCGATTACTTCACAAAGTGGGTCAAAGCTAAACCATTACGACGTGTCACAGTCGAAGCCACTAGGAAATTTGTATGTCAAAACATTATGTGCCATTTCATCGTGCCGCATACCATTGTCACGGATAATGTCACATAATTCACATGTGTGGTGTTCACCGACTGGTGTTTGAAACTCGGGATTACTCAAAATTTTACCTCCGTGGCACAATCTCAAGCTAATGGCCAAGTGGAAGTGCAAACAGGACCATAGTTCAGGGGATACTGAAGCAATTAGAAGGAAAGCGAACAGGATGTGTGGATGAGCTACCGAACACGTTATGGTCATATAGAACAACCATCCGACAGCCAACAAGGAAAATGCCATACACTTTAGTGTACGATCACAAAGCAGTCATACCCGTAGAAATTGGAAATTCAAATCTTAGGATAAGCAATTATAAGGAGATGGACAATCCAGATGTGTTGAAGCTGGAACTAGACAAACTGGAGGAGCAAAGAAACTTGGCAAATATCACAGAAGCTAAACACAAGGAAAGAAGGGCAAGAGCGTACAATCAGAAAATGAAGGAAAGGTGATTTCAGATTGGTGATTTGGTACTGAGGAAAAATGATGCTAGCCTAGCTGATGAGCGAGGAAAGCTATGCCCAAAGTGGGAATAACCATACAAAGTCACGAAGGATCACAAGTCCAACAACTATGAGTTAGAAAGAATGGATGACACTGCAATCCCAAACACGTGGCATATGACTTACTTGAGAAAACTTTATGTCTACAAGAAAGATAGCGAACGACCACCTATATAGACACAAGGACATTATCCTTTTTTTTCCTTTAGTATCACTGTTCCACCGCGATATGATCGTCTTCATACATATTTAATATAAAAACCCACTTTGCTAGACCATGATTACGCTTCCTATTCATCCTATTCTATACTAAGACTTGACAAATGCAACTTAACAGTGGGCTATATATCCTACACTCTCGTCAACACTCGCAAGCTTTAGATCTTGCAAGTCAAACAACCACAAGCTATAGATCTTGCAAATTTGGCGATGCTTGCAAGCTTTAGATCTTGCAACTTCGCAAATCAAACAAACGCAAGCTATAGATCTTGCTCAAATATCGATGCAGGCAAGCTTTGGATCTTATAGCTTCATGAATCAAACAAATCGCAAGCCATAGATCTTTCATAAATAGCGATGCTTGCAGACTCTACATTTTGCAACTTTGCAAACCAAACAAATGCAAGCTATAGATCTTGCTCAATTTTAGATGCTGACAAGCTTTAGATCTTGCATCTTCGTGAATTAAACAAATTGCAAACAATAGATCTTGCAACTTTGCAACATTGACAAAGCAAGAAATATATTTAGCTAAAAAGTAGATATGCCCACAAAGCACAAGATCGCGGAAGATCGTTCTTGATAGAAAAACATGGCAAAAAAAGATAGGAAACACTCATTATCAATAGAAGATGAGTCATAGACCCCAACAACAACAAAGCATACAAAGGATCATATCATCTATTGCAACAAAGAAGACACATTACCTATGGCTTGAAGAGCGTGATGGTCCAGAAGAAGAGGAACCATCGTGATGACGATTAAGTTCAGCCTCGTAAGGAGGGCGCTCAATTTCACTAGAAGATCGTTCACCACCGTACGGATGTTGCTTAGCTCGGCGGTGACTTTCCTCTACCTCACGCTCCTCGCTAACTAAGTGATCATATTTCCATTGCATATGTAAGTATGCAGGATGACAGGTCATACCTATTCGTCCCATGCGATCAAGATGTTTGCATGATAAGGCTTAAAGTCAGTTATAGGACCAAACTCTTTGTGATCCAACTGCATACTCACAACGTTAACCGTTTCCTCGTACTGTTCTATTCTCGTCCTTAAATTCCAAACTTCCTCTTCAAGATAACGAATATGAGATTGGACAGCGTCTGACAATCTAATTCTTTGACTGCTGCCACCAACAGTTAAATCACCACGGCTTAAGGTACAACGTGATGACAAAGGGGGAACTTGAAGTTGATTCTTGTAATCAGCGCAAGCTTGCTCCAACTGATGAACAGACAAATCAAGACGATTACATTCAACACAAAGATATTTGTTTTCTTCTAGTAGTTGTGTGTTTATGGAAACTTGTTCATCAAACTTATTTTTCCATCCAATAGCAGAGGTCGAGAAGCGGTCGCATTCATCCTGTTTCTTCTTAAGCTTTTCCAGAAGGTCATCAATACGGGAACATTTCTTATCAATAATCAGCATCTTCTGATGGGCTTCTCTAGTCTTGCTCGCGATACACTCTCTAGCCTTCATTTATTGCCAGAGCATCTTCGCAAGGTTCAGTTGCTGACGGTAAATAAGATCATTTTGTTCGCTTAGGATTCTGCGCAGAACTCTCAAAGCATCCTTAGTTTCCTTCACGACCGTACCCCATTTCTTTTCAAGATCATCGATACTCGGGAGCATATACTTCAAACAGATCCCCAAACAAAGAATCCACTCTTAAACAAGGACATGAAGGTTAAGCGATCTGATATATGCGCCAGAAGACTCAAGATCGACTAAACCACGAACAATGCCTTTCTCATGCAATTCAACAGTGTATCTATTGGGAATAAGCTTGCTACAAGGGCAACTTGCAGAAGAAGATGGAGGCACAAAAGGAAAAGGAAGTTGCCACCCAATACATAGGGGAAGTGTTTCCACTCATGTGAAAAAGTCAAAGGAAACGACCACTGCACATTCTTCTATGAATGATCGAGTAGCACAAAGAAAACTAACGGGTTCAGAGAGAGGGTCATTACGTCCCATAAAATCAAAGCATTTTAGAAATTTACTATTAATCAAAATGTTGAAACCCTACACACGAGTAAGGCTGATAAGAAAATGTGGGACAAGCAACATATCAACTCTTATAAATAAAGTCGTGCAAATAGCACATACAAACACTAAAATATTATTTTAAGAGTACAACCCAGCAACCCAATGAATATGAAGAAATACTAAAAAATACCTAACTTCGGGGTTAGGGTTAGGCGGAATTGGAGCAGCGATTGCAGAGACATCTTGGTTAGACCACTGAGTGGAATTGAATGAGAGGAGTTTCAGTACTTGTATTACCTACATTAGCATATGGACTAAGAGTCGCAACATCAACGCTGGGCTTAAATGGAAGTTCTTCATAATAATCCACCTCACACTCTTTCAACTTAGCCACTGAAGGGAGATTAGCGAGATGTGAAAGCAAGGAGTACAGATGCCCCCTGTCAGCAATCTTATCGATGAAGGCTTGAATCAAATCGGTTCTCTTGCTTTCTAGGGTTTCAGTGCACTTCAACATAGTAGACACACTTTTGCAATCACATATGGGGTTCCACTGCCATACATTCTTCACAGCCATGCAATACCTGACAATTCGAGCAGCCTTGGAGATATATTCAAAAAACTTATAAAACGACTTTGTCTTGCATAGCCGATCCACCAGCACTTAGGGGTATTGAGGGGGAAACAGGTCCATAGGTTCGCATCTCATCCCACTGAAAACAAAGCTCTGAAGATTCTACCCCCGCGAGCTTGCCACTCTCATTAGCAGCGCTCGCCTCTTCTTTGCAAGCTTTCACCTTCTCCTTAGCAGCCTTCACTTTTTTCCTCAGTCTCCAGAGATTTGTATTTCTTCACTAGTGAATCATAAGCGGGAGAATGCTTGGACAATCGCTCGCTCGCAATCTTCAGGCCCTCACCAACCTTACAAGTAAGCAACACAGGGAATGAATTTATTCACTACGTTACAAACAACAACTTAATACATAAGCAAAGTTACTCAAGGAAATTTGTAGCCTTACCGCAGCTAGTGTGTCGGGCAGTGAAAAGTCAAAAAAATTATCAGATATTACCCCCTCGGCCAGAAAGTCCTCAGTTTGCTCTGTAATTGGCGAACCAATTTGGTTACCACACCTCTTTTTAAGAGAAGGAACAGAATGTCCTGGATGACCGCTGCTCCGATCCTTCTTGTTTTTCTTCTCCCTCTGCGGATTCAGGGCTCGATGATGGCTAGTTTTTGCCCACCCTCAGTCTGTTTATCCCTAGGGCCTGTAATGACCGACAACGGAAGCACAACGTTATCACCACCAGCATGGTTAGTCTGAATGATATCCATATTTACTTCTTCGTCATTGAAGATTGACAAATCAATGTCACCTTTTGTGAGATCCATATCTGCCACAATAAGAAACAACATAGGTCAAAACGAACACACACAAAAAAGAAAGATAACGATACAACAAACTATTAAAAAAAGAGTACAGGGTAAAATACAGTATAATATAGGCGAACAAGACACCTTCAGCGTGGCGAAGATGTTGGGTATGTACGCGAAGCGTAGCCACAATCGGCATCTCCTTAGTATAACGAACACTCAAGTTAGGAAGTTTAGACTTAGGAACTTTGTAGTTCCATGCAGGTACATCAGACTCGAGAATTTGTTTGGCTTCAATAAAAAAAAATCTCTTACGCCAATTGCCAACATTACTTGGGAAGCCACTCACAAGCTCAACCCCAGAAATAACAAGATATATGGTAAATTCATCCACAATATTTTTCACTTTTCGAAGGTGGTAGAAATTGCGGAATAAGTCAATTGTGAAAGGTATGCACGCATTTTCACACACACAAAGAAAACCCATTATAATAGCAATGTCCTTCGGATGAAATTGGAACAATGCAATTTTATACAAACGAAGCAGTGCAATCACATGTTCAGAAAGTGGAAAATAGAGGCAAAATTCTAGATATACTAGATAACAAGAAATATAGCCAGGAGGAGGGTTACAAACGCACTCAGATTTGGAAGGCAAACGAAGCTTATAAGCAGACAGAAAAGTAAAGAAGTTTTTAAAGTCATTTACATAAGATGTGGTCATGATATTGGGAATGGTGGAGGATCCAACAACATGGTCGGAATCCCCGTCGGAAGCGGCATCCTCTACAGGGGACTTACTGCGGTTAAAAGAAGGCATGGAGGTCCTAAAATGAGGAGGTAATAATCTTAGTTAAAATTCAATGGAAATAAATCTAGAGAAAAAAAGATTTACAGAAAACAGACCTGAGAGGATGATTGGAAACAAGTTACACAGACAACCAGAATCAGAGAAAGTACTCCAATCCTAAAGGACACAGTAGAGATATGAGAAATAATTTAAACAAGGAAACTTACTCTTGAAGGAGCTGGAGGTGGATTACGCGCAAAAAAATTAGGAATTAGTAGAGGAAGAGAAACTCTGGATAATGGAGAGGAGAAGCTGAAATGAAAGTGAAAAGAGAAACTTAAATATAAATAATAAAACGAGAAATTGAGGAGGAAAGCATAATGATGAGTAGCTGACAAAAAGCAAAGTACTTTTTTGCTTATATTGAGACGACGGTGGTATATGAAAAGACAGCACACTGTTTAAGGGCTATAATAAATTCTTTGTTTCAAATCCCCCATTTAAGAGATATAGCGATAACAAACGTCAGAGAATTGCGGGCTGAAATACCGAACAACGGGGAGCAAATCACATATTTCAAAAACAAAACCACTGCAAATGTTGCCTTGTCACGAGGAGCTCAAGATAAAAAAATTTAAAATTTGAAGAGCGATCGAAGATAGAAATACAGCCAACAAGACTACATCACTTCGCAAGGCTAAACATAGCTTTTCATCACGAACATTCTGTACAAGAGTAACATCAGTTCGCACTTAAGCTACAAATAGCACCATCGCTTCGTTTCTTATAATCTTCATGGCTAGGGGGGCTTATGATGTATGTGTGGTCCAACGATCAAAGGGCTGAGAGTCGCTAGGCCCAGCCCAACATTATCCCACCAAGCTTTGGTCCAAAACAAGGAACGGGTAGACGTATCAAACACAAGAATCAGGAATTGTGGCAGAGAATGTGGACTGTCAAAGACGGGACACACGGCAAACACAAAGGCCAAGACTGAGGAACGTGGTAGGAGTGGTGTGTCCACGATCTTAAATTCCTAAGAACAGGGAACTGCAAAGGGAATGAACCTATAATTGCAACAAGCTCTGTTGGAGCTAAGGTAGACGCTACGATATAGAGAAATTCCATTTCTTAAAGAGATGACTGACTTGATCGTCGGAGGAGCTCTCCCAAAATCACTTCCGGGGTTGCATTTGTAGGAAAAGGATTTTGAACAAGTGAACTAAGAAGAGGCTAACTGGACAGGCTACCAAATCAGCAACTTAGACATTTACCTTTTATTATTCTAATTAAATCCCGTCTTTCCCAAGACTTTGCCTAAATAATATATACTAAATTAGTAAATTATATTTTGGATATATTTATAACTTATTTAATAAGCATGAAATTTAAATTTGAGTAGTTGAAACTTGAATCCCCTCAAAATTAACTTCCAACTTATGATAATTATACTAGATGATATTACGACTCTCTGTGCAGTATGAGCTCGGAATGAGCGATTTTTAGAACGTAGACCGTCCAAGTGTTGGAAAAATTTGCAGAGCTAAATAAGAAAGGAAGTATAACACCATCAACTCATTCGAGATATCAAGACAAAGCATATAACACCATTCAAGATTTCATTCAACCTGTAATACACACAGTCGCCACCTAAGACAAACAAGAAAGACCTCAAATCCACCACTCATGTACAAAGGGAAGAAGATATCAGCAACATCCTCACTGGATATCATTTTATCAGCATTGGCTTTGCCTGCTCACAATGAAAAAGCCTTCTCTAAATCTCCAATCACACAAACTAGTTTAAGTCAGTCTTTGAAAGAAAATAACAAGAAAGAGCAATTAAAAATGGCCATGGTATCAGAAACCGTGTTAAAAAGATTATGTAAATCCTACGAACCCTGTGTCCAAACACAAAGTATAATTGCAGATAGGGAACTAGAACATTTTTAAAATCGTATTTTAAAAGAGCTCGTGAACACCAGCTAGCAAGAATGCAAGACTACTCTAATGGAGGGTCGTCATGTAAGTAATCAAGCACGGTCTATACATTAGTCATTTAGTATCACAGGTGATTGACAAACAGGAGTTCCATAAAGCTCCTACAGGACTGACAACATTACTTGCAACACATTTACCATGTACCAGATAATGCAACACATAAACGGACAAAGCGAAAATGCACAATAAAACTCTCCAACGGCCAAATAACATCTCAACCCCAAACAAAAAATAGACAAACAAAGAAATACAATAAAAGTTCCTTCTTTTTTTTTTTTGAATTTCTACTATTATAAGAATTCACCTTTCAAATGCTAGACTTGTTGCTACAGAAGCACAAAACAGCTTCAAGTTGGTCCATGAGATACAAAACAACTAAGTTCCACAAATACTTTTCAAGTACATCACTATTACATAGCTGCACAAATACTTTTCAAGTACATCACTATTACATAGTTGCACAAATACTTTAGGGGCTGCAAATATACTTCACACACATTGATACACTCTTCCATAGCTACACTGACTTGGAGAACCATGCAAATGTCCATAACTAAATTTAAAAGATAAAGAATCTTAATTGAAAGGCAAAAGGAGTGGAAATTAAGAGGGAAATATTTTCTTAGCCTACTTTTATTAGAATAAAGTCTTCAAGCTCTTTCCATTAAATCCAGTGCATCGAGCCCAAGATCATAAAGAACTCCAACTATCCATTGAGCATTTTCAAATGCCCCTCCTTTAAAAAGAATAATACTATTTCATAAAACATAAAACAGTAAAATGAGGACGTTAGTGAAGTCTATTTTCTCATCATTTCAATTCCTTTTTTTCTACTTCATTTCAAACACTGACAAGAAGAGAGTTGAGGCATAATTTTTAATAAATAGAAAAGAACTCACTGAATCCCCTTCACCATAATTGAGAAATTTATTCTCAACTTATTGTTGTCATATTTCATAACCCCATTTTGTAAAGGAACATCTGGGAAATATGAAAATATATGTTGGAAAAACCTTTTGAAGAATAATGAGTTGTCTAACTAAGGATCTTTCACAATCTTCCCCCCACATACCGGAGAACGTGTAGGACTAACATATTTAAGAGCTATTATCATTAAAATCTTCCTACTAAGTGTTGCAAACTTACAATCGAATGAAGCCAAAATCGTGATGCTAAGTAGAGTTTTTGAAGAAGAAAGAATCCACCAAATGGCAGATTCGCAGTACTATTTTCCTGAAGAAACTAAAACCACTAACATTATTAATTGTACAAAAGTAATGAAGAAGCCAAAACCACATATATTAGGTCTACAAAAGGTTGTGATTTAGAACAAATATCAAACACCTAACGTGCACCTCCCAAAATGAAGAGTAACAAAAAACTTAAAGCAAACAATTGATCACACACGTGGAGGGAAAACGAAAACATACCGGAACAGTGTAACAGAAATAATCAAAGATTATAAAGCAAGAAAGATAAATACAGAGTTTCGAAGATAATACAATTTTAGAATAAAAAGGAGGAATAAAAATCCCAATCATGTTGTTAAGGAATTAGAATATTCTTACCATATTACTTGTAGATGTAATTGTATTGTATTACATTTTCCTAACTTGTATAGGTATCATGTACATATAATGTATCCTGAATTCATGAATACAGACATATCATCATTACCATTATTTTTCAGTAAACAAGGCTAGACATTTTAAGGCAGATAACAATCTAGAGTATGATAATAAATTGCATCGCAAAGCAGGTATATAGAGCACATGAGTAAGGGTGACATCACAAAAACAAATAGACCCACATTCTGCAACTCCGACATCTGCTTCTTCCGACGAACCCGGCGGTACCACCACATCACTGACGGTTTCCTCCTCCTTGCTGCCGGAGTCGCACGGAATTTTTATTCCTCCAGTCGCTGCCGATCCTTCGCCACTGGTCGCCGCCGAACCACCGTCGTCTGCCAGTCAGTTGCTACCGCCCGCTGTCGGCTCATCACTGTCGTCTGCCACCGATCGTACTCTGGCGGCCAATTGCCGCCGGCCGCAGTCGGTCAACTGTTGTCTTCCGCTGCGGACCAGTCACCACCGGTCCCTGCCGGCCAGTCACCGTTGGTCGCCGCCGGCCAATCTCCGCCGTCAGCCGCCGATCCTCATCTACCGGCCACTGTCGATATTACATCCTCAGCATCTACTTTACCAGCTTCTCTGGTACCGGATAGTTCCATTGCCACGTTGCCACCTACCAAACAGAGTGTTCGATCTCGCCGACCGCCGTCTTACTTGGCAGATTACGATTGTGATGATTATGCTTGTGCTCTTACTACTGAAGACCCCCCCTTCTGACTATGTTCCCTCATGCGCCGTCACTTTCCTCAGGTGTTCTCTATTCCCTTACTGATTATGTAAACTGTGATAATTTTTCTAGTATGCAATCTAGATTTTTGGGTGCTGTAACATCTAGTGCAGTTCCCACTACTTATTCTGAGGCTTCCCAGAATGCTTATTGGAGAGATGCTATGGCGGAGGAACTTACTGCGCTAGAGCGCAATCAGACATGGACTTTGACTCCTCTACCTTTTCATAAAAAAGACCATTGGGTGCAAATGGGTCTACCATACGAAGTTCCGGTCCGATGGTACTATTGAATGTCATAAGGCACGCCTAGTGGTTCTTGGGAGTCGCCAAGTGGAATGAGTTGATTATACTGAGACCTTTGCTCCAGTTGCAAAGATGAGTTCAGTTCATTTATTCCTGTCTATTGCAGTTATTTGTGGTTGGGAACTGCATCAGATGGATGTTCACAATGCTTTCCTGCATGGTGATTTACATGAGGAGGTGTTCATGCGCCCCTACCTGGCTATGTTGTGCCCCATAGACAGGTTTGTCGTCTTCAGAAATCTCTTTATGGTCTTCGTCAGGCTCATAGAAATTGGTTTGCTAAATTGGCTCAGGCTTTAGGAGCATTTGGATTTGTTCAGAGTAAGGCCAATTACTCTCTATTTGTCTTTTCTCGTGGATCAGTTTCTTTACATGTTCTGGTTTATGTGGATGATTTGGTTATCGCTGGTAGCTCTTCTTTGCTCATCTCTGAGTTCAAAAAGTACTTAAGTTCTTGTTTCCATATGAAAGATCTTGGTCTCCTTAAGTATTTTTTGGGCATAGAGATTGCTAGAAGACCGGAGGGGATGTTTCTTTCACAAAGGAAATATGCTTTGGATATTTTATCAGATACTGGTTTATCTGCCTCTAAATATGCTTTTATTATAGGTATGGTATGGTATGGTATGGTAAGGTGTGGTTATGATTTGACGACGATTAATAATTATATATTAAATTACAATTATTGAACTAATATTAACAATATTTATAATATATATTACATTTTTATATTTGACATTATTAAAATTTCAAATTAACATTAAAATTAAAATTTATTATATTTGTAACTAGCATGAAATTATTAAATTAATTCTACTTTGAACATTATCGCAATCACCCTATAATAGATATTGTTTGATTTTTGTCCGTTAACCGGGGTATTTGAGTCATGACTAACCTAATATACAAAAACGACGTCGTTTGCAGTCTCCCGCTTCTCTCCTCTTCTGATTTTCAATCTAGGTTCCTTCTTTTGTATTCAATCCTCCGTTCCATCTCTTTCTCCGTTCTTTCATGTTTTCCTTCTCCGATAGGGTTCGCGCCTTTGTTTCTCTTTCTCCTTTTCGGTGGCGGGGGCTGGGCATCGGGCGTTGGTGGTGGGGTGCTGTAAGGGTGGTGGTGGTGCTAGTGTTCGCGCCTTGTTTCTCTTTCTCCTACTCGATGGTGAGGGTTGGGTGTTGGATGGCGGGCTGGAAGGGGGTGGTGGTGGCGGGGCTGGGCATCGAGGGTTGGATGTCGGGTGGTTGGGATGGAAGGGTGGTGGTGGCGGGGATGGCCGGAGGGGGCAAGGTTGGCTAGAGAGGGTGGTGGCACTAGGGTTCGTGGTGTCATTTGTGAAATATTTTTAATCAATGCCGGACTACAATTTAGTCTCCGCCGTCCGTTCGCCGGAGAAGATAAAAACATGGCGCCGCTGACGTGGAGACACCATACCCTAATCCAAGCCCTCCTCTCGCGGGGCCTGCTCAAGGACAACCAGTTCCACACCCTCTTCTACCAGCTCACCGGAAAAACTCCAGGTCTTTTTCCGTTTTTACCCGTCCGTGAAACTGTTCAT
Organism: Rubia yunnanensis; assembly: GCA_037428765.1. Classification (NCBI taxonomy): domain Eukaryota; kingdom Viridiplantae; phylum Streptophyta; class Magnoliopsida; order Gentianales; family Rubiaceae; genus Rubia; species Rubia yunnanensis. Next base: position 40,563,613 of record CM075068.1, read on the forward strand.
ACTGTTTAGCAGGCCTGATTTCCATTGGATTTCTTGTTGAAATGATGTCAAAGTTGCAATTTTTGGGTATTTCAGTGTAATTTGCAAGTTGTTGAGACTGTTTAGCAGGCCAGATTACCATAGGATTTCTTGTTGAAATGATGTCAAAGTAGCAATTTTTGGTTATTTCAGTGTCAATTCTAATGATATGGTTTTTAACTTTCTGTTTGTTTAGTTGTTTTTGCTTCTTCAACATAAAGTTTTGATTTTTATTGGAACCCTTTTTGAGATTTTTTGAAACTGTAATGTTGGATTTATGTGTGTGTTTATTTAAGGTAAGAGTGTTGTCAGAATGGCTGCATTTGTGGAGATTGAGGTTTGGTGTGTGGTGTGTGGTTTGGCAGATCATAGGGTTTTTAATGATTTCCTTTCAGACATAAACGCTGAGCTGAATCCCGTCGAGCTTGACTTGAGGAAGTGCCTGAATCAGTTCAATGGGAAGGCGTATTATGGCGTGGCGAACAATGTTGCAGATGATCAGTCCAAGCTTGGGACTAAGTACATTGTTCCTCAAATTGCCTTGTATAAGGGAATTGTAAGTTTCCTTTTTACGTTGGAAAAGATCGATTCTCTTCGTAGTTAAATGTGAATTTGTGTAGAAATCGCTTTTCCGAATCACATACTTCAGCAATCGTAGCCTTTGTTTGTAAATTTACTTCATTTGAATGCTTCTCACAAAGGGAATAAGTGATCCGCCTTTTTTGAGTTTTGACTGGGTTCAAACAATAAAGGGATCATCTTTTAATCTTATGTTTTCTGACAACATCTTTTGGTTTTCAGATTGAAGGTATTGTTCAAGACTCAAATGGTGAGGGCAGCATATCGAATACTGAAACACTAAACGTTCATTTGGACATCCAGGTTTGATATTGGCCTGATGACTGCAGAAGTTTCATTTCATTTCATATCCTTAGTTTTGCTTACTGTTATGTGTCCCCTAAACATTTATGTTCTCGCGCTTATTGCCTTTTTGACTTTTGTGGAACTATTTAGTATGATGACAAATGAGTTGTCAAGTATACCGACTTTATAAGTATACGATGCAGAATGAGGAGAAATTCCTGTTTAAGAAACTCAGCCTTTCCTAAGAACATGGATGGATGCTAAATTTTGAGTGAATGTTGCATTCAGTTATAAAGAAACAGTTTATCTTTCTGTTCATTGTTTCATCCAATATATTTATCTGTTGAACTACTGAAAATGAGACAAGGGTTTGGATCCCTTCTGTTATCCAACTCTTAGTTGTCTATGATTATCTCAAATATCGACATTTCGCTTTGTGTCCATGTTTCTAGATTTCAAATGGAACGGGGTCGGAATCTCAGGGTAATAATACTCAAACTCAAATCCCTACTGCACTGAGGAACTTCACCATATCTCAGAAAGGTAAAGTCATCGAAGAGTTTGTCTGGGACCAGTGGCTTTGCTCGATATCAGATGGACACTGGATTGGCCTCGGGTTGAGATCGTTTCTTGATTTGAAGAGCTGGTTCGATAACAACGATGTTGCTAACTGCGAAGTTTGCAATGAGGCTGCAATAAAGGTACATACTTTTCTAATGCTCATCTTACGCTGTTTACATTGTGTGACTGATTATGAATTTCCCGATCTTTTTCAGGTGGAATCTTGTCCGAATGAGAACTGCCCAGCTCGAATCCATCCAAGCTGCCTGAAAAAGAAATTTAAACAAGCCAAGGTATATCATCTCCTCTCCATCATATCCATCAGTTTCACTGACAATTAGTTTTATCAAACTTCTTAAAACTTCATTCCGCAGGCAAACAAAGTTTGTCCAAAGTGCAGCACAAAATGACACGTTGGTGAAGCTGTGGAAGAAGAGGAAAACCAAGACGACAATCCACCTGAGAATTTGCTCCCCCCTAATCCCGATTCCAGAAAGAGATCGCGCGCCTCTCGCCACCAGCAAGCTGATCACAAGAACTCTGCGGAGCCAAGCCATCCTGTAAAAGCCGAGTCTGTCGCTAGCTCCCAGCCAAGGAGATCAACTCGAAGATCTGCAAGAGACGGCGCCTTCAGACAGTGAAACAAGGTAGTTTTCGCTTAGTTCTTGTAGGAAGTTCAGTTCTTCCATATTTTGATTCACAGATTGTTTCACATTTCTTCTAGAAACACAATTTGAGCTGAATCTTTCTTAGAGCTGTCAAAATTATGGTCTGAATTTGTCCATATGCATATGATCAATCAAACTCCATGATAAAGAAAGACAGGTCATTTTCTGAACCAAAAAATGGTTATAAAAAGCCGCATTTGTTGTGTCCTTATCATTGATCTATACTCTGTAGAAATTCATCAACAATGGCAGATAATGCAATATGGATCCCTATAATAGATATTGTTTACTTTCTGTCTGTCAATCAGGGGTATTTGAGTCATTTTGACTAACCTAATATACAAAAATGACGTCGTTCTCATGCAGTCTCCTGCTTCTCCTCTTCTTTTGATTTTCAATCTATGTTCCTTCTTTTGTTTTTAATCCTTTCTTCTTCGTTTCTGTGACATGGATGATACAGTACTCTCTCTCTCCTACGCTTTTTATTGTTTTATATGATTGTGGATTATCGTGAATATGATTGAATTAGTTAGGGTTTTGATCTGAATCTGTAATCTTGAAATCGGTTAATTTGTTCTGAAGCTAAGTGTATGGTGTGTGATGGCGGAGGGGCGGCGAATGGAGCATCGAATCGACAAAGAGGAGAACAAAAGATGGTCGGGAGCATCAGCTACATCAATTCCTCCTAGCTCCTCTCTCTCGGGCATCGCCCCAATATCGCCATGGTTGACGTTAGGTAAATATCCATACATGAATACCTGCCCTATAAATCAAATTTATTGAAAATTGCCTGTTTCTTCAATTTCGTGAGCTGAAACTGTGTCGTGAGATGGATTAATCTGGTGAAGTGCCGGAGAATCCGGTGGCCTCAAATCAGTTAATAGAAACAAATACCAAATGGGATTGTGTGGAAATGGAATTCTTTCGGTGAAGTTCGTTGGAAGGTATGTGACTGTGTGTAAACACCAAACTGCTTGTTTTGGTCAATGTATTAGTTGCTTGGTCGTAAACAACTAATCTTGCTTTTTGATTAGGTACTTTTGTTTTCATTATACAGTATGTATGACTCATGTAAATTCTAATCTGACCGCTACAAGAACATGCTGACAACACAAAATACGACATTCACATTCAGGTTGCTGAAGCACCAAGTTAATATTTGATCTTTCTACATTTTGATTTAATATTTTCAGTGATCTGATAATGGCTTCTGTATTTTTGTATATCAGCTTGACAACCCTTGAAATCAGCTAATTCAGGTAATTGTACATATGTGTGTTGACACTAGAGGAAGTTATAAGTAATGTGTTGATTTTATTTTACTGACACTTTTCAACATCTTTGCAGCTAGGGCTCTTACTTAGTTCAGGAACTCTGTGTATAACCATATATTCTCGGATAACTAGAAGAAATGGAGTTGTAGTAAGCGGGGTCTTAAATGTGTTGATTTTCATCGTAATTATGTCCTTGCATACTCTTAGATAGCTATTACTGATCCAGAGACCTTGACATTGAGAAAGTAAAAATGTCTAGAGATATTTTGAACATTATATGATTAAAGTGTTGGTCATGTAACTTGATCCGTAAAAGTCCTCTTGATAACATGTTTCCATTCTCCTTAATTTTTGGCAACCTTCTTCTCATGTAATGTTTCGCTGTTGTCAGGCATTAGAATGTCTTTTAGCTCGTCCCTTGTACATTACTCAATTATGTTATTCTCATAGTCTTCTACTCCTCTTTGACTAGCTCGTAACTAATCCTTTTTAAATAGTCCTCCAGTTTAAATATTTACTTAGGATGCTGGTGAAGAATAACCAAGGAATGTTTTGAAATGGAAGATTCTACATATTATTACATAAGATGACTTTTACATGGTATGGATACTAACTTATGAGAGTTGACTGTGTGTGCTTCAGTGCTTCTTATGGTTGTTGCGGCTGCTTCTTTAGCACTTGGTATAAAGACAGGTGAGCTATGATTTTTTTTCTTTTACAGAAAGCTTTCTCCAATGTTTTTTTTTACGTGACTATGTTAAAAAAATTAACACTTAACTAAAACGACTTACAGGTTGAATTCTGCATTTCTCTTACTGGTCGCGTGCATCTCATGTAGTTCATCATATCGAAGTGGACTCGGAATTGAATCTTGTTTCTGTAAAATTGAGCATTACTTTCTTGGGACTGTTGTGTTTAGAGTTCTTTTGGCCGTTTGGTCATCTGAACTTATTTTGTGACTTTCTTCATTCCAATATTTATTGGTGGAGTGAAAGAAGAAGTTGGATTATGCAGATGTTTGGTTCATGCATGAATCTGATTACTACCATAATTGGATTTGTGAATTTGGATCATCTTTGACTGTTGTATTCGGTGAAGCATGTTAAGAGTTATTGCTCTGTGAAAAATCTGGAAATGAGAAATGAATGATTTGAATAAACATATGGATTAAGAAACTATCATGTGAGAGTCTTTGCTATATTCAAGTTTTGAATCAAGGACTAATCTTGTAACTTGTTTGGTGCAGCCAGAGCATCAAATTACTGGCCATGAACCCACTATTGTTGCAGCATCTCTGACAATGAATATCAGCTGTGAGGATTTTAGTTCCGCAAAAGATACACAAAAAGTGTTTAGCTCCTTCACTGCGATTGTCATTTTAGATGAACTTTCCGATAGTATTTGATTCTAATTCTATTTTTATTTGTTGAAAATTCAAAACCATCACAATTTCAAGAATCTTGTTCCAACATCCGATATCTGTTTCTACCTGTATGCTATTTTCCGCCTCTGCTTTTGCCACTTAGGACATGTTTCTTGTTTTATAGAATAGTCCAACTTTTAGCCGATTTCCAATTAATTGTATTTGTGTGAGCCTTGAACTAGCGATTTGAGATCCATTTCATTACTAATGAGGCATTCAAAGAAAACAAATACCACGATTGCTTTTAACATCAAGAGTTCTTGAAAGAGTCCAGTTTTCATGTATTAAAGATGTTTTTTCACCCATTTTTAAAATTAAAAAATTTGGGTGAGACGGTCTCATCAAATCTTATGGTAAGACAGAGAGTTTAAATACAATTATTTAAATATGAGAGATGACATGAGACACTTTCTGTAATTTTTAAAACTTTACTATGTCCCTTGTCTCACCATAAGTTATTGTGTGACGGTCCCATATGAGTCTCTCTCTTTTTAAAAAGTTACATAAGTAGTCCAAAATCACACAAATGAAAAAGGTGGTAATGAAAAGTTATTTAATATGTTGCACCTTGTAGTTCACAACAAGTTTCTGCTATCACCAAGTACGACTCACTAAGTAGAATGAATGGAGTATATAATTCAAGCCTTCCTACTGGAAAGAACAATTAAAGTAGCTAGATTTTAGATGAAATATATGACACAAATAAGAAAGAGGGTAATAAGTGCAACATTAAGACAAATGGATATTCTTCAAACAAAAGCAACTTAAGTTAGGGGTAGCTCGGTGTACAAGTCATAGAAGGTGGCACATAAACACATTTTGCCCTTTTCATATGAAGAACCCTCTGTATTTGATCGTTGCCATGAGGTTAATTGTTATGCATCTCGCATTGACATGTCACTATTGTTTTCAGGTGTAGTATATGCTTAGGTGACTATGATCCAGAGAATGCAAACGTTGATATTTAAGACAAGCTGTCTCAGCAGTATTCTCGAACATGACTCCAACCCACGAATGATCAGGGCTAATGAAAATGCCATCACAAAATCTCAATCTAATGTTGTTACCGTAAACATAGAATCGAGCGCTCCTGAAGGAGAAGCACCAGCAAGATATGATAGAAAAGGAAAGCCATGTTGATAGCCATCATGACAAAATTTTGATATCCCATGTATGTAAATAGTTTTTAGTGTAGAAACAATCAGGTGAATCCACTACTTGATTTTTTCGCGTGAGTTTTAGAGGAAGACAACTATACTGGAAGTGCTTTTAAGGACATTTTTTTTTTCGTTCAAGGGGTATAAGATATCATTGTAATTTGTTGTATCATGAGATGAGTATATCATTTAGTATCAAGAAAAGTAGTCTCTATTTTCAAGATCAAAATTCTCATTGTGTTGGATACCTAAACTATGTAAAATGTCTACTTCCGTAAAAATATTATTAAAAACAAGCATATTACTTTAAAGCTGGCGGGTTTATCATTTCATGAAAGTTTATAAAAATATTTAATAAATTCTAACTCAATTGATTATTTTACTATATTATTCCTACAATAATTCTTTTATAATTTAGTTTTTATTTTCAATCGATGTAAGATGCAAATATTACATTTCAATTAATTAAAATTTTTAATTAAAACTTCCGCGCAGAGCGCGGTGGAACCCCCACTAGTATCCGTAATGAATAGAGTAAATGGTTTAAAAATTTAAAAATAATTACTAACATTTAATATTTTGACAATTGACAACATCAGTTTAGCCTTATGCATACACAAAGTGTAATTAATAGTGTCAACTGTAATTTCTTCCACTTAACATTGAAGTACCTACATTTGAGATGTATTTTTGGGTTGGGAGTATTTCAATATGATTTGTAAACTAACTTTTTTGAAAGTGGCCCATTGGTTGAAAATGCTCTAGTATTTGAGGTTGGGAGTCTAGTCTATCTAGAGTTGTTAAGAGTATTTCCAATGCAAGTCTCTCATTGAAATATATAAATAGACACATAGGATTGATATTATGAAAGGTTGAAATTTACGTCCAATTTGAGAGTCAGTTTAGGGGGACTCACAACACCAAGTGGGATGAGCCTCCTGCTGCAGGCAACACCAACCTATGGTGTATAGGACTAAAAACTCATAATAATGCAACTTTGTGAGAGGGGGATTTGAACGCGGATTGGCGGGGCGTGGTGTTAAATTTTATTCTACATAAATAATATTAAAATAATACATGTATGTATATATTTTGTATTGAATTTTCATGATAATTTTCATTATTTTTTAATTATTTATATAAATAATAAATTAATTGTCTTCATTTTTTTGAACTGTACAAGTGTTTAAAAATATTAAATATTTTATTTTTAATTTTCTAATATTAATTAAATGTATTTTACATTAGAATATGAATATTAACTTGAAAAAAATTTAAATTATGTTGATTTCGAGTAGTTAAATTTAGATGTATACATTGATGTAGATATTTTTAGTTAAATATGATGATTATGCACACTGACATGCTCAATATGAGCCTAGATTAAGAGCATATCCAATGTAAGAATCCAGTTCCTTTTGTTAAAAACGACTAAAAAAGTCGAGGATTCTCTCTAGAAAAGTTGAGAGCTACAGTAGCAGAAATGAAGCATTTCTCTTACTCATGAACCAAGCATCAAGTCCTATTCATCATTAATACACCAAAATATCCTACCTATCCTTTAAAAATTCAGCCGAAAATAACATTAGTTCAAATCCATATCAAAGTACCAAGCCAAAACAAAAAGCACCAACCAAACTTCTTCAAAGTCCCAAGAGCAGACCTTGTTAAATTTACCTGCCAAAAGCAAAAACAACATCAGATCCCTTTCCATACCCTACCACCAAACAAATAAACCAAATCAAACACACTATCAGCATCAGCCCAAAGTCATCAGGCATATGACGCGTAGAATACTGGAGGACCACTGGTCAGATGATTTGCGACAGGGTTTCGAATTCTCGGAAGAATACATGGATGTACCACTCGGAGCAGAATTTAACCGTGGCATGCAGAGACCGATTCGAAGGGGACCAATTCTTGTCGGGGATGTGGAGGAATATAATGAGCGCATGCACATGTTTGCCAACTTGTTGGTGGTGTACTTGGTGGACTATAGACACTTCAATGCTGCAAGAATGCAAGTCCACGTGGATGAGTTTTGGGGTGAAGGAGTGGAGGTAATGGTCAAAGCAGGGAGATTTTATGTATTTAGGTTCGATAACCGGCCACATATGAATATTGTTCTGCATTATAGACTGATGGTGGTAGAGGGAGGGCTTCTAGCCCTGCGACGGTGGGCACCGGAAATGTTATTTTCACACATGGTGTTACCCACGTCTTGTTGTGGATTAGGATTTATGGTCTTCCCCCAGAATATTTGCCACCAAACGCAGTAGCTAGGTACACAGCTGTGGTTGGAGAGGCCGATGAGGTGGTTTTTTTAGGGGGGGTTATCATCGGTGGAGAATGGAGACTACGCTAATGTGCGAGTATGGGTTCCAATACATGAGCCCCTAGTTTCAGGTTTTTTCCTCTAGCTACGGGGGGGGGGGGGGGGGGGGAGGGCCTGTATGTTTATTGGGTATGAGAGAGTACACAAAATGTGTAGAAGATGCGGTGGTCTAGGGCATACGATGCCATTATTTCGTTTCCAAGATGATGCAGCTCTAGAGTATTATCTTGTCAAAAGATTCGCAAGACTAAGTCAAGAGTTGGGAGTAGAGATTTTCAGGGATAACACCGCCGAGCTATTTCTAGCTACAATAAGAGTTCATCGAAACTTACCGGCGAGGAGGTTTAATAGAATTCCTCATGATTTTCTCAGGATAAATGATCATAGATTTCAAGGAGACATGAGGGATATCCCTGAGGGGTTCCAGTATCAAGAATACATTATTTTCAGTTGGGAAGAGGTTCAACATAGGAATATAGAGCATAATATGGAGATCGAAGGAAGCCCAATGCATGGCCAGGAACAGTTCTTTGCAACACAAAAGGGTGGCCATAAGCGGGCGGACAAAGTAGGGGAATAATACAATTCATCTTCCCCGGAGAACTATCCTGACTTTGACATGACCATTGGATTCATCCCGGAGGAATCACCAACAGGAACTCAGCCAGACAGAAGCCCGCAAGACGTGCAGGTAAATCCTCAACATCTAGTCACAAACCCATATACTGCTTTCGAACACGATGATAGGGTAGCCAGAGACGGCGTGACAACTGAGAATGCTAACCCGGAGGTGTTGAGAATGTTGGAGTAGAACGGGTTAAATGGTACATTGTCGGTGGTTGTAGTTTGGACTCCGGCTGATGATGAGGCAAGGGACAATGACCCAAATTCGTTGATGCAGGAAACAATCATCGAAGACGGAAGACTAATCCAGCATCCCAACAGAATTCCAACTCAATTGTTCGGAGCGACACTGGAGATGCTACAGGGAATAATGACCAAGTTAACTCAAAGAATTGAAGAAATTCAGGAAAAGCTATTGGTTGAAGGAATCCATTGGGAGCAGTTAAAGTATATTTTGCTAAGCAATAACTCAGACCCGGAGGAGGAGCCCACACCACAAGAAGCAAAAATGGTTGGTGAGAAGGATAACAAGCATTCAATGGAAAAGCGCGTGATGGAAAACATTCTTTCCAAGGACATTAAAGGGAAAGGAAAACGGCAATGTGAGGAGCAAGTAATTGTCAGGAAAAGAAATAAAGTAATATACTGAAGCTACAAGCGAGGCAGAGCAGGTGGAATTAGTGGTGATGGAGAATGCTCAGCGAGAAATGATGGGGAGCAGGTACAGAATTGTGGCTTAAGGAATGAAGATAAGGATAAGCTAAAGGAGTTGACAAATACAGAAGCAGAAGGTAAGTTGCCTGTCTCTTCACTGTTCCACATTAATGAAGCCAGCTTCCAGGAACTTACAAATGAAACCAACTCCCTAGACCCTAAACATAATAGCCTTCAACTAGTAATCACATGCCCTTCACATTTCATTCTGGGCCAAAATACCAAAAAAACCCAAAAAACCCAAAAACACTCACCCACAATCAAAATCCTAATAACATGGACAACTATTGTACTGTATCATCTCAACCCCTTACACAACCACCTGGGATTCTCATAACCCTATCCCACACCATGGATCAAAACCAAGACCAAGGTGTAACAAGAAGCCCCCCCAAAAAAATACCCATACTACAAGACTACCATGACCCATACCTAAACTTTCAACAATGCCTAATCCAAAATCTCCCAATCCTAAGCACAATGAATAGTAAGAAAGCTGGATACCCGACAATAATGGAGGAGATGCCGCCGCCGGCCACCGGAGAAAGGAACACTAGAGACAGAGGCTTAGTTATGGAGACATAGGCCAAATCTGGAACGCAAAGTGATGAAAGAGGGGTGCGGTCAACGCTGAACTATGCCGGACCGAAGAACAACACCAATACTGGTGTGAATCCCAAGCCCAGTGATGGAGTGAACACAGAGGCGACGCCACCGGTGCTGTTCGTCAGAGACAGGATTGATATCTATATCGGTGGGCCATCTGAGCATACTGTTAATATAGTTGAATCGACCATAGCGGTGGTACCAATCCTCACCACTGTCAACGAAGGATCAAACGGCAAGGCAAAAATCTGTGATGCGAAAGGAATGGCCATGTCGGAGGATGGCCGACCAAGATAGGTGAAAGAAATAAGCAGGGGAGAGCTGGAAATAAATGAGGGACATAGATCAGTGGTGGCTTATGAGGCAAATGACAGAAATTCATTACTGAACGCCTTCTCGGCCCTCACACTACATTTGGATCGGATGGAGGAAAATGGTCTCTTGGTGGATGGGACCAAAAATATAGGAGAGAAGGAACCTTCAATAATGGACAATAACAAAGGCATAATCGAGTTGGATGGGTTGAAGAATGATCAGGCCCAAGTGGAAATTGGGATTTTAAAAGCAGACCCAGTCTTGAATGAATCAGGAAAATCTTTGCATCAACAACCTGTAGCGGGATACAATTGGTGCAACAACGAGAATCAGCCAAGCTCAAGTAAACTGGTGGGATATAACGGAGGATCCATATGGGGAATGAGAGCTAGATAAGTCCCTTCAAAATCGACTATTGCAATAAGATTAATGATTGAGAGGAACATGCAACGACAAATAGGCCCGCCATTCCTTTTCCCCAAGATGGTCTCGGTATAGTCATGTGATTATGCAACTACGCAACAAACACAACCGGAACCCAATGAAGCAAAATTCACCATTTATCAAGCGAAGGCCATGAGTTGGGTTATGGAGGATCTTATGCCAGGGGAAAGAAAGCTGGGATAAAAAAGGAAAAGAAACCTAAAGATCAACTTGGGTGAGATAGCATTTCATAAGAGATCACGCCTAAATGTGGAAGACCAAACACAGCTGATACGGGTAGTGGAGAAATTTCCTGAGATTGACTACAACAATGGAGTGGAGCAAGGGAAAATGGTCATTGTTGGTGCCCGGACCTATGAAAAGATAGTTTCAGTGGTCATGCAGTCCCGTGAAGGCAATACCTGTGGTACTTTGGTGGTTGGTCCAGAACAACCACCAAGAGGATTATGAATATACTATGCTAGAACTGGAGAGGGCCGACGCACCCTCTAACAGTAAGCACCCTCAATAACCTCGTTTCACAGTATAAACCCAATATTGTATTTCTTATGAAGACCAAATGTAATAGTAGTAAGATTAGTAAATGGCTACAAGTTGCATTTCACTAGTTGGGAAATTGTAGATGCCAGGGGTACTAAGGTGGTCTCTGTGTGGCTTGGACACCGGAAATCCATCTCGGGGTAGCAAAAAGCTCCCAAAATTTTGTATTTTGTAATATTACTTCCTTAGCTGGGGAGGAATGAAAGCTTGTTTTGCTGTATGGACATCCTGATAAAAGGAAGAGGGAACAAGTCTGGGATGAATTGAATACTGAGCTGTTGTTCAACACATTACTAACATTGATCATAGGGGACTACAATTAAGTTACGAGGAATGAAGTTAAGAGAGGAGGTAACATAGTAACTGAACAACAGACAGCTGTGCTGGATGAGGTCCTACGAAGAAATAACCTCCAGGAGTTACACAATCAGGGGAAATGGTTTACGTGGTCAAATGGATGTCAGAGAGACCAACTGGTAGTAGAAAGGCTAGATATAGAATTTGCGAATAGGATGTGGGTTGACCTATTCCCAAATCACATGCTCAGGAATCTGCCAATGTCAAGATCAGATCACAGGCTGATGATACTGAACACACACCATCAGGCTTTTGGTAAAAGGAAAAAAGAAAGGCCAAAGTTTGAATCATTCTGGATCCGCAGGGATGAGATCAGAGAATCATCATGGAGAATTGGCAGAAAGGGCAGAACCAAAGTGGGAACCAAAGTGGAGGACAAGGCTTGTCGACAACACAACATTACTACATGCCCATGTTGGAGAAGAAACTACAAACCACAATGCTCAAGCTTAGGAAATGGAGTAGAGACAACGTGGGTGTACCAGACAACATGATACGGAGGAAGGAAAAAGAAATAGACAGACTTCAGATGACCTACGACTTTGAAGAAGCGAGAACTAGATCAGAAGAATTAGATGATCTCCTCATCAAACAAAATGACTTCTGGAAACAAAGAGAAAAGATCAAATGGGACACAGAAAGCAACAGGAATACACATTTCTTTCACAAATGGGCCAAGAAGAAACAAGGAAGGAATCGAATTACACATATGAAGAACAATCAAGGGAGGTGGGTAACCGATCCGATCCAACTGTGGAAGATGGTGGTGGAACATATTAGTATGATTTTTGTCAATGAATCTATCATGCCACATAATGCATACAGGGATACAACAATCAATGACATCCTACAACTTATAGAACCAACGGTAAATTCGGAACAACAACAGAAGCTATCAGCAGGGGTGACAACAGAAGAAGTTAAAGTGGAAGTATTCCAAATGGGAAAATGGAAGGCACCGGGACCAGATGGAATCCCAACGGGATTCTATAAACACTACTGGAGCGAAGTCGGAGACGATCTCACCAAAGCAGTACATGAGTTTTTTTATAACCGGAAGAATGCTCAAAGAATGGAATGCCACTAACATCACCCTAATTCCAAAAAATAAGGTACCCACGAAACCTGCTGATTTAAGACCTATTAGCTTGTGCAATGTTACATATAAAGTAATTTCTAAGGTACTAGCAAATATATTAATGCACATAATAGGGTATCTAATTTTCGGAAACCAAGCGGCATTTGTAAAAGGAAGGTCGATAGTCAAGAATTTATTGGTAGCACACGAGTTGATTGAGAAGGTTAAAAAGCAGAAGAGAGGGAAAGTAACCATTGCAGCCTTGAAGATTGTTATGATCAATGCATATGACAGAGTGTCCTGGGACTTTCTCAGGAATGTCATGGGGTGGATGAGATTTTCAATTAAGTGGATTCAGTGGATCATGGAGTGTTTCACCACGGTCACATGCTCTATTAAATTCAACGGGGAGCTATCGGAACCATTCAAGCCCAAACAAGGATTAAGACAAGGTTGTCCACTATCCCCATTCCTGTTCATCTTGTGCTAGGAAACATTGTCTTCCACGATTGCCTCAGCACCATTCCAACAGGTGTGCAGAGGAGTCCAATGTGGCATAGGTGTGCCACGTGTCTCAAACCTAATATTTGCGGATGACGGTATCATTTTTTTGAGGTCATGGAAAAGGGTATGAAGAAACTAGCAACTACATTGAATATATTCGCAGCCCACTCAGGACAGAGATTGAATTTTGAGAAATATTCATTCATGATAAGTCCAAATGCCAATGACTTTACCAAGAACCTTATTAAATTGAGATTCAACATAAAGCCAGATATCAAGTAAGAGAAATACCTAGGCCATGGCATCAATTTTAAGGGTTCAAAAGTCAGATTGTTTAAAGGCTTACAGAGGAAGATTATATCAAAGACGACAGCGTGGAGGAAGAGCGACCTATCAGTAATGGGCAGGATCACATTGTGCAAGCATGTACTTTGCTTATTATCCCAGTACACCATTGATTGGGACATTTAGGATACCGAAAACAATCACAAAAGAGATTGACAAACAGATGGCAAGGTTTATCTGGGCAGGAGACCTGGAAGGGAGGGGGATACATTGGAAGTCATGGGATAAGATGTGTGAATCGAAATGGAATGGTGGACTAGGGATGTGATATACGTCTGAAATGAACCAAGCGATGCTGGGGAAGCAAGCGTTGATACTGATAAAAAATAAAGACACATTCTTCTAAAAGTTTTTTCTTGCAAAATACCGCAGGAAGCATAACTTTCTACAGACAAAACATAAGCAGGGAGATTCTTACGGATGGAGGGGAATAATTTGGGAACTCAAACTAATCAAACCTCATTTGAAGTGAAAGATTGTGACAGGTGAGACAATGGATATTCAACAGAATTGGATACCAAATGAGGTTAATCCAATCAAATATGAAACAAGCATCTTCCTATATCTACGTTTTAAAGTATTTGATCTCATCGACAGACACAGATCTTGGAGGATGCCACTACTCAGAACCCTATTCCCACCTACCACGATCAGGGAATTATAAAAAATACACATCCGGACTCACAGTTTTGGGGATGTAGATTATTTGGCATGGGACAAAGAGGCATTAGGGAAATACTCAGTCAAGACAGGTTACCACACAGCAAAGGAAGCAAAGGTTCGGGATAAAACATCCTTCTTAAAAAAATCACCAGGAAACCAGTCAGAACCCAAAATGTGGAAGGTTCTATGGAGTGCTAACATCCCAAAAAATATTAAATTTCTAATTGGGAGAATGATCAATGGGGCATGCCCAATAGCCCCGAATATCCTGAGAAGAGGTATAATACTGTCCACGAAATGCCAAATGTGCTCGACGGCGGACGAAACTATAGAGCATCTGATGTTCGAATAAGACATAGCAAGAATGGTATGGAGGCATAGCAGATTGAGATTAGATTTCAGCATAGGCATCCCGACTTCCTTTAAAGTATGGATCCAACAATGGTTTAACATTGCTTCGGAGAAGGAAGATCGATAACTCTCATGTTTTATAATCTGGGGTATTTGGTGCCTGAGATGCTCCATCACACTAGAACAAACACCTATTTCATTTAAACATATAATGGATGGAATAGATGGATTGACCAACAGAGCCAGGACAAGGGATATGGTTCGGGCCACACACAGTTTGGACCCATATCTGGATATCCTAGTTTCAACACCACAAAATGATACAGGTGAGGAGCAACTCAAAGAGACAAGAAAAATGGGAGACATCACCCTCATGTGGTTGAAGAAAGACAACAGTGTAGACCATCCATGCATCCTGCGGTCCAGGCAGAGCTATTGGCTATACTCCATGCTATGAATCAGGCAAGCTACAAAAGGAATTGGTATCTACTCATAAAGACAGACTGTGAAAATGCACTACGATATATCACCAATTACCCAGAAATTCCGCCATATATAAGGCAATTAGTTAAGGAAATTATAATTCTAGGGATGGTGTTCCACAAGTTATCAATACTTAAGGTGGATACACTAGAAGTCGTCAAGGCTCATAATCTAGCAAATACCAATGTAACATGTACCAATTTCCTTAGCAATGTATGAAGGGTGAATCACTATTTCAAAAAAAAGAAAGAAAAAGAAGCAAGAATCCCATTGATAAAAATCACTAGTCACGCTAGAATAATAGATCCTAAAAGTGAAAAATCATCTCCAATGCAAGAGTCTCTTGTTAACTTCAATCTGGTGAGGCTAAAATTTGAAATGATCCCTTCAAATAGACCTTCTGATATTGGAGGTTTATACCGACACCCGTTAGTATGCCTCGTCAGTATACTTTCTAAAAACAAACCAATTTTAATGTACTTATCTAAATTTCATAGTGCAACATTTACATAACTTTAATTTTATTAAAAAAATAGCCAAATTTTAAATTAGTTTATACATTTAATTATTTTATATATTAATTAAGTTATATTAAATTTTATGTTATGCTAACTAATAATATACTCCTACGGTTCTAAAAATAATTTATTTGTATTCGTCTCAACTAATTCTGCATACTTATTACTTGGAAGTTCAAATTGTCGAACTTTAACCAAATATTTGAATAGATATATGAACAATAATATTATCATATGAGATATTGTTAGATTCGTCGTAACATGTAGTTTCCAAATTTTGTCTTTGTCGTTATTATACATAGTTGCATATATTTATAGTCAAACATGATTCTTGGAAACCATGAAAAAGATTCTGTGTTTTTTCAAATATATATAAAATTAAAAAATAATCAAAATTATTGTGCATATTTAAGTTAAAAAAATATAGATTTATATATGTATAAATTTTAAAAAAAGATAAAAATAATTGTCATATACTATATTATTCGAATATGATTTGGTAGAGAGTTAATAAAAAAATTAAATATAATATTTTTGTATTATTTAATGATTTTTTTTTTTAATGAGAACACCCTAGGGTGAGGGTTATTTTATTATAGGAACCCCAAGCCTTGATTTTCAAATGATCGAATATACAATTTGAGTTGGATTGTGAAACAACATGGTTGTTTCCAAAATACCTAACAGTGTTTGCTAGTATAGTGAAATAAAACTATCCTAAGTGAAAGGATAGGTGTCAAAGTTGCGATCCAAAACAAGAGGATCTCCACCCCTCGTGTTAATCCTCTGTAATGGCCAGGCAACTTCAATCACAAGATAAAATCATCACAAGTATGCTGAGCTTTGTAGCTTTGAAGTTGAGCCTATATGGGAAGGATTCCCACTCCTTGATGTGTGCAAAATTCCCTTGTAGCTTCCATAGCTACTCCAGAAGCAGCAAAACAGCAAGGGAGCATCCAGGTTGAGATTAGTACCAGCAATATGAGCTTGAGCATTCTCCTCCTCATAGTGGTGTAGAGTTCCTTTGTTCTGCAAAGATAAGACAAGAAGGCATTCAGCAGCATCACATTCTAAAACCTAAGAGTTTTAGCAACTCGAATATGAGGAAAACAGCCTCTATCCATATCTATAAGACCCTGAATTCGAGGTGTAACATTAGTCATATCCAGCCCTTGGTTCAAATCAAAGTGATGTTTAGCTATGGCATGAGCAACCGAGTTGCACTCCCTAAAAGTGTGAATCAGTTGAGCACTACCAAGCAAAGATTTCACTTTGTATACCTTATCAAAAACTTGCCATTGTGCCTCATATGGATTTAGAATCATATCAACAGCAAGCTTACAATCTGATTCCACCATAATGTTACCGTTCAGATGGTGAAAGAATTCAGAAGCAAATAATATTGCTTCAATTTCGGCATGAAGGGGGGATGCGGATGTTATTTTTGCCGAACTAATTCTAACCGGTAAGCCAAGAGAATTCCTAGCTATAAGACCTACAGTGGCTTTGTTAGAGCACCAGGCTGCATCTACATTTATTTTTATAGATCCATGTTTAGGTCTTTCCCAGCAAATAATCCTTAAATTTGGCTTAGGGGGAGGCCTTAGTAGTGGAGTGAGATGGTGAAAATATTGTGGTACTGAGCTTTTGGATAACATTGTTGGAGGACAACCACTAACTGTCAATTTAATCAAATTCTCCACCTCAGTACAGATAACATTCATGGATAGAGGCTTGTGGTCATATAGATAGTTGTTTCTAGCTTTCCATAGACTCCAGCATATCACAGATGGGAGAAACATGCAATATATTTGGTAAAACTTAGTTAAATCTTGACAATCCCAAAACAGATAGAATCTTTGAGGAATGGAATGTGATGTATTAAGGGTAAAAGGTATTGAATGAGTCAGCTTCAACCAAACTGAGTGTGCCAAGGGACAGGAGATAAAGTAATGTTGGATAGAATCAGATTGACAACAAGCAGGGCACTTTGAAGCTAGGCTGTAACCGCATGCAATAAGAACATCATCAAAGGGCAGAAAAGCATGTAGGAGTTTCCAGATAAAGATTGAGATCTTTTTTAGTACCAGTGGATTCCATAAGAACTTAGAGACAGGAGAGGTACCTGTTGGTAGAGCTAGAGCTCTATATGCCGACTTAAATGTAAATTTACCCGATGGTTCTGGCTCCCAGATGATTCTATCCTCCCTATCCTCAGTAAGAACAGCCTCCTGAAGAAAAAGCACAGTGTCATGTTCAAGAAAAGATGCAATTTGGTTCAGAATTGCATTTCTGTTGCTAATGAAATCAGCCACAGATATATCATCCATTGTAGAGGTAATGTACTCAGGGATTTTAGGAAGGAGAGGACCATGCGGACACCATTTAGCATTAAGAAAATTACATCTCCCATTCCCATGAATAATTGAGGAATTGTTAAGAGCAAATTCATTAATGTGACAAATTCTCCTCCAAGTAACAGATTTCCTGTAAGATGGTGGTAGAGACCAGAGAAGTTTAGACCACAATGAAGTTCCCAATTGGCTCTTCCACCATAGTTTGGCCGAACAAGAATCAATAATGGCTTGAACTGATCTGAAGCCCAAACCATCCCTATTAGTGGGTATGGCAATGTTAGCCCATTTCTTCCAAATCTTATTTTGTTTACCTTCAGTCTTACCCCAGAAAAATTGAGCCAGTTTTTTTTCAAAAGATTTAATTACAGCTTTTGGGGGATTTGAGACCATCCAAGTGTGCTGAGGAATAGAATACAAAACTGATTTAATGAGGGTCATTTTCCCACCAGAGCTTAACCAGCAGTTTTTCCAATTTTGTAGCTTAGCATCAACATTGGCCAGCAGTGGGAAAAAATATCTATTCAGAGTTCTTCCTTTAAAAATAGGGCATCCTAAGTATTTGAATGGAAAAGACCCTTTTTTCATTTTTAAAACTGCTTTAACCTGAACCTTTCTTGCAGCAGTAGCCCTTTTACTTAAATAAAAATCTGATTTCTCAAAATTAAACTTTTGACCTGAGCAGTGTTCAAAGACTTCAAGAAAGGCCTTTATCTTAATTAAGTTAGGTTTAGAGGCTTGCATAAATATTATGGTATCATCCGCATACATCAAGTGAGAAACCACAGGAATAGAACCAGGAATCTGGTATGAGGACAGACATTTATTCACAAAGATAAAGGTCAAACTCCTAGAGAAAGCCTCTGAGAATAGATTAAAAAGAGAGGGGGATAGAGGGTCACCTTGTTTGATTCCTCTTGTTGCACTGAAAAATCCAACTGGATTACCATTGATAATGACTGAAAAGTAGGCTTGAGACAAATTGTTCATTAAAGCTGTTAAAAAATTCCCATTAAAGCCAAACTTAGATAAAATCTGTTTGAGAAAACTCCATCTAACTCTATCAAAAGCTTTCCTCAGATCAAGCTTAAGGATGCAGTTAGGAATTCTTTGTTTCTTATCCAAAAATCTAATCATCTCTTGTAAATAAAGAATGTTATCAGATATATCCCTATGCTTCATGAATGCTGTTTGGTTCAAGGATATCAGATTCTCCATATGTGGCTTCAGTCTCTCCAGAAGAACTTTAGAGCAAATCTTATTCAACACATTTGATAAACTAATTGGTCTAAAGTCATCAAAAGAAGTAGGGGTTGGTTTTTTTGGAATTAAAGTAATCCAGGTGCTAGAAATCCCCCTTGGTATCTCAGCACCAGAAATAAATTCATTTACCACTTCTAACAGATCTAGTTTAATAATCTGCCAGCATTTGGTGTAAAATTTTGGAGAGTATCCATCTGGCCCAGGACTGCTGTTCTTGTTTAAGCTTTTAATTACTTTTTCCAGTTCACCCTCAGTCACAGGCCTTGCTAAGTCAATATTATCACTATCAGTTATGATACCAGGAATCTGGCTTAGAAAATGAGTGTCAAAAGTATCATCCAAGATTAAATCAGGTTCAGTCAATAAATCAGTAAAATATTCAACTGCTTCCTTTTGTATATCTAGCTGAGAATTAATCCATTGACCTGATCTAGTTTTTAGTTTGGTGATGTGAAGTTTACAGTTTCTTTCTTGCACAACCTTGTGGAAAAAGGAAGTGTTATTATCACCCAGCTTATGCCACTTTAATCTAGCTTTTTGCTTCCAGTATTTCTCTTTTTCTTTTAAGACTTTTAGCAACAAAGCATTTTTTTCATTGAGTTTAATTCTCTCAGCAGTTGATGGGTTCAGATCATATATAGCTTCCTGAGTTCTTAGATCCTCTTCAGCTTTTGTCACATTTAGATCAATGTTTCCAAATTTATCCCTATTCCATGATTTTAGAACTCTTTTAAGTCTGACCAGCTTAAGGTAAAACTTCAGCATTCCAGTTTCTGATAATGGTGATTCCCAGCTGTCCCTTATCACAGTCATAAAATCTTCTCTTAGAAACCAAGAGTCTATAAATCTAAATGGCTTAGGGTTAGAAGAGATAAGATTTGAAACCTGTAGAAGAAGAGGTGCATGATCCGAAGTTTGTCTATTTAAAATCTGAATTGAGGAAGATGGAAACTTAGTGATCCAAGAAATTGAGCATAGTCCTCTATCTAGTCTTTTCGAAGTAGGGTTCCTAAGCCTAGAGTTACACCAAGTAAACATGTTACCTACCGTATTAATTTCTTGGATTCCATTGGAGGAGATCCAGGAATTAAAGTCTCTTATACTACCTAAGGCAGGAGAACAGGGCCCTCTATATTCATCTAATGAAGTTATTGAGTTGAAATCACCTATGAAGATGGTGTCACCATTTGGAATAGATTGTAGGTCAGACCACAGATCCTTCCTACCATCTCTAGTTCTTGAGGCATATATGAAAACTGCCTCCATGTTCAGATTAACAGAGTGATGCAAAATATTTACATGCATAAACTGATCATGAAAAGAATTTAGAGAGATAGTTAAGAGATTAGTCCACATAATCCAGATCTTCCCATTAGGCAGTGTCAAGTTATGAGTGAATGACAGTTTTTTCATGTAATCTTCGCATTGGGAATTATCATGCATAGGTTCAATAATACATAACAAATGAATTTTTTTGATCCTGCACAAATTAGTTAACCTAAGCATTGAAGTGTCCATTCCTCTTAGATTCCACACTAAAAAATTGACATTAAGGTGTGTCATCATTGTTCACTTGACTTAGAACTTTTCGAAGATGACCTAAGCATCATCTTATTTAGCTGACTTAGATAATTATTTTTCTTGGATTTAGTCTTACCTTGGATATTACCTGGTAGAGCAGAACAGGAGGTTTCTTGCTGTGTAGAAGTGTTTTCCTCTGTCAGCTCCGATGTATCAGCTTGCAATTCCTTTTCCTTGAAGCTGTCAGCAATCTGCAATACTGAAAATCTATTCTCCATTTTCCCCGGTTGGGAGAAAGAGTTCTTGTGAAAAGGACTGTACATAGATAATGAGGCAGAACCAACTTGTATATCATCGTTAGCATAAGCAGAAATTAATGGCTTAGCAGTTGAAGTGTCCTCAATCAACCTTAAAATAGAGTTATCAGAAGCATCTAGGGGTTGAGTGTTTTTGGTAGAGGTATCCAATTTTTCCTGATTTACCATCGCAGGGATATTGTTCAAATTTTTTGGGGATTCCACCATAATCTCATACTCATTGTCAGGAAGATCTTGGTCTTCAATTACTGGTGCTTTATCAAATTTCTTTCCTGTTGCCTGCCATAGGTACTGAGGCAGATTATGTTTCAAATTAGGTTCCTGAGTAACATTCTCATTCTGTGAGTTAGCTTTACACTGGATCAGAGAATGGCCTAGTTTTGAACAATGACCACAGTAAAGAGGGATATCCTCATATTCAATCGGGTATTTCTTATTGTTAGACACAGAGCCCAACCTTATGAAACTACTCAGAGGTTTTTGGAGATCAATTTCGACACAAAATTTAATTGCAGATGGTCTTGTTAGCATCTCAGTAGCTTGATCATTTTTGATAAAACTGCCTATGCTATTCCCCATAGCTTCAATCGAAGCTGTGTTATAGTAGTAAAGAGGGGGCTCCTTGATAGTACACCAGATAGGAACTATTGGTGATTCTTTATGGGTAGAGAACTCAGGTGTCCATTTTAGGATTTTCAGAGAGATCCCATTGAAATTCCAAACACATTTCATCCAACATCTTTGATAGTCATTTATATGTTCAAACCGAATCAAAACATGTTTGTAATCAAGGGAGCCAAGTTGGTACTTACCTTCGAATCCCACAGTTTTGAATGCCAATTCCAATTGTTCCATTGTGAGCCTACCTCTTGTGAACTTCCCAACCAGTGCATTCGCATAATGGGCAGAGAGAGTTGCTATCTGATCATCAGAGTACAGGCAGGAGGGTTCTCCCAGGTGCTGTGATTTGGGAATAATCTCTGGATTGTTAGGTAGGGATTTCGAGAGCGGAGGGGCTTTGGCTTGAAGAACTGTGGCAAACGTTTTGGTGGGGAATTGAGTGGCCGGTGGGAGCGCCATCTCAGTTGGTGTTACCAATTGGTGTTCCGTAGCTGTACCCAAACAATTGGCGTTGCCGGCAAAAGGAGCCGTTACCGGCAAGGAGCCGTTACCGGCAGAAGGGGGAAGAGAAGAAGTCAGTTACTTGTTACTATTCACTGGGATTCGCTTTCAGAGAGAGAGGAAGCCAAATGTGACTATATTATTTAATGATAAACATATTGCGACACATCATAAATCTAGGTTTACGAAACCTGCATTTGAGACCAAAGTTTCACTAATTTTTGTTATCAATGTTTTTTTTACCAATAATAATTTGCCACATAGATCCTATAGAAGTTTCTCATAAGAAAATTTTAATAGACACGTAGGATTGATGATCTGAAAAGCTGAAATTTATCTTCAATGCAGGAGACAGTTTAAGGGGTCAACATGACGTGGTTAACAAGTGTACTGACATCCTCAATTAGAGCCTCTATTAAGAGGATCTACAATTCTAAGAACATCATCCGCAAAACATAGAAGCCACTTGGCCGATTATGATAGGGCTTCCCTATGAAATCATTAGAATAGTATTGATAACAGAAATGATTAAAGTTTTTGTCCAGTGCAGTTATCGTAAACCAAACTTCAATCTCACGTGTCACCATAGTTTATTATTATTAAAATGTTATAGTTTTTTAATCAATTTTTATATTAATCTCAAGTTTAAATAATAAAGTATGTGACTCTATTTTTATTTCATTTTAAAATTTTGTAATCATATAAATAACGATTTTATAAATAATACACAACTTTTCATGAAAATTCATAAATTTTAAAAATTATTTTAAATTATTCATATTCTAGAATTGCAGGAGTATTAAAAATTTCATATATTTTGTTTCATTAAATAATATATGATATAATATATATAATAAGTAAAACCATACAACGAATAGTTGAATAAAGAAAAAATTGCTTATATAACCCTTTGTTCTTTGATAAGTACTAATATTACCCCAAGTTTTTCAAAAGTGCTCTTATACCCACAATTGGCATTCAAAAGTGCAAATATAACCCACTCATTGGAAACCGGCATTGACAAGTCAAATTATGACGTTGATCAGATTGAAAAATGACCAAAAATCCCTGTTCTATTTTTAGTTTAACGTTTACCCCTAAAGTGGGTCCCACTGTTAAAACACAAACAAAAATCTTAGGGCTATGTTAACCCTCATATAAACAATTGTGGGTCGGATCTAAACATTTTGAAAAGAGTTATGATCATAATGTTTAGTATCAAACCTCAGTTTTAAAAATAAATGCTGATATAACCCTAAGATTTTTGTTTAATAGTGTGGTCCACTTTAGGGGTAAAACTGGCCAAAATTAAATTGAAAATGGAATTGGGGTATTAGTCATTTTCAATCTGGTCAACGTCGGTTTCCGGCGAGAGGGTTATATTTGCACTTTGGAATGCTGATCATGGGTATAAGAGCAGTTTTAAAAAAAATGGGGGTTATATCAGCACTTATCAAGGGGATCATCTAAGCATTTCTCCCTCGAATAAATTTACTGTATGAATATTTACCCAACAAAACTAAAATTACATGAATTTAAAAATAATTTAAGTATGAAAAGAATATAAAATTGATCATTTTTTGTTTGTTTGCTGACTAGACGAAGTGACAACCTTAGTTTCACCTCTGAAAATAGAAGCTCAATTAGAATGTGTCACTTTGATATTTGGCCACGTCAGATTGACTCCCTTATTTGACTCCTGCATTGGAGATAATATATAAGGTTAGAAGTCACTTAATATGATGTGGCTAGAGAGATTTACATAATTGACGCTTCTATTGAAGAGCATCTCCAGTGCTAAGAGATCGTGAGTAAGAATAGAAGACATTTGTCAATATTTTATTAGGCATAAATATGATGTGGATATGAGATGCTTGATTGGAAAACTTTTGAAATTTTGCACTCCAATGTAAGAGCGTCAGTTAACATCACTTTAGTTTGAGAGAAATGATATTCTACCAAAATTATTCATTATTCAATAATGATTTTATATCACAAAGTATTATCTTGAACCGATCAACCGTTAGACGTGATCATTTTATAATTGATATAACTAATAAGGTGATTTGATGTTTATTTTTCCAATTGCAACGATGTCTCTATAACTTTAAAAACCTTTTAAAATGCATCGTAATGTAAAATTATATTTTGACCCTATAAGTTATTGAAAATAAGTTTTTGATGATTAGTCTATCTGTTTTCCGGTCTAACAAGAGATTTTCTCATTTTATATATGATATATTTGATTTCATTCATTTCAAGTAAAATTAAAACTAAAAAATTAGAAAATATATTTTAACTTATAATTTAACTATAACTTTTTATAAATAAATAATATTAGAAGAGAAGGTCGGATATTAGAAGAGAATATTTGAAATCTACTTCAACGTGGGGGGACTACGCGGACTAGTATTCCAATTGTAGTCAAACACTAATACTTGTTTTATAAGGAAATGGAATTGTAACCCTTGTTCATTATAGAGATCACACATGATCCTCTCCACATCAATACACATGTATGACCTACTTGAGATTGATTTAATAGTCACTATTCATTATTAATTACTCATTCACATACACCCTTGCTAACTCATATATCAGAGAGTTTTTACCTTGGGATTCCCCGAGAGCTATCAGAGAGTTTTTCCAGTTGGGACCCCCCGTAAGCTTGTTCTTGCAGATTGAAGGTCAAGGATTGACAATGTGCTTTGATGGTGTCTCAGATGCATCAATTGGTACACTTAATAGGACCCGTCAAATCAGATAGTCGATTCCTTGGCTTGTGTCCAATTCCACTAACAAAATGTTGCATAGAAGCGAACAATTGAGAGGACACAACGCAAGCATTTGTGAAGAAGTTCAACATTTCCCAAAGAATACTTCAGACTTCGACAGTTGACTAGGAATATGTAGATTGAACTTCAAAATTTGAAACATTGATTATACGGCATAAGTTCCGAGTTCTAAATTGGTCATTGATTACGACGTTAATTGAAAACCGTTGTTAATCTATACATTAATGTTGTCAGCATAATACATGGAGGTTGTTAAACAACCTCCTTTGAATGGTTTCTAGAAGCCGTCTTCCTATATTCTTCATTTCCATTAACATGTTCTGACGAAGGAACTATGACCCATGCCGATTTTTACAAAACGCCACCCATTATAATTTTAATGATCATTGATGTACTATTAGCTTTTAAAAGTATATATAATGCAACAATTTTGAATAATGAGGCTTTCAAAATACCATTTTATAAAGGTCAACTGAATATTTTCCTTTATGATAAACAAAATGTACAAGTTTAAAAATTATTCGTTGGGAGGTCGTCGCTTTACCTCTCAAAGTTGATATTTATAAGCCCTAAATGCTTACTAACTACAACTAAGTAGATGGTGGCAAATCGGGATCGTCCATGAAGAAGAGGGATCTTTCTAAGGGTTTAAACATATAAGGTGGATATTAGACTAGAGGTAAATATACATACACACACACACACACACATATATATATATATATATAAGCAAGTAAATGGGGGGATTTGGTTGGTTTTATCCTAAGTTATGAAATTAAAGACAAGCTAACTAGCAAAGTCAAGTAACTATGCTAACCATGCAAAAACTAAGAAAAAGAGATAAAAAATACAAAAGACAAAGCCTCAGAGGCAACTGATATCCACTTCCAAACCTCATGTAGAACATTGAACCATTCACTCATTCTATCACATTCATTACCTATGAGGAATGCTATCACTTCCATTTTGAAGATCATCATTCATTTATTCTTAAGAGTAATTTGCAAACGAAAAAAAAAGATATTTTGCAAACCTCATTAATAATCGCTTTAGACAAACAACGGCTAAAGGTATTTCATCAATGTCATTATACACAAAGAACCATTGATTTGATAACAACAGACATTCGACCAAACGCATAACCATTTGACCAAACAAAGCATTCATTAGATTAAATCTAGAACAAATCACATTCAAGATTAAACCTTTCATTTTTTTTATAGATAAATATGAGAACAATCCACATTAACATACTTATCTAGAAAGAATCACAACACATTATACACACGAATTTCTAATTTTATGTTCTTGGATTTTCATGTCAAATGAGCTAAGAAATTTGTAACTTTCCTAACACCCTAACACTTCAATCATACAAAAATTTCATATTCTCAAACAACCCATGACATAAATGAAGTAAAACATCACATTTAGAACACATGAATGCTAAATAACAAAGATTTCAAGAAAGAATGAAATAGGGGTTCTTACTACATATATGTGGAAGATTCAATCAATTGCTCACAAGTACAAAACTAGCCTAGATAATCAAAACCCATAACATAGAAAAAAAATCTACAAAGAAAGAAGAAGAAGAAATGGGTGAAAAAACTAGGGTTTTGGCAGCCCCAAGTCGGGCTTAGAGAGTTGGGGAAGAAGGGGATGAAATGCTTTTTATAGTATAAGAAAAAGGGGAGTAAAAAGCAAGTTGCAGGACAATTTTTGCGAGTCGCGATGCCTCTATGACTCGCGACCATATCAGGAATTTTGTGAAAATTGTGAGCTCTCAGGTCAACATTTCGCGAGTTGCGACACAAACAAGTCCATTTTTGTTTTGCTTCCTCCGGGTGAGTCGTTGATCCATTTCAGGAATTCTTGTAGTCGATTTTATAGTACTCGAAAAGAAAAATCCAATGGTACCACCCTTGGAGGCTGATTCTTCTTGAATAATTCTCAGAACTCTGCTTCAAAACATAGATCATTCCTCACCCTTTGCTTTGCTCTCCTTTCTTCACTCTATCTTCTACCACTTTGTGAGTGACCTTCCATCCAGGGCCGGCCCTAACTATTTTTGGGCCTGAAGAAAATTAGAAATATATTCTCCATATATAATATTTAGGGTGTTTAACATTTGTAAAATGGGACCTCGCATAAAAATTGAAAAAAAGAAAATTGTTAAGGCGACTAATTAAAACACATGATATTTACTATTTTTTTTTCTATATATACAGTTCATATTTTTTTAAAAATGAGGCCCCTAAATAGTTTCGGAATCGGGGGACCTGAGTGAATGCTTCATATGCCTCAAGGTGAGGGTCGGGCCTGCTTCCATCTTCTACCATCCTTTCGAATGGCCTTCACTAAAACACTCATAAGTGCTCACGAGCAATCTACAAATTAAACTTACAAAAAGGAATTTAGATGTTCGTAAGGACCAAAAATCCATTAGACTAAACATAGGTTACAAAATGAAGGATTTAAATATGAAAACCGAAAATGGTCATCTAAACCCCTTATTATGTAAACCCACTTAAATCTAGCAATCTTACAAAAAAAAACAAAAGAGATGTTAAATGCTTCGAAAAATACATGCATAAACCTTTACTCGTCCTTGAGTAAATAAGAACAAGCAAATATCAAAGCGTAAATTAGCATGCAAAAGTTTTCCCAAAACATCCAACATCGTATTCCTAGATTACCCTAACCCCAAAACATAAGAATCTCTCACACTCTCACATCCCAAAGTTTAAGATAATCTAAACAACCATCATACCATTCAAATGTGAGGTATACACTAAAAGTGTAAAACTAGCTTACTCTACCAAAGAAGCTACCCAATAAACAAATCAAGAGGAGCATAAATTTTTTTAATTTATCTCATTTTCCTAGGAGCCCTCTCGGGTTTTCATCCTAGCTTCACACATTTTTTTCAATGCTCACCCTTACATTTTCCACACCATTTGGCCTCTCATTTTTGCATAAGTTGCCCTTTGGGGTTTTCAACCTATCCGGGCCTCCTACTTTTGCTTAGATTGCCCTCTCGGGTTTTCAACTTAGCAAATTTTTTTAAAACAAAATAAATCAAATTAGAGTATATGCACACTATAATACAATACCATGAGATATATTTCTATTAACCTCCCCACACTTGAAACACACACTGTCCTCAATGTGAACCAAAGGACAAGACAAAGAATTAAGGGAGAAAGAAAAGAAATACTCACAACTAGGCACTTAAAGGTCTTTCTCAGTGGTGGAAATGCTCACTTCCTAATAATTTTTCTCTCCTCCATGTTCTCAAACTCCGCCCAATATGCAACTTTGACCTATCCACTACGAATCCACATCTATGCAAATCCCGATCAACACTCACGAAAGACAACAACTAGTAGTACTCCTAGATGGTGGTTTTGGTGGTGTTTATTTGTGGTGGATTGTGGTGGTATTCTTGTGTTTTTGGGTAAGAGTTTGATTACATGGTTGGAGATTTTCCCCTTTTTTTCAAGAGAAAGAAAAAAAATGCTAACCTAACTTAAAAGCTCGGGTTACCCTTGAGAAGCTCCGTATATTTAAGGTCATCGGCACAACCCTAATATTGTCCATGGGGTGAAGGTTTGAACCCCTTCACCATGAGCATCCAAATAAAGAGAGGTGGGGATAAAAAAATTTCAAGAGGAAATTTTTGTGGAGGTGGAGATGGAGATGGTTTAAAAGGAGTTGGGTGGTTAGGAGGCTTGGGGTAGTCTGGTTTAAAAGGATTTGGGTGGTTAGGAGGCTTGGGGTAGTCTTTTGGCTCCTCTCTTATCTCCTTCAAAACTTTAAAAAATGGTGGAGTTGGTTCCCTTGGTGGGGGTAGGGGTGATGATGGTAAGAATAATGAATGTAGCACAATAACCTCTTCCTCCACTTCGTTGTCTTCCACAACCAACTCCTCATCCCCTTCGAACTTGAACTCATTTCTCAAGGTGACCTCACTCACCGAATCTTCGAGTTCGACTTGGGATGGTGTATCTTTGGAATAACGAGCTTTCATTTGGGTCACCGTTTCAAATAAATTGCTCACATGCCCCTCCAAGGTCTCAAGACTGGAGGGGATTTGGGTTTCTGATTCTTCATTAGTCTTGGCCAAGTTGCTCAAGTTTGCAATTGCATTCATGATCTCCTCATGTGTCAAACTTGAACCTTCTTGTTGGACTTGGGGTATGGTATAAGGTGGTGAAGGCCAATTATTTTTCTCGTATTATTTGTTTTTTGGGTCATTCTAATACCACCAATACAGACTACCACTCCACTCTGGATTGTAAGAATCGTGGTATGAATACCACTCTTGAGCTTCTTCTCCTTGAAAACTAACATCTCCAACCGCTTGGTAGCACTCTTCACACTCCCTCTGTCCCAGCTCTAACTTTCTACTTCAATTTATGTCACTATTTAGTGTCTAACTTTGGCCACATATTTGAATAGATATATAAACAATAATGCTATCAAATATGATATGGTTGGATTCGTTGTAACAAGTAGTTTCTAAATATCAACTTTTTATTTGCCGTTATTATACGTAGTTAAACATATTAACGGTCAAACATGTTTCTTGATAACCGGGAAAAAGATTCTATGAAATTTGAGGTGGGACAGAGGGAGTAATGCCCTTGGTTTTGGAAACTAATGGTTCTTTCCTCTTCATAGTTCCCCTCTCTTAACATATAGCAAGACTCGGTAGGATGGTCGGAATGACACATCCAACAAAACCTTGCTTGTTGAGCCTCTCTTCTCATCATGAGTTCCCTAAGGTGAGATGTTCCATTTTTTTTCTTCTTCAAAAGTCCGGAATCATATTGCAAGAATTCTCGATAAAAATTCACTAAGAACTCAATCAATACCTACTCCAAACAAAAAAAACCACAAAGAAATGGAAAATAAAAAAAAAACTAGCTAATATGCAACCAAATATGCCCAAACACTTAAAAATAAATGCCTCATCCCCTGCAGTGGCGCCATAATTTTGGAGGTCATTTCCGTACCTCTCAAAGTTAATATTTATAAGCCCTAATGATTCCTATCTACCATTAAGTAGATAATGGCAAGTCGGAGTCGTCCATGAAGAAGAGGGATCTTTTCAAGTGTTTAAACATATAAAGCGGAAAATATACTAGGCATAGATACACACACACACGCGCGCACACACACACACACATATAGATATAAAAGCACATAAACGGGCGGGGGGTTGGTTTTTCCTAAGTTATGAAATTAAAAGACAAGTTACTAGCAAAGCAAGAGAACAATGCTAATCATGCAACACCAACTAAAGGGATAATTAAATCAACAATTCACGGAGCCTTGGGGCAATTGATCCTCACTTTCAAACCTCTTATAGATCCTAGATTCATTCACTCATTCATTGACATTGATTGCCTATGGGGAATGCTATAATTTCCCAATTGAAGAGCAACATTCATTCCTTCTTAATAGTAATTTACAAATGCAAACAACGACATTTTGCAAACCTCGTTGACAATCACTTTAGGCAAACCACACCATAAAGGTGTTTCATCAATGACATTTCACACAAAGGACCATAGATTTGATAACAACAAGCCTTCTACCAAAGACATATTCATTTAACCAAACAAAGCATTTATTAGGCTAACCCTAGAACAAACCACATTCAAGGTTCAACCTTTCTTTGCATCTATACCATACTTATCTAGCAAGAATCCAACACATTATACACAAAAACCCAATAAATGTTCATAAATGAGCAAAATCAAGAATCTCACTACATGAGTTTGGAAGCTTCAATCAATTGCTCCTAAGAGATTACTTAGCTACTAGAATCCATACTAATTAACAACAACAATCCAAACATAAATCAAACTAAAACAAGGATGAAAATGGTAGAAACTAGGGTTAGAGAAAGGGGAAAAAAGGGCTGGAGAAGAAGTGAAGAGAGAGAAGAGATAAAATGCTATTTATAGTACAAGAAAAAGGCAAAAGCATTCTGGCCACCAGTTCATCGCGAGTCGCGACGAAAGCTCAAAAATAGAATTTATCTTCCTTCCTTCTTGTTGTCTCAAGCTCTCTTCATCACAACAACTTTCTTCCATTCTTCAAGTCTTCAAATCTTCAAAGCAAGTCTTCAAAGTCTTCAAAAGGTGATCTTCAACGGCTTCTGGTCTTCAAGTCTTGATGTTATTTTCTCGTCACACAAAATTCACTTAGAAAGGATAAAAGAGCGTAAAAGTCGCTCTTACCTCTCCTAAGAGAATTTCAAGGTAAAACACAAGCTATTGATAACAAAAGAGCACAAAAGTGATCCCAAAAAGTCCCAGATATGCACATAAAATGTACACATCAGTCGTTGAAACAATGATTTTGAAACTAGTACTTTTTATCCCAAGCAAAATAACACATTGAATTGTTGATTTATTTTGTCCTCATTTTTGTCTCAAATATGGCACATTAAATCTTGAGAAGGTATTATTACTTGAAAGTTTGACCAAACTAAAACCTTCACTTTGGATAAGAATTTTTTCCCATGTCAACTTTCATTATGGACAAGAATTCATTCTCTTATCATGGTAATTGTGGCAAAATGAATTCTACTCAATAGGAAATAATCAATCACATTTATCATAAGATTGCCAATCTGATAATTTCATTAATTAATTTAACCAAATTTTAATTTAGTCAAGATAATGACATTTTGTATGGTTCACAATTATGGTAAGAATCAAATACAATTGACACAAATCACTATTACATAAATTGCAAGCACATTCCTGGTCACTAAGCCATTGTCATAAGCTAAAAGCATGAAAACCTTGAGTTACAAAACTAGACCACCCACGGGTTTTCAAGACAATACTGTTATATCCCAACACTTGGAGAACACTTTGACACCAGAGCCGATTTCCATGTTCCATCAACAGCTGTTTGAGCCTAAGGCCTATCTCAGGGTTACTCTCTATGAAACGTAACGTTAACTTGAACTCCTTTGAGTCGCTCGTCGAATTGAACACTTTCATAAAAGAAGGCATTGCGTTTGAACCTAACTTTGTAAAAAAAAAATCACAATGGCAAAAAAGAATGATAAGTAACAATATTTGATCAATGAATACTGTTAATTGACATATTAGAGTTTGATCGAGTAATAATTACCAAGTGAAGTTAAAAATTCGAAGGAAAAATATTTCAATCAAAAAAAACTAGAGCATGGATTAGAGTAACAAATTTCGAGACCCAATATGCACCATGAAATAGTTGATAAAAGTTGTAGGTCCTCATTGGTGGTCAACTAATTCAATTTGCGAGACAATCCATTCAAAATTTGAAAGTGGAGGAGCTATAACATGTCTAGGTTAAGCTCCTTGAAATTTGGGTTTTTTGAGTAAAACTTTCTCGGATTAAATGTATGAATGCTCGTAGTTCCTACATCGGAACATCTTTATGATAAACTAAACATACAATTTTAAAAATTAGTCGTTCAAACAGTGATTTTCAAAATAGTACTTTTTATCCCAAGCAAAATAACACATGGAATTGTTGATTTACTTGGGCCTCCTTTCTATCTCAAATATGTCATGTTCGATCTTGAGAAGGTATTATCACTTGAAAGTTTGACCAAAACTAAAACATTCTTTTTGGATACGATTATTTTTTTCTCATGTCAACTTTCACTTTGGATAAGAATTCATTTTCTTACCATGGTAATTGTATCAAAACCAATTCACTCAATAGGAAATAATCAATCACATTTATCATAAGATTTCCATTCTAATCATTTCAATAGTTGATTTCACCAAATTCAAATTTAGTCAAGATAAGGACATTTTTATAGTTCACAGTTATGGTTAGAATTAAATAAAATTGACACAAATCACTAGTAAATAAAGGGCAAGCATATTTCTTGTCACTAGCCATCATCATAAGCTAAAAGCATGAAAACCTTTCATCTCCTATCATTCCTTGTAATTGCCTCATTTTACTTTGGTGTGAATTATGTGGATGCATGGGGTCAAAAGTACAGAGTCATCGTAAAGGACGACATCGATGACCCTAACGCACTCTCATTGCACTGTTACTCCAAAGGAAATGATATAGGCCATCATTCCCTTAATTTGGGTAACAATTTTAGGTTTCAGTTCGAGATGAATTTTTGGGGCACCACAAAGTTTTGGTGAAATTTTTGGTGGAATGGATTTCATACGCAATTTGACGTTTTCACCTCAGATTTGGCTGATACATATTGCGGCACCAATCTTGCCAACGTCTGCTATTGGTCAGTTCAAAAAACAGGGTTTTACATTTTCAATAAAGAGAGTCCACCTAGTAACGAGTTGATTAAAATAAGGGATTGGTGAATATTAGTATTGTACTAAGAGTGATCAAATGTCAAATGTTAGGATACTGATTATGTAGGTCTATGATAAATATTAATCGGATGCGTTGTACTCATGATCATTATGAATAAGGTATATGAAGATATTTATCATTTTATCTTACATTTTCAATTCTATTTGATTACACATTTGAGAGTTTATGATCCATTACCATTTTGTTGATAGTTTTTCCCTTTTTGTTTTTTTCATTAGTATTTCTCCAATTTTGAGAATCAATATATAGAAGTTAATAACTAAAACCTTGAAGCAAATTAGCAGTACCACGGGTCCTCCTTTCCCGTCGAAAGATATGAGAACAAGAATTGTAGTAGTTCAATTAGTTGATTTCATTTCCCGTCGCAAAGATACAGTTTCATCAGCGTCGTATATTTCACTAGAAGTTTGTTTGATAGGAATATCCTATACAAAACATTCCATTTAATTAGTTCCATTCATAAACGATCATAGTATATTTTACTTAGTTTTTGTTTGAAAATAAGAGATGGTCCAAAATGGTACCCATTTTTAATTAAAATTAACAATTTGGTATCCAAAATTTAATTTTGTTTTTAGATATACCCATTTTTTATTTATGTCTCAAAATGGCATCTTTCAACAAAAAAATTGGTACCAATTGGGATAAAAAAAGTGTCATAATGCATGGTACCCATTTATAATTTTAAAAAATCTTTTCGGGGACATTAATGAAAAATTATGTGGCTCTTAAGAACAATTTTTAAAATAGGGTACACAAATGAAAATTTCACTTAAAAGTGTGTATCATTCTTGACATTTTCTCAATATAAAACCATCATCACTAGTATATGTTGAAACTCCATTTAATTATACAAACATTTCAATGATGGGACTAAAAGTAATCGATGTCCTTTGAAACTACGAATAACTTCATTCGTAGTTTGAATCACAAACCTTTCCGTTAAAGAGATGGTGGTAAGATCACCACTGTTGTGCTTTATTATTTTCATAAAGTAGGTGAACATTCATTCTCGCTACACCTTTGTGCAACACATGTTGGCATCCATTGTGCATCCATTGTGCAACACATGTTGGCATCCATTGTGCATTCGAAGAAGAAGGCTATCAAGGTTCTATATGATTGCTCATTTCCAAATACTTGAAATTAGATAACATGTTTCCCTTTAGGAGCAAAGAAGTGTCTCCTAAAATGTTAGACATGAAGTTGTTTGAGAACAAGAAGTGGAAATTCATACATGGAAAATGGTCGCATAGGGTAGTGAAATTTATCTATGTAATTAGGGAAAACTACAAAACTAAATCTATTAAACTGTGAAAGTTCCAATATGACCTTGTATAATTTGAAAGTGCAAAACTAACCCTAAGATTTTGAAAAATTGTGCAGGATATACCCAAATTGCACTATTCTGGCATGGACTGAAAAGACAAAAATACCCATAGGCTTAAAATTCAGAACAAACCATTCTACCCTAGGCTTTTATGTATATCTGCACTCCAAACTTCAAACACACCGCCGCCCACTGTGCCATAACTATAATTTTAGTACATTTTCTTCCTCTTCATTCCATCCCTGGTGGAAATTTTCTTCCTCCTCCTTCGTCATTCCAACCCCGTGACCACCTAAGTCAAACCCTGCACCGATCTTGAACCATGCACCATCGCACCCCCCCATCCCACCACCACCGTCACTCGCTCACCCCATCTCTGATCCGCCGCTTATCTCTGAATCCACACCCCCGCTCATGGAAACAATGACTCATCATCGCGTCCCCCACCCCATCACTGTCCCCTTCGCGAACCACCTCATGTTATTATTGCATCTCACAAGCCAGTTCTCCTCCGCATAATCCTTCACCGCTGATGGAGAAGGATTCCACCGACGCAAAAACCTCTCGCCTCTACTATCTCACCCTCCACGTGCTACATCACTCCAGCCAGGAAGGCGCTAGAATCATAACCATCCATGACTACATCTTGAAGTTAATCACAGGTGTCGACCTAGTCTCCAGATAAGAAGAAGAAGGAGTTCTGATTTGGGCTCAGGAGAAAAGAAGTAAAGAATAAGAAGAAAAGAAGAGGAGGAGGAAAAAGAAGAAGAAGAAGAAGAAGAGGGGATGGGTAAATTTGATTTTTACTTTTTACTTTTTATGTATTTTTTATTTTTTATTAAGGAGGGGAAACATCAGTTTATCGATTTCCGACCAGATTGGCTGTTGACAATTTGGCCAACAAAGTCCAGGGTTAGCAACATGGAGTGCCTCGGAAACTAGTGAAACTTCACTGTTTTAGGAAACACCCTTATCATCTGTTGATTTGGTAGCAAACGTAAAACCATTAATGTCATACCCTCCATATGAAAGAACCATACGAAGAGGTCTACGTGCTAGCCACTTAATCGTTTCAGGGTATCTACCCCTACCAATGTGAGCGCGAAGCAAAGATGAAAATGTTCTAGTGTGTTTTTCGAGAACACGAGTTTCTTTAAATGAAGGATGTGCCCCCGTATGTCATTCATATGAAGCTCAATTTATGGAACAATATCATCATTATTCCGAAGTACGCATAAATGATCAGCACGTAAATCCTCTGCACTAGGGCTGAGCAGTTTACCTTGTCGAATGCCCTGACCATCCAATTGCCCCTCATGTCTAGAACTTGGAACACCAACTGAATTTACCTCCTTCAAATATTTGGTACAAAACTCTATTGCTTCCTCTGCCACATACTATTGAACAATACTTGCATCAGGCTTATATATGTTATTAAAAAAATGTTTGAATATTTTCATATATCGTTCAAAAGGATACATCCATTTCAAAAAAAAAAGGACCACATAGCTTGATCTCCTGAACCAAATGAATAATCAAATGGACCATAATGTCAAAGAATGATGGCAGGAAGTACATCTCCATTTGGCACAACACTTTAATCGCCTACAATCGGTCAAGTTTTGTAACAGTGATCCGTTTGTAACAAATTGACTTGAAGAACAAACAAAGCTTAGTAATGCACTTTCTTACATGGGGAGGCAAAGAAGACCTTATCGCAATGGAATTCAATTCCTTCATCAAATTGTGACAATCATGTGACTTCAGACCTGCCAACTTTAACTCCTTCACTGATGCACCTGAACTAATGTTAGATGAATATGCTCCTGGCACCTTCAAACTACTCAGGGACTTGCAAAACATTTTCTTCTCTGCATTAGACATGGAGAAACATGCAGGTGGGAGATAACACTTATCACCATCCATAATAGGACCCAAAGTCTTTCTAATACCCATATCGAGAATGTCAAGTTGGGCATTCACCCCATATTTAGTTTTCCCATGGGTATTCAACATTGTACCAACCAACGAATCGCACACATTTTTCTCGATGTGTATCACATCAAGACAATGCCTGGCATCTAAATCCTTCCAATAAGGGAGTTTGAAAAAAATTGAACATTTCTTCCAACTTCCATCTACTAGAGATTTTTTCTTCCCCCTCCCAAAGACATTTGGCCATTCTTTTTCTCAAAAACTTGATCACCCGTTAGTGGTATCAGGGGGTGGATGTAACTCAGTGTTCCCATTGAACCAATTCTTCGCAGAATGCCAAGGGTGTCCCTCTGGAAGAAACCTTCTGTGCCCTGGTAAATATTTTTACAACCGTGCTTAAGTTGACAATATGAGTTTCCCTTTCACACATGGGACACACATAGTGCCCCTTCACTGATAGTCCAATAAATTTCCATAAGCTGGAAAATTATTTACAGTGCAGAACAACAAGCCCTTCAACGTGAAAATATCTAGCGCATGACCATCGTAAGTCAAAACCCCAACATTGAACGTCACCAAATCATGAATTAGGGGACTAAGATAAACATCTATATCATCACCAGGTTGCCTTGGCCTTGGAATCATCATCGATAACAAAACATACTTTCATTTCATGGTCAACCAGGAGGGAAGATTATATATTACCAACATTACAAGACATGAACTATGTGCGCTTCTCATATTACCATACATGTTCATTCCAGTAGTCGACAGACCAAACCTCAAATGACAAGGCTCCTAATGTGGAATAATAGGAAGATACCATAAAAATTTAGTAGGGGTATTCTTCTTCTAGTAGAAACCAACTTCCGCACCCACAAAAATTTCACCATGCTTCAACTTGTATCGAGACTCACCACATACCCAAAAATTTTCTCTAATCGCGTCCTCCTTCCCCTTGTACAACATGCAATCATTGGGACAAGCATGTATTTTTCCAATTCCAGTCCCATTGGACAAAGAATCCTTTTTGCGGCATATGCTCTATTGGGCATAGGATCACCATCGGGAAGTAATTCCCTTAGCAACTCAAGTGTCTTAGTAATCCCTTTGTCAGTCCACCCATATTTTGCCTTTAAATTCATTATCCTCAAGGTTGCGCTCAAAATAGAATGTTTGGATCCAACATACAGTGTGGTTTTCTTGTAATTGATCAATGCTTCAAGGGCCTTGGGTTTACCGTGAAATTCTCTAGAAACATCGTCCGTCGTCTCATCGAGTCCATCATCTCCACCAAAATCTACTCCTTCATTAGTTATAACACCAGC
Source organism: Rubia yunnanensis (assembly GCA_037428765.1). Classification (NCBI taxonomy): domain Eukaryota; kingdom Viridiplantae; phylum Streptophyta; class Magnoliopsida; order Gentianales; family Rubiaceae; genus Rubia; species Rubia yunnanensis. The sequence goes on from CM075068.1 coordinate 40,601,796, forward strand.
TACAATATTCGTGAGATCCTCCCCGTGCCATATCCAATGAGTATAACTAGTTTGAAAACCATGCATTGTAAGATGGCCAAACCTTATAAGATTTTTTTGGCCACTTGAGGTCGTTTAAGGCCTAAAAATGGCGATTTAATGTTTTCTGGTTTTTGTTTTAATTTTTAATTTTTTAATTTTCTGAATTCATTATAGTATTTAAGGACCTCTTGTACAATTCAGATAGTTTATCCTTTATACTATTATTTTCAAGCATATTTTCTCTCTGGTGAATTCAGAACCAAAACCTAGGGTTTGTGCTTGCATCCCATGATTGTGTAAAGATTCGTGCTTGTAGATCTCTTCGTTATTCCGACTGCATCATTTGGTATCAAAGTAATATTTTCCCTGACCTTTTCTATTGATTCACGATGAGTGATCAACCATTAATTAAGGTGGAAGGATCAGTGATTACTGCGTCGCTTATGGCTTTGAGTAGGAAGATGGAGGCATTGACGATGTGGGTGGAGACAGACTGGCTGACTCAAAATGCAAGCAGAACAAGAATCCAATTAGATCATGGAGAAAGATAACACAGATGATGCTGGATCAATTTTTGCCTGTTGATTACGAGCAGATTTTGTACAAACTATACATTAAGTGCTCTCAAGGAAGGTGGTGAGTTCAAGAATATGCAGCTGAATTCATGTGTCATTGTGAACGCAATGAACTTGGCGAGTCTTAGAATCAGAGGGTGGCTTGGTATATTAGTGGTCTGAAATCTTCCATCCAGGAGAAAATGGGGTTATAGACCGTGTGGACTCTAATCGAGTCTCAAACTTTGTCTATGCAAGCAGAGATGATGGAGAATTCCCATTGTGGCGGAGGTGGTGGTTTTTCTGGCTTTCAAAAATTTTAGCCTTAAAGTAGTTTTGAGTCGTCTTGAAGTAAGAAGAAAGCTGTGGTAACCAAGAACTCCAACCCTGGTACTAGTGGTGGTGGTGGTGGTGGTGGTGGTTCAGGTGGTGTGCATGATAAGAGGGTGTTCCCTGCTAGGGCTCTGATGCAGAGACAGCCTAACCCGTATAATAAGCCACATGGTGAAAAGTGATATCGTTGTGGTGGTGTCGGGCACATGTTGAATGTTTTCCCATCGAGGACCATGGCTCTTATAGAAGAGGATGGTGAGGATGATGCAGAAGATGAATATGAAAGAGTTGAGTTTGTTGAAGAGGAAGCAATTGAGAAGGTCAGTATTGTGTTGCAGCAGATTCTGTTGTCATCCAAGGAGGAGGGACAATATAAGAATCTTTTTAGAACCCACTATTAGATTAATAACAAGTTTTAAAATTTAATTTTGGATAAGGGTAGTTTTGAAAACCTTATTTTTATGAAGTTAGTTGAATATATGAGCTTACCCACTGAACCTTATGAAAAACCTTATACCTTAGGTTGGGTTATTAAGGGTAATCAAGTTAGGGTGACGTTAATTTCAATTGGGAAGCTTTATAGGGAGAACATGATATGTGATGTACTGGATATAGATGTGTTCCATGTGTTGTTGTGACGGCCTTGGTAGTTTGATAATGACGTTACACACAAGGGGCATGAAAACATGATATTGTTTTCATGGGGCGGGCATAGGATTGCTATGGCTCATGCTCAGCATTTTGATAGTGTCACAGGGAGAAAACAGTCAAACTTTTTGGTTATGACATGAGGTGAAGAGGAACTTGATGAGGCTGTTGCGAAGCCGAATGTTTATATCCCGTGGTTATGAAGGGGTTACTGAGTGCTGGCAAGGAGGAGACATTGATTCCAGTGGAAGTGCAGGCAATTTTAGAGGATTTTGAGCAGTTAACTGGTGACAAGCTTCCAAATGAGATACCTCATATGTGGGGTATTCAACATCAGATTGATTTTGTTCCTATCTCTAGCTTGCCAAACCTCCCACACTATCATATGAGCTCGAAAGAGAATGAGATTATGAGGGAACAGATCAAAGACTTGCTGAAGAAGGGGTTCATTCGTGAGAGTATGAGTCCTTGTGCATTTTTTGTTCTTCTTATTCCTAAGAAGGGAAATTAGTGGCGGATGTGTGTTGATAGTATGGCGATTAACAGGATTACTATCAAGTATCAATTTCCAGTTCCTCTATTGGAGGACATGCTTGATGAGTTGGAGGGTTCGGAGGTGTTTTCAAAGATTGATCTTCGAAGTGGGTATCATCAGATTCATATCAGGCTTGGAGATGAATGGAAGGCAGTTTTCAAGAGCAAGGACCGACTGTGCGAGTGATTGGTGATGCCTTTCGGGTTGTCCAATGCCCCTAGTACCTTTATGAGGGTAATGAATCATGTTTTACACCCTTTCATTGGTTCTTTTGTGGTAGTTTACTTTGATGATACTTGATTTATAGTAAGCCCAAAGAGGAGCATTTATATTATTTGAGGTAGATGTAACTGGTTTTTCTTGAAAAAAAGTTCTACATTAACTTGAAAAAGTTTATGTTCAACACCAAAGAGTTTCTTTTTATGGGTTTTGTTGCTAGGGAAGATGGGATTTAGGTTGGCGAGGAGAAGGTGCGTGCTATCTACGAATGGCCAGCACCTACATCGGTAATGGAGGTACGTAGTGTCCATAGTCTGGCTACGTTTTATAGACATTTCATACAAAACTGCAATGATGTGACTGCCCCCATAACCGAGTGCTTGAAAAAGGGAAAAATTCCATTGGGGTTTTGAGAAGGAGCAGACTTTCTCCTTGATAAAAGAAAAGGTGTGCACTACGCCCGGGCTAGCTTTGCATGATTTTGATAAGGTTTTTGAAGTGGAATGTGATTCTAGTGGCATAGGTTTTGCGGATGTACTATCCCAGGAGAAGAGGCCAGTAACAGTTTTTAGTGAGCAACTGCCGGAGGCTTGGCAGAAATGGAGTACCTATGATTAGAAGTTCTATGATGTTTTTAGAGCTCTACGATAGTGGGAGCATTGCCTGATTCAGAGGGAGTTCATTCTGTTCAATGATCATTAGTTATTGAAGTTTCTCCATAGTCAGAAGATGATTAATAAGATGCATGATTGATGGGCCAGTATTCTACAAAATTTTCCTTTCGATATTCTTCATAAGTCAGGAAAGTCAAATAAGGTGGCATATGATTTGAGTAGGAGGGTTTTTTTTGTTGATTACTTTGGCACACGAGATAGTCAAGTTTTACGAGGAAGATGTTGAATTTAAGGATATTTGGGTGAAGTGCAATTAGGGTAATATTAATGGAGTAGATTTACATGTTCGTGACGGTCATCTGTTCAAAGGAGATCAGTTGTACATCCCTAACTCTTTGTTGAGGGAGAAATTGATTTGGGATTTACATGGTGGCAGTCTTAGTGGTCACTTGGGGAGAGATAAAACCATTGCTAGTCTGGAGGAGAGGTATTATTGGCCGCATTTGAAGAGGGACATGAGCACTATTGTCAAGGAGTGTTATGTCGATTAGGTTTCTGAAGGTCAGCCTCAAAATGCTGGTCTTTACATGCCATTACCTGTTTCTAAAGATATTTGGCTAGACTTGTTCGTGGTGGTGGACAGGTTTTCCAAGATGTAGCACTTTATTGCATGCAAGAAGACTTCTTATGTGTCCAATATTGCAAAGTTGTTTTTTGGGAAGTTGTTCATCTTCATGGTTCCCAGGTCTATTACTTCAGACAGGGATACAAAATTCCTCAATCATTTTTGGATTACTTTATGGCGCATGTTTGGGGTCAGCTTTGAATAAGAGCTCTATAGCCCATCCCAAGACTGACTGGAAGACTGAGGTGAGGAACCGAACGTTGGGAAATCAGATTCGTAGTGTTTGTGGTAAGAAGCTAAAGTAGTGGGATTTGACTTTGCCTCAGGTTGAATTTGCTTATAACAGTGCAGTGCATTCAGTTACGTGAAAATCTTCATTTTCTCTTGTTTATACTATTGTTCCGAAGCATGTGGTGGATTTGGTCGAGTTGCCAAAGTTCCTGGAGTTAGCAAGTCGGCAGAAAATATGGCTAGGGAGATTGTGGAGACCAAGGAATATGTCAAGGATTGTTTGGAGGCTACTAGGAAAAAGAATAAGAAGGCTGCTAATAAGCGTACACTAGTGGAGAGCCTCTTATTAAAGGTAGCAACGGAAGGAGGTTTGCTGAGAACCCTTTTTAATGAATGTTTCCAAAGTCGAAAACCCCTGTTTGTGTCCCCCAACAAATTTTTAAGGCGGTGTTTTGTTGATTTAAGGTGGTTTTCCATGAATCGCCTTTAATTAGGGCTAATTAAAGGCGGTTCAAAGCATAACCACCTTTAATTAACCCTAATTAAAGGCATTTATGATCAACCATATTTTAAAATGATTGTTTACAAACTCAAAAACATGGAACAGATGGCTTTCCGATACCAGAAAGTACAGAATTTCCTTAGTACAAAGAGAGGAAACATATTTCGAATTCATAAACATTTTGTGTCCATTTCCCGAACTCAGAAAGTAGTTGATCACGTCTTATATAGTATGGGACATAGTTTCCAAGCTCGGAAATGGACATGTATATAAAATAAATAAACGTGCCTAATTCCATTAAATGCCACAAAACCTAATTCTCTGAAGAAGAAGCTTATTTTTTCCTTACCCATTGTTGAGGAGAAGGTTAGTTTTATCCAAATTATAAAGTTAACGATTTTTTTCAAATAATTTAAGGTGTATTTAATGCTTCATATATGTTCATATTTTCAATTATGCTTTGAGATTAGCTAGGTTTATGAATACTGTTAAATGGATCCTCATGTGTTGCATTTTAAATGACTTTTAGGGTAATGGATCAAGATGAACTAATTGGTAATGATCTTAGGAAATCAACCGAGTACATTCCATTGGTTGAATAATTTGTTTCGTTTGCATTTGAACATGCTTCTAAAAATGGTTGTTCACGGGCACAATGCCCTTGTAAGGATTGAAGAAATGATGCGTATTTAGGGAGGAAGAAGTTGTGGTAACATCTCATAATGAAAGGGTTCCAAACTAGCTACACTCGGTGGGTATGGCATGGGGAAATTGTGGAAGCATCACATTCGAATGAATTGGAGGACACGATGGTGGGTGATGAATTAGATGGTAACACCGAGTTTAACAATATTGTGGAAGATATTGCGAGGGAATTCAAAGGTAAACTGGAGTCGATACAAGCTTTGATTGCCGACAAAGGGACGCCTTTGTACTATGGTTCGAAAAACTCAGTTCTGATTGCAACTCTGCAGATAATGAACTTGAAGCCAAAGTTTGGATGGACAGAAAAGTCGATGATCGAGGCTTTCAAGTTGTTTAGGGATTTTCTTTCTGAGGGTAATTTAATGCCCGATAGGTTATATGTTGCAAAACAAATGCTATGCTCGAACAATTGTATATTGTATAGAGGGGAAGTAGTTGAAGATTCAGAAACTTGTTGGGTATGCGGCGAGTCTCGGTACAAGTTGAAGAGAGGTACGATTACGGTGGGTGAGAAGTTCCATTAAAATCAAATAAAATGACACTGACAAAAGTTTTATGGTACCTCCCAATCATTCCCCGTTTGAAGAAGTTGTACGCTTGTAGGGAAGATGCCAAGTTGTTGCATCACCATGCGGATAGAGACCGGTCAGTAGATGATGTCATAAGATATACTTTAGATGGGGAGCAATGGAAGAAAGTTGACGCTATGTACCCTGAGTTTGGAAAAGATTCTCTGCATTTGAGGTTAGGGTTGTGTACAAACGGTATGGATCACTTTGGTAAAATGAGTAGCACACATAGCTTTTGGCCTATTATGTTGGTCATATGCAACCTCCCGTCTTGGTTGGCCATGAAACGTAGTCTGTGAGAAAGACATTGATTTTTTTCAATTAAAACATGGTTGTAAGACTGTTTACTAAGGGCACAGGTAGTTTCTTCCCAAGGGGAACCTATGGCGATTGGCCAAAAAATGGTTTAATGGGAAAGTGGAGACACGAGTTGCACCAGTGCCACAATCTGGAACACAAATTTATGAGAGTGTTAAGAATTAGGCCAATGACTTTGGGAAGAAGAAAAGAAAAGTTTCCGTTGAAGGAAGTTGGAAGAAATGCTCAATTTTTTTAAGCTACCTTATTAGAAGCATTTGGAAGTTAGACATTGTCTTAAAGTTATGCACATTGAGAAGAATGTTTGTGAATCTTTGGTTGGGATGCTGCTAAATACCCCTAGGAATACAAAGGAGGCATTGAAGGTTGGGCTAGATTTGGTTGAGTTGGGTATTCAGAAGAATCTTATCCCAGTGAGTATGGGTGATGATTGTTGCCCCTGCTTGCTATTCAATGTCACAGTAAAAGAAGAAATCTTTTGGTTAGACCCTTAGTAGTGTGAAAGTGCCCAGTGCATACTCGTCCAACATCAGAACTTGTTTGTCAGTGGAAGAGTTGGGGTTGGATGGGTTGAATTCACATGTTTGTCACAACCTAATGCGGGAATTGAATGCCATTGCCATTCGATCTACTTTTCCCTCTCATGTAAGATTGTGCATTACAAAGTTGTGTTTGTTTTTTAAATCCATTTTTTGCAAAAGTAATAGCGTATTAAAGTTGGATAGGTTGCAAGTAATGATTGGTGAAGTTCTTTGCCGTATGGAAATGTATTTCCCTCCCTCATTTTTTGACATTATGGTCCACTTGATTGTCCATTTGGCGTGGGAGATAAAGCTACGTGGTCAAATTTTTCTAACATGGATGTACCCGTTCGAGAGGTATATGAAAATCCTTACGCACTTTGTAAAAAAAGGTATAGGCCAGATCCTAGTATTGTGTAGCAATATGTGATGGAAGAGGCCATTGATTTTTACACTGATTATATAAAGGAAGTTGAATCTAGTGGGGTTCCAATAGGTAGACATGAAGGGTGGTTGGATGGTTTAGGGGTTAGCCATGGCAAATTATTTAGCCCTAGTGTGGAAGATTTATGTGCTGCACATTTTTATGTTTTGCACAACCACGAAGATGTAGTTCTGTACATAGAGATTCATATGGATGCCATACGAGTGAGGAACCCTAATTTCAATGAGGCTTAGGTTCTTCAATTGCACATGGTTGCAGGATCACGTAGATGTCAACGAACATCGAATGATAGTTAAATGGTTGGCTCGTAGACCATTGGGGACTGTTATTTCCTACGGAGGCTATGACATCAATGGTTTTACGTTTTCCACAAAATCAATGGTTTATAAGAGTGTAACTAAAACAGTGGGGCGTCTCTCGTCTCCGAAGTATTACACGTTGGAAGGGGTGGTGTTGAAAATCCTATGTATGTCGTAAAAAGGATATTTTGGCACAATTTCAAAATTTGGGAGCTTAACTGTGTGAGTATGTGTGTCCATGTGTTTAAATGTTAGTGGGTCGATATTAACAACGAGGAGCGCATTGAGGATTTGAGCTTCACCTTTGTTGATAGAAGTTGGGTTGGATAGAAGAACAATCCTTTCATATTGGCATCTCAAGTGCACCGGGTTTTCTATATCAGGCATCTTGTTGATCCTAAATGGAAGATTTTTGTTGAAGGGAAACAAGCTTTCATTGAAGAAAATGAGTTGGAGGAAGTAATTGGATTTGGATTCCATACATCGAGTTGTAGATCAGAAGAAGTCATTTTCCTCGAGGAGGGTGATTGGCGTCTTCATAGTTTCCTTGGCCATCATGAAAACGACAAAGGGATGTGGATCAACGGTAAGGGGAAGATCAGCCATAGGAAGCGGAAGTCGAAGAAGGTCGTGATCAAGAAAGGAAAGCATAAGTAGTATGTTGTTCTGATCTCAAGTGTAGTTAGAGCTCTTTTTCATTCTTGTACCTTGGACAAGTAACATTCTTTTGTTATTTATGTTTTTGAAAATGCATCCCCAAATGAGTAATTTTTCAAAACACAGGAAAGAAATTTAGTCTTTCAAATGATTTTAATTCCAAAATAATTCGGAAAGTAGAAAACAGATAAAGTCTTAGATCTTAAAAATCCTACAGTCATGCCAAATGAGAAAAACATAATCAAGTCTTTCAAATTCATTCATTGACATCTTCAATGTCACCAGTAAAATTCAATCGGTCAAGGCATTATCGGGAGTTTGTTGCGAGATGTCGCTCATAAGCTCACTGAGACTTTTCCATGAACCTAATCTTTGCCTTCATAGCGCAAAATTCCTTGCGCATCCATTTGTACCAATCCTTGAAGCCATTCAAGTATGAATTTTTGGTAACTACATACATCGACCAAGATTTGAATTATATAAACAATGAACAAAATATAAGCAATATATTAACTAAATCATCGCAAACATATTTGTGACTAACCTTCCTCGCTATGTGGCCTCTTGCTCGGCTTCGCTTCCCCCTTGGGCTTATGATACCACTTTCCATCACGCAAACCCAAACCCTTGTTCTCGAAGTAAGTTCTGTCATAATACTTTGGGACTTTTCCTCCCTCTTGATAGTTAATTCCTCAACGCTCTTCAAAATGCGAGTTAACTCCCACAGGGTAGGCAAGTCAATACTTTCTTCGACATTGCATAATGCAACATATGCCTAAAAATAGCCGCCCTGAGGTTGATCCTTCTACCCTCCTGGTGCATACCTAGCCTAAGCTAGCCCAAATAATTAGTAAGCCCAAAACCACAAGCTAGCCTGAAGCGAACTAGCGAAGCAGTCTGGGCTAGCCCGACGTAGAGCAAGTGGAGTCAACCCATGAACCGCATTTCTAAGACCCATGATGGACATAATGGCTATTTTGGATAAAACTGAGCCACATTCATTATGTATTATAAACGGAAAAAGGAGGGTAAGAATCCAGGTAAGTGCAGCTTTACTAAAGGAACTTGATTCCAGAAAGAAGGTTACTGACTTGAACGTCGGAGCTGCTTCCCCAGAACCACTTCCGGGATCTCTTTTGTAGGTATACTTGGGTGAGCCATGATTAACCAGTCGGATTGGAGAATACCACAACATTTGGCACCATTTGTGGGGATGGAAATTTTTTCCAGTTATCCATTCCCAACGGAGTTGATAATTGTGTTCACTAGAAGTGAAAGGAGTCAAAATGACCACACTCAAGAGAAAAGATTGGGAAGAAATAGGAACGTACATCCTATCCAAGATCAGGAACACATCCCCAGCAGAGTACAAGAACATGACAGGGATGACACAGAAGAAGCAAAGTCTCTTAACATGAACAAGGAAAAAGATAAAAAAACGTTCGCATTGTTTTTGGAAGCAAACAAAGAGCAACTTTATAATCAGTTCCTGGCTACTCTTAAACCAAAGTACCCATAGGTAAGTCAAAAGGTTGTTCAAAACAATGGTGGCCTTAAATATGGGGACGAATTTAGAGACATAGTTGTGGAAGATGATGCATACAAGTTGCATCTCGCACCACATCTTTGGAACTTCAAGATGCCAAAAGACTTCAAATTACCATTGCATGTCAAAATATACGATGCGACAACCGACCCAAAGGAATTCTTACATTCCTATCGTAATAGCATGAGGTTCCGCGATGCTGAAATTGAGTAGGTATGTAAGGCGTTCCCCATATTTTTATTGGGAACAACGATCACATGGTACAAAGATTGACCAAGTAGAAGCATCACATCTTGGGCACAACTATTAGAATTATTTTATGGTCATTTCTATCAGTAGCAGAAGTTCACAAAGACAATTGCAGATCTAAAAAATATAGTTTAATGTAGCGATGAATGTTTGATAGAATATCAAAGAAGGTTCGTTATAGAAAGTCTGCAGGTGCGGGATCTATCGATATTGTCTTTAGGTACGTTCATGGGAAGCATGCGATCGGGAGAGTTCTACAAGAAACTAACAAAGAATATGCCAGAGAACCCAAGAGACCTACAAAAATTATAGAACCGTATGTGCAAACCGAGGAAGCCAATAATCGCAAAATAGAACGAGAGCGAGGTGAGAAGAGAGTAATAGAGGACTCACGAAGAAATATTTCAAAGAAAGGGAAAGGAAACTTTGCTTTCAAAGGAATGGAAGCTGGATCATAAGGCATTTTGTCCCAAGAGACACCGCTAACAAAATTGCAAAGAGAGATCTAGCAGGCAAACAAAGATCTATTCCATAAACCAACGCCAATGGAAGTGCCCCCAGAGAAGGAAGAAAGAGAATACTATTGTGCCTTCCATAAGGATCACGGTCACGATATCGAGTATTGCAGAGATTTACAGAGGCAGATAGATGAAAACATGAGAAATGGTTATCTTGGACAATATAGGAAGGAAGAAAGCGGTAGCAGATACAACGAAGTGAGCAAGGAAGAAAGCTCCGTGGACAAAACATAGGCCACAACGAACACTCAGAGCAAAAATCAAAAGATGACAGCTGCGGTAGATTATGAAGAAGATGTGCCCAACAAAGCTCTTGAAAAAAATTATCTTCTCTATGGATGGATGTACAGAATCCTTATCAAATAACGCCTGGAAAGCTAAGGCCATGTATTCACCTCCACGGGAGCCCCTTGATAAAATATTTCCTATTGATGAAACAATCACATTTAGTAAAGAGGGTGTTGTTCCTAATACCTCACCACACAATGATCCCATGGTTATTATTGCTAAAATTGGGAATGCAACTATTCATAGAGTGTTTGTGGATGATGGAAGTACGGTAGAAATCCTCTTCGTGGATTGCTTCGACAAACTTGGATGCAAGAGGACTGACTTGAAAAAATCCACGTATACGCTCGTGGGGTTCACAGGAAGAGCAGAAATGCTGCTTGGCAACATCCAGTTGCCTGTAACATTTAGAGAAAATGAGAGAAATTGCACTATAATTTGTGACTTCATAGTCGTGGATGCTCCAAGTTCTTTCAACACTATTATTGGTAGGCCGTGGATGAACAGAGAAAAAGCAATATGGCCTCTGTACCATTTAGTAATGAAATTCCCCACCCCAACATGGGTTGCAACTGTGAGGGGAAACTAGCATACCTCCGGGGAATACATGGTCATCATTATGAAAGTGGGATGAACCGTGAGATGAAGCGTGGAACAACCAAAGATGGTTAGTACTATCACCAATGACATGTCACTCAATCAGGTGAATCATCCAGTAGATATTGGGGAAGAAATAGAAGATGACATTTTAGATGACAATGATGAGTCCAAGTGTGTTAAGATAGGGAAGTATCTTCCAGAGCAAGAGAAATAGAGAGTAATACAAATTCTGAGAGATCATAAGGATACGCTCGCATGGAGTGTATGGAACATGGGGAGAGTTGACCCAAGTATAACAAATCATTCATTGAACATCAATGATTTGATCATGCCGATAAAATAGAAACAAAGAAGTTTTGCCAGTGATAAACAGAATGCAATTGAGGATGAAGTGAAGTCACTATTGCAGGCTGGGATAATCAAGGAGGTTATATATCGAACATGGCTAGAAAACCCAGTGATGGTAAAAAAGGCAGACTCGGGATGGAGAATGTATATAGATTTCACTAATCTAACAAAAGCATGCCCAAATGATTGTTACCCCCTACCAAAGATCGATTAACTAGTAGAAGCAATCTCAGGATACAAAGTCCTTGCGTTCTTAGATTCCTGCAAGGGTATCATCAAATATTGATAGATCTCGTAGATGCAAAAAAAAAGCCTTCATAACAAGTTTTGGGATATTTTGCTACGAGAAAATGCCGTTTGAATAGAAAAATGCAGGGGCAACGTACCAAATAGTGGTTGATAGCACATTCCACAGCCAGATTGGATGCAATATTGAGGCATGTGTAGATGATATGGTCATCAAGAGTAGGCACATATGCGACTTTGCGGATGACTTAAAAGGAACCCTGGATACATTCAGTGCAATTGGAATGAAGCTAAATCCTAAAAAATGCACAATCGGGGTTGGGGCTGGTAAATTTTTGGGATACAAGGTTTCCTCAAAGGGGATCGAGGCTAATCCAGAGAAGATACAAGAGATAGTTCAACTCCCCTAACCACGAATAGTAAAGGAAGTATACACCAACGATAGACAAAATGCAATGGTCATCAAGAGTAGCCGTACTCGGTAGGTTTGTCTAGAAAGAAGCAGAGATGCGCTTCCCACTTTTCAAAATTCTGAAAGAGGCTAGGAAGTTTAGCCGTAATGAAGAGTGCCAATTCACATATGAGTCTCTGAAGAAGCAACTTCAGACACTCCTAACGTTAAAAACACCAATTCAGGTAGAAACACTGTACTTGCATTTGGCGGTTTCAGTAAACGTAGTAAGCTCACTCCTGGTAAGGCAAGAATGCCAACAATAGATACCAGTGTTCTACACCAGCAGAATACTGCAACAGGTCGAGAGAGCATATCTCCCAATTGAAAAGTTGACCCTAGCCTTAATATATTTGGCAAAAATACTGTGAACCTATTTCCAGAGTCATACGATTGTGGTTTATATCGACTACCCAATCAAGAACATCTTGAACAAGCCTAACTCATCTAGGAGAATGATTAAGTGGGCTCTTGAATAGGGACAGTTCAAAATTTAGTTTCAACCATGAACCTCAATCACAGAACAAGCTTTAGCAGATTTCATCGCCAAAATAACATGCGTGGGGGTGCATCGGACGAAAAGAAAACAGTTCTCTGATGGGAAAAAAAGGAAAGGCTAAATGGGAGGACATCGCATGGAATTATTTTGTAGACAGGGCATCTAGCAAGGAAGGATATGGAGCATGACTGCTGTTGATTAACCCAAAAAAGAGGGGAATACAGATATTCTTCGCTTTTTTTTCTCACTCACCAACAACAAAGAAAAGTATGAAGCATTAATATGCGGACTAGATCTCACAGTTAACATGAAGGTGAAAAGCATTTGGGCATTCAGCGATTCACAAATAGTGGTCCAAAAGTACGTGGAGATTACAAAGTGTGGGAAGAGCAATTATGAAATACTTAACTAGGGATTGTCAACTAATCGCCAACCTTGAGTACTTCAACATCCAACACATTCCAAGAAGTGACAATACTAAGGAAAATACCTTAAGTAAGCTAGAAATAGCCGATTTTGAGTCATTAGCCGAACACAAAGATTTGAAAGTGGAAGTTAGTCTAGTCAGAAGCACAACAAGGACAACTGTGGCAGCAGTTCAAAACAGTGAGCAAATTGGATGACACCATTGGTTGAATACTTTGACAAAGGGAAGCTACCGACTGATAAGGTGCAAGCTAAGAAGCTAGAAATATGATCCCGCAGTTATGTCTATGAAGACGGGATCTTGTACAAGAAAGTTTTTTTATCTCCATGGATAAAGTGTGTGGGCCCATCGTAGGCAAGTGAAATATCAAAAGAGGTACACGAAGGACTGTCCAGTTCCCACAGGGATTGTGAATGATTGCAAAGAAAATCATTCGAGCTGGACATTACTTGTCGACCATGTTCAACAATGCATACAACTTCGTTCTCAAATGCAGATCCTGCCAGATGAATGCTTTAACATTGCACAATCCCTAGTCAGCGTTAACAGGAATATACAGCGCATGACCTTTTGATAAATTGGGTATTGATCTCTTTGGACATTTTCCGAGAGGCGCTGGTGGTTCCAAGTTTCTGATTGTGGCGGTCGACTACTTCACAAAGTGGGTAGAAGCGAAGCCCCTAGGGCAAGTGACAGCAAAAGTGGCAAGAAAATTTGTATGGAAGAACATAGTTTTCTGCTTAGGAGTACCATAGACAATCGTTACTGACAATGACACGTAGTTTACAAGTGGGGTTTTTACATAATGGTGTCAGAAACTAGGAATCACACAGAAATTCACTTCTGTAGCTCACCTTCCAATGGAACGGTCAGGTAGAAGTAACAAACAGAATGATCATTCAAGGTATCCAGAAAAGATTAGAAGGAAAGCGAGCAGGTTGGGTTGATGAGATAGTTATACAGGACAACAATGAGAGAACCAATAGGAGAAACACCATACAGTCTGACATATGGCCACGAATTGCTAATTCTAGTGGAAATTGAACAATCAAGCCTTTGAGTTGAGCATTATAAGGAGGACGTTAACCCAGAGTAGGTGAGGTTGAATTTGGATGACCTTGAAGAAAAGAGAGAGCAGGCGTCAATCAAGAAGGCCAAATACAAGGAAAAGATGGCTAGAGCTTACAACTAGAGAGTGAAGGACAAACAATTCCAAATTGGCAATTTGGTTCTAAGGAAAGAGGAAAATTATACCCAAAGTGGGAAGGGCCATACAAGATAACGAAGACACACCAATCAAACTGCTAGAAAGAATGGACGGTAGCCGTGCACATAGTTAACTTGAGAAAATTTTATGTGTAGAATCATCAAAGTGGCAAGAAAGTCTAGCTTTCATGTATAGAAACCATGACATAATCATTTGTTGTGTTCACCCTCTATGTTTGTGTTAACGGCGATATTATCGCAATATGAATCTTTTGAAGTACAATATTTCCTTTTCAAACATCTATACTTTACATTCGCTTCCCTAAGTTACAAATTCCCAACACATGGAGTTAGTGGTTTAAGTACCAATTATGAATGCCACTCAACTCTTTTTTTCCAGAAAACATACAACAAAGAAAGTCATGAACTAGACTAAAGGGAAGATATGCCCACAACGAAGCAAGTGCGAGCAATATATCTCACAACTTTGCACTCTCAATAAAACACAAGCTATAGATCTTGCTACATGGCAGAGATGCCAACAAAACAACGACTAAAGCAAGCTATAAATCTTGCAGTTTTGTGATAAACAGGTTTTCAATACCTAAAACCACTAGATTAGAAACATATGAGACAGACATTATGAGTAAAATATAGTCACGAAGTTAAAAAGCATCCAAAACTTTAAAGTCAGAAAATGAACAACCACATCATCCAAAAGTAGCAACAAAAACACCATTATCATTCAAACAAAGATAATCACTGCATACTATCTATGCCTATAGGCTCGTGTGATCCAGATGAAGATGCACCACCATGACGACTACTGTGCTCAGCCCTACGCCGTTTTTCCTCAGATTCACACTCCTCTCTAAGTATATAGTCATATTGCCATTTCATGTGTAAATAAGAAGGATGGCATGTCAGACCCCTTTGCTCCATATGACCAAGATACCTAGCATAATACGCCTTGAAGTAAAGTTATAGGACCAAACTCCTCGCGGTCCAGCTGCACCCTTATTACATTAACAGTTTCTTCATACTGTTTCGTTTCAGCTTTTAAATTTTGTACTTCAGCTTCTAGGCCACGGATATGCGAGTGGAAAGCCTCAGAAAAATTAATCCTTTTTATGCTAATTCCCACAATCAGATCCCTACTGCTAGTAGGTCTGCGAGGTGACGAAGGGCGAGCTTGAAGCCTATCTTTGTACTCAACACAAGTTTGCTCCCATTGGTGAATAGACATATCTAGATTGTTACATTTAACATGAAGTTCATCATTTTCACTTTCTAGACCATATATACTTGCCAGTAGATTCAAGGTCAACTAAACCGCAGACGATGTCCTTGCCAAGCGATTCAACATTATACCCATTAGGAATGAATTTACTGCAAAGAAAACTTGTAGACAAAGAAGGAGATGAAGACGGAATATGAAGTTTCCACCCAATACATAAGGGAAGTGATTCCATGCATGAAAAGTGATCAGAAGAAACAACCTCCTCACACTCTTTGGTGAAAGATCGAGTGGCACAAAGAAAGCTAATAGGTTCAAAAAAAGAATCATTACATCTCATAAAGTTAGGTCTTTTTAGGCATTTATGATCTACCATAATTTTTAAGCCCTGCACACAAGTAAGGGCAATGAAAAAACGTAAAACGGGAAGAAGAAATCAAAATTCTTAAAGGAAGTTACATAAATGGTATAGACATACATCAAAATATTGTATTGGGTTTACAATTAATAATAAAAAAAATCCAGTACACTAGAGATCAACTAACTTCAGAGGTTGGCGGAGGCTGAACAACGATATCAGCCATTTCCTGGCTTGGTTACTGATTGGGACTCTTCTCGCTTGGCTGCGAAGCAGAAGTTTCAATGCTCACATTGATTCTTCAGCGAGCAAGTAGGATTCCACTCATGTTGATTCTTCACAGCCTCACAGTAGCCAACCGTGCGAGCATCACTGGAAACATCCTCAAGAATGACTTGGTTTTGCAGAGTCGATCACCCAAAATTTAAGGGTATTGAGGAGAAGCAGGCCCATTGGTTTGCATCTCCTTTAACTCTGCACGGAGTTGAGTCGCCTCTGTCTCTGCGAGCCTGGCACGCTTCTCACCACCATTCACATTTCCCTCAGCAACATCCGCCCTTTCCTCAGTATCTTTGATCGAACTTTCTAGAGCTACACATTTAGCTTCCTGTGCCTCATACTTCTTCGAAAGTGATGCATAACTAGTAGAAAAGTTGGAAAGCTGCTCACTTGCAAGCTAAAGGCTTTTTCCAACCTTATAAGAAAAAATATACAGGACGAGGTTAGTCAGCATTTTATATATGAGGGATTGGGATATAAAGAAGATCACTAAAGTTCAGCTGCAGACTTACCACATCCAGTGTATCGGGTAAAGAGAGATTAGAAAGGATATTATATATCATTCCCTCTGCCAATGAACTCTCAGTTGGCACCATAGTTTGTGAACTATATTGATTAGCACGACCCCTTTTCAAGGGGGGACACGAATGTCTTGAAGATCCACCGCCCCTATCCCTCTTCTTCTTTTTCTCCTTCACCACAACGATGGGGCGATGACCACTTGTCCCCCTTTCTCATTAATCTTACTCTTATCACCGGGGCTAATCTTATTAACATCCTGTTGGAGGATGTTACTCCTAACAACATCATAAAGCTGAACAATAGCCTCAACAACCTCTTCATCGCCATCTTCAAAGAGTGATAAGTTAACTTTACCTTTCAATAGGTCCATATCTGAAACATAACAAACATCACAGATCAAATGAACACATAAATAATAAATAAAAATAATAACAGTTCGTCAATATAAGAGAGATTGTAGATCAAGTACATAAAAAAAATCAATCAAAAAACCTTCAGCACCAGAGTCAGTGTGGAGGGGATGTTGTGTATGAGCATGAAGCGTGACCACGATCTCCGTCTTTTTGGCAAAACAAACATTCAGACCAGGAATCTTAACTTTGGGAACCTTGTAGTTCTAAGAAGGCACAACAACTTTGGGGTTTCGTTTTAATTTTATGAAGACGTATTTTGTACGCCAGAGACCAACATTACTAGGGAAATTGCTCACAAACTCAACCCCAACAATCACAAGATAAAAGGTAAATTCATCTACGGTTTTTTCACTTTGCAAAGATGATAAAAGTTGCAAAACAACTCAAGAGTGAAAGGAAGGTTCACTTCCTCACACACCTGAAGAAACCCCATTATAATAGCAATACCCTTGGGGTGAAATTGGGACAACGCTGCTTTATACGAACAAAGAATATCAACCACATATTGAGGGAGAGGAAAATAAAGGTCAAAGTTTAGATAGGCTAAGTAGCATGATATATGACCAGATGGTGCAGTGCAAACACATTCACTATTATTTGGAGCGCAGAGTTTAAAAGGGGATAAAAATGGAAAGTAGCTTTTTAATTCTTCTAAATATGTTCCAGCTAGCATATTGCGTATGATAGAGGAGATAGTGACATGGTCGGAATCCCCACCGGATTGAGCATCTTCTTCGAGGGGACTAGATGCAGTTAGGGGAAGTCATGAGGATAAATGAGGAGCCTAGATTTGTAAATGACATAGTCCATTAGAGGCAAGGGCGGAACCACGTTTAGGCGGGGGCAGGCGCGCACCTGCCCTGAGATCCGTCGGCCAGGCGGGAATTACTGTTCCCGGCCGACAGAAGGGGGGTTTCCGCCTACGGCGGCGCAAGCGCGGTGCGGCGGTGGTGAGAAAGCTTCGCCGCTGCTGCGTATGTTTTCTTTTTTTCCCAAGCAAGACGTAAAATGATGTTGTTTGGTGAGGTTTAAAAAAAAATAAAAACAAAACCCAAACGGCCCAAGACCAAGAGGCCATGAGTCCATGACCCAATACGGCATCCCATC
Source organism: Rubia yunnanensis (assembly GCA_037428765.1). Taxonomy (NCBI): domain Eukaryota; kingdom Viridiplantae; phylum Streptophyta; class Magnoliopsida; order Gentianales; family Rubiaceae; genus Rubia; species Rubia yunnanensis. The sequence goes on from CM075068.1 coordinate 40,619,886, forward strand.
CATTTCTTTCAGCCTCTCCCTCTCGGTCTTGGCTCTCTCACTCTTTCCATTCACTGCCACGCCAGTCCGCCACCCGCCACCGGCGCACCGCCAGTCCGCCACCGCCAGTCCGCCACCACCGGCACCGGCCACACCGCCATTTAGGTATTTAAAAATTCAAATTTCAATTTAATTCAAACTCTTGAACTAAAATTGAAAGATTCAAAACATGAATTTAATTGTTTCTAGTTCAATTCCTTTTCAATTTTGATTTTAGTTATGCAATATTGTTTTTATTCAATTCATTTTAATTTTCGTTTGAATTGTGATTTGTGAGATTTTGTGAATTTGTGATTGTGAGGTTATTTAAATTCATTGTGATTTTCGTTTGAATTGTGATTTGTGAGGTTATTTAAATTCATTGTGAATTTGTGATTGTGAGATTTTCGTTTTTATTCAATTCATTGTGATTTTCGTTTGAATTGTGATTTGTGGGATTTTGTGAATTAATAATTTAGGGTTTATCATGTATTCATGTTGATTTGATTTATTAATAATTTAGGGTTTATCATGTATTCATATTGTAATATTCATATACTCTAGTAGATTTTATAATGAGTTGAATTTGGTGTTTGATAGGTTATGAAGAATTTAGTGCAACGGAGTATAGGATTTCCACCTTTGAAGAAGAGAGCTCTTGAATGTGATGAAGGTACCCAAGATAGGCATAATGAGGAGGGTGGTAGTGGTAGTAAGCAATCTCGTTTACAATTTTGTGCCAATGATGTTATAAGTGATCCCGCCTTAAGAAAACCTATAAATGAGTATGATGCTTCTATTATAGATAATGTGAGGAGTGAATATGTGAAAAGAGGGCCTTGTCAACCTAGGAACCATAATTTTCCCAAAACATTTTAGTCAAACGAATATAGAAAGTTTCAAAAGAATTGGTTTGATATGTTTCCTTGGTTGGAGTATAGTGTGTCAAATGATGCCGCATATTGTTTTCCTTGCTATCTTTTTAAGGATCCCACAAGTAATGATGACTATAGTGTGGATGGGGTGAAAACTTGGAAGAATGCCCTAAACTCTTTCAGGAAGCATAAAAAACATGTGGATGGTAAGCATCATATTGCCAATGGGAAATTGAAAGACTTTAGTAATCCAAACCAAAGAATCCCACATTTTTTGGAGGTTCATGGGCGTGAAGTAGAAGAGGCATACCGCATCCGTTTGAGTGCGATTTTGAATGTGATAAGATTCTTGTTAAAGTAAGGTTTGGCTTTCTGTGGTCATGACGAGAGTATTGATTCTCTCAACAAAGGTAATTTTCTTGAATTGGTTGATTGGTATTGCGATCGAAGTGAGGATATTGCTAAGGTAATGCATGATGCTCCGGGAAATAACAAGTTGACATCCCCCTTAATTCAAAAACAACTCTCACATGCTTGTGCCGAAGAGGTAAGTGATGCTATCATTGATGACATTGAAGATGGTGTATTTTCTATTCTTGTTGATGAGGCTAGAGATTGTTCAATAAAAGAGCAATTGGGAGTTGTTTTGTGATATGTCAACAAAAAATGATGTGTTCTTGAGCGTTTTCTTAGTCTTGTGCATGTGAATGATACTAAGTCTACCACTTTGTTTCTTGCTCTCAAGACACTTATTGGAAATAAGAAATTGTCGTTGTCAAGGTGTAGGGGGCAAGGATATGATGGGGCTTCAAACATGCGAGGAGAGTTTAATGGGTTGAAAGATTTGATGTTGAAAGAAAACTCTTCGGCAAGGTACATCCATTGCTTTTCTCACCAACTTCAATTGGTTGTTGTTAGTGTTGCAAATAGTACTCTATCAGTGTGTGAATTTTTTTCGTATCTTGTTGACATCATGAATCTAGTTGGGGGTTCTTGTGTTAGAAAAGATATGCTTAATCGTTTAGAACATGATAGACTTGTGGAGGCAATGGAAAAAGGAGATAATGTTAGTGGAAGAGACAAAAATCAGGAAATGAGTTTGAGACGGCCTGGTGATACCCGTTGGGGATCACACTACACTACTATTCTTCGTTTCGAGGTTATGTGGTCTTCCATTGATCAAGTGCTTCTTAATATATGTGAGTATGGCAATTCAGCTGAAAATGCCTCTAAAGCAAAGGGTTTGATGGATAGAATGGAGAGCTATGAATTTGTATTTTGTATGTTTTTTATGAAACATTTGTTGGAAGTTACAAGTCAATTGTCTCTTGCCTTGCAACAAAGAGATCAAAATATTGTACAAGCTGTGCATTTGATGAATACAATGAAGCTTTAACTGAGAGAATTCAGAGCTGGGGGTTTTGAGGTATTGTTGAATAAAGTCGAGACCTTTTGTAAGAAACATGAGATCACAGTATGCCAGATGGAAGATCAACGGAAAATTCATCACCGTTCTTGACGTCGTGGACAGATGGAAACCAATGGTGACTTTTATCGCGTTGACATTTTTCTTCAGGTAAACTTTAAAATTTATATACTTTAATATATTTTTTAGACTATTTTACATGTATTTTTTTTATCTTGTTGATGGTTTTTTTCTTTTTTTTTTCTAGACCGTGGACAATATGATTGTTGAAATGAATGATCAATTTTCTGAAGCAAGCTCGGAGTTACTCACTTGTATTGCATGCCTTGATCCGAGAGATTCATTTTCCAGCTTTGATGTTGGTTAGTTGGTTCGCCTTGGTGAACTATATCCGAATGACTTCTCTCGAATTGATTGTCTTCAACTTGAGCAAGAACTTAACACTTTCATTCGTGATGTGAGACATAATAATGCTTCTTGGCCAGTGATCAATGATCTAGGACATTTTGCTCAGCATATGGTTCAATCACGTAGCCAAAGTGCGGACCATAGTCTATATTTTATCCATTCCTTGCTTTCTAACGGATCCGATGCTGCGAGGAAGATCAAATAGTTGCCAACTAGTCTTGGCGGGAGAGATTACTCGTAAACTCGTTATAAAGACCCTCGCTTTCCAGTTCAGTTACCAGTCCACCTCTACCTTTTCGGCTTAGCCACTCCCTAGCCCGGCTTCTGGGCAAGTAACCCAGGTTCCCCCCTCTCAGGAGGACATAGCTGCAGCACTTTAAAAGTACTTCCAACGTGTAACTAAAATAGGTGTGCGGTCAGATTTTTTTCATTAGTGTACAGGACGCCCTCCAGCTCCGCGAAGCAAATGCGGAGAACGTACACAAATTTTGTCTTTCATTTGCTTCTCTTCGATGGAAGTTTGATTTTCCCAGAATGTATCCTAATTTTTGGCCTAATTCTTCTTCTGATGATCGATTCAACCTGCTATTATACCGAGGCTTTCCTAAAACTACATCGTCTTATTCAGTTGGCATTAGTTCTACCCATTGCAACTGCTTCAGTTGAACGAGTTTTTTCTGCTATGAAAAAAATCAAGACTGATCTACGTAATAGAATGGGAGATGAATGGTTGAATGATATTATGAGGGTTTATGTTGAGAAAGAGGTTTTTGTTAAGATTGAGAATGAAGCAATCATGCAATGTTTTCAAATTTCGGAGCCTCGTAGGATTAAATTGCCTCTACTTCCTAAATCTGCTTCTAGCATTAGAATGTAGTTTTTTTAGTAGTGAATTTGTATGTCTTATTGTATTGTACTCATCTTATTATATTATGTTAATCGATAATTTGTTTTTGAGTTGTACAAAAAAAAAATTAAGTACAGGCTAATTTCAGCCTACCCTCGAATTTTTTCCTGGTTCCACTACTGATTAGAGGAACGGACTATAAATCGAAACATGTTGGAAAAAAGCTTAACAACAGGCATGCCGGAGAAGATGACCAGGATAATATACAAAAAATTAGTAGAAATGGTATATTTCCAGAGAGTTGGAGAAAAGATATACGTTATCAGATTCTAAGCATACAGTAAAAAGATTCGAATTCAAAAAAAAACCTTACTCTTCAAAAAGATGATGGAAGGTGATGCACAGAAAACCTAGATTTGGCCGAAAAAGAGGAGGATTTTGGCAAACGGAAGTGATAAAACAAGAAACAAAGAAGAAATTTTCAATATTTAAATACAAAGAAGGGAAGCAACAACTTCAAGGAGGATAGACTGTTCAACAACACAATGATGAAGTTCTGGCAAAAAAAGAGGGTTACCTTTTACATATACCGAGGAGGCGGTGGAAGGTGAATAGACTGCGCACTAAATGAAGCCACTCGATTGAAATTCCCCATCTCTAAGACACACTTATAACAAATGTCAGGAAATTCCAAAATAAACAGCGAAAAAGACGGATAGAATCGCGGCTCTTTCAAACATAATCTTCACAACTATCCTCAACAATAAAGATAAGAAATTAAAATTTTGAAAGCTGAAGAGTCGGTGGAGAAATAATTTTATCAGCCACGAAGCTATTAACACTTCACAATTTCTCTGAAGGTAATATCAAGTGCTGACCAGGCTGTTGATTTGCAACTTCTATTCGCATTCAGTCACTTCGAGGAAAATGCTCCATATTGCTTAGTATTCATGGCCGGGGGGGGGATTATAGTGCATACCTAGCCTAACCTAGCCCAAATAAGAAGTAAGCCCAAAACCACAAGCAGGCCTGAAGCGAACTAGCGAAGCAGTCTGGGCCAGATGGACGCAGAGCAAGTGGAGTCAACCCACAAACTACATTTCTCGGACCCATGATTAGACACACGATGGTAATTCCAAATAAAATGAAGCCACGTTCGTTATATATTATAAAAGGAAAAATGAGGGTACGAATCCAGGTAAGTACAACTAGACTAAAGTAATTGGATTCCAGAAAGAATATTACTGACTTGAAACATCAGAGCTATTTCCCCGGAACGACATCCAGGATCTCTTTTGGAGGTATACTTGGGTGAGCCACAATCAACCAACCAGATTGGAGAATACCACAACACCTCTATGATTAAATAGAATAACATAAGGGTTGGGTAATTAGGCTTGGTCAAATGTCCACCCGAGGGGACCAAACTCCTAATTATCATCTTATATGTAATATGTTGATCAACGGGGAGAAGCTTTAGATCAAAGGACCCCGGTTTTCCTAAATCCAATCTATTCTGGTTGAAGTAGCGTACACTCCACTCCACGAGGTCAATGTAGGGAAGATCAAATTCAAGAGGCCATTTCTCTCGATGGTAGCAATCATCCTACGGACCATCCGTGTCCTCCGGATAAACAAATTCTGAGACCAAGTACGGGAAATCTAATATCTTATTAATTATCCATTGGCTAAGCTAGATGTCAACTCCCCCAACCCTCGTAGCATAATCCCTGCTACCCACTTCTCGCAAATTAGCATAAAATTGCCATGGCAAATCAAAATACGCTTTCTCATTACATGAAAGAAAATTCTCAATGTGTTATTCACTAAATGGTTTTAGGGAATCAACAAACCCTAAAGATAAATACTCATTGAAGTCCACAAGAAATGTATCTAATAACTTCGCCCTCTCACAAAATGCATCATACCTATTTTGCGCAAATTTAGAGACGAACCATGTATTATCGAAGCCATGATTGTGGCCGATTGAACGAGATCGAGACATTCCATAGCTTGAACCACCCCTAGCCATGCCAAATACTTGATTGGGTTTGCAAAAATGGAGGAATTTGAGGGAATTTTTGAGTTTGGAATGTAGGCTAGGTTTGGATTTTGGGGACCAATTTTGTGAATCGGATTCGTCCTCTCTTGTAAATCTTAACTTTTTGACCGGGTGTTTCATGGTGGGCCCACTTGCCATTAAATTCTAGATGGAGGTTTTTGTGCTGGAACCAATATATTTCATAGTAGTCTATCCTCAGAGGCTTATCTTGCGGAATTATGCCTGCCTTCTTTATCACAGTGGTTATCAAACTACCATAAGGAAGATGTTTCTTCTTTGTCCGCACAACCTTCAACATGAAAGAGATGATGGTGAAGCCTGGGTTTATCTTTCTACCTTCCATGATGTAGTAAAACATCACGAGGTTAGCAATAGCCGGCTCGCATGCATGGCTATCTGTGGGAAAAACATTTAGGCATATCCAATCATAAATAATACGCTCATCTACAGTTAATTGACCGATATCAAAACTCTCTGCTTTCCGCACATTAGCTCCTACTCTCTTAAAATATTTCCTAGCCATGGCTATGGGACAAAGGGGGAGTAGTGTCGCTCACACCTGGCAAAACATGTGTGTGATAAATATCGAGGGGGTCATTGGGTTCATCGGGCCTTAGTTTCTCGGGGTGGTATAGGGGCAATCTAGGGCAGTGTTAATTGTATATGTGGTCACAAATAAAGCATTCCCATTAACCCTAGTCATATCTCTATTGTTGCTACTCTGATCCAAATTTGCATAAATTGAATCACTTTATCCGTGTGTACATGCTTATCCATACAAAGTAGTTTCTCCAAATATTGGGTTTTTAAACGTGCTAGCAAATACCCTAGTCCTAACTCCTCAATGTCTAAAGAATTAGAATTAATAACCTTTCTCTTCCAAAATCAACATACCTTTGATCGACAGTGTCATTGAAGAACTTTTTCGATTGACCAATATCTGTGATATGACGATGACTACAATTACTAGCCTTTGACTTAGAGGTGGTGCTCTTGCGACTCATGGTGAATTGGTTTGGGGGATTTGGATTGTGAAATTTGGGAACGAGTTTGAGGGTTTTGGGATTGTGGGGTTTGGGTGAATGGAAAAAACAATTTTGATTTGGGGGTTTTAAACATCTACCGATTTTTCTTTCTTTTTTTAATCCAAAAAGGGTTTCTTAACTCGAAAACCCGTCTTGTCTTCCATATAGTAGGGACAGAATTATTCCGAGTTCAAAAATAAGTTTTCGAGTTTGGAAACCCTTTAAGTTGAGAATAAAAAAATGGGAAACGAGTTTCAAATGGGCATTTACTCCCATTTGAAAACCCACCTTTTATCATCAAACCTCCCATTTGAAGTGTGGATGATTTCAGATATGTCTTCATCTCTTCTACTCCAAATTTCTTATTTTCAACATGGTTTTTTTAATGTAGGTAGAAGCTATGAAGGTTACATTCAGTTTACATTCTCGCGGGATTCATTTTTACGCTTTTACTGTAGCTGGGTGCGACTTTGGTGCGAAACACACACCATTTCCCATCCTCTTCTTCTTCTTTCAGATTTTTCACTGTAACCACCACTAACGGTCATTTCTTGCGTGTTCTTCTCCCCAACCATGGCGGCTACTCCGCCTGGCCACGGTGGAATCGCACCGGCCAAAACATTTCTGCAAGCGTTAAGCAATCGTACACCACCCCTATCCGTTTCCCTTCCTTCAAATCCTGAAATAGTCCCAAAAACCAACTACAAAGGAGAAATTTCTTGCCTGGTAACCAGGAAAGAGGCGGAAATTCTTGCTTCTCACTATCAAAATGCATTGGTGGGCAAATTTGCTCGAGGGAAACCTTTCATGGCAGCTCTGAATGAAGCCTTTAACTCTGTGGGATTCAAGGGTAAATTCCAGCTGGGATCCATTGACTATAGGCATGTACTGATTCGCTTCCAGGACAAGGAAGATTACCAGCGTTTATGGATTAAAGGTCAGTGGAATTTCAATAATGCCCTAATGAAAGTGCTTAAATGGACAACTGATTTCTCTCCTAAAGTTGAATCATCTATAGTTCTAGTTTGGGTCACTATACATCATGTTCCAGTCTTTTTCTATAACCTAGCTATGTTAGAATCCATGGGTAATCAGATTGGAAACTTTATTAAATTGGATTCTGCAACTGCTGGCTTAACTAGACCATCTGATGTAAAGATGTGTGTGGAAATTGATCTAAAAAAAAGACAGCCAGCTTTCATTAGAGTGGGCATTGAGGAGGATGGAATTGAATACAATGTGGTTAAACTTCACCTAGAATTCGAGGATCTTCCCCTGTATTGCCATCACTGTAAAGTCATAGGACATGATGATAATTTATGCATTTATTTACATCCTGAACTTAGGAAGCCAAAGATATATAAGATGGCTAAACCTACCCCTACCCTAAGTGACTTAGGTAAGTCTAAGGAACAACAAATGGTGCATGATGACCAGGATCAGGGTGTAGTTAATCGGAAAAATGAAAGAGATAATAAGGCGGGGGGATCTGGTTTTTCGGTTACTGATAAACTCAAAATCTTGTCTACACAGAACCTTAGATATGTGCCAAAGCAGAAAGCAGTATTGGCTAACATTGATGATCATAATGAGGCTGAGGAAAACAGTGTTGATCAAAGTCAGGATAAAATTTCTACTCATGAAAGGGCTGATAATCAAAACAATTTTAACCATGTTACTGAGCAACCTGACCTTTTGATAATTGTCCCTGATGCTGAGAATGAGTGTGCACAGAGTAGTCAAGTTTTGACCCCTAATCAAGGAACTTCAGAGGGTAATAATGCTAATACTGAACTTAAAGATAATCAAGATACATCTGAAGTACGTTCTGAATATTTTCTTCAGTCTCCTATATCGTTGAACAAACTTTCCCTATCTGCTCCACCTCATCTCAACAAAAAGGTAGGTCTTGCTAAGGATGACATTCCTAGTAAACGGGGTTAGCCTTTCTCTCCCTTTAACCCTATTGTTGCAGCAAAAAACTTTATTTTTTCCCAGCAGAAGCATAGGCAAAACCGGTTCCAACCACTTGAATATGAGGACATATCAAGTCAAGAGACTTCCCCTGGTGACATCCCAACTTATGCATCTTCTGAAATTAGAGGTGAAGCTGGTGTTTCTCAGGTAAATCAGTTAATATCTTCTAATTCTCCCTCTGGATCATCCAAGTTGAAAAAAGGGAAACATACAGAAACAGTTTCTAATCATAGAAATGAGACCTATTTAATCCAGTTAAATACTATCATGACTAGATAAAAAAGCTCTAACAATGTTTCCCTATGAATAATACAACACTTCAGATAAAGTTTCTGGTTTGGAATATTAGGGGAATGAACACTTCTATGTTGAGACTTCATAACCTGATCAATAGGCACAGTTTAGATCTTTTATGCTTGATAGAGCCAAAACATGATAATTCTCAATGTGATGTTTATAGGCAGGTTTTAGCTTTTGATAACTGTTTGCAGGCTAGTAGTGGCCAGATTTGGCTCTTCTGGAACTCCAGTATAACTCTGACATTGAAATGTGATAATCTGCAATTCTTAGCTGCCAGTGTGAATAGTCTAACTCTTAATAAAAGTATGGATGCCTTCTTTGTGTATGGACTAAGGACCAGAAATGGGAGGAAGACCCTTTGGTCTGACCTGAGATCATTCCATCACTCAGATTCTATTTTAATAGGTGATTTTAATGCTATAACATCAATAAATGAATATAAATATCCATCTACTCCTAAATTAGGTAGTATGAGGGATTTTAAGGATTTTATTAATGATATGGCTTTAGAAGACATTAATACTGTTGGAAATATGTTCACATGGAGCAATAATAGACTTAGGTCCCCAACTATTCAAAGACTAGATAGAGGCCTTTGTACTTCTTCCTGGTCCTCCAATTTTCCTACTTCATCAGTCCACATTCTGAATCGAATATCTTCTGACCATAATCCTATGCTTCTCACTATAGGCAGTGATGTCCTTTCTACTCCTAGACCATTTAGGTTTTTAAATACATGGTATAAAAGGAGAGAATTCGCTCAGGTGATTAAACAAAACTGGGAACTGCCTCATCACAAATCAGGAATGATTGGTTTTTTCCTCAAGTTGATAAGATTAAAAAAAGAGCTCAAAATTTGGAACAGAGAAATATTTGGTAACATAACTGACAATGTGATAAATGCAGAAGCTGATCTCTTCATTCACGAACAAAAGTATGACCTTGATGACTCTGTGATGAACTTGGTGAAATTAAAAGAAGCAAAGGCTAAGCTAGTAAGGTCACTTGTAGAGCAGAAAAGTTTTTGGAAACATAAGGCAAAGGTTAAATGGCTTAAGGAGGGGGATAATAACACTAGTTTTTTCCATAACTCTGTTAAGGAGAGAAAGTGTAGATTAAAGATTACAAAAATCAGAAATAGCAATGGCCAGTAGTTAGATAGTATTCAGGATATTGAAAATGAGGCCATCCACTATTACCAAGATCTCCTAACAGAAGACAGCTCCTCTGATAGTAATTTTTACAAAACACACTTCCTTAGCCAAATCCCTAAACTAATCACTCAGGAAGATAATGAGAGACTAATGCAACCAGCCTCACTTAATGAACTTAGGGATATTGTGTTCAGTTTGAATAAGAATAGCAGTCCGGGACCTGATGGTTTCACTGCTAAGTTCTACATTAAATCTTGGGATATAATTGCTATGGATTTATTGTCTGCTGTTAATGATTTTCTAGCTATAAACCATATTTCGAGGGGCATTGGCAGCACCTGGATTGCCATTATCCCAAAAAAACTAACTCCTATCTCCTTTGATGATTATAGACCAATAAGCCTTTCCAATGTTCTTAAAAAAATATTTTCCAAACTATTAATGGAAAGACTTAAGTCTATAATGCCAAGAATTATCTCACCACATCAAACAGCATTTCTTAAAGGAAGAGACATTTCGGATAATGTCATCTATCTGCAAGAAATGGTTAGGTTTTTGAACAAAAAAAAGGGATCCCAATTGCATTGTCAAACTTGATATTAAGAAAGCATTTGATAGGGTCAAGTGGTCATTTCTGTACTCAGTTCTTGCTAGATTTGGTTTCTCTACTAAATTCATCTATATCATCAAGAAGAATTTATCACAGGCATGGTTCTCAATCCTTATAAATGGTAAGCCTGTTGGTTATTTTCAGTCTTCAAGGGGGATTAAGCAAGGAGACCCCCTCTCCCCTTTTCTTTTTAATATATTTTCTGAGTCTTTCACAAGGAGTTTAGCATACATTTTTCAGAATGGTAAGCTATCATATTTTGATCTTCCAGGTAATGCCCTTCCAGTTTCTCATTTATCTTATGCTGATGATACAGTGGTATTCCTAACAGCTGATAATCAAACACTGATTAGATTTAAAGTTTTCCTGACTAAATTTGAAGATGTCACTGGCCAAAGGATAAATTACACTAAAAGCGATATCTATATAGGAAAGCATGCTTCGGCTCATAAGGTCAGCAACATAAGAAGGGTGCTAGGAATGAAAATTGGCAGATTCCCCTTCACATATCTAGGAGTTCCAATTTTCACAGGGATAGCCAAAAAAATCTATTTCCAACCTATAATTGAGCAGATAGAAAACAGAATTGGGGGTTGGAAAAATAGGTGGCTCTCTACGGGGGGGGGGGGGGGATTACATTAATTCAGTCATGCATATACTCCATTCCCCAACATATTTGGTCAGTCCTAAAACCTAGCAATGGAATTATTCTTACCATTGAGAAAAAACTCAATAATTTTTTCTGGGGCACAACTGAGCAGAAACCAAAAAGAACATGGAGGAAGTGGGATGCACTTTGCTATCCCATTAAACAAAATGGTTTAGGTTTTAGATCTATATCCACAATCATAAATACATGTTCAGTTAAGCTGTGGTGGAAGTTCCAAAAGGCTGAGGCTCTATGGTCTACCCTAGTGGCATCACTGCCTTTCTCTTCCAGATCCTCACCAAACTGGAAGAGAATCTGTGGCATTAATAATTAGGCAGAAACAAACTCTAGGGTTATAGTGGGAAAAGGAGAATGTAATTTCTGGACCTCTAACTGGTTAGATATAGGCCCGGTTGAGGATTGGTGTGATCCAAACATTGTAAATATCCCACATACATGTACTGTCTCTGACTTCATAACAAACAAAGTTTCTCTGCTTCAGGATATTTCTCCATATCTACCTCCTCATGCTGTCATTCTTTTACAGGAAGCAAAGTTAGCTCCACATAGGAAAGATAGACTCATATGGAAACTGGGTCTGAAAGGTGAATTTTCTTTTAAAGCAACCTACCTCCTGCTCAGAAACCAGAGAGGTAATGTCCTCTCTGCTCAATATTTGTGGAGTTCAAGAATTGAAAAAAAGGTTTCTGTTTTCATGTGGAAAATGATGAATTCTTTACTTTCCTTTGATAATGTATTGCCCAAATTGAGATTCTCTCTGCCTTCAAAGTGCTGTATGTGCAATAATCATGAGGATTCATTGGATCACTTTTTTAACTCATGTGCATTTGCTGTTCATATCTGGAAAGCTGTTCACTCATTCATGGGAATTGCTGTAGTGGCTTACCCATCTATTTGGGAGAGACTCTCTTGCTACCTGACTTTTCCTGGTCTGAGTGCACTCCATACTGAAATTATTAAATTTGCTGCTGTTATAACTTGTTGGCATTTGTGGAAAATGAGGAACAAAATACTGTATGATTCAGCCATTCCTTTAATAGGATTAGTGATAACTAACATCAAGGAACAAATTTTTTACATGTTCACTGCTAAACCTGTTTTCATAAGAGCTAAAGTAGACAAAGACATTGCTGATCATTCTTTTCTGCCACTGATTAAGCTTCCTCCTAAGCCGAAAATCCTGAAAAATTGCCTGGTCTAAACCATATAGGGGGTATAAACTTAATGTAGATGCTGCATGGAATTGTCAATTGAACTTGAGTGGAATTGGTATGATCTTAAGAGATAGCAGAGGTAGTTTTATTGCTGCTCATACTAATTTTACAGATGCTAATTCCCCTCAGGAAGCGGAAATGAAGGCAATAATGCTTGCCATACAGAAATATGCTGGTCTCTTTAATAATGTTTGCATTGAATCTGACTGTATGAATGCTGTTTCATCAGCTCTAGATCCATTACATGCTCCCTGGCAGTTGTTCCAACTAGCTGATGACATTAAGCAATCTCTGGGAAACTTTAATCTTATTCATATTCAGAGGCAAGCCAATCTTGTAGCAGATGCTCTAGCAAAGAAATGTCTCAAAGATGAGACAAGTGTATCCATGCTTTCTTTTAATATGTTACCTAATCATATTCAGGGGCTAATTAGGCTTGATCAGATAGGTACACCCACCTTAAGATTTACACATTGAACGGATGCTACTGATAAAATGTTATATGCAGGGGCATTGAAGGGCTGCTCACATGGAGGCACACGGATGGAACGAGATGCTGCCTGCAGTTTCTATTAGTTCTAGTCTACTTATTTTGATTCTCTTACTTAGAGGAAAGGATTATTAGTGAATTTAGGAATATCTGACTGACTTGTGTTTCGAAAACTCGATTCACTAACAAGTTCGCTAATAAGTCTTTGTAATACTCTAACAATTAGCTACTTATTACCTCATTTTGGAAGCAACAATGGTTGCTTCATCAGCTTAGGCACCACTGTGTAAATCTAACTAAGCCAAGGCTTCCTTTTCTTTTCATGTTTTTTTTCCAGTTTTTTGCTCATTTACACGGCTTGGGAAGACCTAATATAATTTCCCCCATCTTCGGATGGCTTTCATGGAAAAAAAGAAGAAGCTATGAAGGAGTGTTTAATGCCTTTGATTGATCAACAAGGTAAATCTAGTCTCCAATTTGATTCTAGGGTTTATTATTTTCAAACATAAATGAGCAATTTCAAATATTAACTTGTTAATGTTAGCTAGGGTTTGGATTTTGTGATTCCTATGGCTTCTATTTTAACTGTGGTTTGTTATTAAATTTCTAGGTTGTGCTGAATACAATTTTTTTTGCTTCATGATCTTAAATGGTAAATTCATCATCTATTGTATATGTTTATTGCCTAGGGTTTAGTTAAAAATTTCATATATTTTGGGTATTCTATAAATATTAGCAACTTATTTTTGTTCGAGGTTAAGCTATTTTTTGGTATATTTGTAAATCTAGCATTCAAAATGGAAACTAGGAAACAGACTCGTGACAATGTGTCACAGTCCGGTAATGTCAATCCCCCCAAAATAGAGACGACGTGGGATGAGGATGATGGTATAGGGGATGTAGGAAAACACCGAACACATTGTAGAGCATTAGAACGTAGAATGTCTAGGAAAGAGTTAACGTCGTTGATTTTTGACAAGTTGGACAATTGTGTGTCAGAGCAACACACCAAATGGTCTAATTGGGTTGTAAAGGTTGGTAGAACAAGGGTAGATATCCGCTACGATACTTGGCATGATATCCAAAATGATTACAAGGACACGTTGTGGATGGAATGCAAGGTAGCTTTAGTGAATCATTTTTCCTACTTTTTTCTTCTACAAATTTTCTTCACATGTACTCTCCCTCCTCATATCCTTGTGTTTCGTAATCCTCGTGTAGGCCTTTTCAAATTAAAGCAAAAGATGTGGGCGCTTTGCAAAAGAAGGCACTGTTCATAATGTCAAACAGTTGGCATGAACATAAATACACTTTGTCTAGAGACTACATATTTAGCAATAAGAAAGGTGATTGCTCATGGGCAACTTACACCACATTCTACCTGAGAGCTGGGAGATTCACAAGAAAAGGGCATTAGAGAATAGTGAAATTTTTTGTAAAAACTAGTGAAAAACAACGTGACGGGGATAATAAAATGCCACACTAACTGAGTTGGTGGGGTTATCACTAGTGGCAATGTCGCTAGTGAAGGAACGTCTTGAAGAAGATGTGCAAATGGAAAGAGGGCGGGATGACAGAAGATGAGGCAAGGGCTTTGGTGCAACCAATTAATGTGGATAACATTGATAGGTGAGATCTATTTCTCAAAGGTCGACAAAACAAAAAGGGTGAATTTGTCAAGGAAGAAGAGAAATGAATTGCCGAAAGATCGGTACATAATTTTGTAGGTGAATAAATTATTAATTTTTAACTATGATTAATTTATATGGAAATAACAAAGTTATATCTGTTTATGATTTCACTTAGGAAAATTGAAGAATGATCAATTTCCAGGGGAATTTATTCCAAGTGATAAACACGACATCCTTTGTGAAGCCACGGAAAAATTGGACCATCCAGCCCGCGTTAGGGTTGTGGGTAATTTCTTGACCCAACGGAAAGCATTTGGGATTGTGCGGTCCTACGATGGAGCGGAACCCTCAAGAGTCCATTGTTACAAAAAAAAAATCCCAACTCCAAGACAAACTAATTGAGCAACAACATCTTTCTTAAGTTGGTCCAACACATTGGGCTAGTTCTTCGGGAAAATTTAGAGGAGTTAACACCCAATTGGACACCACCATCTAGGGGTTCACAACATTCTCCTGGGGATGTTGATGTAAATTGCGAGGAAATTGTACAAAATCCAAGAATCAATAGGCAATTGTTCAAACCCGACAACCTAGACAATGCTACACTTGCAATTTATAAAAAGGTATGAAGGATTCTTTTTAGGTCAATTATGATCCTTTGAATTAAGTTTCGTATCTAATATCTATTTTGCGCGTGTTTTAGAAATCATGTTTGTGTGAACTTACATTGAGAAAGGCATAGACGGTAGGCCACTACATGTAGCCGATGGAGTTTTGCATGAGTTGATGAAACATTATCACCCCATACCAGTTGTGGAAGGATTTTTGAGATTATTGTTGGAGAATCCTTTGGTGATGGGCGCACCTTTTCCAATCCCGGGCGGGGAATACATAAAAGTTGGCCCTTCCCGAGGAATGTTCCTTACTTGGCCCCGTAGACTTATATACGACAATCATGTCAAGGATCGACATTTAAAGGAAACAAGGTCTCCATCACCAAAACAAATGAAGACAACACCAAAACCGGTGCCAACAACACCAACCAGGATTAGACCTCCATTGGCAAGAGCCAACATCTCTCAAGACATGCCTTGGTTCGTACGCGTCCTTTATAATTTGCTACAACCCCATGATCAAAACTCAACATACACATTCTCAACAAATGAATGTGTATCCAAGTGAAAACATGAATTCTTGGCATTATGGAGTGATTTTGAAGACCTTTGGAGATGTGAGCAAGTTAATCAAGCGATGATATTGATCAACACCTTGTGAGTGATTTTATTAATTTCACTACTAAATTCAATTTTAGTTACACTAAACATCATTACAAATATTACCTACTACAAAATTTTCCAGGTACATATTTTTCATAAGTAATCAAAAGAAGGGATGGATTGCATACATGTGCCCGGTGATGATATAGGAAATTAGTTGTACAAAACAAGAGAGGATCGATCTACATTCAAAAATGCCTAGGCCAGAAGGATAAGTTTCTTTTTGTTGTGCCATACATCGAGAGGTTATTTACTACGTTCAATTTCTTTACCAACATTGTTTCCAAAAATTTTAAATAATAAATAAATTTTCTTCTTCGGGGACCATTGGAGATTAATATTGATAGTACCTGCATAGAAGTGAGTGTATTGGATGGATCCTCTCCACTTCCAATCGTCTGATGCATTCATTGAGATTTTGGAAACTGCAATGAAGGAAAACAGTGAGCAAACAAATTGTTCATTTCATATAATCGAAATCAAGGTGGTCTACAATATTTTAATTTCCTCAATACTATACTCAATTATTTAATGCATTAGTATTAATCATTTATGTTTGTTGTATATAGTACAAGAAATAGGCTCAAACTTAGGAGTGCGGCTATTACATCATGTTATACGCGTCCGAGTGCGTGGGGAAAGTCAAGGAAGAAGAACTTGAATTTGACAAGGTATTTGTACATTTGAAGGTGGTAATTTTTCTAACTAACCTTTGCCAAATATTTAATACTATAATGTTATTTTCATATTTTCAAAAAGGATTGGAAACCCTACTCGCACGAAGAAATCAACAATGCGCAGAATTCATTGGCTTGGCATCTAATTCTCAATCTGTCACACACCGAGAAATTCCAATATTGATAGGGAAACTCAAGTTAGATAAAAAAAATTAACCTTAGAAATGTCGGAATAGATTTGTAGCAATTTCTATTCCTACCTATAGATTATTGCTTGGTTAGAGATTTCTATTGCTTGGTTAGAGACACAAAAAATGTGCCTTTAAATTGCCAATAGAACAGCTTTTAATAGGTCATTCCTACACTATTGGTAAGGAGCTCAAGGTTTTCAAGGAAGGTGATGATATGATGGTATTCTTGGGCAAGGAATAGTTCCTCGTTGGTATGTATAGTAAGCTTAAACCACATAAGTTTGGTGCGTTTATAGTGTTGCGAAAGATTAATGATAATGCTTATGTTGTGGCTCTTCCAGATTCTATGAGCATTTCTAACACTTTGAATGTGGCTGATATACATGAGTACCACGAGAATGAGGTATTTATCCTGAAGAGAACTTTGGGTCGAGTTCTTCGGAGGTGGAGGAGATTGATGTAGGGTGAATGGCGGTGAAGATTGAAGAAGAGATGGATCACCGCAAAGGTCTGATACAGTTTTGAGCATGACTTTTGCATCCAGAGTAAGAATCAGGCAGTTCTGGTACCTTTGGAACTGTCTCGATGAGCACTACTATAGTCACTGCTACGCTATGATGTAGGGGTGTTTTTGGGAATTGGAGGTCATTTAAGGCCTCAAAATGGCAAATTACTGTTATCTGGTTTTTGCTTTATTTTTGAATTTCCTTTTTTATTAATTTTTGAATTCATTATAGTATATAAGGACCTCTTGTACTATTCATATACTTTATCCTTCATATTATTATTTTAGAGAATATTTTTTCTCTGATGGATTCCAGAACCAAAACCTAGAGTTTGTGCTTGCAGCCTTTGATTGTTCAGTAAAGATTTGTGCTTGCAGATCTCTTAGTTATTCCAATTGTATAAAAAAACTGAAAGGGAGACCAAGGTGAAAATGAGAGGCTAAATGTGGGTGAGATGTGAGCCAAAAGAAATATGATGTGTGGCTAGTATGAAAACCTGAAAGAGCTTCTAGTTAAAATGAGAGAAAGAGGGAAAAGAAAAAGATTTTTTTCATTAATCCACTCATTTTTTCATGGGTAGCAAAGCATCCTAAGACTTCTTGGGTTGTGTGACTTAGCAGGAAAACGAATTAGGGGGTGTAAATCTTGATTATTTGTATACTTAGTTTTAGGTTGATAGATTGGTAGAAAATGAAGTGTGTAATGCCCGGCCCAAAATTGCAGGAGACATCTTATTACAAGGATAAACTCTTAATAATTATTCTTGTCTAGAGTGGAAGTGGAAAAGATTAAATGATAAATGCTAATTGCATAATCCAAAAATGTGTCTTCAAACGAAATAAATGAAACTATGGGACATGCGTCCTCCACCCGTTATTCATCGCGCTCGTACCTTACCTAGCGCTTTCACCTAAAATTATTTTTAAAAGAGTGGAGTGAGCTTTTGCCCGTGAGGGTTACAAGTTCACAACCATATTTCGTGATACAATCGGAATGCTATGCATGCATGGAAATTTAAGAAAATAATTTTATCCACTTGAAACAGTAAGCGGGAAAGCATTCCATGCATGATTAGTGACAATTAATATCACATACAAATCATTTCTCACGAAAAAATATCAGACATTTTATCACTTAGCATGATAGTAACATCACATAGAAAATGATACAAGTCAGGTAGAAGGTTATCCGGGTGTTCTACTCATAGCCTTAGAATGGGATCATGATAATCACTCCATGCTATGCCGAACAAGCCAATGGCCATCAGGTCAACAGGTAGACCAATGTCACTGGTCACAGGAGAGTATATCTTGAGATAACCGATGGAACCTAAAGAAGCCTAACCAAGCAATCAAGCCCTATACTGACCTCGCAGGGTTTTGGTTATTCAGTAGGGTTTTGGGATCCCAGGTCAGGAAGTACAGTAATACAATTCAGGCAATGGGCGATAAAGTACACCCATAGTAACAGAGCAAGTCAGGCTATGTGCGATAAAGTACACCCATAGTAACAGGTAAACAGTTAAGCACAATTCAGGCTATGGGAGATAAGGTACACCCATAATTAACAAGTACATAATTAAGATCAAGATATGCATATGCAATGTAGAAAACTGGCTCGAGTAATTTATTTGAAATAATGGAATTCGGTAATCTAATTAGAAAAATAACTTCAACACATTTGATATTGAAACACTGGGAATAAGTTTTAAAACGATTGTAAAATAGCTTTTGGCTTTTCAAGTGTTTTCTTCAGAAGGTTTAGAAAATGTTTGGTTTAAAAGACGATTTCGATAATTTTTGGAAAAGAAGAAACCCTCACCTTTCTTGCAACTTAAAGACTATGATTCTCGGTGAAACTTGCAAATGTGCTATATCACGAACTAATTGAAATTTATTTCAAGTTCTACATAACACAAGTAACCGTAAAACTGATATGAAATTAAAGGATTCACTGCTGACTAGTACTCAAGAAAATGACCAAAACTCTCTACATATCATCCCAAAAAATTAGGAATTTTAAATCCTTAAAACTATACTTATAAAGCTTTCGTTTGACAGTTTAAAAAAAATTGCTATAACATGGAGTGGAACCGATTAAGTTAAAACTAACTAGTACTCACGATAACAGTCATAACTCATCACAAATTATTCCAAAAATTATGAAATCTAAACTCTTAAAAACTAGACTCATATAGCTTTCATTAAAAAGTTTACACTTTGAATATATACATATTTACCCCTTAAACAAATCACTATAAAATAAATTGAAACAAATCAATTTACAACTGACCATTACTCACAAGAACAGTCATAACTCATCACGTATCATTATGAAAATTATGAAATCTAAACTTTTAGAAACTAGACTGATATAGATTTCATTAGACAGATTCACTTTGAAATCCATACACATTTACCTTTGAAACCAATCACTATAACAAGAACTGAACAAGATCTATTCACAATCAACCAGTACTTACGAGAACAGTCATAAATCATCACATATTATTCCAAAGATTATGAAACCAAAATCCACCAAGAAAAAAAAATATCTTTCATTTGAAAGTTTGCACATTGAATTCCATACATGATTTACCCTCAAACAATTCACTTTAACATGCACTGGAACTAGATAGATTACTGATGACCAGTACCGACGAAAACTATCATATTTAATCACGACCTATTCAGAAAATTCTGAAATTAAACCCTTCAGGACTACACTCAATTATCTTTCATTATACAGTTCACACATTGAAATACATACATGATTGACCCTCAAACAGTTCACTTTATCACACACTGGAATCGGCAGATTATTGGTTGACCACTTCGCGCTAAATAGATCACAACTTCCTACTTGGACATCTCAAAACTCATATATCATTAGAAACTAGATTTCAAGATCTTTCAATAGGTATATCATAAATATATTTTAATTACCATTTTCCCTTTCGCATATCTAGTGCAAAGTGACTGCAGAATTAAATAAGCACTGTTATTAGACAGATTACTGGTTGACCACTCAGTACCGAATCGACCATAACTTTCTACACGGACATTTTAAAAGTCCAAATCATATATCATTAGAAACTAGATATCAAAATATTGCATTTGGTGCATCATACCTAAATTTTAAATACCTATTTCACGCTCAAATCTCTAGTACAACGTGACTGTAGAATTAAACAAGCACTGCAATCAGAATGATTACAAGTTGACCACACAGTACTAAATATACCATAACTTTCTACTCAGATATCTTAAATATCCAAATCATATATCATTAGAAACTAGATTTCATGATATTTCATTCGATACATCATACATAAATTTTAGTTACCTATTTCTTGTTCAATATCTAGTATAACATGACTTCAGAATTAAAATCTGAACTGAAAAATACTCCTGCACACAAATCACTCATAATTTTATACGAAGTTTCCTACGTTAGTAACCTAATTGTGACTTGTTAAGTAAGAATAGTAAACTTACGATTCGTCTATGGATCAAGAACCAACGTAGAAACATTCAACAATCACCTTGCATTCTTCTCGTTCTAAAAGAAACAACTTGCTCTAGAGGCTTCCTCCAATGCTCCAACGTTCTTCACTTGATCACAGCCATATTTTGTTTGTGTGGTTGTTTATGGTGCAAAGAGGTTTCTCGTACAAAATATGTTAAGTTTAGATCTCTTGATCCTTATATACCTAGATAGAATACTATAAGGACTTGGTTAGTTTAGTCTCATTATGTTTTGATCATGACTGAGAATCAAGAGTCTATTTTGAATTGAAATCTACACAATCTTTTTTCGTAACAAACTATGCTTCGGACTAAGTCATGTTCTCGATTGGAAGCATCTATCACGTACGTAAATCCTTCTCTCACAAAAATTCTTTATTTATCATTTTTCCTTTACTATTATTACAATTTGATCCTCAAAATATCTTCTTTCTAAATTCACCCAAAAAGAAATAAATTCCTTGTTTAAAATGAAGCAAGATTTTTGGGTCTCACAAAGTGTATGTTTGAACTTGTGATATGGTTTTGATTTCATTTTATGCCATTGGAACTTGGGATGATTAATTCAGGAATTGACATGACTTATGAGCATTAGTGAATTGGTAAGTGGAAGGTTTGGGTAGAATTAGGAATTGGAGTTGTGATGTGAAAAATTCTCATTTGGTCTTTAATTTTTGGGATTTTTGATAATGAGAGTTTTTTGAGGTATTAAATGGGGTAATAATAGGGTTAGGAAGTGAATATATCAATCTCATTGTTTTCTTGAATATTTCCTTACTCTAGGATGAGTAAGGTTCAAGTGTGGAGATATTTGATGTGTTCATTTTATATAGTAGTGTTAGGACATTTTGGACTCACTTTTGTGTATTTTTGTGCTTGAGATTCAGAGTTTTGCCTTGAAATTCTCTTAGGAGAATTAAGAGCGACTTTTGCGCTTTTATTACTTTTCTAGAGAAATTTGTGTGACAAGGCAAGTTGAATGAAGACTTGAAGATTTGAAGATTTGAAGATTTCATTTTGAGGGTTAAAGACTTGAAGACATGAAGAAGGAAAATTGAAGATGAAGGCTACTATTAGACAAGAGAAATGAAGTTTCAAGAGCTGTTTTTTGTACTTGTCACGAGCAGTGGGAATCTTATCACGGCTCGCGATGACACTTGTTACAAGGAGTGGGATTCACTCTAGGCTCGCAATAGACTTGCTGAAAGTGGCATATTTAATGATTTCTCTTGTACTACAAATATCACTTCTCTCCTCTCACTTCTTATCTTCTTCTTGGCCAAATCATTTCCTCTTCAAACCCTAGTTTGTTCTTTCTTTTCATGTATTTTCATCTCAATTAATGTTTGATTTGTTTATGAATGTTAGTATGAACTCTAATACCTAAACTGGGAGCAATTGATTGAGGCTTCCGAGCCCATGTAGTGAGAAGCATTTATTGCTCAATTATGAAGTCTTGATTACTTTTGCATTTATTGTGATATGAATGTGGTAGATAGGGGAAAAACCTGGGGGCAAGGGGGTACGGGTGCCACCCTTAGGATCTGGTGGCCTGGAATTTAGGCCTAGGTGCCACTGGAATCCATGGATTCCTTACCCTTGACCTAGTTTCAGCCCTCTTTAAGGCGAGGAAGACGATGTGGTTTTGTCTGATTTTAGTTTTTTTGTTTCCTCATTACATAAAATGACGTCATTTAGGTATAAGTGAAACGACGTCGTTTGTTTTTGCCAAAGGCAAAAAAAAATTGGCAAACTGGGCTGAAACCCAATTGGCCCAATCACAACACCCCAAATCAGCCGTAGCTCAAAGCCTCAAACCCTAACTTTCTATTGGCATCCAAAATTTACAAGTTTAGACTCCTCTTCTCGTTGCCTGCTCACCACGAGTGCATCGTCATCCCCCCACGTCCCCGCCATCTGCCATTCTCCGAGAGCCTCCCTGGCATTTTCACCTCTACCGAGAGACGTGAGGTATTTAATTTTAAATGATTATGTATATATGAGGAAAATGGGATTGTTTTGTTCTTTCTTTTTTCAGTATAGATATATAGCTATATGGAAATGCATTGACAATTATTAAGGGGCTCGTGAGATCTTGGGTTCTGAAACAGGTGTTAAAAGGGAAATAATTAGGGATAATTTGGACTTATTGAGAGATGTGTCAACATAGAACATGGGAAGAATGTGTTGTAACAGTTAATACATGTTTCTTCATATTTTTCTTCTTCCTAATTTATGTGTGATGTACTGATGTTGAATTTTAAACGATTATATTTAATCGAATCATTTGATTATGTGTGATCTGTGATGTTATGTACATGATGCTAATATTGTTTTTGGATGCTAATAGTGCTACCTTGTTGTGTACATGATGCTAATATTGCTAGATGAATTTGATAATGTCGATCTTTGTCCTGTTTATCCTAAGGTAGCACTAATAGGAAAATCATTAATGTTGTTCTTTCTAGGTTTACCCTAATAAATGTATTGGTTGGTTAAATGGCTAGACATTTGGTAGAATGCTTGTAGTTGTTATCAAGTCTATTGGTTCTTTGTGCATGATTCCATCAATGAAATACCTTTAGTCGTCGATTGTCTAAAGTGATCGTTGGTGAGGTTTACAGATAGTCTTTAGACACTTTTGTAAACTACTCTTAAGAAGAACGGAATGTTTATCTTCAAAATAGAAGTTGTAGCATTCACAATACATAATCAAGATGAATAAATGGGTGATTGTTTCTATGAACTATAAGAGGCTTGGAAGTGAAAATCAATTGCATCCAAGGCTTTGTACTTTGTGTTTTTAATCCTCATTTCTTAGTGGGTTGCATGATTAGAATACTTGTCTTTATATGCTAGTTTTTTTCGTTTTTAAATTCATAACTTAGAAAAACCAAACCAAAACCCCCCTCTTTAATTGCTTGTATGTGTGTGTGTGGGGGGGGCATGTGTAAGCTTATATCCATTCTTATATGCATGGACCTTTAAAAAAAATCTCTCTTCTTCGTGGACGAACCCGAATTTCCATTATCTACTTAGTTGTATAATGTAAAAATCACATAAACAACTCCACTGACCCTGTTATGTGATTACCTCATTCCAACATGTAAAAAATAAGGGTAATAATGTGTGTCTGTATTCATGACCTCATGGTATGTTATATAGTAGTACACAATACCTATACAAGTTAGGAAAAGGAAATGGAATCTAATTACAATTACAAGTAATATTTATATTCCTTAACACCCTCCCTCAAGTTGGAGCATGGGGATCAGAAATGCCCAACTTGCCAAGTAATGAATGAAACTGGTTACGTCTGAGAGCTTTGGTAAACAAGTCTGCAGGTTGATCTGTAGTGCAGATATGATGAGTAACAATAGTACTAGAATGCACAATATCCCAAACAAAATGACAGTCAACTTCAATATGCTTCGTACGTTCATAGAGCACTGGATTTTCCGCAATATGAAGAGCAGATTGATTGTCACAAAACAAACACATATGAGTAGTATGCGAAACCCCTAAGTCTTTCAGTAAAAACTTAAGCCATAACAACTCACAATATGTAACAACCATAACACGATACTCTGCTTTAGCAGAAGACCGAGAAACTGTAGGTTGCTTCTTGGTCTTCCAAGAAATCGGAGAATCACCAATCATCACAAAGTAACCGGAAAGAGAGTGACGGGCAATAGGGCAAGCAGCCCAATCATAATCATAGTAAGCAGTCAACTGTAACGCACTACGGGGAAGAGAGAAATAAACCTTGACAAGGATTGCTCTTCAAGTAGTGCAACACATGAATCACAGCTTACCACTGAAGAACACAAGGAGACTTCATGAATTGAGCAAGTGTGTAAATTGCCAGTGTTGAAACACGCGCTGCTAGAAGGAAGGGCGCGTTTGACTCAACTGCACATGACTTTATGCTCCTTTGATAGTCGCACACGTGAATCTTACGTGCGCCTTTCTTCCTGAGCAAAAAATGGGCAAATGGTCTGAGTAGCTGACAGGAAAACATGACAACCGGTCTGAGTAGCTGACGGTCGGAGTATTAGACGCGGTCGCCGGTTGGGGTTACAGACGAGGTCGTTGGTCGGAGGAGCAGACGAGCGAGGTCGATCGGAGGAAGCTTGCCAGAACTGAAACCAATGAGCGACGTCGGTCGCCGGATCTGGGCAGTGGCGGAATCTGAAGCAAATGGGCAAGCGGCGTCGGTCGGAGTAATTGATGGGATGAGCTCGCCAGAAACTGGTGGCGGGCAAAGCAGGATAGTTGGTTTTGTTTTTTGAAAGAGGAAAGACAGATTGGATTGGCGGCAGCGTTTACAGGATATTTAAGATGGAAAATTTAAGTTTCAAGATTTTAAGTTCTGATACCATGTTAAATTACAAGGTATCTTTGTTTTCCATCTTAAAACCAATTCGTACTAAGTGGAGGCAACTCAAGACCTTATATGTAAGTCATTATCTTTGTAAGAAACCGATCTGTGATATATCTTTCAACACGCCCACTCACGTGCCAACGTGGAAACACTCCACGACTCATATCGGGCCAAATTAAAGGGGATTCACATATCGGCCCAATAACTCAACTTGGGCCCTGGTACCATGTAGAAAATATAGGTGATAATGTGTGTTTGTATTTATGACCTTATGGTACATTATATATTAGAACAGAATACTTATACAAGCTATGAAAAAGAAATAAAATTGAACTACAATTATAAGTAATATTTATATTGCTTAACACAACTCCGCTACGTTAATTGATGGAAATCTCCCCTATGTAGCCACATCTCCTGCTAACCAGAATGGTTCCGGGTACGTGTTTGTAGAATTCGGTAGTAGAGGTAAGTGGTCTGAAGTGACTCTGCTTAGAATTTGAACCGAGGAAGCATTATAGATGTTGAAGAATTCTTGGTCTCCTCGAATCCTATCTAATCTAATCTAATCTCTTTGATGTGGGGTTCAGAGTTCTAATGCTGCACCAGGAAAGTGTATTATCTACAGTGCTTATTTCTTCCAAGGCTTTTTGGTTTCTGAACTCGTTGAAATCGAGCGTGGACCCTGATCTTTTGTTCTCCACGACTTCAACTTAAAAGTTTATACGGTTCCACCTCCTTACAATAGTTTCCAAGTACACTTCCGTAATTGGATCTCCTTTCTTTTTTTTTAAATGAAATCACCCGAAGGTGGGGGTATTATATTAGAGGTTCCCCATTCCTCAGATGAAGTATTAGTACAAAAGAAGATCAAAGTTTGCGATGAGGCAACAGAATTGCCCTCCAAAAGTCCTACTAATCCTATATCGAGATCCTATATTGTGACCAAGATTATCCTAACAAAATGTATTGGTAAAGTTGCGATCCGGAGGTGAAAATCTCCACCCCTCGTGTTAATTAACACCTCCGGCCAGGCAACATATAAACCCTAAAATTAGAGTAACAGGATGGCAGTATCCCAGCAGTACTGTTCCAAAGATTAGAGTGCAGTGGATCAGAAATGAACTGATCTGAAGAGGAGGGCAGTATCTCAGCAGTACTGTTCCAATGAGTCTTTGTAAGGGTGCCAAGAGTGAGGTGCAGTACTGTTCCAATGAATTGCAATGAATGCCAAGAGTGAGGTGCAACGGTTGGAAGCCAATTGCGCTGGATCATGCTCTGCAAATACCAGAGAAAACAATATATATCAGTAGCATCCGTGTCTAAGTGAGAAAAACTAGTGAGCCCTAACATGAGGAACCTGATCTTTGTCTAACACTATAAGTCCCTTAATGTACTGAGGAATGTTATGAGACTGGATACTTTGAAGATGACAAGTATGATACCTTGCAGTCGCATTTGCTACAGAGTTACCTTCCCTAAAAACATGATTCAACTTTGCACCACACATAAGGCCATTAATTTTGAAAGCTAAGTTAAAGAGTTTCCAATTGGCTGAATAGGGGCAATTTATCATGTTGATTGCTTGCTTACAATCAGTTTCTAAAATGCATTTCGAATGAATTCCAGGCAAAGCTTGAATAGCCAGTAAAATGGCTTTCATTTCAGCCTCAATGGGAGAATCAGCAGAGATGGACACTGAATATAAGTTAATCAAATTACCACAGTAGTCCCTAGCTACTATCAAATTGGATCTCCTTTCACTTACATCTTGCGAGACGGAATTTAAAACTGATTTAACAATTAAAATTGTCAATTGTCTGAATTCAGAAGTTAATAAGGAACGGGAAATTTAACGGCAGAATAATTTTCTGATTTTTGGAACCGATCTCTGAAAATCCATAACATAACATGTTTCATTTATTTTATTATAGAGTGGGTCTCCTGACAGGCGGCCTGTCCATAAGCTTATGGACAAGCCACTTATTTCTTACCTTATATACTGTATTTCTTAAATTACATACAAAATTTAATTTTTTTGAAAATATTATTTTATATGATATATTTTTATATTTTCACTTTCAAATACATATTATTACTTGTTTTAACTTATAAAATGCAATATTTAAATTTTATAAAAAATCATAACATTTAAGGCAAATGCCCCTGAGGACTGTCCATAAACTTATGGAAAGGCCGCCTTTCCTGAGACTTTCCCTTTATTATATTAGAAACAATCAAATAACTCAACAAATTCAGAAAGAAAACAAATGTTACAGGGTTGTGTTTTTTTCACTAAGAACGTGCCTAGGTTAAACTCATCGAAAATTGGGTTTTTCGAGTGAAAAATAATTTGATTTAAAAAAAAATGGAAACACTTCTCCATTGGAGATGGGGAGATTTATAGGCACTCCAAACCTTTAGAATAAGAGGTAACCAGAGTTGAATACAAACCAGCAGTAAATAAGTAAACTAGACTAAAGCCTTCTATACCATTAGAATGAAAATTACCTGTGAAAAAAGACCTCACCCTTGTGTTAGCCTCCTGCTGGCCCTTTTTCATTCCTTGGTGATAGAGCAAAATAAATAGCAATGTACATAGGTTAGGCTTTATTAACAGATTACCCCCATAAACAAATTGTTTAGTGAGGTAATCTTTGTCTATATTTTTCAAAAGAAATTGTTGTTCATTTGATCCAAGCTCCATCAAGTATTGATTTGTGGTCCTCCTAAAAATTCCTGTGTTAGCTCCTCTCCAAATCATGTTCAGCCAAAGAGTGGAATAAACATTGTGCATCATTGTTGTTACTTTTTCCGAGTTCTTTGTCATTTCAAAAGGGGGATTTTTTTTTTCCATTTCCATATTGTTTGCATAGGACACAAGGAGTATATCTTGAGTGCCTGCAAAAAGATAAGCAAAACACTCAGCAGTATCATGTCCTATCATTCCAATCATTGCATCTTAAATCTGGCGCTTCATGTTTATCAAGGTGTATCAGTCCCTTGATTTTTTGTGGCCATTCGTTAAGATTCCATTTGTTCATTGGGTTACCAGTGAATGCCATTTTGCCAACCCATCAGCTACCCTGTTTGTTTCTCTCACTGAGTGTATGACTAGAGAATATTTTTAAAAAGGTGGGCAGTAAAAGCTAACTCAAATAAATTACAGCTAGCATTGTATGGGTCATGTATCATTTGAATTGTTGAAGAGCAATCAGATTCAAGGGTAACAGGATTCTGGAATTGGGCAGCCATCCCAAATCCCTTGATTATTGCACTTAGTTCATCTTATAGAGGGGAGTTGATGTTCTATAAAGAACATGTTTCAGTTGTGATCATGGATCCATTTGAGTCCCTCGCAATTAGACCTATACCTGCTTGTTTCGTTACCCTATTCCATGCATTATCGACATTGATTTTAATGACTTCTATATCAGGTTTCTTCCATGGCACTTCAATAATATTAGGTTTAGGTGGCTTATGTAGTACTGGGAGGATACATGACTGTGTAAGTGTATAGGCTTAGCCATCTGTATAGTTTAATAGGCATATAGGCTTAGCTATCTGTATGGTTTAATAGGCATATAGGCTTAGCTATCTGTATAGTTTAATAGGCATATAGGCTTAGCAATAAAAGTATCAATGAAATCTTTCCTTATCTCGCTCACTATGTGTTCAACAATAAAGCATCCATCATCATATAGGACTCTATTTCTAGCTTTCCACAGCAAAATCCTATGGACCTTTGAAAAACCTTCGAAAGACCAGTAGAAAACCAATCTATCAAATAAGGAGTTAAAATTTATAGCCCTAAATCCCAATGATGTATGCATTGAGTCCCATACTTTCTTTGACAAAGAGAATGAATTAAAAAAGTGGTCTGCTGAATCAGAATATTGACATAGCAGGCATTTTGAAGCCAAGGTTAATGCCAATAGTTTGCAGAGTACCATGGAAAGGTAAGAAATCATTTAGCATTTTACACATGAGCACATATACTTTTAATGGTATTCTTCTAGCCCATATCATTTTAAGAGGTAGGAAGTTCTCAGCAAACTGACCTGATTGTGATACTTGAAGTTTATATGCTGATTTAAATGTGAAGTTTCCTTTTGGATATGGTTTCCATATATAAGCCTATGCATCCTATTCTCTTTAATGGTGTACATTCCTGCAAAAAGTTAACAAAATTAGCATTCGGTAGATTATTGATTAGTGGCATATATGTGCTTTTTCTTTGTATGAACTCAACCACTGAACAATTTAAAGGGATAGGTATAGTAGTTGGGTGAATCTTATCAATTAAAGGACTAGTGTTCACCCAATTAGAGTACCAAAATAAGCACTCTCCTTTTCCACAACCCTTGTATTTTGCTCAGCTAGTAAGTTAACTGAGCAAATTTTCTTCCAGTTTTGTGAGGTCCTATGGGAGTCTTTTAATGACCAAATGAATTTTGCCTATGGAGCCAAACCAATCTAAAATTTCCACCAAATTTTTAAAGAGCAAGTATCTACAATGGTTTGCATGGATCTGAATCCCAAGCTATTCTGTGAAGTATTAAAGCATAGGAGTGACCATTTTTTCTAGATTTTCTTTTGCTTAGTTTCATGTTCACCCCAGAAAAAATGAGCCATTTTCTATTCAAATTTTTAAATGATCTGTTTTGTGGGCTTAGTAATTGTCCAGACGTGATTAGGTATGGCATAGAGGCAAGCTTTAAATAAAATAAATATTCCACCTACCGACAACATTTTGTTCTTTAAGAAGACTTTTGTCCAGTTTTTCAAGTATAGGCTCGAAATATATTTTTTATCCTCCCTCTGTATATTGGACAACCCAAATATGTGAATGGAAAAGTTCCATGCTTCATTTTCATAATAGCTCTAACTTGTCTAATTTTTTTTATCATTAGCATGCTTGCACTACAAAAAATAGGACCTAGTACTTTGCCCCTTTTACCTAAATTTTTTTGTTAACACCAAATAACCGAGGTAAAAAGTTCTTTTACCTCATTTTTTTTCCAAAGTAAAAGATAATATTTACCTCGGTTATAAAAAAACTAAAGTAAATAATTGATTTTTTACATCGGTTATTATTTGAACCGAAGTAAAAGGTTGAAAAACGAAGTAAAAAATGTTATCGAATAACGTGCGACGTCGCATATGTTCTTTGAAAAGCTTGCCCGACTCCGCTAGATACGTTGTTGATGCCGAAAGTTATTGCGAACAATTGGTGAAGTGGCATATATGTAACAGACAAGTTAAAGTAAAGAATTTGACAGTGATAGAAGAAAATAAAATACAATAAAATGGAGGTCGTGCATTGTTCCCCGCTAATTGTTCCCCGTTATCTTTGGCGTCTCTCTCCTCCTAATATCCCATCATCATGATTAATTTGGGGGAATGAAAAATTAAGGTTAGTTAGGCACAACAATGGCTAGCAATCACTGTGCTACAAACACCCTACAAATCCTGCCCTAATTTAAACACATCTAGTACCCCTTTCTTCAATGTTCAAACAAGATAGACAAATAATTAGAAAAATAGAAGTCAAGAAAATATCCTTACAATTATTTAGTACATAGTTTAATTTGAATATCAACTGTCTTAGCTCCAACATAATAGAAATTACAATACACTGAATCGGCTTGGACAATGATGACCTTAAATATGATTAGCCCCCTAGCTTGTATCACCTTGAAGAACAAGGTATCCCCAATGCGTAGGTTGTTTCCCCTACGGAACTCGCCAAAACCCTTTGGGGGAAAGGGCCTTGACCTTCTCACCGCCTGAGTAGTTCATATCCCACTCTGTCCCGTAGCACCTCAGCACTATAGGGGTCTTCTCGGTCGGCAGTACTTGTACAATCTTCCATGGGATGTACTAAGGCACCGTAATAAATATTGATTAGAAATAATTATATATATATATATATGTATTTATATGTATATACATATGCAATTGTTAACAAATAAAATTTATTAAAAAAGCTTTACCAAAGTTGGTATTTTCCCAAAGTTCACTTGCTTCAAAGTGCAGTCGAAACGTGGGCTATCAATAGCCATCGAATGATGTTCAATGTCGAAGAAAAAAGGCTTTGGGTGCCTCTGTTGTGTGGTAAACTGTACAAAAACTAGAATGTATTAGTTGTTACGAAGTGTGGAGTTATGCTTAGATATCTATATATACATATATAATATCTATATATATAACATATATATAATATATACATATATAATATCTATATATATAACATATATATAATATATACATATATAATATCTATATATATAATATATATAACATCTATATAATATATATAATATGTGTGTGTAAATAGGTGAAGTACCTGAAAAAAGGGCCGATCAAACGATCATTTGCCAGCCATTAGTCCTGCATCAAAACTTAAAATGTGAAGTGTTGAACCACACTATGGAATGGCAAGTGCGACATCGCAACAAGCGTTGCAAGTGCATCTCGGTACAAAGTAGTGATTTGATCGACATGTAAATGTGATCTTGATTTTGTGTCGAATACACTGAACAGTAAACTGACACAATACCGATGTCTCCTGGGGAAATCCAAAGTAAACTTAGAGGCCATAATGCGGAGTCAGTAACATTTCGGGCAAACAGAATTTCATACTGAGATACATCTGACGTAAAAAACTGAATAATGAGCAACTAGAAGAAAAGAAAATATACGAGGTCGCACATGTAACGGACGAAACGAACTGTGTCAGATAGACTGCCGATGTCGCAAACATCACAGGTTACTATGGGAAGAAACACATCAAACCGGAAAAAATTATGCTTCATCAACATGAAATAAAACAGAAACCCTTTGGAGACATACCAAAACATAGTACCAATGCTCAAAGTCAAGGAAAGTTGACACTCTCATAGATTCGAAACAAAAGCTAGAAAGTAGGGTAAACAAAACCAATTCATAGACCACAGACCTGACATTGTGAAGTAAGAATTAAAAAACTTATGTGTTAGGAGATTAGAAAAACAATACATTTTTTCCAATACACAAGAGAAGGGTGAAAGGTGGAGACAGTTGGAATTCGCAGAAAACTTGTGAAGAAAAGCTTGTACTCTCTATTAGGGTTACCATATTTATACATGTTTTGGAACGACGTCATTTTAACCAGATTCTGAAGTCCACTTCTTAAAGTGAGATGTTGCATGTCGGTACATAGGAAAACATACAGACCTGAGATCGACGTCGCATGTATATGGGCCTAACAATTATTTCAGCCTACCACTTAGCCGGTCAACAATTCCAATTTATAAATAAAATTGTGAATAACATTTAATAACATGTTATGTTAAATATTAAACATTTAATAACATTAAAATAACAATAAATAACCAAAAATTTAATTTTAATATGTTTACTATAAAAATATGTCCCAATTCAAATTCATCCAAATATGAGAAAACTAGTTTTAAATACATAGTCATAAGAAGTCTAAGCTAGCCCTCTAATGTTCGTGGGAAGAATGCCAACACGGAAAACGACGGGCCCAACACCATTTATGAGCTCGAAGTACAGTGTATGACCAATCTCAAGTCCCTCTGCGTCAAGAAACTACGCAAACCCCTTTGGGGTCATAGTCTTGAGCACCTTGTTTCCCGGGTAGTGCATTTTCTACTCCCTTCCTTTGCACCTAGTCACAACATCCAACTTGTACGATGATAGGTACTCAACAATCTTGTTAGGGATGTACTGAATTATAAACAAAAAACCTTTGTTAGTACTTATGAAAGTAATATATAGACAGGTTATTTTTAAATTCATTTTGTTTGAAACTGGGAGGAATTACCATAATTGGAATTGACCTGAAGTTCCTCTGGGTCAGAGTATGTATAAAATGCAGATATCTACCTGAGACTGTGCGACACAGATTGTTATCATCCGAATTAGTACGGATCTATATTGGCCAGTGAAATTCTTGAAAATTCAATTAGATTCTTAATAACAAAATAGAATGAATATTGAAAACGTAGCCAAAAAATCACTCACCTCAATTGGTTCACGGCTGGAACCAGCATTGTTAGCCATGATTGTTGTAATTCATAATGTCGTGGATGTTAAATGTTATGATAGTCAGACAATGGGAAATAAAGACATAAAATTTGTTTTGTTGACCAACTCAAGGGGACATCGTGAAGCATCGGTATAACTTATTGGTTAACCGATGAATGTGCGAATTCACAATGATTTGGCCATCTACAAAAAGCATGATTGCGGCATCGCATAAGGATCGATATAGCAGATGTAAGACTAATTTGTTAGTGACGTCGCATTAAAGCAGATAACGACAACATCAGAAACTTTACCACCCTTACACCATATTGTAGCACCTCAATCCATATATATATATATATATATATATATATCCCAACATCCTAAAACCATATTCTAACACCCAAACCATATTCTAGCTCCCCAAACCTTAGAAACCTTAAAACTTTAAAAAATTAACACATTCACGCCCTAATCTAAATAACAATTTCAAGGATATTTACAAAAACAAAAGAAATGTAAACACATGTAGAAACCATGCATTTTAGAATATGGGCAGGGAGGAGTGTTGAAATTTGAGAGATTATAGAAAGTTTGAAGTGATGTATGAGAGGTGGCTCAATTTATACATTCGTTATGAAGCATTGTGACTTCTGCTTAGGGCAACCCGACTTTGCATGTCTGTCGCCCTTACTGACCTTATACCGACTATTGTGCGACGTCGGCTAATATAAATGTGGGTCTCACCATAACAACCCATTATCATAGGAATGTGCATGTGTTTGACCAATCCTCATGCGAGGTTGCATGTTATTTTAGTTTAGTGAAATGAATGTGACATAAGACTGACGTCAACGCCTATGAAATTAGGCCTCACCATTTCAGCTCACTAAGATGGCAACTGGGCCTGCGTTTGACCTAGATGAACTTAATTGACCTTCAAATTGGGTAGTTGTATATTGGATAATTTTGATTTTAATTTATAATTGTCCATGAACTATATTAATGTCTGGTTCGATCGGAATCAATTTTAACATAGCCGGTGAACTTTTCTGTTCTTACACTTAGGTCCCTCCAAGATGGCGGGGAGGATGAAATGCAAAATTGGAGCTATCCAGTAATTTAAATTGCATTCTCAAGAGTTTGACTGGGGGATGGCAAGGTTCATCTGCGAACTGGGGGTAATCGTCCGTCATTTTTGGAGTATTCCATCAATACCCTTACTATAAGCGTTATGTGAAAGATCATTACCACCATGTAGAACCACATGAAATTTAATATTCTAGGTTTTTTATAAAATTAAAAGCTAATACAATTCCTTCCATCAAATTTTTAAAAAACTCTAGTACATCGTTAGAGTAAATTGTAGATTATTACTTATAAGTATACAAGGTTCATTCAGGATGAACCTGTGGAATTCTCTGTGGGATCATGCCAGTTTCTTTGTCATGACTAATGGTGATCATGAGTTTGACTGGGGGATGGCAAGGGTCCCATCCCCGAACCGGGGTAATCGTCCGTCATTTTTGGAGTATCCATTAATACCCTTCATATAAGCGTTATGAGAAAGATCATTTCCACCATATAGAATCCCATGGAATTTAATATTGTAGGTTTTTCTATGAAATTAAAAGCTAATAAATTCCATCCATCAAATTTTAAAAAGCGACAGTACATCGTGTAGAGTAAATTGTAGATGATTACTTATAACTATACATGGTTCATTCAAGATGAACCTATGGAATTCTCTGTGGGATCATGCCAGTTTCTTTGTCATTACTAATGGTGATCATGAGTTTGACTGGGGGATGGCAAGGGTCTTGTCCCCGAACCGGGGAAATGGTCTGTCATTTTTGGAGTATTCCATTAATACCCTAACTATAAGCGTTATGAGGAAGATCATGTCCACCACATAGAACCACATAAAATTTAATATTATAGGTTTTTTATGAGATTAAAAGCTAATAAAATTCCGCTCATTAAATTTTAAAAAGCACTAGTACATCGTGTAGAGTAAATTGTAGATGATTACTTTTAAGTATATACTGTTCATTCAGGATGAACTTGTGGAATTCTCTGTGGGATCATGCCAGTTTCTTTATGATGACTAATGGTGATCATGAGTTTGACTAGGGGGATGGCAAGGGTCCCGTCCCCAAACCGAGGTGATCGTTCGTTTCTTAGGTTATTCCAAGAAAGTGGGAGGCGTTGAAATGCAAAATTGTAGAAACATTTTTTTATTCACATTACATTATAATGTTGTTCATATTTGGCATGAATGGGTCATCGAACGAGGCTGCAATCTTGACATTGACTCTTTGATGATAATTATCAAATATTATACTTTGGCCCCACTCGTCTGATTTCGCAAATTCTAGTCGCATGAAACGAATATGTTTCCAACATCCATGTGATTGTGCTCCGATTGAAAATTTCCATCAGGAACTAAAATTTTGAACCAAAATTTCCCCCGAAACCCATCTCATTACAATAATATCTAGCACTAACACAATCGTTTCTCATCTCCAACACACTTGCTCTCAACACAAATCCACACAATCCTTTCCCTTTACACCATTACAAACACTAAAGAACCCAATATAATTTCTTCTATCGAATATCAATAATTATTCTAGGAAGGAGCATCTCCGGGTTCAAATAAATGGAGGTAGTTCATTTTAGCATCTCCTCAATTTATATGTTTTTTTCCACATTGACCATTCATTGAATGTATTCATTGAGTATGATGATTATGTTACATGTTATATAATTTACATTGTATTTCTTTACAAAACAAGGATTGTGGGAAAAAATCATAGATTATTGCTGATTGGGGATAATAATCAAATTTTTGTATGAACTTAGGTTGAATGTGCGACATCGCACTCTGTTCGTCGCCCTATACGAAATAGAACCAAATGTTGGGCAACGTCGCATTGTCCAAAACTGACATCCCCATCTTGAATGTCTGACGTCGCACGTCCATCAGTTTAATCGATATTGCTATAACAACCAAGCGACGTCGCTTTCCGTCAGTAAAGGTACTTTATCCATGTTTAGATTATCTTCAACTGCACTTATTGTTATGTGTACATCATTCTGGGACTGCTGAATTCAGACATAAATTTTATTTCATGTGTATTTGTTTTAATATGACAAAGAGAGTTAAGATGGACTAGCATGGATGTCGTACGATGTAGGCAATGGTTGTTAAATACAATTAATCGTTCATTTTCACATCAACCATGTGTATTTGAAGATATTCTAACATTTATTGGTAATTGATGATCAAGGTTTTTTTTGTTTCATCAGAAAGTAAATACTATATTATTTTAAGACAACTGATTTCTGCACGATTCATACCACGCCATCGCATGAATAGTAAATAAACGACACATATGTGATGTTGCATATACCGATAAAGCTACGATACCAAACTGATGTAGCATATAACGTCTGCATTTTTTTCGTGACGTCACATATTTAAAACGATATTGTATTGGTTAGTCTTCACGTCAGCATACAGACGACGAGGGTGCACTGGATCATGCGATCTCTATAACAATCATGAGCGGCATTGCTTTAACTATCTGCATCATTGATCTCATCGATGTCGCAGTTGTTCCAGTGCCATCGATTGCCTTCTTGCTATTATCAAATTCGCTTATTATTGATGCCGACGTCGATTTAAATAATATTGCAGCAATGGGGTACCATAGTCGGCCTTCTTCCTTGGTGCAAGTTCAGTCACAGAACATACCGACGTCGGTCTAAAACCGAGGATAAAAAGTTCTTATACCCTCGATTTTGAACAGTGGTAAAAGATATACTTTTTACTTCACCCACATTTTCCTTGGTTTTCTAGGGGTAAAATATCGAGGTAAAAAGTCCTGAAAAACCAAGGTAATGGGGGTTGTTTGTTGTAATGTTGCTTAAGAAAAAAATCTGATTTATAATAATTGATTTTTTGCTCAGTGGTGGCTTCAAGGACTTCAAGAAAGGCTTTAATTCTAATTAGGTTAAGCTTAGAAGCTTGGATGAAAACCACAATATCATCAGAATAGGATAGATGTGATATTGGGATTGCATTAGGGGGGTAAATGGTAGTACTGTAATTTATTGGTTTGGAAGATAAAGGATAGCCATCTTGTGAAATCTTCAGAAAAGAGATTAAAGAGAAAAGTAGATAGAGGATCACCTTGTTTGATGCCTCTTGAGGCATTGAAGAATCTAGTAGGTTTTGCCATTGATTAGGATGGAAAAGAAAGCATGTGATATGTTCTTCATAATGGTGTAGACAATCTTTCCATGGGAGACAAAATTTAACAAAACGGAATTTAAAAAAGACCAATTAATCCTATCAAAATCCTTTCCAAGGTCCAATTTTATGATGCAATTAGGGTTTCTTTACTTTTTATCTATAAATTTAATCATTTCCTGAAGGTATATGACATTATCAGAAATATATCTTCCCTTCATGAAGGCAGTTTGGTTAGGAGAGATGCATTTACCATTAAAGGTTTCATCCTATTTACTAAGAGTTTTGTGAAAATATTATTTGTGACATTTGATAAGCTTATAGGTCTGAAATCATTAAAGGATGATAGAGTGAATTTTTTAGGTATTACAACCACCCAAGTGCTAGTAATGCCTTTTGAGATTGGAGAATCTAACATGAGGTCTCTTGCAGCTTGCAAAAGATCCCATGAGATTATATTCCATGCCTTAATGAAGAATTTTGCAATAAACCCATCAGGGTCTGAATTTCTATTCTTATTAACACCAAAAACCACCTCCTTAAGTTATTCAATGTGACTTCTTTTATTGAACTATGATTATCCTAGGAGTTTAGGTATGTGTTTCAGGAAATCAAAGTAATAATGCACTGATGTATGATTGTGATGCTTAGTAAGAAAATCTTTATAGTATGTGACAACTTCTTCCTCAATCAGTTTTGGGTCAGTAAGCCAGCCACATTGTTAGTCTTTAATTCTACTGATTTGCATCTTAGTCCTTTTCTCTATAGTAGTGTTATGGAAATATGATGTGTTATCATCTCCTTCCCTTAGCCAAGTTATTCTAGCCTTTTTCTCAGAATCATTTGTTCTTTCAGTGGCTGTATAAAATTAGCTCTAGCTCTGTTCATGTTAATTATGTTAGGTTCTAACTGGTCCTGGTCATATTCAAATTTAGCAATCCTTAATGATTCCTAAGCTTATCTACATTATCATCCACATTACCAAAGATTTCCTTATTCCATTTCTTAAGTTTCCTTTTCAACCTTTTAAGCTTTAAGAAAAAACCAAGCATTCCTCTTTGTGCCACAAGTGTGATCCAGTCTTGTTTAATGATTTCCATGAAATCTTTCCCAGTGAACCATGCATTAATAAATCTAAAGGAACTAGGTCTGAGTTGAGATGATAAACCTAATTGTAGGAATAGAGGGTTATGGTCAGATGACTACTTATTAAGAATTTGGATTGATGAGGAAGGGAATTTTTTGTGCCATGCAAATTATGCTAGACCTCTATCTAATCTCTAGGTAGTAGGTTTTTTAAATCTGAAATTTGACCATGTGAATAAGTTACCAACAGTGTTGATTTCCTGAAGCATCTTAAAGTTGATAAAATTATTTAAATCTTTTATGTTTCCATGGTTAGGGGTGAATGGTCCCTTGCACTAATTTATAGAGGCTATGGTGTTAAAATCTCCTATCAAGATAACATTATCAATCCTAAGATTTAAAATGTCTGTCCACATTTTCCTTCTATCTATTTTATCAGTCAGACCATAGATAAAGATAACTTCCATGGATAGGTTCAAGCTTTGATTAGTAATTTTCACATAAAGGAACATGTCATGATTTAGCCTTAAATCAACATCCAGCCTCCTAAGCCAAAATTTTCCATTATCAGAGTACATACAATTAGTAAATTTTAATTCATTCATGAACCTAACACATTGCAGATTGCTATGCATTGGTTCAATGAGGCAAATCAGATTAAAATGGTATTTTCTAATCATATTTTCTAATATTATCATAGATGTGTCCATGCTTCTGAGGTTCCACACCAGATATCTAAGTCCATTGGGTGTATTAGACATTTAAATCAGGTGTTGGGTGCTAATTTCTTTGGTAATCTTCTTGGTCAACATTTTGGATGTCTTCATCAAGGTTCAATAGTAGGCTAAATCTGTTACTGACTTGTCTATCATTGGAGTCAAAACTGTAAGTTCTTACAGGACTAGAGTCCAGTTTACCTATTTACCTGCTGTGATATACAAATCATCCTTCGCAAAGAGTTTGGAGATGGTTGTTTTAACATGTGAGCTAATTTTGTGTACTCATTTGGAGATTTTGCAGATAGCTAAATAATGAGATCAGTGGGTGCAATGTTTAGATTTCCTTGTAAAGGTATGTAGTTATCAGGGTTGGTTTCTGGATTTGTATTAGCAGCCTGATGGTATAGAATGGTGTGAGCTTATGCTGGATATTGTGATTCTCTGTCTGGGCTTGATCCAATAAGTTTGGTTGGTGGTTTGGTAAATCTATTGCATGTAGGATTCCATTTCAGAGGGTGAAGTGTTCTACATTGGTTAGCAGAGTGTCCAATTTTGGAACAGGATGGATAATAAGTAGAGACATTCTTATAGTCTATATCATATTTCCTGCTATTGCCTAAGGATCATAGCCTTATGTACTGCTTTACGGGTTTCATGAGATCTATCTCAACACATATTTTGATGGTAGGTGGTCTGGTTAATGCAAGTGTGGCTGCATCCGTTCTTAATGAAAACTCCTATAGTATTTCCAATGGCTTGAATTGATGCACGATTATAGTAATATAAAGGAGCATTGCATATTTTTACCCAGATTGGCACAATCAAAGATTTTGAGTTTGGGGAGAAATCTGGTGTCCAGCGTAGAACCTTCATCAATGCTCCTTGGAAGGTCCAGAGCCCTTTAATCGAACATTTTTGAAAGTCTTGAACATCGTCGAATCTGATTAAAACATGTTTGTAATCAATGGAGCCCAGTTGATATTTTTCGGTGAATCCTGCGGTCTTGAAGTATTGATCGAGCTGCTTCACAGTAGGGCGACCTTTGATGAATTTTCCAACCAAGGCATTTTTATAGT
Organism: Rubia yunnanensis; assembly: GCA_037428765.1. Taxonomy (NCBI): domain Eukaryota; kingdom Viridiplantae; phylum Streptophyta; class Magnoliopsida; order Gentianales; family Rubiaceae; genus Rubia; species Rubia yunnanensis. Next base: position 40,660,328 of record CM075068.1, read on the forward strand.
GTGAGGCTAGGGTCTGGATTTCTTCATTGGAGTATAGATAGGCTATGTCGTCTTTGTATTCTGTTTTGAGGATTAGGGTTTGGTTGTATGCAATCAGCAGTGGGGATTTTTTTTAGGGCAGCGGAGAATATTTTTGTTCCACCCAGAGGGGGTGACTCTACCATTGAGATGGTAGAGGAAGAGAGAAAACCAGTGGAGGTTTTGGTATGTGACCGTTATCAGTTTCCTGTAATAGTGAGGGAGGAGGAGAGAGAACAAAGCGTGTTTTTCCAAATTAGATGAAAAATACTCTGATTAAATGTATGAATACACAATATTTGACTGTAAATAGGTAGGCTGAACTTGAGACTTCAACACATTGATTATCTGACATCAGTTCCGAGTTCGGAATTGGCCATTTTTTTGGCGTTTATTGTAATTTGTTGTTAATCTACACATTAATGATTCTAGAATCCATCCTTCAATATTTTTCATTTCCAAAGAGATGTTCCAGCGTAGGAACTACCAACGAACAACGGTTCCCTGCCGATTTCTGAAAACACCACGCATTGGAGTCGTAATGGCTATTGCTGCAATAGTGACTTTTAAATGTATAAATAACACAATAATTTTGAGTAATGGGAATTTCATAATACAGTTTAATAAGGGTTAATTAAAAATTTCCTTTATGATTAAAAAAATGTACAAGTTTAAAAATTAGTCATAAGTTTAAAAATTAGTCTTTTAAACAGTAATTTTAAAAATAGTACTTTTTATCCCAAGCAAAATAACACATGGAACTCTTGTGATTTCTTTCCGTTAAATATTATATCTCTCACTTTCACTTCGTCAACTCAAACCACAAAGAAACAACTCCATTTTTACAAGGGTAAATTTAATTTCGTTTCAACTAAACTTTTGCAAATGTAAATTTCATTTCATTTCAACTAAATTTTTAATGGAAAAAACAAATATTAGAAATTTTTATTTTTAATGGAAATGCAAGTGTATGTAATTGGTCCTTATTGGGTCCAATATTTCTGGAAATGCAAGTGTATGAAGAAAGTCAGTTGCTTGAAATCGAGGCCCGACCTCAAACTAGTGAGACCACATTGAAACCCCCATTATGGGGTTTCATGGTTTCATTATAATTTCTTTTCACAAGTGAAATCACTATAAAACCCCCACTGAACATGCTCTTATCACTTGAAAGTTGGACCAAACTAATACCTTCTCTTTGGATAAGATTTATTTTTCGATGTCAACTTTTACTTTGGATAAGAATTCATTTTCTTATCATGGTAATTGTATAAAAACAAATTCTACTCAATAGGAAAGAATCAATCACATTTATCAGAAGATTCCCAATCTTGGCATTTCAATAAATGATTTCACCAAATTCAAATTTAGTCAAAATAATGACGTTTTTCATGGTCCACAATTATGGTAAGAATCGAATACAACTGACACAAATTACTAGGATATAAGGGCAAGCATGTTCCTTGTCACTAATCCATAATCATATGCTAAAAACCTGGAAACCCTTCATCTCAGATCATTCCTTCTAATTACCACATTTTGCATTAGTGTGAATTATGTGGATGCATTGGACCAAAAGTACAGAGTGACCATCAAGGATGACATCGATGACCCTAATGTGCTATCATTGCTCTGTTACTCCAAAGAAAATGATATAGGCCATCATACCCTTAATTTGGGTAACGATTTTAGGTTTTAGTTTGGAAGGAACTTTTGGGGCACAACAAAGTTTTTCTGCGACTTTTGGTGGAACAGATTACATACGCAATTTGATGTTTTCGCCTCGGGTTTGGTAGATACATACTGCGATACCAATCTTGCTAATGTTTGCTTTTGGTCAGTCCAGAAATTAGGATTTTACATTTCCAATAAAGAGAGTCCACCTAGTAACGAGTTGATTAAAATAAGGGATTGGTTAATATTAATGTGATTCTAAGAGTGATCAAGTGTCAACTGTTAGGATACTGACCATGTAGGTCATTCATCATAGGATGCAAAGTTTTTGTACTCGTGATTATTATAAATACTTCATATTTATTAGTTTATCCTACATTTTCAATTCTATTTGATTACATTGTGGAGAGTTTATGATCCATTACCATTTTGTTGAGTGTTTTTTTTACATATATACATTAGTATTTCTCCTAGTTTAAGAATTGATAAAGAGAAGTTAGTTATAATCTTGATGCAAATTTGCCCTATCACGGGTCCTCATTTCCCGTCGCAAGAAATGAGAATAAAAACGGTAGTAGTTCAATTTGTTGATTTCATTTCCCGTCGCAAAGATATAGTTTCATAAGCATCATCTATTTCACTTGGTGTTTGTTTGATAGGAATATCCTATACAAAACATTCCATTTAATTAGTTCCATTCATAATCGATCATAGTATATTTTACTTTCTTTTTGTTTGAAAACGAGTGATTGTTCAAAATGTTTGGTATCTAAATTTTGAATTGGTTCTTTAAATATACATACTTTTTCATTTATGTCTCTAAATGGTACCTTTCAACAAAATATTTATACCAATTGGGATCAAAATTGTGTTAAATGGTACACACTTCTAATCAAAAAATACTTTTCTTGGCGACATTAATGAAAAAAATAGGGGTTTCTCTTAAAAACAAATTTAAAAATATGGTACAAAACTGTAAATTTCACGTAAAAGTGTGTACTATTCTGAAAATTTTCTCTATATAAAATTATCAAGGAATATCCTAGTGATAAAATATAAAGGACTTTATTATGGTGCACTGATATTAATCAATGACACATCTCATCAATGATGATGATTACAATATATAGGGATAAAACAAACAAAAGTCTAATAGAAATATGTCTATAAGGAAACTACCTGCTATAACTAATTCCATACGGAAACTAATTCTATAAGGTAACTAATTCTATAAAGTAACCACCATCTATAATCTTTCCTACAAGGAAAGGGTTTATATTTCCTTAACACCCTCCCTCAAGTTGGAGCATGATGACAATAATGCCCAACTTGCGAAGAAGATTATAAAATAGCTAAATACTAAAAATGTTTTTTTTAAAAAATGTCAATAGGGGTAGAATTAGCAGCAACAACAGTAACAGTAGTAGCTGGTAGAGCAGTATTCAACTTCATTAGCGGTAGTAGTAGCGGTAGAGTAGTATTAAAACTTCAATAAAAGCAGGAGACCATTCAATGCAATTCTTTTGACCCTTCAGGATGGTGGGTGCAATAGCCAAACCAGGTCCGTCAGAAGAGCCAATATAGTAGGGCTCAGTCGACAAACGACCAACATGTATAGGTATCTTAGGGCCAGATTGCAACTGCAACTGTTTCAGTAAAGTCGCAATTATCTCATAGCCATTCATGTTCTGAAGTGCAGTAGCCTCAAAACCAGCATCGGTACGGGCCTGTTCTTTGGGATTACTTCCAGATGCAGACATAGTGCAAAATTAGGTACGGATCAGCAGCAGGTGCAGCAACAGGCAGTAGATCAGATCGGCGGCGACGAGTGACAGGAACTCAGTGGTGCGTGAGCTTCGGGATCGGTGCGTGTGGCTTAACGCATGGACTGATCGGATCAGGAGAGACGACACACGGATTGCCACGGCCAGACGGTGGTGGTGGCGGTGGCAATCGACGGAAAGGAGCTGACGACTGCAGCTGTGCGGTGGCGCGTGGATCGACGCGAGGCTTGACAGCGGCGGCGGTGGCTCAGAATGGTAGCGGAATATTTTATTAGGGTTTCAGGATTTTAGGCTCTGACACCATGATAAAATATAAAGGACTTTATTATGATGCACTGATATTAATCAATGACACATCCTCATCAATGATGATGATTACAATATATAGGGATAAAACAAACCAAAGTCTAACAGAAATATGTCTATAAGGAAACTACCTTCTATAACTAATTCCATAAGGAAACTAATTCTATAAGGTAACTACCATCTATAATCTTTTCTACAATGAAATGGTTTATATTTCCTTAACGCCTAGACAAACATTCCGTGAAAGGAACTAAATTAGAGGACACTTATCACTGGTATATTTTTTAACTGATGGGGACTAAAAGGTAATCGATCACCACTTTGTCCTTTGAAACTACGAATAACTCCATCCGTAGTTTGAATTATAAACCCTTCCTGTCAAAGAGATTCAGGGAAGGGCAATGTGGTGGCTCACCTTGAATGCACCGGATTGCTATTTGAAGTATATTTTTAATTTCGTCATCAAACTCTTCAATGTGATAATAAAGCTCAACAACAAATCCAATACTTTAATGTAATACATAAATTAAGGTCTTACCAATTCTAATTCATTAAATGTGCTTCATGAAGGACAGGACAAAAAGATTGGAATGTCGTCAGGTCCAAGTAGGTGAGGAAAAGGAATGATCATCTTGCTATTACAGTGATCAAACTAAACATTTAAATATCATATATCTTCAGAAAATAAACCAAAGCACATGCTGAAAATAAAAAACTACACCAATAGTATTTTATTAAATTTTCTTTTAAAGAAATCATTAGTATGAGTTGGGGAATATATCGGCATTCTAAATCGTTTCAAAAATGAGCAAAGGATTAAATGTAACATTACAATGTTCAAATCAAGTAGCTCTTGGTCCTTTGCTGATCAAAGGAAATTAGATAATGAGATTTATGGAAAGTGAGATAATACTATGGAAATGTTTCGATGATGATCTCCTTAGCATCTGTGAATATAATGCTCCTACTCATGGTAATGACGTATGAAATAATTTGGAAATTAATGCTCCTGTGAATATATTGCTCCTGCCAGCCATGAAGGAACCTTTTTAGGAAATTAATCCTTTACACGGTAAGAAACAAGAACTTTTACCTTGGTGAAAAGTTCACTTTTTACCTCAGCTTAGAAAGGTAAAACGTACCTTTTACTTCGGTTTTAGACCGACACCGACGGGTATTGTGACCAACATTGTCAACTACAACAAGACAGATGATTTGAGACCATTGCTGCAACTTCATTCTGGCCGACCTCAGTCGTATTGTGAGTGATATTGCAAGGGCTTTTAACCGACGGCGTGCGCTGTGGGGCAGTCAAGTCGTGTGCATGGTGACGTGGAACTATGACCAATACGACGTCGTTTTGAGAGGCCGATCTTGCACACAATTTATCGATATCGGTTTGTGCGATGTCGATTACGTGTCGTCACGGTATCGGCTTGTGCGACGTCGCTTGTTCATCGGAGAGACGTCGATTCTCGACAAATATTATAATATTTTATATTCGATGACTCAAACAATCGTTCCTCGCTAGTCGCTACATGTTATTTAATATTCGATAACTAATGTAATAGTTAAACGTCATACAATAATCAATTATTATTCAATTTATGCAGAATGGACACACATGATAGAACCCACACTACTATCACACATATTACAAATAGAGAAAGTCTTGGGAAAGGTGGTCTGTCAATATAAAATTTAAATTTTGTATTTTAAAAGTTGAAACAAGTAAAATGTGTATTTGAATGTGAAAATATAGAAATATATAACATAAAAAATATTTATAAATTTATAAATTTAGTATGTAATTTAACAAATGTAGTATAAGGTAGGAGACCCGCTTTTACAAAAATATGATACAAACTATTAAAATACATAATAAAAACTATTAAAATACATAATAAAAACTATTAAAATACATAACCTTCATCTGAAATTAAATTATTATTGTTATTGAACCTCCATTGTCTACGTTATACGGCATTAACGTTGTCAAGGCGACTAGTGAAATGACAAGTCCATTCATCTACATGTTGAAAGTCCATCGATAACTCTCTTTGTCCTATTACAATCAATCCAATGCAAAAAACAATTATGTTAGAAATGGGAAGTCCCCAAATGTACACACAATATAGTCATACGTAGACGAAATTAATCTCAACCGAAAAAATGTAACTCATCTGCATGGTGCGATGTCAGACATTTTGGACTTTGTTGACGCAAAGGCCAATTTACAGACCGATGTTGGTCATTCATAGTTTTTTCAAGTAAAAAAGACATTTTCTCTTAAAAAGAACCCTAATCTATGACCAATACTTCTCATCATTTGTTCATGACATTATTTCACCAAAATTTACACTGGCCAGTAGATAACATATAGCACAAACATGAAAATATGCAACAGTTCTTAGACATATGCGATGTTGGTAATTTTTCGGTAATATATTGCAAGGCTAGGCCGATTGAGACCGATATCATTCAAAGTGTATTCTTAGGAAAATTTAATTATTGTGCACAATCAACACTAATCTAAGCCTTTTTTTCTCACTACTTATAAAAATGGAATTATTTTGATAACACAAACACTATACACTAGATAACATGTAACACAATCATCATACTTCATGAATATATTCAATCTTTGTTCATTAATAAAATAACAATAACAAAATCACTCATAAAATTGTAAAATGAACATGAAATGGATGAAAATGATAACAACCTCAATTAATTTGTACCCAAAAATGCTCCATCCTCTAGTACTTGTGGATGTTTGAGAGGAGCAATTTGAATCTTGGCAGTGTGTTTTGGTGGATGGGTTTTGTAAATGTGAAAAGGGTATAGTTGCTGAACCATAACGAGATGTAATAGGATTGGGGTGAATTTTAGCTCAAATTTTCATCTTAAAGTTTTGGTTTCCGCTATAACTTTCTAGGTAACCAACGTCAGTAGCATGTTGGTTATAGTTCATTTAAAGCGAAGTGCTTGCAATGATGGGTGCATGGACCATAGCATAATTTCTGAAAAGTATCGTCAAATATTCCCTGTTAAGATTTTGGGTCCTTCCATTGACCTGTTGATGCCCAAATCAGAGCAACATGGTCGTGAAAATATGAATTACATAGGTGTATATCAAATTTCGCATTCCTACTTCTCCCACTTTCTTGGAGGGACCTAAGTATAAAAAGTACAAACATTACCGATTGCACCAAAATTGATTCCGATCAAACCGGAGGGACATTTGCATTCCCCATGCAAACTTATCATCCCCGGGAGTGATAAAAAAGTTGGCTTAATCCCACGAAGACTTCCACGTGTTCTTCCGATTAACCTTAATGTACTCATAACTAATCATTTACAATTTACTCTAGGCCATGTACTGGTGCTTTTCAAAAATTGGTGGATGGAATTCTATTATCTGTTTATTTAATAAAAACCAAGATTATGTAATTCTGTACGATTCTAAGTGGTGAAAATTATCGTTCTCATATCACCCATCGTAATGATATTAATGGAATACTAATAAAAATGATCACACACTACCTCCCCGTGCGCTCCTCTTAGATAGTACGCATAATCTCCATATCAAATATTTTTCATTATGTTCTAGTGCAGATTTCCAAAACATGGGGTACATTCAAGGATGTTTGCGCCATAGCATAGTTTCTGAAAAGTTTCAACAAAAATCCCTGTGAAGATTTTGGGCCCTTCCACTGACCTGTTGATGCCCAAACCAGAGCATCATGGTCGTGACAATGTGAATCATATAGTTGTATCTCCAATTTTTCACTCCAACTTCAAACACTTTGTTCGAGGGACCTACGTGCAAAAAGTAAAAAGTTTACAGGTTACGCCAAAATTGATTCTGATCGAACCGGACGTTAATAAAGTTTCATGAACATTTTCAAATTTCAATTTTTATTTTATAATTAACTTTAATTTTTATGAAAGTGACTTTTATTCCTTTTGGTCAAACGTGGACTCATTTATTATGCTAGTGGACTTAAATTATCTGGCACATCCAGGTAAGCTTACGTCAGTCGCAGTTTGATTAGTTGTCGGCTAAGCCGATGGTCGTGCGACATTGCACATATCGAGGTGGAATTCCAAAGGTTTCAAAACGACGGTATTCCAAAATGTCTATATATAGAGCCCACCTCAGAATCAGTTCAAACTTTAACTTCCAAGTTTCCTCGAATTCCAATAGTCTCCCACCCCTTCATCTCTTCTCTTGTCAAAGGTATGGTTTTTCAATCCTTCCAACTCCTTCTTTTTTGTATCTATTTTTCCTTGAAATTGTTCAATCTATGGTGTATCATTGTGTTTTTTGGTATTTTTTTTCTAGTTCATATGGATTTGTTATAGTGTTAACTTTCCTTATATGTCAACCTAGGTACTATGTTTTGGTATGTATTGGTATGATTTTGGATGACTGTGTCATTTTCTATTTTTTAAGCATGATTTTTTCTGGGTTTCTGCAGTTTTGGTCGTAGAAGTTAGGGTTAAATGCAACATCAGTAATGGCTGGCGAGTAATGGCTGTATGGCGATTGGTTGTATGGTAGAGATGTAGTCAGCAATGGGGATTTTGCTTTCAGGCAGCGGCGAAGCTTTTTGTTCCACCCAGAGGGGGTGACTGTGCCATTGAGATGGTAGAGGAAGAGAAAAAATCGGTGGAGGTTCCAGTATGTGACCATTATAAGTTGTCAATAGCAGCGAGGAGGAGAGAGAACAAAGTGTTTTTTGCCGAATTAGATGGAGAATACTCTGATTAAATGTATGAATGCTCAAAACTTGATTGTAAGTAGGTAGGATGAACTTGAGACTTTAAAACATTAATTATCTGACATCAGTTCCGTGTTCGAAATTAACCATTGTTTATGGCTTTAATGGAAAATCGTTGTTAATCTACACATTAATTTTTTCTGCAATCCATCCTTCAATATTTTTTATTTCCAAAAAGTTGTTCTGATGTAGGAACTACTAACGCACGACGGCTCCCTGTCGATTTCTAAAAACACCACGCATTGGAGTCGTAATGACTATTGCTGCAATAGTGACTTTTGAAAGTATAAATAACGCAATAATTTTGAGTAATGGGAATTTCAAAATACCATTTTATAAGGGTTAATTGAAATTTTCCTTTATGATTAACAAAATATGCAAGTTTAAAAATTAATCGTAAGTTTAAAATTTAGTCGTTTAAACAGTAATTTTCAAAATAGTACTTTTTATCCCAAGCAAAATAACACATGAAACTGTTGATTTTTGTAGTCCTCATTTTTGCCACATATATGGCACATCTTGAGAAGGTATTAGACATGTACATTGCTGAAACCGATATGAAACCACTCTTGTGATTTCTTTCCGTTAAATATTGTATCTCTCTCTTCCACCTCATCAACTCAAATTACAAATAAACCACTCCATTTTTGCCACTACAATGGTTGCAACCACTTCATGGACTCCACTTGATTTTCTCTATCCTACTCGTTAATTTTACCTTCAATATTTAATTTATATAAATTTCCTTACCCAAAATAAATTGAAATGTGAAATTTAATAATACACTTTTAATTTTAAAATATAATCTCGTTTTTTAAGATTTAAATTTAAATTAAATTAAATTTCAACTAAATTTTAAATGGAAACAACAAATATTAGAAATTTTTATATTTAATGGAAATGCAAGTGTATGTAATTGGTCCATATAGTGTCCAATATTTCTGGAAATGCAAGTGCAAGTGTATGGAAATGCAAGTGCACGCGGGCCCCTCCTATGTGCTTTTGGAAGAAAGCAAACTGGGGTGCTTTCAGTTGCTTGAAATCAAGACTCGACCTCAAATTAGTGAGACCACATTAAAACCCCATTGTGAAGTTTTGTGGTTTCATTGCGATTTCTTTTCACTAGTGAAATCACTATGAAACACCCCCCCCCCCCCCCCCCCCCCCCCCCCCCGAACATGCTCTTATCACTTGAAAGTTGGACCAAACTAAAACATTCTCTTTGGATAAGATTCTTTTTTCGATGTCAACTTTTACTTTGGATAAGATCAATTCATTTTCTTATCATGGTAATTGTATAAAAACCAATTCTACAAAATAGGAAAGAATCAATACATTTATCATAAGATTCCCAATCAGGTCATTTCAATAGATGATTTCACCAAATTCAAATTTAGTCAAGATAATGATGTTTTATATGGTTCACCATTTTATAAGGGTTAATTGGAATTTTCCTTTATGATTAACAAAATGTACAAGTTTAAAAATTAGTCGTAATTTTAAAAACTTGTCATTTAAACAGTATTTTTCAAAATAGTACTTATTATCCCGAGCAAAATAACACATGGAACTGTTGATTTACTTAGTCCTCATTTTTGCCACAAATATGGCACATCTTGAAAAAGGTATTAAACATGTATAATGCTGAAATCGATCTGAAACCACTCTAGTGTTTTCTTTCTATTAAATCATATATCTCTTTCTTCCGTTTCATCAACTCAAACCATAAAGAAACCACTCCATTTTACGTCTACAATGGTTGAAACCACTTCATGAACCCCACTTATATTTCTCTATTCTACTCGTTAATTTTACCTTCAATATTTAATTTACATAAATTTCCCTAGCCAAAATAAATTGAATGTGAAATTTAATAATACACTTTAATTTTAAATTTTAATTTCATTTTTTAAGATTTAAAATTTAAATTTAATTTCGTTTCAACTAAATTTTAAACGGAAAAAAAAATATTAGAAATTTTTATATTTAATGGAAATACAAGTGTATGTAATTGTTCCATATTGGGTCCAATATTTCTGAAAATGCAAGTGTATGGAAATTCAAGTGCAAGTGTATGGAAATGCAAGTGCACGCGGGCCCCTCCAATGTGCTTTTGGAAGAAAGCAAACTGGGGCGGTTTTAGTTGCTTGAAATCAAGACCCGGCCTCAAATTAGTGAGACCACATTGAAACCCCCATTGTGGGGTTTCGTGGTTACATTACGATTTCTTTTCACAGGTAAAATCACTATAAAATTCCCACTGAACATGCTCTTATCACCTGAAAGTTGGACCAAACTAAAACCTACTTTTTGGATAATATTCTTTTTTTGAAGTCAACTTTTACTTTGGATAAGATCAATTCATTTTCTTATCATGGTAATTGTATCAAAACCGATTCTACTACATAGGAAAGAATCAATCACATTTATCATAAGATTTCCAATCTGGTCATTTCAATAGATGATTTCACCAAGTTCAAATTTAGTCAAGATAATGGCGTTTTGTATGGTTCACAATTATGGCAAGAATCGAGTACAATTGACACAAACCCCTAGTATAAAAAGGGCAAGCATATTCCTTGTCACTAAGCCATTATCATATGCTAAAAACATGAAACCCTTCATCTCATATCATTCCTTCTAATTGCCTCATTTTGCTTTGGTGTGAATTATGTGGATGCATGGGGCCAAAAGTATAGAGTCATCATCAAGGACGACATCGATGACCCCAATGCGCTCTCACTGCACTGTTACTCCAAAGAAAATGATATAGGCCATCATACCCTTAATTTGGGTAACGATTTTAGGTTTCAGTTCGGGATAAATTTTTGGGGCACAACAAAGTTTTGGTGCGACTTTTGGTGTAACGGATTGCATACGCAATTTGATGTTTTCACCTTAGGTTTGGCAGATACATATTGCGGCAACAGTCTTGCTAATGTTTGCTTTTGGTCAGCCCAGAAATCCGGATTTTAGATTTCCAATAAAGAGAGTCCACCTAGTAACGAGTTGATTAAAGTAAGGGATTGGTGAATATTAATGTGTTTCTAAAAATGATCAAGTGTCAACTGTTGGGATACTAATCATGTAGGTCTATGATGAATATTAATTGGATCCAAAGTTTTTGTACTCATGATTATTATAAATTCTTCATATTTATTAGTTTATCCTACATTTTCAATTCAATTCTATTTGATTACACTGTTAGAATTTATGATCCATTACCATTTTGTTGACATTTTTTTTCTTTTTTGTATACATTAGTATTTCTCCGATTTTAAGAATGGATAAATAGAAGTTAATTATAACCTTGATGCAAATTTGCCCTATCACGGGTCCTCATTTCCCATCGCAAGATATGAGAATGAAAACTGTAGTAAGGGCTTTTAACCGACGTCACACGCTGTGGGGCAGTCAAATCGCGTGCATGCTGACGTGGAACTATGACCAATACGACGTCGTTTTTAGAAGTCGATCTTGCACACAATTTATTGATGCTGGTTTGTGCGATGTTAATTACGTGTCGTCGCTGTAACGGCTTGTGCGACATCGCTTGTTCATCGAAGAGACGCCGATTCTCGTCAAATATTATAATATTTTATATTCGATGACACAAACAATCGTTCATCGCTAGTTGTTCGATAACTCATGTAATAGTTAAACATTATACAATAATCAATTATTGTTCAATTTACGGAATGGACACACATGATAGAACCCACACTACTATAAGATATATTAAAATAGAGAAAGTATTAAGAAAGGCGGCCTGTCAATAAAGTTATGGACAGTTTACTGTACTTTTTACCTTAAATGCTGTAATGTTGTATAAAATTTAAATATTGTATTTTAAAAGTTAAAAGTAGTATAATGTGTATTTGAAAATATAGAAGTATATAACATGAAAATATATTTTTATATTTCTAAATTTAGTAAGTAATTTCACAAATGAAGTGTATAAGTTAAAAAATATGTTGATTTTCCATAAGCTTATGGACAGGCCACCTATCAGATGCTCTTACAAATATATGATACAAACGTTTCAAATACATTATAAAAAAAATATTAAAATACAAAACCTTCATATGAAATTAAATTATTATTTTTTATTGAACCTCCATTGTCTACGTTGTACGTCACTAACATTGTCAGGGCGACTAGTGAAATGACAAGTCCATTCATCTACATGCCGAAAGTTCATCGATAACTCTCTTTGTCCTATTACATCCAATCCACATAAAAAATGTTAGAAATGGAAAGTCCCCAAATGAAATACACACAATATAGTCTTACGTAGACGAAATTAATGTCAACCGGAAAAATGTAACTCATCTGCATGGTGCGATGTCAGTCACTTAGGACTTTGCTGTCGCAAAGACCAATTTGCAGACTGACGTTGGCCATTCATAGTTTTTTAAAGTAAAAATGAAATGTTCTCTTAAAATGAACCCAATCTATAACCAACACTTTTCATCATTTGTACATGACATTATTTCACAAAAATTAACACTAGCAAGTAGATAACATGTAGCACAATCATGAAAATATGCGAAAACACTGAAAACACTGTTCCTACGTGCGATTTTCGTGCGAAATACACACTAACAACACTGTTTTTCTTTCTCATCTCAACTTCAATGATAACGGTCCTCTTTATGGTTCCTCTTTACTGTCACTGGTTATCGACCATGGCATCTCCGACGCCAATCCCACCTCCCGACCTTTCGCCCCCAGTTAACAAAAGTTTTCTTCAAGCTCTCAACATAAAATCTTCCCCTCTCCTATCATCACTCCCCGATACTCCAAATTTGCATCCCATCATGGAATTTAAGGGCAAGATAGCCTACATCCTCCCTCCGGAGGAAGGAGATCTTCTAGCCTCGCATTATCAGAATGCCCTGGTTGGAAAGTTTAACCGAGGGAAACCCCCTATGGATACTCTACAGTCGGCTTTCAAATCAATTGGTTTTAAATCAAAATTTCAACTAGGCTCCATTGATTACCGCCATGTTCTTATTAGTTTTCAGGAAAGCGAGGATTACCAAAGATGCTGGATGAAGGGCCAATGGATGATTCAAGGATCAACTGTGAAGGTTCAGAAGTGGTCTCCAGACTTCTCACCAACTGTGGAATCTTCCATTATTCCTGCCTGGGTAACGGTACACAAACTACCTATTCATTTTTATAATACTTCTGCAATTATTGGTATCAGCAGTCAGATAGGTAGATACCTTAAGATGGATGCTTCCACAAATGCCTTAACTAGACCGTCTGCCATTAAAGTATGTGTCGAGATTGATCTATTATCCCAGCTCCCTTCTACTATTGTGGTAGGAATTGGTAACAAGGTAGCAGAATATCCTATTGAATATGATGAATTGCCAACATACTGCACTCATTGTAGGATAATAGGTCATAGTCAGGTCAATTGTAATTTCCTGCATCCAGAGTTGCGAAAAAAGAATGTTAATAAATCTGAAGTCAATGAGCATAAGGAAAGAAAATATCCAGTACATGTTGATACTCAGACAGTATTAGAATCCCCTCCAAAAGAAATAATAAACATAGAGGGATCCTCAACTCTATCTGTCTCACAAAAAGAGAGATTTTCAATCTCAAAAAACTACTGCAGGCTTTCAACATGAAAATAATCTCAACTCTTTCAATGTTAGTCATAAGAAAAGAAATGCCCCTTTCTATTCTTTGGATGACATTTCTAAACCAATAACCACCTTTTTCTGGAGAAAAAAGAATCAACAATCTGAACTTTCTCCTATCAGGGAAGATTTAACTAAAAATAATACAGTCACAATTTCAAATGCTTTTCAAACCCTAGATGACCTACAGGATGATCAGGAGGGTGAAGTTGTAGAGATTTTCCATGAGTCTTTGGAATCACAGGATGTTTCAGCGCACTCTACTGCTGATGACAACTTAACACCATCAACAACACTTTTGGTTATCCTTGAGCATGCACAAATAGGTCCCACAGATCAAATCACCAATCCAGCTGTCAAGGAAGGAGATCAAGTTAGTGAATCTTCTGAACTGATTTCAAATGTGGAGCATACCTGTCAGGTCAAGGTTAGTAATTCTGAACAAATATCTACTTCGGATAATATGGAGAATAGTAGGGGTAAGTCTGGTAACAAAATTAAAAATTCTGCCAAGACATCTAGAAACCTAAGATCTTCACAAAAAGCAACCCCTATAGTTCTTAAATGATAAAACACACCTTAATAGGGAATATATTAGTCTGGAATGTTAGAGGTATTGGAACATCACTGGATAGATTAAAGGCTTTAAAATTTAAGCATAAGATTGACATTCTATGTTTAATAGAACCTTGGCATGATAAACAGAAATTAAATTCTTTGATGCATGACCTTGGATACAAATATGCTCTCCCTGCTCAGAGTGCTAAAATCTGGATATTATGGAACCATGTCTTCAGTATAACAAGCTTAAGGGAGACAGATCAATTTCTACAAGTCAAAATTTCAGATACTGCATCTTCTGTTAGCTGGATTGTTTTTTCATATATGCTAGTGTAAGTAGGCAAATGAGGGAGGCCTTATGGAATGATTTACAGACTCCAACACATGATCCATCCATATATATTGGGGATTTTAATACTGTTGCTTCAGTATCTGAATACAAAGGTAGGAAATCAACACAAAAAAAAAAGAAACAGTTTAATGGATTTATAAATAATATGGACCTGCATGATATCCCTACTGTAGGTAACTCATTCACTTGGAGAAATACTAGATATCGGGATAAATGTAAGGACTTAATGTTTTAGAGGCTAGATAGAGGTATTACTACTTTAGACTGGTTGGAACTATTTCCCAATAGCTCCATTCATGTGCTAAATAGAATGACTTCGGACCACTCCCCTTTATTTTTATCTGTTCAATCAGCTGAGGAACAAGTTCCTAGGCCTTTTAGATACCAAGAAATGTGGTCAAATAGACAAGAATTTCAGGCTTTAGTAGTCTCAAACTGGGAATTAGCTTCCCCATTCCGTGGGATGCATAGGTTAGTTTTTAAACTAAAGAGGCTAAAGATGGAAATTAAACAATGGAATAAATCACACTTTGGTAATGTCAACCAAAATCTGCTACAATCTGAGAACACAGTTAATGATCTGGAAATTTCTTTTCAGCGAACATAAGATGAATCGATCCTAGCTGATCTGAATAAATCAAAAGACTTTCTAATGAGAGCTCAAAAAGAAAAAAATATTTTTCTGAAGCAAAAGACTAGGTTAAATTGGTTTAAATATGGGGATGCAAACACTAGCTACTTTCATCACTCCGTTAGGGAAAGGAGAGCAAGATCTAGAATTAGTAAAATCAAGGATGGTAGTGGGAATTGGATATCTGAACCACAATTGATTAAAGAAGAAGGTGTGAGATTTTATAGAGAATTACTTAATGAAGAGGCCCCTCAAAAAATGGGAACTTATCTACATCATTTCCTAAAAGAAATTCCTAAAGTGATCACTGATCAACAAAATTTCTTTCTTCTGTCACCCTTTAGTATACAGGAACTCAAATTTGCAGTATTTGACCTAAATAAAGCTAGTGCTCCAGGACCTGATGGTTATTCTGGTGCTTTTTACACTTCATTCTGGGATAATATTAAGGATGACCTTCTTGATGTTGCAAATGATTTCCTAAACAGTGGTAATATTCCTAAGGCCATCTCTAGCACCTGGCTTACCAAAATCCCCACAAAACCAATTCCAATCACCTTTTCTGATTTCAGACCCATAAGCCTATCTAACTTTGTGAATAAAGTTTTCTCTAAAATGATAATGGAAAGGATTAAACCTCTAATGACATCACTTATATCCCCTGAACAGAGTGCTTTTATAAAAGGTAGGGATATATCTGATAATGTTATCCTAATGAAAGAGATGACCAAAATGCTGTCTAGAAAATCCAAGGATTCAAATCTCATAGTTAAATTAGATATGCAAAAGGCTTTTGATAGGGTCTCATGGTCTTTCCTTAATTCAATCCTCCTCCAATTTGGTTTTCATAGTAAATTTGCGCATCGCATTATGTATAATATTGCTGCAGCTCACTTCTCAGTTTTAATAAATGGAATAACTTCAGGCTTCTTTGCATCTTCTAGGGGTATTAAACAGGGAGATCCACTCTTTCCATTCCTGTACAATATTTTGTCTGAAATCTTTTCCAGAGGTTTAAAAAAATTGTTCAGTATAGGATATCTGCAATACTTTAGTTTTCCAAGGCCATGTTCCCCTATAACCCATCTTATGTATGCTAATGATACAGCTGTTTTTTTAAATGCCAATCACAAAAACTTGAAAAGGTTTAAAAGCTTTCTGAAAGCATATGAGCAAACATCAGGTCAAAAGGTAAATTTTACCAAATCTGATATCTTTGTTGCTCCAAACACTCCCGTGGCAAGTGTTCAAACAGTGTGTAGGATTTTAGGTATGGTGAAAGGCACTTTCCCTTTTAATTACCTAGGAGTCCTTATCTTTCCAGGTCGTAATCTACAGGTTCATTACCATCCTATCTTGGAAAGAATGGAGAAATCCATTAATAATTGGAAGAACAGATGGCTAAGTACTGCAGGTAAGATCATCCTCATTAACCATTGTTTTCTTTCAATTCCCACACACATTTTTGCAGTTTTAAGTCCTCCAAAGATAGTCTTAAAAAATGGAAAAACTAGCTTCTGGCCTTTTCTGGGGGAACTGTGATAATACAGATAGGAAAAAATGGAGATCTTGGAAAAAAATGAGCCTCCCTGTAGAAGAGAATGGAATAGGCTTTAGAGATCTAAATGCTATAGTAGATGCCTTTTCTTGTAAACTATGGTGGAAAGCAAATAAATAATACTCAATGATCAGCTCATTTATGGTCACTCCCAGTATCTTACAAAAAATCTCACACATGGAATAGGATTTGTAAAATACTGCTAAGGCTGATAATCTCTCTAGAGTTATACATGGTACTGGTGAATGTTCTTTCTGGAATGCTAACTGGAATGGTGATGGAGCTTTGTGTTATAAATGGCCCCATGAGCTGGATATCCCCTTTGAGGATATTTCACTCAGGTCATTCATAGTTAACAAAGTTTCTTTCCTTCCAAACCTGGAGCCTCACCTGGCTACCAATACTCTTAACTCACTGCAGGAAGTCAAACTGGTTAACTCTCATGCAGATAGGCTTGTCTGGACTCCAACATCGGATGGGAATTTCTCCATCAGCTCTGCATATAAATTATTCAGACAGAAAAGACCAACTATCAGACACTTTAACAAGGTATGGTCCCCTTTCATTCCTAAAAAGATGTCTGTTCTCATTTGGAGAGCACTCAATGGAATCCTTCCATTTGATAATATCCTGTGTAGGTTTGGTTTCTCTTTAGCTTCCAAATGTCCTCTATGCAAGAACCATTCAGATTCTCTGGATCATTTTTTTAACTCCTGCCCTTCTTCTATTGCTATTTGGCATAGAGTTAACAATCTATTACATTTTCAACAACCAGTTTTTGGAAGCTTCAGGAATAGAGTAGAATTATTTCTCTCTTTCAGGGCTGATTCTAAGATAATGTCAAACCTGATTACTGCAGCCCTATTAGTCACAACATGGTCTCTTTGGATTCACAGAAATAAAATCATCTTTGACAATATATCTTTCTCAGTTGATGCATGTTTTCAGAATGCTAAAGAACTGATTTACCTAATTTTCACAGCTCATCAATTGAAAGGTAATATAGATAAGCATAAGGATTTGATACAAGATAGAATCATCCCAAAAATCCTTCCAAAAAAGAAAAAAACTATTACTCCGGTCAGTTGGGAAAAACCACTAAATGGTTACAAAATAAATACAGATGCCACATGGAAACCTGGTGTTCATTCCTCATCTGCAGTTATAGTTAGGAATTGGAAGGGAGAAGTGATTAAAATGAAAGTTAACACTTTCCAATCCCCTTCTCCAGTATATGGTGAACTATTTGCCAATCAGAGTGGATATCAATTGTGCTCAGATCTGGATCTTCACTGTTGTGTGTTTGAGTCTGATTGTCTACTGGCTATTAAAGGAATTCAGAATCCAATGTGCTGCCCGTGGAGAGTTTTCTCTATATGAAGCAGTCTAAATTTAAAACATTTACTGAACCCAATATAACACACTCCCAGGGAAGCTAACACAGCTGCTGATTTCTTGGTAAAATTTGCCATGGAAAATAATTTACAGGGAGTTTTACATATTGATAATGTTCCACTATTCCTTAGGGGTCTTCTGCTACTTGACAGAAATGGTTTTCCTGGGGTTCGAATTGGATCTCCTTAGGGCTGTAACAAGATTTATTTCTATGTTTCTCCTAGTTTTAGGTCTACAATTTCCCCTTCTTGGATAGAATGGAAACTGCTGTCCTTTCTTCTCTTCTTTGCTGGTCCGATGCCGAGATGAATCTCTCTTCTTTCTTATTTGCCAATGATTTCTCTCCTCAGCTGATGCCCGTTGTATGCAACACCTAAATTCCGAGACGATGATCGACAGGGGAATGTATAGGAGTCACAACACTGCCTTTGTTTTTCTTCTCCGCTGATTGTAACAATCTTTGGCTACTCAGGAGGTCTATTTTTTTTTCTATTCGGCTGCATATCATTGACAAACAGGGGTTTCATTTTTTCTGACTCCCTGACCTATTCATGGTACTACAGTCTAACGGAATAATAAGTTAGACCTCCGCTAGCACACCATATCTCTTTAGTCTCTTAGCTTAGAATAGGTGGACACACCGCTTTTGGAAGCAAGTGCTGTTTTTGCTTCAAGGTTTTATTTTGGATCTTTGGATCATCAAGTGGATGATCTTTTGTAATGGACTCCCACATGTGGTGCCTTTCGGCTTATTTCAATTTGGTTTGGGGAGCCTAATATATCCCCCCCCCCATCCTCGGATGGTTTAAATTTTAAAAAAACAATCATGAAAATATGCAACATTTCTTAGATATGTAAGATGTTGGTCATTTTTCGGTACCATATCGTAAGGTTGGTCGATTGAAACCGACAACACACATTCAAAGTGTATTCGTATGAAAATGTAATTATTGTCCACAATCAACCCTAATCTAAGCATTGTTTCCTCACTACTTATAAACATGGAATTATTTTGATAACGCAAACACTATACACTACTAGATAACATGTAACACAATCATCACACTTCATGAATATATTCAATCTTTTTTCAATAAAAAAAATTACAACAATAAAATCACTAATAAAATTGTAAAATGAACATGAAATGGATGAAATCAATAACAACCTCAATTAATTTGTACCCAGAAATGCTCCATCCTCTAGTACTCGTGGATGTTTGAGAGGAGCAATTTGATTGAGCACATTGAATTGTTGTAATGGTGTGAATGGAAATAATCTTGGGAGTGTGTTTTTGTGGAAGGGTTTTGTAGATGTGAAATGGGTATAGTTGCTGAATAATAATGAGATGTAACAGGATTGGGGTGAATTTTAGCTCAAATTTTCATCATAAATTTTTGGTTCCCGCTATAATTTTCTGGGTAACCAAAGTCGGTAGCATGTTGGTTATATTTCATTTAAAGCGAAGTGCTTGCAATGACGGGTGTATGGGCCATAGCATAATTTCTGAAAAGTGTCATCAAATATTCCTTGTGAAGATTTTGGGCCCTTTCATTGACCCGTTGATGCTAAAATTAGAGCAACTTGGCCGTGAAAATGTGAATTACATAGGTGTATATCAAATTTCTCATTCCAACTTCTCCCACTTTCTTGGAAGAACCTAAGTGGAAAAAGTAAAAACGTCACCGATTGCACCAAAATCAGTTCCGATCGAACCGGAAGGGACATTTTCCATCCCCAGTTGAACTTATAATCCCCAAGAGTGATAAAGAAGTTGGCCTAATCCCACAGAGACTTCCAAGCATTCTTCTGATTAACCTTCATATACTTATAAGTAATCATTTACATTTTACTCTAGGCCATGTAGTGTTATTCAAAATTTGGTGGATGGAATTTTATTATCTTTTTATTCAATAAAAACGAAGATTATGTAATTCGATATGATTCTATGTGGTGGAAATTATCGTTCTCTTAAAACCATCGTAATGATATCAGTGGAATACTAATAAAAATGATCACGCACTACCTCACCATAGGTCCCTGCTAGACAGTACGCATATTCTCCACATCAAAAATTTGTCATTATGTTCGGATGCAGACTTCTAAAGCATAGGGTACATTCAGGGAAGTTTGCGCCATAGCGTAATTTTCGAAAAGTGTCGTCAAAAACTCCCTGTGAAGATTCTGGGCCCTTCCACTGACCCGTTGATGCCCACACCAGAGCAACATGGCCATGAAAATTTGAATCACATAGGTGTATCTCCAATTGGGCACTCTAACTTCAAACAATTTCTTCCAGGGACCTACGTGCAAAAAGTAAAAAGTTCATAGGTTGGGCCAAAATTGATTCTGATCGAACCGGACGTTAATAAATTTTATGAACATTTTAAATTTCAAATTTTATTTTATAATTAACTTTAATAGTTATGAAAGTGAATTTTATTCCTTTTGGTCAAACGTGATCTGATTTATTATGCTAGTGGACAGAAATTATTATGCACATCCAGGTAAGCTTACGTCGGTCGCAGTTCAATCAATTATCGGCTAGGTTGATGGTCATGCGACGTTGCACATGTCAAGGTGAAATTCACAAGGGTTCAAAACGATGGCACTCCAAAATGTCTATATATAGAGCCTAAAACAGAATCAATTCAAACTTTAACTTCCAAATTTCCCTCGAATTCCAGTAGTCTCCCACCCTGTTACCTATTCTCTTGTCAAAGGCATGGTTTTTCAATTCTTCCAATTCCTTCCTTTTAAAAAAAAATTTCCTTGAAATTGTTCAATGTATGGTGTATCATTGTGATTTTTGGTATGTTTTTATTTTTCTAGTTCGTATGGATTAGTTATCGTGTTAACTTTCCTTATATGTCAACCCAGGTACTATGTTTTGGTATGTATTGGTATGATTTTGTTACATTTTCTATTGTTTTTAAGCATGATTTTTTCTGGGTTTCAGCGGTTTTGGTCATAGCAGCTAGGGTTAAATGTGACATCGGCCCCCTATCAGTTAACATTTGTTTGATGCGATGGTCGATCGATGTTGTTTATTCATAATTATGTTGGTAATTTTTTTTGAATGGGACGTTACATGTGTGTCAGTTAACCTATTGGTTATAATGACAGGTTGCTATTTTCTCATGTATGCATTTGCAATCATAACGTTTTCTATAATATTTTAAATTTGAACTCGATTGTGTGTCGGTTACCATCTTCGGTCTAAATGATTGATGCACGATATCGTGCATACAAGTTGTCCATGCCAGTGTTTTTGACCGACATGTATGTGTGATGCATTGCCGATGTCACACTCATCAAGTTTTAAGGATTCTTTCCCTAATCATTTTCTTATATAATTCAAGAGTAATGGCTGGCAAAGAATCCTCCAATCGTCCATTATTCCAGGTTGGCGACTAATTTTACATACACATAGATCTATACATATGAGCTGCATTTATTTTTTACTTATATATTCACAATTTATGAAATTTAATAATCCATTATTTTTCTACAGTTCACTGCACAACGGAGCACCCCAGAGTCTCTCGTGTTCGAGGTTGACCAGTATACGATGTCTCAATATAACCCCCACTTCTGTTGCACCCTGAAGCGGCAAAACTTTAGGACTAACCCCAATTTTGTAAATCCTAGCTAGATAGCATGTTATTATTTTATTTTCAATTAGTATTATTTGTTGTTAATTGCATATATATATATAGTAACTGTATTTTTGTTGTTTTTGATTCAGTACATCCCGAGGGAAAAGGTACCACTCCTACAAAATAACAAGACCTAAATTGTGCTAAGGTGCTACAGGAGAGAGTGGCACATGAACTACTCGGTGAATAGGAAGACCAAAGCCATGTCCCCAAAGGGTTTTGCTGAGTCAATTCGTATACCATACCCCTATTTGGCAGGAACAGATCGTCGAACGAGGTCGCAATCTTGACATAAACTCTTTGATGACAATTATCCAAAATTATACTTTGGCCCCACTCGTCCAATTTTTCAAATGCTAGTCGCATGAAACTAATTAGTGGTTGACATCTATGCGATTTCGCTCTGCTTGAAAATTTCCAATGGGAACTAAAATTTTAAGCAAAAATTTTGAACCAAAATATGCCCCCAAACCCATATCAATACAATAATAGACAACACCAACACAATCATTTCTCATCTCCAATACATTTGCTCTCAGCACATCTCCACACCATCCTTTCCATTAAAACCATTACAACCACTAAGGAACCCAATCTAATTTCTTCTATCGAATATCAAGAATTACTCTAGGATGGAGCATCTTTGGGTTCAAATAAATTGAGGTAGTTCATTTTAGTATCTCCTCAATTGTATATATTTTTTTCCACTTGACCATTCATTGAATATATTCATGGGGTATGATGATTATGTTACATGTTATATAAGTTACAATGTTTATCTTTATAAAATAATGTCTTATTTGTTAGGATTGTGGAAAAAATCATAGATTATTGCTGATTGTGGACAATAATCCAATTTTCATATGAACACATGTTGAATGTGCAACATCGCATTATCCTGAACGAACATCCCCATCTTGAATGTCCGACATCGAACATCCATCAGTTTAATAGACATTGTTTTAACAACCAGGCGATATCGCATTCCGTCAGTAAAGGTACTTTTTCCATGTTTAGATTATTGTCACCTGCACTTGACATTATTATGTGTACATCATTCTGGGACTGCCGAATTCTTACATAAATTTCGTTTCCTATGTATTTTTTTTAATAGGACGGAGAGTTACGATTGAGTCTTAGCATGGATTCTGTATGACATAGGCAATGGATGTTAAATACAATTATTCGTTCATTTTCACATCAGTCATATATATTTGAATATATTCTAACATTTATTGGTAATTTATGATGAAGGGTTTTTTTTGTTCTATCAAAAAGTAAATTTTATATTTTGTACGACAACCAATTTCTACACGATTCATACCACGATATCGCACAAACAAGTAAAGGTACGACACCTATGTGATGTCGCATATTCGAATAAAGCTATGATACCAAACCGATGTCGCATATGACGGCTGAATTTGTTTTTTGCGACATCGCATATTCAAAATGACATTGTATTGGTTATCCTCCAAGTCAGCATGTAGACAATTAGGGTGCACTAGATCAGGTGATCTTGCATACAATCATGAGTGACGTTGCTTTAACTATACGCGTCGTCAATCTCATCGATGTTGTAGTTGTTCCAGTGCCATCGAATGCCTTCCTGCTATTATCGATTTTGATTTTTATGGATGCCGATGTCAATTTAAACGATGTTGCAGCTACGGGGTACTATAGTCGGCCTTCTTCCTTGGTGCGAGGTAGGTCACATAACATACCGGCGATAGTCTAAAACTGAGGTTGAAATGTCCTTTTTACCTCAATTTCAAACCGAGGTAAAATATTTACTTTTTACTACACCCACACTCACCTTTTTTCCGGGGGCTAAAAAATGAGATAAAAATGCCTGAAATTCCGAGGTAATAGGTGTTGTTTTTTGTAGTGTTGCTTAAGAAAAAATGGATTTATCACAATTGATATTTTGCCTAGTGGTAGCTTCAAGGACTTCAAGAAAGGCTTTAATTCTAATTAGGTTAAGCTTAGAAGCTAGGATGAAAACTACAGTATCATAAGCATAGGATAGATGTGATATTGGGATTGCATTAGGGGGTAAATGGTAGTATTGCAATTTATTTGTTTGGAAGATAAAGAACAAGCATTTTGTGAAAACTTCATAAAAGAGATTAAAGAGAAAAGGAGATAGAAGATCACCTTGTTTGATGCCTCTTGAGGCATTGAAGAATTCAGTAGTTTTTCCATTGATTAGGATGGAAAAGAAGCATGCGATATGTTCTTCATAATGGTGTAGAAAATCTTTCCATGGAAGCCAAAATTTAACAAAACGGAATTGAAAAAAGACCAATTAATCCTATCAAAAGCCATACCAAGGCCAAGTTTAAGGATGCAATTCCTTTGCTTTTTCTTTAGAAATCTAATCATTTATTGAAGGTATATGACATTATCAGAAATGTCTCTTCCCTTCATGAAGGCAGTTTGGTTTGGAGAGATGCATTTATCCATCAAAGGTTTCATCCTATTTATTAAGATTTTTGTGAAAATCTTATTTGTGACATTTGATAAGCTTATATGCATGAAATCATTAAAGGATGATACATTGAACTTTTTAGGTAGTACAACCACTCAGTGCTAGCAATACCTTTTGGGATAAGAGAATCTGACATGAAGTCTCTTGCAGCTTGCAAAAGATCCCATGAGATTATATCCCATGCCTTAATGAAGAATTTTGCAGTAAACCCACAGGGCTTTGACTGTTATTCTTAGTAAGACCACAAACCACCTCCTTAAGTTCATTCAATGTGACATCTTTTATTAAACTCTGATTATTCTCATCTATTATGAGTTTAAGTATGTGTTTCAAGAAATCAGAGTAATAATGCCCTACTTTAGGAATGTGAGGCTCAGTAAGAATATCTTTACAGTATGTGATAGATTCTTCTTCAATCAGTTTTGGGTCAGTAAGCCAGTCACCTTGTGAGTCTTTAATTTTACTGATTTTCATCCTAGTCATTTTCTCTTTAGAAGTGATATGGAAATAGGATGTGTTATCATCTCCTTCCCTTAGCCAAGTTATTGTAGCCTTTTTTTCCAGAATCTTTTATGTTCTTTCAATGACAGTATGAAATTAGCTCCACCTCTGTTCATGTTAATTAGGTTAGGTTCTGACTGGTCCTTGAGATATTCAAATTCATCTATTCTTAATGATTCCTCAGCTTTGTCTACATTATCCACATTACTAAAGATGTCCTTATTCCATTTCATAAGTTTCTTTTTTAACCTATTAAGGTTTAAGAAAAAACCCAGCATTCCTCTTTGTGCCACTGGTGTGATCAAGTCTTGTTAAATGATTTCCATGAAATCTTTCCTAGTGAACCTTGCATTAATAAATCTAAAGGAACTTGGTCCAAGTTGAGATGGTAAATCTAATTGTAGGAATAGAGGGTTGTGGTCAGAGGACTGCTTATTAAGGATCTGGATTGATAAGGAAGGGAATTTTTTGTGCCATGCTAATGATGCTAGACCTCTATCTAATCTCTGGGTAGTGGATGTTTTAAGTGTTAAATTTGACCATGTGAATAAGTTACCAACAATGTTGATTTCCTGAAGCATCTTAGAGTTGATAAAATTATTAAAATCTCCTTTGCTTCCAAGGTTAGGGGTGGATAGTTCCTTGTACTCATTTACAGAGGCTATGCTGTTAAAATCTCCTATGAAGATAACATCATCAGTACAAAGATTTAAAATGTCTATCCACTTTTTCCGTCTACCTATTTTTATCAGCCAGACCATAGATAAAGACAGTTTTCATTTATATGTTGAGGCTTTGATTAGTAATGTTCACATAAAGGAAGTGGTCATGATTTACCCTTAAATCAACATATACACTATCCTGCCACATAAGCCAAATTTTGGGATTATCCGAGTACATACAATTTGTAAATTTTAATTCATTCATATACCTAATACATTGTAGATTGCTATGCATTGGTTCAATGAGGCAAGTCAGAATAGAATGGTATATTCTAATCATATTTTCTAATCTTATCTTAGATGTATCCATGCCCCTGAGTTTCCAAACCAGATATCTAAGTTCATTGGGTGCATTACACATTTAAATCTAGTTTTTAGCTTTTTGAAGATGACCTGAACATCATCTTGTTTATTTGTGACAGATGACCAGTTTTTTTTATTTTCAGTTTAACATTTTTTGCATTCTGAGTCTGTATAGAAGTAAGACTTTCAGCCAATACCTATGATGGACTTACTTGCAACTCAGTATTGTGAGATTTTGTGACTGAGTTTGCAGCCAAGTCTAATGCAGGTCGTGATTGCTGGTGATGGCAGTTGTTTTCCTGATCAGGTGTTGGGTGTTGATTATTTTGGTGATCTTCATGGTCAACATTTTGGATGTTTTCATCAAGGTTGACTAGTAGGATAGATATGTTGCTAACCAGTCTATCATTGGAGTAAAAAATGTTAGTTCTTACTGGACTAGAGTTATTTTTACCTGATTTACCTGCTGTGAGTACAAATCATCATTGGCAAAGTTTTTGGAGATGGGGTTTTAACAGGTGAGCTGATGCATTTCTCATTTGTGTGCTCATTTGGAGATTTTCCAGATAGCTCAATATTGAGATCAGTTGGTGCAATATTTATATTTCCTTGTAATGGTATGTAGTTATCAGGGTTGGTTTCATGATTGGTATTAGCAGCCTGATAGCATAGAATGGTGTGAGTTTGTGGTGGATTTTGTGGTTCTCTGTCTGGGCTCGATCCATTAAGTCTGGCTGGAGGTTCAGTAAATCTATTACCTGTGAGATTCCATTTTGGAGGGTGGAGTTTTCTACACTAGTTAGAAGAGTATCCAATTTTGGAGCAGGTTGGGCAATAGGCAAGGACATCCTCATAGTCTATATCATATTTCCTGTTGTTTCCCAAAGACCATAGCCTTATAGACTGCTTTAGGGGTTTCATGAGATCTATCTCCACATATTTTGATGGCGGATGGTCTGTTTAGTGAAAGTGTGGCTACGACAATCTTAATGAAAACTCATATAGTATTTCCAATGGCTTGAATCGATGCAAAGTTATAGTACTATAAAGGAGCATTGCATATTATTACCAAGATTGGCACAATCAAAGATTATGAGTTTGGGGAGAAATCTAGTGTCCAACATAGAACCTTCATCAATGCTTCTCGGAAGGTCCAAAGCCCTTTAATCCATCATCTTTGAAAATAATGAACATCTTCAAATCTAATCAAAACGTGTTTGTAATCAATATAGCCCAGTTGATATTTTTCGGGAAATCCTGCGGTCTTGAAGTATTGATCGAGCTGCTTCATAGTACAGTGACCTTTGATGAATTTTTCGACCAAGGATTTTGTATAGTGTGAGGCTAGGGTTTGGATGTCTTCATCGAAGTACAAATAGGCTATGTCGCCTTTGTATTATTTTTTGGGAATTTGGACGGGGTGTACGATAGAGATGCAGTCGGTGGTGGGGATTTTGTTTTCAGGTAGGCGGTGGGGATTTTTTTTCAGGGCATCGGCGAAGCTTTTTGTTCCACCCAGAGGGGTGACTCTTCCATTGAGATGGTAGAGGGAGAGAGCAAACCAGTGGAGGTTCCGGTATGTGACCATTATTAGCTGTCAGTAACAGGAATGGAGGAGGAGAGAGAACAGAGCGTGTTTTGCCGAATTAGATGGAGAATATTCTGATATATGTATGAATGCTCAACATTTGGCTGTAAATAGGTAGGCTGAACTTGAGGCTTTAAAACATTAATTAGCTTACATCAGTTCCGTGTTCGAAATTGGCCATTGTTTATGGTGTTAATTGAAAATAGTTGTTAATCTATACAGTAATTCTTCTAGAAGCCATCCTTCGATATTTTTCATTTCCAAAAATATGTTCTGACATAGGAACTACCAACGGACGGCGGTTCCCCGTTGATTTCTAAAAACACCACACATTGGAGTCGCAATGGCTATTGCTGCAAGGGAAAGTCTCAGGAAAGGCAGTCTTTCCATGAGCTTATGGACAGTCCTCAGGGGTATTTGCCTAAAATGTTGTAAATTTTTATAAAATTTAAATATTGCATTTTATAAGTTAAAACAAGTAATAATATGTATTTGAAGGTGAAAATATAAAAATATATGATATAAAAAATATTTTAAAAAATTTTAAATTTTGTATGTAATTTAAGAAATGCAGTGTATAAGGTAAGAAATAAGTGGCATGTCCATAAGCTTATGGACATGCCGTCTGTCAGAAGACCCACTCTTGCTGCAATAGTGACTTTTGAAAGTATAAATAATGCAACAATTTTGAGAAATGGGAATTTCAAAATACCATTTAATAAGGGTTAACTATAATTTTCCTTTATGATTAACAAAATGTACAAGTTTAAAAATTAGTCGTAAGTTTAAAAACTAGTCGTTTAAATAGTATTTTTCAAAATAGTACTTTTTATCCCGAGCAAAATAACACATGGAACTGTTGATTTACTTAGTCCTCATGTTTGCCACAAATATGGCACATCTTGAAAAGGTATTAGACATGTACAATGCTGAAATTAATCTGAAACCACTCTAGTGTTTTTTTTTTGTTAAATCATGTATCTCAACGAAATGACTTTCATTTTCCATAACCAAAATGAAAGAAAATCAACCTGCAATTGCGGTCAGTCTCGCTAAGAAACCACTCCATTTTGCCTCTACAATGGTTGAAACCACTTCATGGAACCCACTTAATTTTCTCTATCCTACTCGTTAATTTTACCTTCAATATTTAATTTACATTAATTTACCTACCCAAAATAATTTGAAATGTGAAATTTAATAATACACTTTTATTTAAAATTTAATTTCATTTTTTAAGATTTAAATTTAATTTCTTTTCAGCTAAGTTTTAAATGGAAAAAACCCAAAATGAAAGAAAATCAACCTGCAATTGCGGTCAGTCTCGCTAAGAAACCACTCCATTTTGCCTCTACAATGGTTGAAACCACTTCATGGAACCCACTTAATTTTCTCTATCCTACTCGTTAATTTTACCTTCAATATTTAATTTACATTAATTTACCTACCCAAAATAATTTGAAATGTGAAATTTAATAATACACTTTTATTTAAAATTTAATTTCATTTTTTAAGATTTAAATTTAATTTCTTTTCAGCTAAGTTTTAAATGGAAAAAACTAATATTAGAATCTTTTATATTTAATGGAAATGCAAGTGTATGTAATTGTTCCATATTGGGTCCAAAATTTCTAGAAATGCAAGTGTATGGAAATGCAAGTGCAAGTGTATGGAAATGCAAGTCCATGCGGGCCCCTCCCATGTGCTTTTGGAAGAAAGCAAACTGAGGCGGTTTCAGTTGTTTGAAATCAAGACCCAACCTCAAATTTGTGAGACCACATTTGAAACCCCCATTGTGGGGTTTCGTGGTTTTATTACGATTTCTTTTCACAAGTAAAATCACTATAAAATCCCCACTGAACATGCTCATATCACTTGAAAGTCGGACCAAAATAAAACCTTCTCTTTGGATAAGATTCTTTTTTCGATGTCAACCTTTACTTTGGACAAGATCAATTCATTTTCTTATGATGGTAATTGTATCAAACCCGATTCTACTAAATAGGAAAGAATCAATCACATTTATCATAAGATTTCCAATCTGGTCATTTCAATAGATGATTTCACCAAGTTCAAATTTAGTCAAGATAATGACGTTTTGTATGGTTCACAATTATGGCAAGAATCGAGTACAATTGACACAAACCCCTAGTATAAAAAGGGCAAGCATATTCCTTGTCACTAAGCCATTATCATATGCTAAAAACATGAAACCCTTCATCTCATATCATTCCTTCTAATTGCCTCATTTTGCTTTGGTGTGAATTATGTGGATGCATGGGGCCAAAAGTATAGAGTCATCATTAAAGACGACATCGATGACCCCAATGCGCTCTCACTGCACTGTTACTCCAAAGAAAATGATATAGGCCATCATACCCTTAATTTGGGTAACGATTTTAGGTTTCAGTTCGGGATAAATTTTTGGGGCACAACAAAGTTTTGGTGCGACTTTTGGTGTAACGGATTGCATACGCAATTTGATGTTTTCACCTTAGGTTTGGCAGATACATATTGCGGCAACAGTCTTGCTAATGTTTGCTTTTGGTCAGCCCAGAAATTTGGATTTTACATTTCCAATAAAAAGAGTTCACCTAGTAACGAGTTGATTAAAGTAAGGGATTGGTGAATATTAGTGTGGTACTAAGAATGATCAAGTGTCAACTGTTAGGATGCTGATCATGTAGGTCTATGAAGAATATTAATCGGATGCAAATTTTTTGTACTCATGATTATTATAAATAGTTTATCCTACATTTTCAATTCTATTCTATTTGATTACACTGTTAGAGTTTATGATCCATTGCCATTTTTTTGACAGTTTTTTTCTACATTAGTATTTCTCCGATTTTAAGAATGGATAAATAGAAGTTAATTATAACCCTAACACAAATTTGCCCTATCACGGGTCCTCATTTCCCGTCGCAAGATATGAGAATAAAAACTGCAGTATTTCAATTTTTTGATTTCATTTCCCGTCGCAAAGATGTGGTTTCATAAGCATAGTCTATTTCACTTGGTGTTTGTTTGATAGGAATATCCTATACAAAGCATTCCACTTAACTAGTTCCATTCATAATTGACCATTGTATATTTTACTTGGATTTTGTTTGAAAACGATCGATTGCTCAAAATTGTATCCACTTTTAATCAAAATTCATAGTTCGGTATCTAAATTTTGAATTGATTCTTTAAATGTACCCACTTTTTGTTATTTATGTCTCTAAATGGTACCTTTAAACAAAAGATTTGTACCAATTGGGATCAAAATTGTGTTAAATGGTACACATTTTTAATCAAAAAATACTTTTTCGGCAACATTAATGGAGAAAATAGGTTTCCCTCTTAAAACCAATTTCAAAAATAGGGTACAAGCTGTAAATTTTACTTAAAAGTGAGTAAATCTGAAAATTTCCTCTATAGAAAACTATCAAGGAATAACCTAGACAAACATTCCGTTTAAGGAACTAAATTAGAAGACTCTTATTACGGGTATATTTTTTAACTGATGGGGACTAAAAGTAATCGATCACCACTCTATCCTTTGAAACTACGAATATCTCCATTCGTAGTTTGAATCATAAACCCTTTCTGTTAACGAGATTCAGGGAAGGGCAATGTAGTGGCTTACCTTGAATGCACCGGATTGCTATTTGAATTATATTTCTAATTTCGTCATCGAATTCTTCAATGTGACAATTAAGCTCAACAACAAATCCAATACTTTAATGTAATGCATAAATTAAGGTCTTACCAATTCTAATTCAATTAGTGTGCTTTATGAAGGTTAGGACAAAAAGCTTGGAATGCCGTCAGGTCTAGTAGGTGAGGAAAAGGAATGACATCTTGCTATTACAATGATCAAACTAAAAATTTAAATATCATATATCTTCAGAAAATAAACCAAAGCACATGCTAAAAATAAAAAAAACTACACCAATAGTATTTTATTAATTTGTTTTCTTAAGGAAACCATTAGTATCAGTTGGGAATTATATCGACATCCTAAATCGTTTAAAAAATGAGCAAAGGATTAAATGTAACATTACAATGTTCAAATTAAGTAGCTCTTGGTCCTTTGCTGATCAAAGGAAATTAGATAATGAGATTTATGGAAAGTGAGATAATACTATGGAAATGTTTCGATGATGATCTCCTTGGCATCTGTGAATATAATGCTCCTACTCATGATAATGACGTATGAAATAATTTGTAATTTAATGCTCCTGTGAATATAATGTTTGTTGGTATGCCTTGAATATTGTAATAGCCGCTTCTGTGACCCTGACCTGGGGGTTCAGGGGGGCGGCAGTCGCCCCCGGGAAACAAACGGGGTCTCGCTATAAACATTAAAGTGTCTCTCTTCTCCCTGTTGATTTGGGCCGAATTGTGTTTTGGCCCAGTTTGTTAGGGTTTAGTGGAGACAGCATATAAAGTGTCTCTCTTCTCTCTGTAAACATTAATTCTGATATAGTGAATCCGTCTCCCGTGTATGTAGCCAAATTGGTGAACCACGTAAATCTTGTGTCTTGTTATTTTCGTTCATATTTTCTGTTCTTTCTCCATTCCGCACAACAATGTTCCTGCTAGCCATGAAGGAGTTTTTTTTCCGGAAATTAATCCCTTGCACTATAAGAAACAAGAACTTTTACCTCGTTTCTACAACACTCTTTACCGCAGTTTTAAGTCTCAAAACAATCGAGGTAAATACCGGCACAGTGAAAAGTTCACATTTTACCTCAGTTTAGAACGAGGTTAAAAGTACCTTTTACTTCGATTTTAGACCGACGCCAGCGAGTATATTGACCAACGTCAGTAACTACAACGAGACAGATGATTTGAGACCATTGCTGCGACTTCGTCCAGGCCGACCTCGGTCATATTGTGAGTGACATCGTAAGGGCTTTTAACCGACATCACATGATGTGGGGCAGTCAAATCGTGTACATGCTGACGTGGAACTATGACCAATACGCCGTCGTTTTTAGAAGCCGATCTTGCACACAATTTATCGATGCCGGTTTGTGCGATGTCGATTACGTGTCATCACTGTACCGGCTTGTGCGACGTCGCTTGTTCATCAAAGAGACGCCAATTCTCATCAAATATTATAATATTTTATATTCGATGACACAAACAATCGTTCCTCGCTAGTCGCTACATGTTATTTAATATTTGATAACTCATGTAGTAGTTAAACGTCATACAATAATAAAATATTGTTAAATTTACGGAATGGACACACATGATAGAACCCGCACTACTATCACATATATTAAAAATAGAGAAAGTATTAAGAAAGGCGGCCTGTCAATAAACTTATGGACAGTTCACTGTACTTTTTACATTAAATGCTGTAATTTTTTTATAAAATTTAAATATTGTATTTTAAAAGTTAAAACTAGTATAATGTGTATTTGAATTTGAAAATATAAAAGTATATAATATGAAAATATATATTTATATTTCTAAATTTAGTATGTAATTTCACAAATGAAGTGTATAAGTTAAAAAATAGGCTGATTGTCCATAAGCTTATGGACAAGCTACCTATCAGATGCTCTTACAAATATATGATACAAACGTTTAAAATACATTATAAAGACTATTAAAATACATAACCTTCATATGTCTCCAAATTGGTCTTTGCGACAGCAAAGTCCTAAGTGACCGACATCGCACCATGCAGATGAGTTACATTTTTCCGGTTGAGATTAATTTCATCTACGTATGACTATATTGTGTGTATTTCATTTGGGGACTTTCCATTTCTAACATATTTTTTTATGTGGATTGGATGTAATAGGACAAAGAGAGTTATCGATGGACTTACAGCATGTAGATGAATGAACTTGTCATTTCACTAGTCGCCCTGACAATGTTAGTGACGTACAACGTAGACAATGGAGGTTCAATAAAAATATTAATTTAATTTCATATGAAGGTTATGTATTTTAATAGTTTTTATAATGTATTTTAAACGTTTGTATCATATATTTATAAGAGCATCTGATAGGTGGTCTGTCCATGAGCTTATGGACAATCAACTTATTGTTTAACTTATACACTTCATTTGTGAAATTACATACTAAATTTAGAAATATAAAAATATATTTTCATATTATATACTTCTATATTATCAAATTCAGATACACATTATACTACTTTTAACTTTTAAAATACAATATTTAAATTTTATAAATAATTACAGCCTTTAATGTAAAAAGTATAGTGTACTGTCCATAAGTTTATTGACAGGCCGTCTTTCTTAATACTTTCTCTATTTTTAATATATGTGATAGTAGTGTGGGTTCTATCATGTGTGTCCATTCCGTAAATTTAACAATAATTGATTATTGTATGACGTTTAACTATTACATGAGTTATCGAATATTAAATAACATGTAGCGACTAGCGAGGAACGATTGTTTGTGTCATCGAATATAAAATATTATAATATTTGACGAGAATCGGCGTCTCTTCGATGAACAAGCGACGTCGCACAAGCTGGTACAACGACGACATGTAATTGACATCGCACAAACCGGCATCGATAAATTGTGTGCAAGATCGGCTTCTCAAAACGACGGCGTATTGGTCATAGTTCCACGTCAGCATGTACACGATTTGACTGCCCCACATCATGTGACGTCGGTTAAAAGCCCTTACGATGTCACTCACAATATGACCGAGGTCGGCCTGGACGAAGTCGCAGCAATGGTCTCAAATCATCTGTCTTGTTGTACTTACTGACGTTGGTCACAATACTCGCTGGCGTCGGTCTAAAATCGAAGAAAAAAGGTACTTTTTACCTCATTCAAAACGGAGGTAAAAATTGAACTTTTCACTGCGCCATTATTTACCTCGATTGTTTTGAGACTAAAAACTGCGGTAAAGAGTGTTGTAGAAACGAGGTAAAAGTTCCTGTTTCTTATAGTGCAAAGAATTAATTTCCGAAAAAAAACTCCTAACATTATATTCACAGGAGCATTTAATTACAAATTATTTCATACGTCATTATCATGAGTAGGAGCATTATATTCACAGATGCTAAGGAGATCATCATCGAAACATTTCCATAGTATTATCTCACTTTCCATAAATCTCATTATCTAATTTCCTTTGATCAGCAAAGGACCAAGAGCTACTTGATTTGAACATTGTAATGTTACATTTAATCCTTTGCTCATTTTTTAAACGATTTAGGATGTCGATACATTTCCCAACTCATACTAATGGTTTCTTTAAGAAAATAAATTAATAAAATACTATTGGTGTAGTTTTTTATTTTTAGCATGTGCTTTGGTTTATTTTCTGAAGATATATGATAATTTAAATTTTTAGTTTGATCATTGTAATAGCAAGATGTCATTCCTTTTCCTCACCTACTAGACCTGACGGCATTCCAAACTTTTTGTCCTGTCCTTCATAAAGCACACTAAATGAATTAGAATTGGTGAGACCTTAATTTATGCATTACATTAAAGCATTGTCACATTGAAGAATTCGATGACGAAATCTGAAATATAATTCAAATAGCAATCCGGTGCATTCAGGTAAGCCACCACATTGCCCTTCCCCGAATCTCGTTAACAGAAAGGGTTTATGATTCAAACTACGAATGGAGATATTCGTAGTTTCAAAGGACAGAGTGGTGATCGATTACTTTTAGTCCCCATCAGTTAAAAAATATCCCGTAATAAGAGTCTTCTAATTTAGTTCCTTAAACGGAATGTTTGTCTAGGTTATTCCTTGATAGTTTTCTATAGAGGAAATTTTCAGAATTACTCACTTTTAAGCAAAATTTACAGTTTGTACCCTATTTTTGAAAATGGTTTTAAGAGGGAAACCTATTTTCTCCATTAATGTTGCCGAAAAAGTATTTTTTGATTAAAAATGTGTACCATTTAACACAATTTTGATCCCAATTGGTACAAATCTTTTGTTTAAAGGTACCATTTAGAGACATAAATGAAAAAAAGTGGGTACATTTAAAGAATCAATTCAAAATTTAGATACCAAACTATGAATTTTGATTAAAAGTGGATACAATTTTGAGCAATCGATCGTTTTCAAACAAAATCCAAGTAAAATATACAATGGTCAATTATGAATGGAACTAGTTAAATGGAATGTTTTGTATAGGATATTCCTATCAAACAAACACCAAGTGAAATAGACTATGCTTATGAAACCACATCTTTGCGACGGGAAATGAAATCAAAAAATTGAAATACTGCAGTTTTTATTCTCATATCTTGCGACGGGAAATGAGGACCCGTGATAGGGCAAATTTGTGTCAAGGTTATAATTAACTTCTATTTATCCATTCTTAAAATCGGAGAAATACTAATGTATAAAAAAAAGAAAAAAACTGTCAAAAAAATGGTAATGGATCATAAACTCTAACAGTGTAATCAAATAGAATTGAATTGAAAATGTAGGATAAACTAATAAATATGAAGAATTTATAATAATCATGAGTACAAAAACTTTGCATCCGATTAATATTCATCATAGACCTACATGATCCGTATCCTAACAGTTGAAACTTGATCATTCTTAGTACCACACTAATATTCACCAATCCCTTACTTTACTCAACTCGTTACTAGGTGGACTCTCTTTATTGGAAATGTAAAATCCGGATTTTTGGGCTGACCAAAAGCAAACATTAGCAAGACTGTTGCCGCAATATGTATCTGCCAAACCTAAGGTGAAAACATCAAATTGCGTATGCAATCCGTTCCACCAAAAGTCGCACCAAAACTTTGTTGTGCCCCAAAAATTTGTCCCGAACTGAAACCTAAAATCGTTACCCAAATTAAGGGTATGATGACCAATATCATTTTCTTTGGAGTAACAGTGCAGTGAGAGCGCATTGGGGTCATCGATGTCGTCCTTGATGATGACTCTATACTTTTGGCCCCATGCATCCACATAATTCACACCAAAGCAAAATGAGGCAATTAGAAGGAATGATATGAGATGAAGGGTTTTCATGTTTTTAGCATATGATAATGGCTTAGTGACAAGGAATATGCTTGCCCTTTTTATACTAGGGGTTTGTGTCAATTGTATTTGATTCTTGCCATAATTGTGAACCATACAAAACATCATTATCTTGACTAAATTTGAACTTGGTGAAATCATCTATTGAAATGACCAGATTGGAAATCTTATGATAAATGTGATTGATTCTTTCCTATTTAGTAGAATTGGTTTTGATACAA
The DNA here is from genome assembly GCA_037428765.1 of Rubia yunnanensis. Lineage (NCBI taxonomy): Eukaryota > Viridiplantae > Streptophyta > Magnoliopsida > Gentianales > Rubiaceae > Rubia > Rubia yunnanensis. Next base: position 40,697,548 of record CM075068.1, read on the forward strand.
TTACCATCATAAGAAAATGAATTGATCTTATCCAAAGTAAAAGTTGACATCGAAAAAAGAATCTTATCCAAATAGAAGGTTTTAGTTTGGTTCGACTTTCAAGTGATATGAGCATGTTCAGTGGGGATTTTATAGTGATTTTACTTGTGAAAAGAAATCGTAATGAAACCACGAAACCCCACAATGGGGGTTTCAAATGTGGTCTCACAGATTTGAGGCCGGATCTTGATTTCAAGCAACTGAATCCGCCTCAGTTTGCTTTCTTCCTTTTTTTAATGAAATCACCCGAAGGTGGGGTATATATAGGCACCCCAAACCATGAAGAGTAGCCATAATAAGTGGCAGAATTTAATACAAAAAGCAACAGCGTTGCCTCAAAATGAGTTAGTCTGTACGGGTCAGTTTGCTTTCTTCTAAAAGCACATGGGAGAGGCCCGCGTGCACTTGCATTTCCATACACTTGCATTTCCAGAAATTTTGGACCCAATATGGAACATTTACTTACACTTGCATTTCAATTAAATATAACAATTTCTAATATTTGTTTTTTCCATTTAAAACTTAGTTGAAACGAAATTAAATTTAAAATTTAAACCTTAAAAAATGAAATGAAATTCTAAAATTAAAAGTGTATTATTAAATTTCGCATTTCAAATTATTTTGGGTAGGTAAATTTATGTAAATTAAATATTGAAGGTAAAATTAACGAGTAGGATAGAGAAAATTAAGTGGGGTTCATGAATTGGTTTCAACCATTATAGAGGAAAAATTGAGTGGTTTCTTTGTGGTTTGAGTTGATGAAACGAGAGAAAGAGATACATGATTTAACAGAAAGAAAACACTAGAGTGGTTTCAGATTAATTTCAGCATTGTACATGTCTAATACCTTTTCAAGATGTGCCATATTTGTGGCAAAATGAGGACTAAGTAAATCAACAGTTCCATGTGTTATTTTGCGTGGGATAAAAAGTACTATTTTGAAAAATACTATTTAAACGACTAGTTTTTAAACTTACGACTAATTTTTAAATTTGTACATTTTGTTAATCATAAAGGAAAATTCCAATTAACCCTTATAAAATCGTATTTTGAAATTCCCATTACTCAAAATTGTTGCGTTATTTATACTTTCAAAAGTCCCCATTGCAGCAATAGCCATTGCGACTCCAATGCATGGTGTTTTTAGAAATCAGCGGGAAACTGCCGTCCGTTGGTAGTTCCTACGTCAGAACATCTTTTTGGAAATTAAAAATATCGAAGGATGGCTTCTAGAAGCATTACTGTATAGATTAACAACGATTTTCAATTAACACCATAAACAATGGCCAATTCTGAACTGGAACTGATGTAAGATAATTAATGTTTTGAAGCCACAAGGTCAGCCTACCTATTTACAGTTAAATGTTGAGCATTCATACATATAATCAGTGTATTCTCCATCTAATTCGGTAAAACACGCTCTGTTCTCTCTCCTCCTCCATTGCTGTTACTGACAGTTGATAATGGTCACATACCAGAACCTCCACCGGTTTGCTCTTTCCCTTTATCATCTCAATGGAAGAGTCACCCCCTCTAGGTGAAACAAAAAGCTTCGCCGCTACCCTGAAAACAAAATCCCCACCGCCGACTGCATCTCTACCATACAACCTGTCAAAATTCCCAAAACAGAATATAAAGGCGACATAGCCTATCTGTACTTCGATGAAGACATCCAAACCCTAGCCTCACACTATACAAAAGCCTTGGTCAAAAAATTCATCAAAGGTCGCCCTACTGTGAAGTAGCTCGATCAATACTTCAAGATCGCAGGATTCACCGAAAAATATCAACTGGGCTCTATTGATTACAAACACGTTTTGATCATATTTGAAGATGTTCAAGACTTTCAAAGATGCTGGATTAAAGGGCTTTGGACCTTCCAAGGAGCATTGATGAAGGTTCTATGTTGGACACTAGATTTCTCCCCAAACTCAGAATCATCGATTGTGCCAATCTTGGTAATGATATGCAATGCATCTTTATAGTACTATAACCTTGCATCGATTCAAGCCATTGGAAATACTATATGAGTTTTCAATAAGATTGTTGTAGCCACACTTTCACTAACCAGACCATCCGCCATCAATATATGTGGAGATAGATCTCATGAAACCCCTAAAGAAGTATATAAGGCTATGGTCCTTGGAAAACAACGTGAAATATGATATAAACTATGAGGATGTCCTTGCCTATTGCCCAACCTGCTCCAAAATTAGATACTCTGCTAACCAGTGTAGAACACTTCACCCTCCAAAATGGAATCTCACAAGCAATATATTTACTGAACCACCAGCCAGACTTAATGGATCAAGCCCAAACAGAGAGCAACAAAATCCAGCACAAGCTCACACCATTCTATACCATCAGGCTGCTAATACCAATCATGAAACCAACCCTGATAACTACATACCGTTACAAGGAAATATATATATATTACACCAACTAATCTCATTATTGAGCTACCTGGCAAATCTTCAAATGAGCACACAAAGGAGAAAGGCATCAGCTCACCTGTTAAAACCCCCATCTCCAAACACTTTGCCAGTGATGATATGTACTCACAGCAGGTAAATCAGGTAAAACTGACTCTAGTCCAGTAAGAACTAACATTTTTTACTCCAATGATAGACTGGTTAGTAACATATCTGGCCTACTAGTCAACCTTGATGAAAACATCCAAAATGTTGACCATGAAGATCACCAAAGAAATCAACACCCAACACCTGATCAGGAAAACAACTGCCATCACCCGCAATCTCCACCTGCATTGGACTTGGCTGCAAATTCAGTCACAAAATCTCACAATACTAAGTTGTAGGTAAGCCAATCAGAATGCAAAAAATTTTAAACTGAAAACAATAAAAAAAATTGGTTATCTACCACAAATAAACGAGATGATGTTCAGGCCATCTTCAAAAAAGCTAAAAACCAGATTTAAATGTCTAATGCACCCAATGAACTTAGATATCTGGTTTGGAAACTCAGAGGCATGGATACATCTATGATAAGATTAGAAAATATACCATTTTATTTTGACCTACCTCATTGAACCAATGCATAGCAATATGCAATGTATCAGGTATATGAATGAATTAAAATTTACAAATTGTATGTACTCGGATAATCCCAAAATTTGGCTTATGTGGCAGGATAGTGTACATGTTGATTTAAGGGTAAATCATGACCACTTCCTTTATGTGAACATTATTAATCAGAGCCTCAACATATCAATGGAAACTGTCTTTATCTATGGTATGACTGATAAAATAGGTAGACGGAAAATGTGGATAGATATTTTAAATCTTTGTACTGATGAGGTTTTCTTCATAGGAGAATTTATCAGCATAGCCTCTGTAAATGAATACAAGGGACCATCCACCCCTAACCTTGGAAGAAAAAGAGATTTTAATAATTTTATCAACTCTAAGATGCTTCAGGAAATCAACATTGTTGGTAACTTATTCACATGGTCAAATTTAACACTTAAAACATCCACTACCCAGAGATTAGATAGCGGTCTAGCATTTTTTTTAAATTAAACCATCCGAGGATGGGGGGTGTTTATTAGGCTCCCCAGGCCGAATAAGTTAGCCAAAATTAGGCGCTGATAGTATACGAATATTACAAGTTGATCATCCAAATCATTATCCAAGAGCTCAGCAGAAACTCCTGAAGCAAAAGAAATTTCTAACCAAAGCAGTGGATGTCCCTATTCTATAAATAGTTTATCCCCGTGCAAAAGTATTCACCCTATGGATAACCTGTAGCTGAAATACCGCGAACAGGACGGGGAATCGAAAGATCGAGACCCCAATTTGTCAACGGTATTGAAGCCAAAAGGAATCTCCATTGTTATGAACCTTATGGTGCTGAAGGAGTCTTTTCTTCTCAGACAATTGGTAAGGCAGCATGTAGTATTCTAAGGCTTAGAATCAATTCCGCATGATCAGATCAGGAGAGAACAAGCAGGTATGTCACATAGCAAGTCAGAGTGAGCATCGGATTCCCAGTATCAATAACTACCTCATATCCATGCATCCTTGTTAAGTACCTGAAATTAAAGGAGAAAAGAAGCTAGCAGTATTTGTGCTAAAAACAAGTAACTAAAACTTCTAAATAACAGTCAAGAAACACTTAAAATGCAGTTGAAAAAGGCCTCATCTATATCCTGTTGGTATCCAAAGGAGATCCAACTCTTATTGCTGGGAAACCAATAGAATCTAATAATAACAATCCCTTGAGGAAAATGGGAATTGACCTAATGTCTATATCACCTTGCAAATTGTTTTCCTTAGCAAATTTTGCCAAGAAATCCGGCACCATGTTAGCTTGTCTAGGTGTGTGTTGAATTGGGTGTGAGGAGTGTTCTACATTAAGTGCATAGCATATAGATAATATTCTCCAAGGGTATCTCACAGGATTATGGATACTCCTAACCGCAGTTAAGCAATCAGATTCAATTACATATTTTTCTAAAGCTAGTTCTGAGCAGATTTCATATCCCATTTTGATTGATGTTAATTCTGCATGCAGAGGAGATGGACTCTGAAAAATTTTAGCTCTCATTTTAACTACATTACCTTTCCCGTCCCTAACAATTACAGCAGCAGAGGAAAGTCCACTAGAAATCCATGAAGAATCAGTGTTTATTTTAAAGCCAGTTAGTGGTTTTTCCCAGAAAACTACTGTAATTGCAGGTCTATTTTTTTGAAGAATTTGAGGAATGATCTTAGCCTGAATCCATTGATTATGCCTATCTCTATTACCTTTCAATTTGTGAGCTGTGAAGATTATGTAAATCATTTGTTTAATGTCATGGACACAAGTCTCACTTAAGAAAGGTCTATTCTCAAATATGTATTTGTTTCTGCTAGTCCAGAGAGACCAAATTGTAACTATAAAAGCAGCAGTTATCAAATTTGCATGGATTTTAGAGTCAGCCTTGAAAGATAAATAATATTCCACCCTGCTATTTAAATTCATAAAACCTGTTTGTGGCAGCTGTAAAAGAGAGTGAACACTATTCCAAACTGGACAAGAGGAAGGACATGAATTGAAAAAATGATCAAGATTGTCCTTATTGTTCTTGCAAAGAGGGCATATCGAAGCCAATGAAAAACCCATCCTACTAGATATTATCAAAAGGGAGAATGCAGTTTAAAGCTCTCCAAAGGAGCACTGACATTTTTCTAGGAATGTAAGGAGACCAAACCTTTTGGAGATGCTGTATTTCAGGTCTACTCTGTCTAAAAATGTTGTAGGCAGATCTAATTGAGAATTTCCCATCTGTAGTTGGAGTCCAAATTAACTGATCCTCATGAGAGTGCTCCAGCTTTACTTCCTGCAGAATATAAATGATATTGGTAGCCAAATAAGGATCCAAACTTGGTAAGAAGGCAGGTTTGTTGTTAATGAAAGACCTCAAGGATATATCTTCAAAAGGTATGTCCATTTCCTCAGGCCAAATATAACAAAGAGCACCATCTCCTATCCAATTTGCATTCCAAAAGGAGCAATCCCCTTTACCAAAGATAAGTCTAGTTAGACTGTTTGTCATAGTAGTTACTCCTCTTATTCTTCCCCAAATGTGGGATTTTTTGTAAGTGATAGGTAGTGTCCATAAAAGTGTTGACCATTGAGTCTCATTAGTTTGGAGCTTCCACCATAATTTACATGAGAAAGCATCTACTATAGCATTCAAATCCCTAAAACCTAAACCATTTTCATTCACTGGATAACTCATTCTTTTTCCATGATCTCCATCTTTTCCTTTCAGCAAAATCTAATTTTCCCCAAAATAGACTAGATGCCATCTTTTCCATTGTTTTTAAAACTATCCTGGGGGGTTTTAGGACTGCAAAGATATGTGTTGGAATTGAAAGAAAACAATGGTTTATCAAGATGATTTTACCAGCAGAGCTTAACCATCGATTCTTCCAATTATTTATCAATCTCTCCATTCTTTCAATCACAGGAAGATAATGCACCTTTAAATTCCTACCAGAGAAAATAGGGACTCCAAGGTATTTAAAAGGGAAGGAGCCTTTCTCCATCCCTAGTAACCTTTTAACAGACTGGACTTACTGAAGGGGAGTGTTATGTGAAACAAAGAATTCTAATTTTGTAAAGTTTACTTTTTGACCTGATGTGATCTCGTAAGCCTTCAAAAAATGTTTAAAACGCCTCAAGTTATTAGGCTTAGTGTTCAGAAAAACTGCAGTGTCATCGGCATACATGAGATGAGTAAGAGGAGAACAGGAGCTGGGAAGACTGAAGTACTGTAAATATCCAGTGTGAAACAATTTCTTTAGACCCCTAGAAAAAGCCTCTGATAAAATATTGTACAAAAAGGGGGAGAGAGGGTCTCCTTGTTTAATTCCCCTAGAGGAAGAGAAGAAGCCAGTTGTGACACCATTTATTAAAACTGAAAAGTTTGCAGAGGCAATATTATGCATGATAAGTCTAACAAATTTACCATGGAAACCAAAATGTAGGAGAATGAAGTTAAGAAAAGACCAAGAGACCCTATCAAAAGCCTTTTGCATATCTAGTTTGATAATCAAATTTGAAACCTTAGAATTTCTAGAGAGCAATCTGGTCATTTCATGCATAAGGATCACATTATCCAAAATATCCCTACCTTTAAAAAAAGCACATTGCTCAGGGGAAATCATTAAGTGCATTAGTGGTTTAATCCTCTCCATTAACAGTTTAGAAAAACTTTATTTACAAAGTTTGATAAGCTTATTGGCCTGAAATCTGTAAATGTGTTTGGAATGGCTTTTTTAGGTATTAAAGTGAGCCAAGTACTAGACATAGCTTTAGGGATATAACCAGTATTTAAAAAGTAATTAGCAGCTTCTAACAGATCTTCATTAATGGTATCCCAAAAAGATATATAGAAATCCCCAGAGAATCCATCGGAGCCAGGTGAATTAGATCTATTAAGGTAAAAAACAGCAGTTTTCAGTTCTTGTTTATTAATGGGGGTAAGCAGAAGGGTATTCTGTTGATCGGTTATTACTTTAGGGATCTCTTGCAGAAAATGATTTAGATAAGTCCCCTCTTTTTGTGATGCATCCTCATTCAGTAGTTTCTGAAAAAATCTCACACCTTCTTCTTTAATCAAACTTGGATCAGATATCCAATTGCCACTACCATCTTTAATTTTAGCAATTCTAGATCTTACTTTCTTTTCCTTAATTGTGTGGTGAAAGTAGCTTGTGTTTGCATCACCCTGTTTAAACCAGTTTAACCTAGCCTTTTTCTTCAGAAAAATGTTGTATTCCTTCTGAGATCTCAGAAGCAAAGCTTTAGATTTCAGTAGCTCATTTAAAATGGATTCATCCTGAAACTGCTGGTAAAGAATTTCCAGTTCATTAACTCTTGATTCAGATTGTGAAAGATTCTTATTAACATCACCAAAAATATTTTTGTTCCAATCCTTTATTACAATCTTAAGCATGGCACAAAAAATATTTTTGAGCGGTCTAGCATCATTAGCATGGCACAAAAAATTCCCTTCCTCATCAATCCAGATCCTTAATAAGTAGTTCTCTGACCACAACCCTCTATTCCTACAATTAGGTTTTCCATCTCAACTTGGACCAAGTTCCTTTAGATTTATTAATGCAAGGTTCACTAGGAAAGATTTCATGGAAATCATTTAACAAGAGTGGATCACACTAGTGGCACAAAGAGGAATGCTGGGTTTTTTCTTAAAGCTTAATAGGTTAAAAAAGAAACTTAAGAAATGGAATAAGGACATCTTTAGTAATGTGGATAATAATGTAGACAAAGCTGAGGAATCATTAAGGATAGATAAATTTGAATATCTCAAGGACCAGTCAGAACCTAACCTAATTAACATGAATAGAGCTAGAGCTAATTTCATACTATCACTGAAAGAACATAAAATATTCCAGAAACAAAAGGCTAGAATAACTTGGCTAAGGGAAGGAGATGATAACACATCCTATTTCCATATCACTTCTAAAGAGAAATGGACTATGATGAAAATTAGTAAAATTAAAGACTCACAAGGTGACTTGCTTACTGACCCAAAACTGATTGAAGAAGAATCCATCACATACTGTAAAGATAGGGCATTATTACTCTGATTTCTTGAAACACATACTTAAAATCATAATAGATGAGAATAATCAGAGTTTAATAAAAGATGTCACATTGAATGAACTTAAGGAGGTGGTTTGTGGTCTTAATAAGAATAACAGTCAAAGCCCTGGGGTTTACTGTAAAATTCATCATTAAGGCATGGGATATAATCTCATGGGATCTTTTGCAAGCTGCAAGAGACTTCATGTCAGATTCTCCAATCCCAAAAGGTATTTCTAGCACTCGGGTGGCTGTACTACCTAATAAATTCAATGTATCATCCTTTAATGATTTCATGCTTATAAGCTTATAGGATTAAACCTTTAATGGATAAATGCATCTCTCCAAACCAAACTGCCTTCATGAAGGGAAGAGACATTTCTGATAATGTCATATACCTTCAATAAATGATTAGATTTCTAGAGAAAAAGCAAAGGAACCCTAATTGCATCCTTAAACTGGACCTTAGTATGGATTTTGATAGGATTAATTGGTCTTTTTTTAATTCCGTTCTGTTAAATTTTGGCTTCCATGGAAAGATTGTCTACACCATTATGAATAACATATTGCATGCTTCTTTTTTATCCTAATCAATGGAAAAACTACTGGATTCTTCAATGCCTCAAGAGGCATAAAAAAAGGTGATCTTCTATCTCCTTTTCTCTTTAATCTCTTTTATGAAGTTTTCACAAGATGCTTATCCTTTATCTTCCAAACAAATAAATTGCAATACTACCATTTACCCCCTAATGCAATACCAATATCACATCTATCCTATGCTGATGATACTGTAGTTTTCATCCTAGCTTCTAAGCTTAACCTAATTAGAATTAAAGCCTTTCCTGAAGTCCTTGAAGCTACCACTAGGCAAAATATCAATTATGATAAATCCAATTTTTTCTTAAGCAACACTACAAAAAACCAACACCTATTACTTCGGCTTTTCAGGCATTTTTACCTCATTCTTTTGCCCCCGGAAAAAAGGTGAGTGTGGGTGTAGTAAAAAGTATATCTTTTACCTCGGTTTGAAATCGAGGTAAAAAGAAATTTTTAACCTCAGTTTTAGACTATCATCGGTATGTTCTGTGACCAACCTCGCCCCAAGGAAGAAGGCTGACTATAGTACCCCGTAGCTATGACATCGTTTAAATTGACATCGGCATCCATAAAAAGCAAAGTTGATAATAGCAGGAAAGCATTCGATGGCACTGGAACAACTACAACATCGATGGTTGTCGTACAATAATATAAAATTTACTTTCTGATAGAACAAAAAAAACCCTTCATCATAAATTACCAATAAATGTTAGAATATGTTCAAATATATATGGTTGATGTGAAAATGAACGAATAATTGTATTTAACATCCATTGCCTATGTCATACAGAATCCATGCTAAGACTCCATCGTAACTCTCCGTCCTATTAAAACAAATACACAGGAAACGATATTTATGTAAGAATTCGGTAGTCCCAGAATGATGTACACATAATAATGTCAAGTGCAGGTGACAATAATCTAAACGTGGAAAAAGTACCTTTACCGACGGAATGCGATATCGCCTGGTTGTTAAAACAATGTCTATTAAACCGATGGATGTGCGATGTCGGACATTCAAGATGGGGATGTCCGTCAGGAAAATGCAATGTTGCACATTCAACATGTGTTCATATGAAAATTGGATAATCCACAATCAGCAATAATCTATGATTTTTTCCACAATCAGCAATAATCTATGATTTTTTCCACAATCCTTACAAATAAGACATTATTTTGTAAAGATAAACATAGTAACTTATATAACATGTAACATAATCATCATACCCCATGAATATATTCAATGAATGGTCAATGTGGAAAAAAACATATACAATTGAGGAGATGCTAAAATGAACTACCTCAATTTATTTGAACCCAAAGATGCTCCATCCTAGACTAATCGTTGATATTCGATAGAAGAAATTAGATTGGGTTCCTTAGTGGTTGTAATGGTGTTAATGGAAAGGATGGTGTGGAGATGTGCTGAGAGCAAATGTATTGGAGATGAGAATGATTGTATTGGTGTTGGATATTATTGTAATGAGATGGGTTTGGGGGCAAATTTTGGTTCAAACTTTTGGCTTAAAATTTTAGTTCCCACTGGAAATTTTCAATCGGAGCGAAATCGCATAGATGTCAACCACTAATTTGTTTCATGCGACTAGCATTTGAAAAATTGGACGTGTGGGGCCAAAGTATAATTTTGGATAATTGTCATCAAAGAGTCCATGTCAAGATTGCGACCTCGTTCGACGATCCGTTCATGCCAGATAGGGGTATGGTATACGAATTGACTCAGCAAAACCCCTTGGGGACATGGCTTTGGTCTTCCTATTCCTCGAGTAGTTCATGTGCCACTCTCTCCCGTAGCACCATAACACAATTTAGGTCTTGTTATTTGGTAGGAGTGGTACCATGTCCCTCCGGATGTACTGAATAAAAAAAACAAAAATACAGTTACTATATATATATATGCAATTAACAACAAATAATATTAATTTAAAATAAAATAATAACATGCTTTTATCTAGCTAGGATTTACTGAAATGGGGTTAGTCCCAAAGTTTTGCCGCTTCAGGGTGCAACAGAAGTGGGGGTTATGTTGAGACATTGTATACTGGTCAACCTCGAACACGAGAGACTCTGGGGTGCTCCGTTGTGCAGTGAACTGTAGAAAAACAATGGATTATTAAATTTCATAAATTGTGAATATATAAGTAAAAAAATAAAATAATTGTAGCTCATAAGTATAGATGTATGTGTATGTAAAATTAGTCACTAACCTGGAATAATGGGCAATTGGAGGATCCTTCGCTAGCCATTCCTCTTGAATTATATAAGAAAATGATTAGGGAAAGAATCCTTAAAACTGGATGAGTGTGACATCAGCAATGCATCACATATACATGTCAGTCCAAAACACTGGCATGGATAACTTGTATGCACGATATCGTGCATCAATCATTTAGACCGAACATAGTAACCAACATACAATCGAGTTCAAATTTAAAATTTTATGGAAAACATTATGATTGCAAATGCATATATGAGACAACAGCAACCTGTCATTATAACTGATAGGTTACCTGACACACGTGCAATGTCCCATTCAATAACATTACCAACATAAATATGAATAAACAACATCGGTCGACCATCACATCAAACAAAGGTTAACCGATAGGGGCCGATGTCACATTTAACCCTAGCTGCTATGACCAAAATTGCTGAAACCCAGAAAAAATCATGCTTAAGAAAATAGAAAATGTCACAAAATCATCCAAAATCATACCAATACATACAAAAACATAGTACCAGGGTTAACATATAAGGAAAGTTAACACTATAACTAATCCATACAAACTAGAAAAATAAAAACATACCAAAAAACACAATGATTCACCATAGATTGAACAATTTCAAAGAAAAAAAAAGGAAGGAGTTGGAAGAATTGAAAATCAATACCTTTGAAAAGAGAAGAGATGAAGGGGTGGGGGACTACTGGAATTCGAGGGAAACTTGGAAGTTAAAGTTGGAACAGATTCTGAGTTGGGCTCTATATATAGACATTTTGGAATGCCGTCCTTGACATGTGCAACGTCGCACGACCATCGACCTTGCCGACAATCGATCGAACTGCGAGCGAAGTGAGCTTACCTGGATGTACATAATAATTTAAGTCCACTATCATAATAAATGAGCTCTCGTTTGATCAAAATGAATAAAACTCACTTTCATAGCAATTAAAGTTAATTATAAAATAAAATTTGAAATTTAAAATGTTCATGAAATTTATTAACGTCCGGTTCGATCAGAATCGATTTTGGCGCAACCTGTGAACTTTTTACTTTTTGCAAGTAGATCCCTCGAAGAAAGTGTTTGAAGTTAGAGTGCCCAATTGGAGATACACCTATGTGATTCAAATTGTGACGACCATGTTGCTCTGGTTTAGGCATCAATGGGTCAGTGGAAGGGCCCAAAATCTTCACAGGGAGTTTTTGACGACACTTTTCAAAAATTACGCTATGGTGCAAACTTCCTTGAATGTACCCTATGATTTAGAAGTCTGCATCCGAACATAATGACAAATGTTTGATGTGGAGATTATGTGTACTGTCTAGGAGGGACGTACGGTGATGTAGTGCGTGATCATTTTTATTAGTATTCCATTAATATCATTACGATGGGTGTTAAGAGAACGACAATTTCCACCACATGAAATCATATGGAATTACATAATCTTGGTTTTTATTGAATAAAAAGATAATAAAATTCCATCCACCAATTTTAGAAAAAAACCACTACATAGCCTAGAGTAAAATGTAAATGATTGCTCATAAGTATATGTAGGTTAATTAGAAGAACGCTTGGAAGTCTCTGTGGGATTAGGCCAACTTCTTTATCACTCTTGGGGATTATAATTTCGACTGGGGATGGAAAATGTCCCTTCCGGTTCGATCGAAACCGATTTTGGTGCAATCGGTGAAGTTTTTAATTTTTCCACTTAGGTTCCTCCAAGAAAGTGGGAGAAGTTGGAATGAGAAATTTGATATACACCTATGTAACTCACATTTTCACGACCAAGTTGCTCTGATTTTGGCATCAACAGGTCAATGAAAGGGTCCAAAATCTTCACAAGGAATATTTGACGACACTTTTAAGAAATTATGCTATGGCCCATACACCGTCATTGCAAGCACTTCGCTTTAAATGAATTATAACCAACATGCTACCGACTTCGGCTACCCAGAAATTTATAGCGGGAACCAAAAATTTAAGATGAAATTATGAGCTAAAATTCACCCCAATCCTCTTACATCTCATTATTATTCAGCAACTATACCCATTTCACATCTACAAAACCCTTCTACCAAAACACACTCCCAAGATTCTTTCCATTCACGCCATTACAACAATTCAATGTGCTCAATCAAATTCCTCCTCTCAAACTCCACAAGTACTAGAGGATGAAGCATTTCTGGGTACAAATTAATTGAGGTTGCTATTGTTTTCATCCATTTCATGTTCATTTTACAATTTTATTTGTGATTTTAATGTTGTAATTTTTTAAATTGAAAAGAAATTGAATATATTCATGAAGTAAGATGATTGTGTTACATGTTATCTAGTGTATAGTGTTTGCGTTATCAAAATAATTCCATGTTTTTAAGTAGTGAGGAAACAATGCTTAGATTAGGGTTGATTGTGGACAATAATTACATTTTCATAAGAATACACTTTGAATGTGTGATGTCGGTTTCAATCGACCTAGCCTTGCGATATGTTACCGAAAAATGACCAACATCTTACATATCTAAGAAATGTTGCATATTTTCATGAGTGTGCTACATGTTATCTACTTGCTAGTGTTAATTTTTGTGAAATAATGTCATGTACAAATGATGAAAAGTGTTGGTTATAGATTAGGTTTATTTTAAGAGAAAATGTCATTTTTACATTAAAAAACTATGAATGGCCAACGTCAGTCTGCAAATTGGTCTTTGCGACAGCAAAGTTCTAAGTGATCGACATCGCACCATGCAGATGAGTTACATTTTTCCGGTTGAGATTAATTTCGTCTACGTATGACTATATTGTGTGTATTTCATTTGGGGACTTTCCATTTCTAACATATTTTTTATGTGCATTGGATGTAATAGGAAAAAGAGAGTTATCGATGGACTTTCAACATGTGACTTGTCATTTCACTAGTCGCCCTGACAATGTTAGTGACGTACAACGTAGACAATGGAGGTTCAATAAAAATAATAATTTATTCACAGTTTTTTAAAGTAAAAATGACATTTTCTCTTAAAATGAACCTAATCTATAACCAACACTTTTCATCACTTGTACATGACATTATTTCACAAAAAATTAACACTAGCAAGTAGATAACATGTAGCACAAACATGAAAATATGCAACATTTCTTAGATATGTAAGATGTTGGTCATTTTTCGGTACCATATCGCAAGGTTGGTCGATTGAAAATGACATCACACATTCAAAGTGTATGCTTATGAAAATGTAATTATTGTCCACAGTCAACCCTAATCTAAGCATTTTTTCCTCACTACTTATAAACATGGAATTATTTTGATAACACAAACACTATACACTAGATAACATGTAACACAATCATCATACTTCATGAATATATTCAATCTTTTTTTCAATTTTAAAAAATTACAACATTAAAATCACTAATAAAATTGTAAAATGAACATGAAATGGATGAAAACAATAACAACCTCAATTAATTTGTACCCAGAAATGCTCCATCCTCTAGTACTTGTGGAGTTTGAGAGGAGCAATTTGATTGAGCACATTGAATTGTTGTAATGGCGTGAATGGAAAGAATCTTGGGAGTGTGTTTTGGTGGAAGGGTTTTGTAGATGTGAAATGGGTATAGTTGCTGAATAATAATGAGATGTAACAGGATTGGGGTGAATTTTACTCATATTTTCATCTTAAATTTTTGGTTCCCGCTATAATTTTCTGGGTAGCCGAAGTCGGTAGCATGTTGGTTATATTTCATTTAAAGCAAAGTGCTTGCAATGACGGGTGTATGGGCCATAGCATAATTTCTTAAAGTGTGTTCAAATATTCCTTGTGAAGATTTTGGGCCCTTTCATCAACCTGTTGATGCCAAAATCAGAGCAACTTGGTCGTGAAAATGTGAATTACATAGGTATATATCAAATTTCTCATTCCAACTTCTCCCACTTTCTTGGAGGAACCTAAGTGGAAAAATTAAAAACTTCACTGATTGCACCAAAATCGGTTTCGATCGAACCGGAAGGGACATTTTCCATCCCCAGTCGAACTTATAATCCCCAAGAGTGATGAAGAAGTTGGCCTAATCCCACAGAGACTTCCAAGCGTTCTTCTGATTAACCTTCATATACTTATAAGCAATCATTTACATTTTACTCTAGGCCATGTAGTGGTGTTTTTCTAAAATTGGTGGATGAAATTTTATTATCTTTTTATTCAATAAAAACCAATATTATGTAATTCCATATGATTTCATGTGGTAGAAATTGTCGTTCTCTTAACACCCATCGTAATGATATTAATGGAATACTAATAAAAATGATCACGCACTACATCACCGTACGTCCCTCCTAGACAGTATGCATAATCTCCATATCAAACATTTGTCATTATGTTCAGATACAGACTTCTAAATCATAGGGTACATTCAAGGAATTTTGCGCCATAGCCTAATTTTCGAAAAGTGTCGTAAAAAACTCCCTGTGAAGATTTTGGGTGGAAGGTTGATGCCTAAACCAAAGTAACATGGTCATCACAATTTGAATCACATAGGTGTATCTCCAATTGGGAACTCTAACTTCAAACACTTTCTTCGAGGGACCTACTTGCAAAAAGCAAAAAGTTCACAGGTTGCGTCAAAATCGATTCTGATCAAACCGGACGTTAATAAATTTCATGAACATTTTAAATTTCAAATTTTATTTTATAATTAACTTTAATTGCTATGGAAGTGAATTTTATTCATTTTGGTCAAACGTGAGCTCATTTACTATGATAGTGGACTAAAATTATCATGCACATCCAGGTAAGCTCACTTCGCTCGCAGTTCGATCGATTGTCTGCAATGTCGATGGTCGTGCGACATTGCACATGTCAAGGTGAAATTCACAAGGGTTCAAAATGATGGAATTCCAAAATGTCTATATATAGAGCCTAACTCAGAATCAGTTCCAACTTTAACTTCTAAGTTTCCCTTGAATTCCAGTAGTCCCTCATCCCTTCATCTCTTCTCTTGTCAAAGGTATGGGTTTTCAATTCTTCCAACTCCTTCCTTTTTTTTCCTTGAAATTGTATAATCTATGGTGAATCATTGTGATTTTTGGTATGTTTTTATTTTTCTAGTTCGTATGGATTAGTTATAGTGTTAACTTTCCTTATATGTTAACCCTGGTACTATGTTTTGGTATGTATTGGTATGATTTTGGATGATTTTGTGACATTTTCTATTTTATTAAGCCTGATTTTTTCTGGGTTTCAGCGGTTTTGGTCATAGCAGCTAGGGTTAAATGTGACATCGGCCCCCTATCGGTTAACCGTTGTTTGATGTGATAGTCGACCGATGTTGTTTATTCATAATTATGTTGGTAATGTTTTTGAATGGGACGTTGCACGTGTGTCAGTTAACCTATCGGTTATAATGACAGGTTGCTGTTGTCTCATATATGCATTTGCAATCATAATGTTTTCCATAAAATTTTAAATTTGAACTCAATTGTATTTCAGTTACCATGTTTGGTCTAAATGATTGATGCACGATATCGTGCATACAAGTTGTCCATGCCAGTGTTTTGGACTGACATGTATGTGTGATGCATTGCTGATGTCACACTCATCAAGTTTTAAGGATTCTTTCCCAAATCATTTTCTTATATAATTCAAGAGTAATGGCTGGCGAAGGCTCCTCCAATCGCACATTATTCCAGGTTAGTGACTAATTTTACATACACATACATCTATACTTATGAGCTACATTTATTTTATTTTTTACTTATATACTCACAATTTATGAAATTTAATAATCCATTGTTTTTCTATAGTTCACTGCACAACAGAGCACCCCAGAGTCTCTCGTGTTCGAGGTTGACCAGTATACAATGTCTCAACATAACCCCCACTTCTGTTGCACCCTGAAGCGGCAAAACTTTGGGACTAACCCCATTTCAATAAATCCTAGCTAGATAAAAGCATGTTATTATTTTATTTTAAATTAATATTATTTTTTAATTGCATATATTTATATATAGTAACTGTATTTTTGTTGTTTTTATTCAGTACATCCGGAGGGACATGGTACCACTCCTACCAAATAACAAGACCTAAATTGTGCCATGGTGCTACGGGAGAGAGTGGCACATGAACTACTCGGGGAATAGGAAGACCAAAGCCATGCCCCCAAAGGGTTTTGCTGAGTCAATTCGTATACCATACCCCTATCTGGCATGAACGGATCGTCGAACGAGGTCGCAATCTTGACATGGACTCTTTGATGACAATTATCCAAAATTATACTTTGGCCCCACACGTCCAATTTTTCAAATGCTAGTTGCATGAAACAAATTAGTGGTTGACATCTATGCGATTTCGCTCCGATTGAAAATTTCCAGTGGGAACTAAAATTTTAAGCCAAAAGTTTGAACCAAAATTTGCCCCCAAACCCATCTCATTACAATAATATCCAACACCAACACAATCATTCTCATCTCCAATACATTTGCTCTCAGCACATCTCCACACCATCCTTTCCATTAACACCATTACAACCACTAAGGAACCCAATCTAATTTCTTCTATCGAATATCAAGAATTACTCTAGGATGGAGCATCTTTGGGTTCAAATAAATTGAGGTAGTTCATTTTAGTATCTCCTCAATTGTATATATTTTTTTCAACATTGACCATTCATTGAATATATTCATGGGGTATGATGATTATGTTACATGTTATATAAGTTACAATGTTTATCTTTACAAAATAATGTCTTATTTGTAAGGATTGTGGAAAAAATCATAGATTATTGCTGATTGTGGATAATAATCCAATTTTCATATGAACACATGTTGAATGTGCGACGTTGCATTTTCCTGAACAGACATCCCCATCTTGAATGTCCGACATCGCACGTCCATCGGTTTAATCGACATTGGTTAAACAACCAAACGATACCGCATTCCGTCAGTAAAGGTACTTTTTCCATGTTTAGATTATTGTCACCTGCACTTGACATTATTATATGTACATCATTCTGGGACTACCGAATTCTTACATAAATTTCATTTCCTGTGTATTTGTTTTTATATGACAGAGAGTTACGATGGAGTCTTAGCATGGATTCTGTACGACGTAGGCAATGGATGTTAAATACAAATAATCGTTCATTTTCACATCAACCATTTATATTTGAATATATTCTAACATTTATTGGTAATTTATGATGAAGGATTTTTTTGTTCTATCAGAATGTAAATTTTATATTATTGTACGACAGCCTACACGATTCATACCACGATATTGCACAAACCTATAAAGATATGACACCTATGTGACATCTCATATACCAATAAAACAACGATACCAAACCGACGTTGCACATAACGGCTTAATTCTTTTTTGTACATCACATATTCAAAATGACATCGTATTGGTTAGCCTCCACGTCAGCATGCAGACGATAAGGGTGCACTGGATCATGTGATCTTGCATACAATCATGAGGGACGTTGCTTTGACTATGCACATCGTCAATCTCATCGATGTTGTAGTTGTTCCAGTGCCATCGAATATCTTCCTGCTATTATCAACTTTTCTTTTTATGGATGCCAATGTCAATTTAAACGATGTCGTTGCTACGGGGTACTATAGTCGGCCTTCTTCCTTGGTGCGAGGTTGGTCACAGAACATACCGACGATAGTCTAAAACTAAGGTTAAAAATTTCTTTTTACCTCGATTACAAACCGAGGTAAAAGATATACTTTTTACTACACCCACACTCACCTTTTTTTCCTGGGGAAAAAAAATGAGGTAAAAATGGCCGAAAAGCCGAGGTAATAGGTGTTGTTTTTTGTAGTGTTGCTTAAGAAAAAATTGGATTTATCATAATTGATATTTTGCCTAGTGGTAGCTTCAAGGACTTCAGGAAAGGCTTTAATTCTAATTAGGATGTGATTTTGGGATTGCATTAGGGGGTAAATGGTAGTATTGAAATTTATCTATTTGGAAGATAAAGGATAAGCACCTTGTGAAAACTTCTAAGAGAGATTAAAGAGAAAAGGAGATAGAAGATCACCTTTTTTTATGCCTCTTGAGGCATTGAAGAATCCAGTAGTTTTTCCATTGATTAGGATAGAAAAGAAGCATGCGATATGTTCTTCATAATGGTGTATACAATCTGTCCATGGAAGCCAAAATTTAACAAAATGGAATTAAAAAAAGTCCAATTAATCCTATCAAAATCCATACTAAGGTCCAGTTTAAGGATGCAATTAGGGTTCCTTTGTTTTTTCTCTAGAAATCTAATCATTTATTGAAGGTATATGACATTATCAGAAATGTCTCTTCCCTTCATGAAGGCAGTTTGGTTTGGAGAGATGCATTTATCCATTAAAGGTTTCATCCTATTTATTAAGATTTTTGTGAAAATCTTATTTGTGACATTTGATAAGCTTATAAGCATGAAATCATTAAAGGATGGTACATTGAATTTATTAGGTAGTATAGCCACCCAAGTGCTAGCAATACCTTTTGGGATGGGAGAATCTGACATGAAGTCTCTTGCAGCTTGCAAAAGATCCCATGAGATTATATCCCATGCCTTAATGAAGAATTTTGCAGTAAACCCATCAGGGCTTTGACTGCTATTCTTATTAAGACCACAAACCACCTCCTTAAGTTCATTCAATGTGCCATCTTTTATTAAACTCTGATTATTCTCATCTATTATGAGTTTAAGTGTGTGTTTCAAGAAATCAGAGTAATAAAGCCCTACTGTAGGATTGTGAGGCTCAGTAAGAATATCTTTACAGTATGTGACAGATTCTTCTTCAATCTATTTTGGGTCAGTAAGCCGGTCACCTTGTGAGTCTTTAATTTTACTGATTTTCATCATAGTCCTTTTCTCTTTAGAAGTGCTATGGAAATAGGATGTGTTATCATCTCCTTCCCTTAGCCAAGTTATTCTAGCCTTTTTTTTCTTGAATCTTTTATGTTCTTTCAGTGACAGTATGAAATTACCTCTAGCTCTATTCATGTTAATTAGGTTAGGTTCTGACTGGTCCTTGAGATATTCAAATTCATCTATCCTTAATGATTCCTCAGCTTTGTCTACATTGTTATCCACATTACTAAAGATGTCCTTATTCCATTTCTTAAGTTTCTTTTTTAACCTATTAAGCTTTAACAAAAAACCAAGCATTCCTCTTTGTGCCACTGGTGTGATCCAGTCTTGTTAAATGATTTCCATGAAATCTTTCCTAGTGAACCTTGCATTAATAAATTAAAAGGAACTTGGTCCAAGTTGAGATGGTGAACCTAATTGTAGGAATAGAGGGTTGTGGTCAGAGGACTACTTATTAAGGATCTGGATTGATAAGGAAGGGAATTTTTTGTGCCATGCTAATGATGCTAGACCTCTATCTAATCTCTGGGTAGTGGATGTTTTAAGTGTTAAATTTGACCATGTGAATAAGTTACCAACAATGTTGATTTCCTGAAGCATCTTATAGTTGATAAAATTATTAAAATCTCTTTTGCTTCCAGGGTTAGGGGTGGATGGTCCCTTGTATTCATTTACAGAGGCTATGCTGTTAAAATCTCCTATGAAGATTACATCATCAGTACAAAGATTTAAAATGTCTATCCACATTTTCCGTCTACCTATTTTATCAGTCAGACCATAGATAAAGATAGTTTCCATTGATATGTTGAGGCTCTGATTAATAATGTTCACATAAAGGAAGTGGTCATGATTTACCCTTAAATCAACATGTACACTATACTGCCACATAAGCCAAATTTTGGGATTATCCGAGTACAGACAATTTGTAAATTTTAATTCATTCATATACCTAATACATTGCAGATTGCTATGCATTAGTTCAATGAGGTAGGTCAAAATAAAATGGTATATTCTAATCATATTTTCTAATATTATCATAGATGTATCCATGCCTCTGAGTTTCCAAACCAGATATCTAAGTTTATTGGGTGCATTAGACATTTAAATCTGGTTTTTAGCTTTTTGAAGATGGCCTGAACATCATCTTGTTTATTTGTGGCAGATAACCAGTTTTTTTTATTGTTTTCAGTTTAACATTTTTTGCATTCTGAGTCTGTATAGAAGTAAGACTTTCAGCCAATACCTATGGTTGGCTTACCTGCAACTTAGTATTGATTTTGTGACTGAGTTTGCAGCCAAGTCCAATGCAGGTGGAGATTGCGCGTGATGGCAATTGTTTTCCTGATCAGGTGTTGGGTGTTGATTTCTTTGGTAATCTTCATGGTCAACATTTTG
Organism: Rubia yunnanensis; assembly: GCA_037428765.1. Classification (NCBI taxonomy): domain Eukaryota; kingdom Viridiplantae; phylum Streptophyta; class Magnoliopsida; order Gentianales; family Rubiaceae; genus Rubia; species Rubia yunnanensis. The sequence continues at coordinate 40,718,806 of CM075068.1, forward strand.
GATGTTTTTATCAAGGTTGACTAGTAGACTAGATATGTTACTAACCAGTCTATCATTAGGGTAAAAAATGTTAGTTCTTACTTGACCAGAGTCAGTTTTACCTGATTTACCTGCTGTGAGTACAAATCATCATTGGCAAAGTGTTTGGAGATGGGGGTTTTAACAGGTGAGTTGATGCCTTTCTCCTTTGTGTGCTCATTTGAAGATTTTCCAGGTAGCTCAATAATGAGATCAGTTGGTGCAATATATATATTTCCTTGTAACGGTATGTAGTTATCAGGGTTGGTTTCGGGATTGGTATTAGCAGCCTGATGGTATAGAATGGTGTGAGGTTGTGCTGGATATTGTTGCTCTCTGTCTGGGCTTGATCCATTAAGTCTGGCTGGTGGTTCAGTAAATATATTGCCTGTGAGATTCCATTTTGGAGGGTGAAGTGTTCTACACTGGTTAGCAGAGTATACAATTTTGGAGCTGGTTGGGCAATAGGCAAGGATTTCTAAAAACACCATGCATTGGAGTCGCAATGGCTATTGCTGCAATACGGACTTTTGAAAGTATAAATAACGCAACAATTTTGAGTAATGGGAATTTCAAAATACGATTTTATAAGGGTTAATTGGAATTTTCCTTTATGATTAACAAAATGTACAAGTTTAAAAATTAGTCGTAAGTTTAAAAACTAGTCGTTTAAATAGTATTTTTCAAAATAGTACTTTTTATCCCGAGCAAAATAACTCATGGAACTGTTGATTTACTTAGTCCTCATTTTTACCACAAATATGGCACATCTTGAAAAGGTATTAGACATGTACAATGCTGAAATCGATCTGAAACCACTCTAGTGTTTTTTTTCTGTTAAATCATGTATGTCTCTCTTCCGTTTCATCAACTCAAACCACAAAGAAACCACTCCATTTTGCCTCTACAATGGTTGAAACCACTTCATGGACCCCACTTAATTTTCTCTATCCTACTCGTTAATTTTTCCTTCAATATTTAATTTACATAAATTTACCAACCCAAAATAAATTGAAATGTGAAATTTAATAATACACTTTTAATTTAAAATTTTCATTTCATTTTTTAAGATTTAAATTTTAAATTTAATTTCATTTCAACTAAGTTTTAAATGGAAAAAACAAATATTAGAAATTTTTATATTTAATTGAAATGCAAGTATAAGTAATTGTTCCATATTGGGTCCAAATTTTCTGGAAATGCAAGTGCACGCAGGTCCCTCCCATGTGCTTTTGGAAGAAAGCAAATTGAGGCGGTTTCAGTTGCTTGAAAGTCCGGCCTCAAATTTGTGAGACCACATTTGAAACCCCCATTGTGGGGTTTCGTGGTTTCATTACGATTTCTTTTCACAAATAAAATCACTATAAAATCCCCACTGAACATGCTCATATCACTTGAAAGTCGAACCAAACTAAAACCTTCTCTTTGGATAAGATTTTTTTTTCGATGTCAACTTTTACTTTGGATAAGATCAATTCATTTTCTTATAATGGTAATTGTATCAAAACCGATTCTACTAAATAGGAAAGAATCAATCACATTTATCATAAGATTTCCAATCTGGTCATTTCAATAGATGATTTCACCAAGTTCAAATTTAGTCAAGATAATGACGTTTTGTATGGTTCACAATTATGGCAAGAGTCGAGTACAATTGACACAAACCCCTAGTATAAAAAGGGCAAGCATATTCCTTGTCACTAAGCCATTATCATATGCTAAAAACATGAAACCCTTCATCTCATATCATTCCTTCTAATTGCCTCATTTTGCTTTGGTGTGAATTATGTGGATGCATGGGGCCAAAAGTATAGAGTCATCATTAAGGACGACATCGATGACCCCAATGCGCTCTCACTGCACTGTTACTCCAAAGAAAATGATATAGGCCATCATACCCTTAATTTGGGTAACGATTTTAGGTTTCAGTTCGGGATAAATTTTTGGGGTACAACAAAGTTTTGGTGCGACTTTTGGTGTAACGGATTGCATACGCAATTTGATGTTTTCACCTTAGGTTTGGCAGATACATATTGCGGCAACAGTCTTGCTAATGTTTGCTTTTGGTCAGCCCAGAAATCCGGATTTTACATTTTCAATAAAGAGAGTCCACCTAGTAACGAGTTGATTAAAGTAAGGGATTGGTGAAAATTAGTGTGGTACTAAGAATGATCAAGTGTCAACTTTTAGGATACGGATCATGTAGGTCTATGATGAATATTAATCGGATGCAAAGTTTTTGTACTCATGATTATTATAAATACTTCATATTTTTTAGTTTATCCTACATTTTCAATTCAATTCTATTTGATTACACTGTTAGAGTTTATGATCCATTACCATTTTTTTACAGGTTTTTTTCTTTTTTTTATACATTAGTATTTCTCCGATTTTAAGAATGGATAAATAGAAGTTAATTATAACCTTGACGCAAATTTGCCCTATCACGGGTCCTCATTTCCCGTCGCAAGATATGAGAATAAAAACTGCAGTATTTCAATTTTTTGATTTCATTTCCCGTCGCAAAGATGTGGTTTCATAAGCATAGTTTATTTCACTTGTTGTTTGTTTGATAGGAATATCCTATACAAAACATTCCATTTAACTAGTTCCATTCATAATTGACCATTGTATATTTTACTTAGATTTTGTTTGAAAACAATCAATTGTTCAAAATTGTATCCACTTTTAATCAAAATTCATAGTTCGGTATCTAAATTTTGAATTGATTCTTTAAATGTACCCACTTTTTTTCATTTATGTCTCTAAATTGGTACCTTTAAACAAAAGATTTTTACCAATTGGGATCAAAATTGTGTTAAATGGTACACATTTTTAATCAAAAAATACTTTTTCGGCAACATTAATGGAGAAAATAGGTTTCCCTCTTAAAACCAATTCCAAAAATAGGGTACAAACTGTAAATTTTACTTAAAAGTGAGTAATTCTAAAATTTTTCTCTATATAAAACTATCAAGGAATAACCTAGACAAACATTCCGTTTAAGGAACTAAATTAGAAGACTCTTATTACGGGTATATTTTTTAACTGATGGGGACTAAAAGTAATCGATCACCAATCTGTCCTTTGAAACTACGAATATCTCCATTCGTAGTTTGAATCATAAGCCCTTTCTGTTAACGAGATTCAGGGAAGGGCAATGTGGTGGCTTACCTTGAATGCACCGGATTGCTATTTGAATTATATTTCTAATTTCGTCATCGAATTCTTCAATGTGACAATTAAGCTCAACAACAAATCCAATACTTTAATGTAATGCATAAATTAAGGTCTTACCAATTCTAATTCATTTAGTGTGCTTTATGAAGGACAGGACAAAAAGCTTGGAATGCCGTCCGGTCTAGTAGGTGAGGAAAAGGAATGACATCTTGCTATTACAAATTTACAATGATCAAACTAAAAATTTAAATATCATATATCTTCAGAAAATAAACCAAAGCACATGCTAAAAATAAAAAAACTACACCAATAGTATTTTATTAATTTTTTTTTCTTAAGGAAACCATTAGTATGAGTTGGGAATTATATCGACATCCTAAATCGTTTAAAAAATGAGCAAAAGACTTGATGAATATTAAAGAATAGCACATGCGATTTTACTGTATGTGAGTGCGAATTTGGTGCGAATTGTCCAAAACGAAAATTTTTGGTGTCGTTTTTGTCCTTCTCCTCTTTCTTTCTTCTCTCTTTCACTGATAACGGTCGGTTTTTAGTCCGACTGGTTCTGATCATGGCAGCTCCTCCGCCTGGCCGTGGTGGAAACGCCGCGGCCAAGTCCTTCCTCCAAGCTCTAGGCACTCGTCAAGCTCCGCTGCAACCATCTCTCCCCTCCAATCCCGAAATCGTCCCGAAGACACAGTACAAAGGAGAGATAGCCTCCTTAGTCTCTAGACAAGATGCGGAAAGGTTGGCCTCGCATTACCAGAATGCTCTAGTGGGAAAGTTTGCCATGGGAAAGCCACCAATGTCGGTCCTAAACGAGGCTTTCAAATCAGTGGGCTTCAAAGGCAACTTTCAAATTGGTTCAATCGACTACAGACATATCCTCATCCGATGCCAGGACAAGGAGGACTATCAGAGATTATGGATTAAAGGGCATTGGATCCTCAATCAAGCCCCAATGAAAGTGCTAAAATGGACTACAGATTTCTCCCCGGAAGCCGAGTCTTCTATAGTTCCGGTATGGGTTTCCATTCCGAAAGTTCCGATCTATTTCTATAACATTGCAATGCTTCAATCAATTGGTAATCAGATAGGCACCTTTATTAAGATGGATGCAGCTACTGCTGCTCTCACTAGGCCTTCTGTAGTCAAAATGTGTGTTGAGATAGATCTGAAAAGTAAGCTCCCTGTATATATTAGGGTGGGAATAGAAGAAGATGGTATTGAGTTCAATGTAGTTAAGTTGCCTCTTGAATTTGAGGATATTCCGCCTTATTGCCATCACTGTAAGACTATAGGTCATGATGATGCTCAATGTATTCACTTGCATCCTGAGCTTAAGAGATCAAAAGCGTTTAGATTTGACAAGATATCTAAACCTGTAGTGGATCAGTTTGTGCAAGAGAAAGGCTCTGGGTTAAAATCCGGAGGGGAGATGGTTAATGCACAATTGGAAACTAATGGGGCAGGGAGTTCAGGTCTAACTGTTGCTGATAAGCAAGGTCCAAAGATTACAAAGACTTTTAAATATGTTCCAAAGCATAAAGTGGACACTACTATAGTCAGTGAAGGGACTAAGGTTCCTGAGGTCTCTACCACAATGAATCAAGTTGGCTTACAGAATACATCAGTATTAGAAACCCCTGCACAGGAAGAAAAACTGGGGGAAACTTCCATAGATCTAACAAATGACCATGACACTGTGACTGAAAGGCAGACTGGCATCTGTTCTGATTTGATCTCTGGAGTAATTGGAGCCAAAGAGGATAACTTTGCAACTAGGGTGTCACCATTGAAACAACCCCAATCTGCTCCTCCTTTCCCTACATCCAAAAGGATTTTTTCAAAGGATGACATCCCTGTTAAAAGAGGTAAATCTCTCTCTCCTTTCAATACCATCATTGCTGCTAAAAATTTTCTCTTCTCTCAGCAGAAACGTAAACAAAATAGATTTCTCCCACTTGAAGACAACGATGGTTCAAAAGAGGACTTCTCAAATGATATCCCTGTCACAATCACTGGAGATTCTGAGGTCAGGAATGATGAAAATCTGAATGCTTCTCCTGCAATTAACTCTGCTGCTCAGGTTAGTATGGTTAGGCAGGTAAGTCCTTCCCACTCTCCCTCCAACTTAGCTAAGCAAAGGAGGTGTAGGCAATTGGATATTGATCCTAAGCATAGAAATGATACATATCTGACTCAATTGAACACTATCATGACTAGATCAAAAAGCGCCAATAATTTTTAATATGAATAATACAAACCTCCAGATAAAATTTCTAGTTTGGAACCTAAGAGGAATGGATACCTCCATTCTCAGACTTCAAAACCTGATTATTAGGCATAAGTTTGATCTCATTTGCCTAATTGAGCCGAAGCATGACAAAATTCAATGTGAATCCTACAGGAGGATGCTACATTTTGATAATTGCTTGTATGCCATGAATGAACAGATCTGGTTATTTTGGAACTCTTCAATAAACCTTTCTGTCAAATATGATAATTTGCAGTTTCTTTCTGTCTCTTTATATAGTTTTACTCTGAATAAGAATATGGATGCTTTCTTTGTATATGGTCTTAGGACTAGAGACAGTAGGAAATCCATGTGGTCAGATATTCAGGCTTCTACCTATTCTGATACTATCTTTATTGGTGACTTCAATGCTATCACTTCTATTCATGAATATAAAGGCCCCTCCACCCCTAAATCTGGAAGTATTAAGGATTTTAACAAATTTATTAATACTTTGGCTTTAGAGGAAATAAATACGGTAGGTAATCTATTTACATGGAGCAACAATAGGTTGAGGAATCCTACCACTCAGAGATTAGATAGGGGACTCTGTAATGCTGCATGGTCAACTTCTTTTCCCTCCTCTTCTGTTCAAATTTTAAACAGGACTACATCTGACCACAGTCCACTGCTTCTATCTATGGGAAGTGATATCCCCTCATCCCCTAGGCCTTTTAGATTTCTTAACACTTGGTTTAAAAGGGAAACCTTTCTAACAGTAATCAAGACTGATTGGGAAACTCCTATGCAATACTCTGGAATGTTAGGTTTCTGCCTCAAACTCTCTAGGCTGAAAAAGACTTTAAAATCTTGGAATAGAGACCATTTTGGTAACATACATGAGAATGTCACCCTGGCAGAAAAGGTAGTCTTACTGCAGGAACAAAATTTTGATCAAAATCCCAGTGAAACAAACGGTTTAAATCTTAAGGAAGCAAAAGCTAAGCTAATAAGAGCACTGGCTGAACAGAAAAGTTTCTGGAAGCATAAATCAAAGATTAAATGGTTAAAGGAGGGTGACAACAACACCAAATTTTTCCACAATTCAGTGCAAGAAAAAAAAGGAAGGCTAAAAATTACAAAGATTAAGAGTGCTAATGGTTCATGGTTAGATAATATGCAAGACATAGAGACAGAAGCCATTCAGTACTATAAAAGCCTATTATCTGATGACAGCCCCCCTGTCTCTGACATTTTCAAAAATCATTTTCTCAGTCAGATCCCCAAGTGTATCTCGGACCTTGAAAATGAAAAGCTTTTGCTTCCGGTTACTATGACAGAACTTAAACCTATTGTGCTTAGCCTCAATAAACATAGTAGTCCTGGACCGGATGGGTTTACATCAAAATTTTACATTAAAAGTTGGGATATCATTTCTGTTGATCTACTTGATGCTGTTCAGGACTTTATGAATGGAAATAATATCCCCAAAGGATTCAGTAGCACATGGATTACAATCATTCCTAAAAAGAAAAGTCCTTTTTCTTTTGATGATTTCAGGCCAATCAGTCTCTCTAATGTAATTAACAAGATTTGTTCAAAGATAATAATGGAGAGACTCAAACCAGTAATGAATAATCTCATCTCACCACATCAGACTGCTTTTCTAAAAGGCCGGGACTTAGCTGATAATGTAATTTATCTACAAGAAATGATAAGATTTTTGAATAGAAAACAAAGAAATCCAAATTGCATAGTTAAATTAGACCTTAAAAAGGCTATTGATAGGGTTAAGTGGTCCTTCTTATACAGTGTTCTTCACAAATTTGGTTTCCATGCTAGATTTCTCTTCCCTATCATGAACAATTTATCTCAGGCTTGGTTTTCAGTTTTGATAAATGGCAAGCCAGCTGGTTTTTTCCAGGCTAGTAGAGGTATTAAACAGGGTGACCCCCTGTCCCCATTCCTTTTTAATATCTTTTCAGAAGCTTTCACTAGGAGTTTAGCATTCATATTCAGTACAGGTAAACTGGCTTCCTATGATCTCCCAGGTAATACTGCTCCAATCTCTCATTTATCCTATGCAGATGACACAGTTGTATTTCTAAAGGCTGAAAATAGGACTCTAATCAGATTTAAGGCTTTTTTATCTACTTTTGAAGAGGTAACTGGGCAGCACATAAATTATGGTAAAAGTGACTTATACATTAGCAGGCATGCATCTGCCCATACAGTTCTCAACATAAAAAGGATCTTTGGTATGAAAGCTGGTAGAATGCCTTTCACTTACTTGGGAGTACCTATCTTCACTGGAATTACCCAAAAATGTCACTTTCAGCCTCTAATTGAGTAAATTGATAACAGGATCAATAACTGGAAGAATAAGTGGTTATCAATGGGAGGAAAAATGACACTGATAAAATCTTGCATCTTTTCCATTCCTCAACATATTTGGTCTGTTTTAAAACCTAGCAAGAAGGTGGTTTCCATAATTGAAAAGAAAATGAGAAGATTTTTCTGGGGATATACTGATCAGAAACCAAATAGAATTTGGAGAAAATGGGAATCACTCTGTTTTCCAATCAGCCAGAATGGGTTAGGTTTCAGATCAATTAACTCAATCATAGAAACATGCTCGGTTAAGTTATGGTGGAAATACCAAAAGGCTGAGGCACCATGGACTAAGTTTATTCAATCCCTGCCCCACTCATACAAATCATCCTCTAATTGGAAAAGAATTTGTAGTGTCAATGCTTGGGCTGAGTCCAATTCTAGGGTGATTTTGGGGAAGGGATCTTGTAATTTCTGGACCTCTAATTGGCTAGGTCTTAAGCCTATCATGGATTACTGCCTTCCTGATCAGGTGGATATTTCAGAAAATTGCACAGTGGCTGAGTTCATAGACAATAAACAAAATCTGATCATGAAATTGAACCACTTTCTACCACCTGAAATCATATCTCTGTTGCAGGTCTCTAAACTTCAACCACACAGGAATGATAGACTAATTTGGAAACCTGGACCTACAGGGGATTTCTCATTCAAATCAACCTATCTCCTTCTCAGTCCAAGATCAGGTAGTATTGCTTCGATTAAATTATTCTGGTGTGATAGGATTGAAAAGAAAATTTCTGTTTTCATGTGGAAACTTATTAATTCCTATTTACCTTTTGATAATGTCTTACAGAGACTTACTATTTGTTTACCTTCTAAATGTGTTATGTGCTGTAACCATGTGGATTCTCTAGATCATTTTTTTAACTCATGCACTTTCACAACTCTGGTTTGGAAGAACATTCACTCTTATATGGGGATCTCCAACAAAATTTTCCCTTCTGTTTGGGAAAGAGTATCTTATTATTTGACCTATCAGGGTTTAAGCTCATTGCACTCCACACTCATTAGGAATGCTGCTCTAATTACAATCTGGAACCTATGGAAGATGAGGAATGCTTGTTTATATGATGGGATGACCCCTAGTACTGTCTTAATTCTTAACCGGATTAGAGACCAAATCTTTTACTCATTCATCTACAAACCAGCTTTCATTTCATCTGCTTTTGATTATGGTATTGCTAATCACTCCTTCCTGCCATTGATTAAAACTGCTCCAAAACCTAAGATCTTCAAAATTGCATGGAAAAAACCTGAGATTGGATATAAATTTAATGTGGATGCAGCTTGGAATAAACAACAGGATGAGTGTGGTCTAGGACTGATCATTAGGGACTTAAGTGGTACTTTCATCTCGGCTCACACTAAATTTACTCATGCTATTTCTCCCTTAGAAGCTGAGCTAAAGGCTATTTTGTTTGCAGTACAGATTAATCAGAGTATTTTGATACCTATCATTATAGAATCTGACTGTTTAGGGGCTATTCTCTCTGTTCAATATCCTCTAAAAGCTATTTGGAAAGTGTTTGAACTTGCTGATGATATTCATCAGACTCTGGGGGAAATAAATATACTGCACATCCATCGTGAGGCAAATTTGGTTGCCGATGCTTTGGCTAAGGAATGCTTATCTGCTAGGACTACTTCCATCTTTAGTAGTTTACATATGCTACCTCCAAAATTTTCAGGGCTGGTTAAGTTAGATAAGGAAGGTTGTCCTTCCTTGAGAACTGCCCACTGACCAGATGCTACTAACTTGCTTTTACTGCATTTTTACAGGCAATGATTGGACAAAATGGAGAACAACTCAGGAAGCTAAGTGGCTGGCTACTCTCAACGGATTTCCAAAGTAAAAGCTATCACACAGCATTGGCAAAGGTTTCACAAAGACTTAGAGGATAGGCTTATGGCTTAGGTTAAGGTTGTCTCTGACTGACTTGTGTCTTGTCTTTCGATTCACTAACAAGTTCGAGCGCCAATTACCTAGCCATTAGTATTTGTAATCCTCTAGTTTACTCAAGGTCTCTATCTCAACTATTTTTGGAAGCAACAAGGTGTTGTTTTAAGAGCATTATGCTCTCACATTGTAAATAAACTAAGCTTCGGCTTCTTTCTTGTTTTTTAAGGGTTTGGGAAGCCTAATACAACTTTCCTCCATCTCCGGATGGTTTAATTTAAAAAAAAGTTTAAAAAATGAGCAAAGGATTAAATGTAACATTACAATGTTCAAATCAAGTAGCTCTTGGTCCTTCGCTGATCAAAGGAAATTAGATAATGAGATTTATGGAAAGTGAGATAATACTATGGAAATGTTTCGATGATGATCTCCTTAGCATCTGTGAATATAATGCTCCTACTCATGATAATGACGTATGAAATCATTTGTAATTTAATGCTCCTGTGAATATAATGTTAGGAGTTTTTTTTTCGGAAATTAATTCTTTGCACTATAAGAAACAAGAACTTTTACCTCGTTTCTACAACACTCTTTACCGCAGTTTTTAGTCTCAAAACAATCGAGGTAAATACTGGCGCAGTGAAAAGTTCAATTTTTACCTCCGTTTAGAACGAGGTAAAAAGTACCCTTTTCTTCGATTTTAGACCGACGCCAGCGAGTATTGTGACCAACATCAGTAAGTACAACGAGACAGATGATTTGAGACCATTGCTGCGACTTTGTCCAGGCCGACCTCGGTCATATTGTGAGTAACATCGTAAGGGATTTTAACCGACATCACACGATGTGGGGTAGTCAAATCGTGTGCATGCTGACGTGGAACTATGACCAATACGACGTCATTTTTAGAAGCCGATCTTGCCCACAATTTATCGATGCCGGTTTGTGCGTTGTCGATTACATGTCGTCGTTGTACCGGCTTGTGCGACATCGCTTGTTCATCGAAGAGACGCCAATTCTCGTCAAATATTATAATATTTTATATTCGATGACACAAACAATCGTTCCTCACTAGTCGCTACATGTTATTTAATATTCAATAACTCATGTAATAGTTAAACGTCATACAATAATCAATTATTGTTAAATTTACGGAATGGACACACATGATAGAACCCACACTACTATCACATATATTAAAAATAGATTCAGACCAATAAGTCACACTCCTAAGTCATTTAGTGAATTCAGACCAATAAGCCTGTCTAACTTCATTAATAAATTGATGTCTAAGATTATGGTTGAAAGGATTAAACCATTAATGAACTCAGTAATACCAGAGGAACAATCAGCCTTCTTAAAAGATAGGGATATAGCAGATAACATCTTAATGATGAAGGAAGCGGTTAGAATGCTGGACAAAAAGAATGAATCACTAAATCTTATTCTGAAGTTGGATATGATGAAGGCTTTTGACCGGGTTTCTTGGTCAACCATCAACACTCTCCTATTAAGATTGGGATTCCATGGACACATAGTTAAAATCATCATGAACAACATTAATTCAACCTGGTTTTCTGTCTTGATTAATGGATCACCTTGTGGGTTCTTTAAGCCATCTAGAGGGTTGAAAAAAGGAGATCCTTTATCTCCTTTCCTCTTCAACATATTGACAGAACTTCTAACAAGAAACCTTAGGATTCAGTTTCAAAATGGGAACATTAGGCAGTTTCGAACACCAGGGGCAGCAAACAATCTAAATCAACTTTCCTTTGCTGATGACACAGTGGTGTTCCTAAAAGGAACCACTAAATCCATTAAAAATATGATGACATTTCTGGAAATTTTTCAAAAGGCCACTGGCCAAAAAATAAATTTTCAAAAAAGTGCTTACTATGCTGGAAAGTTAAGCAGAAGTAAGGAAAAAGAACTAAAGGACATAACTGGCATGCAAAAAGGGGATTTACCATTTTCCTACCTAGGAGTTACAGTTTACAGAGGTAGAAAACTTAATAAACACTTCAAAACCCTAATTGACATGATAAACACAAAAATCAGTAATTGGAAAAACCAGTGGATCTTAGGGGGGGGGGGAAAGATCATATTGATAAACCATATTTTGACATCTATACCTCAACACACATGGGCTGTCACTGCACCCACTAAATACACAGTCCAAAAATTTAGATCTATCTTTAGCAACTTCCTATGGGGGACTTCTAAACATGGACTGAACAAACATTGGGTTTCATAGGATAGATTATCATACCCACTGGTTGAAAAAGGCTTAGGAATAAGGCACATCCAAGCAATAATTGACTCTTTTTCTATTAAAATATGGTGGAAGCTTCAAATTGGCCAATCCCCTTGGGCAAAATTCATGTGGTCTTTACCAGATAATGCTAGGAAATCGGAAACATGGACAAGGTTCAGAAAAATTAATGACATAGCAGAAGCTAACTCAAAGGTGATAATTGAGAATGGATGTTCGAACTTCTGGATAGCCAACTGGCTTGCCTCGGGTCCTCTGATCAACCAAGTTGATGAATATCAGGTACAAGCAAACTTTCCATTCCTTACTGTTTCTGAATTTCAAAGGAACAAAGGTCAGTACCTCCCAAAACTTACAGGTTTATTCAATCCTGACATAAATTTTGAGCTTCTAAAGGACATGACCCTAACAGATAAAGTGGATTACATGATATGGAAACCTGATATTCAGGGTTCCTTTACAATCAAATCTGCATATCAAGTACTAAGACCAAAAAATCCTGAATTGGAGATTTTTAAAAAAATTTGGATCAGGACCATACCTATGAAAATCAGTTTTTTCATGTGGAAAATGACTTTATGTGCTCTACCATTCGCTGATGTCTTAATGTCAACCGGTTTACATTTACCATCCAAGTGCACAGAGTGTGATAGCATAGATTCCTTATCCCATTTTTTTAATTCTTGTCCTACAACAACGTTTTTATGGAACAAATTGCACGAGGCTTTACACATCCCAGCTAGATCTTTCAGTAACATTAGGGACAGATTGGTTTTTTACTGGTCTCTCAAACACTCATCATCGGCTAATTGCTCTATAATGAATGTTCTGCCATGCCTAGTATGCTGGGAGTTGTGGAAAGCCAAAAATAAAATGATTCATGAAAATAAAAAAAGCCATGCACCCGTGATCTGGAAATGCATATCTAATCTATGCTCACTGATATACTCGGTTCATCCACTAGATATTTGCCACTCGAACTGCCATCTCATTAACAATGGATTACTGCCTAATCTTACAAGGAGAAGAACAACTAGGCTGTACTTAATAAAGTGGGAACCTCCGGATATAGGCCTCAAAGTAAACTGCGATGCAACAATACATGGCGATAACGTAGGTCTAGGATGTGTTATAAGGGATGCAAATAAAAGGATTACATATGCTGTATCATTTTTCATGACCACAGATAATGCCTGTTTCTCCTCCTATATTGCAGTGCTCTGAGCTGAAATGATGTCTATCTGGAAAGGACTACAAGTGGCGGTGGGAAGGACGGAGCATCTTCATATTCAATCGGATTGTTTTGCGGCAATAAGAATCATCCAGGGGCAGCTTTGCCCTTGGCCACTCAGGCTAATCCTGCAGCAGATAAAGTCAGCCACTGCACGGTTCCATCACGTTCGTTTTAGCCACATTCACAGAGAAGGTAATCAAACACCGGACTTTCTGGCTAAATTAGCAATCAGAAATGGAAGCTCCTCACAGTTTGAAGAATTGCTCACATCACAGCGTCTTCTCTTCCTCAACCGTAGGGAAACTCTATTCCCTCAATTCCGATGGAAACATAAGTACAATAATTAGCTCGTAAAGGTTTTGGTTAGTAATCTCTTGATAGTCTGGCCTTCGTGAGCTTCACACAGGGGGTGGAGGGCTTACAGAAGGAATCACTATCAAGAGCATAGATTTAACATTAGCTTTAGTCTATCTTAGGATCTGGCCTTCTCAGTCTTGTATCGCTATTTCAAATTTTGGGTGTGGGAGCCCTAATCAATATCCTCGCTCACTATTGAGTGTTTTGCGCAAAAAAAAACATATATTAAAAATAGAGAAACTATTAAGAAAGGCGGCATGTCAATAAACTTATGGACAGTTCACTGTACTTTTTACCTTAAATGCTGTAATTTTTTTATAAAATTTAAATATTATATTTTAAAAGTTAAAACTAGTATAATGTGTATATGAATTTGATAATATAGAAGTATATAATATGAAAATATATTTTTATATTTTTAAATTTAGTATGTATTTTCACAAATGAAGTGTATAAGTTAAACAATGGGTTGATTGTGTCCATAAGCTCATGGACAGGCCACATATCAGATGCTCTTACAAATATATGATACAAACGTTTAAAATACATTATAAAAACTATTAAAATACATAACCTTCATATGAAATTAAATTATTATTTTTATTGAACCTCCATTGTCCACGTTGTACGTCACTAACATTGTCAGGGCGACTAGTGAAATGACAAGTCCATTCATCTACATGCTGAAAGTCCATCGATAACTCTCTTTGTCCTATTACATCCAATCCACATAAAAAATATGTTAGAAATGGAAAGTCCCAAAATGAAATACACACAATATAGTCATATGTAGACGAAATTAATCTCAACCGGAAAAATGTAACTCATCTGCATGGTGCGATGTCGGTCACTTAGAACTTTGCTGTCACAAAGACCAATTTGCAGACTGACGTTGGCCATTCATAGTTTTTTAATGTAAAAACGACATTTTCTCTTAAAATGAACCTAATCTATAACCAACACTTTTCATCATTTGTACATGACATTATTTCACAAAAATTAACACTAGCAAGTAGATAACATGTAGCACAATCATGAAAATATGCAACATTTCTTAGATATGTAAGATGTAGGTCATTTTTCGGTAACATATCGCAAGGCTAGGTCGATTGAAACCGACATCACACATTCAAAGTATATTCTTATGAAAATGTAATTATTGTCCACAATCAACCCTAATCTAAGCATTGTTTCCTCACTACTTATAAACATGGAATTAGTTTGATAATGCAAACACTATACACTAGATAACATGTAACACAATCATCATACTTCATGAATATATTAAATCTTTTTTCAATAAAAAAATTACAACATTAAAATCACTAAAAAAATTATGAAATGAACATGAAATGGATGAAAACAATAACAACCTCAATTAATTTGTACCCAGAAATGCTCCATCCTCTAGTACTTGTGGAGTTTGAGAGGAGCAATTTGATTGAGCACATTGAATTGTTGTAATGGCGTGAATGGAAAGAATCTTGGGAGTGTGTTTTGGTGGAAGGGTTTTGTAGATGTGAAATGGGTATAGTTGCTGAATAATAATGAGATGTAACAGGATTGGGGTGAATTTTAGCTCATAATTTCATCTTAAATTTTTGGTTCCCGCTATAAATTTCTGGGTAGCCGAAGTCGGTAGCATGTTGGTTATAATTCATATAAAGCGAAGTGCTTGCAATGACGGTGTATGGGCCATAGCATAATTTCTTAAAAGTGTCGTCAAATATTCCTTGTGAAGATTTTGGGCCCTTTCATTGACCTGTTGATGCCAAAATCATAGCAACTTGATCGTGAAAATGTGAATTACATAGGTGTATATCAAATTTCTCATTCCAACTTCTCCCACTTTCTTGGAGGAACCTAAGTGGAAAAAGTAAAAACTTCACCGATTGCACCAAAATCGGTTTCGATCGAACCAGAAGGGACATTTTCCATCCCCAGTCGAACTTATAATCCCCAAGAGTGATGAAGAAGTTGGCCTAATCCCACAGAGACTTCCAAGCGTTCTTCTGATTAACCTTCATATACTTATAAGCAATCATTTACATTTTACTCTAGGCCATGTAGTGGTGTTTTTCTAAAATTGGTGGATGGAATTTTATTATCTTTTTATTCAATAAAAACCAAGATTATGTAATTTCATATGATTTCATGTGGTGGAAATTGTCGTTCTCTTAACACCCATCGTAATGATAATAATGGAATACTAATAAAAATGATCACGCACTACATCACCGTACGTCCCTCCTAGACAGTACGCATAATCTCCACATCAAACATTTGTCATTATGTTCGGATGCAGACTTCTAAATCATAGGGTACATTCAAGGAAGTTTGCGCCATAGCCTAATTTTCGAAAAGCCTCGTAAAAAACTCCCTGTGAAGATTTTGGGCCCTTCCACTGACCCGTTGATGCCTAAACCAGAGCAACATGGTCGTCACAATTTGAATCACATAGGTGTATGTCCAATTGGGCACTCTAACTTCAAACACTTTCTTCGAGGGACCTACTTGCAAAAAGTAAAAAGTTCACAGGTTGCGCCAAAATCGATTCTGATCGAACCGGACTTTTATAAATTTCATGAACATTTTAAATTTCAAATTTTATTTTATAATTAACTTTAATTGCTATGAAAGTGAATTGTATTCGTTTTGGTCAAACGTGAGCTCATTTACTATGATAGTGGACTAAAATTATTATGCACATCCAGGTAAGCTCACTTCGCTCGCAGTTCGATCGATTTCGGCAAGGTCGATGGTCGTGCGACGTTGCACATGTCAAGGTGAAATTCACAAGGGTTCAAAATGACTGCATTCCAAAATGTCTATATATAGAGCCCAACTAATAATCAGTTCCAACTTTAACTTCTAAGTTTCCCTAGAATTCGAGCAGTCCCCACCCCTTCATCTCTTCTCTTGTCAAAGGTATGGGTTTTCAATTCTTCCAACTCCTTCCTTTTTTCCCTTAAAATTGTTCAATCTATGGTGTATCATTGTGATTTTTGGTATGTTTTTATTTTTCTAGTTCATATGGATTAGTTATAGTGTTAACTTTCCTTATATGTTAACCCTGTTACTATGTTTTGGTATGTATTGGTATGATTTTGGGCAATTTTTTGGCATTTTCTATTTTCTTAAGCATGATTTTTTCTGGGTTTCAGCGGTTTTAGTCATAGCAGCTAGGGTTAAATGTGACATCGGCCCCTATCAGTTAACCTTTGTTTGATGTGATGGTCGACCGATGTTGTTTATTCATATTTACGTTGGTAATGTTTTTGAATGGGACGTTGCACGTGTGTCAGTTAACCTATCGGTTATAATGACAGGTTGCTGTTGTCCCATATATGCATTTTCAATCATAATGTTTTCCATAAAATTTTAAATTTGAACTCGATTGTATGTCGGTTACCATGTTCGGTCTAAATGATTGATGCACGATATCGTGCTTACAAGTTGTCCATGCCAGTGTTTTGGACTGACATGTATGTGTGATGCATTGCTGATGTCACACTCATCAAGTTTTAAGGATTCTTTCCTTAATCATTTTCTTATATAATTCAAGAGTAATGGCTGGCGAAGGATCATCCAATCGCCCATTATTCCAGGTTAGTGACTAATTTTACATACACATACATCTATACTTATGAGCTACATTTATTTTATTTTTTTACTTGTATATTCACAATTTATGAAATTTAATAATCCATTGTTTTTCTACAGTTCACTGCACAACGGAGCACCCCAGAGTCTCTCGTGTTCGAGGTTGACTAGTATACAATGTCTCAACATAACCCCCACTTCTGTTGCTCCCTGAAGCGGCAAAACTTTGGGACTAATCCCATTTTAGTAAATCCTAGCTAGATAAAAGCATGTTATTATTTTATTTTAAATTAATATTATTGGTTGTTAATTACATATATATATAGTAACTGTATTTTTGTTGTTTTTGATTCAGTACATCCAGAGGGACATGGTACCACTCCTACCAAATAACAAGACCTAAATTGTGCTATGGTGCTATGGGAGAGAGTGGCACATGAACTACTCGGGGAATAGGGAGACCAAAGCCATGTCCCCAAAGGGTTTTGCTGAGTCAATTCGTATACCATACCCCTATCTGGCATGAACAGATCGTCGAACGAGGTCGCAATCTTGACATGGACTCTTTGATGACAATTATCCAAAATTATACTTTGGCCCCACACGTCCAATTTTTCAAATGCTAGTCGCATGAAACAAATTAGTGATTGACATCTATGCGATTTCGCTCCGATTGAAAATTTCCAGTGGGAACTAAATTTTAAGCCGAATGTTTGAACCAAAATTTTCCCCCAAACCCATCTCATTACAATAATATCCTACACCAACACAATTATTCTCATCTCCAATACATTTGCTCTCAGCACATCTCCACACCATCCTTTCCATTAACACCATTACAACCACTAAGGAACCCAATCTAATTTCTTCTATCGAATATCAACAATTAGTCTAGGATGGAGCATCTTTGGGTTCAAATAAATTGAGGTAGTTCATTTTAGCATCTCCTTAATTGTATATGTTTTTTCCACATTGACCATTCATTGAATATATTCATGGGGTATGATAATTATGTTACATGTTATATAAGTTACCATGTTTATCTTTACAAAATAATGTCTTATTTGTAAGGATTGTGGAAAAAATCATAGATCATTGCTGATTGTGGATAATAATACAATTTTCATATGAACACATGTTGAATGTACGACGTCGCATTTTGCTGAACAGACATCCCCATCTTGAATGCCCGACATCCCACGTCTATCGGTTTAATCAACATTGCTTTAACAACCAAATGACACCGCATTCCGTCAGTAAAGGTACTTTTTCCATGTTTAGATTATTGTCACCTGCACTTGACATTATTATATGTACATCTTTCTGAGACTGCCGAATTCTTACATAAATTTCATTTCCTGTGTATTTGTTTTAATATAACAGAGAGTTACGATGGAGTCTTAGCATGGATTCTGTACGACATAGGCAATGGATGTTAAATACAAATAATCATTCATTTTCACATCAACCATATATATTTGAATATATTCTAACATTTATTGGTAATTTATGATGAAGGGTTTTTTTTGTTCTATCAAAAAGTAAATTTTATATTATTGTACGACAGCCTACACGATTCATACCACGATATCGTACAAACCAGTAAAGATATGACACCTATGTGACGTCTCATATACCAATAAAACACTGATACCAAACTGACGTTGCACATAACGGCTTAATTCTTTTTTGCGACATCGCATATTCAAAATGATGTTGTATTGGTTAGCCTCCACGCCAGCATACAGACGATAAGGGTGCACTTGATCATGTGATCTTGCATACAATCACGAGGGACGTTGCTTTGACTATGCACGTCATCAATCTTATCGATGTTTTAGTTGTTCCAGTGCCATCGAATGCCTTCCGGCTATTATCAACTTTTCTTTTTATAGATGCCAATGTCAATTTAAACGACGTCGCAGCTATGGGGTACTATAGTCGGCCTTCTTCCTTGGTGCGAGGTCGGTCACAGAACATACCTACGATAGTCTAAAACTGAGGTTAAAAATTTCTTTTTATCTCGATTTCAAACCGAGGTAAAAGATATACTTTTTACTACACCCACACTCACCTTTTTTTTCGGGGGCAAAAAAATGAGGTAAAAATGCCTGAAAAGCCGAGGTAATAGGTGTTGTTTTTTGTAGTGTTGCTTAAGCAAAAATTGGATATATCATAATTGATATTTTGCCTAGTGGTAGCTTCAAGGACTTCAGGAAAGGCTTTAATTCTAATTAGGTTAAGCTTAGAAGCTAGGATGAAAACTATAGTATCATCAGCATAGGATAGATGTGATATTGGTATTGCATTAGGGGGTAAATGGTAGTATTGCAATTTAATTTTTTGGAAGCTAAAGGATAAGCATCTTGTGAAAACTTCATAAGAGAGATTAAAGAGAAAAGGAGATAGAAGATCACCTTTTTTTATTCCTCTTGAGGCATTGAAGAATCCAGTAGTTTTTCCATTGATTAGGATAGAAAAGAAGCATTCGATATGTTCTTCATAATGGTGTAGACAATCTTTCCATGGAAGCCAAAATTTAACAAAACAGAATTAAAAGAAGACCAATTAATCCTATCAAAAGCCAAACTAAGTTCCAGTTTAAGGATGCAATTACGGTTCCTTTACTTTTTCTCTAGAAATCTAATCATTTATTGAAGGTATGTGACATTATCATAAATGTCTCTTCCTTTCATGAAGGCAGTTTGGTTTGGAGAGATGCATTTGTCCATTAAAGGTTTAATCCTATTTATTAAGATTTTTGTGAAAATCTTATTTTTGACATTTGATAAGCTTATAAGCATGAAATCATTAAAGGGTGATACATTGAATTTATTAGGTAGTACAGCCACCCGAGTGCTAGCCATACCTTTTGGGATTGGAGAATCTGAAATGAAGTCTCTTGCAGCTTGCAAAAGATCCCATGAGATTATATCCCATGCCTTAATGAAGAATTTTGCAGTAAACCCATCAAGGCTTTGACTGTTATTCTTATTAAGACCACAAACCACCTCCTTAAGTTCATTCAGTGTGACATCTATTATTAAACTCTGATTATTCCCATCTATTATGATTTTATGTATGTGTTTCAAGAAATCAGAGTAATAATGCCCTACTGTAGGATTGTGAGGCTCAGTAAGAATATCCTTACAGTATGTGATGGATTCTTCTTCAATCAGTTTCGGGTCAGTAAGCAAGTCACCCTGTGAGTCTTTAATTTTACTGATTTTCATCATAGTCTTTTTCTCTTTAGAAGTGATATGAAAATTGGATGTGTTATCATCTCCTTCCCTTAGCCAAGTTATTCTAGCCTTTTGTTTCTGGAATCTTTTATGTTCTTTCAGTGATAGTATGAAATTAGCTCTAGCTCTATTCATGTTAATTAGGTTAGGTTCTGACTGGTCCTTGAGATATTCAAATTCATCTATCCTTAATGATTCCTCAGCTTTGTCTACATTATTATCCACATTACTAAAGATGTCCTTATTCCATTTATTAAGTTTCTTTTTTAACCTATTAAGCTTTAAGAAAAAACCTAGCATTCCTCTTTGTGCCACTGGTGTGATCCAGCCTTGTTAAATGATTTCCATGAAATCTTTCCTAGTGAACCTTGCATTAATAAATCTAAAGGAACTTGGTCGAAGTTGAGATGGAAAACCTAATTGTAGGAATAGAGGGTTGTGGTCAGAGGACTGCTTATTAAGGATCTGGATTAATAAGGAAGGGAATTTTTTGTGCCATGCTAATGATGCTAGACCTCTATCTAATCTCTGGGTAGTGGATGTTTTAAGTGTTAAATTTGACCATGTGAATAAGTTACCAACAATGTTGATTTCCTGAAGCATCTTAGAGTTGATAAAATTATTAAAATCTCTTTTGCTTCCAGGGTTAGGGGTGGATGGTCCCTTGTATTCATTTACAGAGGCTATGCTATTAAAATCTCCTATGAAGAAAACATCATCAGTACAAAGATTTAAAATGTCTATCCACATTTTCAATCTACCTATTTTATCAGTCAGACTATAGATAAAGACAGTTTCCATTGATATGTTGAGGCTCTGATTAATAATGTTCACATAAAGGAATTGGTCATGATTTACCCTTAAATCAACATGTACACTATCCTGCCACATAAGCCAAATTTTGGGATTATCCGAGTACATACAATTTGTAAATTTTAATTCATTCATATACCTAATACATTGCAGATTGCTATGCATTGGTTCAATGAGGTAGGTAAAAATAAAATGGTATATTCTAATCATATTTTCTAATCTTATCATAGATGTATCAATGCCTCTGAGTTTCTAAACCAGATATCTAAGTTCATTGGGTGCATTACACATTTAAATCTAGTTTTTAGCTTTTTGAAGATGGCCTGAACATCATCTCGTTTATTTGAGACAGATAACCTTTTTTTTGTTTTCAGTTTAACATTTTTTACATTCTGAGTCTGTGTAGAAGTAAGACTTTCAGCCAATACCTATGATGGGCTTACATGCAACTCAGTATTGTGAGATTTTGTGACTGCGTTTGCAGCCAAGTCCAATGCAGGTGAACATTGCGTGTGATGGCAGTTGTTTTCCTGATCAGATGTTGGGTGTTGATTTCTTTGGTGATCTTCATGGTCAACATTTTGGATTTTTTCATCAAGGTTGACTAGTATACTAGATATGTTACTAACCAGTCTATCATTAAAGTAAAAAATGTTAGTTCTTACTGGACTAGAGTCAGTTTTACCTGATTTACCTGCTGTGAGTACAAATCATCATTGGCAAAGTGTTTGGAGATGGGGGTTTGAACAGGTGAACTGATGCCTTTCTCCTTTGTGTGCTCATTTGAATATTTTCCAGGTAGCTCAATAATGAGATCACTTGGTGCAATATATATATATATATCTCCTTGTAATGGTATGTAGTTATCAGGGTTGGTTTCAAGATTGGTATTAGCAGCCTGATGGTATAGAATAGTGTGAGGTTGTGCTGGATTTTGTTGCTCTCTGTCTGGGCTTGATCCATTAAGTCTGGCCGGTGGTTCAGTAAATCTATTGCCTGTGAGATTCCATTTTGGAGGGTGAAGTGTTCTACACTGGTTAGCAGAGTATACAATTTTGGAGTAGGTTGGGCAATAGGCAAGGACATCCTCATAGTTTATATCATATTTCATGTTGTTTCCCAAGGACCATAGCCTTATAGACTTCTTTAGGGGTTTCCTAAGATCGATCTCCACATATTTTTATAGCGAATGGTCTGGTTAGTGAAAGTGTGGCTACAACAATCTTATTGAAAACTCATATAGTATTTCCAATGGCTTGAATCGATGCAAGGTTATAGTACTATAAAGGATCATTGCATATTATTACCAAGATTGGCACAATCGATGATTCTGAGTTTGGGGAGAAATATAGTGTCCAACATAGAACCTTCATCAATGCTCCTTGGAAGGTCCAAAGCCCTTTAATCCAGCATCTTTGAAAGTCTTGAACATCTTCAAATATGATCAAAATGTGTTTGTAATCAATAGAGCCCAGTTGATATTTTCCGGTGAATCCTGCGGTCTTGAAGTATTGATCGAGCTACTTCACAGTAGGGCGACCTTTGATGAATTGTTCGACCAAGGCTTTTTTATAGTGTGAGGCTAGGGTTTGGATGTCTTCATTGAAGTACAGATAGGCTATGACACCTTTGTATTTAGTTTTGGGAATTTGGACAGGTTGTATGGTAGAGATGCAGTTGGCGGTGGGGATTTTGTTTTCAGGGCAGCGGCGAAGCTTTTTGTTCCACCCAGAGGGGGTGACTCTTCCATTGAGATGGTAGAGGGAAAGAGCAAACTGGAGGAGGTTCTGGTATGTGACCATTATCAGCTGTCAGTAGCGGCAATGGAGGAGGAGAGAGAACAGAGCGTGTTTTACCGAAATAGATGGAGAATACTTTGATTATATGTATGAATGCTCAAAATTTGACTGTAAATAGGTAGGCTGAACTTGAGACTTCAAAACATTAATTATCTTACATCAGTTTCGTGTTCGGAATTGGCCATTGTTTATGATGTTAATTGAAAATCGTTGTTAATCTATACAGTAATACTTCTAGAAGCCATCCTTTGATATTTTCATTTCCAAAAAGATGTTCTAACGTAGGAACTATCAACGGACGGCGGTTCCCGCTGATTTCGAAAAACACTACGCATTGGAGTCGCAATGGCTATTGCTGCAATACGGACTTTTGAAAGTATAAATAACGCAACAATTTTGAGTAATGGGAATTTCAAAATACTATTTTATAAGGGTCAATTGGAATTTTCCTTTAAAATTAACAAAATGTACAAGTTTAAAAATTAGTCGTAAGTTTAAAAACTAGTCGTTTAAATAGTATTTTTCAAAATAGTACTTTTTATCCCGAGCAAAATAACACATGGAACTGTTGATTTACTTAGTCCTCATTTTTGCCACAAATATGACACATCTTGAAAAGGTATTAGACATGTAGAATGCTGACATCGATCTGAAACCACTCTAGTGTTTTCTTTCTATTAAATCATGTATCTCTCTCTTCCGTTTCATCAACTCAAACCACAAAGAAACCACTCCATTTTGCCTCTACAATGGTTGAAACCACTTCATGGGCCCCACTTAATTTTCTCTATCCTACTCGTTAATTTTACCTTCAATATTTAATTTACATAAATTTACCTACCCAAAATAATTTGAAATGTGAAATTTAATAATACACTTTTAATTTTAAAATTTAATTTCCTTTTTTGAGATTTAAATGACAAATTTAATTTTGTTTCAACTAAGTTTTAAATGGAAAAAACAAATATTAGAAATTTTTATATTTAATTGAAATGCAAGTGTATGTAATTGTTCCATATTGGGTCCAAAATTTCTGGAAATGCAAGTGTATGGAAATGCAAGTGCAAGTGTATGGAAATGCAAGTGCACGCGGGCCCCTCCCATGTGCTTTTGGAAGAAAGCAAACTGAGGCGGTTTCAGTTGCTTGAAATCAAGACCCGGCCTCAAATTTGTGAGACCACATTTGTAACCCCCATTGTGGGGTTTTGTGGTTTCATTACGATTTCTTTTCACAGGTAAAATCACTATAAAATCCCCACTAGACATGCTCATATCACTTGAAAGTCGGACCAAACTAAAACCGTTGATTAGTTAAAGTCAGCTTAGTCACTAGTCAAAGGTAATGGTAAATAAAAAGAAACGGTGAGAGTCTACGGGAGTGGGAACATTGTCACACTCCCGTGCTACAATGAAACTTACTAAACTACCCCTGATCTAGATGGTACAATCAGGTGGCTAAAAAATACAACCGAAAAAGTCTTCGGTAGTGGGAACCTTGTCCCACTCTGAAAACAGGATACCTACGAAGCTACCCCTGGTCTAGATGAAGCCAGGTGGCCGAAAAAGATGCTACCCCTTCGTGATGACAGGGGCCTGTAAAAATCTTCTCTGAAACTACCGAGGGGCATGAGAACAAACTCAGTAGCCCCTTACTCCATGCAACTTCCATACAACCGGTTGTGTGAACCAGCTCTTCAACCGTGGTTTGATCCCCACGGGTATCTTCCAAGCCGAGAATGGTCTCGGCCTTTAAGTGAAGCAGCATGTCGTCTTCTCTAGGAAGAGCTGGTACACCGCTTCTACCATGTACACCTCTAAGATGAAGATAAAGAGGTGTTATTGGCCTTCGATAACGATCTCTGGATGAGTGCCGAGGTTTTCTCGATGGGACTGGGAGCAGATTGACAGTAGTCTGTGTTGCTCCCTAGTGTTCCCCGTCGATAGACTTCCTAATGATGAAGAGACCGAGCATAACTTCTACCGTGCACGCCCCGCATAACGGTTTTGTAACTGTTCTTTCCATTTTAGGAAAATGGACAGCCTGATGCCATTTTTCACTTTTCAGTGCACAGCAGGAAAATAGCGCAAACTCGGGCATTCTAACCGTGGCAAATAGCGCAACCAAACAGTACAACTTCCATACAACCAGACTTGTGAACCGGTTCTCGAACCGTTGTTTATTCCCCATGGGTGTGAGCCCAACCGTCGCTAAAGTGTGGCGACGGCCTTCCAAATCAAGAGTGAACTCGGCCTTCCAGGCCGAATGGCCATGCAAGTAACAGTGGGAATCCTTGTGGTCAGATGAAGAGAGGCTGCTGGGCTTTTTTTAAAAAAAATTATAACGGGCCCCTTCGAGGGTATAACCCCTTCGAAGGCAATGCCCCTTCGAGGGTATGGCCCCTTCGAGGGCAAAGCCCCTTCGAGGGTATGACCCCTTCGAAGGCAAAGCCCCTTCGAGGGTATAACCCATTCGAGGGCAGGTCCCTTCGAGAGTATAACTCCTTCGAGGGCAGAGCCCTATCGAGGGTATAACCTCCTCAAGGGCAGAGCCCCTTCGAGGGTAGAACCCCTTCGAGGGCAGAGCCCCTTCGGGTGTATAACCCCTTCGAGGGCAGGGCCCCTTCGAGGGTATAACTCCTTCAAGGCAGAGCCCCCTTGAGGGTATAACCCCTTTGAGAGCAGAGCCCCCTCGAGGGTATAACCCCTTCGAGGGAAAAGCCCCTACGAGGGCAGAGCCCCTTCAAAGGCAGGGCCCCTTCGAAGGTAAAGCCCCCTGGAGGGTATACTTCGAGGGCAGAGC
Source organism: Rubia yunnanensis (assembly GCA_037428765.1). NCBI lineage: Eukaryota > Viridiplantae > Streptophyta > Magnoliopsida > Gentianales > Rubiaceae > Rubia > Rubia yunnanensis. The sequence continues at coordinate 40,744,651 of CM075068.1, forward strand.
CCCTTCAAGAGATTGACCCCTTCGAGGTCAGAACCTCATCGAGGGATTAACCCCTTCGAGGGCAGGGCCCCTTCGAGGGTGTAACCCCTTCGAGGTTATAACCCCTTCAAGCGTAGAGCCCTTTCAAGGGTATAACCCCTTCGAGGACATAGCCCCTTCGAGGGTGTAATCTCTTCGAGGTCCGAACTCAAAATGTCCTGATCCAGCTGTAAAAAAAATTTCGCATCTAGACTTGATTCCTCCCTCGAACGCGACTTTCCGGCACCGGTGACTCGCCGGGAACTGGGCAAAATAAGTGAATCCACCAGTTACGAGAATCAGCTGTTGCATTTGTCTTTTTCTGGGCATGCATATGGATGTTCAAAGTGAATAAAAAGAAATCCGCGTCCATGGCATAGAGCATAGCAAATCAGTCTCAACTCCAACTAATTCAGGTAAGACCAGGCCGGGCTGTTTCCGGGAACTGAGCACAAGCGAGGCTGGGAGTTTGCTGGGGTTTGAACACATACAAGGCTGTAGTTTGCCGGGCGCTTGCAAGGGTGAGATTTTCCTAGGTTTTGAGTGTACGGAGGGCCGAAAGGTGACCGGGTTCTGGGCACTAGCTAGGCCGGAGGGGTAGGCCGGGATCTGAACACAAGCTAGGCCGGTCAAGTGCCCAGGGTTCGAGCCCAAGCTCGCCCGAATCAGTTGGGTAGTAACAATCTCTATGTATGAAACCCATCTTTAATTCCATTCCCAAATAAACTTTCTTATTACCTATCCACTATCAGCAAGGAACATCATAGATTCTCCTTAAACATCCCCTCACAAATCAGCCCAGTTTTTCCCTAAGGAGCTCCCTAAGAATTCATACATGGGTGTTCATAAGGCTACAAAATAGGTCAGAAAATTGGCATAAAAAGCATAGCACTTTGTCGAGGGTTGCAATCAAACCAGCAAACAAGGCCGAGGTAGAACACAAGTACACTAGAATGAAAGCACTCAAATGCTATGAGTTTTTATGCCTAAGCTTCATCACTGTTCTGCACGCCGAACGAACGATTCCACATAATATGGAACTGCTCGAAACAGAGTTCCACAGCAATCCACACGGGTTTAGCATACGAACTACTTCTTTCCACAGCAGGCCACACAAAAATAGATTTCTCTATAAATTGCACAAAATGAAATCGAAGACAGCCTCTCACACAAGTTCCTCCTCACAAATTCGCAAAACAAATCCGTAGAAAATCCGCACAAGAAATTCATCCAATAAAGTCACTAGTGTTTCTATACATAGAGAGAGAGAGAGAGTCAAGTAAAGTTTGACCGTTGATTAGTTAAAGTCAACTTAGTCACAAGTATTTATATATAGAAAGTCAAGTAACGTTTGACCGTCGATTGGACAAACTCAAACATTATTATTAGTATTTATTATATACTAATTCAAATAAATTTTGACCGTTAATTAGTTAAAGTCAACTTTGTTATTAGTGTTTATTTATTGAAAGTCATGTAAAGCTTGACCGTTAATTAGACAAAGTCAACCTAGTTGTCAGTGTTTATATATTGAAAATCAAGTAAAGTTTGACCGTTGATTAGTTAAAGTCAGCTTAGTCCCTAGTATTTCTATATAGAGAGAGTCAAGTAAAGTTTGAACGTTGTTTAGACAAAATCAACCTAGTTATTATTGTTTATATATTGAAAGTCGAGTAAAGTTTGACCGTTGATTAGTTAAAGTCAGCTTAATCACTAGTGTTTCTATATAAGGAGAGTCAAGTAAAGTTTGACCCTTGATTAGACAAAGTAAAAACATTTTTATTAGTATTTATTATGTACTAATTCAAATAAAGTTTGACTGTTAATTAGTAAAAGTCAACTTTGTTATTAGTGTTTATTTATTGAAAGTCAAGTAAAGTTTGACTGCTAATTAGACAAAGTCAACCTAGTTATTAGTGTTTATAAATTGAAAGTCGAGTAAAAATTGACTGTTGATTAGTTAAAGTGAGCATAGTCACTAGTCGAAGGTAATGGTAAATAAAAAGAAACCGTGAGAGTCTACGGGAGTGGGAACATTGTCCCACTCCCGTGATACATTGAAACCTACTAAACTACCCCTGATCTAGATGGTACAATCAGGTGGCCCAAAAAAATGCAGTGGGAATGTACGGGAGTGGGGACATTAGCCCACTCCCTTTATACATGTTACCTAAAATACTACCCCTAATCTAAATGTTACAACCAGATGACCAAAAGAAGCCAGTCCCGTCGTGATGACCAGGGCCTGTGGAAACCATCCATGGAAAAATATTACAACCCGTCGTGGTGACCGGGGCCTGTATAAGCCATCCCTGAAAAACAGAGGGGCAGGAGAACAAACTCACGAGCCTCCTCGCTCCATGTTACATCCATGCTACCGGTGGTGTGAACCGGCTCTTGCATCGTGGTTTGCTCCCCATGGGTGTCTTCAACTCCGAGAGTGGTCTTGGTCTTCCAATGAATGAAGTAGTATGACCTATCCTCCTAGAAGGGCTTTCACACCGCTTCTACCATGTACACCTCTAAGATGAATATAAAGAGGTGTTATTGGCCTTCAATAACAGTCTCTAGATAAGGGCCGAGGCTTTCTCTTTGGGGTTTGGGGCAGTTTGACCGTAGTCCGTTGTGCTCCCAAGTGTTCCCCGTGGATAAACCTCCTAGGCTTAAGAGACCGAGCATGACTTCTACCGCGCACGCCCCGCGTAATGGTTTTGTAACCGTCCTTTCCATTTTAGGTAAATGGACTGCCTGATGCCATTTTACACTTTTCAGTGCAGCACAGGCAAATAGAGCAACCGTTAATTCTAAGTGATACCTAGCAAGGGGTTAATTAATTTGCGTACGCAGAATTAATTTACCCCCAACCCGACCTATATGGCCATGTTACTACCATGGGAAATCCTTTCAGCCATATAGAGAAAACTGCTGCTATATTTTTTTTGCGGACCCCTTCGAGTGCAGAGCCCCTTCGAGTCCCTTCGAGGGTATGACCCCTTCGAGGGTATGACCCCTTCAAGTGCAGAGCCCCTTCGAGGGTATTACACCTTCGAGGGCAGTGCCCCTTTGAGGGTATAGCCTCTTCGATACCTCCAGCACTCAAATGCCCCCCTGGAGCACTTGAACATCTCCAGCACTCGAAAGCCTTCCTCGAGCACTCAAACACCTCCATCACTCGAATGCCTTCCTCGAGTACTCGAATACCTTAGACACTCGAATGCCCCCTCGAATCACCATTCTGACCACCTACTCTCGAGGCACTCAAAATATGGTTCGAGAGTCATTCTGGCCTTTCCTCTAACCATCCCTGAACCCTCAAACCATCCTTCAGCCATCGACCATCCCTCAACCCCCAAACAACCCATCAACCCTCAAACCACCTGCCTCTCCAACCACCCTTTGACTCTCGAACCATCCTTCAACCCTCGAACCATCCCTCAGCCCTCGAACCAATCCTTAACTCTCGAACCACCTACTCCTCCCCAATCACCCTTCAACCCTCAAGACTGCCAGCTATTAGCTGACTTGTCGGACTGCGTATTTCCTGCATCTTTGAGTCACCGGAGTCTCGAGCACTCGAACACTTCGAGCTCTCGAATGCCCCTGTCCATCTATCCTCGAACCAGCCTTCAGCACTAGAATGGCCTTTCGATCACTCGAACTCCCACTTCCCATGAATGCCCCTTTCAGTGCTCAAGGACATACTCGAGGACAAATGAATCGAATTCCTCGAACTGTCCCTCGAGGGCAAACATACCAAACCTCGAATGGCCCCTCGAATGGCTCCAGCACATGAACACTCCAACACTCGAATGCCCCCTTGGAGCACTCAAACACTTCCAGCTCTCGAATGCCCCCGTCGAACACTCGAATGCGTTCAGCACTCGGAAGCCTTCAGCACTCGAATACCTCAGTCCGTCTATCCTCGAACCCTCGAAGTATCCTTCGACCCTCGAAGCATCCTTCAACCCTCAAACCATCCTACCCCTAGAACCTTCCTAACCCTCGAACCACCCACCTCCGAATGACTTTTTTTTGGAGACTGGTCTAGCGTTCCAAATGAAGTTGTAAAGGCTGGTTCTACCATATATACACCCATATTTAATATGGTACTGTGGCCTTTAAAAAAAAGTTCTCCGGGCAGTCCAAGGGCCAAACGCATGACCCTCGACCCTGGCATGTAGATGTCAGCATCTGTTTTTACCTGCAAAGAAATGTTTACCTCCCAGGTGTGGTTCTGATGCCCTCCATGTAGATGTTGTACCGACTATTAGGGAAGGATCCCTGTCTAGAATAGCAGTTTGTGTGGGAATAATCTGTTGAGGATGAGGTAGCAGTATTTTTGGATAAGTTTGAAAGCCCTAGCCAAATCCAGGCGAAATCCTTTTTTGAGAACTCTGTTCCTTTCACTCCATATATAGCACACTGTGGTTGTCAGCACCAGTGGACCCATCTTTCTTTTCAATTTCGATCCTCTTACCTGTCTTCTGATCCATTTGTCCGAGGCTGCAATGGAAGTAGTGGCTCATCTCAATCCAATCTAGTTTCGCACTCTATCACATGCCAGTTTGATGAAATCACATTGGAAGAACAAGTGATCGTGTGTATCTACATCAGAGCGACATAGGCAGCAGATGTGGTCTGTGGGTTCGTCATCTCCTCCGTGGTACATGTCCTTGGTTTCAAGACGACCAAGCGAGGCAAGCCATGTAATGAAGGAGAACTGGGAGGGTATCGATCCACGCTAAATTGATTTGAAGAATCTTATACTTGGGAGGGTGGGTATATCATACAAGTGAGGGTAAGTAAACCTGTGGAAATGATCATGCGCCATCGCCGTGAATTTACCAGATCCTAACCAAACCGCCAACAAGTCGATGAGTGTTTCACTTGAGCCACCACACATGATTACTAGGTTGTCCCAGAGTTCACACAGATTCATGAAGTAAAGTGAAAAATTCTCCGAGATTCTGCCACAGGGAGCCCTTGGGTGTACACTTCATATATTGCTCGTGCTCAGGAACTGTGAATGGACCCATTTGATCCAGAGTGATTCCTTATGTGAGTGTATATCCCATAGCTGCTGTGCGAGGACGGCCATATTCCATATCTTGAAGTCACGAATTCCCAGACCCCCATTACTCCTCGGAGTACAAAGCCTTTTCCAAGAAACCTTTTTATGTTTTTTGTCTCCCCACAGGAAATGTTTGCATTTTTGTTCTAGTGAATCCATGACGTTACCCTGGATGATGAAGTACTGTATCCAGAATCCAACAATTCCCTGGACCACGGATTTTATGAGTTCCAGTTTCCCCACATAAGATAATGTATGACCTTTGAATCTTGTGATTCCCTTGTCGACGCTGTCAAGAAGCGTATAAAAATGAGAGACCTTCAGTTTACTGGAATCCAACGGGATGCCTAAGTACCTGACCGGAAAGGTAGCCCTCGGGATACCTGTGAAGCTTAAGTCCACCTTTATACCCACTCCAAAGAATTACGACTTTGCGGCGTTGATGGCTAGGCATGAGGTCTATTGGAAATCATTTAGAACAGACATGATGGTATGAACAGAATTCTGGCCTGCCTTTGAAAAAAGCATTAAGTCATCCGCGAAAGCCAGATGGGTGATTTTTAGGTGTTCACATCTCAGGTGATAGGAGAACGGAGTGGTTTATGCCCTGTTTCTCAGTAGCCTGGAAAGGTATTCCATACAAATGACAAATAGTAGGGGAGATAGGGGGTCACCTTGTCAAAGTCCCCTTTTGGCTTTGAAGAAGTCACATAATTTTCCATTTATCAAAATGGAAAAAGTCGATGTTGTTAGGCATTCCATAATTCTATCAACCCATGCTTGCGGGAAGCCTAGGCCATTTAGTACCTCCTGTATGAAATCCTAGGAAATCGTGTCGAATGCCTTTGTGAGGTCTACCATAATCATACAGCAGGGAGAGGATCGTGAGAGTCCGTAGCCCCGCACCAGCTCTTGGGCCATCATAAAATTATCAGAAAGTTTCTGTCCCTTTACAAACGCTGCTCGGCAGGGGTCAATAAGGCCGGGGAGGAGAGGATTAATTTTGTTGGCGATCACTTTGGAGATAACCTTGTAAATGATATTGCAGCAGGAGATGGGTCTAAAGTCAGCCACCCTTAGGTTGTCTTCTTTCTTGGGTATAAGTGTAACAGTGATATGATTTAGCCTTTTCAGCAGTTCACCAATGTGGAAGAATTCCAAGACCGATTCTGTGACATCCTGGCCCACAATCTCCCATTGACTCTTGAAAAAAGCCGCAGTGAAGCCATCAGGGCCTGGTGCTTTGTCATCGGACATGGAGAAGAGGGCAGACTTTATTTCATATCTTTCGATATCTTGGCTCAGTGTTTCTCTCTCCATATCGGTAAGTAAGGGGCCTGAACAGATTATATCTGGGTCGATTGGTGTACGTGGAACATCTGTACCGAATAAGCCCTTGTAAAACTCTGCAAGTAATGCCCCTTTTTTCTCGCTGGATGTGACTATCCTTTCATCAGCGTCCAGGATTACCGGGACTCCACCCCCTTTCCTGTTGGCCACCAAGCCGTGGAAAAAACTTGTGCCCTTATCCGCCAAAGTGACAAAGTTTATTCTTCCCTTTTGGGATAGGAATTTTGACTCTGCCGTATAGAAGAGCAAAGCAGTTTGCTTGAGAACAGTCAGTTGGTGTACCAGTTCGTGTGATGCATTCCCCAGCGTTAAACTTTTCAAAGCGTTCGCATACTCCATATCTGCTCTTTTTTCCTTTTCGGAAATGTGGTGGAAGTCAATTTTCCCCAGATCCTTAAGGGGTTTCTTCAATCTTTGTAGCTTGCGACATAAAACATACTATCTGACCCTTTGTATCGCTGGTAACCAGTGATCATGCACTACCTATTTGCACCTCGGATGCGCATTCCACATATTTTGATACCTGAAGGGTCTGTTTAGCTGCTCTATATCTTGCGCTAAAGCTATTACAAAAGGTAGGTGATCCGAGAGGGCGGATCTAGGAAGAAAGGTGGTACGACATGAGTCTTCTTCCCATTTGTGATTCAGGAGGACGTGGTCAAATTTGCGCCTAATTGTGAAATCCGCATTGTGCCATGTTAAGTGATCCCCGATTGCTGGAGCGTCCCTCAGACCACAGGCAGTACATGCTTCTTGAAATTCTCTCATTTGGTAGACCCCAGGGGATGTGCTACCCATATGATCATTGACACTGAGGATGGAGTTGAAATCGCCAAGAACCATCCATGGTGAGTCAAGGTTTGCACCATATCGCTTCAACTCTGCCCAAAGGGGCAGTCTGTGTAATCTTCCCTCACTGTTTCCATACGTATAAGTGCAAAGAAATTGCACATTCAATGATAGGTTTCGTACTCTAAGGTGGATCAGTTGCGCCATTTTGCCCGTTATCTCAACAAAAAACTTTTTGGGGTCCCAAACAATAAGAATTCTGGAGTTGGGTGCCAATTCAAAATTGTGGGTGTATCTCCATCCTTTGAGACTCCTCATGAAGTTGTTCAGTGTTCGTTCACTTGCCTTTGTTTCCAGAATACCTAACAGGCCGACATTTTTTTCAGAGATGATGTTCTTCGCCCATCTCTTTTTTTTCTGGGGCGCCAAGGCCCCGTATATTGAGGCAGGCCGCATTCATTGGGGACCAAAGGCCCCTTTAGGCCTCGAACCGCCGCCTTTACTGCTATCAGTTGAAGAGGAGCTCTTTGCTGCTTCAGCCACTCTTTGGTAAGTCTTCTTCAATGGGTTGAGCAGTATGGAAGAAGATCTGGTTCTGCCGCTGCTCTTGAACAACTATTTCTCAACCATGGTTTTTCCTTTTGGCGCAGGAGGTCTTCCTGCCCGAGGGGGATTGCTCCGTCTCACCTCTGGATGGAGCATACTGTCTGGTATGTTTCCTGCACCATTCATTGGTCCGTCTGCATCACCGAAAATTGGTGGTCTAACCGAGCCGGCATTACCACTGAAAATACTCTTGGTACGGACCTGAGAGCCCAGGGGTGTAGGATCCCCTGTTACCCTATCCCGAACCATCTCTATGATCACCTCTGTGTCATCACACTTCTCCTTTTCCGAATTTAGTTCTTGACCCGTGGTGCTCGATCCTAAATTTTCTAATTTTAAACCCAAAACTGTGTCTCCATGGGTACGGGAGAGCACCTCGTTTGGATTTTTTTCTTCATTTACCCGTGTAGGCTGAACACTTTTGTCGAAGCTTTCATATCAATTTCTTTTAGCCATGTGCTCCTGGAGAACCCTGTCCCTGGTCTGAAATAATTCATCTTAAACTTCAAATAGATGTGTATTTTCTCCGTAGTTAGGGCACCACGGTTTGCAGTAGTCGTAAAGTATCCGTTGCGAGTGGGTAGCTCCATCAGGCATGCAGAATTTGACTATTTTTTTGAGCTGTTTAGAGGTGTCGATGAGGACTAGATCCCTGGCGTAGTAGCCCACGAGGTCTGGAGTTCCATTGTCCATGAGAATGGGATCTCCTAAAGTGGAAGCTATCTTCTCGAGGGCTTTTTTGTGCAGCAAGACTTGGGTAGGTGGTTCATGCGAATCCAGATCGGTTTCTTAGCCATGATGCACATATCGTACTTCCCAGACTCAGGTAGAGGAACAATGAATAACTTTTTACCATGGATGAAATGAACCGGACCCTGTAGCACATTGTCCCTGTCCTCCACTGTTTTGCATCCGAATTTTAGATACCCATTTGTCATGGTCTGAACCCAGCACTGGACACCCCACTTTGCCATGAGCAATTTTTGGACAGTATGTGTACCTGGGAAGGAACCTGGGAAAATGCCTAGAAAACCGTAGAATACCCAGACTTGCTCCTTGATGACTTCTTTCTCTGAGAGGACAAAATACACATCCTGGTCTGTAGTAATGTCTACTTTGTCCAAGGCAATTTCAGCATCGTCCTAAGTCATTTTTCTCTCTAATAGTGGATCATGCCATTCTTTGGACTTAAAAGTCATGTCAGGTTGTTCAGCCAGGCCCGGATGGTTTACAGATTTGGTGGCAGGGGGTGATGGAAGAATTTGGTCAATACTTTCCCGGTCTCAGTGACAGTAAGAGAAGAGAAGAGGGGGTTAGGCAAACAATCCGACTAACGTATTGGATGCATAAGAGAGACTAACTTATCTCCCACACAATAATCTACTCCGAAAAGACAATACAGAAAGTCCGAATACCTATCCTAGCAACAGGGGATAAGTATATGTGTAGATGAAACTGGTACACAATCCAAGTAGTACTCAAACAGATACATAAACAAAGACACAAATAGGCAGAGCATAGAGTGTACAAAACCACTATGAAACTGGATAATAATAAGAGCAGCAGAACTTTACCGAAGTCAAACAGCACAAAATAGGGCAAGCGGACACAGAGACTCTCAGATAGTACAGAGAAAAAGCTTCAGGAATCGAATGTTTCACACGATGTGTACTTAGAACTAAATTCAAAACCAAAGTGACTCAGTAGAACCTGTTGGCTGGCTTTTGAATCTACGAGTCTGAGCTTTTCGAACTGTCATTTTCATAAACCCTCGCAGTGCCGGTGGAAGACATCGGAAAACCCCAACCTGGAGATGATTGTGATCGGAATCCCATGGGGAATCTGGATAATCTGGTTACATGCCAAGATTTACCGACTGGTCGAACAAAAATGCTCCCGTAGATCGTGGGAGAAGGTTTCACCTTTTTCACCCAGAAATCGCCTTCAGCACTTAGTTATTAGTGTTTGTCAGCATAGTCACTAGTGTTTCTATAAAGAGAGAGAGAGTCTAGCAAAGTTTGACCGTTTTTTAGTTAAAGTTAGCTTAATCACTATTGTTTCTATATAGTGATGGTCAAGTAAAGTTCGACTGTTGATTAGTTAAAGTCAACTTAGTCACTAGTATTTATATATAGAAAGTCAAGTAAGGTTTGACCGTTGATTAGACAAGGTTTAAAAAAATTATTAGTATTTATTATATACTATTCAAATAAGTTTGACCGTTAATTAGTTAAAGTCAACTTTGTTATTAGTGTTTATTTATTGAAAGTCAAGTAAAACTCAACCGCTGATTAGACAAAGTCAACCTAGTTATTAGTGTTTATATATTGAAAGTCGAGTAAATTTTGATCGTTGATTAGTTAAAGTCAGCTAAGTCACTAGTAATTATATTTAGAGTCAAATAAGGAGGTTCAAGTCCTCGAGGCAGGAGGTTCTAGGATCAAGGGCTCAAGGTTCAAGGGCTGGATGCAGGAGGTTTGAGGGCTCGAGGTAGGAGGTTCGAGAGCTCGGGGCTCGAGGGTTCGAGGGCTCGAGTGTGAAGTGGTTGAAAATCCCCACATTCAGGATCGAGGCTCGAGGCAGGGGGTTCGAGGGATCGAGGCTCGAGGCAGGAGGCTCGAGGTTCGAGGCTTGAGGCAATGGGTTCGAGGGCTCGAGGCAGGAGGTTCTAGGGCTTGGGGTTTGAGGGCTTGAGGCAGGAGGTTTGAGGGCTCGAGGGTCGAGCGTGAAGTTGTCGAAAATATGAAAATTTTAAAATTAGAACTTTTTAATTGAAAATATTTGCTCATTAGTCTTACCTGAAAACCACCTTTGGGGACAAAACAAATTTTTTTGAATTTTTTGGGTATCGTCTAAAGGTTGATTTGCAAATGGGTACCAAAACATGGTAAAAGATACTTTGTAGGAGACAAAAAAATAATTTAGTCTTGTATTTATGTATACTAAATCAATTAAGGGTTGAACGTTAATTAGTTAAAGTAAACAAATTTTGTTCCTATTTATATATATTAGGTCAGTAAAGGTTGATCGTTGATTAATTTAACTGAACTTAGTTATTAGTTAAAGTCAACAAAAGGCGTGAACGATTTGAAAGTTTAAAAAATAGCTTGTAGTGGCTGCGCAGCTGCTCCCAGCTCATAAATTTCTGGGAATATTATTTAAAATGTTTGGAAAATTTTTTGAATTCTTTGGCGGAAAAATTAAACTTTAAAAAATTTCGACGAATATTTAGAATTATTTGGTGGGAAGATTGAAATTTAAAAAATTTTGGCAATTTCTTTGGTGGGAAAAAACTTTTGGCGATTCTTTGGCAAGAAAATTTTAAAATATTTTAGCACTAGTTTTTAAAATCGGTTCTATTTTAAAATTTTTGGATATTTCTTTGGCGAGAAAATGAATTTTGAAAATTTTTAGCACCGGTCTATTTTTTTAAAAATGGTGCTATTTCTTAATTTTAGCACCGGTTTTTAAAACCGGTGCTATTTATTACAAAAACCGGTGCTAAGTTTTAATTTTTAGCACCAATTTTTAAAACCAGTGCTATTTTTTATGAAAACCGGTGCTATTTTGAATTTTTTGGCGGGAAGATAGAATTTTACATATTTTTAGCACCGGTTTTTAAACACCGGTGCTATTTTAAAATTTTTGGATATTTCTTTGATGGGAAAAAGGAAATTTTCAAATTTTTAGTACCAGTTTTTTAAAACCGGTGCTAATGTTTTCCAAAGCGGTGCTATTGTAAAATTTAGCACCGATATTTTTAAAACCGGTGCTAATATTTTCCTAAACAAGTGCTATTGTAAAATTTAGCACTGATTTTTAAAAAACCGGTGTTAAATTAATACCGATTTTAAAAACCGGTGTTAAAATTTAAAAAATCGGTGCTGTTAAATTTTTAGCACCAGTTTTAAAAACCTGTGCTAAAAAACAGGTACTAGAGGGGGGTATCTGTGGTAGTGAAAATGCTTGCAATGATGGGTGTATAGGCCATAGCGTAATTTTTGAAAGTGTTGTTAAATATTCCATGTGAAGATTTTGGGCCCTTTCTTTAACCCTTGATGCCGAAATGAGAGAAACTTGGTCGTGAAAATGTGAATTACATAGGTGTATATCAAATTTTGAATTCTGACTTCTCCCACTTTATTGGAGGGACCTAAGTGGAAAAAGTAAAAGCTTCACCAATTGCACCAAAATCGGTTCCGATCGAACCGGAAGGGACATTTTCCATCCCCAGCCAAACTTATAATCCCCGAGAGTGATAAATAAGTTGGCTTAATCCCACAGAGACTTCCAAGTGTTCTTCCGATTAACCTTCATATACTTATAAGTAATCATTTACATTTTACTCTAGGCCATGTACTGGTGATTTTCAAAAATTGGTGGATGGAATTCTTTTATCCTTTATTCAATAAAAACCAAGATTATGTAATTCCATATGATTCTATGTGGTGTAAATTGTCGTTCTCATAACACCCATCGTAATGATATTAATGGAATACTAATAAAAATGATCATGCACTACCTCCATGTGCGTCCCTCCTAGACAGTACGCATAATCTCCACATCAAACATTTGTCATTATTTTCAGGTGCAGACTTCTAAAGCATAGGGTACATTCAAGGAAGTTTGCGCCATAGAATAATTTTTAAAAAGTGTTGTCAAAAACTCCCTGTGAAGATTTTGGGCCCTTCCACTGACCTGTTGATGCCCAAACCAGAGCAACATGGTTGTGACAATGTGAATCACGTACGTGTATTTCCAATTGGGCACTCTAACTTCAAATACTTTCTTCGAGGGACCTACATGCAAAAGGTAAAAAGTTCACAGGTTGCTTCAAAATTTATTCTGATCAAACCGGACGTTAATAAAGTTTCACGACCATTGGGGAATATATCGGCATCCTAAATCGTTTAAAAAACGAGCAAAGGATTAAATGTAACATTTCAATGTTCAAATCAAGTAGCTCTTGGTCCTTTGCTGATCAAAAGAAATTAGTAATGAGATTTATGGAAAGTGAGATAATACTATGGAAATGTTTCGATGATGATCTCCTTAGCATCTGTGAATATAAAGCTCCTACTCATGATAATGATGTATGAAATAATTTGGAAATTAATGCTCCTGTGAATATAATGCTCCTGCCAGCCATGAAGGAGTTTTTTTTTTAAATTAAACCTTTGCACGGTAAGAAATAAGAACTTTTACCTCGGCTCTACAATACTCTTTACCGCAATTTTCACTCCCAAAACAATCGAGGTAAATATCGGTGTAGTGAAAACTTCACTTTTTACCTCGATATAGAGTCGAGTTAAAAAGTACCTTTTACCTCGGTTTTAGACCGATGCCAGCTGGTATTGTGACCAATGTCATTAACTACAACAAGACAGATGATTTGAGACCAGCGACTTAATTCAGGCCGACCTCAATCGTATTGTGAGTGACATTGCGAGGGCTTTTAACCGACGCCGCGCGATGTGGGGCAGTCAAGTCGTGTGCATGCTAACGTGGAATTATGACCAATACGACGCCATTTTGAGAGGCTGATCTTGCACACAATTTATCGATGCCGGTTTGTGCAATGTCAATTATGTGTCGTCGTGGTACTGGCTTGTGCGACGTCACTTGTTCATCGAAGACACGCCTATTCTCATCAAATATTATAATATTTTATATTCGATGACACAAACAATCGTTCCTCACTAGTCGCTACATGTTATTTAATATTCGATAACTCATGTAATAGTTAAACGTCATACAATAATCAATTGTTGTTCAATATATGTGGAATGTACACACATGATAGAACCCACACAAATATCACATATTACAAATAGAGAGAGTCTTAGGAAAGACGGCCTGTCAATAAGCTTATAAACAGTTCACTGTACTTTTTATCTTAAATGTTGTAATGTTTTTTATAAAATTGAAATATTGTATTTTAAAAGTTAAAACAAGTATGATGTGTATTTTGGAATGGGGAAAGTCTCAGGAAAGGCGGTCTTTCCATAAGCTTATGGATAGTCCTCAGGGGCATTTACCTTAAATGTTGTAATTTTTTATAAAATTTTAATATTGCATTTTATAAGTTAAAACAAGTAATAATATGTACTTGATGGTGAAAATATAAAAATATATGATATAAAAATATATTTTAAAAAATTTTAAATTTTGTATGTAATTTAACAAATGCAGTGTATAAGGTAAGAAATAAGTGGCCTGTCCATAAGCTTATGGATAGGCCGCCTGTCAGGAAACCCACTCTTTGGAATGTGAAAAAATAGAAATATATAATATAAAAATATATTTTTATATTTCTAAATTTCTAAATTTATTATGTAATTTAACAAATGCAGTGTATAAGATTAAAAAAAATGTGGATTGTCCATAAGCTTATGGATAGACCGCCTATCAGAAGCTCTTACAAATGTACGATACAAACTATTAAAATACATAATACAAACTATTAAAACACATAACCTTCATATGAAATTAAAGAAAAATTGTTAACCTCTATTGTCTACGTTGTATGGCATTAACATTTTCAAGGCGACTAGTGAATGACAAGTCCAATCATCTACATGCTAAAAGTCCATCGATAACTCTCTTTGTCCTATTACAACCAATCCACAGCAAAAAAAACATTTATGATAGAAATGGGAAGTCCCCAAATGAAATACACACTATATAATCATACATAGACGAAATTAATCTCAACCAGAAAAATGTAACTCATCTACATGGTGCGATGTCAGTCACTTTGTATTTTGTAACTCATTTGCTGTCGCAAAGGCCGATTTGCTGACCGATGTTGGTTATTCATATTATTTTCAAGTAAAATTGACATTTTCTCTTAAAATGAACCCTAATCTATGGCCAATACTTCTCATCATTTGTGCATGGCATTATTTCACCAAAGTTTACACTAGCCAAAGATAACCTGTAGCACAAACATGAAAATATGCACCATTTCTTAGACATGTGTGATGTTGATTGTTTTTTTGTAACATATCGCAAGGCTAGGTTTATTGAGACCGACATCACACATTCAAAGTGTATTCTTGCGAAAATGTAATTATTGTCCACAATCAACCCTAATCTAACCCTTTTTTCTCACTACTTATAAACATGGAATTATTCTGATAACCCAAACACTATACACTAGATAACATGTAACACAATCATCATAATTCATGAATATATTCAATCTTTGTACAATAAAAAAATAAAAAAACAAAATCACTAATAAAATTTTAAAATGAACATGGAGTGGTGAAAACAATAACAACCTCAATTAATTTGTACCCGGAAATGCTCCATCCTCTAGTACATGTGGATGTTTGAGAGGAGCATATTGATTGAGCACTTTGAATTGTTGTGATGATGTGAATGAAAAGAATCTTGGGATTGTGTTTTTGTGGAAGGGTTTTGTAGACATGAAATGAGTATATTTGCTGAATAAAAATGAGATGTAATAGGATGGGTGGGGGGGATATAGCTCAAATTTTCATCTTAAATTTTTGGTTCCCGCTATAATTTTTTGGGTAACCGACGTCGGTATCATGTTGGTTATATTTCATCTAAAGCGAAATGCTTGCGATGACATTTGTATGGGTCATAGCATAATTTCTTAAAAGTGTTGTCAAATATTCCCTGTGGAGATTTTGGGCCCTTCCATTGACCCGTTGATGCCCAAATCAGCTCAACGTGGTCGTGAAAATGTGAATTACATAGGTGTATATCAAATTTTGCATTCCGACTTCTCTCACTTTCTTGGAGGGACCTAAGTGGAAAAAGTAAAAAGTTCACCGATTGCACAAAAATCGATTCCAATTTAACCGAAAAGGATAATTGTTATCCCCAGTCGAACTTATAATCCTCGAGAGTGATAAAGAAGTTGGCTTAATCCCACGGAGACTTCCACATGTCCTTCCGATTAACCTTCATATACTTATAAGTAATCATTTACAATTTACTCTGGGCCACATACTAATGCTTTCAAAAATTGGTGGATGGAATTTTATTATCTTTTTATTCAATAAAAACTAAGATTATGCAATTCCGTATGATTCTATGTGGTGGAAATTATCGCTCTCACAACACCCATCTTAATAATATTTAATGAAATACTAATAAAAATGATCACACGCTACCTCCCTGTGCATCCCTCTTATACAGTAAGCATAATATCCAAATCAAACATTTGTTATTATGTTCGATTGCAGATTTCTATAGGATAGGGTACATTTAAGGAAGTTTTCGCATAGCGTAATTTTTTAAAAGTGTCGTCAAAAAACTCCCTATGAAGATTTTGGGCCCTTCCACTAACTTTTTTATGCCCAAATCAGAGCAACGTGGTCGTGTCAATGTGAATCACATAGTTGTATCTCTGATTTCGCACTTCTACATACAGAAAGTAAAAAGTTCACAGGTTGTGCCAAAATTGATTCTGATCGAACCGGACATTGATAAAGTTTCTTCAACAATCTAAAATTTCAATTTTTATTTTCTAATTAACTTTTAGCTGTGATGAAAGTGACTTTTATTCCTTTTGGTCAAACGTAGGCTCATTATTATACTAGTAGACTGAATAATATTAGGCACATTCAGGAAAGCTTCCGTCAGTTGTAGTTCGATCAGTTTTCGGCTAGACCGATGGTCGTGCAACTTTGCACATATTGAGGTGGAATTGACAAGGGTTCAAAATGACGTCATTTCAAAATGTCCATATATAGAGCCCATCTCAAAATTAGTTCAAACTTTTAAATGCGAACTCGGTTGTTTATTGGTTACCATGTTCGGTCTAAATGATTGATGCGCGATATCGTGCATATAAGTCAGCCATACCAGTGTTTTTGACTAACATGTACATGTGATGCATTGCTGATGTCGCACTCATCAAGCTTTAAGGATTTTTCCCTAATCATTTTCTTATATAATTCAAGAGTAATGGCAGGCGAAGGATCCTCCAATCGCCCATTTTTCAGGTTAGCAACTTATTTTACATATACATATATCAATATATATGAGCTACATGTATTTTATTTTTTTACTTATATATTCACAATTTATGACATTTAATAATTCATTATTTTTCTACAGTTCACTGCACAATGGAGCACCCAAGAGTCTCTTGTGTTCGAGGTTGACCAGTGTACCATGTCGGAACATAACCCCACTTCTGTTGCACCCTGAAATGGCAAAACTTTGGGACTAACCCCACTTTGGTAAAGCCTAGCTACATAAAATAATGTCATTATTTGATTTTCAATTAATATTATTTGTTGTTAATTGCATATATATATATATATAGTGACTATATTTTTGTTTTTTTTTATTCAGTACATCCCAAGGGACATGGTACCACTCCTACCAAGTAACAAGACCTAAATTGTGCTAAGGTGCTACGGGAGAGAGTGGCGCATGAACTACTCAGGGAATAGGAATACCCAAGCCATGTCCCCAAAGGGTTTTGCTGAGTCAATTCGTATACCATACCCCTATTTGGCATGAAAGGGTCATCGAACGAGGTCGCAATCTTGACATGGACTCTTTGATGAAATTATCAAAAATTATACTTTGGCCCCACTCGCCTGATTTTGCAAATGCCAGTCGCATGAAACTAATCTGTGCCAACATCCATGCAATTTCACTCCGATTGAGAATTTCCAGTGGGAACCAAAATTTTGAGCCAAAATTTTGAACCAAAATTTTCCCCCAAACCAATCTCATTACAATAATATCGAGCACCAACACAATCATTTCTCATCTCCAACACATTTTCTCTCCACACAACTACACACCATCATTTCCATTAACACCATTACAACCACTAAACAACCCAATCTAATTTCTTCTATCGAATATCAACAATTATTCTAGGATGGAGCATCTCCGGGTTCAAATAAATTGAGTTAGTTCATTTTAGAATCTCCTTAATTGCATATGTTTTTTCCACATTGACCATTCATTGACTAGATTCATGGGGTTTGACAATTATATTACATGTTATATAAGTTACAATGTTTATCTTTACAAAATAATGTCTTATTTGTAAGGATTGTGGAAAAAATCATTGATTATTGCTGATTGTGGATAATAATCAAATTTTCATATGAACACATGTTGAATGTGCGACGTCACATTGTCCGGAACGGACATCCTCATCTTGAATGTCCAACATCACACGTCTATCGGTGTAATCGACATTGCTTTAACAACCAAGCAACATCACTTTCCTTCAGTCAAGGTACTTTTCCATGTTTAGATTATTGCCACCTGCACTTGACATTATTATGTGTACATCATTCTGAAACTGCAGAATTCTTCCATAAATTTTGTTTCATGTGTATTTTTTTTTAATAGGACAGAGAGTTACGATGGACACTTAGCATGGATTCCATACAACATAGGCATTGGATGTTAAATACAATTAATCGTTCATTTTCACATCAACCATATATATTTGAATATATTTTGATATTTATTGGTAATTTATGATCAAGGTTTTTTTTTGTTTCATCAGAAAGTAAATACTATATTATTGTACGACAGCCGATTTCTCAACGATTCATACCACAACATCGCACGAACCAGTAAAGATATAACACCAATGCAATGTTGCATATACCGAAAAAGTTGCGATACCAAAATGACGTTGCATATAACGGCTGCATTTTTATTTTTCAACGTCGCGTATTCAAAATAACGTCGCATTGGTTACCCTTCACACCAGCATGCAGACGATGAGGGTGCACTCGATCATGCGACCTCACTTACAATTATGCGCGACGTTGCTTTAACTATCTGCGTCGTTGATCTCATCGATGTCACAATTGTTCCAATGCCATCGACTGCATTCTTTTTGTTGATGACTTCACTTCTTATAGATGCCGACGTCAATTTGAACCATCTCCTAGCTACGGGGTATTATAGTTGGCCTTCTTTCTTAGTGTTGTTTGTTGTAGTGTTGCTTAAGAAAAAAATCTAATTTTTCATAATTGATTTTTCGCCTAGTGGTGGCTTAAAGGACTTCAAGAAAAGCTCTAATTCCAAGTAGGTTAAGCTTACAATATTGGTTGAAAACCACAGTATCATCAGCATAGGATAGATGAAATATTGGGATTGCATTAGGGGGTAAATGGTAGTACTGCAATTTATCGGTTTGGAAGATAAAGGATAAGCATCTTGTGAAAACTTCATAAAAGAAATTAAAGAGAAAAGGAGATACAGAATCGCCTTGTTTGATGCTTCGTGAGGCATTGAAAAACCTAGTAGGTTTTCCATTTATTAGGATGGAAAAGAAAGCATGTAATATGTTCTTCATACTGGTGTAGACAATCTTTCCATGGAAGCTAAAATTTAACAACACAGAATTCAAAAAAGATTAATTAATCCTATCAAAAGCCTTTCTAAGGTCCAATTTTTGGATGTAATTAGGGTTCCTTTGCTTTTTCTCTAGAAATATAATCCTTTCCTGAAGGTATATGACATTATCAGAAATGTCTCTTCCCTTCATGAAGGCAGTTTGGTTAGGAGAGATGCATTTATCCATTAAAGGTTTCATCCTATTTACAAAGATTTTTGTGAAAATCTTATTTGTTACATTTGATAAGCTTATAGGGTTGAAATCATTAAAGGATGATAGAGTGAACTTTTTAGGTATTATAGCCACCCAAGTGCTTGCAATACCTTTTAGGATTGGAGAATCCGACATGAAGTCTCTTGCAGCTTGCAAAAGATCCCATGAGAATATATCCCATGTATTAATGAAGAATTTTGTTGTAAACCCATCAAGGTTTGGACTGCTGTTCTTATTAAGACCAAAAACCACCTCCTTAATTTCATTCAATGTGACTTCTTTCATTAAACTCTGATTATCCTCATCTGTATAAGTTTAGGTATGTGTTTCAGGAAATTAGAGTAATAATGCCCTGCTGTAGGATTACAAGGCTCGGTAAGAAAATCTTTATAGTATGTGACAGATTCTTCAATCAGTTTTGGGTCAGTAGGCCAGTCACTTTGTGAGTGTTTAATTTTACTGATTTTCATCCTAGTCCTTTTCTCTTTAGAAGTGTTATGGAAATAGGATATGTTATCACCTCCTTTCCTTAGCCAAGTTATTCTAGCCTTTTGTTTCTAGAATATTTTCTGTTTTTTCAGTGACAGTATTAAATTAGCTCTAGCTCTGTTCATGTTAATTAGGTTAGGCTTTGACTGGTCTTGGTCATATTCAAATTCAACTATCTTTAATCATTTCTCAGCTTTGTCTACATTATTATCCACATTACCAAAGATGTCAATATTCAACTTCTTAAGTTACTTTTTTAACCTATTAAGCGTTGTGCCACATTTCTCTTTGTGTCACAGGTGCGATCCAGTCTTGTTTAATAATTTCCATGAAATATTTCCTAGTGAACCATGCATTAATAAATCTAAAGGAACTAGGTCCGGATTGAGATGGTAAACCTAATTGTAAGAATAGATGGTTGTTGTCAGAGGACTACTTATTAAGGATCTGGAGTGATGAGAAAGGGAATTTTTTGTGCCATGCTAATGATGTTAGACATTTATCTAATCTCTGGGTAGTAGGTTATTTAACTCTTAAATTTTACCATGTGAATAACTTACCAACAATGTTGATTTCCTGAAGCATCTTAGAGTTGATAAGATTATTAAAATCTCGTACGCTTCCAAGGTTAGGGGTGGATGGTCCCTTGTACTCATTTATAGAGGCTATGGTGTTAAAATCTCCTATCAAGATAACATCATCAATACTAAGATTTAAAATGTCTATCCACATTTTCAGTCTACCTATTTTATCAGTCAGACCATGGATAAAGATATCTTCCATGGATATGTTCAGGCTCTGATTAGTAATGTTCACACAAAGGAATTGGTCAAGATTTAGCCTTAAATCAACATGTACACTATCCCACCACATAACAAATTTTGGCATTATCAGAGTACATACAATTTGAAAATTTTAATTCATCCATGTACCTAACACATTGCAGATTGCTATACATTGGTTCAATGAGGAAAATCATATTAAAATGGTATTTTCTAATCATATTTTCTAATCTTATCATAGATGTATCCATGCCTCCGAGGTTCCAAACCAGATATCTAAGTCCATTAAGTGTATTAGACATTTAAATCTATTTTTTAGATTTTTGATGATGACTTGAGCATCATCTTGTTTATTTGTGACAGATAACCAGTTTTTTTCAGTTTATTATTTTTTGCATTCTGAGTCTGTATAGGAGTAAAAGTTTTAGCCAATACCTGTGATGGGCTTACCTGCATCCCAGGATTGTGAGATTTTGTGACTGAGCTTGAATCCAAGTTTAATACAGGTGGTGATTGCTGGTGATGGCAGCTGTTTTCCTGATTAGGTGTTGGGTGCTGATTTCTTTGGTGATTTCTTGGTCAACATTTTGGATGTCTCATTAAGATTGACTAGTAAGTTGAATCTATTACTAATCCGTCTATCATTGGAGTAAAAATTGTTAGTTCTTACAGGACTAAATTCAGTTTTACCTGATTTACCTTCTGTGATATGCAAATCATCCTTTCTCCTTTGTTTGCTCATTTGGAGATTTTCTGGATAGCTCAATACTGAGATTAGTGGGTGCAATATTTATAGGGTAATATGCAAATATAACCCTATATGTTGGAGAAAGTGCAAATATAACTCTGAGTGGTTTTTTAGTGCAAATATAACCCTAAAAATATTACATAAGTGCAAATATAACCCCAAAGCCATTATTCCGACATTGACTTTCCATTTTCAACCATTAACCAACCAAAAATGACCAAAAATGCCCTTCTAATCTAATACAAAATTTTAAATGACAAAAATGCCCCACCCGCCACCCAGCTCTGCCACTAACCCTGCCATTCCACCACCACCAATTTTCCATAAAAAATTAGCATACTTCAACACATTCAAAACCAAGCCAGAGTCTAAAATCATGGTGGAATACCCAAGCCCAACTCAAGGCGCGCCGTATTTGAGCACCGCCGCCAGAAACCCTAATCGGGTGGAGAAAAGAGAGGTCGGTGACGCCGCTGAAGAAGAAGAAAACAATTATGTACGCTTGAAACAACATCGATGATGCAGTACAAGAAGAAGAAAATGGCACCTCCAGTCTTCCACTATTAAATATAGTGGAGGAGAGAGGGGTCGATGGTGCAGACACTCTAAATCAGGTGGAGAAGACAGCAGTCGGCGGCGCCGTTGAAGAAAGGGGAAGAGGACAAAGAGAGCACGGCTTTGGTTGAAATCAAATCATCCAAAGAATTAAATTTTATGTTCATACTATTATATGTGGATATATCATGATTGGTTGATCTCATTCTACTGTGCCGCTGCTGCTGACAGAGCACTGCTTTGGTTGATCTTAGTAAAAAAGGGAAGAGAACGAAGGGGTATGTTGGAGATTTTAATGCCTTCTTCATTTTTTTTATTTTTTTCAGAGGGGCAAAATAGTCTTTTCACTAAATTTTAGCCTTAAAATGCCTGAAAATGTTATATTTACACATAACCTAAACATCTAGGGTTGTATTTGCACTTTCTGTTATCACAGGGTTATATCTACACTTTCGTCAATTATATAGGGTTATATATGCACTTTGCTCATATTTATATTTCCTTGTAAAGGTATGTAGTTATCAAGGTTGGTTTCAGGATTGGTATCAGCAGCCTAATGGTATAGAATGGTGTGAGCTTGTGCTGTATTTTGTGGTTCTCTGTATTGGCTTGATTCATTAATTCTTGTTGGTGGCTCGGTAAATTTATTGCCCGCGGGATTCCATTTTGGAAGGTGAAGTGTTCTACACTGGTTAGCAAAGTGTCCAATTTTGGCGCAAGATGGGCAATAGGCAGGAACGTCTTTATAGTCTATATCATATGTCCTATTGTTGCCTAAGGATCATTGCCTTATGTACTGCTTTAGGGGTTTCATGAGATCTATCTTCACACATATTTGTATGGCAGATGGTCTGGTTAATGCAAGTGTGGCTACATCCATATTAATGAAAACTCCTATAGTATTTCCAATAGCTTGAATTGATGCAAGGTTATAGTAATATAAAGGAGCATTGCGCATTGTTACCTAGATTGGCACAGTCGAAGATTCTGAGTTTGGGGAGAAACCTGGTGTCTAGTGTAGAACCTTTATCAATGTTCTTTGTAAGGTCCATACCCCTTTAATCCAGCATCTTTGAAGATATTGAACATCTTCAAATCTGATCAAAATGAGTTTGTAATCAATGGAGCCCAGATGATATTTTCTGGTGAATCTTGTCGTCTTGAAGTATTGATCAAGTTGTTTCATAGTAGCGCGACCTTTGATGAATTTTCCGACCAAGGTGTTTGTATAGTGTGAGGCTAGGGTCTGGATGTCTTCATCGGAGTACAGACAGGCTATGTTGCCTTTGTATTCTATTTTGGGGATTAGGGTGGGGTTGTTTATTATAGATGCTGTCCGCGGTGAGGATTTTGTTTTCAGGGCAGCGGCGAAGCTTTTTATTCCACCCAGAGAGGGTAACTCTGCCATTGAGATGGTAGAGGAAGAGAGGAAACCGGTGGAGGTTCCAGTATGTGATCGTTATCAGTTGTCAGTATCAGCGAGGAAGGGGGAGAGAGAACAGAGCGTGTTTTGCAAAATTAGATGGGTTGTATTACTTTTATTGTTTTTTTTACTGAATTAAATTATTATTTTTATTGAACCTCCATTGCATTAACATTTTCAGGGCGACTAGTGAATGACAAGTCCATTCATCTATATGCTGAAAGTCCATCGATAACTCTCTTTGTCCTAGTACAATCAATCTACAGCAAAAAAACATTTATGTTAGAAATGGGAAGTCCCCAAATGAAATACACACAATATAGTCAAACGTAGAAAAAATTAATCTCAACCGAAAAAATGTAATCCATCTGCATGGTGCGATGTCAGTCACTTTGGACTTTACTGTTGCAAAGGCCGATTTGCAGACCGATGTTGGCCATTCATATTTTTTCAAGTAAAAATGACAATTTCTCTTAAAATGAACCCTAATATATGACCATTACTTCTCATCATTTGTACATGACATTTTTCCATCAAAGTTTACACTAGTCAGTAGATAACATGTAGTACAAACATGAAAATATGCTACATTTCTTAGACATGTGCGATGTTGGTCATTTTTTGGTAACATATCGCAAGGATGGGTCAATTGAGACCGACATCACACATTCAAAGTATATTCTTACAAAAAATGTAATTCTTGTCCACAATCAACCCTATTCTAAGCCTTTATTCTCACCACTTATAAACATGGAGTTATTTTGATAACACAAACACTATGCAGTAGATAATATGTAACACAATCATCATACTTCATGAATATATTCAATCTTTGTTCATTAAAAAAAATAACAATAACAAAATCACTAATAAAATTGTAAAATGAACATGGAATGGATGAAAAAAATAACAACCTCAATTAATTTGTACCTGGAAATGCTCCATCCTCGAGTACTTGTGGATGTTTGAGAGTAAAAATTTGATTGAGCACTTTGAAGTTTTTTGATGGTGTATATGAAAAGAATCTTGGGAGTGTGTTTTGGTGGAAGGACTTTTTAGATGTGAAATGGGTATAGTTGTTGAATAATAATGAGATGTAAAAGGATTGGGGGGAATTTTAGCTCAAATTTTCATCTTAAATTTTTTGTTCCCGCTATAATTTTCTAGGTGACCTACGTCAGTAGCATGTCGGTTATAGTTCATTTAAAGTGATGTGCTTGCGGTGAAGGGTGTATGTGCCATAGCATAATTTCTGAAAAGGTCATCAAATATTCCTTGTGAAGATTTTTAGCCCTTCCACTGACCCGTTGATGCCCAAATCAGAGCAACTTGGTCGTGTAAATGTGAATTACATAGGTGTATATCAAATTTCGCATTTTGAATTCTCCCACATTCTTGGAGGGACCTAGGTGGAAAAAGTAAAAAGTTCACCGATTGCACCAAAATTGATTCTGATCAAACCGGAAGGGACATTTGCCATCCCCAATCAAACTTATAATCACCAAGAGTGATAAAGAAGTTGGCTTAATCCCACAGAGAACTCCATGTGTTCTTCCGATTAAACTTCATATACTTATAAGTAATAATTTACATTTTACTCTAGGCCACGTACTGGTGCTTTTAAAAAATTGGTGGATGGAATTTTATTATCTTTTATTCAATAAAAACCAAGATCATTTACAATTGTTGTTCAATTAATGCGGAATGGAAACACATGATAGAACCCACACTACTATCACATATATTACAAATAGAGAAAGTCTTAGGAAAGACAGCTTGTCAATAAGTTTATGGATAGTCCACTGTACTTTTTACCTTAAATGTTGTAATTTTTTATAAAATTTAAATATTTTATTTTAAAAGTTAAAACAAGTAATAATGTATATTTGAATGGGAAAATACAGGAAATATATAATATAAAAAATATTTCTAAATTTAGTATGTAATTTAACAAATGTAGTGTATAAGGTAAAAAATATGTGGACTGTCCATAAGTTTATGGACAGGTCGCCTGTCAGGATACCTGCTCTTATAAATATATGATACAAACTATTAAAATACATAACCTTCATATGAAATTAAAATATTATTGTTATTGATCCTCCATTGTCTACGTTGTATGGCACTGACATTGTTAGGGCGACTAGTAAAATGACGAGTCCATTCATCTACATGAAAGTCCATCGATAACTCTCTTTGTCCTATTACAACCAATTGATGTGCACCATGATGCATGCGTTAACCAGTCATTCGGCGTAGTAATTGGTTTGTTTTATATGGTTGAGTATTAGTTGAGTTTACTTGACAAGGGTTTTAGACAGCCATGTTTAGTTTTCTTGTCTAAATCCCGCATTTTGTAGACTTAATTAGTACTAATGGACATTTTGTATCCATTGGCTTCTAGATCTTCCTTTGTGATCATCTTTAGTAGGTTTCTCGTGGATACCTTTAGTTACATTCTATGTGAAGGCCGTTCGCAAAGGCGGTAGAAGTAATTGAAGGTTGTTTACAAGAAAGGTAGAAGAGATCGAAGGTCATTAACACTAGAATGGTAGTAGATGAAGGCCATTGACATCAAATCATGGTAGAAGTAGATTGGATCCAAAGATAGGCGGCATTGGAGTTCAAGGTGGCAAATGAAGAAACAGTGAATTGTGGTCTGAGAGACTGTGCCAATTTCTGGGATTGTTCCAAGGAGAATCAACCTTCAAGGTTGGTTCCATTGGATTCTTCTCCTTGAGAACTATAAAATTGAATACAAGAACTCCCAACGAACTCACGGTTCACCCGTAGCAAAGGAAAAAGGTTTAGCAGAACGAAGTACAAATGGGTCGGTGCAGGCCGTTCATGGATGGCACCAACGACCCACACTAGATGATGTGGTTCATGCCTAATGTATTTTTCATGGACCGGGAAAAAGGGTTTGCGTGAACCGCACCAAACACGACAGGCCACACGTATGACTTCCAAGCTTCAATCAAAATTGGCTAAGTATAGGTGTGGACCATCTCGTTTTTTATGGGCTGCACCGTTCCAAGTGCAAAATGTCAAGACCAGCCGGTAGGACTTGAAGAATCAAGCAGACCGTGCTAAGTTACTGAGCAAAATGAGGTTTCTGATGATGGTCCATGCCAAACGTCGCGTCCCACGGATTAGAAGTGCAAAAATGATAACTTTGATAGCGGCATGCACTAAACGATGTGGACCACATGCACATGAACCATAGGGAGAGATATGAACTGCGCCAAGGAAAATCCACAGACCACACCAGAGTAGACAACGCCTACCACGGAGCAAGCACGGACTGCACCATCACAGATGTAGTACACGGCGGACCGCGCCATCCACGATGGTCCACCCCAGGCGGCAGCTAAACTAGGGTTTACACGATTTTGACCTATTTTTGGACTATTTTTAGGTTCAATCCCGTACCACTATAAATATAAGCCTTGGTATACTAGGTTAGAGAATCCTTCATTTTTCAAACCCTACTCTTGTATATTGGAGAGCATTTTAGAGAGAGAAATATTCTCTCTTCCTTTATTTCTTTCTTTTTATTTTTCTTTAATCCTAAGATGTGGAATCCATATCTCTATTTGAATTCCATGTCTAAGGAGTAGTTTCCATAGCTTGGGAATAAATTGTATTCATGGTTGATTGATATTTTGTGAGAATTCTTAGTTCATCCTAATATTTGTGCTTATGATATTATTGTGACTTGTTCTTGAATGTTAGAATTGCATGAATAGTAAACTCTATATAAGCCCACACTCTAGTCTGTATTCATGTTGATGCAAACATTGATTCCCCATTGGAAAGAGAAACCTTGGATGTGTTAATAGGTAATGGCCGGGTACATGTGTGTGTGGGTGTATGCACAGGGGATGCGAGTAATACTCTGATTATTTGCCATCACAATAGTGTTAGTTGATTACATAAAGTAATCTGATAGGTTGCGAGTAGTGATGTTGAAATGTAGCAAGCTAGGGTTGTAAGAGACCCTAGTGTCATAGATAAGGTGCCTACAACCCTTTGCCTCATTCATAGGACTAGGGAGTAGAGAATTTAAGGGGGAATACTCGGGACGTAATCGCACGGGAGAGAAACATATCTATAACAATGGTCAGACCTTATTGTACCTCTCTAATTACGATGGCGGTGTTGATGGAGGGTTGTGAGGATGTTCAGCATGACAGGTACGGGGAAGTGTATGACATCGATCACACCATGCGTTATGAGCATTCTATTAGATTTGTCTAAATCTCTATGTAAATGAATCGAGGATCGAAGCATTAAATCAACCATGTTACGCAAGTGTTTAGCTATATAGATTAATTGATTTTTTACTTTCATGTTTTGTAGTTGCTATTTAAAAAACCAAACCCCTCCCCCTTTGTTTGCTATACTAGCTATTCTTATCACTCATACAGATTGACAACCCGTATGAGGTTTTGTTTAATTAATTCTTAGGCCCTAGCATCTCTGTGGACACACCCATGACTTACCGCTAACTACCCTTTTGGTAGCATAGTATTCAGATTGGTGCAGAACTATAAATTTTATCATTGGCCCTCTCATAAGTGGAGGTTCTTAGAGATGAAGGCGTCCAAATCCACCAGATTGAAGAAATAACTGTCAAACATCACCAAGGGGCTACCGAGAGTTCGTATAATTATTGCGAGTGCTTCAAGAGATTGCTTGCAAGTTTCCTCTACCATCCCTTCAAGAAGGGAGATCTAGTGTATTATTTCTTTGAGGCGTTATGCGAAAAAAATATGTGAAGGTTGAATGCCACTTGCAATGGTTCGATAGTGAACAAAAGTCCTAAGGATGCAATGGCCCTCTTTGAAGAAATGGCCAATGGTATGCGACAGTTTGGCACAAGGTCAAGGGTTAAGGTCTTGGATGAACCTGTA
The DNA here is from genome assembly GCA_037428765.1 of Rubia yunnanensis. Classification (NCBI taxonomy): domain Eukaryota; kingdom Viridiplantae; phylum Streptophyta; class Magnoliopsida; order Gentianales; family Rubiaceae; genus Rubia; species Rubia yunnanensis. The sequence goes on from CM075068.1 coordinate 40,772,976, forward strand.
CAATCACCTGAGCAAGTCCAAGCTCTTGCTTGTATGATGAACGAGCTCTTGCAAGGAAAAGTGCATCAAGTCAAAGTGTGCAGGGTGTGCAACTTAGACTGCAACATCGAGGCATGCCCCAAAGTTATAGATGATTTGCAAGAGGTGAAGGTTGTTGAGTATAACAACCGAAAGAGACCACAGTTTGCTAGTGGCCAACAACAAGGGTTCCTTGGGAACCAAGGCAAAGCAAGGTCGGACCCCTATGCAAACTTGTTCAACCCAAGGTATCGAGATAATCCAAATTTCCGATGGAGGGAGGATAATCAACCTTAAGGATATTGGGGTGGACAAGCCTCACCTCAACCACACACTTGAGGTAAAGACCCTTCCAACAATCATGCCTCAATCTACAAATCAGATCAAGAAGGGATCTTAGAAGCCATTGATCAACTAGAGAAGAAACATGAAGTCTTCGTGGAGAGGACAAGGTATGAGATTGAAGATCTTGGCAATAGAGCTTTCTCAAGAATCAAGAATCTTGAAGTTCAAGTTGGGCAACCTACCACCTCGGTGAGCCGACTTAAAGCCAAGGAGTCCGAAAAACTCCCTTCCCAACCGAAGATCAATATATGGAACATAATTGCACTCAAGTTGAGAAGTGGGAAGGAAGTTTGTGAGTTCAAGAAGAAGGTGATGCAAGAGGATGATTGGGTATTGGAGGCTACCAAGGCACACTTCAAAGAGGATGAGATTGTGGTCAAGGAAACACCTTCCAAGGAGCTTCCACCGCCCGAGGCACAAGTTACTATCCCACCTCCAATTCCAAATTCTTTAAGAGGAAGGCCAAAGGTGGTGACCAATGATGCAAGCATTTGAAAATTCTTCGAAAAAGTTGAGGTAACAAACCCTATCTTAGAATTGATTAAAAATGTGCCATTATATGCTAAGTTTCTTAAAGTCGCATGCACAAAAAAGAGAGGTAGACCAACTAAGAAGGTAGGGCATTTAAAATTGGGGGGGGGGGGGGTCGCCATTTTAAACCATAAAAAGTTTCCTAACAAATTCGACGACCCCGGGATGTTTCTCTATTCCTATCTCCTTAGGTGGAAAACTTGTTGAAAATGCCATGATAGATTTAGGCGCATCTATCAATGTGATCACATTTAGTCTATATGAACGCCTAAAATTAGGTGAGCGTAGAGAAACTAGAGTGATTGTCCAACTCGAAGATCACTCCCAAGCTAGCCCCCGTGGACTAGTGAAAAATGTAATGGTGCGAGTTGGCAAGTTGGTTTTTCCGGCAGACTTTTATGTCTTAGACGTAGCGCACGATGGAAGAGCACCCCCAATACTTTTGGGGAGACCTTTTCTTAAAATGTCTAAGACTAAAATCGATGTCCATTTTGAAACCTTGACTCTAGAAGATGATGTAGACAAAGTGAAATTTGATATCTACAAGTCTAGGAATGATTCGACTAATTCTTCTTTTATGTGCAAAGGTGTAACCATGTGGTATGAGCATGATTTCTATAAAACTTCTCGTGTTACCAATGAGTATGAATACTTGGGTGAGTTTCGTGTTGATGATATTGTTGATGAGTCTGATGAATTGCAAGATGCGATTGATAGTATGTCTTTCCTAGACTGTTTTCCATGCTAACTAACTTGCACCAGGAAAGTAAGAATGTCGAGGGTTTAAAACCTCCCCCAACCTCCTCCTAACCCCAAAGTAACATTCACGGACTCAACCTTAGCAAAACACGGAGATTCATCTCCTATGACGGACAAGCACTAGTGTAGGCTGCCTCATTAAAGGCAGCAATAGAAGGCGGTTCTGCGAGAATTCCTTAGAAAAGCCTTCTAGAAAAGGTTCCAAGCTCGGAACTTTGTGAATAGGACCGCCCATCTTATTAAAAGCGGTTATTGCATATTCAAAGGTGGTTTTGGTATAACCGCCTTTGATTGTGGGTGATGGAAGGCAGTTCTGTAGAAGTGACATAGAACGAGACTAGTTCCAAGTTTGGAACAATGATCCGAGTGTAGTTTTGGATCCAAAACTAACTGCTCTGTGTCAAAATAGAAGGCACAGTTTTACTTCCAAATTTGTAAGATATGTTGGATTTATGTTACGTATCCGAAACACAATCTGACTACCTTTGACCTGATTTTATGTAGGTCAGATAGTAGTTACGATTAAAGTTCCGAAATTGGAACTTCTTAAAACTACCAATAAATGCACTTGGCCAATCCCATTTTCAAATGAAGAAAAATGTTGAAAATTTAGGGCACTCTTTGGAAAGAAAAAGTAATGGTAATTCTACATATACAAATATTCTTACGTATTCGGACTAATGATTCTATTATTGTGTTAAGTGTTGTATTTTTTTTAAATTAGCCTTTTTATTTGAATTCCCATTTATAGGAATCGTGATGCATATATGATTGAATGTGTGTTGATGTAATTTTCATGTAGTTAATGGATAGAATTGGACTCATCGAGAGCGACCTTAGAACATCACTTGATTACATTCGTTTAGTGGATTTTTTTTATTGTGGTGGCTTTTGAACATGCCGCCAAAAATGGAGTCGTACGTGCACGGTGCCCATGCAAGGATTGCAAGAACAATTCTTATTCAGGGAGGAAGAAGTTGCATGAATATCTCATAATTTGAGGTTTCCTAAGTAGTTACACATGTTGGATATGGCACAGAGAGGTATCGACAATATAGGTGGAGATTGTGATGATCGACTTGATGAGATGGTGCAAGATGTTGCCAGGGAATTCCATGGAAAACCTGAGGTCTTAGAGTCGTTAATGACAAGAATTGTCCATTGTACGTTGGGTCAAAACATTCAGTTTTGAGTGCGACGTTGAAAATCATAAATTTAAAGGCCAAATTCAGTTGGACTGAAAAAGGGATGACTGAAACTTTGGAATTGGTTCAGGAATTACTTCCCAAAGGAAATAAATTGCCTGAGAAATCTTAATCCATGAAAAGAATTCTATGTCCTATGGGTTCAGAATTGGAAAAACATCCATGCATGTCTGAATGATTGCATGATATTTAGGGGGAAGGAGGATGAAAATCTTGAAACATGTAGGGTATGCGGTGAATCTCGGTACAAGTTAAAGCAGGGTGAAGTTGGTGTGTGTGTGTGTGTGTGGAGGTGGGATTGTTTCGAAGAAGAAGACACCCACTAAGGTTTTATGATATCTTCCTATAATTCCATGGTTGCAAAAATTCTTTGCTTCCAAAGAAGATGCAAAGTTATTACAATGGCATGTGGAAAGAGATCATCTGGCAGATGATGTGATAAGGCATATGCCCAACGGTGAGCAATGGAAAAAGCTTGACATAATATACTCGGAGTTTGGATTGGATTCCCGACATTTGAGGTTAGGATTGTCTACCGATGGAATGAATCCATTTGGAAGAGCAGCGCATACATTTCTTGGGCCGTGATATTGGTGGTTTACAATCTACCTTCGTGGTTGATAATGAAAAGAAAATACTAATGGTTGTCCATGATGATTTCAGGCCCCAAGCGACCTGGAAATGACATTGATGTATATCTTGTGCCTCTTGTGGATATTTTTTGATGATGTTCAAACATGGAGTCCGTACCTACGATACTGTTGTGGATGACATTTTCACAATGAAGGCCCTTTTGTTTTGCATGATTAATGATTTTCCAGCTTATGGAAATTTGTTGGGATATTCAGTGAAAGGCTGGTATGCATGTCCAAAATGTGAGAAAGAAATCTCATTTTTCCAACTTAAGCATGGTTCAAAAACTATCTACCAGGGACAACAACTATTTCTCCCCCAGAGTTATCCATGGTGTTTTCCCAAGAAGTGGTTCAACAGAAACACAAAGTTGCAAGGTATCCCTGAACCATTAACTGGTGCTAAGGTATTTGAAAATTTTTAAGGATTTCCAAACAATTTTGGTTAGGGTAAAAGTTGGTAGTTAAAGGTAGTTGGAAAAAATGCTCAATCTTCTTTCAACTCCCTTACTGGAAGGATTTGGATGTCAGACACTGTCTTGACGTAATGCATATAGAGAAAACTGTATGCGATGCTTTGATTGGAACACTTTTGAATAATCCTGGTAAAATAAAAGATGGATTGAAGTCTCGACTTGATTTGGTTGACATGGGTATTAGGGAAAATCTTGGTCCTGTTACTGATGAAGTGTTTGTTACCTCCCCCCCTCCCCGCCTGTTGTTTGATGTCTCAGATAGAGAAGAAATCATACTGTGAGCCACTAAGTGGTGTGAAAGTGTCTGGAGCATATTCTTCCAATATTAGCGTTTGTGTTTCACTGACAGGGTTGAAGTTGGTTGGATTGAAATCACATGACTGCCTTGATGAGGAATTAAATGCCATTGCAATTCAGTCATCATTTTTGTCCCATGTAAGATTGTTTATTACTAAGCTATGTATGTTCTTCAAATCTATATGTTCAAAAATGATCAATGTTGCAAGCTTGATTGGTTGCAAGCTATGATCGTAGAAGTATTGCGCTGAATGGAAATGTACTTCCCATCTTCATTTTTTGACATAATGGTCCATTTGATAACTCACTTGGTTTGGGAGATTAAGTTGTGTGATCCTGTATTTTTAAGATGGATGTATCCCTTTGAGCGGTACATGAAAATTTTCAAGCATTTTGTGAAGAATAGGTATAGGCCGGATGCAATTATTGTGCAATGGTATTGTGCTGAGGAAGTAAATGAATTTTGTACCAATTATATTAATGAGATTGAATCTGTGGGGGGTTCCTAATTCAAGGCATGACAGGCAGTTGGATGGTGTAGGCATTCAACAGGGTAAGCTACTAAGCCCCTCCGCTGAGGATTTGTGCATGTTCTTCGGAATCATGAGGATTTTTATCCATACATTGAGATTCACATGGATGAAATTTGAGGGTTGAATCCCATTTTTAATGAAGCACGTGTTCTTCAACAACACACTCAAACTTTTGCTTCTTGTTTAAGATCTCACGTGGTATCTAGTTTGAATGGAGAAACAGTCAAATGGTTGTCCCGAAGACCATTGAGTACAGTTCTATCTTTCGGGGGTTATAACATCAATGGTTTTACGTTTTCTACAAAATCAATGGATGATAAAGGAGTCTCTTGGAATAGTGGAGTTTCACTCATTTCCGAAGCATTGCATGTTTGTAGTTTGGCTGAAAACAATCCAGTATACGCCAATACAGCTACTTTGGCACCATTACTAAAGTATGAAAGCTCAATTATGTTACAATGTGAGTGCCAGTTTTTAAATGTGAATGGGCTAATTTTAACAATGGACAAAAAATGGAGGATTCAGGATTCACACTCGTGGACCGGAGTTGGTTGGGTTAGAGAGAAGATCCATTTATATTAGCCTGTCAAGGTCATCAAGTTTTCTATGTGAAAGATCTCATTGATCTCTGGTGGGAGATTGTGGTTGAGGGTAAAAGGGCTTTCGTGGAGGATTTCAAACAAGAAGATATGATTGGTTTTGGAGCAAATAGTGTCCTTGGCTCAAATAAAGACAATTTTCTCCTCGAAGAGGATGATAACAGTTTGCGTGAGTCTATTGGTAACACGGACCACAACAAAGTCGTATGGGTTGAAAAGCAGGGAAAGATGACTAAGCAGTGGAAGGCAACCAAACACAAGATGACAAAAAATAAAAAGAAGTCTAAGGTAAACCTTTAGTCCTATTTTTGAATTGAATTTGTAGTTGACCATTTTCAAATACATGCTTCCGAGCACGGAAGCTCGTCTGGAATTTTGGTCTTTTCTATTTTTTCCAACATTTATCAGTCAAGTACAAGTTTAATTACATTGCTTAAATGAATTATATATCCCAGAATCACACGAAATTAAAATGGTAAGCCGACTGAATATAAATAGAAATCCCAATATTATAATGTCAACAAGATTAGGAATCAAAACATAGGAGTTTACATAAGTTCAAATTCTCAAATCATGGAACAAGAGTAGGATGAAATTTCATATTACAGCGAATGTGTTCCTTTCAAGGGTGGTTTCTTGGATTCTTTTAGAGCTCTCTCGTAAGCTCTCTGACCGCTCTAGGGTCCAAACACACTCTCTCAATTGGCACACTTCATCCGGAACCCATTTGTAGACATTCTTCATAGCCTTCATGAATCCAGGGCCAAACTCATCAAAAAAAAGTAATTTGTTAGGAATACATAACAAATAAAGACATAGTTATTTATTTTTAACAAACGTGTATTGGAATTATATTACCTTCCTCAACTATACGCCTCTTGCTTGGTTCCGCCGTTGCCGGTGTCTTATGATGCCACTTGCTGTTGAGTAGTACCCACTCCTTCTTCATGAAATACTGTTTGTTAAAGTACTTGCATGGTTTCTCCTTCTCACTTAATTCCTAACCCTTCACGGTCTTCCAAATTGATGCAATCAAGTTCCCATATGGGGGACTCTTGGTTACCTTCTTTGACATAGCAATTGACATCATGTGTTTCAAAATAGCCAACATTGGAATAATTCTAGGGCCCTACATTATGTAATTAAAGATCATAAGTGTAGCATAAGTAGGTTCGGTTAAAGGGTCGAACATGGGAATGATTGACCTAGCTATAAAGTCCCACACAATATGATTATCCGGAAAAAGGCGATCCAAAGAAAATGATCCAGGCCTACCAAGATCATGGGCATTTTGGAGAAAATACCGCACACTACAATCCACGGGGTTTATCCTAGGATATTCATCGTCAAGAGGCCACTCTCTCCTATGGTAAACATCTTCTAATGGACCACTCTCTCTTTGGGAATACACGTTCTTGGGGCCTTTATGGGGACAATCAATGATTTTATTCAAAATCCATGGGCTAAGCTCTATGTTAAAATCATTCACCTTCGTCCAAAATTCATCCCCTCCCTCAATCTCATGCAAATTACTATAAAATTGGAAATTTTCATCAAAATAAGGAGGCTCATTCATTGTCAATAGTTTAAGGACATGTTGGCCTTCTAATTTTTGCAAATGGTTGGCTAGCCCAATGGTATGATGAAGATTCAAGTCTATGACATAACAATCCATCAACTTTCCACTACTTAACACATTGTACCTAGTTTGCAATTCAAGAGAAACGTACCTATTCGTGTCATAGTCGGGGTTTGTGCCACGTCTGACATGTCCTTCTCTAGTCAATTTTGACCTCTTTCCACAAACCACTCCATCGGCATTTGATGTTGACAAGGTTTTGGATGACTAGATTTTGAAATGGGCTAGTTTATTGGTTCCAAGAGAGACAATCCGTCTATGGTTCTGATTTTGGAACTAATGAATTCCAAGTGGTGTTTTTAAAAAAAAACATGAGAATGTTCCAAGATCGGAACTATTTCTGTGCTTTGCAATTTAAGTTGAATTGTTGAAAGCGAAAATGTAAAAGAATTTGGAACTCCTCTTACGAGCTCGGAACCCTATCTGTGAAATAAAAAAATAAATTGAATGCAAAGAGTCATTGAGATAGATCATGATCAGAAAAGACCAAAGAATCTAGAACTCAGGTTCCGATTCTGGAACCACTTCTGTGAATTAAAAAAATTGAGAACCAGCCGTCAATCGTACAGATCCGAGTCAGATAAATTCAAGATTCTGAAACTGAGGTTCCGATTCCATAACCGCTTCTATGAATTAAAAAAATAAATTGTGGACCAACAGTCAAACATACAGATCCGGTTCAGATAAAAAGAAAGATTCCAAAACTGAGGTTCCGATTACAGAACCACTTATGTGAATTAAAAAAATAAATTGATGACCAACAGTCAATCATATAGATCCTGATCAGATTAAAAAAAGAATCTGGAAGTGATTATGTTACCTAAAAAATAGAAAATAAACCAATAAGCTAAGCATCACAGACTGGGATCAACAAATGGGTAAGAAATCGGAACGTCTCTTATGAGTCCGGAAATAAGACTTTCTGAAAGTATACCTGAAAAAAAGACAAGGTTCCGAATTCTAAACTGCGTCTTTCTAAAACATTTTCAAAGGAAAGAGGTTGTTCCAGACTGGGAACAACTTCGAAAGCTTTGGTAAAAATTGACTATTGCTCTTCTTTGTAGTTGTGATCCACACATTCCCTGATCAAAATTACACAACTACAGATCCTCTGGGCCATGAAAAAAGTTAGGATTACCAAGATTTTGCAATAAATAGTCCAAACATGTACAAAAAATATTTTAAGTCCTAAAATAAGGTAATAATCCAAAAAATAGTCCTAATCAAGATGAATATAACAATCAAAATATTATGAAGCCAGAAAATAAGGTAATAATCCAAACACTTATAATCTACTACAAATCAAGTCTGATATCATCAAATTAATCATCGTCATTGTCATTGTCATTTTCAGAGTCCATCCCACCTAGCTCTGAACTGGATTGCTCATCAGCATCGCCACAATCCTCCTCTACCTCCTCCTCATCATCATCATCACCATCGTTAAAGTATTTAGGTTTGAAATTAGGCATGGAGTCATTATCGCTGAGCTCGATTTGGAGGCCGGTGGATTCAAAAAACTTGGTATGACATGCTTGTGAGGCTTCCACCTCATTATTAGCCAAACTAACATCTTCCTTGATGCATGCAAAGTATTTTTTGAAAGTTGCCATCCAACTCCTCTGCTCACTGCGATACAAATAAAAATTATAAAAACTATGTACTAGGGGTAATGTGTATGCCCAATTTATTTAAATGTTTTATAATGAATGTACTTACGTGACTTTGATCATTCTGCCTTATCCAATGAATCTTCCCTTGCTCGCTTGGCGGCTTTTGCTTTTTCCCATAGAATTTCCTTAACTCGACATCTCTTGTCCTCAGCTATAACCAAATATCTATGATCAAACCATGACTCATCATACAATTCCAAATGAAGTGGCTTTTTGATGGGGATCACTTTCCATTTCTTAGTCATGGCGGTTATCAAACCGCCATATGGGAGATATTTCTTTTTCCCCACAAAAGCCTTGAGCATGTATATCAAAAAGGTGTACCCCGGATTTAGTTTCACTTTCTCTATGATGTAGTAGAACAACATCAGGTTCCCTCTGGTTAGCTCACACGAATGCTCGCCCGAGGGAAGGATATTCTGACAGATCCATTCAAACACTATCCTATGCTCAACACTCAACACCCCCACATCATACTCATCCGCTCGCCCTGGCACTACCCTGGTATGTCTAAAACATTTCCTAGTCATGTTTACTAGGCACAGAGGGATAATTTCACTAACAACAGGCCAATTTTATAGGTGGAATATGTTAATCAGTCCTTTACTCCCATCAATCGGAGTAAATTTGCTAGTGTTAGTATACTCGCAACCTACGGCTTCATTTATAGTCAATTTTGTAACGGGGATATCCACACCATTTACCATTTTGAGGTCTTTATTATTCCTACTTTTACCCAAATTAGCGTAGAATTGCACCACCTCATCATAATGCACTTGTTCATCTAATTGCAATAACTTGTCAAAACATGAGGTTTTCAAAAATTCAATCAAATACCCTAGGCTTAAAGTCTCAATATCCAAAATATCAATAATTTGTGTATTGGAACATTTCCTTTTCTGAAATTCAACGTACCTACTCTTGCCATCCGTGTTGAAGAACAAATCGGATGCCCTTATTTCTATGTGAGGCTAATGACTCCTTGCTGCCTCATCGCCCTATCCACCATTGGTACCTCGACCTCTGCACCTTGGCATGATTAATGGAGGAAATTGGAAGGTGAATTGATTTATGGTTTTGGAGGACTTTGGAAGAAGAGGATTTTAATTTGGGCAAATAAAATATGATTTTCCTGTTGCAGTTTTTATTATATACAGACTGAGTTTCGGTTCTGGAACTCTGTCTTTTCAACTACACATAGGATAGAACAGGTTCCGGATGAGAAACCCAGTTCTGAGTTTGGAACTTCTTATCAGCCACAACACATTAAAGGAAGTTTTCAAACAGACATTCAATACCCATTTGATAAACCGAAAATTCCCTCCTTTTCCCCCCAAAAAGTCCTCCTCTCATCTTCCAACTTTCCTTTCATCCACATTTCTTCACCTAATCTTCATCTATTGATATAAATACATCAAACCCTACTACATATGTGATCTATACATCCAATGCCCAAGATTTTGTACAAAAGCATAGGTTATCCATGGGCTAGGGTTTTCATGGCTCAACATTGTTCTACATTAAATTGTTTAGATGATAAGGTACAAATTTCACCATCTCCCCTTGTTTTAATATTAGAAATTTGTGTAGGGTTAGTATACATTGATATATTCTTGGTCTTAGTTTATTTCTTCAATGTATATGTGAATTATAAAGTCTTGCTTCTTGTTAAAAATTAAACCCTAGATTTTGCATATTAGTTGATGGAATTTGATGAATGTTCTTAGGTAGTATAATGTCCCAGACGAGGGCTCGTGATGAACATGTTGATCCAATAGGAGGAAATTCACAAAACCTAGGTATCGATAACGATGAGGAGGAGGGGTAGGAGGTGGGGGTTTGCTAGAAGACATTGTAGAGCATTGGGAAGGAGGATGGCTAGAAAGGAACTAACTTTATTGGTTTTCACCAAATCTGGAAATTGTGTGTCGGGGGAACGAGCTAAATGGTCTAGTTGGGTAGGGAAGGTCGGTAGAACAAGGGTAGACATCAAGTACGATAGTTGGCATAAGGTTTCTAAAGAATATAAAGATGTCCTATGGACGGAGTGCAAGGTACCCAAATATATGTTAGCAAAATTGAGTTTATTGAATAACAAATGTTCCTAAATAATATCATACATGTGACTTTGAAAATAGCTTTGATATCTACCCTCGTAGAGACCGTTTGAGTTTGATGCCCCGGATATGAATGATTTAAGGAAAAGGGCAACGGCCATGATGACGAAGAGTTGGAGGGAGCACAAATATACCCTATTACGAGATTTCATATTTTCTAGTAAGAAGGGGGATCATCCATGGTTGATTTATACACATATTCAACCCAAAAGTTGGGAGATCCAGAAGAGGCGAGCCTTGGAGAATGATGAAAATGTGAGCCCAAATAAAGGCTCCTAGGTTTTTATTTTGTAACTATATATTTTATTTAATTAATATAAATACTATGACCTTTACAAATGTAGGGCACAATGAGTGAAAAAAATATGGTTTTCAAGGGAAACAAAACCCCACATCGTAAGAGTCATGGTGGATATGGATTAGCGGCCCTACAGTTAATTAAGGAATGGTTTAAGATGGATGTCCAAATAGAAATTAGCAAGGGAAAACCCAAGAAGGAGGCAAGAGCATCGGTAAAACCCATGGATGAGGAAGAAATTAACCGGTGTGATATATTCCTGATTAGCCATTAAAACTGTAAAGGTGAATATGAGAATGACCAGAGCGAAATATAGCTAACTAAGTGGTAAGAACCTATAATGTTATTTCTATTATTAAATTGAAGTACAACATAATATACTGAATTGTATTTTGAAACTTTCCAGTGTAGTCTAAATTAAATCAAGCACAATTGGAAGGGTGATTCATTGCCTCAGTTAAACACAAAATCCTCCGCGAGGCTACGGAAAACCCCGATCACCCAGGGTGTGCAAGAGGTGTTGGATCATTCCTAAAAAAGGGAAAGTCTCAGGAAAGGCAGCCTTTCCATAAGCTTATGGAAATGCCGTCTTTCCTGAGACTTTCAGTGTAGTCTAAATTAAATCAAGCACAATTGGAAGGGTGATTCATTGCCTCGGTTAAACACGACATCCACCGCGAGGCTATTGAAAACCCTGATCACCCAGGGCATGCAAGAGGTGTTGGATCATTCCTATCACAAAGGGATGCTTTCAGAATTTTCTTATCTTTCAACAAGGCTAAACCATCCTGGGTTCATGTATTGCAGAAGGAAGTGCCAGCACGCGACAAAATGATTGAGCAACAAGATATGTTGATCTGCAAGTTAATCGAACACACAATGGTCTCCCTGTACCGGAAAATTTAGCAGATTTAACACCAGGTTAGACTCCGTCTTCTAGAGGATCACACCACTCACCAGGAGATGTAGAGGTTAACCACAAACCTCTACAACCTTCGCAAGGGGATGAAGTCAATAACTTTGACCTCGCCACATGTCTGCCAAAAATAAGGTCAAAATTTAATATTTATAATCAAATTCAATTTGAATTACTTTACTTTGTTTCACTTAAATATTTTTTGTTCCTTCGTAGACATCACATTCGTGTGAGTTGTACATTGACCATGCAGAGAATAGTAGGCCGATCCACGTTGCCTATGGTATTTTGCACGATTTGATGTGACAGCATCACTCTGTTCCCATTCGAGATGGGATATATAGAGTGTCACTGGAGAAGCCACTAGTCCTAAACGCTCTATTGCCAATTCCAGATGGCCAATTCAAGCATGTGGGAACTGCCGAAAGACTTTTTGTCCTATGAACTCGTCGTCTAATCTATGTGGACCCTACAAAAGATGGTCATTTGAAATTGAAGCCTAAAACGACCTCAGCAACAGTTCACAAATCACTGAAGAAGGCTAAGCCCACACTAACAAGGGCACAAGTTCTAAATGAATCACCGCACTTTGTTAAAGTCTTGTATGATTTGATTGGCGGACACCAAGTCAACTCAACCTACACATTTTTGGGCAATGAATTCGTATTTGGTCAAAAAAGGGAAATAATTGCCACGTGGAGTGACTTCGAAGACTTGTGGAGATGTGACCAAGTTAATCAAACCATAATGTTCTTATACGCACTATAAGTACTATAAACTTTCTTTAATTTGAATGAATAATTTATTAGCTTGAATATTTTTAGAATTAACGTTGTCTCATTTTATTTGAAAGGTACATGTATTATTTTGCTAATCAAAGGGAGAAAGGATGGATAGGCTATTTGTACCTGGTGATGACACAAGAAATTGGACACACGGTCAAAGAGTGGGTTGACTACATCCGCAAAAGTCTTGGACGAAAAAATAAAAAAATTCGTCTCCCCATACATTGAGAGGTAATGGTCAAATATCAAATCTACTTAAGAAAACTTTTTTGGATGATTTTTAATGTAGTAGCACATTCTCTAAGGGATCATTGGAGATTATTATTTATTGTCCAAGACAAGAACCGCGTTTGGATGGATCCACAACATTATCTACCGTCCGGGGCATTTATTAAGATTTTGAATGCATCAGTCCCTTTTTCCAAGGATTCTCCTACCAAGGGCTTTGAGATAGTCGAGATCAAGGTGAATTTTTTTTTCATGACCACAATTCCATTTTAGTCTATAAATCTAAACAATTGACATGATTATTTAATTCTTTTGTATTCAATAGTACAAGAAACAAGCGAAGAGTTGAGAGTGCGGGTATTATGTAATGCTATATGCGGCGGAGTGTCTTCAACAAATCCGTATGGATTTTCTTGAAATCAACAACGTAAGATTTGAATTTTTTCTTCTTCCATTGATTAAATGCTATAGGTCTATTGAAAATTTTAATATCATTCCCAAGTTGACATATTTTTAAAGAGGATGAGAAGCCGTATTCACAAACTGATATAAACATGGCAAGAAATTGCTTGGAAAGGTATATTGTCACCGCCCATTCCCATTTCATGGAAATCCCAACGTAGCGGTGGTATAGGTAGGTAGTATATATGAAGCCATTTCCATTGGAATATATTTTGTTAGATCTCTATTACTATCTATAGATTGTTGCTGCCCTAGCGTAGTCTATAGATTTTTAATAGATAGTGTGGAAATGACAAGTAATTTTTTTGTATATTGGCCTAGTATTTGAGTGTTTCTTATAGCTGGATTATATTGAACATGCACCATTTTAACCATACTATCTGAATGGGGTTCCAAATTTGAAAGAATAATCGGAACACGAATATTGTTTTAACCATAATGTCTGATAGTCCAAGAAACACGTTACGAGCTTGAAACATCAGATCTGAAAATAGTTCCGAGTGAAGAAATTAAAAAGAGCATTAAAGAGGCAAAACAAAAAAGATTACAGATTGGGAACAAAAACCACATCAGAGCTCAGAAATCACAAGAGTTTCGAGTTCGTAAATTTCTACAGATCATATCACATTCCATACGTTTCGAGTCCGGAACCAGTTGATACATCCAAGGGTTTAAATTGCATTCCAATTCCGTGATGACATCAACAATCCGACAGTGTGCCTTAAGTTACGAGTTCGTAATAGTCACCCTAGTTCAGCAGCATCAAGGTTGTTCCGAGCTCAGAAATGATAGAAGGCGGTTCCATCATCAATGGAATGTTCCTAAATCTATCATGGCATGTTTAGCAAGTGTTCCACCTAAAGAAATCGAGATAGAAAACATTTTGGGGTCATTACATTTCTTAGGAAAATTCTTATAATTCAAAATAGTGACTTCCCCAAATTTTAGCTTCCCTAACTTCTTAGGTGGTCTACATTTTTTTCTTAGTACATGAAACCTTAAGAAATTTAGCATATGAAATCGCATTGTCAATCAATTCCAAGATAGGGATAGATACCTCCACTTTGTTTTTTGAAGACTTTCCAAATGTTAGCCCCATTTGTCTCCAACTTTGGCTTTCCCCTCAAAGCACTTGGAAATGGAGGTGGAATAGCAACTCATGCCTCAAGTGGTGGGAGCTCCTTGGAGGGTGCTTCCTTGACAACTATCTCTTCTTCTTTGAAATGTGCTTTGGTGGCCTCCACTAACTTGTCATCTTTTTATGTCACCTTCTTCTTGGTTTCGTAAACTTCCTTGCCACTTTTTAGATTGAGTGTACTCACATTTCTTGGATTCACCACCGGTTGGGAAGGTAGTTTTTCAAACTCTTTTGCTTTAGGTCGGCTCACCAAGGTGGCTAGTTTTCTAACTTGAATCTCAAGGTTCTTGATACTTGAGAAGGCTCTAGTACCAAGGTCTTCAATTTTCCTCCTAGTCCTTTCTACAAAGATCTCATATATCTTCCCCAATTGACCAATGGTACCCAAGATCTCCTCCCTATCCAACTTGTAAAGTGTGGTATGATTGTTGGATGGACCTTCACCTCTAGGATAAGGTTGGGGTGGTGCTTGTCCACCCCTATATCCTTGAAGTTGATTTCCATCTCTCCATTGGAAATTTGGGTGATCTCTATACCTCAGATTGAATGTATTTACAAAAGGTTCCGGTCTTGCTTTTCCTTGGTTCCCCCGGAACCCTTGTTGTTAACCCCTAGCGAATTGAGGTCTTTCCCAATTGTTGTAGTCAACGGCGTTCACTTCTTGCACATCACTAAAAACCTCAAGGCATTTTTTGGAGTGGTGGTCGAGGTTGCAAACCCCACACATCTTGACTTGGTGCATATTTCCTTGTAAAAGCTCTTTCATCATAGATGCAAGAGCTTGGACTTACTCCTCTAACTTTGGTGTGTGTGCGAGTTCATCCAAGACCTTAACCCTAGACTTTCTGCCAAATTGCCTCATCTCATTGGCCATCTCTTCAAAAAGTGCAATTGCATCCTTCGGACTCTTGTTGGCTGTAGAACTGTTACATGCGGCATTTACTATCCTCATGTCTTCGTCACAAAGACCTTCGAAGAAGTAATAGAACAAACCTCTTTCCTTAAATGGGTGGTAGGGGAAACTAGCTAGGAGTCTCTTAAACCTCTCCCAATAACCATATAGGATCTCGGTCGCTCCTTGATTAATGTTGGACAGTTTTTTCTTCCACCCAACCGACTTAGATGCTAAAAAGTATTTTTTCCAAGAATCGCCACTTCATATCTATCCATGACCCAATGCAACCCGGTGGTAGATAATAAAACCAATTTTTTTCTCCATCTTGCAGTGAAAAGGGGAATGCTCTCAAGTTGTAATCATCTTTCGACACTCCCAATGGCTTAATATTCATGCACGCCAAATAGAATTCCGAAAAATATTTGTTCGGATCCTCTCCTGCCATACCGTGGAAAGTAGAAAGGCAAGGTATCATCCTAGTTTTCAGCTCACAAGTCACATATAGAGGCAAGGGTGGGAATGTGATACATAAGGGTTGGTTCTCTAAGTTTGGGGCCATAATCTCTCTTAAAGTGTGGTTATCTTCTGCTATCTTGTGCAATGCTTCCTCAAAATTCAAACCCCTAGGTTGAGCCTTCGATCTAGTTCTCTTTCTCATTCTCCTCTGATTACCTGTGGAATTAGTTAGAGAATGCAAAACACCTAGATTTTTGGTACGAGTATATACCATAAACTAGGGTCACACTATCATTTCAATGTCACAGTAGCAAACATAATCAAAGTAACAAAGAAACTATGACCAAAAATCCACTCGAAGCAAAAAACAATAAAAGAAAAATAATAAAAGACACTACAAGCTATTATACTAACATGTCATGCTCAACTAATACTTGAACTGAAAAGTATCCCCGGTAACGGTGCCAAAATTTGACCTGCCCTCAACCCGGTCGTCATTTAAAACATGAGACAAGGGTCAAAGATAAGATATTTATATTATGCACCCATTCTTACTGCTAAGCTACCAAGGGGTAGTAAACGGAAAACCCTAGGTTTGTCCACAAGGATGCTAGGGCTCAAGTATTAATTAAAACACAACCTAGTGCAGGTCATCAATCGGTACAAGTGAAAGGAACAGCTAGTAGTGTAGACATGCAACTAGGGGGAGAGGTTTGGTATTTTCAACTAACAACTACAAAGCATGCAATTAACAAATGAGTAAACTATTTATACTAGGCACTTGGGAAACATTTAGAATCATTTACCAACATGGTAGTTCTAATGCTTCAATCCTCGATTCATTCACATATAGACATACAAAAGACCAATCAGTGTGTTTACAACATATGGTGTGACCGATGGCATACACTTCCCCAACCCTGTCACGGTGGGTGCAGTCACAACCCTCCATCAACACCACTATCATAATTAGGGGAGTACAATGAGGTCCGACCATTGTTGCAGGTCCGTTTCTCCCCTGTGCTATTACATCTCGAGTTTCCTCAATGAATGCAACTACTCCGTCTGGGTCCTATATATGCTAGCTCCGAGGTTCGTAGTCACCGTATCTATGATACTAGGGCTTCAACACAACACCTTACTTACTACTATTCACTATGTCTACCCGCAACCTCTTAGACAATTGTTATGAAGTAAGCTAAGACTGGTGCGATGGAAAATAGGTCAGATCATTCTTGAATCCCCCATGCACACACCCACGCAGACGCATTCTCCCCTACCCATTCTAACATCCAGGTTTTTCTTCCCAATGGGACATCAATAATTGCACCATACATAAGTATATCTCAAAGTGTGTGCTTATATGAGGTGTACTACTCATGCATTTATAACATTCAAGAACAATCACAATAATATCATAACACAAAGATAGGATGAATCTAATGAATCTCATAAAGCATTTAGAACATACCAAATGCCAAAATGAATCCCAAGCTAATCTAACTATTCCCTAGACATATATTTGAATTCCACATCTTTGGGGAAAAGGCAAGAAGAAGAGAAAAGAAAAGATTACAAAACCTGCAAAAGGAACTCCTTCCTTCTCTCCAAGCTCTCTCCTCTCCAAACATGTTTCTCAGCCGCCAAGGTTTCATGGACCGGCACGGATGCCATGGTTTGTGAAGCATGCATAGCCACCGAATGCCAGATCTGCCACAATTCATGAATGTTCATAGCCATGGACTGTGGGATCTGGCATGGTCTGTGAAACTGGGATTGTGCCACGGTCTGTGAAGGTTTTCACGAACCGCGAACAGCTTGTGGCTTCTGCTCAGAAATTTTGTCACGACCCGTGAAGTTTTTCTCGGACCGTCAGTAACTTATAGTCTTTCTCAAAATTGTTCTCATAGTCAGTGAAGCTTTTCATGGACCAGCTTCATACTTAGCCAAATTCTTCAACTCTTCATCCCCTTGCTTCACGGCCCGGTGCTTTTGTCACGGACCGACGCCTTGCCTCGTGAAGGTCTCATGTTTGTCTTCATAGAACCTCTAGATTCTTGTGTAATATGGGCCATGAAGATTGTCGTAGGCTACTGGTGCTTGACCATGTGCGTTCCACGACAGGTCGTTGGTGCTTCGTTGGCTGAACTTCATTTGCTTGTCACGGGTGAACCGTTAGTCCGAATTAGGAGTTCTAGTAGTTAATTTCATAGTGCTCAAGAAGAAAATTCCAATGGAGCCAGTCTTGAAGGCTAATTCTTCCTAGATCATTCTCAGACTAGGGCAAAAATCCTCGGACCATGATTCACCATTTTCTCCTTTAACCGTCTTGAACTCCGAAGCCACCTATCTTTGTCTTCGATATGCTTCTACCATGAATTGATGTTCATGGACTTAGTCTACTACCATTCAAATGTGAGTGGCCTTCAAATCTTCTACCGTTAAAAGCAAACAGCCTTTGCAAGAATGTAATGTAACAAATAGCATTCACGGCGGCCTACTAAAGGTACTAATAATGAAGACCAAGGATCCCGTGAACACAAGATGTCAAGAATCATTAATTAAGTATACAAAATGTAGGGTTTAGAATAGAAAACCCAACATGGTTGTCTAAACCCCTTGTCATGTAAACTCAACTAATGTCGCCAAACTGCCAACCAAAAGTAACTGAAAACTATGTCAAATGCACTAGTTAAAGCATGTGAAATGGTGCATATTATTTTGGATGGATACTTGGTGGCATGACATGCTAGCTAGAGTTCCTAGTTTGCATGGGGATGGTTTTTTTTAGGACAATGGTGGTGTGACTTTGTTTTGATCTTATCTTTTGTAGTGTAAAAGCCTACTTTTGGGGAAATTTTATGCTGCACCAAAAAAAATTGAAAATTTTGAAAAAGGGAAAAATATATAAACCGGACAAGTTGGAAACCCGAAAGGAAGGCTTGGGTAACATTGCGAAAAGTCTGGATAGGTCGAAAAGTCTAGGTAAAAGTGAGAGGCTAGGCCCGGCTAAGCTTACGAGCTTAGGCAAAAATGAGAGGTTGTGTGGAAAAGGTTAGAAGTGAGTACCCTTTATGTGTTAAAGCCAGGATAAAAACCGAAAAGGGCTCCTAGGCAAAATAAGAGAAATTGAGAGAAAACATAGAACTAGGTTGACGATACATTTGCTTCCTTCGTTGTAACTAGGTCGAGAATCACAAGTTATCCCTATGTTACAACCAAGTCGATGACTCTTGGATTTTCTTGGTGGATTGTTTTTGGAGATGACTCTTTGATTGCTTTTGGGGATCGTTTTGTGAAAAGTAATCTAGCTTGACACTTATCTTCTTGGCTTATCTTTTTCCACATTTTTACTTTTGGGTGGATAGGTTACTTTAGGATCTTTGGGGACTGTGAAAGTTGTAAGGATATTAACTTCTTTGGGGAATAAGGATATTAACTTCTTTGGGGAAACTAGGGTAGCTTGGGAATAAGTTGAATGCATTGGCTAACTTATACTTGCATGCTACATGCTCCTTGAGCCGTTTCTTGTTTCTACTTACTTGAGGACAAGTAAGGGTTTAAGTGTGGGGAGTCTGATGTGCACCATTATGCATGTGTTAACCAATGCATTTGGCATAATAATTGGTTTGTCTTATATGGTTGATTGCTAGTGTTAGTTGAGTTTACGTGGCAAGGGGTTTAGACGGCCATGTTTGGTTTTCTTGTCTAAATCCTGCGTTTTGTAGACTTAATTAGTACTGATGGACATCTTGTATCCAAGGGTTCCTAGATCTTCCTTTTTTATCATCTTTAGTAGGTCACTTGTGGATATTTTTCATTACATTCTATGTGAAGGTCGTTCACCACGGTGGTAGAAGATACTGATAGCCGTTCGCAAGGACGGTAGAAGAGATCGAAGACTATTCACACTAGAATGGTAGTAGACAAAGGCCATGGACATCAAATCACAGTACAAGGAGATTAGAGCAAAAGATAGGCGGCATTGGATTTTAAAGCTGCCAATGATGAAACGCGGAACTGTGGTCCGAGAGAGTGAGCCAACTTCTGGGAATGTTTCAAGAAGAATTAGCCTTAAATGTTGGTTTCATTGGATTCGTCTCCTTGAGAACCATAAAATTGACTACAAGAACTCTCAAAGCAGACTCACAGTTCACCCGTAGCAAAGGAAAGAAGTTCAGCCGATCGAAGTACAAATGAGTCGGAGCGGACCGTTCATGGATGGCACCAACAACCCGCACCAAATGACAGGTCTGTACCAAATTCCTTTGGTAGAGACCATTCCAAGGGGTTTGTGCAGATCACGCCAAACACGACAGGCCACGCACATGACTTCCAAGTTTCACTCAAAATCGGATAAAAGTAGGCGTGGACCATTCTGTTTTTGACAACCCGTGCCAGTCCAAGTGCAAAATGTCAAGACCATCCAATGGGATGTCAAGAATCAAGTGGCATGTACTAAGTTACTAAGAAAAATGAGTTTTCTGATGACGCTCTATGCAAAATGTCATGTCACGCAGATCAGAAGTGCAAAAATGATGACTCTGATAGCAACCCGCGTCAAGCGATATGGACCGCACGGACACGACCCGCAGGGGGAGACATGGACAGTGCCAAGGGAAATGCATAGACCGCATCATAGCAAATTGCCCATGCCATGGAGCAAGCATAGATCGTGGCAGATGTGGCATCTCGTGCTAGCACAGATATAGTACAAGCCGTAGAACGCGCCATCTGCGACGGTCTGCACCAGGCGGTGACTGAACTAGGGTTTACACAATTTTGGCATATTTTTAGGCCCAATCCCCTACTAATATAAATATAAGCCTTAGTTTACTAGGTTAGAGAATCCTTCATTTTTCAAATCCTACTCTTGTATATTGGGATAGCATTTTAGAGAGAGAAACATTCTCTCTTCCTTCCTTTCTTTCTTTTTATTTTTCTTTGATCCTAACATGTGGAATTCAAATCTCTATTTGAATTCCATGTCTAGGGAGTATTTTCTATAGCTTGGGGATAAATTGTATTCATGGTTGAATAATGTTTTGTGAGATTTTTTAGTTCATCATAATATTTGTGCTTATGATATTTGACTTGTTTTTTAATGTTAGGATTGCATGAATATAAACTCCATATAAGCACATATTCTAATTTATATTCATGTTGGTGAAAATATGGATGCCCCATTGGGAAGAGAAACCTCGGATGTGTTCTTGGGTAATGGGGTACGTGTCCGTGTGGGTGTGTGCACGGGGGATATGAGTAAGTTTCTGATTATTTTCCATCACACCAATCTTAGCTAATTACGTAAAGTAATTTGATAGGTTGCGGGTAGAGATAGTGAAAAGTATCAAGCTAGGGTTGTAAAAGGCCCTAGTGGCATAAATAAGGTGCCTATGACCCTTTACCTCATTTATAGGCCTAGGGAGTGGAGCATTCATGGTGGAATGCCCGGGACGTAACTGCATGGGAGAGAAACAGATCTACAACAATGGTCCAACCCAGTGTCAATGGAGGGTTGCGAACGCACCCGACGTGACACGTACGGGGAAGTGTATGCACACCATGTTTTATGAGCACTCTATTAGGTTTGTCTAAATCTTTATGTGAATGAATTGAGGATCGAAGCATTAAATCAACCATGTTATGCAATGGCTCCCCAAGTGTATAGCTATATAGATTACTTGCTTTTTAATTTTATGTTTTGTAGTTGTTAATTGAAAAACCAACCCCCCCTGATTTTGTTTTCTATACTAGCTATTCCTATCACCCGTGCAGATTGACAACCCGTACGAGGTTGTGTTTAATTGGTTCTTAGACCCTAGCATCTCTATGGACATACCCAGGGCTACCGTTAACTACCCTTTCAGCAGCATAGTAGTTAGATTGGGTGCAGAACTATAAATTTTATCTTTGATCATCTCATAAGTCATTCGCTCGGGTTAATTTATCTACGATTAATGACCCCGAGTGGAGGCGGGTCATCAATCCAAAACAAAAAATTTTATGTTAGAAATGAGATGTCCCCAAATAATATACACACATATAGTGATACGCAGACTAAATTAATCTCAACCGGAAAAATGTAACTCATCTGCATGGGTGCAATGTCGGTCATTCTGGACATTGCTATCACACTGGAGTTTTTTTCAAGCAAGAATGATATATTTTTTGAATGAACCTTAATCTATGACCAATACTTCTCATCATTTGTACATGACATTATTTCACCAAAATCTACACTAGCTAGTAGATAACATGTAGAACAAACATAAAAATATGCAACATTTCTTAGACATTTGCAATGTTGGTCATTTTTCGGTAACATATCGTAAGGCTAGGTCAATTGAGACCGAAATCACACATTCAAAGTGTATTCTTACGAAAATGTAATTATTGTCCACAATCAACCCTAATCTAAGCCTCTTTTTCTCACTACTTATAAACATGGTTTTATTTTGATTACACAAACACTATACACTAGATAAGATGTAACACAATCATCATACTTCATGAATATATTCAATATTTGTTCAATAAAAAAATTAAAAATAACAAAATCACTAATAAAATTGTAAAATGAACGTGGAATGGATGAAACAATAACAACCTCAAATGATTTGTACCCAGAAATGCTCCATCCTCTAGTACTTGTGGATGTTTGATCGGAGCAATTTGATTGAGCACTTTGAATTGTTGTAAGGGTGTGCACATATGGAAAGAATCTTGGGAGTGTGTATTGGTGGAAGGGTTATGTAGATGTGCAATGGGTATAGTTGCTGAATAATAATGAGATGAAATAGGATTAGGGGAAATTTCAGCTCAAATTTTCATCTTAAATTTTTGGTTCCTGCTATAATTTTAAGGGTAACCGACATCAGTAGCATATTGGTTATAGTTCATTTAAAGCGAAGTCCTTGTGATGACGGGTGTATGGGCCATAGCATTATTTCTAAAAAGTGTCGTCAAATATTCCCTATGAAGATTCCAGGCCCTTCCATTGACCCGTTGATGCCCAAATTAGAGCAACATGGTCATGAAAATTTGAATTACATAGGTGTATGTCCAATTTTGCATTCCGAATTCTCCCATTTTCTTGGAGGGACCTAAGTGCAAAAAGTAAAAAGTTCAGTGGTTGCACCAAAATCGATTCTGATCTAACCAGAAGGGATATTTGCTATCCCTAGTTGAACTTATAATCCCCGAGGATGATAAAGAATTGTCTTAATCCCACGGAAACTTCCACGTGTTCTTCCGATTAACCTCCGTATTCTTATAAGTAATCATTTACAATTTACTCTAGGCCACGTACTAGTGCTTTTCAAAAATTGATGGATGGAATTTTATTATCTTTTTTTTTCTTAAACCATCTAGAGGAAGATGGGGGAAATTATATTAGGCCTTCCCAAGCCGTGTAATACAACAAAAGAGCAACAGAAACAGAAAAAGAGATGAAGCCAAGGCTTAGTTGAGATTTACATAAGGAAGCCCTAAGCTCTTGAAGCAACATTTGTTGCCTCCAAAATAATGTCTAATTATAAAAGTAATAGATAGAGGATAAAAAAACTATTAGACTAAAGAAGAGGATCATCGAACTTGTTAGTGAATAGCAAAAACTAGACACAAAGCAGTCAGAATCACCCTCCATAGTCTAATGAGCCTGTCCTCCAGCTGTGGTGAGATCCATCATGAACAACAGTAGAGCGAGTCAGTAACACCAAAAGTATCCAGCTAGTGAGAATTTGAAACCGTAATGGGGCAGTGCAATGAGCAGAGACTATTTTATACCATATGAACCTACAAAAACAAGCAATAGAAATCAGTAGCATCCGATCTAATGAACCATCCTTAAGGAAGGAGTACCAATCTGATCTAGCCTAATTAATCCTTGGACCGAGTTAGAAAGCATAGAAAATCTGAAAGGGGATGAGTCAATCTGAGATTGAAGACAAGCTTTTGCCAGAGAATCTGCAACAAGGTTTGCCTGTCTGTAAATGTGCACATGTTCAATTACACCCAAAGATTGGTGAATATCATCAGCTAGCTGGAACATTTTCCAGTGTGCTTTAAGAGGATCATTAACAAACTGTACAACACTAAGGCAATCAGATTCAATGCAAACAGGTAAGGAGTATGCTGTAGACTTTTTTAGAGCAAACTGAATTGCCTTCAATTCAGCTTCAAGAGGGGAAATGGCATGAGTATATACAGTGTGTGCACCCTTGAAACTACCTCTACTGTCTCTAATTATCATTCCAAGTCCACACATATTAGTATGACATCACCATGAGGCATCGACATTAATCTTAAAACCCGAACAAGGTCTTCTCCAAGAAATTTTAAAAATTTTAGGCTTTGGAGAAGATTTAATCAAAGGCACGAAGGAATGTTCAGCAATACTCAAGTCAATAGGGGAGATTATGAACACGGGTTTAGCACTGAAAGTAAAAAAGATCTGATCCCTTATTTGATTAAGTACTAAATCTGGGAATGGCTTAACAGAGTCATATATAAATTTATTTCTCATCTTCCACAGATTCCAGCATGTAATTGCAGCAGCAGTTCGAACTATAGTTGAATGTAAGGAACTTAGGGTAGGGTAAGTAATATAGCATGATATTCTTTCCCAGATAGATGGGAAAGCTCTATCCCTGATTCCCATGAACTGGTGAACTATTTTCCAAACTTTCACTGAAAAAATGCATGAATTGAAAAAATGGTCCAAGGAGTCTTCATGGACATTACACATACAGCATTTGGAAGGTAAGCAAAATCTCAGTTTTCTAAGGATATTATCAAAAGGTAAAAAAGAGTTAGTCAACTTCCACATGAAAACAGAGATTTTCTTATCAATTCTAGCATTCCAAAGATGTTGAATAGAGGCAATAGAACCTCTACTGTTGCTAAGTAAGAGATAGGTGGATTTAAATGAGAAATCACCTTTGATTCCGGGTTTCCATATTAGCCTATCCTCCCTGTGTATTGAGAGTTTAGATTCCTGCAAAAGAGAAATAGCATCAGGGGGTAGAAGATGAGTAATTTTGTTGATCAAAATTGATTTATTGGAGATAAATTCAGAGATTGTACAGTCAGCCGAAATATCAACCAGATTTTGATCACAGAGGTCCATAATGGGGCCTATATCTAACCAGTTAGATGTCCAAAAGTTGCATTCCCCTCTGCCCACAATCACTCTAGAGTTAGCTTCAGCCCATGCATTAACAGAGCAGATCCTTTTCCAGTTTGAAGAAGTCCTATATGAGGGTGGGAGGGATGCAACAAAATGAGTCCATAAAGCCTCAGCTTTTTGGTATTTCCACCACAGTTTGACTGAGCATGTTTTAATTATGGTGGTTATTGATCTAAAACCTAGACCATTTTGATCAATTGGGAAGCAAAGAGCATCCCACTTTCTCCCGGATCTTTTAGGTTTCAGATCAGTATCACCCCAGAAAAATTTACTCAGTTTTTTTTTCTATGGCACTGATGATCTCTTTTTTGGGTTTTAGAACTGACCAAATGTGCTGAGGAATAGAATAAATGCATGACTCAATAAGTGTTATTTTACCACCAGCAGAGATCCATCTATTTTTCCAGTTACCTATCTTACTGTCTATCTGTTCAAGAAGAGGTTGGAAATAGATTTTTTTTTGCAGTCCCAGTAAAGATAGGAACTCCCAGGTATGTGAATGGAAAAACCCCAATTTTCATACCCAGAATCCTTTTGATGTGGTTAACTGTATGAACAGAAGCATGCTTTCCTATGAAGATGTCACTCTTATTATAGTTAATCTTTTGGCCACTGACTTCTTCAAAGGTAGACAAAAAAGCTTTAAATCTAATCAAAGTTAGCTTAGTAGCTTTAAAGAAAACCACAGTATCATCCGCATAGGATAGATGGGAGATTTGGAGAGAATTACCTGGAAGGTCATAGTATGCCAACTTACCATTGTGGAAAATAAAAGCCAAACTCCTAGTAAAAGCCTCAGAGAAAATGTTAAATAAAATAGGAGATAAGGGGTCGCCCTGTTTAATACCCCGGGTGGATTGAAAAAACCCCACTGGCTTACCATTAATAAGAATATAGAACCAAGCCTGTGAAAGATTTTTCATGATGGAAAAAATGAATTTTGCATGAAATTCGAGTTTAGCTAAGACACTATATAAAAATGACCATTTAACTCTGTCGAAAGCCTTCTTAAGGTCCAGTTTAACAATGCAATTAGGTTCTCTACGTTTCCTGTTCAAAAACCTTACCAATTCTCACAGGTATATTACATTGTCCGAAATGTCTCTCCCTTGAAGGAAGGCTGTTTGGTTAGGGGAAATGATTCTAGGCATTAGAGGCTTGAGTCTTTCCATTAGTACTTTGGAGCATATCTTGTTTACTACATTGGAAAGACTTATTGGTCTATAGTCATCAAAAGAGGTAGGGGTCCGTTTTTTGGAATTATTGTGATCCATGTGCTACCAATACCCCTAGGAATGTTATTTGCAGTTAGAAAATCTTGAACAGCCGAAAGTAAGTCTTCAGCAATTATATCCCAGGATTTTATGTAGAACTTAGCTGTAAAGCCATCTGGCCCAAGGCTACTAGACTTATTAAGACTAAGAACAATCCCTTTGAGCTCAGGCAATGAAACAGGTTGAATAAGTCTTTCATTATCCTCTTGAGTGATCAGTTTAGGTATCTGATTCAGAAAATGAGACTGGTAGAGAGAACTATCAGGAGAGCTATCCTCATTTAAGAGATCCTGGTAGTAGTGAATGGCTTCCTTCTCAATGTCATGTATGTTATCTAACCATTGACCATTACTTCTCTTGACTTTTGTGATCTTCAACCTACAGTTCCTTTCCTTTACCGAATTATGAAAAAAAACTAGTGTTATTGTCCCCTTCCCTTAGCCATTTAATCTTTGCCTTATGTTTCCAAAAAAAATTTCTGTTCTGCCAGGGCCCTTACAACCCTAGATTTTTAGCATCCTTAAGTTTAGCCAGATTATCCACAGAAGCAATCTGATCAGTTAAAAGTTCCTGAGCTTCTAAAGCCATTTCTGCTTGCACTACATTATCATTAATATTGCCAAATTTTTCTTTATTCCAGATTTTGAGATCCTTTTTCAATCTAACAAGTTTAAGATAGAAACCAAGCATTCCTGATTTATGGAGAGGGATCTCCCAATTTTGTTTAATTACTTCATTAAAGTCCTTTCTTTTATACCAGGTATTCAGAAATCTAAATGGCCTAGGATTGGATGGGATATCACTGCCAACAGTAAGAAGCATAGGGTTATGATCTGAACTAATCCTATTCAAGATCTGCACAGAAGAGGCTGGAAAAGATAGTGTCCAAGAGGGGGTACATAGACCTCTATCTAATCTTTGTACTATAGGATTCCTTAATCTATTGTTACTCCAAGTGAACAGGTTCCCCCACAGTGTTAATTTCCTCCAATGCCATTACATTTATAAAATCATTAAAGTCCCTCATACTTCCCAGTTTGGGAGTAGATGGACCTTTATACTCATTTATAGATGTAATGGTATTGAAATCACCAATGAAAAGGGATTCTGAGTGAGTAAAGAACCTAAGGTCAGACCAAAGGGTTTTCCTACCAGTCCTAGTTCTGAGACCATATATAAAGAAGGCATCCATGGTCTTATTCAGAGTGATACAATTCAGATTAACTGCAAGGAATTGCAAATTATCACATTTAACCGTTAAAGATAGGCTAGAATTCCAGAAGAGCCAAATCTGACCATTATTTGCAAACATGCAGTTATTATAACGTAACAGTTGTCTATAAGAATCACATTGCATGTTGTCATGTTTAGGCTCAATTAAACAGATAAGCTCAAATTTGTACCTTTTGATCAGATTATGAAGTCTTAACATTGATGTGTCCATTCCCCTAAGGTTCCAAACCAGCATTTTAAACTTAATTGTTGTGTTGTTCATAGGGAAACATTATTAGAGCTTTTTGATCTAGTCATGATAGTATTTTGTTGAGTAAAATAAGTAGCATTCCTCCGTTTAGAATCTTTCCCTAATGTCTTTTCTTTTTTCAGCTTGCCAGGTGTAGAGCATAAGATGGAAGAGTTTACCTTGCTTACCTGATCAGCTCCAACATCTAGGACTTTATCAGGAGAGGCTTCCATGCAATCTGTTGAGGTGACTACTGAAATAGGAAGCTCATCATTGATTGGAGAGTCGCTTGAAGTGTCTCCATCGCTTGATATGTCTTCATCTGCCAGGGGGAGAAATCTATTTTGCCTGTGTTTCTGCTGGGAGAAGATAAAATTTTTAGCAACAATAATAGAATTGAAAGGTGAGAAAGACCTACCTCGTTTGCTAGGCATATCATCCTTAGCAAAGACTTTCCTCATGTTGACATTTGGAGGGGCAGATAGTGAGTGCCTAGTCTGTTGTACTGATACTTGAGGATCAGAGGAAAGCATTTGAGGGCTTAGGGAGCTAAGTAGGTCATTATCAAAATGGAGAAGGTTATTGGCCATGCTAGGTGACTGAGATTGGAGGTGTACTGAACTATCATTTTGACTAACCATAAGATGTTCAGCAATATGAAGCTCAGAAACCCTCTCAGTATTGGTTTCCTGATTCGATAACAGGATCTGATCGTCAACCTTAGTTAAATCCTTTTCAACTGGAAGCTGATCACTCAAAACAACCTCAGAAGCCTCTTGTTCAATAACTGGTATAGTAACCACTTGCTTCTTCGGAACATATATATAATTCTGAGCATGGATCATTTTTTGTTTTTCTGTAGCCGAAACTCCAGAACTCCCAGCTTTCTTATTACCATCCTGACTGAGACTTACAATAACCTTACCCTGACCTTCATAACCTCTTTGCTGATCTTCAGTTTGAGCCACTGAGTCTATATTGCAAGGGTTAACTTTGTCTATCCTATGGGACCTTGTTCTCTTAAGTTCAGGATGCAAATAAATGCAACGATTATCCTCATGTCCTATACATTTACAATGATAACAGTAGGGAGGGATATCCTCAAATACTAAGGGAAGTTTGACCACGTTATATTCATTTCCTTCCTCCTCTATACCAACTCTAATAAATGAAGGAAGCTTTTTTTTCAGATCAACTTCTACACACATTTTAGCACATGAAGATCTAGAAAGAGCCGCAGTTGCAGCATCCATCTTAATGTAGTTTCCTATTTGGTTCCCCATAATTTCTAACATAACTGTATTGTAGAAGTAAACAGGGACATAGGGTATAGTAACCCATACCGGACCAATGGACGATTCCGCCTCAAGGGAGAAATCAGTGGTCCATTTGAAGACCTTCATTTGGGCATGGTTGAAAATCCACTGGCCTTTGAGCCAAAGCCGCTGGTAATCCTCTTTATCCTGGAACCGGATTAGCACATGTCTGAAATCAATCGATCCAAGCTGGAATTTGCCTTTGAATCCAACCGAGTTGAAAGAATCATTGAGTTGAGCCATCGATGGCTTGCCTCTTGCGAACTTGCCGACGAGAGCATTTTGGTAGTGGGAAGCAAGAATATCAGCATCTTTACGGCTTACCAAGCAAGCAATTTCCCCCTTATAGTGTGTTTTGGGGACAATTTCTGGGTTGGAGGGGAGGGAATCATTTAGAGGAGGAGGGCGGTTGCCTAAAGCCTAGAGGAAGGATTTACCCACCACATAGCTACTGCGGCCAGGCGGAGGGGCCGCCATAGCAGCAGGAAGGGAAGAACCGGTCAGTGACCGTTATCAGAGAGAAGAAAGAAAGACGATGATGAACAGTGGCTGAGTGTGTATATCGCACCTTAATCGCCAAAAAATCGCACACAGAAATTTTTAACCGTTGTAAAAATCGCACGACTTTGGATCCCGATTTTATTATCCTTTTATTTAATAAAAACCAAGATTATGTAATTTTGTGTGATTCTATGTGGTGGAAATTATCGTTCTCATAACGCCCATCGTAAGGGTATTAATGGAATGCTAATAAAAATGATCACACACTAACCCCCGTGCATCTCTCTTAGACAGTACACACAATCTCCACATCAAACATTTGTCATTATGTTCAGGTGTATATTTCTGAAGCATAGGGTACATTCAAGGAAGTTTGGGCCATAGCGCAATTTCTGAAAAGTGTCGTCAAAAACTCCCTGGAAGATTTTGGGCCCTTCCACTGACCCATTGATCAAATCAGAGCATCATGATCATGAAAATGTGAATCACATCGGTGTATCTCAAATTTTGCATCCCGAATCCAACCACTTTCTTTGAGGGACCTACGTGCAAAAAGTAAAAAGTTCACAAGTTGCACCAAAATCGATTCCAATCGAACCCGGCGTTAATAAAGTTTCATGAACATTTTCAAATTTAAAATTTTACTTTCTAATTAACTTTTAACTATTATGAAAGTGACTTGTATTCCTTTTGGTCAAACACGGGCACTTTTGTTATGCTAGTGGACTGAAATTGTTAGGCACATTCAGGTAAGCCGACATCAGTCGTAGTTTGATCAGTTGTTGGCTAGGCTAATGGCCGTTCAAAGTTGCACATGTCGAGGCAGAATTCACAAGGTTTCAAAATGACATCATTCCAAAACGTCTATATAGAGCCCACCTCAGAAGCAGTTCAAACTTTAACTTCCAAGTTTACCTCGAATTCCAACTATCTCCTACCCATTCGTCGTTTCTCTTATCAAAGGTTGGTTTTTTAATTCTTCCAACTCCTTCCTTTTTGTATTTTTTTCATTTAAATTGTTCAATCTATGGTGTATCATTGTGTTTTTTGGTATGTTTTTGTTTTTCTAGTTCGTATGGATTAGTTATAGTGTGAACTTTCCTTATATGTCAACCTAGGTGCTATGTACGGTATGTTTTTGGATGATTTTGTGTCATTTTCTATTTTCCAAGCATGATTTTTTCTGGGTTTCTATGGTTTTGGTCATAGTAGCTAGGGTTAAATGCGACATTGGTCCGCTGTCGGTTAATCTTCAACCCAGAAATAGCACATACACTACAATACCTCGGTTTTTTTTAAAATGAAGTAAATAGTATTATTTACTTCGATTAAAAACACTAGGTGACGGTTTTAAAAAATTGAGGCAGAATATCTTAAATGACCGATGTCGCACGCCCTTCTGATTATCGACGTCAGTTGTTTTTGTGACCGTCGTCGCACGTCCCTCTCACAAACATGAATGACCGACGTTGCACGCCCTTCTTGCTTACCGATGTCGGTTTTTTTTGGACTGGCATCACACGTCCATCACACGGACATGAATGACCGCTGTCACAGTCCCTTCTCGCTTACTGACGTCAGTTATTTTTGTGATCGATGTTGCACGTCCCTCTCATAGACGTGGTCCGTAATTCTACTTAGGCTCATTTCCTAAAGTTATAATATTTTAGGCCTTCCACATCTTCAAATAATTATATGAAATGTCAAAATAACATTTAATACTCTAAATGAAATGTCATACTTTTACATTAGATAATTTACATTCACCCTTTGTAATTTATTATTAATGTTATTGTTTTTATTTATTAGTATATGAATAAATAAGACTTGGTTTTCTATATATAAATACTAATAGCTACCCTTTTTGGCCCAAGTCCTAAAATAGTAATAGTTTTGGTCTTCCATATCCTAAAACAATAAAATTATATAGAATCAACGTAAAATTAATCTTCACTAATTTGTATTCATCCTTTGTATTTTATTATTAATATCATTATTTTATTTAATAATTGTTATTAAATAAGGCTTGATTATATATATATAATAGTTAAGGTTTGACTCTAACTAATCACCGATCTACCCTTACTTGAATTTTCGTAGATAAACACCAAATAAGAAGGTTTGACTTTAACAAACTAACGGTCAATCTTTATTGACTTTCTATATCTAAACAGTATCGAAAACGTTTGTCATTAAATAATCAACGATCACCCATTACATGACTTTCTATATGTAATGCTAATCATAAGGTTAGTATTGACAATTGAACGGTTAATTTTTACTTGACTTTCCATATATAAACATTATTAAATTAGTTTGACTTTAACTAATGAAAGATCAATCCTTACTTGGCTTTCCATATATAAACGCTAATAAAATGGTGACTTTAACTGATCAACGGTCAACCCTTACTTTACTTTCCATATATAAACATTAGTTAAATGGTTAGAGTCTAACTAATCAATGATCAAACTCTTACTTGACTTTCCACACATAAACACTAATAACTAAAGTTTCACTTTAACTAATCAAGTGTCAACCATTGTTAACTAGTCAACACTTACTTGACTTTTCATATATAAACATTAATGAAAAGGTTTGACCTTAGCCCATTATTGATTACCCTTACTTGACTTTCCATATATAAATTATAATGAAAAGGGTTGACCATGACTAATCAACCACTCCCTTCACTTCCTTCTTAAGCAATGAAAATATTTGATTTCAACTAATAAACGACCGAGCCTTATTTGACTTGCCGTGTATAAACACAAATAAAAATGTTTAACTTCAACTAAAAACAGTAAATCATTACTCTCCCTGTCCCTTTTCAACCTGCAATTTAACTACTCATTTAGTCAAAACATCCTAACTTTGACCCTGAAATTGAATTGGCATATAAGTATAAATATTATTGTGTGATATATTGTTATATTCATTATAACATATATTTTCAAAATATTAAATTTTCATAAGTTTTAATTATCTTTAATGAAAGATATTAATGATCAAACATTTTCCAAGTCAACTGTTAAAAGTCAAAAGGTGAAGCTTGAAATGAAACAGAGGGAATACTTAACTTTTTGTGTAAAATAATACCAAAGTTCGACTTTAACTAATCAACGATCAATCCTTATTCTACTCTCTATTTACGAATACTAATATGTAAGGTTTATTTTTAACTAATTAGCGGTAAATCTTTACTTGAATTTCTATACATAAATAATATAATTAAGGTCTGATTTTAAATAATCAATGGTGTAATGTTACTTGACTTTCTATGTATAAAATATAATACTAAAGGTTGAATCAACGGTCAATCATTACTTGAATTTCTCTTTGTATGGATGCTATGGCTTGACAATATCAAATCAACATAAAATCCTTTGACTGTCTACGCAATAACATCAACTTTGTTTTTTAATTCTAAATGTAAATATAATAAAAATATTTTTTAAAATTTAGATGTTCTCATTTGTTTTCAAATTTTTTATTTATAAAACATATTTTTAAATTGAATTTAATTTAAAACTTTTTAAACATAAATTCATATTTGATTTATGGGCAACATAATTCCAGAAGCCCACTTTAAGCCCAAATCTCAATCTCTATATAAGACCTAAACCCTACTATGAAAACCAACGGGTGACCCACTTTAAGCCCAGTATCGTTGAAAGAAAGATGGTGGCATTCCATCTGGACCAAGGGACTTATTTAGAGACATGTTCTTTAAGGCAACATATATGTCACTTGGAGTGTATGGCCTTGTTAAACTGATGTTCATTGCCGAGGAAACCTTGGAGTGGACCTTATCAGTAAGGTGGTTGATGATTAGCGAGGACGAGTGCGAGCTCTCAAATAGATTTTGAAAGTGTACTGCGATAATACTTTCCATGTCTTTTTCAGTTGTGCACCATTGGCCATGATTATTAAGCAAGTCATTAACAGTGTTTCTCTTTTTACGTTTGTTTGTGAAAGAATGGAAAAGCTCATGTTTCTGTCACCATTCTCCAGCCAGTGTTGCTTTACCCTTTTGTTAAAGAATATAAATATTACTTGTAATTATAATTCGATTCTATTTTCCTTTTCCTAGCTTGTATAGATATTTTGTACTATTATATAATGGACCCTGGGGTCATGAATAAAGATCATCATTGCTCTTATTTTCAACATGGTATCAGAGCCTAAAATCCTAAAACCTAAGACCTTAAAATACCGTCCTAAATTTTCCATCGTCGTCCATGCGTGACTTCCACGTGCCGCCGATCTGGACTACCATTCTGCCAAAAAAAGGTTTTCTTCCTCTTCAGTTCACCGCAACCTTGCTCACCACCACCATTGGTCCCGCTCCCGACTTTGTCTGGCCTTATCCTGCTCCGCTCCCAACTCCGTGCGGCTTCCATCAGCTTCGTTCGGCCTGCTCCCGCTCCTACTAGCCTTCTCCTGCTCCGCTCCATCCGGTCTGCTCCACTCTTGACTCCGCCTGGCTTCTATCAGCTCTGTCCGGCTTCCATCTACTCCCCCTGGCTGCATCTACTTCGTCCGGCTTCAGACAGAAAAAGGCGCACGTGAGATTCATGCGTGCAACCTTCCTAAAGTGTGTGTGTCCACGCGCGGGTGAGCCAGGCACGCAGTTGTCCCTTCAGAGCGCATGTTTTCCATGCGTCACACAGGAGGCGCGCGTCTCTTGCTTCATTTGGCTTTGGTTCAGCAAAAATTGTTTTCTTCCCTTACTTTGACTGTACTTGCCATTTGTGTTATGGATATTTTCGCCGGCGTAGTAACGTCGCTAGAAGGGTTTGTGGTGGCTGCCTCCTCTTGCTTACCTACACGAACTGATTTTGGTCATGCTCTATCTGACGACCAATGGAGTACGGCCATACATTTATTTAACCAGCTTCATTCGTTATCTGACCATGAGTCAGGTAAGTCTACTTTACCCTGAATTCTTGATTCAGGAGCCTCATATCACATGACTGGTGACAAGGGTTCTCTTACTGATATTACTACTGCTACCAATTCTGTGAATGTTATACTGTCTGATGGATCTGTTTTGTCTGCTACACAATATGGGTCTATTTATTTTGGTGATGTCACCCTTACTCATGTGCTCTACATACCTACTTTGCAATGCAATTTATTATCATACTCTAGATTGTTATCTACCTTAAAATGTCTAGCCTTGTTTACTGGAAATTATTGCATTTTACAGAAAATTAGTACGAGGACTGTGATTGGTGTGGGTGAATAACAAGGGGGATTTATTGGCTTCGTCTCTTGGATACTTGCGTTCGTCCTCATATCGTGCAGTCTATTCTAACAGTTTCTTTGGTTTCTTCATCTGATTTATGGCATCAAAGTTTTGGTCATCAATCATCTACGGTGTTGTCTTCTATTCTTACTCTTGATTTTAGCACAAATAATACTAATATACCTTGCTATGTATGTTATAGAGCAAAACAAACTAGACATAGTTTTCCATTGAGTTCTAAAAATGTCGCTGCATTATTTGAATTAGTACATTGTGATGTTTGGGGTCCTTATAGAACACCATCTTCTAGTGGTGCATTTTATTTTATTTACAATAGTTGATGATTATTCCCGAGCTGTTTGGGTTTATTTATTAGTAGCTAAGTCAGAAGTAGCTTCTAGATTTTTGGAATTTTATGCTCAGGTCAAGAATCAGTGGGGTCGAACTATACTGTTTGTTCAGGCTGACAACGGGAGCGAATTTTTTCCTTTGAGATCTCATTTTGCTGCATCTGGGAACATTTTTAAGACATTTATGGTTGATACACCACAGTAGAATGGTAGAGTTGAATGAAAGCATCACCATTTACTCAATGTGGCACGTGTCTTACGGTTTCAAGCCAGTCTTCCAATTGAGTTTTGGGGAGAATGTGTTCTTACTGTTGCTTATCTAATTAACCGGACACCGATGAAACATCTCATTGGTCATTCTCCCTTTGAGATGTTATATGGACACGCTCCAAATTACTCATCTTTAAAGGTATTTTGGATGCTTGTGTTTTGCTGCTCATGTTCCCAGATACCACGACAAGTTTGCACCAAGAACTCGGCAATGTTTTTTTCTTGGTTATCCTGCTGGAAAGAGAGGATATCATTTTCTTGACTTGGAATCCCATGTCATCTTTAAAAGTTGGGATGCCAATTTTTTTGAAGACCAGTTCCCGTGTGCAGCAACTCCGACATCAGCCTCTTCCATAGAACCCGGTGGCATCACCACCTCACTGCCGGAGTCTCATACCCAGATCGTGGCACCATCAGTCCAGCCGATAGGTGCCAACCCTATGCCACTGGTCGCCGCCGCTCCTGTCCCATCGGCGGTGGTCATACCCTTGCTGCCGGATACCGCTGGGCCTATACCGACGGCCGCTTCTTCAATTTGGTGAACGACCTAGATCACCGGCAACCCTTGATGGTTCGGCCTGACGATACACCATCCGGAATGCCACCGATGACTGGCGATCATGGGCCTCATGCACCACCATCTCTGGTGACTCATTCTGCTCCACTGCCCAATGCGGTGTCTCCTGCCTCGACTAATTCCAATCATTGTTTGCTTATGTCAGCTCAGCCATCTGTTTCGCCAGTCATTCTGACATCCCCTCCCATCGCTGAGTTGCCTCCTATCAGACAGAGTGTTCGCACTCGCCGACCTCCTCCTTATTTGGAAGATTATGGCTGTGATGATTATGGCTGTGATGATTATGCTTGTGCCCTTACTACTGAAGACCCCCCCCTCTTACTGCTACATTCACTCTTGCGCCGTCACGATCCTCGGGTGTTCTCTATCTTTTTACTGATTATGTAAATTGTGATAATTTTTCTAGTATGCATTCTAGAATTTTGGGTGCAGTAACGTCTAGTGCAGATCCCACCACTTATTCTGAAGCATCACACCATGCTCATTGGCGAGATGTTATGACTAAAGAGCTTACTATGCTTAAGTGCAATCAGACTTGGACTTTGGCCTCTCTGCCTCTGGGTAAGAAGGCGATTGGATGCAAATGGGTTTATCGGATAAAGTTCAAGTCAGATGGTACTATTGAAAATAGCGTGCCTAGTGGTTCTCGGGAATCGCTAGGTTGAGGGGATAGATTATACTGAGACATTTGCTCCGATTGCAAAGATGAGTTATGTTCGCCTATTCTTATCGGTTGCGATCATTCGTGGTTTGGAGCTGCATCAGATGGATGTCCATAATGCTTTCATACATGGTGATTTGCATGAAGAGGTTTTTATGTGACCCCCAAGTCTATGCCGCGCCCATGGTCCGGTATGTCGCCTTCAGAAATATCTTTATGGTTTTCTCCAGGCTCCTAGAAATTGGTTTGTCAAATTGTCTCAGGCTTTACGAGCATTTGGTTTTGTTCAGAGTAAGGCAGATTACTCATTGTTTGTCTTTTCTCATGGATCGGTTTCTTTGCATGTTTTGGTTTATGTGGATGATTTGGTCATTGCTGGAAGCTCTTCTGCACTCATCTCTGAGTTCAAGAAATATTTGAATTCGTGTTTCCATATGAAAGATCTTGGTTTACTTAAGTATTTCTTGAGCATAGAGATTGCTAGAAAACCGGAGGGGGTGTTTCTTTCGCAAAGGAAATATGTCTTGGACATTTTATCTGATACAGGTTTGTCTGCCTCTAAACCAACTGACTTTCTGATGGAGCAGTAACACGACCTAGCACATGTTGATAGCCCGCTTTACCATGATCCTGAGCAGTACAGGTGACTGGTTGGGCGTCTGATATACCTTACCATCACACGTCCTGTGTTTTGTTATTCGGTTCACACACTTGCTCAATTCATAAAGTCCCCTTGTGTTCCCCACTAGCAAGCTGCAGTTCGTGTGTTGCACTACTTGAAGAGTCATTATAGTCAGGGTTTATTTCTCTCTTCCCATAGTGCGTTATAGTTGATTGCTTACT
This sequence comes from Rubia yunnanensis, assembly GCA_037428765.1. Lineage (NCBI taxonomy): Eukaryota > Viridiplantae > Streptophyta > Magnoliopsida > Gentianales > Rubiaceae > Rubia > Rubia yunnanensis. Next base: position 40,810,673 of record CM075068.1, read on the forward strand.
GTGATTCTGATTAGGCTGCTTGCCTTATTACCCGGCATTCTCTTTCCGGTTACTTTGTTATGATTGGTGATTCTCTGATTTCTTGGAAGACCAAGAAGCAACCTACAGTTTTCGGTCTTCTGCTGAAGCAGAGTATCGTGCTATAGTTGTTACCTGTTGTGAGTTGTTATGGCTTAGGTCTCTGAAAGACTTAGGGTTTGCGCATACTACTCATATGTGTTTATTTTGTGACAGTCAATCTGGCCTTCATATTGCAACAAATCCAGTGTTCCATGAACGTACGAAGCATATTGAAGTTGATTGTTATTTTGTCCGGGATCTTGTGTAGTCTGGTACTATAGTTACTTATCATATCCGCACTATAGATCATCCTGCGGACTTTTTTACCAAAGCTCTCGGACGTAACCAATTTAATTTATTACTTGGAAAATTGGGCATTTCTGATCCCCAACTCCAACTTGAGGGAGTGTGTTAAGGAATATAAATATGACTTATAATTGTAATTCGATTCTATTTTCCTTTGCCTAGCTTGTATAGGTATTTTGTACAATTATATAATAGACCCTGGGGTCATGAGTAAAGATCATCATGTTGAAAGATATATCCCACATCGATTTCTAAAGATAATAACTTATATATAAGGTCTTGGGTCACCTCCACTTAGTACCAATTGGTTTTAAGATGGAAGCCCAAGATACCTTAAAATGTAACACGGTATCCGAGCCCGCGTTGGGTTATTGGGCCGATGTGTGGATCCCCTTTAATTTGGCCCGATGTGGGTCGTGGAGTGTTTTCACGTTGGCACATGAGGGGGCGTGTTGAAAGATATATCCACATCAGTTTCTTACAAAGATAATGACTTATATATAAGGTCTTGGGTCACCTCCACTTAGTACCAATTGGTTTTAAGATGGAAGCCCAAGATACCTTGAAATTTATCACCTTTGGTTCCATCTAGCTTCTTCCATATCAAGATGTTTTTCTAATTGGAACTTAATAGAAACCATTGCTGCTTGGATTTCATCTATTATAACCCCTTGTTGCAACTTCTCAAGTTGTTTGGTGAGCTGGTATTTCCTTTTGTGCTGGTTATGGAACTCTGACTTTACCCCATAAAGGAAGCCACTGTGAACATTCTAAGATAGTCGATGGCAAGTCCGGTGATGTTTGATCCCAGCATTCTGATATCCTCTCTTGACACTGTGGGGATTACATCCAGTAGTTTTTAAATGAAATAGTCTAGATTGCGAGCCCTGCATATATCCCTGTGTTGTGTTTTCTAGGTGTAGCTAAATAGGGGTGTGGTCGGATTGGTGGCTGAAGAGGTGCTTGAGTTTCACTTCATGGAATATATTCAGCCATTCTTGAGTTGCCACAACTCTATCTAACCTATTTTTCACCTTCTAAGGGTTTTTCCAGTTTCTGAACCAAGTATATTTATAACTCTTATAACCAATATCAGACATATTGCAATAGTTAAGTGTTTTCTAAAAGTCATCTATTTGATGTCGTGGCATCTATTAGCACTTTGAAATTCATTCTGATGCAAAACTTCATTTAAATCATCGATGCACAACCAAGGTAAGTTGGAGTTCTTGCAAAGGTTGGGAAACTGCCACCAGAATTGTAGATGCTTACGGGTTTCTAGCTCCCCATAGTCTGTACATTGCCAGAGTTGATTAGATCGTGGATCCTTTATAGTAAAATCGACAAAATTAAAAGAATAACCCAAAATCGAAACTTGTAAGCCTTTATTCCAAAATAACGCCAAACCCCCCTGAGTTGCCAATAGCCAACAAACATACCATGCAAATCTAAGGAGTCTCTTATTCCTACAAGCTTACCAGAACTACGTTTAGTTTCAGACAGAAAAATTAAAGAAGGAGAAAATTTGTGGATGGGATCTTTGAAATGTCTAACTGCACGAGGGTGTGAAAGCCGTCAGCAATTCCAACTTAGTAGACTCATGACTTTCAGCATGACTGGGACTTCTCAGTCGCCGCCACAAGTCCAAACACAGGTGAGCCCACATTAAAAGTCAACCCTTCCGGAAGAATTAAAATGATCCACCATCTCCTGTATCAGCCCGTCTTCATCAAAATTTGACTTCCTCTTGAAAATTGTTAGCTGGCCCTGGGTTGGAAAGTATTGGGCCTCATTTAACCCACTTGCGCCAAATTTGGCCCAATCCCAAACTTGAACCTGTAGTCCCACATTTTGTCACAAATACAAATGATAAAGGGAGCTGGAAGCAATGAAGACCTATTTTCAGTAAACAGTTGGGAAGTTGGGGAGAAGGGAGTTAAGTAGTTAATTCTGTTGTAACTGTAGAAGGAATAACTGAGGGAAAGGAAGTATATAAGGAAGGGGAAGACTCGTGAGAAAGATATCAAAGAAGTGAATTGAGAATTGAATGCCCAAAAGCTGTTCACAGCTATTCTTCCTTTCCTAAATTCTGAGCCTATATTTTGCCCTACTATTCAGTTCATGACAATTGGTATCAGAGCACGTTGATTCTTGGCAGTAATGGCGGAGAAAACGCGTTCAAAATCATTGGAGAACAACCTGAAGGACATGGAAACTCATTTTGCTGGCGAAGTTGAGGAGCTACGCCGGACATTGGAGGTTAGCTGTAAAAATCAAGGAGAACTGGAGATTGCAATTAAGGAAATCAAAGCAGATGCGAAGAACACGGGAGTCATGATGCAAGAAATTAGAGCCATGATTCTGGAGATGCAAAAGAGCAAGAATGAAGAACCAGAGAGAGAAGAGTCCAGTCGGAGTATTAATCGGAACAAGTCGACAATGGAAGATCGAGTGAACTTACAAGAAGCTCTACATCGAGGTAATGTTCATATCCTTCACAACCCTCGGATTATGAACGATGTAGGAGAAGATTGGAGACACAAGATTGGTCTCAGTTCAGGGAACAATCAACCCAAGATTGAGCTGAGTATATTCAACGGTGCGAAACCGGTGGAATGGTTGAGAAAATGCGGAAAGTTCTTCAACTACTTTCAGATTTACGATCCGCAACGGGTCGAAGCAATTGAAATCTATTTGGAAGGAAGAGCCGAAGTATGGTACCAAAATGAGAAAAGCACCAGAAGAGTAACCACGTGGAATGAGTTTTCTGAAGCTGTTCTAAGAAGATTTGCAGAAATCGGAGGAAGAGATGTGGTAGAAGAATTTAATAAGCTGTATCAGACGGGATCGGTTAGGGAGTATCAAGAAATCTTTGAAGAACTCCGCTCGCAAGTTATCGGTAAACATCCATATCTCTCTGAACAATATTTCATGTCTAGTTTTGTTAGTGGACTTAAGGAAGAATTGAAGCCTATGATCAAACTTTTTAAACCTGAGACTTTGCATGATACCATAGAAATAGCATGTCTTCAAGAAATGAACATAGAAGTACAGAATCGAAGACAGAAAGGGATTGCTCCGGTAGATCAGTATGGAACCCAAACTAAAACAAGAACAGAGAGGCCTAAATGGAATATGATGGGGAATGATAAGCAGAATTCAGATAAGGCTAGTTGGAGGAATAATGCTGGGGAGGGGAGAGTAGGAAATGATAAATTTCAGAGGATTTCACCTCAGGAACTGCAGTTTAGAAGAGATCATAATCTTTGTTTCAAATGTGGGAACAAATTTACCCCAGGCCATCAGTGTAAATTTAGGCAAATCCATCAGATTCTTGGGTGTGATACACTAGATCCAGGTGAAATTTTAATAGAAGAACAAGAGGAAGATGAAGAAAGGAAGGGCAGTGAAGAACCTGAGTTGATATCATTAAACACTGTTGGTGGTAACATGAACTCTAGGATCAACACTCTAACTATGCATGGAGTTATAAGAGGAGTGGAGGTCAGTATCTTGTTAGATACTGGATCAACAGATAGTTTCATTGACACAGCCGTAGCTGAATATTTGAATCTAGAAACAATCAGGACTAGACCTTTTCTAATTACTGTGGCAGATGGAAGCAAGGTGTATGGTAATGGTTTAAGTCCCAGGGTAGCTTGGCAAATTGGAAACTGTGGATTCACTTTTGATCTGAAAATAATGGAATTGGGTAATGTTGATATCATTTTGGGTGTTGATTGGATGAAACACTTTAGTCCTATCACCTTTGATTTTGGGAAGCAACATGTTTCAGTATACAGACAGGGATATCACTGGATTTTACAAGGGTCTACTGAGGAAATGAAAGTTAATATGATCAAACAGATTGGGAAACAAGAATCCAGGAAAAGGAAGTTGTTTATGGTTCCACTAGAACAGGGAAATGGGGAGTATTTCTCATCTTCTGGAAAGAGTCTAAAAAGATTTGAAGGAAAGGCCACAGGAAGATTATACATGGCAAAACTGAGTACTAAGGGAAATATGGACAATGAACTGGTCAGGGAAGTTAAGACTGCAGGATTAAATCAAGGGAAAAACTCTGGGAATACTGAAAAAGGGATGATGCAAGGAAATCTTAAGCATGGCCGGATGCAACATGGCACAGAAAATGACATACTCATTGCAAAACTGGAAGTACCTGCAACCATTCAGCAGGTTTTATTTCGTTTCAAAGATATTTTTGCTATTCCTACAGAGTTACCACCACAAAGAGCAGTGGATCACCAAATTATTTTGAAGCCTAACTCACAGCCATTTAAAATGAAACCTTATAGGTATCCTCATGCTTACAAAGCTGAAATTGAGAAGCAAGTAAAGGAGATGCTGGATAACAAGGTAATTCAATTGAGCAACAGTCCCTTTGCATCTCCAGTGGTTTTGGTGAAGAAAAAAGACTCTACATGGAGGATGTGTATAGATTATAGGAAATTGAATGATCTGACTATAAAGGATTGCTTTCCGATTCCTATAATTGATGAACTTCTTGATGAGTTAGATGGAGCCAAGTATTTTTCTAAGATTGACTTGAGAGCTGGGTACCATCAGATTCGTGTTAGAAAGAATGACATTGATAAAACAGCATTTCAGACTCACCATGGTCATTTTGAATTCATTGTGATGCCTTTTGGTTTAACAAACGCACCAGCTACATTTCAAAGTTTGATGAACCAGATTTTTTGTGCTTATATACGGAAATATGTACTCGTCTTCTTTGACGATATCTTGATTTACAGTAAAACGTTGGAAGAACATACAGATCACTTGGAATCAGTTCTACAGGTTCTTCATCAACACAAACTTTATGCTAAATTCTCCAAGTGTTCGTTTGCAAAAAACCAAGTTGAGTATTTGGGGCACATAATATCAGGAAAGGGAGTTGAAATGGATGGCAGCAAGATTGAAAGTATTTTGAAATGGCCAGTACCTAGAAATGTGAAGGAACTGAGAGGCTTTTTGGGATTAACAGGATATTACAGGCGGTTTATAGCTCATTACGGAATTATTTGCAAGCCTTTGCATCAGCTGCTTAAGAAAGATTCTTTCATATGGGGAGAGGAAGCTACAAAAGCCTTTGAAAGATTGAAGGAAACTATGACTGCTGCCCCAGTCTTAAGATTACCCAATTTTGAAGATCCCTTTATCATTGAAACAGATGCATGTGAGGAAGGGATGGGTGCTGTTTTGATGCAAGATCACAGACCAATTGCATTTCTAAGTAAAGCATTTTGTCAAAGGAACAAAGGATTATCAACATATGAAAAGGAGCTTTTGGCAGTAGTGATGGCAGTGGATAAATGGAGACATTATCTGGTTGGGAATCATTTTATCATTAGAACAGATCATAGAAGTCTGAAATATTTGATAGAGCAGAAATTAACTCATGCTCTACAACATAAATGGGTGACAAAACTCTTGGGAATGAGCTTTGAAATACAGTATAAACCAGGCAGTACTAACAGGGCTGCAGATGCTCTCTCAAGAAGACCATATGTGATCAGTAAAAAAGAAGAACAGGAGGGAGGAAATGACAAAATCCAGACTACTGATGTGTTCTACAAAGAAGAAGTACAGGAACCCGAAAATGTTGAAAGAAAAGAGAAAGGACAGAAGATAAGAAATGATGTGAATACTGAAGTAATCAGTAAGAAGGAAGAACAGGAAGCAAGGACTGAGGAACATTTAGTTACAGGAGGGATAGCTTGTACAGTTAGAGCAGTAACCTCTCTAATACCTACTTGGCTAAGTCAAATTGAGAGCAGCTATGAAGAGGATCCGGTTAGTCAAGAGTTAATTGCTGCAGCTATTTTGGCTCAAGAAGATACAAACAGTACAACAGAGTTCACCTATGTCAGAGGAATTCTAAAGAAAAACAGCAAAATTTATGTGGGAGCTTCTAACCAGATCAGAAATGAGATAGTACAAGCAATGCATGCCTCAGCCATTGGTGGACACTCCGGACAATCTGCAACAGTTCGAAGAATCCTCTCTCTATTTCATTGGCCAAGAATAAAAGAAGAAGTGGTAGATTTTATAAAAAATTGTGATGCATGTCAGAGAAATAAAGCAGAACACTGCTTAACACCAGGGTTGCTTCAACCAATTCCTATTCCTACGCATCCTTGGACACAGATTAGCATGGATTTTGTAGAAAAACTTCCAGAATCAGAAGGAAAGAATACAGTGCTAGTTGTGGTTGATAGACTCACAAAGTATGGACATTTTATATCATTATCACACCCATTTTCAGCTCCAAATATAGCTAAAATATTCCATAAGGAGGTGTGCCGATTACATGGAATTCCATAATCAATCAAAACAGACCGGGACGGGTTATTCACCAGCTATTTTTGGAAGGAGTTGATGGCTTTAATGGGAGTTAAGCTTAAATTTAGCTCAGCCTATCATCCTCAAACTGATGGTCAGACAGAACGATTGAACCAGGTTTTGGAGAACTATTTACGATGTTTTTGTGGGGATAAACCTGATTCCTGGAATAGTTGGTTAGCATCGGCAGAATGGTGGTACAATACATCTCATCATACTAGTTTACAGATGACTCCCTATGAAGCATTATATGGAGTAAAACCATTATCACTACCACTGGGAACATTCAGGGAAAGCCTTATTCCAGCTGCAGCCAGTATAATGCAACAAAGAGAACAGGTGAATCAGCTGTTAAAAAAACATTTACAGGAGGCTCAGAAACGGATGAAATTCTTTGCTGATTCAAGAAGAACGGAAAGAACGGTGGCTGTAGGAGATTGGGTACTTTTGAAGCTACAAAAGTATAGACAGAACTCTGTGGTTCAAAGAGATTCAATGAAATTGGCTCCTAAATTCTACGGACCATACCAGGTGATTGAGAAGATCGGCGAAGTAGCTTACAAATTGAAATTGCCGAGCACCAGCCGTGTCCATCCCGTCTTCCACGTATCCCTGTTAAAGAAATACACGGGAGATCAACAACAGTATAGGACCGATATTCCCGAGCATGATATTGACGAAATTACAGTACTAGAACCCTTGAAGATAGTACAGCGCAGACTGCAACAACGTGGTGAAGAACAAGTGGTTCAATGGTTGATAAGATGGAAAAATTTACCGATTGAAGAGAACTCTTGGGAGGATGCACACACCATTCGAACACAATTCCCAGGATTTCGAGCTTGAGGACAAGCTCAGTTTAAGAAGGGCGGATTGTCACAAATACAAATGATAAAGGGAGCTGGAAGCAATGAAGACCTATTTTCAGTAAACAGTTGGGAAGTTGGGGAGAAGGGAGTTAAGTAGTTAATTCTGTTGTAACTGTAGAAGGAATAACTGAGGGAAAGGAAGTATATAAGGAAGGGGAAGACTCGTGAGAAAGATATCAAAGAAGTGAATTGAGAATTGAATGCCCAAAAGCTGTTCATAGCTATTCTTCCTTTCCTAAATTCTGAGCCTATATTTTGCCCTACTATTCAGTTCATGACACATTTGGTCAACTTTCGGCTTTCACCAGAGCTGTAGAACAACTCCCGATCTCCACCAACTATATTTGCCACCTGTTCGCTGGCGAATACGGTGTCCTCCACCGCAGAATTATTCTTCGCCGGGAAGGTCGCCCTCCCTATCAATAGAGTAGCTGGTTTCCCTATCCAAATTTTGTTTCCGCCGAAGCCAGGTTCACCGATCTGTTCATCGCCGGTGAGGTTGTTCATCAGCCTTTCTCCCAGCGGAATTGAGCCACTCTACAGCAACGGTTACCTTTCTCCCCTCGTCGGAGTGCCGCTGCGATGTTTCTCTTCACTGCCGGCGAGAGGAATTCCTCCACCTTTTTTATATCTGCTCCCTTCTGATTTCCGTACGGCGAGCACCATCTAAGGCCAGTAGCGGGCGATGCTCTGCTTCGGTCTGTCCCAACCAGTGCTTTCCCGGTGACCTGACCAATGGGCTACAGCCAGGGAGCACGAGACCCTGCCCAAGTGTAGTTCCAGCGTTGCCCAATCCTTCGGTGAGTATTGGCTCAATTTCCATCAGCTCTTTCCATGCACTATGTGGATTTTCTGGCATAGCTACCTGTTTCTGGGCTCTTTCTTTCAGTGCCACGGAATCTGTGTCGATGTTTGTCACTGGAGCCCGTTCAGTTCCTCGATTCATGATGGCAAGTGGAAGTATGGCGTCACCGTCTTCATCAGATGATGTCATCAATCACCATTGGTCTGCTGCCAGAACCCAGTGGAGGGTGGTTCAGGTACAAGTTTCTTGCAGACTCCTCAGGCTCCTTCACTTGAGAGTAATGTTCGTCTGATCGAAGTAGGTTAATTGGGTGGGCTGCGAGAGAGCGAATCATATCTTTGTCGCCGGTTGCAAGCTTTGTTATCTTTGATTGATCAATAACTCCCAACGCACCAGCCCCAAATCAGGCAGCACTTTCACCAGACATAAAGGTAGGGCCCTGGTCACTTTTGCCTTTTACCTGCACTATGAGATTCTGAGTATCTACAAATAAGTGGTTATTAGCTGGTATAGGAGTAGCAATAATTAACTGTTCTTCCCTGTTTACAGAGAAAGTTCCTGCACAATCAATGCCCATGACTTTAAGAGGGATGTAATTGATGTTGGTGCTACAATCACACCCCGTCAAAGGCGCAATTGATGGAGAGCCGTTAGGAATTTGTCGAATTTCCACCTCTTAGCATTGCATGCTCCGGTTCGCCGTCCTCCCGGGATGGTTGCATCGTGGCCGGAACTTGTTTTGCTTTTGCTTCATGCTGCAGTCGCTGGTACAGTACTCCTAGCCCTGGTTGCGGATAAGGTTTTTCAAACCTCAGCCACCTACCATATCCCATTGGCATCAGTGAGTCCCTTTGTGGAGTGTCTTTCATCTTGCAATATGTTTTTGCGTGGTCTAAGCTGCCGCAAAGTAGGCAAAGGTTGGCAGCCTCTCCTAGTGGAAGTAGAACAGGTAATCCACTCCTTTGAATTCCACCGTAATGACTCTAGGAAGCCGCTTGTGAACGTTGAGTTTCGCTCTCAGCTTCGGAGTTTTTCCTTTGCAGGAACCAAACGTGTTTCTATGGACTTTCACAAAGTCCCCCAGATAATCGCCAATCAAGGCTGCCATGTCTGGATTCATAAGAATCAGTAGGACTTCGTGAGCATGAATCCAGAATGGGTTGTCGACAAAGCGTAGGGCCTCCAATGTTAGTAATAAATCTTGTCAGTTTTTTTTTCTTTGTGTTTAATTTCATTTAGGAGCATTTGTTATTCCTATTTTGTAACTCCTCATTTAGGAGCATTTAGGAACATTTGTTATTCCCATTTTGTAACTTGTTTTTCAAGTCTATTTATAGCAAAATATATGAAGAAAAGCAGTAGTTTTTCTGCACCAAAGTATTGTGTTCTTATTCAAAATCTCACATTTGGTATCAGAGCCACAACGATCCTATGGCCGACGCTACGAGTTCAGCATCACGATCTCCGGTACGTGCGGAACGCCAGAGAGAACGCGGACGCAGCAGGGCACGGCGGGGCAACGGCGGCGAAGTTATCATTCACGAACGTGTCATCCAAGAACGTAACAATCTTGGTGCCAACATCGTGTATCCCACGTTGACGACAACAAACTACATAGAATGGGCTCTCGTGATGAAGATAAACCTACGGGCACAAGGTTTATGGGAGGCCACCTCCGGCATCGGAGATCCGTCCGAACGGGAAGACATGGCGGCTCTCTCGGCGTTGATCCGCGCGGTGCCACCGGAGATGGTACCGACGCTAGCTGTCAAAACGACGGCACACGAGGCTTGGGAAGCCATCCGGATGATGCGAGTCGGCGTAGATCGGGTGCGCGAGGCCACGGCGCAGCGTCTGCGCAAGGAGTTCGAGCAAATCACCTTCAAGGACGGGGAGTCGCTCGACGCTTTCGGCATGAGGATTACGGGCATCGTCAATAACCTTCGATCTCTCGGTGACGCCATAGAAGAGATCAAGGTGGTCCAAAAGTTTTTGCGGGAGGTGCCGAGCCAGTACGCCCAGATCGCTTGTTCGATCGAGACGTTGCTCGACTTGAACGGCATGACGGTGGAGGAGCTCATCGGCCGGCTCAGGTCGGCAGCCGAACGTTGCTCCATCAACACCATGGACAACACCAGCGGCCAGGTCTTACTCACGGAACAAGAATGGATCGCACGGGGCCGGGGCTCTAGCTCCGGGAACAAAGGCAAAGGCAAGGCTTTCCAGAAGGGGAAGAAACCAAGCCATGACCGAGACGGAAGCCAACGTGCAGTAAGCGGTGACCGGGACTTGACGAAGATGAAGTGTTACAATTGTAACAAATACGCCGGCCACATCTCCAAGTACTGCCCCGAGCCACGGCGCGAACGGAGGGAACGCGCCAACCTCGTGCAAGACCAAACGGAGGAACCAACGCTTCTTGTGGCAAGGCTTCACTCCCTCACGATCGGGAACCAGGCCTCCGAGGAGCGCGTCCTGCTCAGCGAGGCGCGGTCTCAAGCACTGTCCACAAAGGAGCCCGGGCAGTGTGACACGACATGGTTCCTCGACTCCGGTGCGAGTGCCCACATGTGCGGAAAACGGGAGTTCTTCTCCGAGCTAGACACAAATGTACGAGGCTCGGTCAAGTTGGGAGACGACACCTCTGTGGAAATAGAAGGCATCGGCACGATTCTTTTTACGTGCCGGAACGGTGAGCATCTAAAGTTGGACGAGGTGTATTACATACCTCGGCTCCATAGCAGCATCATCTCTCTCGGTCAACTGGACGAGAACGGGCACGACATGAGGATCCAACACGGGTGGCTCGCGTTACGGGACCAAGGCGGGCGCTTGCTCGCGCGGGTGCCAAGAAGCCGAGGGCGCCTCTACCTCCTGCATCTGAACTTGGCACGGCCCGTGTGCCTTGCGGTGCACGGGTGTGAGGATGGGTGGCGCTGGCATGCAAGGTACGGCCACATGCATTTTGAGGCTCTTCGTCGCCTGGCCCGAGAGAAGATGGTGCACGGACTCCCGCTGCTCGGTGACGCCGAGCGCCTGTGTGACGCTTGCCTGGCCGGGAAGCAGAAACGCGGTTCGTTTCCACGCCAAGCCAAGAACCGAGCTACCGAGCGCCTTAGGCTCATGCATGCCGATCTGTGTGGACCCATCGAGCCACAAACCCCTGGAGGTAAACGATATTTTCTACTAATGGTAGATGATTTTAGTAGATATATGTGGGTAGTCTTGTTGGCCTCGAAGGATCAAGCGGCGGACGCCATCAAGAGGACCGTGGCAGCAGCCGAACGGCAAAGCGGGTGCAAGTTGAAGACGCTGCGGACCGACCGTGGAGGTGAGTTCACATCTCACGGACTCGGCGAGTACTTTGCCGACCGCGGAGTGCACCGACAAACGACTGCACCATACACGCCCCAGCAAAATGGCGTGGTCGAACGACGAAATCAAACGGTGGTTGGCATGGCACGGTGCCTCTTGAAGGCCAAAGGCATGCCGTTGAGGTTTTGGGGAGAAGCTGTGACGACGGCGGTCTACCTCCTGAACCGGGGAACCACGAAAAGCGTCATCGGAAAAACACCCTCCGAAGCATGGCACGGGTGCCGGCCGAGCGTGTACCATCTCCGGGTGTTTGGGTGCGTTGCGCATGTCAAGGCCACGCAGCCGGGGTTGAAGAAACTGGAGGACCGGAGCACGCCGATGGTGCTGCTTGGTTACGAAACTGGAACCGTGGGGTACCGCATCTACGACCCCGCCACGGACCGGGTAAAAATTTCCCGCGACGTCGTCTTCGACGAGGATGCAGCATGGAACTGGACTCTTCCAGGGAGCAAGCAGAGACGTGATCATTGTGGAGAAACATTCTCCGTCGAGTGGTTTGTTTCTCCCGTTGCAGGTACTGAATTGCACAGGAGCAAGATGCACGCAGAGAGAGCATCGTCTTCAAACGCCGGAATCTCCACCGGAAACGAAGCCGGAGACGTGCCCTCACCAGTCACTCAAACTACTTTGGTTGCACCTCCACCGCCGACGGTGGAGTTTGTGTCCCCACCGACCGGTGCTTCAGAACCATCTCCGGCGCCTCTCCGGTACCGCACGCTAAAAAGTCTATACGATGAAACTGCCCCTGTTGAAGCAGAAGACGACGAACAGTGTCTCCTCATCGCCAACGAACCGACAACCTTTGCTGAAGCCGAGAAGGATGAAGGGTGGAGAGCTGCGATGGTGGAGGAGTTGGGCAGTATTGAGGCGAATCAAAGTTGGCGCCTCACTGTGCTACCACCGGGAAAACGAGCAATCGGCCTGAAGTGGGTTTATAAACTCAAGAAGGATGCAGTCGGGGAGGTTGTGAAACGAAAGGCACGGCTGGTGGCGAAGGGTTATGTACAGCGTCAGGGGGTGGATTACGAGGAAGTCTTCGCTCCCGTCGCAAGGATGGAAACCGTGCGAGTGCTGATCGCGCTTGCGGCTCACCATGGTTGGCCGGTCCACCACATGGACGTCAAGACCGCGTTCCTCAACGGTGATCTGATCGAGGAGGTCTACGTCAAGCAACCGCCGGGTTTCGAAATTCAAGGCAACGAAGGCATGGGTCTCCGGCTTCAGAAGGCTCTCTACGGACTACGCCAAGCTCCGAGGGCTTGGAATGCCAAACTTGACAAAAGTCTCCGCGACTTGGAGTTTGTGCGATGTGAAACCGAGCACGCGATTTATCGCCGAAGCAACGGGCAGGAGCAACTTCTAGTTGGGATTTACGTCGATGACTTGATCATCACCGGAACTTCAATCGAAGAACTGACGAAGTTCAAGAAGGAAATGACCAATCTCTTTGAGATGAGCGATCTCGGCGAACTAAGTTACTACCTCGGCATCCAAGTACAACAACGGAAGGGTTTGGTCACTCTTTGCCAATCATCTTATGCCAGGAAGCTTTTACAAAAGGCCGGACTGGAAGAGTGCAATCCATGCGCGGCACCAATGGAGGCACGGCTCAAACTAAGCAAGACCGGAGACGGGAGACCGGTGGATGCCACGTATTACCGCAGCTTGGTAGGAAGCCTCAGGTACTTAGTTCACACTCGGCCGGACATTACTTTTGCAGTTGGTTATGTTAGCCGATTTATGGAGGAGCCAAAAATTGAGCATTTGGCAGCGGTGAAACATATTCTACGCTATGTGGCGGGAACTCTAGATTTTGGAGTTTCGTATGGAAAAGGTGTTGGACCTTTACTTTTGACAGGTTATAGTGATGCTGATTTGGCTGGAGACATCAACGACAGGAAGAGCACGACGGGAGTATTTTTCTTCCTAGGCCAATCTCCGGTGAGTTGGAAATCACAAAAACAACGGGTGGTGGCAATCTCTTCGTGCGAATCAGAGTATATTGCAGCTGCCACTACCGCTTGCCAAGGTGTTTGGCTTAGTAGATTGCTTGGAGAAATGCAAGGTGAACAGCCACAAGCACCAACGTTACTGGTGGACAACAAATCGGCAATCAATCTTATCCGAAATCCTGTGTTTCACGATCGAAGTAAACACATTGATACACGTTACCACTTGATTAGAAATTATGTGGAGCAGGGTGATCTTGAAATTGACTACATCAACACGGAAGCGCAGCTCGCTGACATTCTGACGAAGGCACTTGGACGAGTTCGTTTCCAGGAGCTAAGGAGCAAGATTGGTGTTGCCAACACAACATAAGCAACGACAAGATTAGGGGGTGATTTGTTAGTAATAAATCTTGTCAGTTTTTTTTTCTTTGTGTTTAATTTCATTTAGGAGCATTTGTTATTCCTATTTTGTAACTCCTCATTTAGGAGCATTTAGGAGCATTTAGGAACATTTGTTATTCCCATTTTGTAACTTGTTTTTCAAGTCTATTTATAGCAAAATATATGAAGAAAAGCAGTAGTTTTTCTGCACCAAAGTATTGTGTTCTTATTCAAAATCTCACATCCAAGCCATCTGTTTCAACTAAGACCACCAGGCAATTATCGAACGACCAAGGTGAAAAGTCAATAACCTTAGTCCTATCCGCAAGATGTTCAAACTCAAATAGAGCCAAATTAACCCCCCATATGGTGACCGTCGACTCTTCCGCTGCACTTCCATGCTTTTGACATAGTCCACGCCTTCATCATGGTGGAAATCATGTAATCAACATGCTTTGGCTTTGGGCATAAAATCTTTGCACCTAAAAGGTAAGTTTTTGGCTGGTTTTCCATGGTATCAATTGAGTCTGGGGCAAGGAGCTTACTGGAGGCTTCATCAGAGATGTTGATTTTCTCGTACTAGGCTTTAAGTTCACCCCATGGCAAGTGCGGCGGCAAGGAAATTAGATAGGGAAGGTTTGGTTGTGATAGACAAATTTGGTAAAGTGCTGGTGGATGTTGAATCGTGCAGTGTCGAGAGATTGACATAGCATTTTTCATAGAAATGATTTCTTTCAATCCCTTAAATCAAGTGGTGATGAATGTTTCATTGATATCCTTTGATTACAGCCATTTAATTGGCCATTCAAAATTCAAATTTTGAAATTGACAGAGAAGAACAAGCTTTGAGATATGAAGATCTTCAAGATCTTCAAGATCTTAGATAACTAGGAAAAAATCAGAGAGATTATGGATAGAGAGAAGTTAAAGAGAATTCCCTCTGATACTGGACAAAAGTTCCCATATACTCCGTAGTAGTATTCAACTGAATTTTGAAGTGTTTTAAAAATATAATATAATATAAAGAAAGGATAGCATACAAGATCAAATGAAGCTCAACATATTAGGAGCATCTTCAATGCATGCAGGGTTTTTCTTATGAGAAAGACTCTCGTGAGACCGTCTCACCATAGCAAATGGTGAGACCGTCTCACCATAGCAAATGGTGAGACCGTCTCACCATAGCAAATGGTGAGACCGTCTCACCATAGCAAATGGTGAGACCGTCTCACCATAGCAAATGGTGAGACCGTCTCACCATAGCAAATGGTGAGATGAGGGATCAGTCTGCAATTAATAACAATGGAGCTTAAAAATAGGACATGATTGTAAAATAGAAAAATATGTTGAAAATGGGTCAAAATTGGGTTATAACAAAAATGGGTCGAACCCAAATTCTCTCTCCTCCCAAATAAATGTCAGATTCTCTTTCCTCCCAAATATCAAGGAATTTTATTTCTCCTCAAACTCAATCCAAATAAGAGCTACTAAACACTGGATTCAAGCTCTATAATCGGCGATCAAAGCTCTGCAAATCGACAGTTCGGATTTGCAATCAAGCTCAGAAATTAAATTCTGCAAACAAAAAATTGCAAATATGAAGAAATCAGATTATAGCTTCAGAATTGGTGAATTTTGCGACGGAAAGATTGAAGGAGAGCAGATTTAAAAGGTTCTACGAACTTTGAAGGTGAAATAATCAAGGTAATATGTAATTTACGGTGTTAATTTTAGTTTTATTGTTGAAATCTCAATTATATGAAATTAATGGTTGAAATCTACGATCTAAGATGTTGCTATTATAAACTATGAAAAACGAAGCAATTCAAGGGAATGAAGTTGTTTTGTATGAGGAAGAAAGTAACGAATATGTTCAATATGAAAATTCAACAAGTATACATCCAGGTTTGGTTTTGATTGCGTATATACAGTTAAACACATGAAGTAATTGCATGAACACTTGAAGTAACGTTTTTATATTGTGATTTTTTTTCCAGATCTGGAGTTCAGTCATATGCATGTTGTTTAGAAAATTTAGGTGTTTTTAAATTTGCTGAAACGTATGAAGTAATATGGTGAACACTGGATGTAACTGCATGAACACATGAAGTAACGTGGTATTATTCTGATGGACAATCCCGCAAGGTTGAAATTTGGTTATATGCAATTTGTTAGGAAAATGTAGGTGTTTTTCAATTTGTTGAAACGTATGAAGTAATATGATGAACACCGGATGTAACTGCATGAACACATGAAATAACGTAATATTATTATGATGGATAATTCCTCAGGGTCTGGAATTTGGCTATATGCATTTTGTCGAGAAAATGTAGGTGTCTTTTAATCTGTTGAAACGTATGAAGTAATATGATGAACACTGGATGTAACTACATGAACACATGAAGTAACGTGACATTATTCTAATGGACTATTTCCCAAGGTCTAAAATTGGTTATATGCAATTTGTTAGGAAAATGTAGGTTTTTTTATTTACGGAAACGTATGAAGTAATATGATGAACATTGAATGTAACTGCATGAACACATGAAGTAACGTGATATTTTTCTGATGGACAATTCCATAAGGTCTGAAATTTGGCTATATGTAATTTTTTGGGGAAATGTAGGTGTTTTTCAATTTTTTGAAACGAAGAAGTAATACGATGAACACCAGATGTAATTGCATGAACATGTGAGTGATGTGATATTATTCTGATGGATCATTCCTCAAGGTTTGGTATTTGGCTATATGCATTTTGTTGGGAAAATGTAGGTGTTTTTAATTTGTTGAAATGTATGAAGTAAAATGATAAACACTGGATGTAACCGAATGAACACATGAGATAACGTGATATTATTCTGATGGACAGGTCTCCAAGGCCTGAAATTGGTCATACGCAATTTGTTAGGAAAATGTAGGTGTTTTTAAATTTGTTGAAACGTATGAAGTAGTATGATGAATACTGGATGTAACTGCATGAACATATAAAGTAATGTGATATCATTTTGATGAACAATTCCCCAAGGTCTGAAATTGGCTATATGCAATTTGTTAGGAAAATGCAGGTATTTTTTAATTTGTTGAAACGTATAAAGTAATATGATGAACATTTGATGTAACTGCATGAACACATGAAGTAACGTGATATTATTCTGTTGAATAATTCCCTAAGGTTTGCAATATGTCTATATGCAGCTTGTTGAGGAAACTTAGATGCTTTTAATTTGCTGAAACGTATGAAATAATATGATCAACACAAGATGTAACTACATGAACACGTGAAGTAATGTGATATTATTCTGATGGATAGTTCCCCAATGTTTGGAATTTGGCTATATGCAAGGAAATTTAGGTGTTTTTAAATTTTTTGAAACACATGAAGTAATATGATGAACATCAGATACATGAAGTAACGTTATATTATCATGATGGATAATTTTTCAAGGTTTGAAATTTGACTATATGCATTTTTTTTGGAAATATTTAGGTGCTTTTAAATTTTCTGGAACGTATAAAGTAAAATATTTAATAAATGATTAATATGCATTAACATATGAAGTAAAATGATTGAACTTTATCCGATAATTCGTCATTATCTAAGATTCAATTGTATGTATTTTTTAAAGATTATTTTGATGTTTAAAATTCACTGTAACCCAAAAGTAGTATGTTAAATACACTATGTAACTCAATAAATACATGATGTATTGTGATGCTAGAGGCCTGAAATATGATTGGTTGAATTTTTTTATTTTAAAAATATTTTGGCATTGTAAAATTTTGTTTCAAATATGAAGTAATTTACTAGATACATGATCTTACCTCATAAACACATGAAGTAAATAAGTAAAGTGTATAAAATTGCTATATAAAAATTCCTTTATGCATTTCATTGAGAAAATTCACGTGTTTTTAATTTTTTATAACGTATAAAGTAACATATTGAATAAATGATGTAACCACGTTAACACTTGAAATGAATTATCGAACTTTGTAAGATGATTCATCAATATCTAGAATTCAATTACATGTATTTTGTTGAGAATATTTTTATGTTTTAAAACTTACTGTAGCCCAAAAGCAATATGTTAAATACACGGTTCAACTCAACAAATACATGATTTATTGTGATGTTGGAGGTTTGAAATTTGATTGGTTGGATTTTAAAAAAATATTTGGTATTGTTACATATTTATCAATGACTAAATAATTATTTGTGAAGGTCAAACTAAATTGTAAATTACATGAACTAATTTTAAAAAAATAGTTGATGTAATGAGTACTGAAAGGATACATATTTGCATAACCATATTTGGACGCCAATTTGAGCAACCTATCAAAATTCTTGTCTCAAAAACTATAAAGGAACGTGAAAAATCAAGCAGTGTAGCAGAATCTCCCATCACTAAATCGCCAATAGTCCAAGATCCATCTCCCACAAGTACAAAAGGAAGAAGCAAGAAAATTGAAAGATGGAAGCAAAGAAAAAAACAAAAGATAAAGGAGTTTAGAACAAAGACACAAAGCAACAAGTTTAGACCTATGAAATTCAATTTGACAATGTATTTTATGTTATTATTTTGTACCTTTAACTTAAATTTTGAGACTAATAATTTAAATTGAATTTCATATGCTTTGAATATCTGAATTACTAATGCGGATTAATTAAATAAAATTATATTCAAACTAATATAAAACAAGCAACCAGTGTTTGAAACTAATGACCAAAATGAATAAACTAAATGAAAATATACATGAACTAATATTAGAATAAGTAAATTAAAATATGAGGATCAAAAAGTAAACCATAACACATGACTAGAAGTTTTCTAATGTCTGAACTAAATAACTAAATGATAAAATAAAAAACCTAAATAATCAAACTAAATACCTAAAGAACACATGACTATAAAAAGAACTATACATGAAGTAACAATCAGAAAAAATAGTAAATTTGGCAAAGCAAAATTTAAACAACCAAAAAATCATTGCTAGACAAACTGTTAAACTTTAATAACAAGGTAAAGATAAATACAATGGAACTAAATAGATAAACTTCAGAAATGAGTTAACAAACAAATTACAAGTTTTAATCTAGTTACGACAAAACAAATTCAACAATCTATCAAATTACATCCAGAATCATATAATAATAAAACCATTCATCATTCAAATACAACAAACCAAGTATTTAAATCACACTACAAACTCAATCTATTTTTGAATTACAAGTCCCCGCAAACATCTTGAACTCCTTATTTGGGGGATTGTACAGCTGTGGACGCTCCTTCTAGGCCATCCAATTCACCTTCAACATACAAGTAAAAAGTCGAGATAGGTTGGTTTTGTACCCTTCCCCAATTGTTGACACATTCATCAACCATAGCACATACATTGTTATTCCAAAACTCTTGTAAATCTTCGAAGTCATTCGACTGAATTTGGGTTTGTTCAGTAACACCTTCACTTGGTTCCAAGTTGCACGATCTCTCAGCAATAACATCACCCTTAACCTTCTCCAACCAATCATACATATCAACAGTAACACATTCAATGTTACGTTTGACAATCATGAGAAAAATTGATCTTAAAACATACAGGCTGTTAATCTTAAAATAGACTTTTCCATTGGAATGCTCCTTTTGAAAATAGAAGAAATATATTCCTTTCATCTTGAAAAGTTGTTTCATACTCTCCTAGTTCAGTCGTCGAATACCTGACTAATGGCCCATTTTACGCATAACCAACATATGTTTATGTGCCTTAAGAAAAAGACTAACACAACAATATAAATATAAGAAGAATTATAATTATAAAATCTAATCATAATCTTTTTTAACACGTTGAAATAGTGATCATTCATCACGGACACAACAACAACTATATAATATAGCAAATAAACACGCGAAACACTTAAACTAATAATACAAAAACATGAACAAATTATACTAAAAATTATCAGTTTGAATTACACTGCCCTCAACGACAGCACCATCCTTATCAATTTATATTTTCAAAAGAGATAAACTAATGAATTAAATAGTAAAACTAACAATATAAACATAAGAATAAATTATAATCATAAAATCTAACATGGTTCCTTAAAAAAATGTTGAAACTTCGGGGAAATTTGTTGGGGCAAATGGACTCGCCTTTTGCTTCCATGGAATGAAGGACAGACACCTCTGCTTAGTATTCGATTCCAACCTACACCTCAGTGCTCACTTCCTTGGAAAGAAGAATACCAACTTAACAAAAGACTTTGGTTGAGTAAAACAAATGGAGATTCTTGATACAACAAAACTGGAAAAAATAAAACATAAAGTCGCCACGTCTACTAGTCCTAATATATCAGAAACCTTGAGAAAATCCAGCGTCCTGCATTCAGCATTTATAATAAGGAGAATAAGCTAGTGCCAATTCAGTGACAAGTAATGCCAACTTACTTTGGTCCAGAAAATCTTGTGAGTTGTGTTTGCTAAGTCAAGTCTGTATTGAAAAAACTAAATCTTTGTGAATGTACTGATAGAATATAGAGTTTACAAATGAATAGATTCAATGAAACTAATCTATATATGTACTATATAAGTCAATATCAATCAAGATAATTGGAGATACAATATAATCAATCAAATACCGTGATTGATTCGGTTTAGGATTAATTCCATATTATATCATGTACATTAAAAAACAAAGAAATTATATAAGTAAATGAAAGACAAAATGAGAAGTGCAAACACAATATTGATTTCCAAATTATAAAATCGAAACGTTTATCCAGTGGAGTGATGATTATGCTATATATGCTTGGTAACTAAATAGGACATACCAAAACAAGAATTAACATCTCTTGATTGATATTCATATCTAGTATTTACCTTTTGTAAAGTAGACCAAGAACATTATATATTAAGAAGAAGGTGAACTTTCTGGACATTGATTCTGCCAAATCTGCCACGATTCAGGAAGGAAATTATTCGATCAATGAATTCGCTGCTAAGAAGCTATGCATTCCATGAGAAACCAAATTGAAATCCATGATTGAAGCTGCAAAATCACAAAATAAAGCAGCGGTCACATAAACAACAAGTATAAAGTTTCGACACTTGATTCACAAGTTTATCAGCCTTTGAACCAAATCACTAACTTCCAAACCTTCATCCACGATAGAAATTCAGTATTTCTGTAACTTACTCCCAATTTGATGCTGTAAACCTATGATGTATTAAGTAATCAGAAATCCTCTAGATTAATCAAATCTCCGGTTGAAAATCAACGATTTTAGCCAGAAATCAAGGCAAAATCGATGGTTGAAAAGAAAAACCCCCGCTCTGAAAAGAGAGAAAATGACGATGAAAAGGAAAATATATGAACTTAATTTATATCACTCTCACTATTTACTACTAAGACCCTTTGTTTCTTTCTTTGCACACAAGACCTGTTTCCTTGTGAATACAACCACGATAGAAACACAACAGAACCCGAACTAAACACATAAACATGCTAACTAAACGCATAAACAGCCTAAATACTCCGATATACACCATTTCATACCATAAACCACAATATAAAAACAATAAAATAGAGCAACAACTAAAAGCTCAGCAAAGCAGAGCAATATCAACACACAAAAAAACAGAGCAGCATCAATAAGAACAAAGAAACATCAAATCAATCAACAACAAAAAAAGAAAAATTAATAAAAACAACACAAAACTCTAACAATACAAAAGTTAACAAAAAGAAAAATAGAAAATCACCTTTTGATTCAACAACGGATGAGGAAGGAACACCTTCATCAACATTCAAGTCATCTTTACCAGCAATCCTTCCTTCGATTTCATCAAATCTACAAAAAAACGAAACACAAATTGAAAATACACAATACAAGGCCAAAATAACACATACACGGCCGAATTTACGAAGATAAACGGCGAAATCAACAAGAAAACAACCGGAAACTTGATAAAAGAAAAAAGCCCCAAATCTTACCTTTATCAGTCCACAAAATCCAAAAAATTGAGAAAATATTACCTCTATCAGACCGCAAAAGACACTCTGATGGAATGTAGGCTTCGAAATCACGATTTTAAACTGAAATCAAGCAATTGAAATCGGATTTGACGGAGGGAGTTTGAAGAGGGTTTGGCGGTTTTGGTTTACCGATTTAGTGAGCAGGGAATATGAAAAGAAAACTGAATAATTCCTAAATTATACATCTTATATACTATTGTCTTTAAGTCCTAAAACTATTTAATTTTGTTAGAGACCCTTGGTCTCACCATAACCTTGGGTGAGACGGTCTCACCCAAGTCTTTGTATTTTCTTATTTAACGGGTACAAATAGTAAAATCTGATTGGAACATCAATTCACCTTCAGTCTAACGTATCGACGGTAGGTCTCGTTTGAAATCATTCTCCAATCCAAATTTGAAATGATATACTGTAGGTCTCGTTTGAAATCATCCTCCAATCCAAATTTGAAATGAATAATTATTAGGTAACGTGAATATGTTACAAACTCTCAATTATTATATGACGTGTATATATATAATATTGAAATTGTATTTTAATATTATATTTGATCTCAACAAATATTATATTCATACAATTAATTATATTTTGGATTATTCTAATTATTTGACAAGAGTAATGATGGAGAATAAATAATTATATTGGTTCAATAAAATAGTTTTTATGAACTCGAGTATAACATTAATCGACACTAACTTATTTTTAGTTCATGTTTAAAATAAAATTGATTCTATTCTAGAAATTAATTTTTTATTCTAATTAAATTAACTAATTATTAAATAGACAATGAGTTAAGAAACTTTCTAATTTATGTCTCAATTTTACTTTTATGGAGAAAGAGTAAAAAACAAAAATTAATTGAAATTAATTTTTTATTTTTTATTTTTTCCAATCTATAATATATGCATCATTATTATTTATATATTATTAAATATAAATGAATATATTTAGCACTTAACATGTGGATTTTTCATAATTATTAAAAAATATCATTCAATTATTTTATAACCTATAAATTCATAGTTACTTTTTAGAATTTGTAAAAAAAAATTGAATTCTAATGTTAATAGACTAATACTTATAATTTTTTGAGTATAAATTTATATATAGATATATATATATATATATATTACCACATAGATTGAAAATATTTTTAAATCTCTTCAAATTATTATTTTATTATATATATAAAAATAAATCAAAGTTTAAAATTAATTTTGCCATTTTATTTTCCAATGTAGTTTGGTTTATTTTTAGTGGTGTACAAAATTATGGTAAACGTGAATTTGGGAATTTTTCCAAACAAAACTACATCAAAACACCAAAGTATCTACCCCAATAAAAAAAAATTAAATAAGGCGCTTTTGTTTTTTTTTGTGGCTGATTTGGCAAAGCGCGGTCTTCAATATCATCCTCGGAGAATAGAAGTTCATTTCGACGGGGTCACTTATATTGTTAGCCACGTAATATCATCCTCGGAGAATAGAAGTTCATTTCGACGGGGTCACTTATATTGTTAGCCACGTAATATCATCCTCGGAGAATAGAAGTTCATTTGGACGGGTTCACTTATATTGTTAGCCACGTAATATCGACGTTCACCTCCGACTCCTGGATTGGAGATTAAATTTAATAATAGGCGTTAGTAAATCTTACGTGGCAATTAAAGTTTACTCTAACGAAACCCGCATTGGAGATGCTATAAGACATTCCAATTGACCTACCTGCTGATTTCAAGAGAATTAATACAACTATAACTCTTCCTTCCCACACTTTGTATACATCACAAACACCAGCTCTCTCTCACTCGCTTGTTCATCATTATCTTTTTCTAACTTTGCACAGTAATAGCAAGCATTGCAGGGAGCTTTTGGAGCGAGTTGTTGCTTCCATCCGAACTAGAAGTAGGCTATTGGAGCTTTCGGCGTTGGTTCTTGGATCCATAGACGAATTCGTAAGTAGATTCTTATTCTTTAACAAGGCATGAGTAGGATACTAACGTAGAAACCTTTGTAGGAAATTATGAGTGATGTGTGAGTAAGAGTAAATATGTTTTTCAATTCTGATTTTAGTTCTGTATTCACGTTGTACTAGCTATTTGAACAGGATATAGGTAATTAAAATTTGTGTGTGATATATTGAATGAAAGGTCTCAAAATCTAGTTTCTAATGATATATGTATCTGATTCTTATTATCTATGGACAAAAAGGTATGGTCGATTTAGTACTGAGTTGTCAACTAGCAATCTGTCCGATTGCAGAGCGTGTTGAGTGAATTGTTTTGAGGGTCGATAGTGTCTAGATTTCGATGTGTGAACTGTCTATTGAGAGCTATTGAAGCCTAGTTTCTAAGGGTTTAGATTTAAAAAATTTTGGAATAATATGTGATGAGTTATGACTGCTCTTGTGAGTACTAGTCAGTTGTAAATTGATCTGTTTGGTTCATTTTATATTGATTTGTTTAAAAGGGTAAATGTGTATAGAATTCGAAGTGTGAAATTTCTAATGAAATATATTTGCGTCTAGTTTCTAAGGGTTTACATTTTATCATTTTTGGAATAATATGTGATGAGTTATGAATGTTCTTGTGAGTACTGGTCAGTTATAAATTGATATGTTCATTTCGTTCTATATTGGTTTTTTAAGGGGTAAATGGGTATGGAATTCAAAGTGTAATCTATCTAATGGAAGATATATGATTATAGTTTATAAGGGTTTAGATTTCATAATTTTTGGAATAATATGTGATGAGTTATGGCTGTTCTTGTGAGTACTGGTCAATTGTAAATTAATTTGTTTCAATTCATTTTATAGTTATTTGTTTAAGGGGTAAATATGTATGGAATTCAAAGTGTAAACTGTCTAATGAAAGCTATAGGAGTCTCTTTTGAAGGGTTTAGATTTCATAAGTTTTGGAATAACGTGTGATGAGTTATGACTGTTATCGTGAACTTATCAGTTTTAAATTAATCTGTTTCAGCTTGTGTTATTGCGATTTGTCTAAGAAGTAATGGTGTGTGGAATTTAGAGTGTAAAATTTCAAACGAAAGATATAGAAGTCTAGTTTTAAGGATTTAAAATTCATAATTTTTGGGATGATGTGTAGAGAGTTATGGTCGTTTTCGTGAGTACTACTCAACAGTGGATCCTTCAATATCATATCATTTTTACGGTTTTCTTGTGTTATGTAGAACTTGAAATAAATTTTAATTAGTTCGTGATATATCAGATTCGCAGGTTTCACCGAGAATCATAGTCCTTAAGTTGCAATAAAGGTGGGGGTTTCTACCTTTCCCAAAAATTATCAAAACCGTTTTTAAACCAAACATTTTCTAAACCTTTTCAAGAAAACACTTTGAAAACCAAAAGCTATTTTACAATCGTTTTAAAACTTATTCCCGATGTTTCAAAATCAAATGTCTTAAAGTCATTTTTCTAATTATATTACCGAATTCCGTTATTTCAAATAAATTCCTTGAGCCAGTTTTCTGCATTGCATATGCATATTTTGATCTTGATCGTGTACTTGTTAACTATGGGTGTAACTTATCACCCATAACCTGAATTGTGCTTAATTGTTTACCTGTTACTACGGGTGTACTTTATCGCCCATAGCCTTACTTGCTCTTGACTGTTTACCTGTTACTCTGGGTGTACTTTTTCGCCCATAGCCTGAACTATATTATGGTACTACCTGCTATGGGATTCCAAAACCCTACTGGATAATCGAAACCCTGCGAGGTTGGCATTGGGCCTGATCGCTTGGTTAGGCTTCTTTAGGATCTGTCTGTTTTCTCGAGTTATACCCTCATGTGACCAATGACATTGGTCTTCCTGTTAGCCTGATGGCCGTTGGCGTGCTCGGTATAGCATGGAGCAATTGTCAGGATCCCGTTCTAAGGCTATGAGTAGAACACCCCAATAACCTCCCACCTGACTTGTATCCTTTTCTATGTGATGTTACTATCATGCTAAGTGATATACTGCCTGATATTGTTTCTTGAGAAATGATTTTTATGTGAAATTACTTGTCACTGATCATGCATTGCATGCTTTCCCGCTTACTATTTCAAGTGGATAAAATTACTTTCTTAAAACTGCATGCATGACAGCATCCCGATTGTATCGCGAAAAATGGTTGCAAATTTGGATCACGGGCGAAAGCTCACCCCCATTATTTTAAAATATTTTTAGGTTAAAGCGCTAGGTAAGGTACGAACGTGACAAATAACGAGTGGAGGACGCCTGCGACCCTACACCCTTAGTTTCATTTATTTCGTTTGAAACACGTTTTTGGATTATGCAATTAGCATTTATCGTCTAAACTTTCTCGCTTCTTCTGTAGACAAGACTAATTGTTAAGAGTTTATCATTGTAATAAAATGTCCCCTGCAACTTTGGGCGGGGGCGTTAGACGGGCAGTGATGATCATATCCCTCGTCGAAACTTGGGTACAAATACGATGCAAAACTCTCTGTTATTGCAGAAGGGAACTATGCAAGGAAAAGGAAGCCTAGAGAATGCGTCTTGCCCTTACATTGGAGTGTGACAAGGTACGTGAGGCATATGGGTATCATAGATTCATAAGCACCGAAGCTCTGGTGGTTATGGCTAGGAAGTTATAATGCTGCTCGGGAGGCCACCATCCTTTACGACATCATTGCCTGGAAGCTGTACGAGGACACCACTGGCTCAGCTTTCCAGACATAGTCAACAAAGTTAACAACCGTTTATAGAAAAGATTCAATAGAAAAGCAATTTTGAGATGAAATTTTAGGGATTGGGAAATTTTTTTTCTAAAAGAAATTTGTCCTCCTACCTTAATAAATTGATGCGTATGATTAGGTTAGCTCAAGAACAATGATGTGTAACTTAAGTATTTGATTCTTGTACCCCTTCGGCAAATTAAATGAGGTAACATAACCGTGCACCCAATACTTTCTCTACGTGCAATATTCGAGCGAAACTAGGCATAGCTTGGAATAGAAACAATTAATAAAAATATAGAAACACTAAATCTAGGGATATAGTGACATTTCATTTCCATACCATCTCCTTCTAATAAAATCATTCCATAAAAAACTCATTAAATAAAATCTGAAAAAAAATTTCGTGTTCGCTCACTATTTGCCTATCGTGCACCCAATACTTTCTCAACGTGCAATATTCGAGCAAAATCTAGGCATAACATGAAATAGAAATGATTAAGTAAAAATATGAAAACACTAAATCTAGACATAACACCAAATAGAAAAAAATGAGCAAAACATAGTGACATGTAATTTCCATTCAATCTCCTTATATTAAAATCATTCCATCTAAACTAACCATTTTTCTTAAATCCAACACAAAACAGCTGGTGTAATTAATACTTAAGCTATGATCTCTCCAATTTATTTGCACTTTAATTCAGTTCAGTTTAGTAAAGTTTTGAATTAAATATTATTTTGCTTAGTTTTTGCCTTTTATTCTTATTTTTCACTATATTTAATTTTAACTCAGTTTAATTTATGTTTAATTCAGTTTAGTAAGAAATCAGTTAACGAGAACAATGCCTCAATTCACTGTTCAGTTACAAAAAAAACATTCAACACTGGCAATATTTTTAAAATGATCTCTGCCACATTTAATGTGATTCTGCCATTATAAATGCACTCCACTCTACACGCACTCTAGTCGTACTTACTAAACCTTCTTGTCCTCCTCCTTCTAAATTCCTTAATACTTTAAAAATCAAACTTCAATTTTTCTAATCTTCATTAAAACAATTGTTGTTAGATGGTGCTTCTATAGGTGGACCAGGCGGTGATGATCAGATCCCTCGCTGAAACTTGGGGACAAATACAATACAAAAGTCCCTGTCATCGCAAAAGGGAACTCTGCAGGGAAAAGGCAGCTTGGAGAATGCATCTTGACCATACAATGGAGTGTGGCAATATACATGGGGCAAATGGGTTTCAGAGATTCGTGAGCACTGCAACTCTTGGTGGTTGTGGATTGCTTGGGAGGCCACCATCGTCAACAACATCACCCCTGGAATATGTACGAGGACGTCGCTTGCATCAACTTCTTGGACATAATCAACAAAGCTAACAACCGTTTATAGTAAAGATTAAACCAAAAAGCAATTTTGAGATTAAATTTTAGGGATTCGGAGATTTTTTTTCCTAAATAAATTTGCCCTCATACCTTAATAAATTGATAGGAATGATTATGTTAGCTCAAGAAGAGTGACGTGTGCCTTAAGTATTGGATTCTTGTATCCCTTCGGTAAATTAAATGATGCAACACAACCGTGCACCCAATACTTTCTCCACGTGCAATATTGGAGCAAAATCTAGGCATAGTATGAAAATAGAAACAATTAAGAAAAATATGGAAATACTAAATCTAGGCATAACACCAAATTGAAACAAATGAGCAAAATATAGTGACATTTAATTTCCATTCAATCTCCTTCTATTAAAATCATTCCATAAAAATCTCATTAAATAAATATTTGAAAATTTGTGCGTATTCGCTAACTATTTGCCAATTCGTGCACCCTATACTTTCTCCACGTGCAATATTCGAGAAAAATCTAGGCATATCATGAAATAGAAACAATTAAGTAACAATATATAAACTCTAAATCTATGCATATCATAAAATAGAAACAATAAGTAAAAATATCGAAACTCTAAATCTAGGCATAATACAAAATAGAAACAAATGAGCAAAATATAGTGACAATTAATTTCCATTCAATCTCCTTATATTAAAATCATTCCATCTAAACTAACCATTTTTTCTTAAATCCAACACAAAACAACTAGTGTAGTTAATACTTAAGCTATGATCTTTCTAGTTTATTTGTACTTTAATTCAGTTCAGTTCAGTAAAGTTTTGAATTAAATATTATTTTGTTTAGTTTGGCCTTTTATTCTTAATTTTCACTATATGTAATTTTAACTCAGTTTAATTTATGTTTAATTCAGTTTAGTAAGAAATTAATAACGAGAACAAGGCCTCAATCCACAGTTCAGTTACAAAAAAAAACATTCAACTGTAGCAATATTTTTAAAATTATTTTTTCCACATTTAATATGATTCCGCCATTATAAATACACTCCACTCTACACACACTCTAGTCATACTTACTAAACCTTTGTGTCCTTCTCCTTCTACATTCCTTAATACTTTAAAAATCAAACTTCAATTTTCCTATTCTTCATAAAAACAAATGTTCTTGGATGGTGCGTCTACATGTGGACTTGGCGGTGATGATCAGATCCCGTACATTGGAGTGCGTCAACGTACGTGGGGCAAATGGGTGTTGGAGATTTGCGAGCACCACGGCTGTTGGTGGTTGTGGCTAGGAAGTTATAATACTGCTCGGGAGGCCACCATCATCTATGACATCACCGCCTGGAAGCTGTATGAGGATGCCCCTCACCTCACCTTCCTAGACATAATCAACAAAGCTACCAACTCTTTATAGAAAAAATTCAACATAAAAGATTTTTAAGATGAAATATTAGGGATTGAGATTTTTTTTTTCTAAAATAAAATTTCCCTCATACCTTAATTGATTGATAAGTATGATTAGGTTAGTTCAAGAAGAATGACATGTAACTTAAGTATTGAATTCTTGTACCCCTTCGGAAAATTAAATGAGGTAACACAATCGTGCACCCAATACTTTCTCCATTACTTTCTCCATGTGCAATATTCAACCAAAATTTAGGCATAGAATGAAATAGAAACAATTAAGAAAAATATAGAAACACTAAATCCAGGCATAACACCAAATGGAAACAAATGAGCAAAATATGGTGACATTTAATTTCTATTCAATCTCCTTTGATTAAAATCATTCCATAAAAATATCACTAAATAAATATTTGAAAATATTTGCACATTTGCTAACGTTTTGCCTATTTGTGCACCCAATACTTTCTTCACATGTAATGTTCAAGCAAAATCTAGGCACATCATGAAATAGAAACAATTAAGTAAAAATATCCAAACACTAAATCTAGGTATAACACCAAATAGAAATAAATGAGCAAAATATAGTGACATTTAACTTCCATTCAATCTCCTTATATTAAAATCATTCCATATAAACTAACCATTCTTTTCTTAAATCCAACCCAAAACAGCCAGTGTAATTAATACTTAATCAATAATCACTCCGGTTTATTTGCACTTTGATTCAGTTCAGTTCAGTAAAGTTTTGAATTAATATTATTTCTCTTAATTTTGGCCTTTTATTCTTATTTTTCACTATTTATCCATTTTCAACTCTGTTAAAATTTTGTTTAGTTCAATTTAGACAGAAATAAATTAACGAGAACAAGGCCTCAATTCATTGTTCAATAAAAAAAAATTCAACACTAGCAATATTTTTAAAATGATTTTTTTCACATTTGATGTGATTTAGCCATTATAAATACACTCCATTCTATACGCATTCTACTCGTACTTACTAAAACTTCTTATCCTTCTCCTTCTACATTCCTTAATACTTTAAAAATCAAGCTTCTACAGGAGGACCAGGCAGTGATGATCGGATCCCTCATCGGAACTTGGGGAAAAATACGATGCAAAACTCCATGTCATCGCAGAAGGGAACTATGCAGTGAAAAGGCAGCCTTGAGAATGCATCTTGCTCGTACGTTGGAGTGCGGAAACGTACGTGGGGAAAATGGGTATCGAAGATTCGCGAGCACCAGAGCTCTTGGTGGTTGTGGCTAGGAAGTTATAATAATGCATGAGAGGCCACCATCGTCTACAACATCACCGCTTGGAAGTTGTACGAAGACGCCGCTCGCCTCAGCTTCCCATACATAATGAACAAAGCTAACCAACTGGTAACAGAAAAGATTCGACAGAAAAGCAATTTTGAGATGAAATTTTAGGGACTGAGAGATTCTTTTTCTAAAAAACAATTTCCCTGATACCTGAATAAATTGGTAGGTATAATTTATAGGTTAGCTCAGGGAGAATGACGTGTAATTAAAGGATTAGATTCTTCTACCCTTTCGCCAAATGAGGTTGCACAATCGTGCACCCAATGATTTTTCCACGTGCAATATTTGAGCAAAATCTAGGCATAACATGAAACACTTTAACAAAATATTAAAAAGCTTAATTTCTATTTCATCTTCTTCCCTAAAAAACATTCCATGTGAATCTCATTAAACAAATCAATTTAGATGCAAATTAACTACATCTAGTCAGACTGAATCAGTTTAGGAGAAAAGGCCTCAATTCACAGTTTGATTACAACAAACAGTCGGCACTAGCAGTGTATTTTCAATGATATTTTCCATATTTCATGAGATTCTGCCTATGCCCTCACTAAACCATCTAATCCTTGTTTTCTACATTACTTAATCCTTCAAAAATAAAACTTTGATTTTCATCATCTTCATAAAAAACAAATGCCATTGAAAAGTGCTTCTACCGGTGGATCGGGAGGTGATGATTAGATCCCTGCCAAAACTTGGGGGAATATTTGATGCAAAACTCCTTGCCATTGCGGAAGGGAGCCATGCAGGGAAACGTTGACCTGGATAATGCATTTTTCCCATACATATGAGTGTGAGAACGTTCGTGGGCCAAATGAGATTCGATAGCATCGCGGCTCACACGTTGATTGTGGCTAGGAACGTATAATACTTCACAGGAGGCCACTATTGTCTATGACATCACCGCATGGAAGCTGTATGGGGACGCCGCTTGCCTCAACTTCCCGGACACAATCAACAAAGTTATGAGCAATTTACATGAAAGATTCAATTATAAAAGCAATTTTGAAATGAAATGTTAGGGATTGAGAGTTTTATTTTCCAAAATAAATTTGTAATCATAACTTAATAAATTGATAGGTATGATTTATAGGTTATCTCTAGGAGAATGATGCGAAAGTAAAGGATTAGTTAGTTT
Source organism: Rubia yunnanensis (assembly GCA_037428765.1). Lineage (NCBI taxonomy): Eukaryota > Viridiplantae > Streptophyta > Magnoliopsida > Gentianales > Rubiaceae > Rubia > Rubia yunnanensis. The sequence goes on from CM075068.1 coordinate 40,842,754, forward strand.
TAACCCTTCAGCAAAGTAAGGCCGCACAATCGTGCACACAATAATAATTTCTCCACATGCAATGTTCAAGAAAAATATAGGCATAGCACTAAATAGAAACACTTTAGCAAAATATAGAAACACTTAATTTCTATTCCATCTTCTTCCAAAGAAAATTTCATAAGAATCTCATTAAACAAATAAATTTAGATGCAAATTAACTACATCTTGTAAAATTGAAAAAACATTATTTTTTCATAGTCTCTATACTAATCGTTTGTACTTAAATCCAACATAAAAAGTCAGCGTAAATAATACTTAAGCTAGGATCTCTCCAATTTATTTGCAATTTAATTCAGTTCTATTCAGAAAAGTTTTGAATTCATATTATTTAGCTTAGTTTCAGCATTCTATTCTTATTTTTCACTCTATTTAATTTTAATTTACTTTAATTTTAGTTTAGTGTATTTCAGTTAGTAATCAATTTAGGAGAACAAGGCCGCAATTCACCGTTTCAATACCAAACAAAACGCCAACACTAGCAGTATTTTTTAAATGATACTTGTCACATTTCATGAGATTTTGCCATTACAAATACACTCCACTCTGCACGCAGTCTACTCGCCCTCCAACCATCTTATATTTATTTTCTACATTCCTTAATTCTTCAAAAATAAAACTTCAATTTTTATTTTCTTCATAAAAACAAATGTCGTTGGAATGTGCATTTATCGCTGGATCCGACGGTGATGATTGGATCCCCCACCAAAACTTGGGGGAATATTTGATGCAAAACTCCCTGCCATTTGAGAAGGGAACCATGCGGGGAAAAGGTGGCCCAGAGAATGCGTTTTTCCCGTAAGTATGAGTGCGACAACGTAGGTGGAACAAATGGGTATCGGAGATTTGTGAGCTTCGCGGCTTGCGTTGATTGTGGCTAGAAACGTATAATACTGCACGGGAGGCCACTACCGTCTACATCATCACCGCCTAGAAGCTGTATGGGGACGCCGCTCGCCTCAACTTCCCAGATAGAATCAACATAGCTAGGAGCAATTTAAAGAAAAGATTCAATAAAAAAGCAATTTCGAGATGAAATTTTAGGGATTTAGAGTTTTATTTTTTAAAATAAATTTGCAATCATAACTTAATAAATTGATATGTATGATTTATAAGTTATCTCTTGGAGAATGATGCGAAAGTAAATGATTAGATTCTTTTAACCATTCAGCTAAGTGAGGCTGCACAATCGTGCACCCAATTTCTCCACGTGCAATGTTCGAGCAAAATCTAGGAATATCACTAAATAGAAACACTTTAGCAAAATATAGAAACACTTTATTTCTAGAGAAAGTCTAAGAAAAGTTGGCATATCCATAAGCTTACGGACTAGGCTCTTGACTTTTTCCTTAAAAATTATAATGATTGTTTTGAACGAAGTGCTTATAAAACCCTAAGTTCTTTGGTATGTATAAATATAACCCCAAATTTTTTGAAAGTGCAGTTGCACCCAAAGTCATATTAGCGGGCAGTTGTACCCATTCATATTCTCACTAATATGAGCGGGCACTTGGGTGTAAGTTTGCATATTTTGTCCGGACATGGGTATATAATCACTTTTGAAAAACTGGGGTTTATATTTGCACTTTCCAAAGAACTAGGGGTATCAAAGCATTTTACTCTTTTAAAAAAATAAATTTTAATATTGTATTATATAAGTTATAACACATAATAATATGTATTTGAATGTGAAAGTATTTAAACATAATAGAAAAAAAACATTTTAGAATGTTTAAATTTAATATATATTTTAACAAGTGCATTGTACAAGTTAAAAAATAAAGTGGCATGTTCATAACTTATGGACATGCCACCTGTCAGGAGACCTACTTTAATTTCTATTCCATTCTTCCATAAAAATATTTCATAAGAATCTCATTTAACAAATCAATTTAGATGTAAATTAACTACATCTAGTCAAACTGAAAAACATTAATGTGTCATCTTGACAGTCTCTAAACTAACCATTTCTACTTAAATCCAACACAAAACAGTCAGCAAAAATATTACTTAAGCTAGGATCTCTCCAATTTATTTGCACTTTAATTCAGTTTTGTTCTGTAAAGTTTCGAATTAATATTATTAGCTTAGTTTCGGTCTTCTATTCTTATTTTTCACATTATTTAATTTTATTTTTGTTTAGTTTAGTCCAGTTAGAAATAAATTTAGGAGAACAAAGCCTACATTCACTGTTTAATTACCAAGCATACAGTCAGCACTAGTAGTGTTTTTTAAATAATATTTTCCACATTTCATGAGATTCTACCTTTATAAATATACTCCGCTCTGCATGCACTCCACTCGCCCTCCATAAACCATCTCATATTTCTTTTCTACATTCATTTATCCTTCAAAAATAAAACTTCAGTATTCATCTTGTTTATAGAAACAAATGTCATTGTAAGGTGCTTCTACCGTTGGATCGGGTGGTGATGATTGGATCCCCGCCATACTTGGGGGGAATATTTGATGTAAAACTCCCTGCCATTGAGGAAGTGAACCATGTGGGGAAAAGGTGGCCCGCAGAATGCGTTTTGCCCGTACGTATGAGTGCGACAACGTACGTGGGGCAAATGGGTATTGATGTGCTCAATTCACATCCTACATTTAGCACATTCGAAGTCTATTGTGATAGATTAGGGACTTAATTGGAAGGAAATTAACATGTTATCAATTACAGGGTTAGGATGATATCACATGTTTTATGTCCTAATTCTTTAATTTATGTTGTGTTTTGAAGACTTCTATAAGAGATTTAGGCTTTGAGGTGTTCATGATTAAATAGGCAACGAGATTCTGAAGAGAAATCCAATTATTCTAGAAATTGGTAGAAGTTAGGTACAGTACTTGTCACGAACCGTGACATATGTCACGGTTAGTGGCCACAATCCGTGACATATGTCACGGTCAGTGACAATTGGGCCGATAACCCATTTATGTTGTTTTTCTCCTTTAATCCCTAAACTATAAATACCACGCTCTTTTCCATTAAAGACCATCTTTTGATTATATATAGTAAAGAAATAAAAACAGTAACATATTATAATATTGGTACACCCTCGATTTCTCTATTAGTGACACTCTTACCTAATTGAGATGTTTCTTTTAATTGGCACACTTTTCATTTTCGGCAAGATTTCTTCAATTTCATCTACTCATTGTACTTTTAACTTACATTTAATTTCATCCACTCATTTTCTTCACCTAAATTCACGCGGCTAAACCTACGGTGCCACTAATAAAGTAACAGGGGGAGTATGTTATTTTAGACAACTTTGGTTTAATTTAGTCAAAATGACTTCATATCCTCGGTTAACACGACCAAACCACCAAATCACATAAAACAAACAATTTATGTTACTCTCTCCATCCCGTAATTATTGCATATATTACTTTTCCAACGGTTTTCAATAACCATGTTTGACAGTCAATATCTCTAGCCACATATAATATTTTCTCATAAAATATGATGTTTAAAAAATAGATGTTTAGATGAATATAACAATATCTCACATGATATTTTTATTATACATATACTAGTGGAGTACCATCGCACATTGCGTGATATCATTAATTAAAATATTGAAATTAAGCTTTATTTAAAATTTTATAGTTTAGTCATTTATGGAAAATTATATGAGTTATGAAGTGAAATAGTTAATTTAGTTGGAAAACGTTAAATATTGAATACAATAAAAATTGATTAATTTATAATATTTCATTCAAATTATTAAAAAATTAATTATTTATATGTTGACATTCATTTTAAAAGGTTATAATAATTATATCTCACTGCAGTGAAAAACATAAATATCAAATGACCTTATTAGTCGCACTAATTATAAAATGTCCTCATTTAACAGTTAGTCAGTCTAAAATAAGACTTTGTCACATATAAATAAATAAGAGAAAGTCTCAGGAAAGACGGTTTGTTCATAAGCTTATGGACAGGCCAGGGACTTTATTGCAAAATGGGGTATATTTTGTAATTAAAAAAATGGAGATATGAACTATTTCATATAAATTTTATTCAAAGAAGAAAAGAAAGACAGAACATCGATGCCGTCAGCGCCATGGCTGAGCTCGACCATCATCCCTCAATCCAATCCTTCATCGTCGTCATGGCTGAGCTCCACCACCATCCATCAATTCAATCCACTCTTCATCTTGCGCTTCATCTTGTGAATTAAATCTGCAGATTGACAATTATTTCAATTGAAAGGTTCGGTTTGCTTGGTTTCTATTTTCTGCAGGTTGAGGAAGTTTTTTTTGCAAGTTTGTTAAATAGGTCGTTATATAACAGTCCCTGGATTGATGTGCTGGAGAATTTTCTTTGGATTTCTTCTGCTCTTTTTATCATCTACTATGGCTCGATGCGGTGCAAATTTGGTTTAAGTCTGGGTCTACATCAGTATTCCTATATAAGGTTTCCTAGTACTTGATAATCACAATGCTAGTAGATTCCCGTAGCTAAATTGTCCTAAAAAATAATTTTCAAGTGCTGGTTGTCCAAGAAAAGAGCGGAAGATTTGGTGCTAATGGTTGTCTTGTCTGAGTTTGAGACTGAATTATTGATTGATGGTGGATGAGCTTCACAACCGCATCCCACGTGTTAAGAAGTTTTCACATATTCCATATATAGTCTGTTTGCTTTGATAATATGAATGTTGTGATTGTGTTATTAGTGGATACTTCTTATTTGATCCCATGCTTGTACTATATATTTCATGCTACTTATGTATTGCTCCATTCTGATGTAATAATTTTCTTCTAGTCAATGCACACCTGAATAAATCCAACCTGCAACATGAGTTTTAACCATTGTTTTCAAATTCATGTTGTTGTCAACATGAGTTGCATCTGTTTACTTATATGTTGCATTTGTTAGTATCTCGTGTATACTTGTTAGTTGTGTTTTGTATGACTCTTTTTTTAAAAAAAAATTGTTGGTTGTCATTTTGAATTAGGAACTATATCTGTATTCTTATATTTAGCATATGTTATAATCCAGTATATACTTCTTAGTTTTATTGTGTTTGAATTTTATTTGCATATGTTAGTTTATATGTTGCAACTGTTATTATTCAAGGTGTACCTGTTAGTTGTACTATTAATGACATTTTTTTCTTCTTCGTTTGCTTATCATTCGTTTTGAATTGCGAGCTGCATCTGTTTACTTATATGTTGCACCTGTTAGTATTTAATGTGTACTTGTTAGTTGTACTGTTTATGACCTTTTGTTTTCATTTGTTGTTAGTTGTATGTATTGAATAATGAGTTGCATATGTTTACTTATATGTTTTATCAGATACTTGTTAGTTGTGTTCTGTATGACTTTTAAAAAAAATGTTGTTGGTTGTTCATTTTAAATTAGGAACTGCATCTGTTTACTTATATATTGCATCTGTTAGAATCCAGTATGTACTTGTTAGTTATATATAGGTGCATTAGTGTGCTTATATGTTGCAACTGTTATTATTCAACGTGTACCTATTAGTTGTACTATAAATGGCCTTTTTTTCTTCTTTTTTTCTTGTAGATCGTTGTTCAATACTAAAGCCTTTATGATGGATCATTTATTGTCCGCGCTTAGAGAAAGCAAGGCAGGAGAAGGAGCATGTCAGCACTTTGGACCCCAGGAGTCGAGTTGTTGGTGGGACCGAGTCAGAAACCCCTGTTACTGATCTCACAGCCGTAGGTGAAGGCAGAGGTACTGTTCTATCTTTGAAGTTGGAGAGGTTGTCAGATTTTGTCACCGGACAAACTGTGGTTGATCCCAAGGGATATTTGACTGATTTGAAGAGCATGAAGATTAATAGTGATGCTGATATTGCTGATATTAAGAAGGCTAGGTAGTTGCTTAGTTCTGTGTAAGTTCAAACCCGAAGCATCCTCCTGGTTGGATTGTAGTGGCTAGGCTGGAGTTGAGGTCTGCAACTGCCTCGATATGGAGTTGGCTTTTGATAGGCAAGGAGGGAAGCTAGCACCAATAATGTTGTTGTTGTTACCATTACCATTACCATTTGTACCAATTGTACCATACCGCTCTTTTTGTGGAAATGGATATCTTTGAGTAGCAATGCAGTGTAGGATGATGAAATATTCAACATACAAACTTTAGAAGTATCAATCTAATTATAAATTATTTTTTTAGTGAAATTATGTATATGTTAATTTAAATGATGTATAAATAAAGCTTTGTATTTGTGTGAGGTTGATGTTATGATATGCATTTGTTTAATTATTTGCTGCATTTGTTAGTACTCAGTATGCAATAATTAGTTGTATATGATTTTTTATTTTAATTTTTTGTTGATCATTCATTTCGAATTAGAAAATGCATTCTTTTACTTAAATGTTGCATTCGTTAGCATTATGTATGTACTAGCTAGTTGTATGTGACTTTTTATTTTCATTTGTTGTTGATTGTTCATTTTGTATTAGGAGCTGTGTTTATTTAGTTAAATGTTGAATTCTTTAGTATTTAGTTGGCACTAGTTAGTTGTATAAGACTTTTTATTTTTAGTTGTTGTTGATTGTTCATTTTGAATTAGGAATTGCATTTGTTCAGTTATATATTGCATTTTGTTAGTATTTAGTGTACTTGTTAGTTGTACCTTGTAGTCAGTGTATAGTTTTAGACTAACATATGCATGTTTTAATAAAACGTAAACGATTCATAACTTAACTTATACATGATCTCTCGAAAAATTTTAAATTCATATTTAGAGCTCAAGGCCATGTTTTAACACAAACGATACAATTTGTAAGGTAACATGTGCATAATATATACAAAAAAATTCAGCAGCATTTATTTTGTTTTTTGAATATTTGCCACATGTTTTTTGCATGTTCATAGCAGCAGAATTCATAACCTGATGAATCTCTGGCATCAAATAGTATGAAGAATCATGTCAATATCCTATTCTGGCTATAGTTTTAACAGTTTGCCTTTTGTTTGTGAAGCATGTATCAACAGTCAAATGTACTGGATTTGCATACATTTGAGGCCATGGAGATCACATAGGTACCTAGGGAATCACCCCCCTAACTCATCTTCTACTCTGAATATGTCCAGTACTTTTTTCACTTCAGGAGCAATCTTTGCAAAAGAGAACAAGCAAAACTCAAATTATAAGATAAAAAGAAGCCATCATAGATTCACAATGCTATGAAATCATGTCATACCATTTACCTGAAATGATCTTTACCTCAATAGTTGAAAGGACTAATGGCCTATTTCCTTTAAGCTCTCGAGTCAGAAACTCCAGCTTTTTAACTTCATCCCAATCCCTATAACATGTACAGATAAAAGAAGAACTATATTTCAAACTTTCTGGATGAAAGATTAGAACTGAACTGAAGATTATTGTAATGTTTGAATGAAATATTTGATCTAAAAGCCTAAAGCAGCAAGTAGGAAAAAAGTTTGGATATGCCTATCAGAAACAACTTGAGAAGACAAAGAGAGCTGTCAGATCTACGGATGTAAGACAATGGTTTTGTCATATAGGAAATTTTGCTTATTGCTACTTAATGCAATACTCCATAATGCAGTTCCCGAACATATATGACAACCCAATGGACAACACTTATTATTTTACATATAACAAATTTAGCCCCTCAATGTGCACCATGTGTTTCATCATATGAGATCTTACCCCCACTCCACTCCTAAGAAACATTATCCGCATATGTTTACCACCGTGTAAGGATCTAATATCGGAAACAAATCCCAGCATGCATACCTTAATGGCCACCCGTTGACCTTTATTTGCATAATAAACTTGTTTGTGGTTGTTCTCAATCGACGCAATCCGACCTTTATCTATGAACTCCTGTGAAGGAATACATAATGGAGTTCCAATCTGCACAGAGAGGAGAATATATTAGAAGCCTTAAACCATAAGATACAACACAAAAAATGTAGAAAAGATGGGTTTCTTCAGAATTCCCAAATACGTATGAACATGATGTAAAACAAGTTGTGCAAGAAACATGGATCATCAACATGAAACTAATTGAACGTTCGACCACATAACAATTCGATCCTAAAGCTTTAAACAATCCCTATAGTATAACGAAACAGCTTATACAGTTATACAACAACAGAAATCAGCTCAAAAAAATCAAAACACATGTCCATAAGCTTACCTTCAAACTCTCAAACTTGCTTATAAGAATCTCCCTCATCTTGATCTCTCGTTCCCTCCTCTCCCGCCGGATACGCTCAACATGCATTAGCTTGCAAATTGGGGAACTGATACCGGAGAGTGTTCTTCAGGTAGTCTTAGCCTAACCTAAGCTGCCTGTAATTCACTCCAAATGCCACATTACATTTCTCTAAGAATTCAATCACTTTCGAGCGCAAAACACTCGCAGACTGAAGCAACGGCAGGGAGGGGCAGATTCTTTCAAAATCTAATGCTTAAATATAGTAGAAGATCGAGATTTTCAACGAGGATTTTTCTGAAAAGATTTGACCTCATAAACAACTTGTGGATTATGAGTAGCAAAAGGTACCATACATATACATAACATTAAAAAAACAACACTTTGATTTTGCGCAATTAACTCAAAAATTGCTCAATTCGTTAAACCTACAAATAATCACGCATAATTGTATCAAAATAAGGTCAATTTTACCATTTGATAGGTGAATTACAGAGCTCGAGAATATGATGCCGGTTACCCGAGAGTGATCACGTTTCTTGAGGTAGATTAGGTTTTGGGAGGCGTGGCAGAGCTCGGATTTGGCGTTGCAGATGATGGATTTGATGGCCTTCAGGAGGTGGGGATCGACTTCCGGCATAGTTGAGGTAGTGGCTTTCTCGATGAGCTGCACTGCCACCGACTCTTCCTCTGCTGTCGCAGCGCCGGCGTCCGGTTCATGCCGTCTAAGCACCCCTTCAAAAAAATAAAAAAATGAGAAGTTACGCTAGTTTCAGCGCGAGCGAATTCGGAGAAGAAAGAAGGAAGAACGAGGCCCATTAACCCATTACTGATTCTTGCTGTTCAAATTCGGCCCGTGAATTTTTTAACTTTTCCCAATTTGCAAACAGGCCCTTGGCATGTCCATAAGCTTATGGACAGGCTGCCTCAGGAGACCTACTCAATAAATAAATATATAAATATGTATACATATTTTTTATCAAAAGTACTCTATCATTGTATAACAAATCTGAACATTTTGTTATTTCAGATTATGTGTTTCATTGGATTTTCTTCAATATATATATATATATGGTTTTAAACATATCTTTAGTTATATATTTAAACAAGTTATGATTGATTATACATATTAAAGAATTAAAATCAGTAACATATTATAATATTTGCATGTTAATAAGTTATAATTGATTATACATAGTAGAGAATTAAAACTAGTAACATATTATAATATTGGTAGTACAAGTTATTTGTAGACATTTTTTGGGGTTTAGAGTAGTCAAAATAACTCAAATACCCTGGTTGACAGACATAAAACAAACAATATCTATTATATGTGTTTGGGATACATATCTTTAGAAGTTATATATTTAAACAAATTATGATTGATTATATATAGTAAAGAATTAAAATTAGTAACATCTTATAATATTTTCATGTTAATAAGTTATGATTGATTATGCATAGTAGAGAATTAAACCAGTAACATATTATAATATTAGTAGTACAAGTTATTTTTAGATTATTTTGTGGGCTTAGGGTAGTCAAAATGACTCAAATATCCCCGATTGACAAACGTAAAGCAAACAATATCTATTATATGTGTTTGGGATTAAATATATCTTTGGAAGTTATATGTTTTAACAAGTTATGATTGATTATATATAGCAAAGAATTAAAATCAGTTCCGTATTATAATATTTCCATGTTAATAAGTTATGATTGATTATACATAATAGAGAATTAAAGTCAGTAACATATTATAATATTGGTAGTACAATTTGTTTGGATTTAGATAGTGAAAATGACTTAAATACCCCCAATTGACAGACATAAAACAAACAATAACTTTGAGATTAGTTTATATTTATGATCAAAATTTATGTAGTTTCATTTTGAAAAAGTTAAATGGAGAGCTTGGGAAAAATAGACTAGAATCTTTTTTTTAATGAAACCATCCGGAGATGGAGGGGATTTTTATTTGCCCCCCCTAAACCATTAAAAAGAAACAGTATCAAAATACAGGTAGCCCTCGCTGAGTTTGGATCATATAAGATACATATAAGAGTTTAAACACCCTCGAACCACCCCTAGTTGATTCCAAAAGAATAGTACTAACCTATGTTAGTGTGACGAAACAAAGGAGTAGACTTGCTAAGAATTGAAACCTATACTGCCACAGCCCCTTTAGGAACCACCCCTCGAGGTCTCGAACCACCCCGCGAGGTCTCGGGCCACCCTGCGAGGTCACGAACCACCCCTCAAGGTCACGAACCATCCCTCGAGGTCTCGAACCACCCCGCGAGGTCTTGGGCCACCCCTCGAGGTCACGAACCACCCCTCGAGGTCACGAACCACCCCTCGAGGTCTCGAACCACCCCACGAAGTCTCGAGTCACCCCTCGAGGTCACGAACCACCCCTCGAGGTCTCGTAACATCTGATCAGCCGAAATTTGCCTCAGCCCCTTTAGGACGCAATCCACCATTTGCGAGGTCTCGAAAAACCACCTCGAGGTCTCGAACCACCCCGCGAGGTCTCGAGCCACCCCTCAAGGTCACGAACCACCCCTCGAGGTCACGAACCACCCCTCGAGGTCTCAAATCACCCCGCGAGGTCTCGACCCACCCCTCGAGGTCACGAACCACCCCTCAAGGTCACGAACCACCCCTCGAGGTCTCGTAACACCTGATCAGCCGAAATCTGCCTCAGCCCCTTTAGGACTCGGTCCACCATTTGCGAGGTCTCGAAAAAACCCCCTCGAGGTCACGAACCACCTCGCGAGGTCTCGAGCCACCCCTCGAGGCCACGAACCACCCCTCGAGGTCAAGAACCACCCCTCGAGGTCTCGTAACACCTAATCAGCCGAAATCTGCCTCAGCCCCTTTAGGACTCGGACCACCATTTGCAAGGTCTCGAACCACCCCTCGAGGTCTCGAAACTCGAAACCCTTGAGCACTCGAACTACCATAACCCCTTGAGGTACCGAAAACCTTGAAATACAAGCCCCCTCAAGGCCTCGATCCCATCGAGCAGTCAAAAATGTGCCACACCAATATAGTAGGTTCCTGTGTTCACCTAATAATTTTAGCTCCGTGCCCTCGAACAATTTAGTGATCGTAAAAAACGAAGCACAATTTAGTCAAAAGGTGGAGCTAAATTAAAAAATGAGCTGGAAAGGAGAAAACTCCTGAGCTTGAAATTGATCTTTGGCATTCATCATGAGAAAAGGATATGGTAATCTGGAACTGGTTGGAAAGAAAACTGATTGTGGAAAGATTACCTGTATAAAAAACAAGTAAATCAGTAGCATCCATTCTAAACAATTCTCAGAGAGGGAATCATCATTTGATCTAATCTAATGATACCCAGGACAGGTATTTGAAGAGTTTTGGAAGAAAAAAATCTTGAGGATTTGGATGATAAAATAAACTTAGCAAGTGCATCTGCTGTCTTATTTGCTTCTCTAAACATATGAAATAAAGAGTATGTTTTGAGCATGTAATGTATTTCATCGGCTAACTGAAAAAGTTTCCAGTGTGCAGTTATAGGATTCAAAACATGAGAGATAGCAGTAAGACAGTCAGATTCTATAATGATAGGATCAGAGTAAGAGCAAGCAACTTGGAGTCCTAATTTTATAGCTTTCATCTCAGCTTCTAAGGGAGAGGTGGCATTAATAAAAGAACCTTGAGCTGAAATGAAAGCACCCATGTTGTTTCTTACCACCACACTGATCCCTGCCTTCTGAGTTAATTTACACCAAGAGGCATCAACATTTAATTTTAGACCAGAACAGGGTCTGGTCCAAAAAACTTTTACAATCCTGGGCTTGGGTGGTTTTTTTGCAGTTGGTAGGAAACTATGATCTGCAATTTCAGCATCAATCTGATTTGAAATGAAAAAAGGCTTTGCAGAGAAGAGATAAAAGAGATACTCCCTAATCTGTTTAACGACAACTTGGGTGTGAGGTTTAATATTATCATATAAACATCTATTCCTCACTTTCCAGAGAAACCAGCATGTGATTGATGGAGTTAAACGCAGAATCAAGTTATGGAAGCTAGACAAACCAGGGAAAGTAAAGTAGAAAGATAGTCTTTCCCACAGAGAGGAAAAGGATCTATCAGCAATACCCATAAAATTGTGTATGACTTTTCACACTTTCACAGCAAAGATGCAAGAATTAAAAAAATGATTTAAGGAATCTTCATTTTCACACATACAACATTTGGAAGGAAGATTGAATTTCATAAATTTCAGAATATTATCAAAGGGCAGTAGGGAGTTTATCATCTGCCACATAAACACTGAAACCTTCTTTTCATGTCTTGGATTCCAAATATGATTAATAGAGGAAATACTACCTCTTTGTTCCCTGAGCAATTTGTATGCAGATTTAAAAGAGAAAAGTCCACGAGCGTCAGGCTTCCAAATTAGTCTATCTTCTCTGTGAGGAGATAGACTGAAATCCTACAAGAGAACAACAATGTCAGGATTAAGAATAGGTATAAGCTGGGGTAAGAAATTGCCTTTGTATTGGAAAAAGGAGGCTATTGTACAGTCCTCAGGAATTGAAGTACAATCAGGGTTACAATGATCTATGATAGGGCCTGTATCTAACCAATTCGAAGTCCAAAAATTGCAGCTACCAACAACATGAATAACTCTGGTATGAGATTCAGACCAGGAGTTAACCAAACAAATTCTTTTCCAGGTTTGGGAGCATTGAAAAGACCTAGGTAGGGATGCTATAAAGTGAGTCCATAGGGCTTTTGCAGTTTGAAACTTCCACCATAATTTTACAGAACATCCATTAATGATGGTATGAATTGACCTAAAACCTAATCCATTCTGGTCAGTAGGGAAACATAAAGCATCCCACTTTTTCCAGGATTTTTTAGGTCTTAACTCAGTCTGACCCCAGAAAAAGATACTCATCCTCCTTTCAATTTTTTTAATGATCTATTTTAGAGGTTTTATGACAGACCAGATGTGCTGAGGCAATGAGTAAATGCAAGATTGAATAAGAGTGATCTTGCCTCCCGTGGAGAGCCATTTATTTTTCCAGTTATTGAGTCTTTTATCAAGTTGTTCAATTAAGGGTTGAAAATAAATGTTTTTTACAGCACCTTTAAAGATAGGAACACCTAGATATTTGAAAGGATAACAGCCCAGTTTCATGCCTAAAATCCTTTTGATGTGAGAAATGTGTGAAACAGAAGCATGCTTACTAATGAAAACATCACTTTTTTCAAAATTTATTTTCTATCCAGTGGTTTCTTCAAAAGTATCCAGAAAAGCTTTAAATCTAACAAGAGTACTGGTGTTGGATTTAAAGAAAACCACAGTGTCATCAGCATAGCTAAGATGAGAGATTTTGAGAGCATCTGATGGGAGATCATAGTACTGAAGCTTACCTGTTTCGAAGACAAAAGCAAGACTTCTTGTAAAAGCTTCAGTGAAAATATTAAAGAGAAAGGGAGAGAGGGGGTCACCTTGTTTAATACCTCTTGATGCCTGGAAAAAACCTACTGGTTTTCCATTTAGTAACACTGAAAACCATGCTTGGGACAGATTTTTCATTATATTATATACAAACTATCCATGAAAGCCAAATTTGAAAAGAATACTAGACAGAAAAGACCATTTCACCCTATCAAAGGCCTTCCTAAGATCTAATTTAACTATACAGTTATGATCCCTAGTCTTCCTATCTAAAATCTCACCATTTCTTGTAGATAGATTACATTGTCAGAGATGTCTCTATCTTTCATAAAAGCAGTCTGATGGGGAGAGATAATTTTAGACATCAGGGGTTTTAGTCTTTCCATTAATAATTTAGAGCAAATCTTGTTTAAAACATTGGAAAGACTTATAGGTCTAAAATCATCAAAAGAGATGGGTATATCTTTTTTAGGAATAATAGTAATCCAGGTACTTGCCACACCCCTGGGAATATCATGACCAGAAAGGAAATTATTTACAGCAGAGAGGAGGTCAGCAGAAATGATTTCCCAGGATTTTATGAAAAATTTAGAAGTGAATCCATCTGGACCAGGACTACTATTCTTATTAAGATTAAAAACTACACCTTTCAGTTCTTGTAAAGATGCTAATCTAATGAAACTGGCATTATCACTTTCATCAATAAGACTGGGGACTTGGCTAAGAAAATGCGATTGGAAAATGCCATGCCCATGATTGTCCTCAGTTAACAGATTCTCATAATAGTGAATGGCCTCATTTTCAATATCTCCTAGTTCATCTAGCCATCTACCATCACTATTTTTTATTTTAGTAATGTTCAATCTACCTGTTCTTTCCTTGACTGAGTTATGGAAGAAAAGAGTGTTATCATCCCCTTCTTTTAACCATTTTATTTTTTACTTCTGTTTCCAGAAACTGTTTTGCACTTTAATGGCTCTGAGAAGGGTTGCTTTGGCTTTTTTGAGCTTGAGGAGTTCGGTAGGGGAGCTATTCAAATCATATTGTACTTCCTGAGTACATAATTCCTCCTCAGCCTTTTTTACATTGTCATGTACATTTCCAAAGTGATCTTTATTCCAGATTTTTAGAGCCTTTTTAAGCCTGATCCGTTTAAGGAAAAAACCCAGCATCCCTGATTCTGAGATAGGAGGACTCCAATTTTTCCTAACAAAATCATTAAAATCATGTCTTTTATACCATGCATTGAGAAATCTGAAAGGTCTAGGGATGGATTGTATAGAGCTACCTACTGTTAGAAATAGTGGGTTATGATCCGAAGTGCTTCTATTAAGCACTTGAATGGAGGAGGAAGGGAACCTAGAGCTCTACTCAACTGAGCATAGACCTCTATCTAGCCTCTGAATGGCTGGCTTTTTTAATCTGTTATTGCTCCATGTAAAAGAATTACCAACTGTATTAATTTCTTCCAGTTCCATAAACTCAATAAACTCATTAAAATCCCTAATACTACCTAGTTCAGGAGTACAAGGACCTTTATACTCATTTACCGAGGTCATAGAGTTAAAATCACCTGTGTATGATGTAGCTTCAACAGTTCTAGATTTGAGATCAGACCACAACTGTTGTCTACCTTTCCTAGTTCTCAAACCATAAATGAAAATTGCCTCCATTGCAGTATTCAGTTTATGGCTGTGAATAAGGACTGAAAGAAACTGCTGGTTATTAGTAATAGAAGATAACGTTAAATCGTTATTCCAGAATAACCAAATCTGACCAGTATTCACATGCATACATTTATCAAAATGTAGTAATGTCCTGTACCAATCACATTGCAAATTATCATGCATAGGCTCAATTAAACAGAGAAGATCAAATCTGTGGGTATTAATTAAATTGGATAGCCTTACCATAGAAGAGTTCATACCTCTAATATTCCAAACCAAGAATTTAAGTTTCTTAGTTGTACTAATCATGGAGAACATTGGAGCAACTTTTTGACCTAGTCATAATCTTATTTAACTGAGTTAAGAATGTATCAGTGTGTGGTTTTGATTTTTTCTTTTGAGCATGTTTTTTAACAGGATCTGGAGGAAGACATACCTGCGTTACCTGAGTAACCTGGTCCTTCCATTGTAAAGGGTGTACTGTAATACCTGCTGATCTCTGAGGAGTGGAAGAAATTTCCTGTGAGTCCTCTTGAGTCTCTATGTTCTCATTTGTGTTGGTAAGTGGCTGGAATCTATTGTAAGAGGACTTCTGCTATGAATGGAAAAGCTTCTGAGCAGCAGAAAAAGGACTGTAGGGGGGGTAAATTTCACTGCTGGGAACTAGAATATCATCAGCAGCATATCTTGGCTTCCTCCTTCTCATAGGCTCAGAAAAATACAAAAGTGAATTATCTATAACTTGAGAGGGAGTACGCTTTTTCTGTATAACATGAGCATCCACAAAGTGGCCTTCATCGGTATTTTTAGAAGGAGCTGTAGGGGATTGGATCATTGGGGGTCTAGGATCAGAAAATACAGTAGAAACTTCCTTGTCAGACTTAATCACATCCTCTGAAATCACCCCTGATATCTTATGAGAAACATTTTCCCCAGAACCAGTATCAACCTCCTCAATATCATTGACTACCATAAGCACATCATCAGAAAGGCCTGCTACCAGAGCAGAGGCCATTACAGGAGGTGTAACAGGTCGATATAGTGTAGGGTTTGATAGGGGGTTGGTGGTCACTTTTACTGATGTTCGATCAGCAGCCTGTGGTGAGATTTTTTGGGTCTCCATTTCATCAAAAATGGATGGGGGATAAGATAGCTTACTCCCAGTAGGTTTCCATTTAGTAGAGGTGACGGGGGGTCTTGGATCCTAGCAGGGGGATTCCTAGGTAATTGTACATTAGGGTTAAAATTACAATATCTATCAGGGTGGCCTATCTTAGAACAAAAACTACAGTAGGATGGAACATTTTCATATTCCACCCTACATTTTACATGATTCCTTTCAGTACCGAGTCTAATAATAGGTTTCATAGGTTTCAAAAGATCAAATTCGACACAAATTTTGATGGCAGAAGGTCGGGTAATTCCCTCAGTGGCTGCATCCATTTTAATATATGATCCAATTGTATTACCAACATCCTCAATTGTACCCATGTTATAGAAAAAAATAGGAATGTCATAAACAGTTACCCAGAGTGGAACAATGGAGGATTCAGTGGTCAGTGAAAAATCAGGAGTCCGCCGGAGAACCTTCATCGGGCGTCCATTGAGGAGCCACATCCCTTCTATCCAGCACCGTTGGAAGTCATCCATCTTCTCAAAATGTATCAGTACATGCTTGTAATCAATCGAGCCTAGTTGATATCGTCCTTGAAAGCCAACCGTTCTAAAAGCTTATTCCAGTTGCTCCATCGTTGGTCGACCTCTCGTAAATTTGCCAATCAGTGCGTTTGAGTAGTGAGAGGACATTAATTGCACCTGATCTTCAGTATACAGACAGGCCATATCACCCAGGAACTCCCTCTTCGGATTAAGATTAGGGTTATTTGGAAGTGAGCATAGTGGAGCAGAACGGGAGGTAAGAGCAGAGAGGAAGGTTTTTGGGGCCCCCGGTGGTTGAGGTTCCGCCATGGGAGGTGGTTTCCAGCTAGAAGTAGCCATTAACAACCGTTGTCAGTATCGGAAATTGAAAAAAATAGGAATGGGGAAAAAGTTTGATCGCGATACTTAGGGATTACTTAAATAGACCAGAATCTTATTTTAGTTTTACCAAATGCCAATTTGCCACCACCCTTTATCTGAAGCACCAGCTGATTACTGAAATCAGACCAAGATTTGAACTCATAAATTCCCACTCTTACCTCTACGATTTCGATCTCAATTAGATGGTGAGTAACAGAATTATTTGCGTATTCTTGAATCTAGAACTCGTATCTTATGTTTTCGAATATTCGATCAATGGCTCATGTTTTTGGTGGGCTAAAGATCATCTTTTTAAGTTTTATAGAAGTAGAATAAGGATTTAGGAGAAAAGCAGTAATTGGTCTTAAAATACAAGGACATAAATTGGGGTTTTGTTTTTTGTGTTTAGAAAACATTGAAAGTACCTCAAGCCTTGTTTTTGTGTGTATTGGAAGTTTTTTGGCTAGTAGGAAAATTCAGCATGATGTAGACTGCTTTTATGGTTTTAGTTTGGGCAAAATACTGATATAACCCTATGTTTTGGAGGTTTGTGCTAATATGACCCTGTGAAGTTGAAAACTTCTATTGTAGCCCTGTGTTTTGCATCAGAAGTGCCCTGTGTTTTGCATCATAATATGACCCTGTGGCACTATTTCGGCATTGACTTGGTAATTTCCGGCGTTGACCAAAATTAAAAAAGACTAAACTACCCCTAGCATTCAAATTACAAATGTATAGACTAAAATACCCTAGCATTCATTAGCACCACCACCACCACCACCGCTGCTCCACCACCACAACCGCCGCTCCACCACCGCAGCTCCACCACCACAACTGCCGTTTCACCACCACCACCGCCGCTCCACCGCCACAGCCACTCTACCACCACCACCACAGCCGATCTACCACCACCACCACAGCCGATCTACCACCACCACCACAGCCGATCTACCACCACCACAGTCGCTCCACCACCACCACCATCACCGCCGCCGCTCCACCGCCATCACCACCACCACTGCTGATCCACCACTGCTCCGCCACTTCCACCGCCACCACCGTCCGCCGGCGGCATGACTGCTGGAATCTGGGAATTCACTAACAGACCTGAGATTTTTATTTTTAAAAATACATCATCAAAGCATTTCGCCAACAACAGTGCTGAAAGTTATGTCTTTCTCCATCAACAAGCTATAAAGAGACAAAGATCAAGAGAAATCTCAACATAAACATCGGAAACATAATGCTTACACCTTTCCATTTCGGATAAGTAAAACCTATATTATAACATCAGTTAATAACACATAATCCAGTAACAAAATCTATCGTCAGCTCAAATTTATACATCCAAATTGAAGGAAAGGAAAAGGCAGATTTCAAATCCACAAAACTTCACCATTAAAATACAAAAATCTAGCAGAACTGCAAATTCCCAGATCTCACCTCACATTCAACCTTGGATGAAGAGAGCTGAACCGGGTCGGGTCAAACATACACAAAGGAATGACCCAGGTCGTCTAACGGGTCGGATCTCACCGCAGCAAAATCCTTCCTTCGACGAGCTCCATATCGGCCACCGCCATCTCCGGTGAAGCACACATGGCCGCTGTCGTGCGCCACCTCTGCTCCGTTGTGCGCCGCCCCTTAACCCCTGCCACCCCTACCACCCCTGACCCTAAGCCATCCCCGCTACTCCTAGCCCTAAGCCCCATCACCGCTCTATCGTGTGCGGTCACCGCTCAGCAGTACACTGCCGCCAACCCTAGACTCGCCTCCGACCACCAAACCCTAACATCTGCCCCGGATGACCACCAACCATCCACCTCCTCTTCCGACCACCAAACCCTACCCTCTGGAAATTGACGGGAATTTGCAGAGTGTGAAAAAATGGAATCTTCGTCGGAGTGTGAAGAGTGGAGCTAGGGGATTTGCAGAGTGTGAAAACGAGGTTTAGACGAGAACGGAGAAGAAAAGAGAAGAAGAAATTTTCTATGGTTCAGGCGAGGAACGGAGAAGAAAAGAGAAGAAAATTTCTGTGGTTAATAAACAATGAGGGCATAATTGTTTTTTTACTTGTTTTTTAAAAAAATAGGGATATAATAGTCATTTTATGTATTTCCGGCCAAATTCAGGCCCCCGGGGTTATATTAGCACATTTTAGCCAAACACAGGGTTACAATAGCACTTTCCAACTTCACAGGGCCATATTAGCACAAACTCTCAAAAAATAGGGTCATATAAGCACTTTACTCTTTTAATTTTTGGACGATGCATTTAAAGCCAAAATGTTTACCTTAATTCACTGACCAGTTTTTTTACTTCTACAATCAAAATGTTCACCTGTAGATTGCATGATTGTAGTTTAAGTTACAGTTTTTGCGGAAAACGAGTAATGCACATTTTATTATCTGGAATATGTTTCAGGCGAACTCACTGAGGTTGTATCTGACTTGCATAAGGAACACTCTGGAAGCTGCAATGTGTCTACAGGTACTAATTTTTGAAGGCCTTATTTGTATACTTCTGTTGGGTGCATCTAACACTGGCTAGTATGAATGGTTGGAGTAATGCATCGATTCATATATATGATTGTAGATTTTGTTTTTATGTCGATTCAATTGAAATCAAACGTGTGCTATGCTTTTTCCTATAATGTATCTTTTATCCACATTTTGTTTCACATCTCTTGCTGTACTTTCTTGGTTTACAAGATTTATGGTGTTTGTACCTTGCCAAGATGATGTATTGGAAAGCATTCATGCTCATAAGTTGAAATGTTGATCATGTTCATTGATTGGCCTTGTCATATTTTTCCGTTGAAATGTGTTTTGAGACGTAGCCGAGTGCATTGATGGTTAAAATTTTCAGATGGTATCTATTGCTGTTATTAACTACTCTTCCGGTTCTTTTTTTTATACTCCCTCCGTCTAGCCGAATTTGCAGACTTTTTAGTCAACTTTCTCAAGATACGTTTAACCAACTTTTCAATAAGTATATAGACACCAATATGGCAATATCGTCATGTGAGATATTGTTAAATTCTCTAAATTGTGTATTTTCTAAATATCAATTTTTAATACACCATTAGTAAACGTAACTAAATTTATCGGGTCAAAGATGGTATGAGAGTTGATCAAAAAGTGTGCAGATTCAGGTGGGATGAAAGGAGTACTAAAAACTGAAGTACATTAGTTTTTTGATAATTTATTGGGGCTGTTTTTCTCATGGTCGTCTTTTATCTTTTTGAATGCTGGTTGCAGAACTTCCCATGTCAAGAAGTTGAAAGACATAACAAGCCTGAAGTTGAGCTAAAGTAAGTTAAATTGATCTGATCAGATTTTGCTACTTTCACCTTTTGTTGTTCATTTAGTTACATGACATTATGTAACCTAGCCTCTAGGCAAATGATACAAAGTTCTTTAATACTTGTTTGTTTTGTCACTCTCCGCCTAATTTAAGTGGGAGGACTTGAAAATTTTCCTTTCTTTTCATTAACAAGGCTCATTCTTCAATTACTTCTGAGTCCACGGGTCTTCGATTTATAAAACTCTATATTAATGTCATCAGTTGTATGGTGTGTAACAAAACAAAAAGGAATCAAACAGTGAGCAAGTATGCCAAATTCATGGAGTTGGTGCACAATATTTGGCCTGCTTCGCTCCTTTAACAATTGTGATAATCGCCTTTTCAGTTCAGTACTTGTGAGATGTGAGCTGGGGGTGTGTAGATTGATGCACTTTTTGGATTGACCCAATCAAAAAAGTACCTGCACTTGAATTTTCCGTTCTTATTAGTTTTAGTATTTTGGATGTTGTGCTAAGTCTGATCTGGTGCTAATGTTACTCATGCATGTTATTTGCTTAATTGGTGGTGTGGCCTATTGGATTCCGTTCTCACTGGCTTTGAGTACTTCATCATATAGGGACTTTTATTTTCTCGCTATGTGGCTATTCTGGGAAGGAATTTATCTTCTTCTAGAGTCCTAACCCATTTCTGCTGTTTTATTTTCAGGACCAGCACAGAGCTTTTGCTTAATTCTGTGAGAACCATTTCCCTGGCTATATTTTGTTGTGAACTTCTGCATCCATAAATGATCCAAGCCCAAGCTTGAGCTCATCTTCTTTGCTTCTGTTTTGGTCTTTCATCAAAGCAATTATTTTTTTTTGGAAAGAGTAACATGAGAATTCAATCAACAACTGCGGTGACATCTTTTCTTAGCTATCCCATCGCTCCACTGCTGAACATTTGCAGACGAAGTAGATGGGCTGGTCTTGTTTGTAAAACATTCCGTAAGTCTCAAAAGTGTTGATGACAGATGATCACGTTGCTCTGTAGCAGAGGAGTGGCTGTGACATTCGAAGTCCTCCAAGGTATACTTTTTTATGCTTTAGCTGTTTTCCATCACCCTTTCTTTTCGTCCTAAATTACAGCTTGAGCCCTTCTCAAATATTAAATCTGTAATGGGCAAAAAAGGGAATAAACGCTCTGCTGCACCTATTTTTTATTCTTAGATAAGCTAACTATGTCAAAATGGTTTCAGTTGAGAACTTGAGATATTTATTATTGCCCTAATAGGCAAAACAACTTCGGTTGTAGATATTTTTTCTGTTTTGAGGTAGTGTATGGACTAAATCAGTCGCTACATTTGTTTTCCTATTCTAAATATGAACCAGTCACTAATTTCCTTATGGAAAACCATACATTAACATCCAAGTTCTGAAAGCTTGGATAAAATGCAAAAAAGGAGAAGAAAGGGTAACCCAGTGCAAAGAAGCATTGCATGTGCAGTTCCTACCAAGGGTCTGGCCATTAAGGCATATTTTACAAAACCTTATCCTATAATTTTCTAAGTAACCGTTTACATGGTTGAGCCCATAATCTCAAGCATATGGCAACATCTCTTTGGTACATGACTATTTGACAATGTAACCTTTGGGTGTATATATCACCTCTTACTGCGCTTATCAATTTGATGAGCAAACATATGCATGTGAGCAGAATTTTTTATTTCATATCTTTGGAAATTCCTGTTTTATTAACCTAACTTGGTGCTTGAAAAAGTTGCCTGGGTCCATGAGAGATTACTTCTTGATTTATTAGAGTGTCATCGGCTTATCTTTTTATTTGTCATTTCTTTTTGATCGGTGATTGTTTTAGTTGTGTTGGGAGATTACTTGTCCTCATTATAATGATTTATTGGAGTGTCATCAACTTATTTTTGTATCTGCCATCTTCTGCCTGAATCAATGGTCGTTGCGGTTGCCTTTATTTGATTTCAGTGAAAGTTCTATCTTTTTGTGGTTGTCATGTCATCTTTTGAAAGAGCCAGGACGGCATAAAACCTTTTTAACCTTGATGTTTTTTATGGGCATTCACTTACTCGTGCCAAAGGGCTATTTGTCAGGTTGTGATATGTAGAAATGAAGCAGAAAAGTGCTTGATAGAGACATCAATAAATTCACTACATATAAGCCTCAAGGTGAGCATTACTGCTACTTTAGATTGATGAGCCTAAAATTTTCTGGTTGTTTATAGTTCAAATCCTTGCCTGCAATGTCTGGAGATCTTTATGTTACTTTTCAGAGCCAGTAAAAGTCACTGTCCATTGTGAAGCCTTTTCTCGAAGGAAATTCTTATGTATATTGATAATGATATAAATTTGTGTTGAGTGGAAAGTATCTGTTGATTTCTATATTTATTTTCATATCCGCAGGTGAAGCAAACAGATGAACTTGAAAACATTTTAACAAAGAAGTTTCTCAGGTTTTTGTCGATGACAGCAGAGGCTTTTCAGGTATTGAGGAGGAAGTCTGTGCAGGTATGTGCTTAAGGTTATGCTGGTTACTTCTTCTTCTTTTTTTCCTTTTGTGGTTAATATATATTGTGCTGGGAATATTTTTTCCTTTTTTCTTTTCTGTGGAAAGTAACATTTCTCTGGACAGTAGAAAGAAAAGATTATAAGAGCCAAACATTGGATCAGTTGGTATTTATTGGAAAATGTCACCCATAACTTGTTTTTGGAATTTGTTTTTCCAGATTGTGTACAAGTTCATCAAGCTTGTAAAGGACATGAAAGCTCTACTTGAGAATAAGTTTAAATATGACTTTGTTCCCTGTAACGCCTTTCAGGATTTTCAGTTGTATTGGAAAAGTACAATGGACTAGATCACAATATATTTTACCTGGCCAAAGAGATGGTTGTTGTTGTCTATCTAGTCTCTACTAATATATAAGATATCAATGTTGACCATTATTCTTTTGATAAATGATACGTGAAATATCAAGATCTGGTCAATGATTTCTAACCACAATTAGTTTAATCTTCTTCATCATCATCTATATGTACCCAATTAATAATATATGTACTGGATTAAGCATTAATCATATGAAACTCGGTTTGAAGGAATATCTGGAAGGAAGCACATTCATGGCTAGAAGGAAGCACATTCATGGCTGGAAGGAAACATTCATGGCTGGAAGGAAGCACATTCATGGCTGGAAGGAAGCACATTCATGTCTGGAAGGCAGCACATTCATGTCTGGAAGGCAGCACATTCATGTCTGGAAGGCAGCACATTCATGTCTGGAAGGCAGCACATTCATGTCTGGAAGGCAGCACATTCATGTCTGGAAGGCAGCACATTCATGTCTGGAAGGCAGCACATTCATGTCTGGAAGGAAGCACATTCATGTCTGGAAGGAAGCACATTCATGTCTGGAAGGAAGCACATTCATGTCTGGAAGGAAGCACATTGGATCAGGATCAGGATGCAATCAGGATGCAATCAGGATCAGGATGCAATCAGGATCAGGATGCAATCAGGATCAGTAACCAATCAGGATCAGTAACTGATGCAACTGATCCTGAACTGCAACTGATTCTTTCTCCTTCTGCAACTCTTTTGAAGCTAAGTTTTTCTACTACATGATGATCAGTCCAGAAGCATCTGGAAGGCAGCACAACAACATCCAGAGCAGCAGCAATCAACAGCTTCCAGCTTCCAAGAGTTAGTTAGTTAGTTAGTTTCAACTTCAGGCTTTTCAGTTTTTCAGTTAGCATTCGAATTAGTTAGAAGTTTGCTATTGATTAGTTTGTTAGCTGGTTTTGATAGCACTATAAATGTACAGATTGTAAACCATTTTGAGTAAGTTAAACAAGCAATATACTGAAACAATTTTCCCTCTCAAAACTTGAAATCAGTTTTGTTCATTCATTCAGTTTTACTGATTCTTTTGTGTTCTTGCTGGAAATCCTCTCGGATTTCTTCATGGTATCAGAGCCATCAAGCTCTTGATTGAATCACATATCTCTTCTAGAAACACTTTTTTGTTTTTGAACATCAAAATTTTCTGAAATGGCCAGATATGTTGCTGATGATGATGGTTATGTGAGGATCAGACCTAATGATCCCCTATTCTTGCCGACTTCTGATCATGCTAGCCTTACTGTAGTTTCGGAATTATTGACTGAAAGAAACTATGTCATTTGGAGCCAAGCAATGATCACAGCTTTTTCTGCCAGAGGAAAGCTGCAGTTCATCACCACTGGAGTTCCAAAACCAGATCCTGACTCCCCTGTCTATAATCAGTGGATGAAGGTTAACTCCACACTTGTTTCATGGATCCAAAGCTCAATCAGCAAGGAATTAGCTAGGAGCTTTCGTTTCCACACAGATGTGAAGATACTTTGGGAAGAAATCAAAGAGAGATTCTATGTGAGTCAAGGACCTTTGTTTTATGAACTAATGAGTGAAATTTAGTTTTACCACTTTTTCTAGACCTTACTAATGTGTTCCAACGTGACTAATTTCACCAAGTGCATAATAACATAAAACGTAAAGGACACACGACTTGGTTACGCAGTTCGGTGTAATCCACCTAAATATGCGGGGCCTGACCCAGTTCAGAATGAATCCACTAATTAGAAAGATACAGTACATAGTACAGGTTACAAAATACCTATCTTTACTAACTATAATGTGTGAATTCTGCCAGCTCCCTTAGCTACCGATCTGCCTTGATCAGACTCCCTCTGACCTCGAAACTCGTTGATGCTGGATCTCCTCCTCCCGAGGAATTAATGTATGTGATTCTGAACTTTGTGCAGCAGGTCAGGTATGTTGGAACACAGGAATCTGACTCTTTGCAATTCTCGAAAGTCTTAAAAATCTATATGCAGATTTTTGCTCTATTAAATATGTCAGTTCTGCAGTCGCGTTGGTCCCAATTTATATCCACGAACAGATTGGAATACTCCTTGATTATCTCCACAATATTCCTATTCCAAATCTGCTTCTTGAAGCATATCCAAATCTCATAAATAAAGGGATTTACCTTATATTAATCTATCCCATATATTCAAATATATCACCTCCATATAAGTAGGGATTTTCCATAAATCAATTATGCTTCACATGCCTGATATACTGAGTCAAATAAACGAATTCCATATATTACAAAATACTACAATATTCTAACTTCAATTTCCATAACTCCTTGGCATACATATTCTGAACACAGCATGTTCCAACATGGAAAGATTTTCGATTCAAAATAAGTTCACACAAAATTTCCAATTAAATATGCACTTGAAAATCTCTTGACTTTACAACCTCCCCCTTTGGCATTTTTGTGGACCCATAAATATTTTGGACATGTAATTAACAACGAAAAACTTCCAGCATCATTCACATAAGCTTTCATCAAAATAGCAGAATAATCAACATAATACCAGAATTCCCTTAAACATGAATACTGAAATCCGAAAACCAGAAATCCAAGAAATCCAAAACATAAATGTCATTACAGCCAAATTGAACAAAATAGTTAAATCCAACATCCAAAATTACTCCCCCTGGGACCACACAGAGGCCAAAGGCAACACCAAAATCAGCAAAACAACAGCAACCAGTATGCTCCCCCTGCATCAGACATTAAGATTCCAACCTAGCCTTCTCTGCCTCCAGACTAGTTATCTCTGCCTCCAGCGCAGCCTTTTGAATAACAAGGGAACCAAGTCTAGCATTCAGAACAATCAGTCTAGCCTCCTTTTCTGCTGCTCCTGACTTAGAAGTCGATCCAGATGGACTCCATGGGAGATCATGCACATGCCTTAACCTAAATGTCTTCATGTTTAGCCTCAGAAATTCTGTATCAATCACCACATCTGATACCTTACCTTTCACTTTAGCACTCTTGGCTAGTGCAGATACCAGAGCAGGATAAATAATGGCATCATTAACCTTGGGGCAGTAGCTTGTCTGACCAAATGTTACTGAATGAGGAGCCCAAGATTAACATCCTTCTGTGTTCCAACACAGTATAGCAATTTTGCCATTTCCCTTGTCAAAGCTGTGGTATTAGTAGAGGGCAACCAACAATGTAAAGCAACCTGATATAACCCAAAGAATCTAGAGGACAAGCAAGATGCTTGTGAATACCCAGTTGCTTGCCACTCAACCTTATACCCACCCGAGATAGTAACTAAAATTTGATTATCAAAAACTCCTAAATCTTCAGGAAAAACCCCCTCTATCTCAGGTGTCTTAAGACCCAGCACTTTGTTAATTCTGGCAGCAGACACCTCTATGATCTTCCCCCGTACGTAAACCCTTCCATACCATGGGGAACTTATCTCCAAATTTCCAGTCATAAGATTAGAATATACCTCAAGTACAACTTGCCTATTGTACTGTAGTTGGACCATGGCTACAGTAGTCATCCCAATTACTTTCAGATAGTCCGAAAAACCACTCTCCTTGTAAGCTTTTAAGTCCACAGTTCTTTCAGGAGTGAACTTCCTCTCAGAGAAAAACTCTGCCATCTCTTCTCCTTTTGATCAAAATATAAGAAAGAATATGCCCTACTTACAGAGGGGGAAGGTAATACTTTATTCTCCTTACATTCATGCCTTTTCTTGCTCCTTTTAGCTTGAGCAGAAACCTTAGCTTTGGCAGTCTTCCTCTTGCCTTTCGCTATCTGGTAAAATTCATCAAGCACCTCATCACTTGAGTATGCCAAATCAGGGATGTCCTGTGTTGGAACATTCCCTGAACTTCAGCCTCATTCTTCTCCTCAAATTCCCCTTCAGACTGATCACATTGATCCAAGTTCTGATCAGCTTCTTCACCACACTCAGACCCATCATCCTGGTTCAAAATATTGTCATCATGTGCCTCATCATTCAGACTTCCATGCGTATCACCATGATCTTCACCTCCTAGATCAGCATCAAAATCCAAATCCATATAATTATCATGTTTATAATCCTGTGTTGGAACACTGTCATCCTCATCAGTGTCTGACAGCTCAATTATAACAAGTCTTCTTAATTCTTCCATCATGTTGGCAGAATTCAAGTCATAGAATCCAACCTGCAGTTTGTCTCCATACTGTACAACTTCCCTTCCAGCTACTTCTCTTTCATTTATTTCTCTCAAAGACACATAACTCGGCAAGGGAATACGACAATACACATAGAACTTGTCTTTTTCTCTGAATTCAGCATATCTTCCTAACAGAAATTGCACATTAGGATTTTCAAGCCTCCTTATTCCACCTATGCTACCCGTTACTAGCTCCTTAACCTTAACATTCAAATATTCCCCTGTTATGCTTTTAATCTTGGTCAAATCTATGGCAACTCTATTTGCCTCCAGCCATTCAAAAATTTCATCAAAACTCTTACATTCTATGGCCATGAATTTTAAAGGAGGAGGATCAGGACCAGTTACCGTGCAATTCTTCTTCTTGGCACCAGAGGATTTTTCTTGTGAATCAGGTTCAACACTAGATTCCCCATTCTTTTCACTGCTGTCGGGTGCCTTTTCTTCTTCCCCTTGTTCTTTAGCTTGACCAGATTCTACTTCAGATGTCTCCTCGAGCTCATCTTTATCCGTGCTTCCTCCAACCTGATCTTGATTTTCTTCCACATCTAATTCTCTTCTAGCTTGGTCAGTATAATTTTTATTTCTATCAAGCAAAACCAGTTCCAAATTGGTTGAACATTGGTCTTCCTTCATAACATCCAATGGTTGGTTAATTTCTGGCACCTCTGCTTCACGCGTGGGAGAGTTTTGGGTTGACATTCTCTAGCACAACGTGGTGGTGGAGAAAGGTCGTGAAATTTTTTTGGCAAAGGTTCAAAGAATGCCAAAGTGAATGAAAGAGAGGCCGATTGTAGAAGGATATGAAAGGATTTTTGGCAAGTTTGAATCCCACTTTAACTCTTCATTTATTCACCTCTTTTCCCGCGAAACACTTTTTAGAGTTCCCAAGCTTATAATGATGATACTTTCTCCTCTTGTCAAATCAAGTTGTCATTCCAAAAATAACTTCCAACATACCATACAAACCATCTCCTATTTTTGTACAACTTTGCTACCTTCCATTTTTTTTTGTTATTTTTCGTTTTTCTAAAAAAAAATAACAACAATATTTACAGGAAAAATTACCTCAGATTTGACAAACACCTAAGTGTTGTCGAAGACTTTCAAAAGAGGTGGCATCCAACGGCTTTGTAAATATATCAGCAAATTGCTCGTGTGTTGGAACATAGACTACTTCCACTTCCTTCCTTTCAACCAGATCTCTAATAAAGTGATGTCGTATATCAATATGTTTGGTTCTTGAGTGCTGAACTGGATTCTTCGAAATATCAATAGCACTTGTGTTGTCACATAAAATCTTTAAGGGGCCTTGATGAATTCCATAATCTTTCAATATTTGTTTCATCCATAATAATTGTGCACAACAACTCCCTGCTGCAAGATACTCCGCTTCTGCAGTAGATAGAGAGATCGAGTTCTGTTTCTTGCTATACCAAAACACCAAATTTGTTCCAATAAAGAAACATCCACCTGTGGTACTTTTTCGATCATCAGCATTACCAGCCCAATCAAAATCACTGTACCCAATCAACTCTGAATCTTGACTGTTAGAATACCAAACACCATACTCAGAAGTCCCACTTACATATCGAATAACTCTTTTAACTGCAGTGAGATGAGATTCCTTAGGATCAGCTTGAAACCTTGCACACATCCCAACACTAAAACATATATCTGGTCTGCTTGCGGTTAAATACAATAAGCTTCCAATCATGCCTCTGTATAGTTTCTGATCGACCGCAACTCTTTTTTCATCCTTCACCAATTTATCAGAAACACCCATAGGAGTTCGAACTGCTCGAGCATTACTCAGGCTGGATTTCTTAACTAGATTCAAGGCATACTTACTTTGATTTATGAATAAGCCATTCCTTCCTTGCTTGACTTGCAATCCCAGAAAGTAAGAACCATGCTCATTTCGAATTCAGCTTGCATAATGGTAACAAAGTCCTGTACCATAGATGGTGAAGTAGAACCAAATACTATATCATCAACATAAATTTGAGCAATTAAAAATGTTGAAGCCTTGTCAAGCACGAACAAAGTACGATCTACTCCCCCTCGACGATAACCTTTCTGAAGAAGAAAGGTAGTAAGTCGTTCATACCATCCCCTGGGTGCTTGCTTTAGTCCATATAAAGCCTTCTTAAGCCGATATACATGATGTGGATAATGAGGATCTTCAAATCCTTTAGGTTGTTCCACATATACTTCTTCATTCACCGCTCCATTTAGAAAAGCACTCTTGACATCCATTTGATACAAAGTAAAGTTCATAGAGCAGGCAATAGCTAG
Source organism: Rubia yunnanensis (assembly GCA_037428765.1). Lineage (NCBI taxonomy): Eukaryota > Viridiplantae > Streptophyta > Magnoliopsida > Gentianales > Rubiaceae > Rubia > Rubia yunnanensis. The sequence goes on from CM075068.1 coordinate 40,872,777, forward strand.
TAAAATTCGGATAGATTCTAACCTGGCAACAGGCGCGAATGTTTCGTCGAATTCGACACCTTCCACTTGTGTATAACCTTGAGCAACAAGTATGGCTTTGTTTTGAGTGATTAAGTCATCCGCATCTGATTTATTCTTGAAAATCCACTTCGTACCAATGACATTAATGCCTTTAGGGCGAGGAGTAAGGTACCAAACATCATTCCGTGTAAACTGACCAAGTTCATCTTGCATTGCAGCAATCCAATACTCATCAAGTAAGGCTTCTTTGTAGTTCTTGTGTTTAATGAGAGAAACAAAACAGTGCAATCCAGCTAGCCTACAATAATCCACTCGAGGAACTGATCGAGTACTTCTCATGGTGGATTCCGATTGGTCCTGTGTTGGAACATGGTGGTCAGTAGCGGGGGACAATGTTCCAACATGGTCATCTTCGGAAGAGTTAGGATTATTTTGCTCAGTTGTTCCAGCATGTTGGTGAAGTTCAGATTCGACTGATGGATCTGCCTTGTCAGAGTTTCGAGGCTGTGTTGGAACATGAGTGTTGCTAGGTCTTCCTCTACACCTTCTGGTTGTTGTTCCTTCTCTGAATCATCCACAATAGCATTTATGGATTCCATGAGAGTGTTGGTTCGATGATTAAAAACTCTATAGGCACGGCTGTTGATGGAATACCCGAGAAAAATTCCTGTATCACTCTGATTATCAAATTTTGCCAATTGTTCTCTATCTCTGAGAATATAGCATTTGCTCCCGAACACATGAAAATATGAAACATTTGGTTTCCTGCCCTTCCAAATCTCGTAGGATGTCTTGCTGGTGAATGGTCGAAGATACACTCGATTGATTGTATAACATGCTGTATTGACTGCTTCTGCCCACCATTTCTTGTGACTATCATTGTCCGCCAACATAACTCGAGTCATCTCCTGCAAGGTTCTATTCTTACGTTCTACAATACCATTCTGCTAAGGGGTGATGGGAGCCGAAAATTCATGCTGGATTCCAAGCTCATCACAGAAGTCACTGAATTGTACATTCTCAAATTCTCTACCATGATCACTTCGAATTCGAATTATCTTCCCTACTGGACTCCCTTTTTCAGTTTGTAACTTCACTACAAGGCTTCTAAATACTTCTAACGTATCAAATTTTTCTTTCAAAAAGGCTACCCATGTAAATCTGGAGAAATCATCAACACATACAAAGATATATTTCTTTCCACCTATACTAGATGTATTGACTGGACCCATCAAATCCATATGCAATAATTCCATATTTCTAGATGTAGTAATATACTAAACTGAAGAGTGAGGAGATCGAATTTGTTTACCTTGTTGACATGGTCCACATACAATTCCTTCCTTGCTGGTTAAGGTAGGCATTCCTCGTACAGCTTTCACATTTGCGATTTTCACCAATGTTTTGTAATTGATATGGCCAAGCTTCCTGTGCCACAGAAATCCTTCATCTTGCTTCGAAATCATGCACCGTACTCCTTGTTCCAGCAGATAGCAATTGTCTGTAGATCTTATTCCTGAAAGAACCTTGTTTTCTCCATTCTTTACTATACATTTGTCCTTCTGAAATTCCACCACTATATTATCGTCACACAGCTGGATTATACTTAACAAGTTTTCCTTTAGATCGTCAACAAACAATACATTTGTGATACTGGAAACCCTTCAATTCTCAATTTATCTTTTCCAGTTACTCTGCTTTTCTTTCCATCACCAAAGATTACATATCCGCCATCATATGGAGTAATGTTTGTGAGATATTCTGGAGTGCCAGTCATGTGGTGAGAACAGCCGCTATCAAAGTACCATGAATCTCTGGAATAAGCTATGAGCGAAATGTGTGCAACCAGACATGAGTTAGATCGTTTAACAATCCATACCTTTCTGATCGATTTCTTGTTAACCACCTTCTTTAGAATTTTGAGAAATTCTTTGTGATAAGTGCAAGTTTTTCAATCTCATCATCGCTGTCAGACTCGTGATTGTCCTTAGATGGAGACACTTTGAACGCCAATTCCTTAGAGACTCTTTTTGTAGCTTGTTGGAATGTCATCTCATATGTCTGTAACGAACCCATTAGTTCATCTAGACTCATGGTGGCTACGTCTCTTGCTTCCTCTATTGCTGCTACTTTCATTGCAAATCTTTTGGGAAGAGATCTCAAGGTCTTTTTCACCAGCTTTGTTTCTTTGTACACCTTTCCAAGTTGATAAGCCATGTTGGAGATGTCCCTGAGTTTTCCATTGAATGTAGAAATAGTGTCGTCCTCCTCCATTTTGAGTTCTTCGAACTTAGTAGCCAGCATTTGTAGTTTTGATTCACGAACTTGACTGGTTCCTTCGTGAACATTCTATAAAAATATCTCATGCTTTCTTTGCTTGATGACATGTAGATATAAGCTTGAACTGATTTTCATCAACTGTAGTGAAGATTCCATTAAGTGCCTTCGAATTCACCAGAGATTCTTTGAGGTCATCTGAAGTCCATCTAGCTTTGTCTTTGGGTTTCTGCTTCCTTTGACTTGACTCTTCTTCTACCGCCTTAGAACTTGTATCAGCATCTTTTGTAAGATGATTCCATTCATTCTCAACATAGAACCATGCAAGTTCATCCAATGAATTGATGAAGACCCTCATGCATGCCTTCCAATAATTGTAGTTGTTACCTTCTAGCAGAGGTGGTCGAGAGACTAAAGCTCCTTCTTTTGTCGTCATGGTAAAACTGGATCTCACTTTCCTTGAAACAACCAAGGGAATAATAAGTGACCAGGCTCTGATACCAATTGAAATTTAGTTTTACCACTTTTTCTAGACCTTACTAGTGTGTTCCAACGTGACTAATTTAACCAAGTGCATAATAACATAAAACGTAAAGGACACACGACTTGGTTACGCAGTTTGGTGTAATCCACCTACATCTGCGGGGCCTGGCCCAGTTCAGAATGAATCCACTAATTAGAAAGATACAGTACAGAGTACAGGTTACAAAATACTTATCTTTACTAACTATAATGTGTGAATTCTGCTAGCTCCATTAGCTATCGATCTGCCTTGATCAGACTCCCTCTGACCTTAAAACTCATCGATGCTGGATCTCCTCCTCCCGAGGAATTAAGGTATGTGATTCTGAACTTTGTGCAGCAGGTCAAGCATGTTGGAACACAGAAATCTGACTCTTTGCAATTCTCGAAAGTCTCAAAAATATGTATGCATATTTTTTGCTCTATTAAATCCGTCAGTTCTGCAGTCGCGTTGGTCCCAATTTATATCCACGAACAGATTGGAATACTCCTTGATTATCTCCACAATATTCCTATTCCAAATCTGCTTCTTGAAGCATATCCAAATCCCATAAATAAAGGGATTTACCTTATATTAATCTATCCCATATATTCAAATATATCACCTCCATATAAGTAGGGATTTTCCATAAATCAATTATGCTTCACACGCCTGATATACTTAGTCAAATATACGAATTCCATATATTACAAAATACTACAATATTCTGACTTCAATTTCCATAACTCCTTGGCGTACATATTCTGAACACAACATGTTCTAACATGGAAAGATTTTCGGTTCAAAAAAAGTTCACACAAAATTGCCAATTATATATATGCACTTACAAATCTCTTGACTTTACAATGAGAACATTAGGTGAATTGAAGCAAGGATCAAACTTAGTCACTCAATATTTCTCAAATATGAAGAGCATTTGGGATGAGATTGACATTATCAGGCCACGGTTAAGATGCACATGTGGATTTCATGAGAAGGTTGAAATGCAGGTCAATCAGGATAGACTGCAGCAATTCATGATTGGACTCAATAATGAATTTGATGCCCTAAAGGATCAACTCTTAGTTATGGATCCTTTACCAACTGTTGGAAAGGCTTACTCACTGTTTCAAAAGCAAGAGCAACAGAGATGAATGCAAGACGGTTTTGGTAACCTTACTGAGAATGCTGCAATGATGGTGAAGCAGGCATCAACTCAGTTCAACATCAACAGATTCAATCAGAAAAAGAAGAAGGGAGATAACAAAAGGTTTTTGAAGTGTGAATACTGTCAGAGATCTGGACATCTGAGGGAGAATTGTTTCAAGTTGAATGGATATCCAGATTGGTGGCCTGATTCAACTAAAGTCAAGGCAAAACCATATGCTAATGCAGTAATTGCAAAAACTGAAGAGAAGGAGCAGATCAGTAACACTCCTTTGGATACAGAAGATGGACATCAGTTTGAAAATGTGCAGCCAATGATTGCAAACATGATTCACAATGAGTTCAGCAAATTTTTGAAAGGGAAAGCAAAGGAATCAGGTGCAGAGATGGGAGATAAGATCAACTTTGCACACTTTGGAGAATACTCAGGTAACCTGCATTCTAATGCTATTATTATTGCCTACTGTTTTAAGTTTGGTGAATGGATTCTTGATAGTGGAGAATCATCTCACATTTGTGGCAATCTGTCTATGTTTGAAACTCTCAGATCAATTGATCAAAAATGCGTATCACTCTACCTGATCATTCTAGTGTACTAGCTGATTTCATTGGATCAGTTAAACTTACTGATTCAATCACTTCACATAGTTGTCTCTATGTGAAGTCTTTTAAGTTCAATCTTTTGTTAGTAAACAAGTTATCACATCAATCTCATCTGTATTTTCTCTTCTATCCTAATGCTTTTGACATACAGGACCTCAAGACTAATTCCATCATAGGGGTAGCCACTGAAAACAATGGACTATATCTACTGAATCACAAATCCTTTCTGCCATCAGTAATAAAGAACTTCCTCATCAGTCAAGTAAGAAAATAGAGCATAAAGCCTTGTATTCTGCTAGAAAACTTTCAGATACAGAATCTCTGAAAATGCATTACAGATTAGGTCATCCATCAAGAATTGTAATGCAGCATTTGAATCTTCCTGCTCTAAATAACATTTGTACAGTTTTTCCTTTAGCAAAGAAAGTTAGGAACTCTTTTCCAGATTCAGTCACTCATAGTTCTACTATCTTTGATTTGATTCACATGGATGTATGGGGGCCTTTTAGGGTGAAAACCCCTGCTGGAGCACAATACTTCTTAACCATAGTTGATGATCATAGTAGAGCCACTTGGACTTTTATGCTAAAATCCAAGGTTTTAGTACACTGTCTACTAAGATCCTTCATACTTATGGTTCAAACTTAGTTTAATAAGACCATTAAAGTCATCAGAAGTGACAATGGTACAGAATTTGCAAATCAAAGTTGTCAGTCTTTGTTTGCTTCTTTTGGAATTGTTCATTAAATCTTGTCCATACACTCCTCAACAAAATGGTGTTGTAGAAAGAAAACATAGACATCTGATTGAAATGGCAAGATCTTTCATGTTTCAGTCAAATTTACCTCTTCATTTTTGGGGAGATTCAGTTCTAGCAGCTACATACACTATAAACAAACTGTCTTCTTCCATTCTTGGGTGGAAATCACCATATGAAATCTTGTATGGAAGACCACCTGACCTATCTTCTCTTATAACCTTTGGATCTTTGTGCTATGTCTCTAATCTCAGTCCACTCAAACACAAATTCAGTCCTAGATCACAGCCATGCATACTCATAGGATATCCTTGTGATTAGAAAGGATACAAGGTATATGATTTAGTAGATAAAAGAACTCTAGTCACCAGAGACATACTCTTTCATGAACACATTTATCCTTTTCACACCAACAATCAATATAACAAACTTGTCATATCTGATCCCACTGATCAGGTTTCACAGTCACGGATTATAGTTAGCAATGATCCTGATATTCTCTATCATACTTCTTCATCTCAGGATCAGGATCATAATCATGATAGCCATGCCTTTTCTTCTCACAGCCACACACCCCATGAAAATCCCCTCATTGATAATTCTATCTCTAACACAGATAATCCACCAGTTCTCAGACAAAGCACTAGGATCAGAAATAAGCCTTGCTGGATGCAGGACTTTGTGGTCAATTGTGCTTCCTCTGATGTCTGCATATCAACCTTTTCTGCCACTCATAGTGCTTTTGTTGTAAAATTGTCAAAAGTTCATGAACCTCGCACTTATAAACAAGCATGTAGTGATAAACATTGGGTGCAGGCTATGGAAACTGAGATTGATGCACTGGAAAGTAACCACACTTGGGACTTAGTTTCTCTACCTGCAGGAAAAAGGCCAATAGGATGCAAATGGGTGTTTAAAGTTAACTGTAAAGCTGATGGTTCAGTGGAAAGGTACAAGGCTTTAGGCTGGTAGCTAAGGGATATTCACAGATTGAAGGGGTGGATTATTTTGATTCTTTTTCACCTGTGGCTAAGTAGGTTACAATCAAATTGCTTATAGCCATCACAGCATCCTACAGCTGGCATTTACATCAAATAGATGTGAACAATGCATTTCTGCATGGACATATCACTGAAGAGTTGTATATGATACCTCCACAAGGTTACAAGAAGGCCCTTCCTCATCAGGTCTGCAAGCTTAAGAAATCTCTTTATGGCCTAAAGCAAGCATCCAGAGAATGGAATGCTGAATTCTCCAAACAGTTAATCAGATTTGGATTGCAGCAGTCTAAACATGATCATTGCCTATTCTTTAGGCACGGTGCTCAGTCATCCCTCATTCTCCTCATTTATGTAGATGATGTCTTGATCATTGGCTCTTCTGATACTGAAATAGCAGAGCTCAAATCCCATCTTCACAAGCTATTTTCCATCAAAGATTTGGGGCATGCCAAATTCTTTTTGGGAATAGAGATAGCTAGATCTGATGCTGGCATTTTTCTAAATTAGAACAAATATGTTACTGATATTATACATGATCTGCACTTAACTGATTGCACAGCTCTACCTGCTCCTCTTCCTGCTTCTTGGCAAGTTGAAGACAAGGCTGCTCCATTACTCACTGATCCATGGCCTTATAGAAGATTAATTGGAAGATTGATGTACTTATCTTTCACCAGACCTGATATAACATTCTCTGTTCATCATCTTAGTCAGTTTGTTCAAACACCATCAGAGCATCACTGGAGAGATGCTATTCATGTTGTCAGATATTTAAAAGGATGTTCATCTCATGGCATGTTCTTCCCAAATCATAAGTCTCCCACTCTATCAGCCTATTGTGATGCAGATTAGAATACTTGTAAAATCACAAGAAGGTCAGTCATAGGTTATTGCATTTTCCTTGGCCAGTCTCTCATCTCCTGGAAATCAAAGAAGCAACACACTGTGAGCAAGTCATCAGCTGAATCAGAATATAGAGCCATGTCCATGACAGTTTCTGAACTGAAATGGATCACTTATTTTCTCTTAGATCTACACATTCCAGTTTCTCTTCCCATATCTTTGAAGTGTGACAACATAGCTGCCCTCCACATCACTCAAAATCCAGTATTTCATGAGCGGACTAAACATATTGAAATAGATTGTCATTATGTTCGAGATGCTTATACTGATGGTTTTATTGATCCTCGCCATGTATATTCTCATGATCAACTTGCTGATGGTTTTACCAAGTTACTCCCTCCAGTTTCAGCAGTTAATCTTCTGTCCAAGATGGGATTTTGTGCTTCGCAAAATGCCTCATCTTGAAGGGGGGGTGAAGGAATATCTGGAAGCGCATTCATGTCTGGAAGGAAGCACTTTCATCACTAGAAGGAAGCACTTTCATTTGATCAGGATCAGGATCAGTATGCAATCAGGATCAGTAACTGATGCAACTGATCCTGAACTGCAACTGATTCTTTCTCCTTCTGCAACTCTATTGAAGCTGAGTTTTTCTACTACTTGATGATCAGTCTAGAAGCATCTAGAAGGCAGCACAACAACATCCAGAGCAGCAGCAATCAACAGCTTCCAGCTTCCAAGAGTTAGTTAGTTAGTTAGTTTCAACTTCAGGCTTTTCAGTTTTTCAGTTAGCATTCAAATTAGTTAGAAGTTTTCTATTGATTAGTTTGTTAGTTGGTTTTGATAGCACTATAAATGTACAGATTGTAAACCATTTTGAGTAAGTTAAACAAGCAATATATTGAAACACTTTTCCCTCTCAAAACTTGAATCAGTTTTGTTCATTCATTCAGTTTTACTGATTCTTTTGTGTTCTTGCTGGAAATCCTCTCGGATTTCTTCACAGTTCAAAACAAACTTCTTTTTATAGCTATATAAGGTTGGATAAGCTATCTTTATGATTTTGTTAAGGAGAACGCTTTGACGGCATATTATGATTGCTCAATAACAAGGTCGGTACGTGAGAACTCCTCGGGTGGTAGGAAATAAAAATTGCATTCCACACTGCACACCCCAAACCTCAAGTGGTAAAGTCTTTCCACAGCATTTCAACTTTTTCTCAGTTACCTAAACAGAGTTCTAGGTTATACTTCAGGGACATGGCAGACCACAAGTAAGTCGCGTTAAGATTTTGCATGGACTATTGAGTAGCATGTCACAGATCAGAGTATTTCTAGTAAGTTGCTTTTCGCCAAGAGATTGAATTGTACTATGTTAAGTCAGAATATGTAGAATAAGATCTTTGTTTCTGCTGTATAATCCACATAGAGTAGTAAGTCTTACATCGCAGATAAGATAGATTTGCACACCTGTTTGACTGCATTAGATGTTAAACCTCACATTTATTTGTGGACCATTAATTTTAAGAGGATTTTGTTGATCCGACACTGAAACTTGTGGGGTTTCACTTTTCAGCTTATCTGTTTTAAGATCTTATTTCTTGTCTAAACAGCATTATCTAACAATCTACTCTTTATCAGTAAGCTATTATGTATACTGTGTCCAATTGATGTGCTGGTTTCTTTTTTATTTGCTCGTAAGTATTTTGAATAAATTAGCATCTAATAATTGAAAGTTTTTTTTTCAGGGGTATGCTATTAGTTTCCTCATAACAAATTATCATTGCGAGGAGATGCAGAAACACAAGCTCATTGATTTTATCGTTCAGTTCATGGAGGTAAGGTTGCTATCAATTTTGAACGCTTCTGCCGGCCAGTTTTGTTGGGATAAGTGCTAATATAACCATATCTACTTGATTAAGTGCTAATATAACCGTATGATAATTTTTAGTGTAAAAATAACCCTAACTAGTTAATAAAATTGCCAATATAGCTCACAGGCCCCATTTCAGGCATTGACCTCAATTTTTCGGCGTTGACTCTATGTGAATTGACTAAAATACCCTTTGGGCTAACTCTGAAATTATGTGGACAATTTTACCCTCATAGTTCGCTGGACCGCCGCCGGCACATTCCTAATGTTTGTAGGGCCGCCGCCGGACCACAGTCAGCACATTTCTAATGTTTGTGGGGTTATATCAGTACATTCCTAATGTTTGTGGGGTTATATCAGCACATTATTAAAACTTCTAGGGTTGTATCAGCACATATTATAAATATTAAGTGTGTGGTACTCGGTTGATCTTATCGGGCGGCCACAGCATCATATACACCATTATAACATTATAAGAATATCTTATACAACATAGAATTTGACATCATGACACCATCATCAATATTAAACACCACTATCACATATCATAGCCTCATTTCAAAACTTATCAATATTAAAAATCCTAAGTCGAAGAACATAGCAAAATAACAATCACACACAACACCAAAGGCCATCCAATCATCAATCCGGACTAAACACAATAAAATAAACAAAATATCATTAAAATCCCTATATTCTATAGTATGTACTGATATGCCCCTACATTTTTTACTAATGTGCCGATATAACCCTATAAATTTTAGGAATGTGCTGATTTAACCTTACCAGTTTTCATAATGTGCTGATATAATCATACCTAATCTGGTGGCGGCCCGGCAGCAGTTGGCGGCAGTCCGATGGCGGTTTAAACTCGTACATTATGAAAACTTGTCTCACCTTTCCGTCCCATTATATCCATTTGTGGCTCTATTTTTTTTTAAATCATTCACCTTTCCAAACTCGGAAACATTTCCGTGTCCTATGTTTCCGAGCTCAAAAATTGAAACCATTTATATGGGAAAATGCCGAAAATCATTTCCGGGCTCGGAAGTACGTTCTGGTCTTTTGGTAAAAAATATATTCTACTAATATTTTTGGCACAAAAAAGGCCTCAGTTCACATGCAGAAATGTAACATAGTACATGATAGTATGTAGCACATTCACAAAAATCTATAGATAACGCTAACCAAGAAATAATTTATAGATATGAGTAGAAATAACTAAAATCTATTCATACATTTCTAACCTCCAAATTCTATCTAACATGTGCTACTCTAACAATATCGGGATTCCCCAGGGTTGCTGTCCTTTTGAGAATTAGATGTCTAGCAAAAGAATTTTCTGCATTGTTGATATCATCTTGCGAGTAGGGTTTGAATTCCTTTTTGTTAGAATAAAGCAAGTAGATGATTAGGTAATATTTTATTCCATGTTGATGTCAAGTACTAGAGTTATATTTAGACTAGTCTTCTTTGTACTCTATATATATTCTTCATCATTAATCAGAATCATTATGGAAAATTACTTTATCATAGTATCAGAGCAAACCTGGTTCTAAAACCCTTTTCTCCTTTCAGCCGCAAGCCCTCTCCTTCCTTGCTTCTGTCGTTGGCAATCTCCTACCCCACCCTCCTTGCAAATATTTTTTTTCTACTCTCATCATGTTTGACAAGAAATTGTCTTACAATACCTTGCTCCACATGATGACTATCAAATTGTCATCATCCAATTATTTGTTGTGGAAGTGTCAAGTCGGTTATGTTCTCCGACCCCAGAAGCTGTATGGTTTTCTTGATGGTTCCAGGCCATGTTCGACTGTTCCTCCTCGCCCTCCGGCTGCCTCTTCCGTCTCCTACGCTGTGGCTGTTGGTTCCACTCCAAGTCGCGGCTCCACCACCAAGACTGATCTCATTGTGTCTTACTTGAAGGCCCAGTCTAATTATGATCTTTGGGTTGATGAATATCAACGTGTGTGCAGTCTTCTTTTTTCTTCTCTCACCCCAGAGGCCTTGGCGATTTTACCTGACCGTGTCACTTCAAAGAAAATTTGGGACAATCTTCAGTCCATTTATTACGGCAGCAGCGCATCATCCATCCTTCGTCTTCATGGTGCTGCCACGGTATACGTAAGACTGGTACAGTTCATGAACTCCATCTCCAATTAAAAGAAATTTTTGAGCAGTTGTCTATGATGGGTTCTCCTGTATCGAATGATGATCAACTTATTTGGTTTTTTACTGCTCTTGGATTTTTTTTGCACCTTTAATTAATTCCTCACCTACTCCGTTGTATGCCGATGTTTTATCTCGTGCCAAAAACCACAAAGTTTTCTAAAAATTTTACAGGACCATTCAGCCCCAGCCACTGGGCCTGCCGCCTTTACAGCAGGCATTTTTCCCTCGGCCGGCCACGCGTGGGATCACATACCGGTAAGGGGTGGTGGTGCGTCCGGTTCATATGCTGCCATGGGAGGCCATTTTGGTGGACGGCGAGGTGGCAGGTTCGACGGTCAGTTCATGGCAAGGGCTGGTCATGGTCGGCCGCAGTGTACTTGGTGTGGTCGTCCCTGTCACTATGCTATGGCTTGTTACAAGATGCTTGCTCAGACTGGTTTTCAAGGTCCAGCTAATCGTACAGACTCCACTCATCTGGCTAAGCGTTTTCAGTCATCGCTGCAGTTAGAGCCTACTGCATGATCCTCCGATTGGTATGTTGACTCTGGTGCCACCAGTCATATGGCATCCTCCGCCCCAGGCTTGGAGTTTGTCTCCCCGTATTCTGGTAATTCTCATGATTCTGTTGGTAATAGAGCTTCTATTCGAATCTCTCATGTTAGTGATGCTAAACTTTCTGATGATTTATGCATGTATGATATTTTGGTTGTTCCCGATATTACTAAGAATCTGCTGTCTATTAGTAAACTGACCAGAGATTTAAACGCTTTTGTCACTTTTGATGATCGGAGCTTTTTCATTCAGAACAAAGTTTCCAAAGCGGTCGTGAGCAGGGGCCACAGTGATGGTGGTCTCTATGTTTTGGATAAAGGCGATTCACCATTTTTCTTTCATTTACAGCAGAATAAAGGACGGCCATCTTATGAGTTGTGGCATGCTCGCTTGGGTCATGCATCGGCGTCAGTCATCTCTAGTTTGCAAAAGTCTGATTTAGTTTCTTTGTCTTCTTTGTTGCCTAAACCTGTTGCCTACGCCCCCTGTGTTATGGAAAAAGGTCAACAGTTGGTGTTTGTTGAGAACCATAAGCATGCTACACATGTACTGGATTTGATTCATTATGACTTATGGGGACCTTCCCCTATTTTATCGACACATGGTTTTTCATACTATGCTTTATTTTTGGATGACTATTCTCGTTTCACCTGGCTTTATCCACTTCGTCGCAAGTCGGATTTTTTTATGCTTACTCATAATTTGAGGCTTTTGTGGAGAATCAGTTCTCATCCAAAATTAAGGTGTTTTAGAGTGATGGTGGTACTGAATTCCTGAATACTCGCCTACGGGGTCATTTTGCCACTAAGGGCATTCATCATCAGATCTCGTGTCCTTACACTCTGGAACAGAATGGTCGTGCGGAGCACAAACATCGGCATGTTGCCGAGATGGGTCTTACTATGCTTTTTCATTCGCATCTGCCTGTCTCTTACTAGGATGATGCATTTGCTGCAGCTGCATATACAATCAATCAACTGCCTACTCTGGTTTTGCATGGTTCTTCGCCTTATGATCGTCTATATGGTCGTGCTCCTTGTTATTCGAATTTTCATCCTTTTGGGTGCCGGGTTTCTCCATTTGTTCGACCGTATGCTGATCACAAGTTATCTCCCCGCAGCATTCCATGTGTTTTTCTTAGCTACAACTCCTAGTACAAAGTTTCCTGGTGTCTTGATGCTTCTACAGGCAGAGTCTACATCACTCGTCATGCTCGTTTTGATGAGACATATTTTCCTTTTGCTCCTTCTTAGTCTTTGGGATCTTCTACATCCGCCCTTGATGTTTCTGCCTTTCTTGATCCTGATGGCAACTCCGTGATCTCTATGCCAGCTTTACTGTTGCCTCATGCATCGCCTTGCACCTTGTGCCCACCGGATCCGATTCCAGCTTCTCCATCGTCGGTTCCACCTTTTTCGCCTCCGGTCCCAATCCCAGAGTCAACCTCGGCCATGCTTTCTCCGGCCTTGTCCGTGGCTCGCCGATCGGATGGCTCTTCCCAGTCTTTCCTGGAATCGTCTGGTATTCCTACTCCTCCGGTCTCGCTGCCTCCACCTCGGACTCATCGGATGGCCACTCGATCCGCCACTGGTGCTATTCAACGACGTGATTATTCGGGCATTGTTGCACATGGTCTTACTGCCGCCCTGTTTTGGTGTGGGGGTCCTCCTTGTTGTACCTCCTTGTGTATGTAGACGACAATATTCTTACTGGGAATGACTCGGCTCTTCTTCGTCAATTCATTACTCGAACGCACAAGGAGTTTGCAATCAAGGATCTTGGTTCTCTTAATTACTTTCTTAGTCTTGAGGTTTCTCCTACTTCCTCCGGATTGCTTCTCGGCCAGACGAAGTATGCTCTGGACATTCTGACTCGGGCTGGTATGTCTGATGCTGCGCCAGTTTCTACTCCATTTGTTGCTGGTTCTCAGCTGCACAGTTCCACTAGTCCGCCGTTCAAGGATCCTACTCTTTATCGCTCTCTTGTCGGGGCACTTCAGTATCTCACCATTACTTGTCCGAATTTGGCCTTCTCGGTCAACACGGTGAGTCAGTATCTTCAGAATCCTAGAGATGATCATTTTGCTGCTGTTACACAAATTTTGCGTTATGTTCGTGGTACTCTTCATTTTGGTTTGATTTTTCATTCAGCGAGCACTCCAGATGTGTTAGGCTATTCTGATGCTGACTGGCCTCGCTGTCTGGAGACTCGTCGTTCTACTTATGGATGTGCGGTTTATCTGGGTGGGAATCTTATTTCTTGGAGTACCAAAAAACAACCCACTGTTTCTCGTTCCAGTACGGAGTCTGAGTATCGTGCTCTAGCCAACACTGCTTCGGAGGTTGTTTGGCTCACTCATTTGCTTCGTGATCTTCGGGTTCCGCTTTCTGGTTCGCCGTTGTTGTTATGCGACAACAGTAGTGCTATCTTCTTGGCTCAGAATCCAGTGGCGCACAAGCGGGCCAAGCATATCGATATTGATTATCATTTTGTTCGTGAGCTGGTGACTTCTGGAAAACTGTGTGTTGCTCATGTTCCTACTACTCTTCAGATTGCTGACATCTTCACTAAGGGACTCTCTCATCCGTTGTTCAAGTTCTTCAGATCCAAGCTTTACGTCGGCGAGCATCCGACGCTTCGCTTGAGGGGGGTGTCAGAATAAAACAAGTAGATAATTAGATAATATTTTATTCCATGTTGATGTTTAGTACTAAAGGTATATGTAGACTAGTCTTCTTTGTACTCTATATATATTTTTCATCATTAATCAGAATCATTATGGGAAATTACTTTATCAATTTTGAAAACCTGACAATAACAAGATGTTGGAAAATATTTTGATACCTTAGTTAGAAAGATTAATATAAACAAGTATGCTTACCTTGTCAATTTCAAGTAAATCTTGGCGGGCTTCTTGAATGCACTCAGTTACGTTAACATAACGTAATAGTTGTACTCCCATATTTTTGCGCTTGCTTTTTGTACTGCTTTTGAACAACATAAGTTCTTAAGACATTTATATAAAATAAGTGGAGTAAATTGAAATATATATATATATATATATATATATATATATATGCTGATAACCCACCTTGATTTCGACCACTTCTAAAGTAGTTATATTTTGGTCGATAGTGTCATTCATTGCAGATTCCAAAATCTCGATAAATGCAGCCGACAGTTGGAAGTTGATGGGATCCATCCAATATACGTCTTTTTTTCCAGCAACAATCAAAATCAATCTCCAATGGTTCCTAATTAGAAAATTGAAATTATATTCTAAATTTGTGGAAATGATGTTGGTAAATGAATTGAACATTGTAAGTGTAACATTTCGATGTATGGGTCAATGAAAGCTTCTTATCTTTTCGTCCTAGGGATTTGCACATGTAGTCGATCCTCTCTTGTGTTGCACAACCAATTTCTTGAATCTTCACCGGGCACAAGTATCCAATCCATCACTCCTTGTGATTATTGGTGAAAATACATGTACCTTAGGAATCCGAATTTGGTCATTAATTGTATTAATGTTTAAAATAATAAATATTGAATTTCAAATAATATTATAAACCTAACTCACAAGGTGTAGATCGACATCATCGTTTGGTTAACTTGTTCACATCTCCATATGTGTTCAAAATCACTCCATAATGCAATGATTTCACGTTTGCATCCAAATACACATTCGTTTCCTAAGAATGTGGATGTTGAGTTTCGATCATGCGGTTGAAGCCAATTGTATAGCACCCGTACAAAGTGAGGTGAGTCTCGAAGGACGTGTGCTCTAGCAATTGGAGGTCTAAACTTATTCGGTGTAGTTTGGACCAATTTGGGTGGTGCTTTGACCGCTTTTGGTGTTGTTTTCACTGCTTTAGGAGATGCAGACCTTGTTTCCTTCAAGTGTCGATCCTTCACCAGATTGTGGTACATAAGTCATCGTGGCCAAAGAAGGATCATTCCCCGGGAAGGCCCAACTTTCTTGTATTCTCCGTCCGAGATTAGCAAGACCAAAATCGGATATATAGAATTTCGGTCTGATCTTCAGTCCAAGACCAGATTTTTTTACTCCGGTCCGGATGGACCAATAGCTTACTCTTATATATATATATATATATATATATATATATATATATATTCTTTTATGTATTTATGGTTTAAGTTTATACACTAGTTTAGATTTATTTTCAACGGGTTAGTATTCTTCCATATTTTGAGGTAAAAAATTTCTAATAATTTCTAGTTTACTATCTTTTAAGAGTCCGTCTCTCAAAAGACGTTCTTTCCATAAACCAAGGAAAGACCAAAGTTTAAACTGTAAATTAGAAGATAAAATTTTTAAATTGCATTAATCGGGTCATAAACTTTATAATTACTGCTGTTGCATAATAATTTTTTTAATATTGCAACTAAAGTCTTTTAATTTTTTTTTATTCTAACTAAACTTCGTCTTTCCATAAGCCTATAAAAAGACAGTTTTTCACAAGACTTTGCCATCTTTTAAAGACAAAAGCTTTATTAATTTTTTTCTTACACCAAATATTTTTTGTAAAAGAATAAAGGTTACTAAATTTTGGTCCGTATAGGTCCAAAACAGGAATAATTTTAATTTGATCCCGGTCCTAAATAATCAATAGCTTGTTCGGTCATCAATCCAAGTTTTTTATAATTCCATCTAATAAGTTCCGGTCCGTTTTTGAACCGACGAACACCCCTAGCTCTAATAGACTAATTTTGCTATTCCTCTTTCTTTTTTCGTTATTCTCCCTGTTTGAAATTAAAATGCACATAATTATATTTATGATCTATATCACATATGTTTGAATATATGTAACTATGTATAATAACGGCAAATAAAAAGTTAATATTTCGAAAGTTATGATTTAAAGTTAATATTTGAAGTTAATATTTAAAGTTTGACTGTGTTTGATTTTGTGCAGTTTAACTTGAGATACACGGAATAACGATTTCTATGCAAAGAACTAGAAGCCCTCACTCACTTCGACGTCATGTCTCTCTGCCGCCATTTGCTCCGACGGTCGCTGCTCGTGTCGTCACTGAGATGTATCAGCAACTACTCCACCACTAGCCACGTCGATCACAAGCGCAACCACGAGTACCTCCCGCCGGGTGAATACCTCGGCTTCTGGAAGACTCCGATGGACCCGAGGGAAGCTCAGTCGTAGCTCGCGTGCCTGCAGCGGGAGTACGGGCAGAAGGTCAACGCCATGCGCAAGGAATACATCCGGGAAGTAGAGTTCCTGCGGCTCGAAAAGCAGAAGAAGGACTCGGCTCGAAAGGAGGCGTTGAGGATCAGGGCCGTCTCTGACAATTTGGAGGCCCTGTTCTAAATGAAAAATGAGGCCCTTCATTACATCAAAAACTATACTTTTCCCTCCTCCTTTTCCGGGCTGGGGACCGGCAGTGTACATAACACAGGCGGAGTTAAAAAGTGTTTTATTTTTTCTACCTGTTATCTAAAATATTTTTCTACATAATCTTACTTAAATCGAATAATCCTCCTAACATTCTTAGATGCAAAATCATCAATTATATCTTCATAATCAATTGTTTCCAAAACATCATTCTCAATTGCCATCAATGCCAAACCGTTAAGTCTTTCTTGTGCCATTGTGGATCGCAAATACGACTTCAACAATTTCAGTTTGGAAAAACTTCTCTCAGCAGATGCAACTGTCACAGGAATAGTCAACAAAATTCTATATGCAACAACAGTGTTAGGCAAATAATCATGACTCTTTAAAAACTTTAAAATATCTAATGGTCCCAAGTTTCCGGGAGGCAAAGATTCTCTAAGTAGTTTTAACTCAATAAAAAATTCATTTCCATCAATATCAGATTGTCCCTTATTCTGAAGTGCAACTTCAAATTGAGTACAAGAATGTTTCAAGCTTGCATCATCAAGTGATTTTAACTTATAAGAAGTAAATAAAAAGCCAAATATTTTTTCATATTCTTTGAATTGCTCAAATCGACTCTTAAGGGAACTAACAGCTTGATCAACAATGTATAAAAAATAATTAACTCTAAAAGATTCCTCTCCAGATTGTTGAACTGCTGCCCTATTTGAATCCTCATCAAAAAAACGCTTTCTTCGAATTTCACGTCTTTGAGGAAAAATGGGGTCAATGTTCATCTCTAAAGCAATTTCTTTTGCTGTTTCTAAAGCATTTTGAAAACCAGTAGCTCTAAATTTCTCAAAAAAAGTAGTTAAATCCTTTATTTTTTTGATAGCTTCATCAATTAGCACATCATTCGATTGCAAATTCTTACTAACCGAGTTAACAGCAAAAAGTACTTCAAACCAAATAACTATAGCCACCAAAAATTCAAAATCACCAAGTTCATTGTTTGCTAAGGAATTAGCTTCACTTCTTATTTTAGAATCAAGATCAGTTTCTCCTACTTGAAGTAAAGCCTCACGTACATCAACCATTTGAAATCGTATGGCTTTAACACTTTCAACACGACTTTCCCAACGAGTAGATGATAATGATTTAAGAGTCAATCCTTTAACATTATCCATCAAAATTTTCCACCTTTTAGTAGAGTGTGAAAATATAGTATAAATTCTCTGGATGACTCCAAAAAAATCCCTAGCTTTACCACACGTATTAGCCATGTCACATAACAACAAATTAAGACTATGACAACCACAAGGAGTATAAAAAGCTCTAGGATTTAGATCTAAAAGTCTCTTTTGTACTCCTTGATGTTTTCCTTTCATATTTGCTCCATTATCATAACCTTGTCCTCGAACATTATCAATGTCAAGATCAAGATCATTCAACTCTTTTTGTAAAACATCAAAAAGCCCTTGACCAGTTGTATCATTCACATTTAAAAATCCTAAAAAAGACTCCTCAACAATCACAGGTTTTGAAGAAAAATCAACATACCTCACTATCAAAGTCATTTGCTCTTGATGGCTAACATCAGGAGTACAATCAAGTATAACTGAAAAATACTTAGCTCGTTTTATTTTCATGAGAATTTCAGATTTGATTGCATTTCCAAGCATCAATATTAACTCATTTTGAATGTTGTGACCAAGATAATGAACATGAATAGCATCATTAGTAATACGTCGAATATGCTCTTGGATAACAGGATCAAACTCGGCACACATTTCAATTAAACCTAAGAAATTTCCATTACCACTTTCATATAATCGCTCATGTGTACCACGGAATGCTAAACTATGTTTTCCAAGAAATTTCACAATGGATAAAATTCTAAGTAAAACTTTCTTCCAATGATCTTTTTCTTTTTCAAATTCTTTTTGTGCAACTTTATCAATGGTCTCATTCTTTTGCAACCTTAAACGCCAATTATACCAAATTTCCATGTTGTTAAAATGTTCCATACTAATTTCATGTTCTTTTAGTCGTCGACTAAAATGTGACCAATCTCCAAAACCCTCATTGGCTAATTGACCTTTTAAAAAACTCTTTTTAAACAATTTACAGCAAAAACAAAAAGCTTTATCAAGCTCTTTAGAATAAACAAGCCAATCTCTATCACACTTTTCTCCATTTGGTAAAATTCTACTATATAAAGTTGCCGAAAAACGTTTAGAATGCCTATCTTTCGGACCTTTAACAAAAGATAAATCACGTTTAGGACCTTTAACGGCTAAAATATCAATCATTTTAGAATCAAGAGCATCCCAATTCCGAGGATCAAAAATATCAACAGTGTAAGACGGTTCAGATTTATTTAATTCTCTCATATTATCATCATCTTCATTACTCTTCCTATCATCATGGCCCTGCTCATCATCACTATTGTCTAAAGACACATCATTAACATCAACAGTAACACTATTTTCATTTAAAATATCATTACCAAGGTTATCATCTAAAGGCACATGTACAGGCACAGTATTCCCATCTAATGGCACATCAATAAGATCAACATTAACAATATTTTCATCACCATTGTTATCATCAACATTGTTATTTTCATTCTCTAATGATAAATCTGGTTTCTTTGAAAGAAATTTATCAAGAGCTCCTTTTTGAGATTGAATTAATTGTTCAATTCTTTGTCTCTTTTTACGCTTATCAGAGCCAGATTCATGCTTTCTAAACATAATTCAATATGAAATTAAGCTAAAATTCAATTGTAAATAACAATTAAAATATGCCACCAAAGATCAAATTATCCAATTATCCAAACAACAAATAGTGATTATACCAATTACCAAGTTACCAACTAGAAATTAAAGTAATCAAGAAGATAGATATAACCTGGTTACTTGAATAAGCAAAAAATAGTAGAAAAAGGGCTAAACAACAGAGCTTCTTGAGTTCCCGTCACCGCCTCCTCGAGCACAAGATCAACCGCACAAGAGCAGCCAAATTTTGTCAACTAGCACGACCGCGTTTGATGATTGAGCAATAACACAATTGAAAGAGAAGAACAAATCAGCAAAGTAAATTGTAACTGAGCGATTGAATTAATCAATTGATACTTCAAGAAACTGAACCTTGCTATAAATAGGGGAAAATTTGACCGTTGAACAAAACCCCAAGTTTCTGTGGCTCCTATTCCGACGAGGTTAGTCGAACGGTTGACAACGTTCTTCATTGGAAAACTGAATCCTAGAGTAATTTTAGGGGGAGATAAGAATTTTAATGGGTTTTGGAAACTGAAAGAAAATAAAAGAAATTGAAAGGAGAAAATTTTGGGGAGTGGAAGAGTTGAAGGCGATAAATTGGGAATCAGGCGAGAGGTTTCTGCCTTTTTGGCTTTTGCGCAGGAAGGAAAACTGATTCTACATTCTGAATTTATTTTTTTCCTAATATATATAATACACATGCATATTATTTTGGGGCCCCAAAAATTTTGGGGCCCGGTTCTGTAGGGCTGTTTGGGCTTGCCCACAACCGGCCCTGTTGAGGATCGCAAACGAGGAGCGGAGAGCCGCCAAGGAGGCTGCAAGGAAAGCTAGGGCTAAGGAGAGAGAAGTCGCTTACGAGGAGTTCCGGAAGGCTCTAGTAAGTTGCCAAACTTTTGCAATTTTTATAGAGGATGGGTGTGTAAATATTTCTGTCGGTAAAAATTGACCGTGAGTGTGTAAATATTTTTGCAATTTTTATAGTGTTATGCAAATATAACCCTATATGTTGGGAAAAGTGCATATATAATTTTGAGTTATTTTTTAGCGCAAATATAACTCTAACTATTACACATACGTGTAAATATAACCCTAAAGTCATTATTCCGGCATTGACTGGCCATTTCCGGCAATTGACCGATCAAAAATGACCAAAATGTCCTTTGGGCCAAAAACAAAAGACAAAAAGACAAAAATACCCTCATCTTCTTGGTCCCCTGCTCAGCTTGCTCCAATGACAATTTCCAGGTACCACCATTCACCACCACACCATCAGACCACCTGCCACCACCACCACTACCACCGTCGTTCACCACCACACTCGCACACCCATTAGACTCAGTCATACCATCGGACTCGTCATCCCCAGTCACACCATCAGACTCGCTATCCCCAGTCACACCATCAAATTCGTCATCCTTAGTCACACCCTCTACTACCACCCGCCACCGCCACCATTACCACCACCCCACCACTACCTAGCCAGTCATGCCCCTCCACCATCTTCCACCCCCATCCCCACCACTAGTCATCCCCACACCATTGTCCATCCCCACCACCAGCCATCCCGCCACCACGCCTCATGCCATCATCGACCATCTCTATCTGCCGTCGACGAGCCCGAACCGCCAAATCAAGTCAAATAGTAACCATCGAATTTAATTTGAACAATATCAAATCAACAATAATTATTGAACATACACTTAACTTACTTTACCATCTCTTGATTGATGGGGCTGGACCACCAATTGCAATTGCCATCGGCCATCTCCATCTTTTAGTGGAGGCTCCAAGGGCGTGAATATGGGAGGTGGAGAAGCCATGGCACCGGCGGAGTTGTTAAATCTGGGTGGTGGAGGAGGCTCCAAGGGAGTGAATCTGGGCGGTTAAAAAGCCATGGTGCCGGCGGAGTTGTCGAAACCAATGGCGGGGATAATCCGAATCTAAAGAGGTGAAAGGAGAAAAAGAAGAAGCGGCGGTGACCCTGGTGTTGAAGAGGAGAGTTTTTGAAGAATTTTAGGGCAGAAAAAGGGGAAAATGTTAATCAATTTCTTTTTTATTTTTTATTTTATTTTTGGAGGGCAAAGTTGTCTTTTCACCAAATTTTGGCATCAAATTACCGAAAAGGGTTATATTTGCATATAACCTAAATATGTAGGGTTATATTTGCACTTTCAATTATCGTAGGGTTATATCTGCACTTTCATCAATTATATAGAGTTATATATGCACTTTTCTCTTGTTAATTTCTTCTGTTGTTGGTTCTTTCTGGTTTTTTTGGATATTGCTATTGTTTGAATATGTGTCTATAATGTTTGTGCATTTCAGTATGAGTTTGTCCCTTGAAAGACGATTTTTCCATTATGGAAACACCAAGATTTAAACTGCAAACTATAAGGAATAAAGATAAAATTTTGGGGTTACATTAATTGGTTCATAAATTTATAACTACTGCATGTTGCATAATAAATTTTTAATATTGCAACAACAACCTTTTACCTTTATAATTAAATCTCATTTTTCCATAAGCCTATGGAAAAACAGTTTTTTCTAAGACTTTGCCTTTCAGAATCTATTGGCTAAGTAGCACCGGTACGATTTCGGGTACGGGTACCAGTACGAAATACACTAACTTGAAAATTATGGGGTGCGGGTACGAAATGGGTATGATTATAAATAAACATTAAATATAGATATATATATATATATATATATATGAGTGAGTCTCCTGACAGGCGGCTGTCCAAAAGCTTATGGACATGCCACTTATTTCTTACCTTATACACTGCATTTCTTAAATTACATACAAAATTTAAAAATTTTGAAAATATTTTTATATATCATATATTTTTATATTTTCACCTTCAAATACATAATATTACTTTTTTTAACTTATAAAATGCAATATTTAAATTTTATAAAAAATTATAAATTTAAGGCAAATGCCCCTGAGGACTGTCCTTAAGCTTATGAAAAGGCCGCCTTTCCTGAGACTTTTCCTATATATATATATTAATATTAATATAATAATTAATCATTTTTTAATCAAAGATAAGGCAAAGTCTTGGAAAAGATCGTCTTTCCATAAGCTTATGGAACGACGGGATTTAATTAGAATAATAAAAGGTAAAAGGTCTTAGTTGCAAAATTAAAATTTTATTATGCAACATGTAGCAATTATAAAGTTTATAACCCGATTCATACAACCTAAAAATTTTATCTTCATTTCTTCTAATTTGCAGTTTAAACCTTGGTCTTTCCATGACTTATGGAAAGACCGTCTTTCAAAAGACGGACTCCAAAGATAATATAATTTTATATTGTAAACAATATAAAGTAAATGAAAACATTCAAATGTAGTTCAAACTTAATATTTATCACAATAACTAGCAAATAAACTATGTAACAAGATTATAGTTCAATGTCTTAAACAATAAGATTAAGAGAAAATCTTAGGAAAGACGGTTTTTCCATAAGCTTATGGACAGTCCACAGTGGCTTTTACCCTAAATGTTGAAATTTTTTATAAAATTTAAATATTTATTTTAAAAATTTAAAAAAGTAATAATATGTATTTAAATATGAAAATATAATAATATATACTCCCTCTATTTTGTTATTTGTGGTACACTTACTATAAATGGATGGTTTGTTTTATTTGGCACCTTTTGATTTGTTTCTAAAAAAGGAAGGGAACAATTTTTATTTGGACAATTTTGTCCTCATGGTGATTCAAAATTTATAATAATTCATGTAAAAGTGAGGCTACATGAATCAAATTAGCCCAAAACCTTCGTAACTTTTCACTTTTTTATGACTTTCCATCACCTTTATTTTTGCTTTATGTCAATTCTAGTCTAGTCAAAAATCCAAGTATCAATTGATATGGTGTCATTAATAACAAAACAGATGGAGTAATACAAAAAAATAATTTCTAAATTTAGTATGTAATTTAACAAATACAATTCATAAGGTAAAAAATAAGTGGACAAGCCGCATGTGAGGATACTCACTCTAAGATTAAATTAAGCAAGTAGCAAATAAATTTTATTGTCCAAGTCAAAGAAAAGTGTAGAAATAAGCATAACAAGTTAATGAAAAACATTAATCTTCAACAATAAACTCTTTTTCCAAGTCCAGCTCATCAAGTGAGAGACTCACAAACTCTAAGAATCCAACATCTTCCACAGAATTAAATGCATCTCCACCAACATCCCACGTCCTTTGATCACTCTCATCATCCTCAATATTTCTTAAAAGACGAAGATTGTTATGGATGTAAACCAAATCTTGAGTTCGCCTTGGAGTTAACTTGTTCCTTTTAAGTGAATGAATGAATGCATATATACTGCAATTTCGCTCACAAAATGAGGAAGAAGTGGGTTGACCAAGCACTTTAAAATCCAAAGATTAAAGAAGAGGACTTTGAGCTCCAAAGTTCGCCCACCATGCCTTTGGATCCATAGTATACATTGTTGCAGTGCAAGTTACATCCAAAAAAAACCCCTCTTTCATTGTTAATTGGGCATATTCACTCAACACTTTATCTTGGTCAACACTACTAGGGAAATATCTACGAAAGAGCTTCAATCTCTCCATTGATATTTCCTCATCACAATGAGGAGAAACTTTATTGCCATATTGCGCAAGTCATTCATTGTTATACAATCTTTAAGAAATAGTAAAGTAAATATTACAAATATGTGTCACAAAAATGAAGTTTATAAGAAATAATATTGTAAACAGAACATACCTTGGATTCAATGTGTGAGCTACACAATGAAGAGGTGTATAATTCTTTGTCCAATGAGCCACTAAGATCTTATTAACCACATCATAAAATGGACTAAACTCCGATAGTGGGAGATTTTCCTTCTTGTAAATCTCACCTTTTAGGTGAAGACATAGCTAGCCGGTATCACAAAATCTAATCATGTCATGTATAGGCCTTATAAAATCAAGTATGTATGCCACTTTATCCCACCAATCATCATTCAAAATCTTCTCTTTCACAAAATTTGCTTTAGTCATGTCTTCCTCTCTATAAGAATTACATGCATCACTTATAACCATAGTTTGGAGACCTTGTTTAATAAGATTAAATCTCTTAATCATCACTATGATAGAAAAAAAACAAGTATCGGCCACCAAAATAAATTAGAGAGGAGAAAACCTTTGAAAGATAGCTAACCTCATGGAGTGATCTGATTCTTAGTAAATATACAAATATAACTTTATACATTTGAGAAAGTGATGATATAACTTCGAGATAGGTTTTAGTGCAAAAAAAATCCTAACTACTTTATATAAGGGCAAATATAACCCTAAAGACTATAATCTAGCATTGACTAGCAATTTTAGGTCATTGATCAACCAGAAATGGCCAAAATACCCTTTCAGCCTAATGCAAAATTTTGAAAGACTAAAATGCTCTTTGCCTGCTACTGTTCTGCAACCACTATCACCCCTCACCATACCAATCCCATTGGAAAGCTAAGTCGAGCAACCAGACACCGGAGGAGCACATGCGTCAGTCGTTGGGCTTCAGCCACAGCAGCCAGCCCAACGGAAATCTGTAACACCAGACGTGAGCAGTCGTGCGCCACCAGCCCGACGTTAACCCTCAACCGCACCGATAGCATTCTCCCTCCTCCGATGAGCCCAACAGTCTAAGAAGCAGCGTCACCGTGCCCTCTTCTTTTCCCTGCCCAAAGCCAATCTAAACCCAACCCAGATCTGGTTCCTCCTGCCCCTATTCTATGCGGTGTTCAATATCCTCCTGCCTCTGTTCTACGTCGTGTTCATCATCCTATCATTTTTCGTCCTAGCACTCAGATTCGCCTGCTACTTTGGAGGAGATTGAAGACAGGCCTTGTTCCACCCATGTTCTTTGTCAGCTCTTATTTGCCAACCTATGTTCTTTGCTGGCTACTGTGGAGGTTTAGAAGAATTAAATTTGATGAATGTGTGGGTGGTGGAGCTGAGCCACATAGCTGTTCTGAAATGCATTTTGATTCAATTTGCTTCTTTCCTATCAATCTAGGGTTTTACAGAGCAAAAAAAGAGAGGAAATTGGCCACACAGAAGCATGAAGAAGTGGTGGGTGGAAGTTGAGGATGAAGGAATTAGGGTTTTAGGGGTATGAATGTCATTTCAGTGCTTTTGTATTTTTTTACAGGGGGGTACATTTGTCCTTTAAACATAATTTGGCCTCAAACTGCCCGGAAAGGTTATATTTTCACATAAACTAACTATCTAGGGTTATATTTGCACTTGCAGTTATCACAGGGTTATATGTGTACTTTCGTGAATTATATAGGGTATTTATGCACTTCGCTCATAATTCTTTATATTCATGGCATCTTGATGAAATTCAGTGATCCAATGACACTCTTGAGAAATTATCTCATCCTTTGGCTCACAAATGTTCTTCAATGCAAGATTAAGTGTATAAGCAACACAAGGTGTCCAATAAATGTGAGGATACTTTATCTCAATAAGCTATCCCACTGCTTTACAATTTGCTGCATTATTGGTTATGATTTGCACAACATTTCGGTGTCCCACCTCTTGAATAACCTCTTTCAACAAATTTTCAATGTAGTGCTGGTCTTTCACTTGGCCAAAGCAATTAATCGCTCTAAGAAATATAGGACCACTTCCGGAAGTTACCATGTAGTTAATGAGAGGTTTCCTTGTAGGATCACTCCATCCATCGGTCACAATTGTCACTCCTTTTTCCTTTAAGGTCCACTTGAGTGAAGCCAATTAATTCTCCACATTATTCCTTTCTTGAGCAAGCATGTGGTTCTCAGCTTGTTATAACTCGAAGGTTTATAACCCGCTATACCATGTGTTGCGGCAAAAGTATAGGACCTCATATAATGCGGATTTCTAGCAAGGATGAATGCCAAGCCTCCGGTATAGAACATCCTTGAAATCTCTTGATCTAGTTGATCTCTAGCATTAATACCAAAGCTTCTAACAATAGATGACACATTCAACCTTCTTTTCTTTGATAAAGAATCTCCATCCAATTGATTGTATTCAATCGGAAAAGGAACCTCCCTAGACCTAAAGCTCACATTTTTCTTGCAACCTCCTCTTCAAATGCCCTCATTTTCGCTAGATCTGAGGCGGTTTCTTTCTTATAAGGTGCAACTCCACCTTTATTTTGTAGCAAATGATCCTTCACTCTTGAATAACTTTGAGATTGTACTACTTGACAAAAATTGCATTGAACCTTCCAACATTATCACTTTGTTGTTGAGATTGAGAACTCATAATTACCTAAAAAATAGCAAAAGTAACATTCACCAAATCAATGCACACAAAAGCAAAAAATTGAACAAATCCAAACACATGCTAGTATACTACAGGTCTACAACACGGCTTCAACTTCAAGGGCATAGCTGCACACTCAGAGTCTAAGACATGGTTTCAACATAATTTAGAAATCAAAATTTGCACTCAATAATACAACACTTCTAATCTAATATTCATAATTTGCTCAGCATAAGGAAGAATAGCACAACACTTACGGACGCAGAGAAGGAAGAGGCAAAGAGCTGCGGGTATGGAGAAGGGTTGGCGGTACCATCGTGAATGGGTGGTGGACGGATAGGCAGCACGGTGAAGAACTAGTTGACAGAGGAGAAGAGGTGCAGGGTTCTGCTCAACAAAGTAAGAGAGGTTTGTCGCTCGACATAGGGGTTTGCCCCTCTTTTTTTAAATTTAGGATTTAAATTTGAATTTTTTTAATTCAAACCTAATTGGGTACAATGTACCCAAATCGTACCCAAAAGTGATCGTACCCTTGATAGTATCGTATCCGGTTGGTCATACTAAAAAAGTCAAATTGTACCGAAACTTTTTTTTATCGTACTCGCACTAAATCCGTACCCAATACGGGTACCATGACCTATTTACCGTACCCGTGCTACATAGTTTATTGGTAGAGTCCTTGTCATTTGGAAGTAGAAATTTGGTTTTCGTGTTGTTAGAAGAGAGACTAATGAGATTTTGTTAAAGATTAGAGTGGACCTTTTTGGTTATTTGGGAACTACAGGGTTACATTATTTCGTTGTGGTGTCTGATGTGATTCCCCTCTAGAACAGATTATAACATGATTCCTTTACTTGAGTTAGTCAATGTTTTGTGCAATTTTTTGCATGTTAGGAATTTTCTTGCTAGATTATAGTGTTTGGATAGGCTGCACTTCTCGTGGTGTTTAGTGTTTTATGTAAGAACTCTCTATTGATTCTACAATTATGTCATTGTCCACTCATCTTTGTTTTGCATTTATTTTCTTTCACGACACTAGTTGTTTTCATTTACTTATATATTGATAAGGTATGGGCCAATTAGGCCCAAACCTTAGACTTTCAGCCCAGATGGGCAAATGAAAAAGGCAAGCACAGCTTGCTCAAGAAGGAAACAGTATGAATAAACAGGGGGCAGATGAGACATCTCACATCCCATCACCTACCAAACACACAAATAACAAGGGGAATATATATGAAACAAGGTATGATTACAATCACAACACTATTCATCTAAAATGCGCTCCTACACGGCAAAAATGACTGACCGCCTGCCTGGCCTTAGTCTGTCTGTCTTGTAGGTTCAAGAACAAGCTGGATCGGAGGAGATCGTGAACAAAAGGATAGCAAAATCTAGCATTAACATATATCAAGCATATTCTTCGAGATATGTATCTTGTAGTATACACGATGGTTGTTGAAAGGAACTCTATGGATTACAATGACTCCATTCTCTAAAATATTCATTTTTAGAGCGTCTCTTTGACTGTGAATCTACTTTACGTTTACGTGTGGAGGCATATCTTGCTTGAATTGATTCGTGGTGCCTTTCAATGGAAAGGAGCGTATGGTGACATACTCATCATGACGAATATTAGTGTACTTTGAAACTTACATTATTTAGTGAGTAATGACAGATTAATAAGTGTGCACCCCTTGTATTTGGTCTCTAATGCTTGGCTTATGCATAATTAGCTTATTACTGATGAATTTAGTTTTAACACTGCAGTCCAGTTCATTATGACCTGCCAAGGAAAATCTGATTCATGCGGCCTGAGTAATATCTGAATAGACAATAGCATTTGTGTGCATATTCGTCCTACTAAGAACAGATTATGGAAAGTGTTATCCCTTTAATTTGCTGCTTGAAGTTTTTTTAGCTTAATAGCCAACTTATTACCTAATGATGTTGCAGTTCAAAGAAAGAGCCGAGAAACTGAAATGTTGGAGGATGAGGACAGGGAAATTTGAGGAGAAGAAAAAGGAGAAGAAGGAGAATCTGCATCGACAAAGTGCACAGTGGATTGGTGAATCAGAATTGGAAAAGAAAGTGTTGGGAGGCAATTTTTGTTGCACCTATAAGTGGCAGATTTAACCGGCCCCTACATGGACCATCTCCTGGTTTTGTTGTGATGCAATGAGGAGGATGCAATGAGAACTCATTTCTACTTCTCTTTCTATTATAATCTCTCGTTACGTCTATACAATCTCTTTTATCATTTTTCGTGTAAAATTTTACCTCTTGCTTACACTTCGTTTCTCCACTTTCAATCTTCAAGCTGAGCTTATAGTATTCTCTAATTTCCCTCCCAATTTCTTTGGATTTGTTGCCTCTTCATTCAAGTTATTGATTGAGCTGACAACTTGTCAAATAATGGTAGCAGTAAGTGATCTAGAAACTAATGTGTTCTGGGTTTAGAGTTGTAATGCACTAGTCTTTGAAATAGCAAGCTTTTATCTTTCCTTTAGCTTGGTGCATGTAGTTTGTCAAGATATTGACATGATGGTTGGACTTGAGAAGCACGTACTATCGGGCATTTAACATTTCATCCTTGCCCTCTGAGAGAAAAGTGCATATATAAGTGTACCTAATTTATATAAGTGTAAATGTAACATTTTTTTATAATTGAAGGGGCAAATATAACCTTATATAGTAAATGTAAGTGTATACTCATTCTGGCCGTTTAAGACCAAATTCAATTGAAAAGACAAATTTAACCTTTGAAAAAAAGAGAAAAAAAAGTAAAATAACTATTATACCCCTAACCCTAAATCTTATCCATCTCTCTTCTTTACTGCCGCTTCATTTCCTTCCTTCTTCTTTACCGCAAAATCACCAGCACCAGAAGCCAAGCTTTAATTAGCCCCCAGATAAGGCTTAATTGCGCCAATACTTCGCCGGTAAAGCTCAAAAAATCGGCCTCTTAGGATTTTGGTCCATGAAATTGCCGTCTCCATTTTACTCTGCTTTGTCGAAACACAAAGAAGCAGAGGACCAACATTTTTCCTTTACTTTTGTCATTTATCCTTCTCAGATTCAAATTTGTCCTTTACTTCCAGTGTCCCAACAACTTAAAAACCCAATGAAACACAGGGGAATCTGGCCATTCTCGCGGGAAATGGCTGCGGTGCCGACGAAAATGAATTACCACACCGGTGGCGTCAAATCCACGGCGAGGAAGACTAGGTGAGCATGCTCAATCCGATGGACGCGCTCCTCCGCACTGAGCTGATCCGGTACAGAGAGATGGCGCGGCCGTGCTACGAAGCGTTCGGCTTCGATCCATTCTCCATTTACTTCGGAAGCTGCAAGTACACGCGCCACCGGTTCTTTGAGAAGCTCGGGATGGCGAAGTACAGGTATGACATCACGCGCTACCTGTACGCGAAGTCGAACATCAACCTCCCAAATTTCTTCAGGAGTCGAGGTGGCCCAAGGTGTGGAGCCAGAACACGAACATGATCGGGTACGTGTCGGTGTCGAAGGATGAAATGTTGCACGAGTTGGGGGAGATTAGGGAGCAGGATTGAGGAGGTGCGTTTGAGTGATAGGAATGTGAGAAAAATGGGGATACCAAGAAGTGAAGGAGGCGGACCGGGGCTGGAGAAGATGGGTGGCGGGAGGGGATGGGTTTAGGGTATTTTTGTCTTTCAATTTTTTTGAATAAGGTTGACAGGGTATTTTGGTCATTTTCAGTTGGTTAAAGGTCGGAAATACCCCGGTCAATGCCAGAATATAGCATCTAGGGTGATAAAATGTAAAACCCACAAATTATTGTGGTTGCGTATTGATATATATATATATATATATAGTGAGTGCAAATGATATACAATACTTAAACAAATATGGAACATGATATACACAAAATTAATTAGAAAGGGTATTCATTTCTTATCCTGATTCTAATTGATTTACATCTGTATTACCCCCCTCAAACGAAGCGCATGACTGGTCGTAACGCAAAGCTTGGAATGTAGAAACTCAAACTGAGGATGGGGTAGACCATTCGTAAAGATGCAAGTAAGCTACAAGTCCATAGAAACATGAGCAACCTTGAAACTGCCAAAAGACACCATCTCACACACAAAATGATAGTCAATATCAATGTGCTTAGCTCTCTTATGAGAAACAAGTTTTTGAGCCAGGAAGGGAGCACTATTATAATCACACAGCAAGATGGGCGGGGCGCACGACATCACACGTAAGTCCCAAAGAAGATTCATCAACCAAGCTAACTCCGCAATATTATTTTCCAAAGCATGGTACTCTGATTATGAACTAGAACGAGATCATATGTAGACCAGGTTGCCACCAAGGAAAATAGCATAACCATATGTAGGCCTATGAGTCTCTATACAACGAGCCCAATCAGCATCAGAGTAACCCAAAACTGGTAAATCAGAGGAGTTTGTGCGAAATGGAAGACCATGGTGGAGTTACCACGAACATAGCGCAAAATTTGAGTGACAGCTTGGTACTGGTCATCAGTAGGAGCATGCATATATTGACTGACCATATTCACAGCATAGGACAAGTCGGAACGTTTGATCGAAAGATACTGTAGCGCACCAACCAAAGAACGATGAAGTGTGGAATATTCGAACGGCTTACCGGAAGAGCTGGATAGTTGTAAATAAGCCACAAATGGATTAGTAACAGGCGCAGAGTCTTGCATACCAGCTCGCAGTAAAATGTCCCTAGCATATCTGGCTTGACCAAGGAACAAGCCTTCGGAAGTACGAACAACCTCCAATCCCAAAAAATACTGCAGAATGCCAAGATCGGTAATCTTAAACTCCTGATTAACCCGATCAATAAACTTATGAATTAGACGATCATCATTCCCAGTAAGAATAATGTCATCAACATAAACTAATAAATAGAGTAAAGAGGCACCCTGTGAGAAAACAAATAAGGAGGTATCTGAAGAACTACATACAAAACCCATGCCAATAAAAAGGGAATTGAAACGCTAAAACCAAGCGCGTGGAGCTTGTTTCAAACCATAAATGGCTTTGTGTAGACAAAAAACATAATCAGGATGCATAGAGTATCCAGCAAGCTGCTCCATGTAAACTGGAGACGCTAGAATGCCATTTAAAAAAGCATTCTTCACATCAAACTGTCGCAATGGCCAATTGCGATGAACATCAATGGATAAAACGGTACGAACAGCAGAGGCCTTCACCACTGGACTAAAAGTATGATCATAATTAAAACCAAGAAATTGCAAAAAAACCCTAAGCAACTAACCTCGCTTTGTGTCGGTCAAGCGAACCATCAGATTTATACTTCAATCGGTAAACCCATTTTGAACCAACAACATTTGCATGGGAATGACGAGGAACCAGCTCCCATATATGTCGGGTGAGCAAAGCATCCATCTCTGAGTCCATAGTAGCAACCTATTCAGGATCCTTGACAGTCGAGTGATAACTCTGAGGCTCAGTCTTATAAAATAAAGCACTCAGTAAAACAGAAATATCATATTCAGAAAAATCCTTGTACCGTAGAGAACCAGTGCGTAGGCGAGTAGTCATCAGATACCGAGAAGAAGGACCCGCAACTGTTTAAGGCATAGATCCAAGGATGGTGCGGAGGCTGAGGCAGTTAGCACAGAACCCGAGACAGTTAGCGGCGGGCCAGCAGGCAGCGGTGAAGATGGCACTGGAGAAGCAGGGAAGGCTGGTGAATTTAGTGAAGACGTCGGCAACTGTAGAGGCGGCGCGTGGTGTACACATGCAGCGGGGGTGGCGGGCGCGTGAGTTGGCGTCATTGTTGTCAGATGTGCTGGTGGTGCTGGCTGGTGTTGGACACGCTGCTGGTCACCCTGTGGCAAACAAATGCAATTTTCTGAAGAATCTTGAGTTTCCGGTACAGTTGGAAAATTTGAATTTTCCAAAATAATAGGTGGTTGTGTTGTAGAAGATGGCTCAAACACTTCTGATGGAACCGACGAGGGCTCCAAAAAAGCATAAACATCCAATGATGAAGAACCTATAACAGTGCCAGTACGGGTAAATGGAAAAACAACTCATCAAACCAAGAATGGCGGTGATTTACTCCTTCTTTGTAAGAGGATCAAGACATCGATAACCCTTGTACTGAGAACTATATCCCAAAAATATACAAGACATACTCTTAGGGGTCAGTTTATGCACAGCATAGGGCCTCAAATAAGGGAAAACTAGACAGCCAAATGGATGAAAATTGGAGTAGTCAGGTGTAGTGCCAAAAATAACAGAGAGTGGAAACTGACCAGATAAAACTGGAGTAGGCAGTCTGTTGATGATGTAGACCGTCATAGAAAGGATCATACCAAAATGAATGATGAAGGCCAGAACGAAATAGCATCGAAAAACCTGTCTCCGTAATATGACGATGCTTTCTCTCTGCACGACCATTTTGCTCAAGAGTGTAAGGATGTGAAAGTTGAGGATGAATGCCCTTAGACGCAAAATGAGTCCATGTGCGATGATTAACAAACTCGGTTCCACCATCACTCCGAAATACCTTGATGGTGGTAGAAATATGATTCTCAACAAGAGTTTCAAATTGCATGTGCCTCAATGAAATGAGACTTTCGGCGTAGAGGAAACAACCAAGTAAATCGAGAAAAATCATCAACAAAAATGACATAATAGGAGTAGCCAGCTCGAGAGATCACAGGTGTGGGTCCCCAAAGATCACAATGAATTAAATCCAAGTATGCATGGTGAATGTTTTAAATTATCACTAAAATAAAGACGTTTACATTTAGCCATCTCATAAGCGGGACATAAATGAGGCTTAGGCAGCAAACTGGTAACTGACAAACATCCAGACTTGCTCAAAGACGAAATGATGTTGTGAGGCACATGACCCAATCTACTGTGCCAAAGTTTAAAAGATGCTTTAGAAGCACTCGATGCAACAAAATCAGATAAAGCAGCACCACCTTGATCCAAAACATATAAGCCACCATCACAATGGCCTTTTCCAATAACATCTCTAGTAACTTCTTCGAAATAGTGAATGAAGAATCATCAAAACAAATAACAGCATTCATATCCTGAGTTAACTTGCTAATAGAAAACAAATTTGTACTAATGTGTGGAACCACCAAAACATCAGATAAGGATAATGAATAAGAGACTCGAGAATGACCAACATGGGTAATGTTCAGAGCAGAATCATTACCAACAATAATACGCTTGTTACCAGAATAAGGAGTTACGCGATCAAGAGCGGACTGAGAAGAAGTCATGTGGTTAGTCACACCGAAATCAGCTATCCAACGATCATGTGGCAAAGAGCCGAGAGAAGGAACCCGAGAGACCAAGTGGGGGAACATCGAGGCAAAGTGACCAAATTTTTTAC
Organism: Rubia yunnanensis; assembly: GCA_037428765.1. Lineage (NCBI taxonomy): Eukaryota > Viridiplantae > Streptophyta > Magnoliopsida > Gentianales > Rubiaceae > Rubia > Rubia yunnanensis. The sequence continues at coordinate 40,907,369 of CM075068.1, forward strand.
ACCACTGACACTGCAACTGGTGCCATTCACCATGCAACTTAGAGCAAGAAGAAGCAACATGACCGGGAACATAACACCATTGACACCGTGGTTGATTTAAAAGAGCCATAATACAAAAAGAAAGCCAATCGGGTTTTTTTAGCGATGTTGATGTGGTGCTGACAAAGCTCTGACCTGCTGCTGACAAAGCGCTGACTGGATCGAAGGCGAGAAGAATTGCGAGAATCTGGAAAAACTTGCAAAAATCAGTTGTCTCACGATAAGTTGGTGCGTCTCGCGATAAAATGGAACCGGTCGAGATTGTCTGATGTGCAAGAAACTCTTACGTGTGGTTCACACGCCAAAGGGAAATAAACCGAAGGCTTCGAGTGTAGTGGCACGCGCCTGAAGGTGGATCTACAAAAATAAAAGAAAAAATATTTTTGTAATCCTACCTAGTTGGCATAAGTGCCAGTATAACCTCTCAATATTTGAAAGTGCAAATATAACCCTATCTAGTCAGTGAGAGTGCCAATATAACCCTCTTCGACAACTTTTAGCCAGAATTTTATAAAATTACATGTTTGCCCTTCTGGAAAAAATTTAAAATGCTAAAAAAATAGGAAATGATGTTATTACCCTTAACTCATCACGCCGCTGGATTAGGTAGGGTTATATCAGCACATTATGAAAACTTGTATGGTTAAATCAGCACTTCCTAAAATTTATAGGGTTATATCAGCACATTAGTAAAAAAATATAGGGTCATATCAACACATACTATAAAATATTGGGGTTTTAATGATATTTTATTTATTTTATTGTGTTTAGTCCGGATTGATGATTAGATGACCTTTAGTGTTGTGTGTGATTGTTATTTTGATGTGTTCTTCGACTTAGATTTTTTAATGTTGATAAGCTTTGAAATGAGGCTATAATATATGATAATGGTGTTTAATATTAATGATGGTGTCGTGATGCCAAATTTTATTTTGTATCAGATATTGTTATGATGTTATAATGGTGTATATGATGATGTGGTCGCCCGTTTATAATGTTTATAATATGTGCTGATACAACCCTATAAATTTTAAGAATGTGTTGATATAACACTACAAACATTAGGAATGTGCTTATATAACCCTATAAGTTTTAAGAATGTGCTGATATAACACTACAAACATTAGGAATGTGCTGATATAACCCTGCAAACATTAGGAATATGCTGATCTAACCCAATAAGATTTCATAATGTGCTGATATAATCCTATCTGTCACGGCGGTCGTCCGGCGGTAGTCTGGCGGCGGTCCGGTGGTGGTCCAACGGTGATCTGGCAGTGGTTCAACGAACTATAAGGGTAAAATTGTCCACCTAATTTCAGAGTTAGCCAAAAGGGTATTTTGATCAATTTACTTAAAGTTAACACCAAAAAATTGAGGTCAATGCCAGAAATGGGGTCTGAGGGTTATATTGGCACTTTTATTAACTAGTTAGGGTTATTTTTTAACTAAAAATTATCATATAATTATATTGGCACTTACTCAAGTAGATAGGGGTATATTGACACTTATCCCAAAATAAAAAAACCTGAATCGGAGACGACGCCAGCCGAAGATGATCCTTGACGGTCGAACCCGAGAAAACCGTGAACAAAAGACCTTGGAGAGAGCCCGATCTGAAACAAACAACTTCGAAGAATGGACTAGATCTGAAGGATGTATATAACCACCGGGAGAGTCAGCCAAAGAAGGCTGCAGGGGAAGACAACGATCGATTGGTGGGGAAAAACGACGAGGAGACGGAGCGACGGACGGACGGTGATGTCAACAGTGGCGGCGATCGAAAAACACAGCGGAAGAAGGATTTTGATTTTGATTTTTTTTTGGAATTTTGGTAGAGAGAGAAAGTAGAGATTTGGGAAAAGAAAGGGATAAAAGCTAGAAATTTTAGTGAAACCTTACTGATACCATGATAGAATGTAAAACCCAAAATAATTGTGGCTGTGTGTATTGATATATAGTGAGTACAAAGGGTATAAAAGACCTAAACAAATATGGAATAAGATATATACAAAACTAATCAGAAAGGATATTCCTTTCTTATGCTGATTCTAATTTATTTACATCTCTATTATAGAGTTATATTTGCATCTATGTAAATGGCAAAGTCTTGGGAAATATGGTCTTTCCCTATGCTCATGGAAAGACAGAGTTTAATTAGAATAATAAAAGGTAAAAGGTCTTAGTTGTAATATTAAAAATTTATTATGCAACGTGTACTAATTATAAAGTTTACAGCCCAATTCATGCAACCCAAAAATTTTATTTTCATTTCTTCTAATTTATGGAAAATCCCTCTTTCAAAAGACGGACTCTATGTAAAGTAGTATGGGTTGTTTTTGCACTAAAAAATTATCTCATAATTTTATGTGCACTTATTAAAATGAGTCCGTCTCTGGAAAGACGGTCTTTCCATAAGTTATGGAAAGACCAAGGTTTAAAGTGTAAATTAGAAGAAATTAAGATAAAATTTTCGGGTTGCATAAACCGGGTTATAAATTTTATAACTACTACATGTTTCATACTAAAACTTTAATATTGCAAATAAGACCTTTTACCTTTTATTATACAAATCAAACCCCGTCTTTCCATAAGTCTATGGAAAGACCGTCTTTCCCAAGACTTTGCCTATTAAAATATATAGGGTTATACAATATTTGTATATATCCCTTACCCTTTTCTATGCCCACTATCAAGGTTTCCTGCTTCTTTAACACTTCATGTTTTCCCTCTTCTATGCAAGCTATCAAGGTTTCCTGCTGCTTTAACACTTCATGTTTTCCCTCTTCTATGCAAGCTATCAAGGTTTAGTTTCAAGCTTATTCTATCAAGATTTCTCGGCACAATTTCATGACTGAATTTCAAACGTATAGTATCGAGGTTCCATGATGGCTCTCTACGTTTCCTACCCTCTTTTTGCGGGTTGACTTGTTGTTTTACTATGTTAAGGGTGAATTCTTACTGGTCCCTCACCTTAACATAGTAAAACTCCTAACATAAAAAAAAAATCTGGTGGTCTTTCCCACTCCATGTTTCACTCTTGTATGCCCGTGGCTCTGTATTAAAACTTAACCATGTTGGTACATAAAAAGGAAAAGAAACCAAGACAATCCACCTGAATTTTAGCCTTTGCGGTTCAGTGCAGGTTTATGTTCCTGGTATATCAAACTCTTTCCAGCACAACTAAATAGAATCAAATGTTTCGAAAATAGATCACACAGTGGCACCTTTGAAAGCATAACCAAACTTGTTCTGTAGAATTGCACAGTTGCCGTATTCCAATACGCTGGATAACTACTATTCTTACAGTCAAAATTGAGCCACTAAAAACAGAATTCCCAGTCATCATTTACAATTTGTCGGTGCACTTGGAGAAGTTCAATAAACCCAAAAGTGAAAAAACTGAAGAAAACATCCGGTTTTCACAAGGTGAGTTCTACAAAATCTTCTTCCTTTCCTTAATGTCCTCACACGAAGCCTGCTCGCCAGAACATCTACTGTTCCTTCGGCTTTTGAATCTTGACGTACGGAAAAATACCAAAGTGTTCAACGCTTGGTTGCCACCCCCTTTGCTCAGCCCGGCAGTACATCAAGAATTCGTTTGCGAAATAGGAGTTGAAACCCATGAGGACGTGCCATAAAGCATGACCTTGTGGATTGAAGTACCACGCTGAAAATTTCCAGCAGAGTAACCGATCAAAGAGCCAGCAGACACTACCTACTATCAAGGTCGCTAAATACAGCTTTACCAGCCGTTTTGCCAACATGTCTTCTGTGTAAATGTAATACTTGTACATCCGCGGAATACAAAGCAGGCAGAGCAGAGCATAATGCAACCAAAACCCAGCACCAAAACGGAAAAAGGAGTGTGCAACAGCAAATACCAAGGCATAAATGAATAAGAAGGTTGGCATGGTGCTTCGATAGTGCCAATCGGGAGAATAAAGAATGTATAGGTATAGGAGCATTTCCCACACCATAGGTGTTTCATCACCCTGCTGTTGCCTAATAACAAGTATTACATGAAAATTAGAAACCAATCGGGGCACAAATAAACTGATTGACAGGTATAGGAACAACAGGGTGGAAGTTAACTGAAAGTTCCAACACATTTTGCAGGCTCCATTTCAGGGAAAAAAAACAATAGAATATTAACAGCTACATGAAATGATGAAAATTATACTCTATCATCCAAAATGCCTAGTATAACAATCAAAGAATACCTGCATCTTCAATACCCTAGGATGAATGCAAGTAAAGTAAACATCACACACAATCACATTTGTACCAATATGAAATGTCGCATCTCAACTTTCATATTCCTTGTTTGTTTAGCTTATCCAAAGACCATGCGGCAATGAAATATGAGATCAATAAAGAACCCAATAACCATACAAGGAATACCCATATGTAATATCAAGATTAAGCTTCCAACTTTCAATTATTGACCTAAACTTTAAGTTTGAAACAGCCATCTCCAGTTATGGTTTTCAAAAATAAATATCATGAAAGATGCGCAACAAAATGTCAAGCATATATCTTAGAGCTTCTTCTCCTCAACAATTGTAGTACATCAAACAGTGGAATGAAATTATAAAATTTATAATAAGGGGTACATGAAACCAAAAGAGATGTGTAACCAATTACAGGAATTGGCTGAAGATAGCATACATCAAGTTTGCAGCCATGTTACTCACACCATGCTTTAATACTTGCATCTACATGTTAACAAAAGCCTACTTTTCAACTCTGTTTTACGAACTTAGAAAATCCTGAACAAGTGTTGCTTTACATGAAGAGATATGTCCCGCACAGACTTAGGGACCTCAGATCAATTCATTCTCAGTTCTCAGATCGTGTAACTATGAAGTAATACTGCTTTTACCATGATATTTACCATACTGGGAACGACTAGGGAAAACATTCGTACAACTAGATATGGGTGAAAAGTATAGACACTTACATACGCTGCAGGGTGGCATGATATAGCATGCTTCCAATGGCAAGTATCATGTTCGATATGTGCAGGGCGCTGAACCTTTTCTCAAAGCGTTGTGACAAGGCAATCACAAGACCAACGAATGCCAAAACAAGGGCTGGAATATTCGAGATGGTATTGAAAAATTCTGCAATATAGGATGAGTAGACATAATTTGGCTCGCACCACTCGTGGGTCGAAGTAACAGGACCCCAAAAACTTGAAATATCTGCCATCACTTAAACTTATACAACGATCTTCCAAAACTTGTACCGCACTATAAAGCAGCCGCAAATTCAAGGGGACCTGCAAGTATTAGAAAATTTAATGAAAACACATAAAATTCAAAACTTAAATGAGAGCAAACACCATAGTACTAATCCTATACCCACTAAATCATACACAAACAATTAACCCATTAATAAAGTATAGTTACATTTGATAAAACACACTACAAACACACTAACTATACTGACACATCTACTAAAAATTCATAACCCAAAATTAAAAATAGCATTACGCACTGAAATTTCCTCCGAATTTAACATAAAAAAATTTTCTGTAACACCAAAAGCACGTAATCAACTGTATCCCCAAATCTTCAACACAAAAATACAAATCATCCATAAATCTTCAATTATCCTTCTGCGTTGTTTCTTCATCAGTAATTCATTAATGGAAAATTTTCCTACAACAAACAAGAGCCCATAAAAACTTGCATAAAAAAAACTTGAAGAAGAAATGAGTTACTATATTTTGTTTCTCGAAAGCAAAATGGGTTAAAAGTACACTAACCCATGGCAGAACTCGATCGGAAAACGGTAGACTCGCTGCTGACTCGGCCCGACTCGCTGCTGACTCGGCCCGACCCGCCGCTGACTCGGCCCGACCCGCCGCTGACTTGGTAGATCTGGAGATGAAGGATGAATCTTTTCCTGTAGGCCGTCTAAATCACTTCAACCTCTCTCGGATTTAGTTTGATAAGCAAATAATACAATCCAAAAACGTTTTTGTAGCAAATAATACAATCCAAAAACGTTTTTGTTGCAAACTTTTCGGTTTTGAGTTCTAAGCAACATTTCTAAGCAACATTTCTAAGCAGGTGTGAGACCTTGTGTCATCCGACTCTTATACCCTTATGAGTCTCTGTATGATGTGACTCTTCCTGTGTGATGTGACTCTTATACCCTTATGAAGGGTCCCGTTGAGTGTTCCCAACTTCCAGATTAACCCAAAAAAATTCTAATCTTGGTAGTCGCTCCTTATGGGATATTGCTGGTCAAATTGGCATATTACCCAACCATGCCCCTATTGCCACGCCCTGTATTTTACTAGTTTATGTCTTAATACATCTATACATGTATAATACTAATATTAAGATTTTAAAATAAAATCAAAATCAAAAATTAAAAAAAAAAAAACTCACCGCCGCCGCTGAAGCTGTGCGCCACCACCGCAGCCGCCGTGCGCCACCACAGCCTCCGCCGTGGCCCGTGCGCCACCACCTTTTTCTCTTCTTCTTCGTCTTCTCCGGCGGTCCGCCGTGTGCCACCGCCACATCCGTGCCTCCTTCCTCAGCTCCACCCGCCGTCCTCATCTTCCCCAGCTTCTCCCGTCGCTGTCCCTCCTTCTCCTTCGCCCCATCGAGCAAAGCCCTAGCCCTCCGTCTCTCCTCCTTCGTCCCCGTCGAGCGAAGCTAGCCCCGCCATCCTCCATCGTCCTCGTCCCGTCGAGCGAAGCTAGCCCCGCTATCCTCCATCGTCCTCGTCCCGTCGAGCGAAGCTAGCCCCGCCATCCTCCATCGTCCTTGTAACCTCGAGCGAAACCCTAGTCTCGCCGTCCTCTTTGAAGTGGCGGAGAAAGGCTCTTGAAGCGGCGGAGAAGCGGTAGAGAACCGGGGTTTGGGGAGAGAGTCCGGTTCGCCTTTGGCCGAGGAGAACGGGAGCGCACCCGATTCGGCGAGGAGAACGGAGCCCGGTTCGCCAAGGAGAACGGGAGCGGAAGAGGAGAACCGGAGAGGAGAGCGAGAGAGGAGAACCGGAGATGAAGTTTTCGCCGGAGAAGAAGATCGGAGAAGATGAAGTTCGTCGAAGAAGGAGACCGGAAAATCGGAGAGGAGGAGGAGAAGAAGGAGGAGAAGGGGGAGAAGGAGGAGAAGGAGGAGAAGGAGGAGAAGGAGGAGGAAAAGGCGGAGGAGAAGGAGGCCCGGCGGTGCTCAGCGGCGGCGGTGCCTTCTTTAATTTAAATAAAAAGTAATTTTAATTTAATTTACATATTTAAATTAAATTAAAATATATACTGTATATTAAATAGTATAAGCAAAATATGCACTTCCTTATGCTCGAAACACACACTTCGAAACTTTTTACCCTTATTTTCTCAATCCATCCCATCTGATGTCTTCACCACCAAACGTAGTTGTTGCCATAGTTCATTACCTCAGGCTCGGTTCTTTTCTGATTTGGTTCTTTTCTGATTTTGTCATTGGGATTGTCGAAGTTTGATTTTCAATGGCTGGGCAAGGTTATAGTTGTATGGGGTAGGTGCTTTTGGGGAACCCGTCGGTGGAGTTGTTGCCGACGGCGTCGTTTACCTGGATTTCGCCGGAATCTTGGGCGCCTTCTTTTTTTGCCAGGTAATTTCTTTTTACAAATGCAACCATGAGTTTTTGGGGATTCAATTAATTGATGTGGAATGAATATATTTGTTGAAATTGTGATACTTGTGCTTGTAGGATCCCCTTCCCGTGGATTAGCATTTGGATTGTGTATTAGATGGGCTGTGTCTTTCCGTTTGACTTGAATGTAGTTTCAGAGGAAAATTTGGTGGGTGTTGATACTTCGCTCCTCCGTGAACTCCGGGGCGGTAGAGATTTGCATATAGATGAAGGAATTGTTGGAGGGATTGATTTAAATGTTCGGGTCGTTGAAGAAAACGAGCCTGAAGTTGGAAGGGAAGTCGATGAAGCTGTCGGTATTTATGAAGAAACCAGCCTGATTTGTTGGAGGATGATGATGAATTAATTGTTGAAGAGGATGGGGAAGATCTTGTTTTCCAGGTAACGGGTCGTCGTAATGTTAGTACATCCTCACCTCATAGAGATGCCTCTGTTGCTACGCCCACCGAGGGCATGATTTTCAGTACCGGTGTGGAGTTCGTTGCTCACATTCACCGGTATGTGCATTCCATGGGATCTCAAGCTTGCATCAGAAGCTCTAATCGATTTGATGATCACAAGAATATCGATGTGCCTTGTTCTGCTTCAGGTGGGTGGATCATGGATAGCGCATATCTGAACCATAGCTGAATTCGTATGGCATGCTCAAAATTTGGGTTGTTTGATCTAGATCAAAAAGTACAACCCGGGCAACACAATCATGCTAGACAGATTGTATGTTTCGCGTAAATGCAAGGTGTAATGGCCCTGGCGGTGGCACATGGATTATCTCATTTGTGAAAAATAGGCATAATCATGTATGCGACCCGGCTGAATCCCACAACTTGCCAAGGTATCGTGTTATTAGCATCTCTGATCAGAAGCTGATATTTGAGCTTAATAGCTCTGGTATCTCCGTACCCCATATATACAATATATTTGTCAACAGATACAAGGGGTACAAGGAGGTTCCGTTTACTGAGATAGACATTCACAATTTCATAAATTTCCAGTCCAGGGACCATATGAGACTTGGCGATTTTGCTGCCATGGAAACACATTTTAAGAAAATGAGGGAAGAGTGCCCTGGTTTCTTTTATGAGTACGAGATTGATGCCGACAGGAAGCTGAAAAATGTATTTTGGGCAGATTCTAGGTGCAGGGAGGCCTTCAAAGAGTTTGGGGATGTGGTGTCATTTGACACCACCTTTGTTTCCAATCATATAGAATGCCGTTTGCCCCTTTCATTGGGTCAATCATCACGGGCAATCACTGTTGTTCGGCTGCGCCTTGCTTGGAAAGGAGGACACCGATGCTTTCTTGTGGTTATTCGACACTTGGAAAAACTGTATGGGTAAGGATCCTTTATGTATATTGACGGACCAAGATAAAGCAATAGGTATTAATTTCTAGTTTGGTATGTTTATTTGCGACGAAGCATTGCTTCAACTGATTTCTAGTTTGTTCTGATTTTTTTTTATGCAGCATTGTGTCAGCAAGTCTTTCACTTATTATGTGTCTTGAAAACACTTTAATAATTTTGATTGGTTTGTAATTGTGGAGTTAGGCAAGGCCGTTGATATAGCATTTCCACGGGCGAAGCTCAGGTGATACCTATGGCATGTTATGCGCAATGCATCCCGGAATCTTGGCACCATGCCTGAATGGAAAGAGTTTTATCGAGAGATGTTAGCATCTTTACATGATTCATTACGTGTTGAAGAGTTCGAGAGGAGGTGGACCGAATTGGTGGAGAAGTACAATCTTCAGTCTAATTCTTGGATGGTGGAAATGTTTTTGAGGAGGGTGAAATGGGTTCCCATTTACTTCAGGGCAGATTTCTTGGCCGGTATGTCATCGACTCAGCGGAGTGAGGGGATGCATAATTTTTTCGAGGGTTTTGTAAATATAACACCAATCTTACTCGGTTTGTGCAAGAGGATAAAAGAAGAGGAAGATGCGACTCATAAAGGTGTGAATCTTCACTGTCGTGAGACTAGTACCCATCCATTTGAGCCCGTGTTTGAGAAGTTATTTACTCGGGAAAAATTCATGGAGCAGCTTACTATGATGGCTGAGAATGCCGCGACGAAAGTGATGAGCGAGGGTGGAGAGGTAACGTACTGAAATGAAGTAAAAGTGAATACAAATAACATTATTGTATTAATTAATGCAATGTCCTTATATAGATGCTCGAGCGCCTGGTGTGCTTTCGTCATGTTCAACGAAAGTGGCAACTGGAAAGTCTTCATTATCACATTCCTGTACAAGAAACAAATGTGATTTGGACTAGCTCTAACAATTCATGCCAACAAAATTACAGTTTCTGACTAGTTTGATCAATGGTACAATTCATGCCAACAAAATTACAGTTTCTTACTAATTTGATCAATGGTGCATAGTTGATGACTAGATCATAAACTCATGCTAAGTCATGCAGTAAGACGGCATGGTAGACAACAGCAACCAACTGCATTTGAATTACAGAGCATGAAAACAAGTCACATAGTTGAAAAAAATTGAAACGCTAGCTCATAGATGCGGATGGACAAAAATGATATTGTTGGATAATTGAAATGGGTTTATCATTTTACCGAGTTAATAAGACCAAGTCATAGGAATTGTTTAGGATTGTTTCAAGTTTCCTACAAACTAGAGATATTAGTTGGAATGAAACTTGTTGGTGGCATGAGTCTAGGAGCTCAGTTACTTGCTTCTTTTATGAACTGTCTACGGATAATCAGTAATAAACACTGTAAAGTCAAGGAATTATTTTATTGGCAATTTTGTGTGAATTATTTTAAACTAATATACAGACCATGGTACTGGAGCAGAATTTACACCATAGAGTTTAACGGAATTCAAGCCGAAATATTGGAGTGTTTCAGAATTTATGGTAATTGTATATTTGGCTATATATTAGGCGTGTGAAGCATAATTGGTTTTATGGAAAATCCCTACTTATAAGGAGAAGATGTATTTGAATATATATGGGATAGAATGAGTTAAGGTAAATCCCTTTATTTATGGGATTTGGATATGCTTCGAGAATCAGATTTGGAATAGGAATATTGTGGAGATAATCAAGAAGTATTCAAGTCTGATTCGTGGATATAAATATGGGACAAACACGGCTGCATACTCACGGATTTAACAGAGAAAAATCTGCACCCAGATTTTGAGATCTTACGAAATTTGCAAGAGCCAATAAACTGTGTTCCAACACTGTCCTGCCGAACTAAGTTCAGAATCATATACCTTAATTCCTCGGGAGGAGGAGATCCTGCGTCGATGGAGTTCGAGGTCAGAGGGAGTCTGATCAAGGCGGATCGGTAGCTAGGGGAGCTAGCAGAGTCCACACGTCATAGTTAGTAAAGATAAGTATTTTGTAAACTGTACTCTGTACTCTATCTTTCTAATTAGTGGATTCATTCTGAACTGGGCCAGGCCCCGCAGATGTAGGTGGTTTACACCGAACTGCGTAACCAAGTTGTGTGTCTTTTACGTTTCACGTTATTTACACTTGGTTAAACTAGGCATGTTGGAACACACTAGTAAGAACTAGAAAAAGTGGTAAAACTAAATTTCATTTGGTATCAGAGCTGAGTCACTTATCGTTCCCTTGGTTGTTTCAAGGAAAGTGAAATCCAGTTTTACCATGATGACAAGAGAAGGAGCTTCAATCTCTCGACCACCACTGTTAGAAGGAAATAACTACAACTATTGGAAGGCACGTATGAGGGTATTTATCAATTCACTGGACGAACTGGCGTGGTTTTATGTTGAGAATGAATGGAATCATCCTACAGAAGATGCTACAAGTTCTAAGGCTGTGGAAGGGGAGTCAAGTCAAAAACTCAAAGACAAGTCTAAATGGACTCCAGATGATCTTAAAGAATCACTGGCAAATTCGAAGGCACTGAATGCAATCTTCACTGCTGTTGATGAAAACCAGTTTAAGCTTATATCTACATGCTACCAAGCAAAGAAAGCATGGGATATTTTACAGACCATTCATGAAGGAACCAGTCGAGTGCGGGAATCCAAACTACAGATGCTGGCTACCAAGTTTGAAGAACTCAAAATGGAGGAGGATGACACCATTGCCATATTCAATGGAAAGCTCGGAGATATCTCCAACGTGGTTTACCAACTTGGAAAGGTGTACAAAGAAACTAAGTTAGTGAAAAAGACATTGCGATCTCTCCCCAAAAGATTTACAATGAAAGTAGCGGCAATAGAGGAAGCAAGAGACGTAGCCACCATGAGCCTAGATGAACTGATGGGTTCGCTACAAACTTATGAGATGACATTCCAGCAATCTACCAAAAGAATCTCCAAGGATTTAGCGTTCAAAGTTTCTCCAGTCAAGGCAAGTCACGAGTCTGACAGTGATGATGAGTTTGAAAAACTGGCACTTATTACAAAGAATTTCTCAAAGATGCTAAAGAAGGTAGTTAACAAGAAATCCCAGGAGAGGTTTGCCGGAAACAGACAAAAGCAACAAGATTCGAACAACAATCGTGGGTTGAGATTTGAACAAGGAAATATACAGTTCGGGAAAAATCATAACAATGAACCAAAACAGGCTGGACGAATTCAATGCAGAAAATGTGAAGGATTTGGTCATATTCAGGCCGAATGTGCTAACACCCGCAAAAAACAAGGAAGATCCTATGTCACCTCTTGGAGTGATGATGAAAATAATGAAAAAGATGAAGAAGAACTCACAAATAATTATGTAGCTTTTGGAGCAAAGGTCCATGATACACCAGAAGGTCAGTGTTCCAACACACTGAACAAAGAGAAAGCTGTATGTTCCAACATGAATCTGGACGATGCTCACAGTGATGAAGATGATCTGTCTGTAAGTGATGAAGAGATCTATAGCACATACGAACAAATGTATGCCATGTGGGTTCAAGTAGCTAACAAGAACAAAGAGCTGATTGAAGAAAAAAGGAAACTAATTGAAAGTGAAAAGGAATTACGATCCACGGTTGCAGAACTTGGAAAACAAAATGAAGAACTGAGTCAGAAATTGATAGCAGCAGTCAAGAGAGCCGAGATGGCTGAAGCAACTATTTCTAAATTGAATTCCGAGAAAGCAAAGCTTGATGATATTCTGGATATGGGAAAGAACTTTGGTGATAGACACGGGATTGGATACAGGAAAGAACCCGAGGTTGAAGTGCTCGAAAAACCAGTAACTCTCAAAGCAAGGATTCGAGAAGTAAAACGGAAGTATGGGAAACCTTATCAAAGAAAGCCTCTAATCTGCGAATACTGTACGTACCAAGGACATGCTGAACATCAGTGTAAAAAACTGATCAGAGATCAAATGACAGGAAGACAACTGTGTTCCAACACAGTCGATACTCATACAAGAATCAGGAAGATAAGGGTTATTAAAAGGTCCAGTACGTGTATGGTGGCACACACTTCTTTATCAGCCTATTCCAGTGACTCATGGTATTTTAACAATGGTTGTTCTCGCCACATGACTGGCACTCCAAAATACCTTACGAACCTTACTCCATATGATGGCGGATATGTAACTTTTGGTGATGGAAAAAGGAGCAGAGTAATTGGCAAGGGCGAATTAAAGATTGAAGGGTTTCCAGTTTTCAGAAGTGTATTATTTGTTGAAGATCTAAAAGAAAACTTGCTAAGTATAAGCCAGCTGTGTGATGACAACATGATAGTTGAATTTCAGAAGGACAAGTGTGTAGTGAAGTATGGAGAAAACAAGGTTCTTTCTGGAATACGATCTTCAGACATTTGTTATTTGTTGGAACAAGAAGTTCGATGCACGCTTTCAAAGCAGGATGAAGGAATTCTTTGGCACAGGAAGCTCGGACACATCAACTATAAGACACTGGTGAAAATTGCTAACATGAAAGCTGTACGAGGAATGCCAATCTTGACCAGCAAGGATGAAATTGTGTGCGCACTATGTCAACAAGGTAAACAAACTCGTGCTCCTCATTCTTCAGTTCAGTTTATTACTACTTCTAGAAATCTGGAATTACTGCATATGGACTTAATGGGTCTTGTTAATACACCTAGCATAGGAGGAAAGAAATATATTTTTGTATGTGTTGATGACTTCTCCAGATTTACATGGGTAGCCTTCTTGAAAGAGAAATCTGATACGATTGAGGTATTTCGAAGCCTTGTAGTAAAGTTACAAACTGAAAAGGGAAGTCCTGTAGACAAGATAATCCGAATTCGAAGGGATCCAACATGAGTTTTCGGCTCCTATCACTCCTCAACAGAATGGTATTGTCGAAAGAAAGAACAGAACTCTACAGGAGATGGCTCGAGTTATGTTGGCAGAAAAGGATATCCAAAAGAAATGGTGGGCAGAGGCGATCAATACAGCGTGCTATACAATCAACATGGTGTATCTTTGACCATTCACTGAAAAGACAGCCTATGAGATCTGGAAGGGCAGGAAACCAAACGTTTCATATTTTCATGTGTTCGGAAGTACTATATTCTCAGAGATAGAGAACAGTTGGCAAAATTTGATAATCGAAGTGATCCAGGAATTTTTCTCGGGTATTCCATCAACAGCCGTGCCTACAGAGTTTTTAATCTTCGAACCAAAACTCTCATGGAATGTTATTGTGGATGATTCAGAAAAGGAACAACTTCCAGAAGCTGTGGAGGAAGAATCGGCCAACTCTCAGGTTCAAACACAGCCTCAATCTTCTGACAAAGCAAAACCCTCAGTTGATCCTACTGAACCAAATGAGCACCAGAACCCAAAATCTACTGAAGATAATCATGTTCCAACACACGACCATGTTCCAACACAGTCCCTTCCTACGGACGACCATGTTCCAACACTCGACCGATCTGGCTCCACCTTGAGAAGCACTCGATCAGTACCTCGAGTTGACTATCGACGACTGGCTGGTCTATACTGTTTTGTGTCCCTAATTGAACCAAAGAACTATAAGAAAGCTTTACTTGATGAGTATTGGATTGCTGCAATGCAAGATGAACTCGGCCAGTTTACCAGGAATGATGTTTGGTACCTTACTCCTCGTCCCAAAGGCATTAATGTCATTGGTACAAAATGGATCTTCAAGAACAAGTCCGATGCAGATGGCTTAGTCACCAGGAACAAAGCCAGACTTGTTGCTCAAGGATATACACAAGTGGAAGGTGTTGACTTTGATGAAACCTTTGCACCTGTTGCCAGGTTAGAATCTATCCGTATTCTACTCGCTATTGCATGCTCTTTGAACTTTACTTTGTATCAAATGGATGTTAAGAGTGCATTTTTAAATGGAGTGGTGAATGAGGAAGTTTATGTGGAACAACCTAAAGGTTTTGAAGATCCCCATTATCCGCATCATGTATATCGTCTCAAGAAGGCCTTATACGGATTAAAGCAGACACCTCAAGCATGGTATGAACGACTTACTACCTTTCTACTTCAGAAAGGTTATCGTCGAGGGGGAGTAGATCGCACTTTATTTGTGCTTGACAAGTCCTCAAAGTTTCTAATTGCTCAAATATATGTTGATGACATAGTTTTTGGCTCTACTTCACCATCTATGGTACAGGAGTTTGTCACCACAATGCAATCTGAATTCGAGATGAGCATGGTTGGAGAATTGACTTACTTTCTGGGATTACAAGTCAAGCAAGGACGGAATGGTCTGTTCATAAACCAAAGTAAGTATGCCTTGAACTTGATTTAGAAATTCGGACTTAGTAATGCTCGTGCAGTTCAAACCCCTATGGGAGTTTCTGATAAACTGGTGAAAGATGAAAAAGGAGTTTCGGTCGATCAGAAGTTATATAGAGGAATGATTGGAAGTTTATTATATCTCACTGCCAGTAGACCAGATATATGTCTCAGTGTTAGAATATGTGCTAGATTTCAAGCTGATCTTAAGGAATCTCATCTTACTGCAGTCAGAAGAATGATTAGATATGTGAGTGGGACGTCAGAATATGGTGTTTGGTATTCAAAGAAACAAGATTCAGAGTTGATAGGATACAGTGATTCTGATTGGGCTGGAAATGCTGATGATCGAAAAAGTACCACTGGTGGATGCTTCTTTATTGGACCGAATTTGGTGTCCTGGTATAGCAAGAAACAGAACTCGATCTCTCTATCTACTGCAGAAGCAGAGTATCTTGCAGCAGGAAGTTATTGTGCACAATTATTATGGATGAATCAAATGCTGAGAGATTATGGAATTCATCAAAGCCCCCTAAAGATTTTATGTGACAATACAAGTGCCATTGATATTTCGAAGAATCCAGTTCAACACTCAAGAACCAAACATATTGACATAAGGCATCATTTTATTAGAGATCTGGTTGAAAGAAAGGAAGTGGAAGTGGTCTATGTTCCAACACACGAGCAGTTTGCTGATATATTTACAAAGCCGCTTGATGCCACTACTTTTGAGAGCCTCCGACAACACTTAGGTGTTTGTCAAATCTGAGGTAATATTTACCTTAATCAGTTTTTGTTTTGTGTACATATTTGTGTTATTTACAGTTTACAAAAATTAGAAAAAGAACAAAAAATTGGAAGGAAGAAACGGCTTACTAAAATAGGAGAAGTTAAGTAAGGTGTGTTGGAAGTTAAATGAGGAATGACGCCTTGATGGGACAAGAAGAGAAAGGGGTATCATTACAATTTTTGGGAAATCTAAAAAGGCACTTCACGGGAAAAGAGGAGTTCATGAAGAATTGAAAGTTGATTCAAACTCTAAAACCCCTTTCGCATTCTCTCTCTCTCGGCCAAATATTTGTCTTCCCAAAACTCTTGCCGAAAAATCTTCTACTCAACACTCCTCATCATCTCGGCATTGTGCGAAAGAATGTCAAGCCCAAATTTTCCGATAGAAGAAGCTTCGATGCCAGAAATTATGGAGGAAGATCGGGGCTCCGTGAATTTGGAATTGGTGGTGATTGATGAGCCGAGAAGATACGTTGAATTGGGTGATGCACAAATTCAAGATCAGAACAAAGGAAACGCTAACCATGAGGAGAATGAAGAGATAGCTGGAGCAGAGCCTGATAAAGCTGAAGATGAAAAGGAAGAGGAAGAGGCTTCTGTCAAGAAATAAAGTGGAGAGTCTGATGGTAAATCTGATGCCCGAGAAGAAGTGTCTGAAGGCAAGAAACAGAAAAAACCTAAGGTAACTGGTCCTGACCCTCGGCCATCGAAATTCTTGGGTTTTGAAAGTAGAAGTGTGGATGATATATTCTAATGGTTACAAGCAAATAGATATTCTGTGGATCTAAGCAAAATCAGGAGTATAAGAAAGGATTTGGAGGTTTTGCATGTCAAAATTAAGGAGATTGTTTCTGGTCACTTTCCTGATGTCTGGGATATTGAATATAAGAATGTGAAGTATCTGAGAGGAATGTATGGTCAGCTGAATGGAAAAGGAAAGGATAAATTTCACATTTTTTGTCAGATGTTGAGTCATAGCTATGTCTGGTTAAGGAACATTACTGATGAAGAAGCTGTTGGAATGGAGACGGTTAAGTATGGAGACAAGCTTCAGGTTGGATTCTTTGATATGTACTGTGCGAGGAGAATGGAAAAACTAAGAGAACCTGTAATTATTGAACTCTCTGATAGTGAGGAGAGTGTTCCAACACTGTCTGAGGAACATGTGAATGTGAACTCCAATGTTGATATGGGAGGAGAAAGCAACGAGGATGATGAAGGGATTCAGGGGATTGAAGTATCTGATGAAGATCTGCCAGTTCAGGGTGATGATCCAGAAGAAGAATCAGCTGAAAGAGCAGACTGTGTTCCAACACAGGATGCCCCTGATCTGACATACTCCAGTGACGAGGTTCTGGATGTATTTTTTCAGAATGCAAAAGGAAAAAGGAAGGCTAGCTCTGCCATTGATACTGAGGTAGCAAAAAGGAGTAAGAAGAGACGGGATAGCAAACCGAGGAAGATTCTGCCTCCTCCATCTGTCTCCCAGGCTTTTTCTGCAGTTTACTTTGATGAGAAGGGAGCAGAGATGGAAGATTTCTTCTCTGAGAAGAAATTTATTGCTGAAAGACCTTTGGACCTAAAGGCTTATCAGGAGAGTGGGTTCACAAATTTTTTTAAAGGAAATAGGGATGACAAAGGCAGCCACAATACAACTGCAATACAATAGGCAGGTGGTTTTAGAGGTATATTCTAATCTCATGCCTGGAAATCTAGATATTTCTTCTCCATGGTTTGGTAGAGTATATGTTCGAGGAAAAATCATAGATGTGTCTGCTACTAGAATCAATGTGTTGTTTGGGATGAAAACTCAGGAGATAGGGGGAGTATTTCCTGATGATTTGGAGTTGAGTGATGATGAGATTTTGTCGGTTATATCTGGGGGATATAAGAGGAAGTGGCCAGCAGTGGGGTACTCTCAAGCATCATGCTTGACATCCAGATTTTTTGGTCTGTATCAAATAGCTGTTCACTGCTGGTTGCCATCAAGCAACACCACTGCACTGACTAGGGAAATGGCCAAGCTACTTTACTATGTTGGAACACAGAGGAAAATCAATCTCGGGTTCTTAATTCAGCAACATTTGGTTCGATGGGCCACAGCTCCGAAAGTGAATGATGCGGTCATCTACCCAGCCCTAATCTCTGCCTTAGCAAAGAGTGCCAAAGTCAAAGGGCAGGCCTCTGATGTGATAGTGGACACTGAGTTCTTGCGGCCTAATAAGAAGACTTTCGGGCTCAGGCAGGTACATGACCTTCCATGGACAGCTTCTGGGTCAGCCTCCTCATCAGCCACAGCAGACAAGAAGACTCGATTGATGGCTATTAATGCTAGACTTGGAGCTGTAGGGATTTAGATTGCTTCTTTGCAGGCTGAGCAAGCACGGTAGGAGGAAGAAAAATCACGATTGGAAGGATGATTTGAGTAGGATTAATTCAGGGGGAGTTTGAAAGACTGGGCTTTATTTTTTATGTTTTTGTGATGAAGTCCCTTTGGCCTATGTGTGGTCCCGGGGGGAGTAATTTTGGATATTTGGTTTTCAATTTGGTTGTAATTTCTGGAATTCTGGATTTTGATTTTCAGCTTTCAGTATGTGAGTTCTGGCTGTTATGATCATTATTCTGCTCGTTGTATGATATTGATTCTGTGCTGCAAGTCCAAAATATTACGGGTCCACAAAAATGCCAAAGGGGGAGATTGTAAAGTCAAGGAATTATTTTATTGGTAATTTTGTGTGAATTATTTTGAACTAATATACAGACCATGTTGGAACATGGTGCTGGAGCAGAATTTACGCCATAGAGTTTAACGGAATTCAAGCCGAAATATTGGAGTGTTTCAGAATTTATGGTAATTGTATATTTGGTTATATATTAGGCGTGTGAAGCATAATTGGTTTTATGGAAAATCCCTACTTATAAGGAGAAGATGTATTTGAATATATATGGGATAGAATGAGTTAAGGTAAATCCCTTTATTTATGGGATTTGGATATGCTTCGAGAATCAGATTTGGAATAGGAATATTGTGGAGATAATTAAGAAGTATTCAAGTCTGATTCGTGGATATAAATATGGGACAAACACGGCTGCATACTCACGGATTTAACAGAGCAAAATCTGCACTCAGATTTTGAGATCTTACGAAATTTGCAAGAGCCAATAAACTGTATTCCAACACTATCCTGCTGCACTAAGTTCAGAATCATATACCTTAATTCCTCGGGAGGAGGAGATCCTGCGTCGACGGAGTTCGAGGTCAGAGGGAGTCTGATCAAGGCGGATCGGTAGCTAGGGGAGCTAGCAGAGTCCACACGTCATAGTTAGTAAAGATAAGTATTTTGTAAACTGTACCCTGTACTCTATCTTTCTAATTAGTGGATTCATTCTGAACTGGGTCAGGCCCCGCAGATGTAGGTGGTTTACACCGAACTGCATAACCAAGTTGTGTGTCTTTTACGTTTCACGTTATTTACACTTGATTAAACTAGGCATGTTGGAACACACTCATAAGAACTAGAAAAAAATGGTAAAACTAAATTTCAAACACAATTCACGTGCAGCAGTAAACCTATGTTGCACATCATGCTCCTCCACTTACTATTATATTTCCTCATTTTCCTTATTGTCACTACTAGTCTCCCGGTTTGGTCTAACTGACGCAAGGTTTGTTTTCTTTGTATATAATTATGCTGAACGATTTTATACTAGGTAATGGGGCATCTTTCAACAATAATATAGCTGACTACATTGCAATTACCTTTTGTGATTGTCTTAGTCTGAAGCTTTGACTCGGCACCTGGATTAATTGCGCAAGTTCTGTGGTGTTGAACAAAACTGTGGCTGGTAGATTTCTACTGATGAACTCGTCCCTGCGATTTAGAAATCACAGCTAGGAACAAAAACAATTCCTTCAGATGTTACGAAGCTGAAATCAAATTCTGAGTAGGGAATACCTGGACATGCCTGATAGTGCACCTATGATGTGACAGGAGCAGTTACACTTCCTTGAAAGCTTCTACAGTTGTACATACAGGAAAGTGAAAGTAGCATTAGGATCTGACACGCCGGGATGGAGTCCTACGTGATTAAATTTGGTGGAAAATCAACAAATTTTTTTTTAATAACACCGAAGGTGAGAGGTATGTATTGGGTTCTCCAGGCCCTGTAAATCGATCAGAACAATTTACATCAAGAGTATTATGGTTTCCTGAAACCATTGTGGCAACAAGGTTGCCTCTCAAAAGTCTTAGCACTACCTATAATGAGTCTCTATATAGACAGCTTATACAAAAGTGACTTGATTTGTAATGAAGTTGCGATCCAAAGAGAGAATCTCCACCCCTCGTGTTAATTCTCTCCTTTGGCCAGGCAACTTCAATAACAGATGGTCTATGATCAGCACAATAATCAAAATATCCAGAAGTAGGAGTGGAAAGTGTTAGGTGCCCAAGATTTGGCAGCAGCAGTTGGATTTCCAGGATGCTGGAAAGAAGACTGAGCAGCCAGGGGACAGTAGCTCCTATGATCTCAGTATGCGTGCAAGTATTCCATGAGTTGCTAAGATCTGCACAGAGGAAATATCTACTATCAGCAGTATCACACCCTGGTGAGACCATGTTGGTGAATTCGAACATGAGGGAAATGATTCCTATCTAAGGTAATGAGACATGTAATATGATCAGGCAGATTATGCAAGTTTAAAGGCTGGTTATGAATAGCATGATGTTTCGCAATTGCATTAGCCACCGAGTTACTTTCCCTATAAACATGCTTAAGAGTAGCTTCACCAAGTAAACTCTTCACCCTATAGGCCAAATTGAAAAGATTCCAGTGAGCAGAATATGGTTTTTCAATCATAGTAATGGCTAGGATAGAATCTGATTCAATGATTGAGGGGATGTCTGCATGGGAGAAAGACTGACAAGAAGCAAGTATAGCTAAAATTTCAGCATGGAGAGGAGAAATTGCCTCAATAGAGGTTGAAGAAATGTGAAGTGGCATGCCTAAACCATCCCTCACAATAACCCCAACAGCAGCTGTATGAGGGAACCAGGAAGCATCCGTATTGATTTTTATCGAGTTCATGATTGGCTTTTCCCACCAGACTGATCTAAAAATTGGTTTAGGAGGTGGCCTAAGAAAAGGGTGTAGGTGCCTCAAAGAAAGAGGTAATGCAGAGGTAGGACTCATCTTTGGAGGACAGGAGTTTAAAGTTAATCTGATGAGCTCCAGTATCTCTTTACATATCAGTTCTGCTGGCACAGCAGGATGGTGCCTTACCGCACCGCAGGCGGACGCCCGGAGTTCGCTCCCAGAAATATAGCCATGCAAGGAAGGGTTCCCCCGTGGCCAACTCGAAGGGGCTGAAGTTCGACGCAGAGCTTTTTGGAAGTTATAGCAGCACTGAGCAACATCCAACAACTCCAGTCCTTCTGCACTAAAGTGGCTTAAGTAGCCCTCGAGGAGTCCGTTTACAGGTGGAAGTATTTTGCACAATAACTGAAGACTTTTGGTTAGATCAGAACAGTTCCAGAAGGAGAAAAATCTTTGGGAGAGAGATTGATCCTCAATTATATTGAAATCTATCAAAGAGGCCATTCTACTCCATATCAATTTTGCCAGTGAGCAAGTTATAAAGAAATGATCTATTGAATCCGAGAAACAGCACACAGGACATTTAGAAGCCAAACTAAAACCACAAGTTATAAGGACATCATCAAAGGGAAGAAATGAATGAAGCATTCTCCAAGTAAAAATCAAAATCTTTTTCTGCAGCAGTACATTCCATACAAATTTTGAGGTAGGGAAATTACCTGTGAAGTTTGTGATGGTCTGGTATGCAGTTTTAAAGGAGAAATTACCCGAAATATTAGGCTTCCATATGATTCTATCCTCCCTATTTTCCACTAGTATTGCTTCCTGTAGAAAAACCAGAGTATCACTTTCCAGATAAGCTGATATCTGAGAAAGAATCACAGATTTATTTCTAATGAAGTCTGATACTGAATACAGTTGAAAAGTGTCCATGATATAACTTGGGACATTGTTGCTCAAAGGACCATGAGAACACCAATTAGAGGTCCAAGCATTACAAGTACCTTTCCCATGAATAACCAGAGAATTTTCCTCAGCTATGGAATTAATAGAGCAAATTCTTTTCCATGTGACTGAAGATCTATGAGAAACAGGCAATGACCAAAGTAATTTAGACCATAAAGTTATGCCTAGTTGGCTTTTCCACCAAAGTTTAAGGGAACATGCATCAATTATTCCTTTAATAGATCTAAACCCCAGTCCATCAAAGGATGTTGGTTTGGCCAGACCTGACCATTTTTTCCATATCTTATGTCCTTTACCATCAGTTTCACCCCAGAAAAATTTAGCCAATTTTTTCTCAAATGCTCTAATAATATACTTTGGGGGGTTTGTCACAGCCCATAGATGCTGAGGTAGAGGGTATAAACAGCTGTTAATTAATACCAATTTCCCCCCAGAGCTCAACTATTTGTTTTTCCAATTTTTCAACTTATTATCTAACCTTTCCATTAGGGGTTGAAAGTATCTCTTTAAAGTACGACCCTTAAAAATAGGGCAACCGAGGTATTGGAAAGGAAAGGATCCCTGTTTCATTTTCAAAATGGACCTCATTTGGATTAACTTTAGATTTGAAGCTCTTCTGCTAAGGGAAAAGTCTGATTTATGGAAATTGAACTTCTGCCTTGAAGTAAATTCAAAGATATCCAAGAAAACCTTGATTTTGATTAAGTTAGATTTAGAGGCTTGCATGAAGACAATAGTATCATCGGCATACATTAGATGAGAAGTTGGTGAAATTGAAGATGGCATCTGATAATATGAGAGTTTCCCATTATGAAAAATAAAGGATAAACTTCTAGAAAATGCTTCAGAAAAAATGTTAAAGAGGAAGGGAGAGAGTGGATCACCTTGCTTAATTCCTCTAGTTGCCTGGAAGAAACCCACTGGATTTCCATTTATTAAAACTGAAAAAAATGCTTGTGATAGATTGGATATTACAGCATTAAGAAAAGGACCATCAAATCCAAATTTCCTGAGTACAGATTTTAAGAAGTCCCAATTAACTCTATCAAAGGCCTTATGCAAATCCAGTTTAGTCAAATTGCTTTTCTATTTGACAGATGCTTTGTGGACTCATTTAATGGCTGCACTCCCTCCCTCATACAGGTCTTCTTCAAATTGGAAAAGGATATGTTCTGTTAACACATGGGCAGAAGCTAATTCTAGAGTCATTATAGGACAAGGGAAATGTAACTTTTGGTCATCCAACTGGCTAGATATAGGTCCCCTTATTGACCATTGTGATCAGAACTTGGTAGATATTGATGAGGACTGTACAGTCTCTGAATTTATATCTAACAACACTGATTTCATCAGCAAAATTAGTCCTTTCCTTCCACCTGAAGTTACTTCTCTTCTGCAGGATGCCAGACTATCTCCACATAGGGAGGATAGGCTAATATGGAAACCGGGCATAAATGGTGATTTCTCGTTCAAATTGACATACCTCCGCTCAGCAACAGACCAGGTTCTATTGCCTCTGTTCAACATTTTTGGAATCACAGAATTGAGAAAAAAATTTCAGTTTTCATGTGGAAGATGACAAACTCATTTTTACCTTTTGACAACATCCTCAGAAATCTGAGATTTTCTTTATCTTCAAAATGTTGTATGTGTAATATACATGAAGATTCCTTAGATAATTTTTTCAATTCATGTGACTTTGCTGTGAATGTCTGGAAAATAGTTCATCAGTTTATGGGAATTAGGGATAGGCCTTTCCCATCCATATGGGAGAGATTATCGTGCTACATGACCATTCCCACCCTAAGTTCATTACAATCCACCATGGTTAGAACAGCAGCTGTAATTACATGTTGGAACTTGTGGAAGATGAGAAATAAATTCCTATTTGACTCTATAAATCCCTCCACAGTGCTAGTTCTTCATCAAATTAGGGATCAGATTTTTTACTCATTATGTTCTAAATCGGGTTTCATTAGATCTGCCATTGATTTTAGTATTGCTCAACACTCTTTCCTGCCTCTGATCAAACTGCCTCCAAAGCCAAAAATTCTAAAAATTGCATGGAAAAGGCCTTGCTCAGGGTTTAAGATTAATGTAGATGCTTCATGGTGCTGCAATACTAATATGTGTGGGATAGGAACGATAATTAGGGACAGTAGAGGTGGTTTCATAGGGGCCTTCACTCTCTATGAAAAAGCCTTATCCCCTCTGGAAGTAGAACTGAAAGCAATTAAGTTTGCTACTCAGGTCTCTACTATGTACTCCTTACCTGTTCTTATTGAATCGGACTGTCTGAATGCTGTACTTTTTGTAAATGATCCTAATAGGGCTCACTGGAAACTGTTCACCTTATCTGATGAGATTCACCAATCTATAAGTGCCTTTACACTGAGTCACATTTACAGACAGGCAAATCTTGTTGCACATTCCCTTGCCAAACAATGTCTAATAAACAAGGCTAATTCTGTTATCCTTAGTTTCTCTTAGCTCTCTAACTCAGTCCAAGGACTTATTAGACTTGATCAAATTGGTACTCCATCTTTACGGATGGTGAATTAGTTCGGAAGCTACTGATTTCTACTGACTATATGCAGGTTTACTTCATTATGATGGGGATCCCTGATGATTTCATGATCCATTGGATGTCTCAACTGCTCCTAGTGTCGGGGAGCTGCGGCTGTGGCTCCTGAAAATAATTGAACAAACATGATGCTGGCCCACGCTGATCCCAATCTCACACATCACCGTTCCTGGAATCTTCATACTGCTTGACTTCTTTTCAGCATGGGGTTCTCCCTGAAGTCATAGCTTTCACAAGCTCTCTATTAGATGGCTATCAAAGATGCAACCAGCTTGTGGTTATTACATCACTCTCGGTTAGTAGAGGATATGCTTCTAACCTACGTAGAATGTTCCAGACTGCCTTGTGTTTCTTTAACTAGATCCACTAACAAGTTTGATCATCTCTACTTTAGATTAGAAGGTTTTGTAATCTTCTATCGATCTGCCTAGGTTTCTTTCATCTTTTGGAAGCAACTAATGTTGCTTCACGAGCCAAATGCTCGACATTGTATATTAGAACTCAGTTTTCAGGTCTTGTCTATTTATTGGCTTGGGAAGGCCTAATATAATTTCCCCCATCTATGGATGGTTTAATTTTTTAAAAAAATATTAGTCCAAATTTCCTGGTCGAAAATCAACAATTGCTTTTCTATTAGTCAAATTAGTAGGCTTCGTGGGTGGCATGAATATAAAAATATACAGGATTTCCTACGTTATTCTCTCAAAGAATTACATACATATATGATAGATTATAATATACTAACTTTTAATCAAATATTTGCTTTTATCAAAAATGAAACCTTAATTTTATGTTAAAATTTAAAAATTTAACATAAGTACGGTTCACCCTCTCCTCAGGACAAACATTCAAGGAATCCTAGATTTAGAAAGCATAAATATTACAATAGAAGGAATTATGAAAATAATTATAAAAAGACAAATCCTAGAAAAACATATATAAAACAACCTAAGTTTCAAAATATCCAATGTTTGAAATGTAAAAAATTTGGTCACACTAAAAATTACTATAAAACAAAAGAAAAATTAATACTTTATTTAAGGAAGACCAAGAATTAAAAAATAAATGATTATCCCTATTAATTGATTATTCAGAAACTGAACAATCACATTCTAAACCCAGTTCAGAATCCTCAAGGGATTATGAAGACAGATGTCAATGTAACCTTCCAATCATTAATATGTCAAATAATACAAATAATAAAAGAAAAGAGTTATTAAATATGATAGATAAAATAGGAGAGTCTGAAGATAAAACAGAACATATACAAATATTGAAAAATTTAGTATTGGAAGAAGATAAACCAAGAATAACAGAAGCTTTCAGTCTAAGTAAAACAATTAAAAAAAATTCAAAAACAGAAAAGAAGAAACTAGTAGTAAATCCAACAACTTCTCAAGATTTAAGAAAAGAAATTAAACTATTAAAAGCATAAATTAATTTTATCAAAAATGAATTAAACGCTCTAAAAGAAAAGGATTTTGAATTAGAATTAAAAATTGGAACATCAGGTAAGTGTAGTAGTTCTTACATTCCAATATCAGATGAACCCCCATCTAGTCAACAGTTTTTTAATGCTATTAATAAAATTAATATGGAAAAAGGGATATCCGATGTTGAATACCTATGTGTTTTATAACTATCTGTATTTGAATATCTAGACGATTGTCCTTGAGAAAACCTACCAGACATTGATTTGTTAAATTTAATTAATACTTTGACATCATAATGTTCTTCTTTTGTTGAAGGTTTAGTAATTCTTATATTTCTTTGGATTGCTAATGGTCTTTCTGCTAATATTTCTTCAGGAATAGTAATTCCATTTCATTTTAATAATTTAGGTGTTTCAATTTGGATATTATCTGAATTTGTTGTCACATATACTGATTCTTCTTTTTCTGTTGGATTTAATTTCAATGCTGATGAAATCATTGATTGCATTAGTTTGAAATAGACTCTGTTGAAATTTGGTTTTACCAACTTTTTCTAATCTTTATTAGTATGTTCCAACATGACCTATTTAACCAAGTGCATAATAATGTAAAGCATAAATGACACACGACTTAGTTACGCAGTTCGGTGAAATCCACCTACATATGCGGGGCCTAGCTCAGTTCAGAATGAATCCACTAATTAGAAGGATACAGTACAGAGTGCAGTTTACAAATTACTTATCTTTACTAACTATATCGTGTGAATTCTGCTAGCTCCCCTAGCTACCGATCCGCCTTGATCAGACTCCCTCTGACCTCGAAACTCGTCGACGCTGGATCTCCTTCTCCCGAGGAATTAAAGTGTATGATTCTGAACTTTGTGCAACAGGTCAAGTATGTTGGAACATATGAATCAGGCTCTTATCGATTCTCGAAAGTCTAAAAAATATGTATGCAGATTTTTGCTCAATTAAAACCGTAAGGATACAGCCGTGTTTGTCCCCTTTTATATCTTTGAATCTAATCGGAATACTCCTTGATTATCTCCACAATATTCTTATTCCAAATCTACTTCTCGAAGCGTATCCAAATCACACAAATAAAGGAATTTTCCTTATCTTAAGATATCTCATATATTCGCAAATATCAACTCCATATATTTAGGAATTTTCCATAAATCAACTATGCTTCATACGCCTGATATATAACAGAATATAACACTTTCCATAACTCACAAATACCATAATATTCTGTCTTTTTTTTCATGAAAATCATTGGCGTAAATATGCTCCTGTCGAGTGTTCCAACATAGAAAGCTTTTCGTTTCCCAATATGTTCCCAAACATTGCCAACTAAATATTCAATGCAAATCTCTCTAACTTTACATCTGCAAATTAATACGTGTTATGTATCATTAACTATTCTATCTTGTTTTAATTGAATATCTAATTTTAAAGAATCCATGATATGTGGATCTGTTAAGCTAACTGAATAGTTTGGAATACAATCAAATCTTATTGTACCATTACATATATTAGTTTGTACCATTGCTAATATAGAATCTTTATATCTTATTAATCTATCGTCCCTAAGTGCCATGAATATAGGAGTATCTATACCTAATCTGACTAATGAATGTAGTGCAATTTGAACTAGACCAAAATGCAAGAATCTATAGTCTTGTTCTCTGTATTTTTTAATAGCCCTAGATGATAATAATTGAATTGACTGTACTTCCTGATTCATTGGCAATATTTCCTCATGAATCTTAATGGAGTATGACTTATTGAATTCTAATATACCATATTGATATATTGATTTAATAGTTTTATTTGGTAAAATTTGTTGGATTTCATGACTCTGTAAAATATTGGATGTTTTAGATCCTGGACTTGTAGTACTTGAGCTACCAAATAAAAATCTTTTTACCCTTTCTGCCATATTAAATTATTAGTAATTGTTCAGTTTATTGTTGTATTAATCACGTGTATCTCAACGGGACCACACCTATACCTTACGTGGACCACCTCTCTTTAGGCTGACCAATCGATTTACAGGCTCCGGGTGCTAAACCAACGCTAAGAATATACAAGTTAATACAAACACTAAACTTATCAATCGATAATAATGTAACACTGGAGTAGGGATTTCAAAGACAGTTAATGGCTCTGATACCAAAACTAACCCAGGTAAACAAAAACTATATTATAAAAATTATAAAACAGAAAATAGAAATAATATAAAAATATACCAAAACTATAAAACAATAAAACAATAATAATTCAAGATTCTACTTCATCAATAGAATCACCTACTTACAGTCAAATGCAAAATTCAGAGTTAAATATGATGACCAGTATTACAACATTTTCAATTGATAAGGAATATCTGAATAACGACTATTACAAAATGGAAAAAACTGACAATCGGATATGGTTTGAAAAATTAGACAAACATATTAGAGGGATGGTGGGATAACCATCTTACTTTAGAAGACAAGCAAAATATTGTAAATCATGAATCAGAAGAAGCTCAAGGAGAAGGAGAGAGTGTGGAATATGTTATGGTACAAGATGGATCCACATTTCTAATCTATGTCATATTAATGTATTTTGTAGGAAACACAGAATAAGATTTAAATAGTTCTAAAATATGCTTAATTAATTTAAGATGTTCATCATTAACAGATTTCAAGTGGTATAAAGATATATTTTTTAACTCAAGTACTAAGAAGAACAGATTCAAACTTACCGTTTTGGAAAGAAAAATTCATTACAGGATTACCAAGTTTATTTTCACAAAGGATAATTACCAATCTACAAAAAGTATTAGGAACAGACAAAATAGATTACAACAATTTAACTTTTGGACAAATATTTGCTTTTATTAAAAATGAAGTTTTAACCTTATGTCAAGATTTAAAAAGTCAACGTAAATATGGATCAGAAAAGAAAGAAATGAGATGTCAACAATTTGGCATTATAGGGTTTAAACCACCATCAAAACAGCATAGATCTATTTCCAAAGAAAAAGTTAAAAAATATAACCGATATAGGAACCCCAAATATTATAAGCCATCCCATACAAACAAAGATTTTCATAAAACCAAGAATTTCTATAAGAAAAATAATAAATACAAAAATATTCAATCTATTTGATGGCCTACTTGGTCTTCGGATTCTTCATCCGATGTGTAATGAGACGAACTAGAGCTTGATGAACTTATTTCGTTTGGATTAGTTTGAGATATAACTCCAATTTGCTTAGAAGTGCTAGGAATATTTTGTCTGGAATTGGTCTGTCTAATAAATGAAACTGTGTTTTCCATATTTCTTGGGAATGGAGATACTTGGAAATGTGGAGTAGAAATATTATTAGGAAATCTTTCTAATTTATTATCTAATTTAGTAGATATTAGGTCTACCTGATTAGATATAATATGTAATATTTGGTTTGAGTAATTATTTTGTTGGTAAACGTTTTTAATATATCCCAAATTTACTGTGTCAGTTTATTAAATCTTATTGTTCCATTACATATATTAGTTTGTTACACGTCGGGTGAAGAATCCAAAGACCAAGTAAGCCATCAAACAGATGAAGTAGAACGGCAATTTCAGGAGAACCCTATACAAAGTCAACCACAATTTCAGTTGAATAAATTAAAGTGGAAAAACAATAATACAAAAAATTATTATCCAAGACTCACACCACCTGATTTACAATATGAGGAACAAAGGTCCTCATTTAACAGTTATGATGGATCATCAATTTATCAATAGAATATCAGACATTGAGTACCTATGTGATTGATAATTATCTATACTTGATTCCTGATTGTCTCTGTGATTTTCTATATACCTGCTAGACATGGATCTATTAAATTTTATAAGTAGTTTCCCATCTTTTTGTTCATTAATAGTTAAGGGTTCAGTAATTATTAAATTTCTCTGGACACTTATTGATCTTTCTACCATATTTCTTCTAGAATAGTTATTTCATTCCAGTTTAATAATTTTGGGACTTCTATATTTGTATTATCTGAATTTGTAGTAACATACACTGATACATCTTTTTCTTAATCGAGAATTCCTTACAGGAAAATATGAGTAACCATTCCAGTGCAGCTCTTCTCATTCCAGATCAACCAAAGATTATGCTATCTCGAAACCATTAACCCCAATAGTACCTAGCCAAGACTTTCCTCCTCTCACTTATTCTAAAGTTGTTTAGACTCCACATGCAAATTTAGTTACTACACCCATCCTTACTTCCAACTACTCTCACCCAAATAATCCACCAACAAATCAAAAAACTATTCCAACCGCCTCTAGCCCCAGTTCATCATATCTAGACAAGCCAAATCCGAAGCATTTACTCATTACTCATTATACCACAGAACCTGATATTCCCCAATTAAAGCATTTTGTCCATAATATATTTCGCTCAAATAGTCCGTGGTTGGCTGATGATGTTCAGAAAATCCAAAATTATTATGAACTTGTCCTGGTGGATACCCATTCCATTGATATACAACATATTCAAAATAGAAATGATCCCACAGAATTGACTATTCCAAAATATCCATCAAGCAAGTTCTAAAAGCCAGCCATTTCCAAAATATGCATTCCAACAAGCCCTTTTCAGTTCCATATATTCCTCCCGGATTTAATTACACAGACTATATGAATGCCTGGTATAGAGTTCTCTATATCAGGTCCTTTGATCATTCATGGTTAATTAATTTTCATAAAAGCTTTAATGGTGATATTCCAACATGGTTTTATGATTGGTGGTTAAAGATACGACCATCAATTGAGATACTGCCTCTACCAGTCTCAAAAGGATTTGAAACCTTCAAACAATTAAGCACTCATAAACCATTTGAAAACCATCTCTTCTTCCACTCCATATTTAGAGTTCCTTGGATTTTTTCTTGGAGTTTCCAAGTCAAAACCTTTTATCCAAATATGCCTTCCTCTTTGATTCGCCAATTCGAAGTTAAATGGTGGCATAATTATAAGCAGGACTTTTGTACCTCAAAGGTAAGTCACCATTACCTACAAACTGGTGAAAAACTAATGATCTCTCTCGATATTAAGCAAACACCAACCTAGAACCAACAGATTCAAAACCATTTTCAAAGATCAATCCAACCCAAAATTCAATCTTAGCCAATGCCAGTTTTAAGACTCTCAGAAGATCAGATTCCAAAGATTGAAGCAGATGAGGACTTTATGAAAATATTAGCCATTTACAGGCAAGTGAAGAGCCAAGAGAGCAACCCAGTTCAAATCAAAGAATAATATGATACATTTAACCCTATGAGTCAGGACCCATTTGATCTCTATGACATAAAGCAGCCCGACAAGAAGGAATGGAGGACCCCAGACTCCACCAGCTGAAGCATTCATCAGAGAAGTTCAATCAGTCGGTCATGGAGGGTCCCAAACTCCACTCCGACAAAGGAAGCACTCAACAACGTGGTGGACCCCAGTTTCCACTCACATTCAACAATTCAACAAAGCAGCAGACAAGATCAAGTGGCGAACCCCAGTCTTTCACTACATTCAAAAGAATGGCCGAGATGTAATCCAGATTTCAAATGTAATTCAATCTGATGTAATAGATTAGAAGTTCAGTCCTATAAGTAGGAGCATTCCATTTCAGTTGAAGATACGCTTGAATTATCGCACCTTCTTATTTTTCTAAAAACCTCCTCCATCTGAGTTCAACGTTCAATCTTGAACTCCAACTCCTTGTACAAGCCATCCATCCTTCATCATCCATTGTACATCATCCATTGTAAGCCTAGCCTATTACTCACTCAATATCAAGTATTTTGCAGTTCAAATTTTACTATTTATTTACGGTACTGTTTACATATAAATTTGATTTGATTGATTTGTTTAATTATCCTATTTAATTATCCTGGTTAGATTTGGTATCAGAGCCAAGTTACTGTAATTATCCTCATTCCAGATCAACCAAAGATTATGCTATCTCGAAACCATTAACCCCAATAGTACCTAGCCAAGACTTTCCTCCTCTCACTTATTCCAAAGTTGTTTAGACTCCACATGCAAATTTAGTTACTACACCCATCCTTACTTCCAACTACTCTCTTCTAAATAATCCACCAACAAATCAAAAAACTATTCCAACCGCCTCTAGCCCCAGTTCATCATATCTAGACAAGCCAAATCCGAAGCATTTACTCATTACTCATTATACCACAGAACCTGATATTCCCCAATTAAAGCATTTTGTCCATAATATATTTCGCTCAAATAGTCCGTGGTTGGCTGATGATGTTCAGAAAATCCAAAATTATTATGAACTTGTCCTGGTGGATACCCATTCCATTGATATACAACATATTCAAAATAGAAATGATCCCACAGAATTGACTATTCCAAAATATCCATCAAGCAAGTTCTAAAAGCCAGCCATTTCCAAAATATGCATTCCAACAAGCCCTTTTCAGTTCCATATATTCCTCCCGGATTTAATTACACAGACTATATGAATGCCTGGTATAGAGTTCTCTATATCAGGTCCTTTGATCATTCATGGTTAATTAATTTTCATAAAAGCTTTAATGGTGATATTCCAACATGGTTTTATGATTGGTGGTTAAAGATACGACCATCAATTGAGATACTGCCTCTACCAGTCTCAAAAGGATTTGAAACCTTCAAACAATTAAGCACTCATAAACCATTTGAAAACCATCTTTTCTTCCACTCCATATTTAGAGTTCCTTGGATTTTTGCATGGAGTTTCCAAGTTAAAGCCTTTTATCCAAATATGCCTTGCTCTTTGATTCGCCAATTCAAAGTTAAATGGTGGCATAATTATAAGCAGGACTTTTGTACCTCAAAGGCAAGTTACCCATTACCTACAAACTGGTGAAAAACTAAAGATCTCTCTCGATATTAAGCAAACACCAACCTAGAACCAACAGATTCAAAACCTTTTCCAAAGATCAATCCAACCCAAAATTCAATCTCAGCCAATGCCAGTTTTAAGACTCTCAGAAGATCAGATTCCAAAGATTGAAGCAGATGAGGACTTCATGAAAATATTAGCCATTTACAGGCAAGTGAAGAGCCAAGAGAGCAACCCAGTTCAAATCAAAGAAGAATATGATCCATTTGACCCTATGAGTCAGGACCCATTTGATCTCTATGACATAAAGCAGCCCGACAAGAAGGAATGGAGGGCCCTGGACTCCACCAGCTGAAGCATTCATCAGAGAAGTTCAATCAGTCGGTCATGGAGGGTCCCAAACTCCACTCCGACAAAGGAAGCACTCAACAATGTGGTGGACCCCAGTTTCCACTCACATTCAACAATTCAACAAAGCAGCAGACAAGAGCAAGTGGCAGACCCCAGTCTTTCACTACATTCAAAAGAATGGCCGAGATGTAATCCAGATTTCAAATGTAATTCAATCTGATGTAATAGATTAGAAGTTCAGTCCTATAAGTAGGAGCATTCCATTTCAGTTGGAGATACGCTTGAATTATCGCACCTTCTTATTTTTCTAAAAACCTCCTCCATCTGAGTTCAACGTTCAATCTTGAACTCCAACTCCTTGTACAAGCCATCCATCCTTCATTATCCATTGTACATCATCCATTGTAAGCCTAGCCTATTATTCACTCAATATCAAGTATTTTGCAGTTCAAATTTTACTATTTATTTACGGTACTGTTTACATATAAATTTGATTTGATTGATTTGTTTAATTGTCCTGTTTACTTATCCTGGATAGATTTGATTGAATTGTTTAATTATCCTGGTTAGATTTGGTATCAGAGCCAAGTTACTGTAAACTCATTCTTCTCATATACTTTATCCATAATTGCCACATTTAAAGTGTGTATTAGATTGCTTGTGTTAGGCGGTTTGGTCAGCGTCCGGAGCCTATAAGATGGTTAGTTAGCCTGTAAGGCGGTCCACGCAAGGTATAGATGGAGTCCCTGTAAACATAAGCAATACTAGTTTATACAATAAACTAAACAATTAAAGGATAGTATAAGATGACAGACGGAGTTAGGAGATTCTTGTTCGGAGAATCAAGTCGTCCAGATAAAATTTCAACTAATATTTTACAATCACATGAAGTCCAATATGTTTTACCAAGTCAAAGTATTAACTCAATCTATAGTCATGGAATACTAAATTTTACTAGTACATATTCAGTTAAAATTCATGAGCAAGTCCTACCCATGCATCAAGAATTCCAATCCATCAGATTACTTTCGCAGGTAGCTATCCATAAGTATAGGGAACAAGGATATAGGTTTTTACATTTTGGTTTAATCCAAATAGCTTTGCATCCATTAGTAAGATTATGAATTGATACTCCAATATTTATGGCTTTAAGAGATGATAGATTTAAAACATATAAAAATTCATTATTAGCTATGGTACAGACTAATATATGTAATGGAACAATAAGATTTAATTGTATTCCGAATTACACAGTTAGCCTGACAGGCCTCCATATAACGGATTCTCTAAAATTGGACATCCAATTAAAGCAAAACAAAATAATAGAGGAAACAGAACATTTCGTATTAGTATATAGGATTTATTTCAAACTAATGAAATCATTTATTCCAGCTGCTTTTAAACTAAATCCAATAGAAAAAGATGAATCAGTGTATGTTACTACAAATTTAGATAATACAAATATAGAAGTCCCAAAATTATTAAAATGGAATGAAATAACTATTCCAGAAGAAATAATAGCAGAAAGACCAATAAGTATCCAGAGAAATTTAAGAATTACTGAACTCTTATATATATATATATATATATATATATATATATATATATATATATATATAAAAGAGAAAGTCTCAGGAAAGGCGGCCTGTCCATAAGCTTATGGACAGGCCAGGGACTGATATGTAAAATGGGGTCATATTATAATTATTTTTAAAATGGGGTGCCTAAAAATTATTTGTGCCGAATCATAAATCGTGCCTAATCAGCAGTGTAATTTTTGGGAAGTGTAATCATTTATCACGCGTGTTTTGCCCTTTCTTCCCCTCTCTTCGTTTTTCAATTTCTCTATACTTTGATTTTTGTTTTTTCAAATTCTCTCTTCGTTCTCCTTTATCACACGAAATTTTGCCGGAATCGTGTTGCTAAAGGTTGCGCCGGAATTGCCTAGATTCGGTAAGATTGATATTCTAGGTTTTGAAATTTCGTTGCTGTTCGTTTCCTTTTTTGCTTTATAGTTGTATGCGATTCTGATTTGAGGTTTTTTTTGTGTATTTGACCTAGTGATGGGTAGGGCGAAGGGGAAAGCTGTTCTTCCTGAAGCTGAGAAGTTGTCCCAGCCTTCTTCTTCTCCTGGTTCATATTTTTTCTGTTTTGAATATTTGTAGTTTTGCACTTTTTTTTGTTATTGTTGTGTGTGTATGTGTTTTTTCTGTGTTGTTGATGTTGAATTTTTTTAGAATTTTCTTCGTAAGTCAGATCTGCATATGAGTTGTTGATGTTGATATTCTAGGTTTTGAAATTTCGTTGCTGTTCTTTTCCATTTTTGCTTTATAGTTGTACGCGAATCTGATTTGAGGTTTTTTTGTGTATTTGACCTAGTGATGGGTAAGGCGAAGGGGAAAGCTGTTCTTCCTGAAGCTGAGAAGTTGTCTCAGCCTTCTTCTTTTCATGGTTCGAATTCTTCCTGTTTTCTGTTTTGAATATTTGTAGTTTCGCGCTTTTTCTGTTCTTGTTGTGTGTGTATGTGTTTTTTCAGTCTTGTTGGTGTTGACTTTTTTTAGAATTTTATTTGTAAGTCAGATCTGCATATGAGTTATTGATGTTGACTTTTTTGTTAGTCAGATCTGTATGTTTTGAGTTTTTTATATAACATGCATTTGATTGTTTAGAAGTTGCATTTGTTATTGTAAGATATGCACTAGTTAGTTGCTCTGTTTTTCCCAGCATGTTATTAGTTATAATGTGCATTTTTTTTTCTTAGGAGTTGCATATGTTAGGTTAACAGCTGTATTAGTTAGTCATCCTATTCTTTTGATTTGTATGTTAGGTCTGCATTTTCTTAGAAGTTAGGTAACGTGTTTTTCGAGTTGCTTTTTTTTGTTGTTGACTGATTGTTATATTGTGTACTTGTTTTCTTAGAATGTTCAAATGTTAATATAACTTATGTATTAGTTACTTAGGTTGTGTTTTAGTTTCACTGATTGTTAGTTAGTTATTGTTATTCTTTCTGATTTGGTAGTATGTATTTTGTTTCATTACAAGTTGCTTATGTTAGTTTACTATATGCATAAGTTAGTTAGAATGTGTATGTCAGATTATGTTGTTTACTGACTGTTAGACTATGTATGCATTTTGTTTCATTACAAGTTGCATATATTAGTATAGCCTATTAAATAGTTAGTTATACTATTTTTTTCCTAGATCGGGTTTCTTATTGGCTATCAGAGTATGCATTAAAATATGTTTTTCTAAAGCTGAGAAGTTGTGTTAGCCTTTTTCTTCTGGAGTCTTATGCTTCTGGAGGTTTTTATTTACATGTTGCATTTTATTTGTGTGATTATGTTTATTTTTTAAATATGTGCTTATACAGTTTTTTGTTTTTCATTTTTTGTGTAGTAGTTGTATTGGCACGTAGGTCTGCTGGGATTGGTGGTTCTACTCCACATATTTCAGTTCCTATTGTTCCTAAGCCGGGAAAGAAAAAATGGATGAATGTGGTTGTTGAGCAGTTGAAAGATGGTGAAGGCAAATCAGCTGCTGGTGAAGGCAAATCAGCTACTGGTGAAGGTGGATCACGTGAAGATTTTGATTATGACACACTGGTGAATGATGTTGTTAGAATGAGTAGAGAAGTATCTGGTGTTGATGAATCTGTACCTGGTGTTGATGTAGTTGTACCTGTTGAGAATAATGGTGAAGGCGGGTCCAGTGATGATGGTGAAAGTATGGACAGTATGATTAAAGACTATATTAATGAAAATCAGTGGATTTTGGGTGCAGTTGCGAAGGTGGAGGCGGCGCAAGCTGCTGCGGTTGCGTGTGAGAGGGAAAGTGAGGGTGGTGAAGCTGATGTGGAATTGGGGGAGAGTGTTGAAGCTTGGCCTACTGTGGTGGTCTCATTTGAAGGAGAGAAGGAGAGGTTGTCACCTCGTTTGTTGAGCAAAGATAAGGGTAAACAATGTGAGACTTCTACTGGACAGAATAAAAGGAAGGCAGAAGAACTTGCTGCAAAGTCGCCTGTTGAGAAGGCGATGAAGACAAAGACTAAAAAATTTGTTGTGAAGAAAGGTGCTGTGAAGGCGAAGAAATTTGGTGGGGTTTTGAAGGAGTCTGTTGAGAAGGTGAAGGAAGTTGTTGAAGTAGCGAAAGAAACTGGATTGAAGGAGTCTGCTGAGAAGGTGAAGAAAGTTGTTGAAGTGGCAAAAAAAACTGGTTTGAAGAGGAAAATGGAGAGTACTGTTGGTGAAGCTTCTGGGTCAGAAAAAATGGTTGCTGGTGAAGAAGGAGTTGCGAAACAACAGTGCAACCGTCAGAAGAAGCACATGGTCCAACGTACTGATGAGGAGGGTAACACGTAAGTGTATTTTAATGTGTTATAAACTGTACTTGATTAATAAGATGCTGCATTTGATAAGATTTAGTGTTCATTTGTTATTCACAGTCTCAAATAAACTTACAATCTTCATATTTTATTTTATTTTAGGTTTTCTAAGAAATTCTCAACCAGTTGTTGTCCTTCGAAACTGAAATCGTTAATTGCCTCACTCACTCCCGCCCATAAGATTGACGTGGAAGATATAGGTTTTGGTAGACTTCTTGCGTTCGACATCTCATCCATTCCTATTGGAATTGTTTCTTGGCTGGTTGACAGGTTTGATTATGTGGGCTGATTTCATATTGTTTAATGCTGACTACAAATTGTTCTAGGCTGACCTTTTTTGTTTTGTTTTAGGTTTGATCCTGTTGGCTGTGTGCAAGAAATATTATGGTCAAGGTACATTATTATACCTGATGATGTGTTTGATATATTCTGTATCCCTAGGATTCCAGGCCGTGCCGTTGGTTTGGTTAGGAATAATGGTAGGGGTTTGTCAAGGGATGTGGACATTAGGAATAATTGGAGAGAAGAGTTGGGTGCTGATAAATATGGTAATATTTCTCATGTTAATCTTTTTGAGGAGCTGGGTAGACTAAGTGATGGTGGTGAGCGCTTTAAGAGATTTTTTGTTATGTATGTCATGTGTACTTTTTTGGCGCCAACTACCAGAAATTTGGTTGATTTTAAGCTGGTTAGTGCTCTAGAAAATGTTGGGGCCATCAAGAGTCTTGATTGGTGTGGCTTAGTGCTTGATCGTCTCTATGAGGGTGTTAGGAGTTTCAAATCTGATTCAGGTAAAAGAGATGTGTCTTGTGTTGGGGGGTTGCGTGTTTGTATTGCTGCTAGCTTATATTTATAGGTTTCCCTTTAGAGGTCAGCCTGACCCTACCAGACTTCCCTTATACATGCATTGGTCGAACAAATCTTTGCTCGACAGGGCTCATCATCTGGAAAAAATGGGTTATGATAAGGGTGTAATGGTAGTTGCTGGTTTTCCTTTGACAAAGGATGGGAGGGTTAAAGATAACACAAGTAGCCAACAGCAATCTAAGGGAACTCGTAATAGCCACGACGAGCTTCATACACCTACTGCTGCATGTGATGGTATTGCTCAGGAGCCAGGATTTATTTCTTATCGAATACCGAACGGTGTGATGAGCAATGAAGACATTGACAAAGCTACCAGCAATGTAAGTATTTTTTGTCTTTTTTTATATAGTTTGTAAAAATTAGTGCATGTTGTTTTAAAACTAATGCAGATATTAGTTAATCTAATGCAGTTTGTAGTTCATATTTCCTTTTTAGATAGATTCTGATTTTTTTTATTGGACTGATATTTGTTCTTCTGTGTCAGCCTCTTAATAGGGCTTGCCTCATTTTCAAACGAGACATGGAGGTCATTACACGTGTATTGGTTCAAAACCTTGAGAGGGCAAATGCTAGCCCGATTGTGCGACCACAACCGCAGCCGCAGCCGTAGCCACAATCAGAACCTCAGGAAGAAGGAACAGCCACAACCAATGAGGATGCTGTTCATGTGAAGACAACACAAGAAATTACGGAAGACCTGGACACATGAGTGGGTTGATAAGATAGTTGAAGAATACATGAGGAAAGCTCGTTCTATGATTCCTTCATTCTCCCTTGGGATTGAAGGACTTGATGATTTGTAGCTTTAGCATCTTTGGATTGTTTTTGGATGATCTGTAATCAGCTTATTTTGTGACTGGTTGTTTTGTTGGTGGTATGTTAAGTGCAATTGAAACGCTGTTTTAGGAGTTGTTTTTAAGGTTGAAGGTGTATTTGGATGATTTGTGACTGACTGTTTTGTGGGTGATACGTTGAGCGCATTTGAGACGCTGTTTTAGGATTTGTTTGTAAGGTTGCAGGTTTAATGAAACAAATGCATGTTTAGTTTTAAGAAGTACTATTTGTATGCTTTTAATTCCAAGTTTATTTTTTTAATTATTTGATGGGGTTTATTGTGTTGTTTTTCTGAGCTTATAGGAAAACAAATGCAATTGGTAGGTTAATAAACTACATGTGTAA
The DNA here is from genome assembly GCA_037428765.1 of Rubia yunnanensis. Lineage (NCBI taxonomy): Eukaryota > Viridiplantae > Streptophyta > Magnoliopsida > Gentianales > Rubiaceae > Rubia > Rubia yunnanensis. Next base: position 40,947,284 of record CM075068.1, read on the forward strand.
GCTAAGTAGTTCTACATGTATTCAGTGGTTTTTGTATCACTAAAATTACATGAAATATATTACAAGTCCCTTTTAGGGAAACAAGTTCATGTCGAATGTTAAGAAGTAATATTTGTATGCTTATTAATACGAAGCTAAAAAATATAGTATGTTATTGAATGTATAAAAATCTTAGGTACATAAAAATCAGTGGCATACAGTATGATCCTGAAAAACAAATACAATATATAGCTAAATAAATGCAACTTTTATCATATAGAATGCTACTTTTTACAGTGTCTTCACATCTGGTGTTTTTGTGCCGAATTCAGTAGTTTTCTTCCTTGGTTTTTTCTTTTCCATTCCTGATTTTAGCCTTTTTCCTCTTCCTTTTGTCTTCACTTGGGCTGGATCGAGTATCGTAGGTGCACTTGTTATGGTTGAGTTGTTTTGGCTACTTGTGGTTGATTGTTCAATGGCATTTGTTTTTGATGCCAACAAGTCTTCTATTCTTACCGAGCATGTGTCAAGCATCTCTTGAAGAGTGCTTCTAGCTTCTGAGTTTCTTTCGCTCTTTAGAACCAGATTGTAGAATCTGCTGGACATATGGTTCCTCCATGAGAGTACACTGTTGATGCTTTCTGATTGATGTTTTTCTTGGCCAAGAATCCTGTCCCAAACTTCTGTTTTGGCCTTTTTTGTCCACCTTTTGAGGATGTACTTTGAAGGTATTTCTGTGATGGAATAAAGGTGCAATATCCTGAGGGTATGAAAGCAAAGCATACCTGACACCTCGAAGGACTTGCATGTGCATTGTACTTGAACCAGCCCATCTTCATTTTTGAACTCAACTGTCTCGTATTTGGATTCATCATGTTCTAGGCTGACCTTATATTTTTTTGTCGGTGGTTCTGAGAAAAGTTCCTTGACCTTAGTTGCCATTGCTAGGGAAAATTCCTTTTTGAATCCTTTGTACAAAGCAAGTGTGTAAACTTGAGCAGCATATTTTACCAAACCTGTACAAGCCCAGCAGTGGGAAATAAATGCATACTGTAAGTTAACAAATTCGTGTTCTAGACTAAGTAATACATATTTTCAAATGTGAACATACCTGCTTTGTTTTGATAATTTGGCTTTGCTTTTGTACATGCATTTTCCTTTTCTGCTTCAACTCTCCTCCACTTTCTGATTGTTTGGTTGAAGAGCTCATAGAAGTGTGTCAGTGTTGTTGTTTTGTTTGCATTGAAGCATAGTACGTGGTTTGTGATTTCACTTCGTTGTGATGATAAGATGCCTGCTGAGAAAATATCTTTGCTGAATGTCGTGCTCCATTTTTCACGGATGTTGTACAAGCGTTGAAACCAGGTGCTAGTTTCCAGCTTGTATGTGCTGATCATGGAAGTCCATTTTTCTTCTAATTCTGTAGGATTATGACATCTTTTCATACAGTAGTCTAGATCGCTTTTGAAGGATTCATCTTTCTTTAATCTCCCATAATGTTTTATTGCATTTTGTTTTATGTGCCACAGACACAACCTGTGTTTTGTGTTTTGGAAGACCTGGGAATTGCAACAAGAAATAGATGTTGATCAGCATACATATTGTAAGCTGACACGTGCAGAAGCTAACATTTCCTACTCAGTTTCAGGTCTAAGAAATGGAATTTCTGAAGTTGCATCATTTTCAGGAAACCTGATTTCTAAAGTAACAAATGCAACTTATAATCTATGTAATGCATACTGTAAGGTAAGAGGTTCAATGTCTACCAGTGCATATTCAGTGATCAGAACTGTAGGCAACAAATTTTTAGAACATACCTCATTTATTGATTTGCCCATTGCAGGATCTTGATCTGTGAATATTGTGACAGGTTCCTTTCCTTCCATTGATTTTCTGAAAGTGTTGAGGAGCCACACAAATGTTTCAGCCAACTCATTTGCTATAAAAGCACAAGCAAACATTGTTATGTTCCAGTGATTGTTGATTCCAACTATTGGCGCACAAATCAAGTTATACTTGTTTGTTCTGTATGTAGTGTCAAATATGGTGACATCTCCATAGAGTTTGTAGTCCTCCAGCATCATTTAATCCCTCCAAAACACTACTGATAGTTTTGTTTCCTCGTCGAACTTGACTTTGAAGAAGAAATCTTTGTCCTTGGCATTGATTTCCATAAGTGTGTCAACAAGTTTCTGAGCATCTCCACTTTCTATTTCTTTCATCCGAAGTCGACACACAAAGTTGAGGTGGTCTTTCATTGTATGCCCTAGATTCTCTTCTCCACCAGCTTCAAAAGACATGTATTTATATCCTATAGTAGGTCTTAAACCTGCTTGTTCCATTGTTCTGATGGCTTTTCCTTTGTCTCCTGTAATCCTCCGTTCACTCCTACTGAGATACTGCCAGGCTGGTCTTGTTAACTCATTATTGTGTACGTATTGTGATGTGCCACGATGTAATAATCCTGCTCTAGCTTCACTCTAATTTCAGCTAGGCATCATGTTTTTGTAATCAGGTCCTTTCTCTTCCTCTTCTTCTTCTTTTCAGAATGATTTTCATTATCCATGCAAAGAACAGGGCTGGTAGTACTGGTTTTTAATCTTTTCAATTGGCCTCCAACAGAGCACTTGTAGTACTTTTCACGAATTTGGCCTTTGGTATTTCGACGTTGGCAGTCCTTCCTGTAGCTGAAACCAATAGCATTTGCATGCTTCTTGTACATAGCATGAAGTGCTTCCAATGTTTTTGCTTTTACGCCAGTAAGATTTTCAGTGGCATCAATATCATTTAAATTTGGAAAATTTGTATCTGTAATAATAAAGAATACAATTTCTAATGTAAGCTCTGTTCTGATAAGCATAAGAAATACTACTTGTAGTGTAACATATGCAGAGTGTAGTGTATTTTTTACATGTTATAATCTGAACAACGCACAAGTTTCTTAAAAGTTGGAATTGACAAATGCATTTTCCGTGTTTTGTTGATTTTAATCTAATGCATGTTTATTTGTAACATATACGTGATTTATGTTAACAAATGCATAAATTATACTAAATTTCTGTGCAGCATGTAGTTTAAATTGCTAATGTTTCCACATGTTCATACATGTTCATAGCAGTCGAATATCAGTGTCCAGAAATTTAAAAACAACTATATTCATATCGATTGCATTTGAACACAATAATTTCAGTTTGATGAGAGAAAATCATACCTTCATAGGAATTGAGTAGTATTTCAGCTTCTTGCAATTGAATTTCTTCTCCTTGAATTTGAATCCTGGTGTTTAGAATCGTGTTTTCTCTTGCAGATTCCAATTCTATAGCAGTAGTGGTTACGATTAAAGCATTTGAAATTTCATCTGCTTCAATAGGATCTAGAGACAGATTTTTTTGTTCAATTCCATCGGAATCACAGCAATTGTTGTTGTCGGAGGACATCGAAAAAGCGCCGTCAACGGATTGGACGAGAGGAATTGAAAACACATCGGCGGACTGGTGAGGAAGAATTGATTGGTGTTGAGAGGATTCTGGAGGACAAAAAGAGTCGTAATCGCACTGGTTGTTATCGTCGGAGTACATCGAAAAGGCGTTGTTGATGAGAGATCGAAAACGTGCTGGCAAGGAGATCGGAAAACGCGTTGAGAGCTTTCCGGAGAAGAAGAACAGAGTACTATGTGTTAGTGTGTGAAAATTATGTTTGTGGTTTTGCGTTATATTTTTTTTAAGTTTTCCTTATTTGCAAGCCCCTCCCTGTTCATAACCTTATGGACAGGCCGCCTGTCAGGAGACCCACTCTATATATAAATGGATGGTTGGGATTAGTTCGATTACATTGACTTTTGGTCTTTCTTTTTTTGCAATGAAATCTTCTTAATCTTACATTATACTTATTAGTATGATATTTAGGTTAAATTTAAATCATAGTCACATATGAGCTGTATTTTAATATTCGAAATAAATTATAAATTATAGTCACATATGATATGTATTTTTTTTCATGAAGAATGTCATGTTGATTGAAATTGCTTATTCATGTTTTGAAATGGATTCAAACCCAAGACCCACAAACTACCACGACTGAGCTCTACCTGGGAGCGATTCAAACCCAAGAAATATAGACCCGAATCTGAAATCGACACGACCCAGCCCTAGCAGTCAAATATAGAGAGTCAAGTAAGGGTTGTCAGAAGATTAGTAAAAGTAAACATTTTTCATTAGATATTTATGCATGTAAAGTCAAGTAAGTGTTGATCATTAAAGAGTTAAAAAGTATAATCTTAGGTATATTTGTTATAGATAAACAACTAAGTAAAGGTTGACCTTTGTTTAGTTAAATTCAAACCATTTCGTTAATGATTATAATGATTATATATGGAGAGTATGGTAAGAGTTTACAATTAATAACTTAAAGTCAAACATTTTCACTAGTGGTTATATAGAAAGTCGTAAGGTAAAACGTTCAATAGTTAAAGTCAACATAGATAGTCGATTAAGAGTTCATTGTTTAACAGTACAAGTCAACTTGGTTATTAGCGGTCATGTATACTAAGTCAGTTAAGGATTAACCGTTGATTAGGGAAAGTCAACAAAGTTATTAGTGTTACACATAAAAAGTCAAGTAGGGGTTCATTGTTGTGTCCGGGAAGTCAATCTATAGCTATCAGTGTTCATATATAGAATGTCAAGTGAGAGTTAACCGTTGATTTGGTTAGAGCCAATCCTTAGTCAATACTCTATATATCTTATATAGAGAAAGCGAAGTAAAGGTTGATCATTGATTGGTTAAAGTCGACTTAGTTATTAGTGTTTATATAGAAAGTCAAGTAAGGATTAACCGTTGATAAATTAAAGTCAACATAGTTATTAGTGTTTGTGTACAGATAATCGAGTAAGAGTTCATTGTTTAACAGTTAAAGTCAACTCAGTTATTAGTGGCATATATACTAAGTCAATTAAGGATTGATCGTTGATTAGTTAAAGTCAACAAAGCTATTAGTGTTATATATAAAAAGTCTAGTTAGGTTTGATTGTTGTGTACATTAAGTCAATCTATAACTATCATTGTTCATATATAGAATGTCAAGTGAGAGTTGACCGTTGATTGGTTAGAGCCAATCCTTAGTCAATACTCCGTATATCTTATATATAGAAAGTCAAGTAAAGGTTGATTGTTGATTTGTTAAAGTCAACTTAGTTATTAGTGTTTATATATACTAAGTCAAGTAAGGATTGATCGTTGATTAGGGAAAGACAACATAGTTATTAGTGTTCCATATAGAAAGTCAATTAAGGATTGATTGTTGTGTACGTAAAGTTCAAAATTTTAAAATCTCTTGATGTAGACTTGTTTTACACCCTACATGATACTATATTATATTAGATATTAGTCAATTTTTACTTTCACAATCACCAATTATGATAATTTTTTCACAGTGATTGTCCAAATATAATTGGAACAGGGAGAGTACAATGAGTTAATAATTTTATTATGTTCATGTATTACTAGAACAATTGGGCTTAGGTGCAATGCACAATTAACAGATATTCCATCCGGTGGAAATTTTTTTAATTAATGGACTGTTTCTTTCCAACTAATGAAACTAAAGATAGATATTTCCTCATATTACCATTAATATTTATGTGGTGTTGTTTCAATCAAATTATATTGGACAGAGTTATACCAAATTGGGTGGGCCAACAGGAATCCATTTAGAAATATTGTTGTCCAAAATGGGTTGACCCTTTCCAAAACCCTACTTCCATAAGAGTGTTGATTGACCGCCCACCAATATATGTACTTGGAGATTATCACCCCATTTCGGCTACATTCCAAAAGAAGGTCCAAGACTGTTCCAGACTGGTCCCTTCAACGTTCCGGCTCAGATCGTTCTCTGGTAGAGCCACCACTACTCCAACCGATCTTCACTGATCTGGTATGCCTTGAATCTGAAGTTCTATGTCGATGCCTCTTACACATTTGTTCTTGATTTATTTATTTTTCACTCTCATACATATCTTCACCTCATAATCCCTGCATTGTTTCCCGAATCTGAAAACAATTTATAGGTACCAATGTGTTGTTCCTTTTCAACTGTTTGAAGTATGCCCGCAAGTTTGGCCTCTGTGTACAGTGGATGGCAAGTTTGTCAATATATTTGTTCTCGTGAGATGGCCAAAATGGCTGCAACCATCAGTTAAGCTGATAGATAGGACCTATGGAATTGGTGTATGCCTAATATTAGTTCCTACACTCTATAGTTGTTGATTGTCTTAGCTTGATGGTATTATATGGTTGCAATTGCTATATTTTTTCAACAGTTTGGTTGTGTTGTTTGCTATGGCTAGCCACTTGGACAAGGTACATTGTGTATTTCTGAATAGCTCCTTTAATATGATGTGGTGATTTTGTCCAGCGACCATAACTCGTATTCTTTCTCCTGTAGCACGCCAAACGAGAAACCGGTAGCAGTAGTTCTTCTGAGCATACCTTTGATGTTGAGGACTACACAATATCTGCAGATTCCGATTTCAACTAAATCATTCTAACTGTGAATTATCAGGGTTCCTATGTTTGGTGCCTGCTCCTTCGCCTGGGGGATAGCCTTTGCAATCCGTTCCTCGACTTCACCTATAAAAGAGCCATGCCGCACCAGTATACAACTAGGTGCAAATCGGATAGTGGTTTGATGGTAATGCACCTTATGGACAACTTCACCGGTGGTACGAGCAGTTTACAAAAACTGAATATTTACGAGGTAATGGACTATAAACTGAATTTTGATTTCCTTGGTCATATTTTATCATAACCATAAACGTATACCTACAATTCACTTTCAGCACTGAATTTGGATTTCAATTGGACGTACTTTATCATTAACAATAAAGTATAACTTCAATCCACTTTCAGCACAATACTCGCGACATAGACCATGGCAGCATCCTGAAGAAGGTAGAGAATCCACCCCCCTCAACTTTGCAAGCTAGACATCCAAGATTTAAAGCAACCAGCCTTAAGGGAATGTCTATGATCATCTATGTCACTATCAATCCATGTATTAATGTGCAAACTATTATACAACCATTCGGCCGTGCTTAGTAACGTAACATACACTGTTCATTTTGATGATGCTAAAGCCCTGCTGTGGCATGCTATCTAATTTTAAAACTTGTCTATATTCAACTTGTATTGGACATCGATTAATCAGGCTATTATGTGTGTTCTTCATCGGAGGATATGGTAGGAGCCATCAAGTGTAGAACAAAAACATTGACATGGTCCTATGTCAGCAAGTTACATGTGGAATTAATATGTTCTCTGTGTTTGAAACCATGGCAGTAGTGTTTTGAATGAGATTATCAACATGGAACATGCTTCATGCGGAACGAGAGGGTGTACAATAGGTTATAGATCATTCGATGTATACTAATTTCAGTTTCTTCGTCACCGACTAATTTAGACGTTCGAGAACACTAATTTTAAGTTTTCAAGTCAATCTTGTGCAAATTTATAAACTACTAAGTGTACATTACCAAAAACAAATAACCTAGCAATACATGACTGGGTCAGATCATGAAACCGTCCAAGGGATTCTTATTTAGAATCACTATCACAGGAATTCAGCCCACACACAATGTTGTGTCCCTTCTACCAGATCATGAAACCATTCTTAGGGCCTCCCTATTTTGGCCAATAATCACATTATTTCAGCCCAATTAAATCCCTCTACTTGCATCCCATCATATATATTATAGATTCGCTTAATTACTACCTTCTTCACATGGAATTCGAATAACTTTGACCTGGGGATTGCTGACTAAATAATGTAACTAATATAAAAGAATAAAATACATAATTTCGTTATATAAACTAATTGCAAAGAAGGTTAAATGAGCAAAGCAGCAACATAGCGAAAGTTAAACGAGAAAGAGTTTAGGGTGTACGTCGTAGGGTGTAGGGTTTACGGACAAAATGGGAAAAAGAGCAATGGAGTTAAAAGTTCCGTGGAAAGACATGCAAGTGATAAATACTACGATTAGCAGAGACTACTTGTTCGCATTTTAGCCATACACACATTAGAACAAACTTTCTTGCTAGATTGTTTTTAAGTTCAAGGTCATTTCAAATTGAAATGGTATCAGGGCATTTAGTGATAACATAGATGAAAACTTAGGTTTTCAGACAAATTGATAGAAAACAACATTGCTTCATACTAATTATAACAATTCTACAATGCTAGGTAAACATTTCGAAAAGTCATAATCACCAAATTGTATTGCGTTTTATACGATTGAGCTTCTGGGCAAATGATATTCAGAAATACCACCCCTTCGCCGGAAGACCTTGTGAAGGTCTACATTACAAACAACGGGAGCACATCATATAATATTGTTTAACAACTACCGACGTTAACACAACATAGACCAAACATTCTCTAATTTTGAGCAACATGGGAGTGTGTCAACTATTGCATAATGGATCAGACAAAGGTTCATTTCCCATGGTTTATAGATGTATATGTACCCCTCCAAATCCAAAACAAGATATTTCATAATACGTATCCAACTAAATTAGTTAGGAGCAGTATTTCCATTTACATTTCGTCAACATGAAGGATAAGGAACTTCAATTCGCAAAACGCAAACTATTAAGATACACAACATCAAAGTAATCTGGCCGTTTCAACAAACATGCACAGCAAAATGAACTACATACCAAAAGATGAGCAACAAAAAAACATTAATAAAGGCCAGGATTTAGAAAATTACTGATTAAGGATAGATCCATAAACTGTTAATCAGCCCAGCTTTGCCCTATCACCTCTTCTTCGACAGTCTAGTCCAGGCCTCTTCGCTCTTTGGTCCAGTTCTGCCCCATTACCTCCCCAGTGACCACACAGTCCAGGCTTCTTCTAGGGTCGTAATCCTCTTTCTCCTTGCAAGATAGAGTAGCGTAAATGAGTCTTTGCCTGATTCCATCTTGCACTCTCCTTTCTTGTTCAATGCTCCCAACTTTTCGAATGGCAAAGCCATCAGGTTTCAGACCTCCATATTCCATTGACAGAACTCCTTTCCCCAAATCGCCGCACAAAACAATTGGACAATCTACACCAGTGGGCAGGTTTGGCAAAGACGGGTCCCAGTCGATGCAGCCAGCGACCGCTGTTCTTCTTAGTCATTCTTCTCATCATGCAAACCATAAAATCCACCTTCGAGTGATATGAAGTTAGGTCTAATCTCAATTGCTTTATAGTGATTTTTCAAAACTTTTCACACACCAGTATTTTTAACCTGTGCGAGCTGGTAATCATTTCACCAGTCGATTAGGTTTTGGAGGCAATTCGAATCAACTTCGATTGCGTATGAAATATGTTTGCCGTTTGGACTGAATGCCTCTACGCTTTCCGTCCTTGTTGGCCAATCTCCTACTCCCTCCATCTTTGATCGAAGAAAATTCTTCGAAATCTACGCTAAAAAATGAGAAGATGAAGAGCAATGAAACTCCATGGAACTGATGACTTACTGGGATACGGAAATGGGAATGGAAAACCGAGACGTCTGCCTCAAGAAGGAAAACGCATGAGTTACACGCAGAGGCTTTTTGAATACAGCTTGATCCAGCCCGCGTGAAGAGCCAACCATTTGCTGCCACGTGTGAGGGAGGGTGTAGACGAGCCCGAGGGTAAGTTTAAGAGTGTCCCTTATGGAGTTATGGATTCATGAAAAATTTAGGAATGAGTGGATCCCCTAACAGACGGCTTGTTCATAAGATTTAGACAAACCACTTATTTTTTACCTTATATACTGTATTTGTTAAATTACATATAAAATTTATAATTCTTAAAAATATTTATTTATATCTTATATTTTTATAGCTCCACCTTCAAATACATGTTATTACTTATTTTAACTTATAAAATAAAATATTTAAATTTTATTAAAAAAATTACAACATTTAAGGTAAAAATCCCGTGGACTGTCCATAAACTTATGGAAAGACCGCATTTCCTGAGACTTAAAGGAATTATGTCCTGCTGGTAGAAAGATGGGACAAAAGTAATTATAAATTGGTATATACAATAATCTAGTTTTCCAAGGTAAGTGTAAGCCTTGAGAGTTGAATTATTAGAGCATGTGCAATGGGGGTTCTAAATTGGTTCCACTTCCTGGAACCCATCTGGAACTTTGGAACCCCACAATGGAGGTTCCAAAAGGGTTCCACAAAAGTGAAACTGGGTGTCATTGCCCAACTATTAAAACCGCTCCCCATTTGCTTTTTGTCAGGCGCACATGCTTGGCTAGGCCAGCACGTCAGAGGGGCCTATTTTCTTTTCCTTACATTGCCAAGTGGCGTCAGCTTCTAGGCCAACTGCTATTTTAAAAAAAAAAATCCGCATACTTCATTGGGACATGTGGCACAATATGATGGTGCCACGTGTCCCAATTATAAATTTCAAAAATTGAAAATTTAAAATTTGAAAATTAATTTGGGAAATTTTAAAAAATGAAAAAAATAGGTTAAAAATTCTATTTTTTTAAAAATCTAAAATTAAATTTTGATTATTTTTAAATATCAAAATTACATTATTTTAAAAAATAAATGGTTCATTTCAATTCTTGTTCATAAAATAAATTTTAAAAATTGAAATTAATTTTAAATATGAATTTTAGAAAACAAAATTCAATTAAAAAATTACAAATATATTATTAAATTTTACGTTTCAATTTATTTGGATAGGTAAATTTATTTAAATAAAATATTAAAGATATAATTAATGAATATAATAGAGAAAATTAAGTGGGGTCCATGAAATAGGTGGAGAGAAAAATGAAATGATTTCTTTATAATTTTAATTATTGAGATGAAAAATAGAAATTGAATATTTAATAAAATAAACCACAAAAATAATTGTAGAGGGTTCCACCATTGCATGCTCTTAGAGGGGAGGCCAATACACACACGATCGGCCAAGTGGTTAGGGCTCTGGTTTCAATCCTGCTACCGTGGGTTTGACTCTCGCCAGCCGCAGCGTGGGAATTTCTCTATTGGAGGGGTCCCTTGTGGGGCAGCGGGTACAGTCGTGGATCAGAGGTTTGACCACGGTGTCTGCTGTGATTTACCTCCTCAGTGATGGATGTAGTGTCGACGCAGCTGGTGCCCTGAGGGTGAGGGATCGGGGGAGTACAAAAGTAGAAATAATTGGCACACTAGAATGAGTACCATATGGGGACTACAAACAAAACTCACTGTTAGAATAAAGAAAGTAGATGATTAGATAATATTTTATTCCATGTTGATGACTAGTACTAGAGATATATTTAGACTAGTTTTCTTTGTACTATGTATATATATTCTTCATCATTAATCAGAATAATTATGGGAAATTACTTTATCATGGTATCAGAGCAAACCTGGTTCTAAAACTTTTTTTTTCTTTTCGGCCGCCCGCCTCTCCCTCCTTGCTTCCGCCGCCGACGATGTTTCCCCCATCCTCCTCCTTGCAATTTTTTTTCTACTCTCATCATGTCCGACGAGAAATTATCTTATAATACCTTTCTCCACATGATAACTATCAAATTGTCATCATCCAATTATTTGTTGTGGAAACGTCAAACTGGTTATGTTCTCCGACCTCAGAAGTTGTATGGTTTTCTTGATGGTTCCAGGCCCTGTCCGTCTGTTCCTCCTCGCCCTCCGGCCGCCACCTCTTCCATTTCCTATGCTATGGTCGTTGGTTCCACTCCAAGTCGTGGATCCACCACCAAGACCGATCTCATGGAGGCTTACTTGAAGGCCCAGTCTGATTGTGATCTCTGGGTTGATGAAGATCAAATTGTGTGCAGTCTTCTTTTTTCTTCTCTCACCCCAGAAGCCTTGGCGGTTTTATCTGACTGTGCCACTTCAAAGGAAATTTGGGACAATCTCCAGTCTATATATCACGACAGCAGTGCATCATCCATCCTTCGTCTTCGTGCTGCTGCCCACGGTATACGTAAGACTGGTACAGTTCATGAACTCCATCTCCAATTTAAAGAAATTTTTGAGCAGTTGTCTATGATGGGTTCTCCTGTATCGAATGATGATTAGCTTATTTGGTTTTTGACTGCTCTTGGAACTGAGTTTAAGGATTTTTCTGCACCTTTAATTAATTCCTTGCCTACTCCATTGTATGCCTATGTTTTATCTCGTGCCAAAAACCACGAAGCTTTTCTGAAAAATTTACAGGACCATTCAGCCCTAGCCACTGGGCATGCCGCCTTTACAGCAGGCATTTTTCCCTCGGTCGACCGCGTGTGGGATCACGCGCCAGTCAGGGGTGGAAGCGCGTCCGATTCACTCACCGCCAGGGGAGGCCATTTTGGTAGACAACAAGGTGGCAGGTCCGGCGGTCAGTTCATGGCAGGGGCTGGTCGTGGTCGGCCATAGTGTACTTGGTGTGGTCACCCCAATCACTATGCTGCGACTTGTTACAAGATGCTTGCTCGGACTGTTTCTCAGGGTCCAGCTAATTGTACAGACTTCACTCATCTGGTCGATCGTTTTCAATCATCGCTGTAGTTAGAGCCTACTGCATGATCCTCCGATTGGTATGTTGACTCCAGTGCCACCAGTCATATGACATCATTAGCCTCAAGCTTGGAGTCTGTCTCCCAATATTCTGGTAATTCTCATGTTTTTTTTGGTAATGGAGCTTCTATTCGAATCTCTCAAGTTGGTGATGCTAAACTTTCTGATGATTCATGTAAGTATGATGTTCTGTTTGTTCCCGATATTACTAAGAATCTGCTGTCTATTAGTAAACTGACCAGAGATTTAAACTCTTTTGTCACTTTTAATGACCAGAACTTTGTCATTCAGAACAAAGTTTCCAAGGCGGTCGTGGGCAGGGGCCACAGTGATGGTGGTCTCTATGTTTTGGATGAAGGCGATTCAGTAATTTTCTCTCATTTGCAGCACAATAAAGGACGGGCATCTTATGAGTTGTGGCATGCTCTCTTGGGTTATGCATCGGCATCAATAATCTCTAGTTTGCAGAAGTATGGTTTAGTTTCTTTGTCTTCTTTGTTGCCTAAACCAGTTGCCTGAACCCCTGTGTTATGTCGAAAGGTCAGCAATTTGCGTTTGTTGAGAACCATAAGCATGCTACACATGTACTGGATTTGATTCATTGTGACTTATGGGGACCTTCCCCTGTTTTATCGACACATGGTTTTTCATACTATGCTTTATTTTTGGATGACTATTCTCGTTTCACCTGGCTTTATCCACTTCGTGGCAAGTCAGATTTTTATTATGCTTACAATTTGAGGCTTTTGTGGAGAATCAGTTCTCATCCAAAATTAAGGTGTTTCAGATTGATGGTGGTACTAAATTCCTGAACACTCGCCTACGGGGTCATTTTGCCACTAAGGGCATTCATCATCAGATCTCGTGTCCTTACACTCCGGGACAGAATGGTCGTGCGGAGCACAAACATCGGCATGTTGCCGAGATGGGTCTTACTATGCTTTTTCATTCGTATCTACCTGTTTCTTACTGGGATGATGCATTTGCTGCAGCTGCATATACAATCAATCGACTGCTTACTCCGGTTTTGCATGGTTCTTCGCCTTATGATATTCTATATGGCCGTGCTCCTTGCTACTCAAATTTTCATCCTTTTGGGTGCCAGTTTTTTCCATTTGTTCGACCATATGCTGATCACAAGTTATCTCCCCGCAGCATTCCATGTGTTTTTCTTGGCTACAGTTCCCAGTACAAGGGTTTCTGGTGTCTTGATGCTTCTACAGGCAGAGTCTATATCACTCGTCATGCTCGTTTTGATGAGATATACTTCCCATTTTCTCCTTCTACGTCTTCGAGATCTTCTGCATCCACCCTTGATGTCTTTGCTGTTCTTGATCCTGATGGCAACCCTGTGATCTCTGTTCCAGTTTTGGCTTCGTCTCACACACTGCCATGCACCATGTGCTCGCCGGATCTGGAACCAGCTTCTCTGCCACTAGTTCTGCCTTCTCTACCGCCGGCCACGGTCCCATAGCCATCCTCGATCATTTCTTCTCCGTCCTTGTCCGTAGCTCACCGCTCGGTTAGCTCTTCCGAGTCTTCTCCGGTGTCGTCCGCTAGTTCTCCTCCCCCGGCCTTGCTGCCTCCGCCTCGTACTCATCGAATAGCCACTCGGTCAGCCACTAGTGCCATTCAGCGATGGGATTATTCAAACATTGTTGCACATGGTCTTACTGCTACACTGCTATCTCAGACAGAACCCACAGATTATCGCTCGGCCCTTCGTGATCCAGCCTGGGTTTCAGCTATGGATGATGAGATGACTGCTCTTCCTAGTCAGCACACTTAGGACTTAGTGCCTCGGGCTTCGAATGTCAACATCGTTGGCTCCAAATGGTCTATCGGCTCAAGTACCGATTGGATGGTACTATTGACCGTCACAAAGTCAGACTTGTGGCGCAAGGTTTTTCGCAGATTCTGAGTTTTGACTTTGACCATACTTTCAGTCTTGTGGTCAAAGCCTCCACTGTTCGGATAGTTGTTGCAATTGCCACCATGCGTTCTTGGCCATTTCATCAGCTGGATGTCAAGAATGCCTTTCTTAATGGTGTTCTGGATACTCCGGTCTATATGAAGCAGCCCATTGGTTATCAAGATTCTTCTCATCCAGACTATGTTTTTCGCTTGTGGAAGGCTATTTATGGCCTTAAGCAGGCTCCTCGGGCTTGGTTCCAGCATTTTAGCAGCTATCTTACACAGCTTAGCTTTCGGTGCAGCTCGGCTGACACTTCTTTATTTGTTCTGGCGAGAGAATTATCGTTGATGGACCTCCTTGTGTATGTGGATGACATTATTCTTACAGGGAATGGTTAGTTCATTTCTCGGACGCACAAGGAGTTTACGATCAAGGATCTTGGTGCCCTTACTTACTTTCTGGGTCTTGAAGTTTCTCCTACTTCCTCAGGGTTATTTCTCGGCTAGGAAAAGTATGCTCGGGACATTCTGACTCGGGCTAGTATGGCCGATGTTGCGCCAGTTTCTACGCCATTTGTTGTCGGCTCTCAGCTGCACAGTTCTACAAGTTCGCCGCTCAAGGATCCTACTCTTTATCGCTCTCTTGTTGGGGCGCTTCAGTGTTTCACTATTACTCATCCAGATTTGGCCTTCTCGGTTAACACGGTGAGTCAGTACCTCAAGGATCCTTGAGATGATCATTTTGCTGTAGTTACACAGATTTTGCGTTATGTTCGTGGCACTCTTCATTTTGGTTTGGTTTTTCATTCTGCTAGCACTCCAGATGTGTTAGGACATTCTGATGCTGCATGGGCTCGCTGTCTGGAGACTCGTCGATCCACTTATAGATATGCAGTCTATCTGAGTGGGAATCTTGTTTCTTAGAGTGCCAAGAAACAACCCACTGTTTCTCGTTCCAGTATGGAGTCTTAGTAACGTGCTCTTGCCAACACTGCATCGGAGGTTGTTTGGCTTACTCATTTGCTTTGTGATCTTCGAGTTCCGCTTTCTGGTTCGCCTTTGTTGTTATACGACAACAATAGTGCTATCTTCTTGGCTCAGAATCCGGTGGCGCACAAGCGGGCAAAGCATATCGATATTTATTATCATTTTGTTCATGAGCTGGTGACTTTTGGTAAACTGTGCATTGCTCATGTTCCTACTCCTCTCCAGGTTGCTGACATCTTCACCAAGGGACTCTCTCGTCCGTTGTTTGAATTCTTCAGAGCCAAGCTTTGCGTCGGCGAGCATCCGATGCTTCACTTGAGGGGGGGGGTGGGTGTTAGAATAAAGAAAGTAGATGATTAGATATTATTTTATTCCATGTTGATGACTAGTACTAGAGTTTTATTTAGACTAGTTTTCTTTGCACTCTATATATATTCTTCATCATTAATCAGAATCATTATGGGAAATTACTTTATCACTCACCAAAATTATCGTTAGGATATTTGTGGTGATTGCCAGCATCTCAGTTACGTGATACTGTAATAATGCATCAACACTCTTATTCCGGCATCAAACAATCATTAAGAGTGATAGAATGATTTGCCGTGATGAATTGTATTATTGATATAAGAATATATAGAGAGTACAATATAGGTGTAACAAGAAAAGAACTCTAATCATAATAAATCATAATCTAATCAGGAGTCTGATTTATTCTAACACCCCCCTCAAGCGAAGCGTCGGATGCTCACCGATGCATAGGTTGGACCTGAAGAACTCGAACATCGGACGAGAGAGCCCCTTGGTGAAAATGTCTGCAATCTAAAAAGAAGTCGGAACATGAGCAACGCGCAGCTTTCCAGATGTCACCAACTCATGAACAAAATGGTAGTCGATGTCGATGTGCTTCGCCCGCTTGTGTACCACCAGATTCTGAGCCATGAAGATAGCACTACTATTGTCGCATAATAACAGTGGAGAACCAGAAAGTGGAACCCGAAGATCACGAAGCAAATGAGTGAGCCATACCACTTCTGAGGCAGTGTTGGTGAGAGAGTGAGAAATAGTAGGCTATTTCTTAGCACTTCAGGAAACCAGATTCCCACCAAGAAAAACCATATAACCATAAGTGGACCGACGAGTCTCTAAACAACGAGCCCAATCAGCATCAGAGTACCCTAACACATCAGGAGTTCTAGCAAAACAAAACATGATACCAAAATGGAGAGTGCCACAAACATACCACAAAATCTGAGTCACATCAGCAAAATAGTCATCTCTGGGATCCTGAAGATACTGGCTCACCGTGTTGACTGAGAATGCCAAATCCGAGCGAGAGATGGTGAGATACTGAAGAGCACCAACAAGAGAACGATAAAGTGTAGGATCCCGGAATGGAGGACTAGTAGAGCTGTGAAGTTGAGAACTAGCGACAAATGGAGTAGAAACAGGTGCCGCATCAGACATACCGGCTCGATTCAAAATATCATGAGCATACTTTGCTTGGCCAAGCAGTAACCATGAGGAGGTAGGAGAAACTTCAAGACCAAGAAAGTAATGAAGATCACCAAGATCCTTGATTGCAAACACTCTGTGTGTCTGATCAATGAACTGGCGAAGAAAAGTTGAGTCATTTCCAGTAAGAATGATATCGCCCACATACACAAGTAGGTACAGTAACGACGACCCTCTCGAAAGGACAAATAAAGAAGTATCAACTGAGCTGCACCAAAAACCAAGTTGTGTCAGATAACTGCTGAAACGCTGGAACCAAGCCCGGGGAGCCGGCTTAAGACCATAAATGGCCTTTCGCAGGCGACAAACATAGTCTGGATGGACAGAATCCTGATAACCAACGGGCTGCTTCATGTAGACTGGAACATCAAGAACACTTGACATCCAACTGATGAAGTGACCAGGAACGCATGGTGGCTATGGTGAGAACCGTCCTAACAGTGGAGGCTTTGCCCACAGGACTGAAAGTGTGGTCAAAATCAAAACCCAGAATCTGCGAGAAATCTGGTCGATACTTGAGCCTATATACCCATTTGGAGCCTATAATGTTGACATTCGAAGGTCGAGGCACCAAATCCCAAGTGTGCTGACCACGAAGAGCAGTCATCTCAGCATCCATGGCTGAAACCCAGGCTGGATCCTGAAGGGCAGCGCGATAATCAGCGGGCTCTGTTTGAGAGAGGAGTGCAGCAGTAAGACCATGAGCAATAGTATCCAAATAATCCCAGCACTGAATGGCACGAGTAGAAGATCGAGTGGCCATCCAATGGGTACGAAGCTGGGGTGGTGAAGCTGGAGGAGTCGAACCAGCTGACGATGCCGAGAAAGATCAAGTTACGCTGATCGGAGAGTGGCCGTCGAAAGTTGCCGAAGAAAGGATGGCCAATACTGGCTGAGACGTGGTGGCCGGTGGCTGAGATGGTGGCTGAGATGGTGGCTGAGGAGTGATGACTGGCGGCTGAGGTGTGGTGACCGTTGGCCGAGGAGCTGGGTCCGGGTCAGCCTTCCAGATGGAAGATGGTGGTGAAGGAGGGGCGACTGGAACAGGCACATGCGTGGTGGCCCCAATCGATGAAGTAACAGCTCCATAAAAATGATGAAATCTCCAGATCTAAAATAGAACGACTGTCCGCGGAAGATGAGACATAAGGGAATAAGGTTTCATCAAAGCGAACGTGGCGAGAAACATAGATACGCCTAGATATGGGGTCGAGACACTGGAAGCCCTTGTGACGAGGGCTGTAGCCAATAAAAACACACGGAATGGATCGCGGTGCAAACTTATCAGTAGCAGTGGCACGCAAACATGGTAAAACACGACAACCAAATGGGTGAAAGAGGGTATAGTCAGGCACATGACCAAAAACAACCTCAAAAGGAGATTTTCCACCAAGAACTAAACTTGGCAGACGCTTAATGATGTAAACCGCAAAGGAGAAAGCTTCCACCCAATAACAGTATGGCACGGAAGAGTGAAAAAGCATGGCAAGACCAGTCTCTGTGATGTGACGATGCTTCTGCTCAGCTCGGACATTCTGAGCAGGTGTATAGGGCGATGACATCTGATGATGAATGCCACATGATATGAAGTGAGCCTGAAGTCGATGATTAGTAAACTCTGTGCCACTATCGGTCTAAATTTTTTTAACCCTAGTAAAAATTTGGGTCTCAACGAATTTCTGAAACGGAATAAATGTGTCATAGAAGTCTGACTTATACTGCATCGGGAAAAACCATGTGAATCATAAAAAGTCATCGATGAAGATAGCATAATAAGAAAACCACCTACCGATAACACAGGGGCTGGTTCCCTCAAATCACAATGCACCTTGTCCAATAACCTAGTAGCGCTCCTGTCACTAGTGGAAAAAGGTAAACAGCTACTCTTGGCCATCTGACAAGGAGAGCAACTAACAGATGCCGGCATATCGGAAGTGACAGTAATATGGCCACGTCAACTTAACAACTGAACAGTACATGAGACACATGACTGTGGCGAGAGTGCCACTGCTCAAAAGAAGCCTGGAGCTTTCCAGAGCGTAATTTGCCTAAAAAGCTGGAATCACCAGTCTCAAGAAAATAAAGACCTGAACTATGACTGCCTTTACCAATTATCTTCCATGTATGCTTGTGCTCAATGGAAAATGCGTTAGCATCAAATATAACACGGACATGTAAATCACGAGTAAGCTTACTAATGGACAATAAACTTCTACTAATCTTAGGGACCACAAGGACATCATTAACAAAGAAATCAGATAAATGACATTGGCCGATGTGAGAAATAGATAATGATTCACCATTTCCAACAAGAATAGAATCAGAACCACGATAACATTATACCTTATCAAGATGACTGGTGCGAGCAGTGATATGAGGTGTAGCACCTGAATTAACGATCAACTGATTCGACGAAGAATGACGGTTGGGACCATTCAAACTGGCCTGAAACAATACCTTGCCCGCAATCCAATTAGTAGAGCAATCTTCCCGAGATATAGGGCCCAAATAAACCATAGAAAAAGACCGAAATTGCACAGAAATTGACTAGGTGCTGACGAGAATTTGAGCAACTCGTGAGAAAGTGCCTCAACTCGCGAGAATTTGAGCAATTCGCGAGAAACAGGTTTAACTCGCGATAAATTGAAGGACGTGAGAAACTCCCAGAAGCGCGAGTCAACTCGCGCATGACTTTCACGCGCTTCTGGTTTCTTGTTCTGCCGAGCTGGAACTCGCGCGTGACTTTCACGCACTTCTTCTTCGGCTGAGCTGGTCGTGGTCGCGTGGATCTCGTCGCGGGAGCTAGAAGACGGGGCAGCGGATGTTGCTGATGAAGACGTCGGTGGCGCCGCTAGAAGAGAACGACAACGAATATGGAAACTCCACTTGTTGCGATGACGAAAAATCAGAAGCGCCGAAAACTCCACTGCGCGAGTTCAACTCGCCAAAAAATCGATTGCGATGATGACGGCTCCGATGAGGGACTTAAGCCTCCACTTGTTGGACGCCGGAGATGAATACCGCCGCTGGTTGAAGAAAGGAAGCCAGAAGATGACGACGCCAAAAGGATTACTGCCAGTGGTCGGAAAAGAGCTGCCAGAGGTTGCCGGAATTTGACCGGAACTTTGCCAGGATTAGAGCCGGAAAAGAGAACTTGCTCTGAACAATAAATTAAAATTTAGGGATTAGGATTAGAACTTGGTCTGATACCATGACAGAATGATTTACCGTAATGAATTGTATTATTGATATCAGAATATATAGAGAGTACAATAGATGTGTAATAAGGAAAGAACTCTAATCATAATAAATTATAATCTAATCAGGAGTCTGATTTATTCTAACAAAGCGCATCGAAAAGTATACTTTACGGTGGTATTTTAAGCCTTGAGGGTTATATTATCTTAGAGGACAAGACAATCAACACATCATATAACTTAGAGGACAAGACAATCTAACACATCCAAACTCTCAAAACGCAAATTCTACCATAAAAGGAACAGCCGCATCAAAGAAAAAGCAGCCAAAGCTATAAACACGGATACTTTAATAATCGCTAGAATGAGTGCAATGTGAGGATCACAAGAAAAAAAACTACCCTCTCCATCCTAGATTAAATTACAGCATAGTCATTTCATATCGTTCGAGAAACATATTTGACTGTTAATATGTTTAGCTACATATAATAACGATAAATAAAAAGTTACTTTCTAGAAACTATTTGTTACGACGAATTAAACAATATCACATACGATAATATCGTATTATGTCTCACATATCTATTCAAATATGCAGTCAAACTTTGATAGAGAATAGTATCATAAAGTAAGTGGGTAATTTAATTTGGGACCGTGGGAGTATCCCAAATGACAACCATTGATCTTTTAGAGCATCTCCAGTGCAGTCTTCTTTTGGGTGAACTTCTATTGGCACGTAGGATGTATCGACTCTCAACTTTAAATTCAATCTCCAATCCAAGAGTCACATGTGAGAGTCGATATTACGTAGCATAAATTTTTAGCGGCCCGTCAAAGTGAGCCTCTATGCTCAGACGGTGAAACCGAATGTCGCACTTTTCCAAATCAACCAAAAAATTGAGCGGGTGATTCAAATTTTGTTGTTTGGCAGATTATACATGCTCTATTTCTTCTTCCCACAGTTTCGATTCTTCATCTAAAATCCCCAATTGTTATATTTGAGAAGTAGGTTTTCTTTCCCTTGAATTACACGAAGAATGATTTCATCACGACGCCAATTGTTATCGTAATTGAGTTAACTGTTTATTTATGTGAATCGCATGTGTATTGGTAATACCGACGTTGTGCAGGGGACTGGAACTTCGTGATCGACGCCGAGAATCGGCTTGACCAGCTTCCGTTCCGCTCCCTGTAGTTGCTTTTGATTTCTGAAAGTACTAAATTTGATCTTTTCAGGATTTTATTTTCTTCTGTTCTGGTCCTAAAAATTTGAACACATATTCAACGTTGTAAAACTTGAGCAGTTCAAAGCATTGGAGTTTGTGTGTCTCAAGTACTTTTTGTTCTCTACAAAGGAGAAATCTCATAACTGAAATGAGGTTCAGCATCAAACAGCAGAGTATATAGCTATTCTAGCATCTACTATGTACAGAAACTAGTGCAGATAGTACAAGTCTTTTCAAATTTTATTTTTTGCATATAGCTACTCATCCAACACAAACTGGGGAGTAGAATAATTGTGATTAAAATGTGAACTCAAGATTTATACTTTTCTGATCTGTTTAGAAAGCTTTGTTGCTATAATATCGGTGTCTACATTTTGTGTTTTGAACGCTGTTCTAGAATCTAATTTGGTTTCCTTGGCCATTTTCTCTCATTGAACTGAGAATTTCAAGTCATGTTGAATGGTTATGTTGTTTTGGGTTTTTGTTTGCTATATTAAAACAAACGTAGCCATTTTCGCCACAGTAGAGTTTGTGGGTACATGAGTTGTTAGTGGAAGCAGGAATGGATTTATGGAGTTGTATACAGTGTGGAGTTGCTGCATACAGTATATAATTGTGTATTTTGAGGTTATTATGAGTTTCTATCTGTTTGGGTGAATACCATGGATGGACTTTTGAGGTGCTATGTGTAAAATGTGTGTTTATGGTATTTAGTACAAAATTAAAATGTCATAAAAATGGGAAATGAGATTATGCCGAGCAAAATGTACAAATTATTATACCACTCTTGGACTAATACAAGAACTAGGACTCCAATTCTGTATTCAACTCAACTGAGTAGCTCTCTGCAGGAAGACAACATACGCAGGATGAAAATTTTTCTGAACCTGTATGTGTGTAAATTATCTTCTGCATATACTCTCATTTATCTCTGCACTTAACAGACCAAATGAGGTAGAGCCTCAACTTTTTGTGTCCTTTTGTAGGTTGTCTTCGATTTTATAGAGCTCATGGATTCTAGAGAGTTTCAACAATTTTCTCAGTCAAACACAACTGATTCTTCGGACACCATACAATCTCTGAAAATTTGAAATTATGCAAGCGTGAATATTGAAGGATTGGGAGAAGGATGGATTATTCGGAGATGTATCTTTGTAGAAAATAAGGGTAGTAATTGTGTGTTTGTATTCATGATCTCAGGATACATTATATAGTAGTACATGATACCCATACAAGCTAGGAAAAGGTAATAGAATATAATTACAATTACAAGTAATTTTCTAATTCCTTAATGCTCCTCAAGTTGGAGCACGAGGATCAGAAATTTGCCAAGCAGAGAATGAAACTGGTTATGTCCGAGAGCCTTAGTGAACAAGTTTGCAGGTTGGTCTAACGTGCGAATATGTTGAGTAACAATAGTGCTAGATTGAACAAGATCCCGGATAAAATGACAATCAACTTCAATATGCTTTGTGCATTCGTGGAACACTGGATTTGCCACAATATGAAGAGCAAATTGATTGTCACAAAATAGTAGCATAGGAGAAGTGTGCATAACCTCTAAGTCTTTAAGTAAAGACTTAAGCCATAACAACTCACAACAGTAACATCTATAGCACGATACTCCACTTCAGCAGAAGACCGAGAAACAAGGTTGCTTCTTAGTCTTCCAAGAAAACGGAGAATCACCAATCATTACAAAATATTTGGAAAGAGAACGCCAGGTAATCGGGCATGCAACCCAATCTGAATTATAGTAAGCAGTCAACTGTAATGCACTACTGGAAGAGAGAAATAAACCTTGACCAGGATGACTCTTCAGGTAGTTCAACCCACGAACTGCAGCTTACCAGTGAGGAATACAAGGAGACTTCATGAATTGCGCAAGTGTATGAACCGAATAACTAAGTTCAGGATGAGTAATGGGCAGGTATATTAGGTGCCCAACCGGACGCCTATAGTGCTCAGGGTCATGGTAAGCGGAACCTTCAACATGTGCCATATCATGTTGTTGCTCCATCGGAAAGTCAGTTGGTATAGAAGCAGATAAACCTGTATTAGATAAAATGTCCAAAGCATATTTCCTTTGCGAAAGAAATATCCCCTCCGGTCTTCTAGCAATCTCTATGCCCAAAAAATACTTAAGAAAACCAATGTCTTTTATATGGAAACAAGAACCCAAGTATTTCTTGAACTCAGAGATGAGCGTAGAAGAACTACCAGCAATGACCAAATCATCCACATAAACCAGAACATGCAAAGAAACTGATCCACGGGAAACGATAAACAAAG
Source organism: Rubia yunnanensis (assembly GCA_037428765.1). Taxonomy (NCBI): domain Eukaryota; kingdom Viridiplantae; phylum Streptophyta; class Magnoliopsida; order Gentianales; family Rubiaceae; genus Rubia; species Rubia yunnanensis. Next base: position 40,970,958 of record CM075068.1, read on the forward strand.
AGTAATCTGCCTTACTCTGAACAAAACCAAATGCTCGTAAAGCCTGAGCTTATTTGGCAAACCAATTTCTTGGAGCCTGGAAAAGACCATAAAGAGATTTCTGAAGGCGACATACCTGACCATGGGACGCATCATAGCCTGGTGGGGGTTGCATGAAAACCTCTTCATGCAAATCACCATGCAAGAAAGCATTATGGACATCCATCTGATGCAGTTCCCAACCACAAATGACCGCAACAAATAAGAATAGGCAAACAAAACTCATCTTTGCAACCGGAGCAAATATCTCAGCATAATCAATCCCTTCAACCTGGTGATTCCTAAGAACCACTAAGCGTGCCTTATAATGTTCAATAGTACCATCTGTCTTAAAATTTGTTCGGTAAACCCATTTGCAACTAATCGTCTTCTTATCCAAAGGCAGAGGGGCCAAAGTCCAAGTCCGATTGCGCTCAAGCGCAGTAAGTTCGTGCGACATAGCATCTCGCCAATGAGTATGCTGAGAAGCCTCAGAATACGTAGTGTGATATGCACTAGATGTTACTGCACCCAAAAATCTAGAATGCATACTAGAAAAATTATCATAGTTTACATAATCAGTAAGAGGATAAAGAACACATGGAGATAGTGACGGCGCATGAGTGAATGTAAACGTAAGGGGAGGTCTTCAGTAGTAAGAGCTCAGACATAATGATCACAGTTATAATATTCCAAATAAGGAGGTCGGTGAGCACGAATACTCTATCTGATAGGTGGCAACTCGACGACGGAACTATCCAAAGCTGGAGATGCCGCAGTGTGAGGCGCATGAAGTGGTGGGTTCCTTGGCGATGCAATATCTGACTGAGCTTAGACGGGATCTGGTGATTGAACCTCATCCGCCAGGGATGGGCCAGTGAGTACCGGTGGGTCAGTGCCGGTGGCGACCGGCGTAGATGAGCCAGCGATGACCCGTGGTAAGAGACCGACGACAGTTGGCGGTGAAGGACCGGCGGTGACCAGCGTTGGAGAACTGGTAGCGGCCGGCGGAGAGTGATTGGCGACTGCCAGCGTCAAAGATTTGGCAGCATCCGATGACTAGTGACCAGCTGTGACTGCTGTCAGAGAACCAGCAGAGGCCAGCGGCGAAGGACCAGTGGTAGTGGGCCGTGCAACTTTGGCAGCGGGGATGAGGAGGCCGGGGGTGAGGTGGTGGCGTCACCGAGTTCTTCTGATGAGGCCAATGTCGAAGTCACAGAATATGGGAACTAGTCTTCAAAAAAATTGGCATCCCGATTGGTAAATATTACGCGGGATTCCAAGTTAAAAAGGTAATAGCCTTTCTTTCCGACAAGATGGCCAAGAAACAAACAACACCCACTTCTTGGTGCAAACTTATCACGATATCTGGGAACATGAGCCGCAAAACACAAGCATCCAAAAACTCTTAAGGTTGAGTAATTTGGAGCTTGCCCATAGAGCAACTCAAAGGGAGTACAACCATTGAGATGCTTTGTTGGTGTCCGGTTAATCAGATAAGTAGTAAGAACACATTCTCCCCAAAAATCAATTAGAATACTGGCTTGAAATTGTAAGGCACACCACATTGAGTAAATGACGATGCTTTCTTTCAACTCGGCCATTCCGTTGTGGTGTATCAACCATAAATGTCTCAAAGATGATACCACATGTAGCAAAATGAGATCTCAAAGGCAAAAATTCAGTCCCGTTATCAGTTCGAACATGGAGTATGGTTCGGCCCCACTGGTTCTTCACCAAGGCACAAAATTCCAAAAATCTAGAAGCTACTTCTGATTTAGTCACTAATAAATAAACCCAAACAGCTCGGGAATAATGCACCACTAGAAGATGGTGTTCTATAAGGATCCCAAACCTCACAATGAATTAATTGAAATAGTGCAGTAGCATTTGTAGAACTCAGTGGAAAACTATGTCTAGTCTGTTTTTCTCTATAACATATAGAGCAAGGAACAAAAGTCTTATTAGTGCTAAAACCAATAGAAGAAACAGAAGACAACACCGTAGAGGAAGGATGTCCAAGATGTTAATGCCAAGAATCACTTTCCTCGTACTGATTTTCTATAAAATGCAATAGTTTTTCAGTAAACAAAGATAGACATTTTAAGGCAGATAACAATTTAGAACATGATAATAAGTTGCACCGCAAAGTAGGTATATGTAGCACATGAGTAAGAGTGACAACACCAAAGAAAATATAACCATATTGGGTAGTAGATGACACAGAGCCATCATGCATAACAACATTCACAGTGTCAATAGCAGTAGTAAGATCAGTAAGAGAACCCTTGTCACCAGTTATGTGATATGAGGCTTCCAAATCAAGTATTCATGGTAAAGTAGACTTACCTGACCCATTGTCAGTAAGAGAATTGAACTGATTAAATAAATGCATGGTCGTGCCCCAGTGGTCATCAGACAAAGCAGGGCCAAAATCAAATCAGGTAGGGATGCGGCCAGAGGAAGCTGCCGCCACTAGGCCAGGCGGCACCGGCGAACACCGATGGGAGTGGAAGAGCCATGGCAGATCCTCCGTTCACGGCGGTGGCGGTTGGCCGAGAGGCTGGCGCCATTCTACTGGTGGCGCTGGCTTTCTCCCTCAACTCCTTGAACCATTCTAGTACACCAATGATTTGGAAGAAAGAATCCTTATCATGACCCTTGCGATGACAATGTGTACAAACAAGATTCTTGCGGTCAGATGCAGAAAGAACAACTAGCAAAGAACTTGTAGGTGGTGGGCGTTGTGCAACATACACCATGGAGTTAGAAGAAGGCTCACAAGCTCGAATGATAGCTCGATGATTCTCCTCTTGGGCAATAAGGGTATATACTTTCATGAGGGGTGGCATCAGATCAATGCTCATGGTATGTGATCGCAAGGTGTGAAAGCTTCGTCGAGGCCAGAGATGAATTGGTAGATCAAATCCTTCTCTCTCTCGGATAACTCTCACAGAAATATTGCAATGGCACAGTGTCTTGCTCTCTTCACAGTCACAAACTAGAGGAGACCGCATGCAGTGGTAGTCTGCAAACAACTTCTTCAGTTTGTCAAATTAAATGTCGATGGGCTAACCATTCTGCCTGCAACTCTGAATAGCCTCTTGCATTTTCAAAACCTTCATACCATCGCCAAGGATAAATCGTGCCTTCGGGTCATCCCACAGTTCCTTAACTGTAGAAAATGAACTTGTAGAAGATCTCAACACCGGATCTAGGGTTTGCAAGATCCAACAAAAAAGAGTAGCATTAACCCCAGGCCAATCAGCAACATCAGGATGACCATCCTAGGGTTTGGTAATGGATCCATCAATGAACCCAATCTTGTTCTTAGCGAGGAATGCACGGCACATCGCTTCAGACCATTCAATGTAATTTTCTTGACCTTTCAGCATGTTTGGTATAATTTGTAGACCTGGACCATCGCCAGAGCCAATAAAGTAAGGATCTGTCGACAGACGACCAATAGGTACAGTAGTCCGAGGGCCAGATTGAAACTGCAACTGCTTCAGTAAAGTCGCAATCACATCATAACCACTCATATCCTGAAGCTGCGGAACCTCAGTTGCAGCATCAATACGGACCTGTTCTTCGGGATTACTTCCGGAGGCAAACATAGTGCAAAATCAGGTACAGATCAACAACGGGTACAAAAACCGGCGGGAGATCGGATCGGCAAGACACACTGGTGATGCGTTAAACAAGCAGCAGCACGTGGAGATCGATGCAGTGACTCGTGTAGGTTGGCAGCGGTGCGTGCGAATCGGTAAGGGCAGCAGATAGATCGTCGACGACGGCAGCTAGATCACGATGGCGGTCGGCGATGTAGCGATGAACGATGAGCTTCAGACTGCAGCACGACGGCGCGTGGAGGAACGCACAGTCGTTGGCGACGGCGGGAGCTCGGGAAAAAGGCAGCGGATTTTTCTTTCAAGGTTTCAGGATTTTAGGCTCTGATACCATGTAGAAAATAAGGGTAATAATTGTGTGTCTGTATTCATGATCTCAGGATACATTATATAGAAGTACAAAATACATATACAAGCTAGGAAAATGTAATAGAATATAACTACAATTACAAATAATATTCTAATTCCTTAATAATCTTCCAATGATGATATCAGCCTATAATGCTTCTACTTTTTAAGTGTTTAGTTTTGAGTTTCTTACTCTATAAGGGAGCTTTTTACTCTATATTTGCATTTGATGTGAAGACAATTAGTTTAGTTACAAGGATGAATTCATTGTCATTGTACTTTTTTTCGATGCTATAACGATGCAATGGTGTTTTTTCCTATGGTGATTTTATGATGTAGCTATTGTTTTACAAATTATTGTGCTATTGCACTTACGTAATGATGCTACTGCAATTATTATGCTAAAATTCTACTGCTGAAAATGATCAGAGGTGCTGCTAATCTATACTGTAACTACTTATGTTGTAGGCACAAATGAATGTAATGCAACAGCTGCAAATGCATTTGCAACTCTGCAAATGCATTTGCAACTCTGCAAATGCTCTTCTACTGCATAAGAACGTACATTTGTTCTGAACGTACATTTGTTCTGAACGTACATTTGTTCTGAATGTACATTTGTCGTTTCCTTCCTACTGCAATTACTTTGTACTCCTGCAAATGCTAAAATTGCAAGAATGCATGTCCTGCATTAGCAATATAAAATATCCCTACTACATGTTCATGACAACATATATAGTGTGCATTATTTGACATGTAACCAGATGCTAATGCTAATGCTAATGACTTGATGTTCTTGTCTCACGCCTTTCACACTTTATATACCGCCGTCCGGGAATAGATCCTCCATGTTACGTTTTCTTCACATAGACATCATTGAAATTACACTTTATATACCGCCGTCCGGGAATAGATCCTCCATGTTACGTTTTCTTCACATAGACATCATTGAAATTGAGGCAAGAACCATAATAGAAATGGTCGACATCCAACTTTTTGTTGAGGAAACTGTATCATCATATTCTCGTTGCTCGTTAAACAACCTTTTTGATATAGACATTGATTCATTACTCGAACTATCCGACGTTGATTCTGATTCGAAATCCAAAAACATCTCTATACCTGAAAACAAAAGCATCAAAACATCAATGAATTTTCGGACGGGACACAAAAAGAATGCAACCGAATGTTATAACCTAAAGCACATAATATAGAAATAGTCATTCACAATATCTAGGGACTAAAAAATTCCACTCATTTTATGAAGCAACCAATGCATAATATGCAAGCTTCAATCGTTAGTACTATCACTTACTCATTTTACTCTTCAACTCTTCTGTAGAAAAGAGCATAAGCAGCCAAATATTTAATCTTGTCTCCATTGATGGGATGGGAGAAACATGACTATCATCAAAGTCATAACCACAAAAGATCTCACCCCTCCATTCGACAACATTCTGAACTCTCTAAAACACACACAACCCCATCTTTCTTACAACCCTCCATGAACAAGAGAACCCATAAACAATTCACAAATCAAACAACATCAACACAATTAAGCAATGGTTCAAAACAGAATCAAAAGATACAAAAATTCCAAAAAGAAAAAACACAGATCAACTTAACAAATCGCACCAAAATCAGAGCTTTTAATTTGATTGCTAAAAGCCCAAAACCATGAGGAATATAGATTAAGCAGTGGGATTTCCCCATCTAAATAAAGTTGCGATCTTGGTAAAAAAAATGGGTTCTGCATCAAAATTTGCCAGGAAAGAATTTATGTTTGGCGGGTTACACTTCAGAGAACAGTTGACTATCTGAAGGTTGCACTGGAGAAGAATTTTAAAAGAGACCTTCAGTTAAAACTTCTAACGTGACGTCAGATTGAAGGTGAAAGAAAGAACCAATAAAATTTTACCATGTGTGGGAGACCTCCTATAAATTGGAATGCTCTTAGGGAAGTAGCGATAGTTACCAGCATCTCAGATTCATAATCGCACCATACTGTAATACATCAAAACTCTCAGCCACATTTCAATTAATCAAAATTGCATCAGCCATAAAATTTCTTACTTCACAAATCATACTGCAGAACCCAATCCCTCTTAGCTAGCAATAAGGCTACATAGAGGGATGGAAATGTAAAAAATTATTGCACTTCCTAAGTAAACTTCGCATGTCACACAATCCCGATCTAGCACAAGATTATTGCATGTTGGTGCCAAGTCAACAAGATTTTCAGTTTCTGCTTCTAGCTGTGCGTGTGCCCACACATACATTACAAAAGATTAATAGCTGGACTTTAAAACAACCCGAATTAATGGTATGTAAATTATGTCTGCTGATACATAGAGTTATAGCAAACATCACTGGTTACATTTAGTTCATCGTTCTCTAAAAGTGGTATAAAATATGTAACACCATGAACCATAACAAGGTATTTCACACATTCAAGATATCATTTGACCATAAAGTTAAAGCAATAAAGAAAATCGATATGTGAAGGAAAATGCCAAACAAATTCAACTGTAGAGATACGTACAATGCCTGGACATAACTTTCATACAGATCTACATGTGTACCGACACGAACACAGTTCACACTAGTGAAAATCCATTAGCAACTTAACAATCACATCACATAGAGAATATTACAGCAACAAGCTCGGATAGGACATCCATAAGTCGCACGAAAACAAGAAGCCCTATACCGACTTCTTTTAACCACTAGATACCCAATTACTGCATTCAGGCCACCCATAGTCCCACATCTCCTACTTCTTTGTGAAAAATGCACTTTCGAACTGAAACCCTACCTAATTTTTAGCATCATCGATATCCAATTTTTCAACTTCCTAAAACACCTAAAAAAATCAAACTGAATACAGAACTATTTAAAACAATTCTTTTAACCTAAGAATCAGCAGTTGAAGTACACATGCACATATACCGTATGCAGTCAGTTTTTTCAACAGAGGCATCAAAACCCTAGTTCCACCCACACAGTAACTGCATTGAAGTCCAACATACGAGCAAATTTAAATGCTTCCCAACTCAAAATTACCCCAATTCAGACCCCAAAGGGAAACCCCTAAAACAAAAGAAAAAACACCCTCCACAAAGCAAAAGGCTCTCCTTTTGCTTAAGTTGGGTGGAAAAGTAGCAAAACATACTACCACAACTAGAACCCATAAGCAATTCATCAAAAAAATACATAGAAAAGCACACAGAAAGGCTTACCCCTCAGAGAATCAAATCTATCTGCCCCATTCCTCCCTTCTTCAACCTATAAATGTGTATAACTAAAGTCATGCAGAAATCAGATTACAAGTGTCGTGAATTTTGGGTGCCAGACTTAAAATGTCAATGCTCTTATATTTATATATACCAAGCATCTCCAGCTCATGCAACTTTGGCCAAAAATTTTGATTTCCTTGTGGCCAAATTCTTCAGATTGGTTCTTTTCCTTTCTTCTCCATTCGTTTTATTTTCTGGACACTGACTGAATCCAGTTTGTTGTTCTGAATTGTCCTTGTACCATTCTTTTTTTGAATCCAAGTATACATGGCTGATAGTCTGCCAAACACCAAACGGAAAATTAGCTGGCTTTCAAGTTTCAAGCGGAAACATGGTTCAGATTGAGATTTGAAATAATCGAAATGGCAAATGAACCTTATTTCTACTGCTTGGTTGAGGCCCGACATCTGCATATTTGATTGTCAAGGGATGCCACCCTGTCATTTCCATCTTGTTTTGGATTCGTTCCACAAAGTGAAGGTCCCTCGCCTTCTTTTGATTTCATCTTCAAGATCATTCATTTGAAACCCCGGCGAAAAAATAATGGATACTGTTAGTAAGCCAAGGAAACCAAGGTTGGATCACAATGAAGACAAACATTGAAGGCTGTAAAAAGATCACCACTTACAGCTAGTAATGAATGCACGTAATATCACCACTTATATTTTGTTGCCTAAGACATTCATAAGTAGTATATAACAACAACGAAGATGGTGTTCATCAGTACATATTTTTGTTCACATCATCAGGTGAAACTGAGATGTGCAAGTAGCAGAGTTTCCTTCATTTTCTTAAACCACAGTGAAAGTTTTTTCTACTGCTGTGTTGCAGACATGCATATGCAGCTATGAAAAGGTAAATCAATTATTTGATGCCTTGAAATCATTAGCATTCAGCACAAATGTACAATCTGAAGCTAGTGATTAAATCATATTGTTCTTATGCATGTCAAAATTTGGGCTACAACAAGGTGTTATATAATCCATAAGATAGATGCAACATCATAATACAAGTCAGAAGATGAATAAATTCATTAATATGATAAAGGAAGGAAGATAAAGGAAAGAGAAAGGAAATATGTATGGTACATGTCAAATGGTTTCAAATAGAAGAAAAACAAAATTGGACTACAACTGCTTACATCACAAAAAAGATGTAGCCATATCCAGACACGTGAGCAATGTTACTTACTTTAACTGTCAAAATACTAACTATTAGCAGAATAGTGGGCTAAAGACTTCTGCCCACTAAACATACATACCTACCCAAACAACAAAATAAAGAGTAAATAAATCCTAGCAAAGAAAATACGTCCTCGCAAAGAAGTTCATAACAAATTTATGGTGACTTAAAAAGTGAAAGAGATAGTCATATAACTAAAACTACCTTTTGTTGGTTCTCTATTTTTACTACCATTTGTTCAATTTGATCTGACCTGGCCTAAAAATAAATCAAGAATACAATTAAGAGGTTGATTAACACTTAAATTCTAACAACAAAAAATTGTATAAATTTCAGAGATTTATTGTACACACAAATACTATAAAAATTTAAAGCCGGCAGAAAAATTATTTTGAAGCATGTGAAAGATGGACAATTGATTTATAGTCCAATAAAACTAAATGTAAAGATCAATGATATACACCTTCCTCACACTCTATTTCTAATAGTATCTCTCTTTTGGCATGTAAACACCATTTTCTCACATGCAACATATACTTCTGCGGAAGTCAAGAGAAATAACATCACTAAATGGCCATGTAGCACATCTAGATATTCACTAACAGTGATGAAGTTCCAGAGAGCAAAACTAAACAACAATCAAATTGCTAACATATCTGCTTCAAGCCTATCAAAAGAAAAGGAGTGGAAATATAGACATAAATAATGGAAATTTCAGTACCTAATTTATTCATTAACCTTCCAGCAACTTATTACAATGTTCAAAAGAAATGTATGAATCCACTAAAAGGTTGTACTTAAAATCCATCTGCAAGAAACCAACACCCTAGTTTATCAATGTATCGAAGAAATATGGGAGCTGATTAATTGATCTTTTCAGAAATATTGAAGATTACTCTAGATGGAGCTCTCACACCCACCATTCACCATTGTCCACCTGAAAAGGGAAAAAATACGAAGTTCTTGTTTTGCATACTTTAGAATAAGGGAGAAAACGAATCGAGTCACAAGCACTCGCAGGCAGCTTAATCAAAACTCAACTCAAAGCACTCTCAACTGAGTCACAAATGTAGTAAGTAACTGAGGCAAATCAACGAACACCTTGCGTGTTCAATTGAAATTGCAAAAGAGCCAGAGAGAAGAAGAGATCAACGATAAAGACATACACAAACCTAAAGGACGTACTCAACCGGCATGAAATTGAAGTGAGAATAAGAAAATCTATACCATCATCGAAACAAAACGATTCTAACAATGAAGAGGAAAATGGGAAGCTTGATTTCGTCACAAATTAAGAAATGAAACCCCTTTCACGAGAGCAGTGGAACAAAAAAAACAACACAAACTCAATCAAACAGAAAATTAATAAAAATTGAAAAAATACCTCACCGAAATTTCCTCCATAAGCATAGACCTATATCAAGGAAATAAATAAAAGGGGAAGGAGGGATTTACAGTGAATTACACAGTAAAAATCCTGCTTTACGGATTCGAGAGGAATGCGCATATATAACGAAGCAAAACAAGGGAAACGAAGCAGCGGACGCGTGCAGACAATAGGCAGAGAAGGGCTACATGCAGTGGGACGTGTTTGAGGAAGCCAGAGCCCATGGAAGGAAGATTTAAAAAAGAAGGAAAACCATGAATTTCCTGCGACGAAGTACTGTAGATTAGGGATCATCACTTTTAATATATACCCATCCGTTCCACTTTAAACTTTATAATAGTTTTTTCACGGTCTTCCATGAGAGTGTTTGACTGTAAATATCTCTTGTTACATATAATAACTACGCATATAAAATTGATATATAGAAAATAGATATTAAGACGAATCTAACAAGATCTCACATGATATTTTTATTATGTATGTATTAATTTTTATTTAGTGCCAAAGTTTACAAAGTTTAACTTCCAAAAAGCAATTAGAAAGTTTAAAGTTGAACGAATGGAGTAGTAGATACGTAATTTATGGGTTTTTGGGAGTATTAAAAAGGAATCAATTTTCGTGGATTTTGTTTCTAGAGTAGCCCTCATGACGGGCGGCATGTCCATAAGTTTATGCACATGGAGGGGATTGTTTGCAAATAATGCAAAGTTAAATAAATAAAAACACGCAAATAATGAAACCAAAATTTCATGCGGTGAAATTCAGTCACAAACACAGTTTCACACAAAAACATACTTACTATGTTTTTCTTCTACGAAAAGCTCTAAACATAATTCCAATCTTCCTCACCTTTCCAATCTGCTCATCGGCGCATTTCCGATGTTCTCATCCATGGAATTTTTCGATGTCCTCCAACAATAACAACCGGCTCAATTTCGTCGGCTCAATTCCAACTAAAGCAGATTTGTCGCTAAAACCTATTGAAGCAGAAGAAATTTCAAGTGCTTTGATCATAAAAACAAGTTCTGTCAAATCGGAATCCGTAGGAGAAAATACGATTATAAACGGCGGGATTCAACTTCAAGCAAATGAAATTCAGTTGTAAGAAGCTGAAATACTACTGAATTCCAATGAAGGTACTCCATTTGTTCCTCTAATAGTGGCACACTTTCTATTTTGGGGTGTTTTTTTTATATTGACACTTTCTATTTATGGCAAGTTTAAAGTTATAACATCCACTCATTTTACTTTTTCTTCTTTTAATTCAATTTCATTCACTCGTTTAGCATATCCTAAATTCTAACACCAAAAGTGATGTGCCACTATTAGAGAAACAGAGGGAGTGTGATTTTCTCTCATCAGACTGAAATTCTATTGTTGAATTGCAATCGAAATGAATATAGATCTTTTTGAAACTTCTGCACACTGAAATTCGACTGCTATGAACATATGGAAATATTAGCAATATAAACTACATGATGCACAAAAATTTCGTATACTTCATGCATTTGTTAACTTATATCATGTATAGTTTACAAATAAACATGCATTTGATTAAAATGAACAAAACACAGAAAATGCATTTGTAAATTTCAACTTTTGACAAACTTGTGCATTGTTCAGATTATAACGTGTACAAAATACACTACACTTTGCACATGTTACACTACAAGTAGTATTTGTTATGTTTATCAGAACAGAGCTTCTATAATTTTTCTAATTTTAAATAGCTTCTTGAAGACTATGCACAACTTACATTACAACATGTATATCTTACAATAGAAATTGTATTCTTTATTATTACAGGTACAGATTTTCCAAATTTAAATGAAATTGATGCCAATGAAAATATTACCGGTGTAAAAGCAGAAAAATTGGAAGCACTACATGCTCTGTACAAGAAGCATGCAAATGTTATTTTCAGCTACAAGAAAGACTGCTAAAGTCAAAACAGCAAAAGACAGATTCGCGAAAAGTACTACAAGTGCTCTGCTGGAGGCCAACCGAAAACATTAAAAACCAGCACTACCAGTCCTGTTCCTTGTGTGGATAATGAAAATGATTTAGAAAAGAAGAAGAAGAGGAAGAGAAAGGACATGATTACAAAAACAGGATGCCTAGCTGTAATTAGAGTGAAGCTAGAGCAGGATTATTACATTGTGGCACACCACATCACCGTATACAATCATGAGTTAACAAGATCAGCCTGGCAGTATCTCAGTAGGAGTGAATGGAGGATTGCAGAAGACACAGGAAATGCCATTACAACAATGGAACAAACAGGTTTAAGACCTACCGTAGGATATAAATACATGTCTTTTGAAGCTGGTGGAGAAGAAAATCTAGGGCATACGATGAAAGACCACCTCAACTTTGTCATTCGACTTCGAATGAAAGAAATGGAAAGTGGAGATGCTCAGATGCTTGTTGATACACTCATGGAAATCAATGAGAAGGACAAAGATTTCTTTTTCAAAGTCAAGTTTGATGAGGAAACAAAATTATCAGCACTGTTTTGGAGAGATTCAATGATGCTGGAGAACTACAAACTCTACAGAGATGCCACCATATTTGACACTACATACAGAAAAAACAAGTATGACTTGATTTGTGCGCCAATAGTTGGAATCAACTATCACTGGAACATAACAATGTTTGCTTGTGCTTTTATAGAAAATGAGTTGGCTGATACTTTTGTGTGGCTCCCCAACACTTTCAAGAAATCAATGGAAGGGAGGGAACCTGTCACAATATTCATAGATCAAGATCCTGCAATGGGCAAAGCAATAAATGAGGTATGTTGTGAAAAATTGTTACTTACAGTTCTAAGCACTGAATATGCACTATTAAACATTGCACTTGTTACCTTATAGTATGCATTACATAGCTTATAAACTGTACTTGTTACTTAAGAAATTTTATTTCTTAGACCTGAAACTGAGTAGGGAATGTTAGCTTCTGCACCTGTCAGCTTACAATATGTATACTAATCAACTTCCATTTCTTGTTACAACTTTCAGGTCTTCCAAAACACAAAACAAAGGTTGTGCTTATGGCACACAAAACAGAATGCAATACAGCATTATGGAAGATTAAAGAAAGATAAATCCTTCAAAAGCAATTTGGACTACTATATGAAAAGATGTTGTAATCAAGTAGAATTTGAAGAACAATGGACCTAAGCCCGTCAAACGGATCGGGTCACCCGTTGGATAACCGTTATCCATATACTATTTTCACTTATTGGATAAGACTTATTGGATAATGATCCATTGGGTTAATGGATATAATTGAGTTGTAGCTATTGGGTTTAGGTGGGTTGGATAGTGGGTTACCCATTGGATAATTTTGGGTGGGTTGAGTTGGGTTGGGTAATGGATGACCTGTGGATAATTTCATATCCCATGATAACTAAATTTTCACAAGTTTGATTACGAATGATTTAATTTTCCCCTAATATATAATCATTTATTATATTATGTAATATTATATTATGTAATATAATATTATGTACATTATATTATATTTAATAAAAAAATATATAATATGTTGGCTTTGTAAACTCGACGAAATTAACAAACAATATTAGTTGGGATTGAGCTCGAGCTCAAATGCTGTACGATCTCGAATATTATATGAACTCGAATACTATATAAGATCGAGCTCAAATACTGTACGATCTCGAATATTATACGAACTCGAATACTATATAAGATTGAGCTCGAATATTGTACGGGATTGAACTCGAATACTGTACGAGGTTGAGCTCGAATTTTGTACGAACTCGAATACTGTACGAGGTTGAGCTCGAATATTGTACGAACTTGAATACTGTACGAGATTGAGCTCGAATATTGTACGAACTTGAATACTATACGAGATTGAGCTCGAATATTGTACGAGATTGAAATCGAATATTGTACGAACTCGAATATTGTACGAACTCAAATACTGTACGAGATTGGGTGCAAATTTTGTACGAACTCGAATACTGTACGAGATTGAATTCGAATACTGTACGAGCTTGAATACTGTACGAACTCGAATATTGTACGAGATTGAACTCAAATAATTTGTGAATTATAATTTGTATAATTTGTGAATTATAGTGAATATTTGTGTTAAATATTACACATGCATTTAATTGGGTAATTTTGGATATTTATTGGGTATTTGTTATGTTCCCATTGAGGTAACATAATATGGGACTCATTGAGATCAAAATTTCCCATTAATAATGAGCATTTAATACTTGATCTCATTGGATAATGACAACTTGTAACCCAAATCGATAGAAAATGTTTAATGATAACTTATTGGGTTAATTATATAATGACTTTTTGGATAATATATTTTAACCCATTGGGTCATATGACTATCTCATGGGTTATTCATTTAATGACCCAACCCATTATGACTCATTTAATAAATGAGTTAATTAGATAATGACTCATTGGATAATGACTCATTGCGTTTGGATAATGACCCATTGCGTTTGGATAATGGGTTTATCCAATTAACCCATTTGACGGGCCTAAATGGACCTCCATGATTGCCACATACAAGCTAGAAAGTAGCACTTGGTTTTAACGCATGTACATCATCCGTGAAAAATGGAGCACGACATTCAGCAAGGATATTTTCTCAGCAGGCATCTTATCATCACAATGAAGCGAAAACACCAAACATGCATCATGCTTCAGTGCAAACAAAACAACGACACTGACACACTTCTATGAGCTCTTCAACCAAACAATCAGAAACTGGAGGAGAGATGAAGCAGAAAAAAAATACATGTACAAAATCAAAGCTTAAATATGAAAACAAATCAGGTATGTTTACATTAAGAATATGTATTACTTAGCCTAGAACCCAAATTTGTTAACTTACAGTGTGCATTTATTTCCCACTACTGGGCCTATACAGGTTTGGTCAAACATGCCGGTCGGGTTTACACACTTGCATTGTACAAAGGATTCAAAAGGGAATTTTCCATAGCAATGGTAACCAAGGTCAAAGAACTATTCTCAAAATCACCGACAAGAAAATATGAGGTCAGCCTAGAACATGATGAATATAAAATACGAGACAGTCGAGTACAAAAATGAAGATGGGTTGGTTGAAGTACAATGCAAATGCAAATGCTTTAAGGTATCAGGTATGCTGTGATTTCACATTCTCAGAATATTGCATCTCCACTCCATCACAGATATATCTGAGAATTACATCCTCGAAAGGTGGAAAAAGGCCAAAACAGAAGTATGAGACATGGTTCTTGGCCAAGGAAAATAATTATCAGAAAACATCAATGGTGCATTTTCATGGAGGAATCATATGTCCAGGAAATTCTACAATCTGGTTCTAAAGAGCGAAGGAAATTCAGAAACTAGAAGCACTCTCCTACTCAGCAAGAATAGAAAACTTGTTGGCATTGAAAACCAGTGCCATTGAAAAATCATCCACAGGTAGCCAATGCAACTCAACCATAAAAAGTGCACTTAAGGTACTGGATCCAGCCCAAGTGAAGATAAAAGGAAGAGGAAAAGGCTGAAATCAGGCATGAAAAAGAAAAAACCAAGGAAGAAAACTACTGAATTTGACACAAAAACACCATATGTGAAGACACAGTAAAGAGTAGCATTGTTTAGGATACAAGTTGCATTTATTTAGCTATATATTGTATTTGTTTTTCCGGATCATACTATATGCCTAAGATTTTTGTTTACCTAATATTTTTATACATTCAATAACATACTGTATTTTTTAGCTTACAACTATAAATTATCAAATTATAACTTGCATTTGTTTTGCTTTCCCAAGTTCTAACCTTTGGTTCACAAAATTTTGTTGATATGGAATCACTGAATACCAACTAATTGATATGTGATTACTTAGCTTACAACTGTAATTTATTAACTTATGGATTGCATTTGTTTCATATAAGCTCAGAAACCCAGCACAATAAACCACATAACATAACTAGAATGTAACTTGGTAGTAATAAGCATACAAATATTACTTCTTAACATTCAACATGCACTTGTTTCCCTAAAAGTGACTTGTATTATATTTCACATAATTTTACTGATACGAAAACCACTGAATACATGTAGAAGTGCTTAGCTTACACCTATAGTTTATTAACCTATCAATTGCATTTGTTTTCCTATAAGCTCAGAAAACCAACACAATCAACCACATCGAATAATTCAAAAATCAACTTGGTATTAAAAAGCATAAATAGAACTTCTTCAAATTCAACATGAATTTGTTTCATACAACCTTCAACCTTACAAACAAATCTAAAACAACGTCTCAAATGTGCTCAATATATCACCCACAAAACAATCAGTCACAAATCATCCAAAAACACATTCAACCTTACAAACAAATCCTAAAATAGCATCTCAAATGCGCTCAACATATCACCCAAACACCAATCAGTCACAACATAAGCTGATTACAAATGTGCAACAACAATTCAAAGATGCTACAGCTAGAGATCCTCAAGTTCTTCAATCAAAAGGGAAAATGAAGAAATCATAGTACGAGCTTTCTTCATGTATTCATCAACAATCTTATCAACCCACGCATGTGTGGCTGGGTCTTCCATAACTTCCTATATCGTCTTGACATGAATAGGATCCTCATTTGCTATGGTTGTGCCTTCTTCCTGTGGTTTTGAATATTGGGTTGTGGTTGTGGCTGCGGCTGCGGTTGTGGTCGTACAATTGGACCGACATTTAACCTCTCAAGGTTTTGCACCAAAACTCGTGTAATAACCTCCATGTCTCATTTGAAAATGCGACAGGCCCTATGCACAGGATGACAAAGAAGAACAAACATCAGTCCAACAAAAAAAATCAGAAACTGTTTAAAAATAAATATGAACTATAAACTGCATTACATTAACTAACATTAGCATCAGTTTTAAAACAACATGTACTAATTTTAAATAAGTGTAAAAAAAGAAACAAAATACTTACATTACTGGAAACTTTCTCAACATCCTCATTGCTCATCACTCCATTTGGAATGTGATATGAGCTAGGCTCCCGAGGAACGCCATCAAACACAAAAGTTGGAGTACGCAGCCCCTCACAACCAACATTCCCATCTCAAATTCCCTCAGATTGCTGCTAGCTGCTACTTTTACCTTTCACCCTCCCATTCTTGGTCAAAGGTAACCCAGCCTCTACCATAACCCCATCATTATAACCCACCCTCTCAAGATAATAGGCCCTGTCCAACAAAGATTTTTTGGACCAATGTATGTACATGGGCAATCTAGTAAGGCCAGGCTGGCCTCTAAAAGGAAACCTATAAATATAAGCCAGCACCAATGCAAACACACAATCACCAACACAAGACACATCTCTTTTACCAGCTAATTTGAAACTACTAACATTCTCACAGAGACGATCAAGCACTAATCCACACCAATGAAGACTCTTAATAGTCCCAACATTCTCTAAAGCAACAACCAGCTTAAAATCAACCAAATTTCTTGTAGTTGTGGGTAAGAAAGTACACATGACATACATAACAAAAAAATCTCTTAAAATAATCACCACCATCACCTAGTTTAAGCAACTTCTCAAACAAACTAGCACGTGAGATATTCCCATAGTTATAAGCACCTAACTCATCCCCCCCATCTATTCCTAATATCTGTATCCCTTGACAAACTCCTCACATTGTTCCTAACCAAACCAACAGAACAGCCTGGAATTCTAGGAATACAAAATATGTCAAACATGTCCTTAGGGGCAATGATGTACCTTGAGCTGCCTATTTCTTGAACACAAGCCAACATGATCAAATCTAGAACAAAAATAAGAAGTCAGCCTAGAACAATTTGAAATCAGCATAAAATAATATGAAATCACCCCATAGAATCAAATTTGTCAACCAGCCAAGGAACGATTCCAAAAGGGAAGGATGAGATGTCAAAATCAAGAAGTCTACCAAAACCAATCTCTTCAACATCTACCTTTTGCGTAGGAGTGAGCGAAACAATTAAAGATTTTAGCTTCGAAGGACAACAGCTAGTTGAGAATTTCTTATAAAACCTAAAAAAATAAATGAAAAGTGTAAGTTTAAATCTAAGACACAAAGATCAATCACACATGATATACTTAACTAAGATAACATGAAGACTAATATATGCAATATTTAAACAAACAAAAACAGTTTCTAAAATAACATCAAACACAAACAGTTTTTTGGATAAGAAACATTTACGTGGAAATAAATTAACAAATACACTATGAATGTTAACATATGCAACATTTCAAAAACAAAAATAACCACTTGGGTTTGCCCAAGTGGCCAGAGCACTGCGCTCGGCTAGGTGCAACCAGAGTTCGATTCTCCTTCCCCCCTTGGTTTGCACTATTATGGTCCTAAAGTCTCCAAATGCACCATGTTGGTGTGGAGCATGCTCTTAGAGCACGTGGGAGGCTCACCCCACTCTGTGTGAGCCATGCGGGAGTTTCACCCCACTTTGTGTGTGACACAGTTGTCAGCTTAATGAGAAGGAGTCTACTATTTAATAAAAAAAACAAAAATAGTTTCTCAACATTTAGGAAAACAAAAACTGAAGACACGCAAAATGTGAATAACAAATGAACACTGAATATTATCGAATGCAACATTTTATGAAACATATACATAACATATTCAAATAAAACTGTAAATAAGGGGGGGGGGAACACTTAGGTGTTACCTTCTTCATCAGTATGTTCAACCACCTGCTTCTTCTGACGGTTGCGCTGTTGTTTCACAGCTCTTTCCTCACTAGCAACCATTTTTCCCAACCTCGAAGCTTCGCCAACAACACTGTCCGCTTTCCTCTTCAAACTAGGTGATAGAATGTATTTCCCATAATTATTTTGATTAATGAAGAAAAGTATAAATAGAGTACAAAGTAGGCTAGTCTAAATATAACTCTAGCTTAGTCATCATGAATAAAATTTTATCTAATCATCAACTAGCTTTATTCTAATACCCTCCCCTCTCAAACGAAGTGTTGGATGCTCGGACGCACAACTTGGACTTGAAGAACTTGAACAACGGACGAGAGAGCCCCTTGGCAAAGATGTCCGCAAGCTAAAGAGAAGTTGGGGCATGAGAAATGCGCAGCTTGCCAGATGTCACCAACTCACGAATAAAATGATAGTCAATGTCGATGTTCTTTGCCACTTGTGCACCACCAGATTCTGAGCCAAGACGATATCATTGTTGTTGTCGCATAATAGAAATGGAGCACTAGAAAGCGGAACCCTAAGATCACGAAGTAAATGAGTGAGCCAAACCACCTCTGAAACAGTTTTGGCGAGAGCATGGTATTCAGACTCAGTGCTGGAGTGAGAAATAGTGGGTTGTTTCTTAGCACTCCAAGAAACCAGATTCCCACCAAGATAAGCTGCATAACCATAAGTCGACCGTCGAGTCTCCAGACAGTGGTCCCGTCAGAATCAGAGTACCCTAACACCTCAGGAGTACTAGCAGAATGAAAGCTAAGATAAAAATGAAGAGTGCCACGAACATACCGCAAAATCCATATCACTGCAGCAAAATGGTCATCCCTGGGATCCTGAAGATACTGTCTCACCGTGTTGACTGAGAAAGCCAAATCCAGATGAGTGATGGTGAGATACTGGAGGGCACTAACAAGGGAACGATAAAATGTAGGATCCTGGAATGGAGGACTGGTAAAACTGTGAAGCTAAGAGCCAGTGACGAATGTCGTAGAGACAAGTGCCGTATCACACATACCGGCCTGCGTCAAAATATCCCGAGTACACTTTGCTTGGCCAAGAAGTAACCCTGAAGAGGTAGGCAAAACATCAAGACTAAGAAAGTAACGTAGAGCACTAAGATCCTTGATCACAAACTCTCGGTGTGTCCGATCAATAAACTGACAAAGAAGAGTTGAGTCATTGCCTGTAAGATTGATATCATCCACATACACAAACAGATACAGTAACAACAACCCTTTCGAGAGAACAAATAAAGAAGTATCGGCTAAGCTGCACTGAAAACCATATTATGTCAGATAATCGTTGAAGCACTGGAACCAAGCCCGAGGAGCCTGCTTAAGACCATAAATGGCCTTCCACAAGCGACAAACATAGTTTGGATGAGCAAAATCCTGATAACCAACGGGCTGCTTCATATAGACCAGAGCATCAAGAACACCTTTAAGGAAAGCGTTCTTGATGTCTAACTGATGAAGTGGCAGGAACGCATGGTGGCTATGTTGAGGACTGTCCGAATAGTGGAGGCTTTGATCACTGGGCTGAAAGTGTGGTCAAAGTCAAAATCTAGAATCTGTGAGAAACCCTGTGCCACAAGCCTAGCTTTATGATGCTCAATAGTACCATCTGGTCGATACTTTAGTATGTAAACCCACTTGGAGCCAAAAATACTGACGTCTAATGGGCGAGACACAAAATCCTAAGTGCACTATCCATGAAGAGCTATCATCTCGTCATTCGTGGTAGAAACCCAAGCCGGATCCTAAAGAGCAGTGCGATAATCCGTGGGCTCTGACTGAGCAAGTATGGTGGCAGTAAGACCGTGAGCAATGATATCAGAGTAATCTTTACGCTGAATAGCTCCAGTTGGCGATCGAGTAGCCATACAATGAGTGCGATGTCGAGGTGGAGAGATCGAAGGAGCAATTACAGCAGGTAAAAGGGCTGGTGAGATGACTGGCAAAGGAGCCAGTGAGGTGGCCGATGAAGGGGCCAGTGAGGTGGTCGGTAAATCGAATGGGCTGGCCGGTGGACTAGGTGAGCTGATCGATGGTGGGATAGGTGGATCAGGATGAGTCCAAGCGGCAACTGGGTGGTCTAAATTGTTACAGCGGATAGAACATGGTGTCGTAGTTGGTGAGGATGAAAACATCGATGATCCAGGAGGGCTAGCAATTGAAGTGACAAGCCGAGCAGGATGAGATGCTACCATGGAAAAAGTAGGAATATCGGTTGATATATCGGCGGGATCCAAAAAGTGAGGACATCCCGAGAGAACAGAGATACTGAAGTAGAACCATCGGCTCAAGGAAAGGAAGTATCATTAAACCGAGCATGTCTAGTGACATATATCTTTCTAGGAGCCGTACCCAAGACATAGTCGATAATCCTTGTACTGGGAGTTGTACCCAAGAAAGATACAGGGCAAACTGCAAGGAGCGAGTTTGTAAACTGCATATGGACAAAGATAAGAGTACACACGACAGCCAAATACATGAAAGTTCGTGTATATGGGAACCCAAACATTAACAACTTCAAATGGTAATCATCCGCCAAGAACCGGAGTGGGCAACCAATTTATGGTATAAGTGGCTGCAGCAAAGGCATGAGGCCAGTGGGTGAGGGGAACATGAGAGTGGTACAACATAAACATGCCCATCTCAGTAATGTGACGGTGCTTGCGCTCATCCCGACTGTTCTGCTCAGGAGTATACGGGCAAGAAATTTGATGATGAATGCCTTTTGTTTGAAAGTGAGAGTGTAAGCGACCATTTATGAACTCAGTCCCCCATCACTCTGAAACACTTTAATGGTGGAAGAAAACTGGTTCTCCACAAAAGCCTCAAACTAGTGATAAACATCCCAAAAATTAGATTTACGATGAAGTGGATAAAACCCAAGAGTCGGGAATGATCATCAAGGAAAATGGCATAGTAGTAGAAACCATCAGGAGATATAATAGGAGAGGCCTCCATAAATCACAGTGAACTAGATCAAGTACCCTAGCAACACGTTTATCATTTGACTGAAAAGATAAATGTTTCCCTTTAGCATTTTCACATGCATCACCAAAGGTAGGTTTTGGCAAAACCGATGAGACAGATAACGATCCAGAAGCATGCAAACCAGAAATAATGGAATGCTGAACATGACCAAGTCTAGCATGCCAGATTTCAAAAGACGCGCGCGATTTATTTGACTCCACAGTAGATAATAAAACATATGCACCATAGTCCAAAACATAAAGCCCATTTTCGCTATGACCATGACCCAAAGTTTCATGAGTGCTTATATGTCGAACAATAAAAGAGCGATCATTAAAGCAGACAACAACATTCAAATCCCGAGTTAATTTTCTAATCAAAAGAAAATTTTTAGTGATATCGGGAACAATAAGCACATCATAAAGAGACAAAGATTTAGAAATACGAGAATCACCGGCATGAGTAATAGGGAGTTGAGAACCATTGCCAACATATACGCTGGAAGAACCATGATAAGGTGTGTCATGATCAACAACGACAGTTGACGATGCTTTGTGTATTGTGGCTCCAGAGTCTACAATCCATTTGGAGCCATCATATTGTCGATGATGAGAAAAACCAGTAAAACTCGAAATATTTTACCTTCGAGAGCCAAAGAGAGCCATATGAGAGATAACAAATAATAAATCAGCAAGGCACAAAAGTTTTGCTGAAGGCGTGTGAACAGATGCAAGGAGAGAGGGTGACGCATGTAACACGCATGTGGGTGGCCTGGCACGCTAATGGCTGATGTGCGCATGGATTGATGAGCTAAGATCTGTGAGCTGTGATCTCATAAGCATGGTCTACCACTGTGTTTGAGTTGCAAATCGGTGAGGGACACCGCCTGTGTTTGAGTCATCTCTAGAGATCGCCGATGTGAGAGAATTGAACCGAAAGCAATGTTGTGGATCTACGCTCGAGAGTTTGCTGAACTGAAAATGATGCCAAATGAAGATGACACTATAATGTTCTAAAGAAGAGGATCTGCACGCCAGAAAAGAAGATGCCAGGAAGAAGAATATCTACACGCCAGAGAAAAATTGGAGTCGAGACCGCCACTATTGGATAAAATACCGCAGGAGAGATGCCAGAAGAACTCAACCTGAGAGGATGACGCCAAAGAGGAGGACCTTGGGTGGCAAAAGTTGGTGGAAGACACCGGAGAATTGGAGACGAAGAGAACCACTGTAGGGACTACCAGAGGAGACAAATTGGACGCCAGAATTTGGATGGAAATTGACTGGAATTTCACCAGAATTGGTTGATTCGGTTGGCCGGAAAAGAGGGAGGGGGAGGTGTAGAAAAAAAATTAGGGTTTAGGGTTTTATATAAGAATTTGGTCTGATACCATGATAGAATGTATTTCCCGTAATTATTCTTCTTAATGAAGAAGAGTATAAATAGAGTACAAAGTAGACTAGTCTAAATATAACTCTAGCCTAGTCATCAAGAATAAAATTTTATCTAATCACCAACTTTCTTAATTCTTACATTAGTTTTTTTCGCCTTCTCAACAGACTCCTTCTCAACTCCAGCAGATTTCTTCGCCTTTTTAGCACCTTTCTTCACAACAACTTTTTTAGTCTTTGTCTTCTTTGCATTCTCAGCAGGTGACTTTGCAGCAAGTTCTTCCACTTTCCTTTTAATCTGTCCAGTAGAGGTTTCACATTGTTTACCCTTCTCCTTGCTCAATATACGAGGTGAGGACCTCTCCTTCAAACCAACTTCATACTTCTTCTTCTTCAAACCATCCGGTGACTTATTCTCTCCTTCAAAAAAGACCACCATAGTAGGTAGAGCATTAACACTCTCACCCACATCCACATCAGCTTGATCACCCTCACTCTCATTCCTAAAATCCTGACTCTCACCCACATCCACCTTAGGTTGATCAACCTCAATCTCTCTCTCACGTTAGCCACAACAGCTTGCCCTGCCTCCGTCCTCTCAACTACATCCAAAATATAACAATGTTCATTAATATAGCATTTAATCAAACTGTCAGTAACTGAATTATCCAATGATTTACACTGATCATCATCCCTAGACCCACCTTTACCATCATCCCTAGACCCACCTTCACCATTATCCTCAAAATATGCATCAACTTCAGCATCAATTTCTACTTAAACATCCTTCCCCACAACACCCTTAACACCCTCAATACCACCATCTTCAACAAGAACATTAGCATTAATACTTTCAACACCAACACCAGCATTAGCATTATCAATCATCACATCTAAAACCTCCCTAATATATTTCTTCCAAAACCTCCCATCCACATCAACCACGGAATCCCCATCAACCACGGAATCCCCATCAACAACCTTAACACCCTTTAAACCACCGGCAACTACCTTCTCTACATCACTAACCAATGCACCCCCATCGATAACTCTAGAAACCTCCTTCTATCTTATATCTCCTTTAAACCACCAGCAACTACCTTCTATCTCAGGTTCTTGATGTTGAACTATATCTTCACCTCCTTCAGACACAACTAAAAATAATCATATACTACACAGTCAGAAACTCATGCATAAGGCATACTAACGTATGCAAGTTGTAATAAAAAAATGCATGCATACTCTGACAGCCAATAAGCAACCCAATCTGAAAAACACATAGTATAACTAACTAACGAATAAACTATACTAATGTATGCAACTTGTAATGAAACCATGCCTAGTCTGACAGTCAGTAAGCAACATAATCTGACATACACATTATAACTAACTTATGCATATAACAAACTAACATAGGCAACTTGTAATGAAACAAAATACATCCTAGCAAATCAAAATGAATAACAATAAGTAGCTAACAGTCAGTGAAAATAAAAAACACATACTAAGTAACTAATACATATATTATATGAACACAAGTAATTTCTAAGACAACAAGTGCACAATATAACAATCAGTTGATAACAAAGTAAGTAACTCATAATCAGAGTAAGTAACTTATACATATGTAAGCCTAACATAATCAACTCCTAAGAAAACAAATGCACATTATAAAACAAAGTCAAAGCATGTGGATCTAACATACAAATCAGAAAAATAGGATGACTAACTAATACATCTGTTAGCCTAACCTAAACAAATGCACATCGTAACTGGACTGCTAACATACAGTAAAAGAAACAGAGCAACTAACTAATACATATCTTACAATAACATGTGCAACGTCTAAACAATCAAATGCATGCTATAAAAAATACTTAAAACATGCAGATCTGACTTACAAAAAAGTCAACAGCAACAACTTGTATGCAGACCTGACTTACAAATAAACATTCTAAAAATCAGTGAAAATCAAAACACAGAAAAAGTAACTAATACATATGTTATATTAACATATACAGCTTCTAAGGTAACAAGTGCACAATATAACAGTCATTGGACTAACTATCATCCACTAAAACTAGAGTAAGTAACTTATACATAAGTTACACTAACATATGAAACTTCTAAAACAACAAATGCACATTATAAAACAAAGTCAAAACATGCGGATCTGACATACAAATCAGAAAAACAGGATGACTAACTAATACATCTGTTAGCCTAACATATGAAACTCCTAAGAAAATAAATGCACATCAGAAAAACAGTGTCAAAACATGCAAATCTAATATACAAATCAAAACACAGAATAACTATTTAATACATCTGTTAGCCTAACATATGCAATTTCTAAGACAACAAATGCATATTATAACTGGACTGCTAACATACAGAAAATAAAACAGAGCAACTAACTAATACATATCTTACAATAACAAATGCAACGTCTAAACAATCAAATGCATGTTATAAAAAAACTCAAAACATGCAGACCTGACTTACAAAAAAGTCAACAACAACTTGTATGCAGATCTGACTTACAAATAAACATTCTAAAAAAAGTCAACATCAACAGGACTGAAAAACACACATACACACACAACAAGAACAAAAAAAATGTGAAACTCCAAATATTCAAAACAAAAAAATAATAAGAACCAGGAGAAGGAGAAGGCTGAGACAACTTCTCAGCTTTAGGAGGAAGACCTTTCCCCTTCACCCTAGACTTGGTCAAATACACAAAAAAAAACATTACATCAGAATCGTGAACAATTGTAAAGAAAAAATGGAAAAGAACGACAATGAAATTTGATAACCTAGAATGTTAGACTTACTGAATCCTATTCCCAATGAAGAAATTGATCGGCGACATTGAACGATGCAATTCCAGAGAGATTTTGTGAAGAACGAAGAGAGGAATTGAAGAAAATGAACAGAGTAGAGAAGGTACAAAAACGCAGAAGACGAACAAATTTACAGTTTACAAAGCAGAGAAGACAAAGTAAATGTCAGGACACGCGTGAATAAATTGGATTGACAATTTCCAAAAAAAACTAACTGCTCAAAACCGCTAACAAAAAGGAAAACTAAAAAGGAAGAAAATTTAAAACGGACATGCGCCTTAATTAATTACTAGCTATCCCATTTTTAATTAATTACAATGTGAACCCTATTTTACATATCAGTCCCTGACCTGTCCATAAGCTTATGCTTTTCCTGAGACTTTCCCTTGTTTTCATTATGTACTAGATAGTCCGGGTGACAGTTGGTCACTGTAGTTAATTATTCATTCCAAAACTATTTTTTTAGGTTTAAGGTAATCTTGTCTTCTTTTCATATAAAAAAGTATTTGTTATTTTTTTGTTAGCGTTTACACGAAATCTTACTTTACACAGCCTAAACTTTAGGCAGATCCTATTATGCAATTAATATAAATCTGAAATTTGTGGTGAATTTTTTTTATAAAATATGCTGATAAATTTAGGGGTCCACTGTGCAATTATCGAAAGACTATATGTCACAAAAAAATCAAAATTTTCATTTTTCATATTCCAATCGGAAACCGCTCCTCCCACAAAAAACTGCCGCCATTCCGCCGTTAACCACCACCGGACGCGGGGATCTTGCTGGAATTTAGCTGGATATTAGCCGCTCCACCATTTTTCCACCGCCTCCGTCGAATCTGCCGCTTGAACAACCTGATTCCACCAGAAACTCATAGGAATTTCCTGTTTGTTCTTGGAAACTGCCAAAAAACCCTAGCTCTGCAATTCTCTGCCGTGAATTAGTTCTGAATAGTTGCCTCTCCGTGAATCATATTTGAGACAATGAAGGCACTGGATCGACGCACCACTGAGCTCTGCGAAAATGCTGGACTGACGAGCTGTGCGATGGCACTTGACCGTCGAGGTCTGCGACAGTGCTTGTTCGACGAAGACGAAGATGACGAGCTCTGCAATGGTTTGACGAGATCTGCTAACGGTGGTGGATCGATGAAGACGAAGACGACGATCTCTGCAACAGATCTTGTGAGCTCTGCTAACGGCACTGCGACGAAGACGACGCTAACGGCTGAGGGAAGAAGGCACGTAAGATGAACTCGCCTGAGGGAAGAACATGATACACGTACATCTCACGCGCGACTGGAGGTGACAACTGCAATGGTGGCAGACGGTAACGGCGGCGGCGGAGCTGAGATGCGGTGTCTAAAAGGTGAGGTTTAAATTTTTTTTTTTTTGAAAACTTGCCGAGGTATAATAATTCTTATCTGAGCTTGTTGTCAACAAAGATTGATTGGTCTAGTAGATAGTACTCTGGTTTTTTAGGCTATAGGTTAGGGGTTCGAGTCCCGACTATTGATCTTCATTTTGCAGATTTTTATGCTCTTGATGTACATGCTGAGATTTACTATTATTTAACTGAGTATATGTTCAATAATAGTTTTTGGTGTAGTGATTATTGCTCTATGATTTGAGGTTATAGATCTGGGTTCAAATCCTACTAGGTTCTTTTTTTAAAATAATTTTTATTCTTGAGATACTGTAGCTTTTTGATAGTTGTAGTGTTTTTATTTTATTTTCTCATGTTAGTGTTTTTCATTTTCCGGCTGAGATTTTGGTAATGGGAGTTGATGTTTGTAGTGTCTTTTTTTCTTATATTGACGTTTTTCATTTTTCGGATGTGGTTCAGGTGCTAGGAGTTGATGTTTGTAGTTTATTTTTGAAATCGTTCATGTTTTATGATTTTTCATAGTGAATAATTTATACTCTTGAGGTGCCATAGCTTTTTTGTTGATGTTTTTAGTTTTTTTCCTCTCATGTTGATAATTTTCATTTTCTAGACGAGTTTTAGGTGATAGGGGTTGATGTTTGTAGCTTTTTTGTTGACATGGTTAATTGTTTTTTTTTGGTAATAGGAGTTGATGTTTGTAGTGTCTTTTTTCTTAAGTTGACATTTTTCATTTTTTTTGTTAGTGCTTCAAATGTAAATTGCAGGTCCTTATTTTATAACGTGTGTGTTAAGAAAACAAATTGGTGCTTAGTGTATAACTTGTAAGTGCTTCAATCGTTGCTTGTAAGTGCTTCAATAATTGCTTGTTAGGAGCTGATGTTTGTGCCTTTTTCGATGATATGGTTGATTTTTTGTAGTATTTTTTTCCTTACGTTGACGTTTTTCATTTTTTGTTAGTGCTTCAAATGTAGGTTGTAGGTACTTATTTTATAACTTGTAAGTGCTTCAATTGTTGCTTGTTAGGAATTGACGTTTGTAGTTTTTTTGATGATATGGTTGATTTTCTGTAGTATTTTTTCCTTACGTTGATGTTTTTTCAATTTTTGTTAGTGCTTCAAATGTAGGTTGTATGTGCTTATTTTATAACTTGTGTATGCTTCATTTTTTATTTGAAGTATATATATTTTTTGCTGTTTTATTTGATTTTTTATATATTTTTGCTGCAATTTTTAGTTGATATTTTATGAATTTTTGATGAGGTTCTAGTATTTTTTGTTGATGTTGCTGCAGTTTTTTAATTAATTTTTTGCATTATTTTTTTAAAAAAAAAATCATTTTTTTACAGATTGTAGGTGACGGAAAAATGATGGGAAAAATTGAACGAAAAAGGTCCTGGAAAGTTATTAGCATAGGTCCCTGTAAAAAAAATTAGAGATAGACCCACGTAAAATTATAAGAGATATGTCTCTGAAACTAAAATATTGTTAGAATTGTAGAAATGCTCATTTGCCTAAAGTTTAGACTGCCTCGCAGTAGATCGTCCCTAGCGGTTAATGATTATGTATATAAGGCAAAAAAGAATAATATTAATAATATAAATAACTTTTAAATTTAAATTTTGATAGAATGTCTTTTTAAAATATATAAAATTACACGGAGTATCAAATATTAATATAATACTTTAAAAAATTAACATGAATTTAAAATGCACAATAAATTTGGGTTTCACAATAATAAAATTGTTGAATATTTTTTTAGCAAATTGAGTTGCTCGTAATGTGCAAAATAGTTAAACAAATTAAGAATGACTATTAATTTTTTTGGTTGTGAAGTTGCAATGTCAAACGTTAAATTACTTGTAGTTTCTGCTTTTGTTAAATTACTTGTAGTTTAGTTGTAGTGCGCTTTAGTAGACAAAGTCATATATAACACCGTCTCATAGTGAGATTAGGAATTAAATTGTAAATGAAGGTTTTAATTAAAGTTTTAAAAGTCTAGGGGATGGATGTGAAATTTCACTATTTTACATTTAAGTCTATGTATAAATATCAAGCTTTCCTTATTATTATCTCATATTTTTTGAAACTTTCGCTCTTCTTTCTTTTCCTCTCTCCTATTCTCTCGATTCAACCGCTCCTCCTCCCCATTCTTATTCTTTCTCCAACTCAAATCTTCTTCTTTTCTCTTCTCTCCATTTCTCTTCCATCTTCTTCAATTCGAGGTCGTTTTCTTCCATTCAACAACTCATCATCCCCCTTTTTCTTCTCTTTCATGCACGTAGTGATTCGTTGCAATTTTTGGAGTTTTTCTAGCAAATTTTTCGGCAGCCGAATATAATAGAGTTTCATTTTGTGTTTATCTTTGAAGGTAATGTTTTTGCTCAGAGTTTTTATGCATATATTGTTATTTTTTTATATTTTTTTTGTTCATGTAATTTTCTAGGGTTTATGTTGTTCAATGTGTTAATATATGGAATTTCTCTAATTTTTTGTGTTTTGTGAGTTGTTCTTACGGATTTGTGCTAATATTTGTGTTGCTGCAACTATTTGTTAGATTTGTGAGGCGATTTGCATCACTGCTGCTTCAATCGAGAAAGAAGAATTGTTTGTAAGCTTTCTGAATTTTCGGCTGTAATGTTTCAGTTGCGGCTGGTGATGTTTCTTGTTTTTAGTATGATGATTCAGGTGTTAGTCTCTGAGTACTGTTATCGGTGTTGTTGTGATGTTTTAATTTCAGCGCTTGATACTTGTGGTGTTTTCATGCATAAGTGTGCAATTGATGCTCAGTTTTGATTGTGTGTGATATCTTAGGATTTTTTTTAACGATTTGTGCTAATTTTTTGTTGTTCTTGATGTTCCTTAGACGTCTAAGAATTCTTTTGCCACAATTGCTGCAATCGAGAAGGAAAAAAGATCTGTAAATTTTGTTATTTTTGCAGATGTGATGCTTTAAATACTTTTCTTGATGTTTCAGGTTTTATGTGTAATGTTTCATGTTTAGGGTTCAAGTACTGTTATCCGTGATGACGTGAAAAATTGTTTTCAGTATTTGATGCTTGTAGTGTTTTAAGTGTGCAATTGATGTTCAGTTTTGTTATTTTGATTGTGTGTGTGATATCTTAGGGTTTGTTTCAATTTGTGCTAATATTTGTGTTGCTGCTACTATTTGTTAGATGTCTAAGAAGATTTGCATGACTACTGCTGCAATCGAGAAGGAATAAGGATTTGCCTTAATTTTCAGCAGTGATGTTTCGGGTACAGGTAATGATGTTTCTCATTTTCAGTGCGATGTTTCAGGTTTTAGGCTTTAAGTACTATTATCATTGTTGGTGTGATGTTTCAATTTCAGCGCTTGATGCTTGTGGTGTTTTCATGCTTAAGTGTGCAATTGATGTTCAGTTTTGATTGTGTGTGTGATATCTTAGGGGTTTGATACAATTTGTGTAGATTTTTGTGTTGTTGCTGTTTATTGGATGTCAAAGAGCGCTTACCCAGTGTTGTTGCAATCGAGAAGGAAGTAGGATCTATAATTTTTGTCATTTGTCAAATGTGATGTTTTACATGTTGTTGATGTTAACGAGTTTCTGTGTGATGTTTCATGGTTACTATTATCTGTGGTTGTGTGATGTTTTAATTTTAGCATTTGATGCTCGTGGTGTTTGCATATTTAAGTATGCAACTGATGTTCAGTTTCGTTCTTTAGATATTTTAAAGTGTATAGATTGATGTTTTAAATATTTTGTTTGATGTTTCACAATGTATTTGTCAATCATGTTAAGTGTGCTATTGTGATGTTTTAATTTCAGATATTGAAGTGTTTATTACTGTATGTGATGTTTTATATTTTTTTCACATGAACACTTTCCAAGGTAGAACTTTTACAATGCCATTGATGAGATGATAAAAACATGCTATGAGGAATCATGCTTCTGAAGATGTTCCCTTGAACAGAGGACCGGAGCCGGCCTTTGATCTCGGTGTTGGTGGAGTAGAAGAGCCATCCTCTTCAAAACTAGCAAGAGAGAAGGCAAGTTCGTGAACAAGCGTGCAACAAAGGGAAATAAGTTGGGGGGGGGGGATGGAATTTGATTGCTTGGAATGTATTGTTTGAATGATGTTTTAAAAGTAATGGTTTATTTTTTAGAGATGAGACACTGGATTGTTTGATGTTTTAAGTTTATTTGAATTTTTTAGTTTTTATGTTAGAGATGTTCTAATGCATTTGAATTCTTTTGTAATGAATGATGTTTAACAAGTTGTTTGAAATGCAATAACAGTGGAATATATAAGTGCAGTGGAACATATGATTATCTTGCTTAAATCAACATCTTCATCGATACTTCTGTAAAACATCACACACAAAAAATTGAACCATCGCAGCATTACAGTGTAGCATCACATAAAAAAATTGAACCATCACAGTATTACAGTGTAACAACACACTAAAAAAAAAAGAACCATCATAACATTACATTGTAATATCACAATATATAATAATCAAGTCTCAACAAGCTAATTTTATACCATCCTGCCTTTTCGCTCCTCTCCTTACAGTCGAGTGGCTTTCACCTCCAGTTCGATTATTATTCTTTACTTATTATGTGTAATTTAATTTTGTATTGGATGTTAATTTATTAATTTTTGGAGGTTTAACTAATTATATTTGATGTTTAACTATATTTGTTTGATATGTATTTTTATTTATACCTAACATTAAAATATTTTAATTTATTTTGATGTTTAACTATAATTTAGTGTATTTATTTGATATTCAACTGTTTTATTATTTTTATGTGATGTTTATCTATTTTAATTTAGTTATTTTATAATTTATTTTTAACTTTGATGCTTAAATTATTTAGTAGGATGAATTATTATTTGAATGTGATGTTTTAGAAATTAGGCCCAACACGAGGGCAAAATGTTGGATCCACCTTTGAAATCGAATTGACCCGAAATTATGACCTAAAATGGGGCCGAACCCTAAGTACCGAAAATCCAACCATGGAGAGTTAACACCAACATTACAAATATCAGTCCAAAGCATTACAAACAACACTGAATTGATATTGATGATATGTAAAGCAAAAGGAATGGCTATCATCGAATTCTTAATCAGCAACATAAACTTTGAATCCACATGCAGAAGGTTATGCATTTTCAATGTCACGCAAGCAACACATTCATTGTCAAACTCAGTGCCATAGATAGTGTAGGTAAATTCACATACAAATAACAGCCAAAAAACAAGAAGACGTTTGGGGGATTGTTCTCGTAGTAATTAAACGCCTTTTTATCAGACATAACAGAAATCTTTCCAATCCGGCCGGATTTTTACCAGACATACCAGACATAGAAACAACTCTCCATGCAACTGAAATCCGGCCGGATTTTGCCTTCCATCTTCCTTTGGCCAGAAAGCGACTGAAATCCGGCAACAAATCTTGGAACGCAAAAAAAATCTGGCAACAAAATCCTGCAACGGAAGAATCTGTAAAGGCAATCCGGAAACACAATCTGCCGAACGCCGCCAAACGCGAATCCGACGAACACTGCCTAAATCCGACCAACACAGTCTGATGAACGCGAATCCAATGAACACTGCCTAAATCTGATCAACAACCGCTGACCGTTAGTGAATCCGACTTGACGCCAACAAATTTGACCTGAGTATCTGCGAGACGAACCTCAGATCAGATCCTAAGCCGTTTGCTGCAATTCTTCGTCGATTCAACTTCTCCGATTCAATCTCGAACCTCAGATCCGATCCTAAGCCTCGTCAATTCAACCTTCGCCGATTCAACCTTCACCGAGGCGACGACGGAGAAGACGATGCGATGACAGAGAAGGCGAGGAAACAAGGCAACAACGAGGCGACGAGGAGCAGACACAGCGCCAATGTCAGAGCAGACGAGACGGCGCCGGCGGAGTAACCAAATCTAAGGAGGAAGACGCGTTTTCTGAGTAAATGTGTTAAGGAATAAGAATATTACTTGTAATTGTAATTATTTTCTATTACCTTTTTCTAGCTTGTATAGGTATTCTTACCTTTTCCTAGCTTGTATAGGTATCATGTACCATTATATAATGTACCCTGGGTTCATGAATAAAATATACAATCATTACCCTTATTTTCTATATGGTATCAGAGCCTAAAATCCGGAAACCTTAATTAGAAAATTTCCATTGCCTTAAAATTCCGCTGCACGCGCCGCCGTCACTGTCCACTCGCTGTCGTTTGCCGCTGTCCACACGCCGCCACTGCTGTCAACGCGCTGCCGCTGCTGTCAACGCGTCGCCGCCCGTTCAATGCGCCGGTGTGTCCATTTGATATAATTTGCTGTCGGTTATTGTGCCTGCTGCTGATCTGTACCTGATTTACCACTATGTCTGACTCCGGTGGAAATCCCGAAGAACAGGCCTGTATTAATGCTGCACGTGAGGTTCCGAAGCTTCAGGATATGAGTGGTTATGATGCAATTGCAACTTTACTGAAGCAGTTGCAATTGCAACTTTACTGAAGCAGTTGCAATTGCAACTTTACTGAAGCAGTTGCAATTGCAACTTTACTGAAGCAGTTGCAATTGCAACTTTACTGAAGCAGTTGCAATTGCAACTTTACTGAAGCAGTTGCAATTGCAACTTTACTGAAGCAGTTGCAATTGCAACTTTACTGAAGCAGTTGCAATTGCAACTTTACTGAAGCAGTTGCAATTGCAACTTTACTGAAGCAGTTGCAATTGCAACTTTACTGAAGCAGTTGCAATTGCAACTTTACTGAAGCAGTTGCAATTGCAACTTTACTGAAGCAGTTGCAATTGCAACTTTACTGAAGCAGTTGCAATTGCAACTTTACTGAAGCAGTTGCAATTGCAACTTTACTGAAGCAGTTGCAATTGCAACTTTACTGAAGCAGTTGCAATTGCAACTTTACTGAAGCAGTTGCAATTGCAACTTTACTGAAGCAGTTGCAATTGCAACTTTACTGAAGCAGTTGCAATTGCAACTTTACTGAAGCAGTTGCAATTGCAACTTTACTGAAGCAGTTGCAATTGCAACTTTACTGAAGCAGTTGCAATTGCAACTTTACTGAAGCAGTTGCAATTGCAACTTTACTGAAGCAGTTGCAATTGCAACTTTACTGAAGCAGTTGCAATTGCAACTTTACTGAAGCAGTTGCAATTGCAACTTTACTGAAGCAGTTGCAATTGCAACTTTACTGAAGCAGTTTGGCCCTTGGACTGCTGTACCTATTGGTCGTATATCGATTGAGCCTTACTTTATTGGCTCTGGCGATGGTCCAGGTTTACAACTTACACCGAACATGCTGAAAGGTCAAGAAAATTACATTGAATGGTCTGACGCGATGTACCGCGTATTCCTTGCCAAGAACAAGATTGGGTTCATTGATGGATCCATTACCAAACCCAGGATAGTTATCCTGATGCTGCTAATTGGCATGGGGTTGATGCTACTCTTGTCTGCTGGATCTTGCAAACCCTGGATCCAGTGTTGAGATCTTCTACAAGCTCATTTACCACAGTTAAGGATATGTGGGATGACCTGAAGGCACTATTTATTCTTGCTGATGGAATGAAAGTTTTGCAAATGCAAGAGGTTATTCAGAGTTGCAGGCAAAATGGTCAGCCCATTGACATTTACTTTGGCAAACTGAAGCAGTTGTTTGCAGATTATCACTGCATGCGGCCTCCCCTAAATTGTGACTCTGAAGAAAGCAAGGCATCATGCCATTGCAATATTTCTACGAGAGTCTTCCAAGAAAGAGAGAAGGATTTGATCTACCAACTCATCTCTGGGCTCGACGAAGGCTTTCACACCTTGCGATCACATATCATGAGCATTGATCCAATGCCACCTGTCATGAAAGTGTATGCCCTTGTTGCCCAGGAGGAGATTCATAAAGCCGTCATTCGAGCTCATGACCCTTATTCTAACTCCATGGCATATGCTGCACGTCGTCCACCACCTGCAAGTTCTTCTCCAGTTGTTCTTTCTGCATCTGACTGTAAGAATATTGTTTGTACATATTGTCATCGCAAGGGTCATGATAAGGATTCCTGCTTCCAGATCATTGGTGTACTAGAATAGTTCAAGGAGTTGATGGAGAAAGCTAGCACCGCCAAGAAGTCGACGCCTGTTTCTTGGATGTCCACCACCGTTGTCGTAACCGGAGGTGTTGCCGCGACACTTCCTCTCCCATCACCGTTCGCCAGCGCAGCCACGTCGCCGCCTGGTCTAGTGGCAGCGGCTTCCTCTGGCCGTGTCCCTGCTCGATCCGACTTTGGCCCTGCTCTGTCTGATGACCAATGGAGCACGACTGTGCATTTATTTAATCAGTTTAATTCTCTTACTGACAATGAGTTCGGTAAGCCTACTTTACCATGGATACTTGATTCGAGAGCCTCATATCATATGACTGGTGGCAAAGGTTCTCTTACTGATCTTACTACTGCTATTGATACTATGAATGTTGTTATACCTGATGGCTTGGTGTCATCCACCACTCAATATGGTTCCATTTTCTTTGGTGGTGTCACTCTTCCTCATGTGTTATATATACCTACCTAGCGGTGCAACTTGTTATCATGTTTTAGATTGTTGTCTGCCTTAAAATGTCTAGCTTTGTTCACTAAAAATTATTACATTTTACAGAAAATCAGTACGAGGAAAGTGATTGGCGTGGGTGAACAGAAGAGGGGGTGTTTTGGCTTCGTCTGCTGGATACTCGTGTTCATCCTCCTATCCTGCAGTCTCTTCCAACAGTTGCTTCCATGTCTTCTTCTGAATTATGGCGTCAGCGTTTTGGACATCCTTCCTCCACGGTGTTGTCTTCTATTTCTTCTATTGATTTTGGCACTAATAAGACTTATGTTCCTTGCTCTATATGTTATAGAGCAAAACAAACTAGACATAGTTTTCCATTGAGTTCTACAAATGCGACTGCACTATTTCAATTAATACATTGTGATGTTTGGGGACCTTATCGAACCCCATCCTCTAGTGGTGCATTTTATTTTTTTACTATAGTTGATGATTATTCCCTAGTTGTTTGGGTCTATTTATTAGTGGCTAAATCTGAAGTAGCTTTCAGATTTTTAGAATTTAGTGCCTTAGTGAAGAACCAGTGGGGTCGAACCATACAACATGTTCGTGTTGACAACGGAACTGAGTTTTTGCCTTTGCGATCTCATTTTGCTGCATCTGGGATCATCTTTGAGACATCTATGGTCGACACACTGAGTAGAATGGTCGAGTTGAAAGAAAGCATTGCCATTTACTCAATGTGGCGCGTGCTTTACGTTCCAAGCCAGTGTTCCTATTGAATTATGGGGAGAATGTATTCTTACTGCTGCTTACCTGATTAACCGAACTCCGACACAACATCTCAATGGTCGTACTCCCTTTGATGTTCTCTATGGGCAAGCTCCTAATTACTCATCATTAAGAGTTTTTGGATGCTTGTGTTTTGCTGCTCATGTTCCTAGATATCATGACAAGTTTGCCCCAAGAAGTCGGCGGTGTTTGTTTCTTGGTTATCCTGCCAGGAAGAAAGTCTATTGCCTTTTTGACTTGGAATCCCGTGTGATCTTCACCATTCGGGATGCCTATTTTTTTAAAGACCAGTTCCCATATTTTGCAACTCCGACATTGGCCCTTTCTGACAAACCCGACAGCGCCACCACATCACCGCCGGTTTCCTTCTCATTGCTACAGGAGTCGCACAATATTTTCATACCACCGTTTGTCGCCGGCCAATCACCGCCGTTCACCACCGGCCAGTCACCACAGGCCACCGCCGGTCAGTTACAGCTAGTCGCCGTCAGTCAGTCATTGTCAGCCACCTTCGGTCAGTAGCCGCAGGCCGGTGCCGATTAATCTCCATAGGCCGGTGCTGGTCAGTCACCGCAGGCCGTCACCAGCCCGTCGCTGTTGGACGCTGCTGAGCACTCCTCGCCGGCGTCTTCCCGATCTCCGAACCTATATGCCGCCGGCTTCGACCTTCCTGCACAGTCTCCTTTTGTAGTATCTCCGACCTTTGCTCCAGTTGCGAAGATGAGTTTTGTTCACTTATTCTTATCTGTTGCGGTCATTCGTGGTTGGGAATTGCATCAATGGATGTCCATAATGCCTACCTGCATGATGATTTGCATGAAGAGGTTTTTATGCGGCCCTCACCCGGCTATGTTGTACCCCATGGTCAGGTATGTCGCCTTCATAAATCTCTTTATGGTCTTTGTCAGGCTCCTAGAAATTGGTTTGCTAAGTTGGCTCGGGCTTTACGAGCATTTGGTTTTGTTGAGAGTAAGGCATATTACTCCTTGTTTGTCTTTTCCCGTGGATCGGTTTCTTTGCATGTTCTGGTTTATGTGGATGATTTGGTCATTGCTGGAAGTTCTTCTGAACTCATCTCCGAGTTCAAGAAATACTTAAGTTCTTATTTCCATATGAAAGACCTTGGTTTGCTTAAGTATTTTTTGGGCATAGAGAT
The DNA here is from genome assembly GCA_037428765.1 of Rubia yunnanensis. NCBI lineage: Eukaryota > Viridiplantae > Streptophyta > Magnoliopsida > Gentianales > Rubiaceae > Rubia > Rubia yunnanensis. The sequence goes on from CM075068.1 coordinate 41,008,697, forward strand.
TGCTAGAAGACCGGAGATGATGTTTCTTCGCAAAGGAAATATGCTTTGGACATTTTATCAAATACCGGTTTATCTGCCTGCAAACCAACTGACTTTCCGATGGAGCAACAGCATGATTTGGCTCGTGTTGAAGGTCCAGCTTACCATGACCCGGAACAGTATAGACGTCTGGTTGGGCGCCTGATATATCTAACTATTACTCGTCCCAAACTTAGTTATTCGGTTCATACTCTTGCGCAATTCATGAAGTCTCATTGTGTACCTCACTGGTAAGATGCTGTTCGTGTGTTGCACTATCTGAAGAGTCATCCTAGTCAAGGTTTATTTCTCTCTTCTAAGAGTACGTTACAGTTGACTGCTTACTGTGATTCGGAATGGGTTGCATGCCCGATTACTCGACGTTTCCTTTCTGGTTATTTTGTAATGATTGGTGATTCTCCAGTTTCTTAGAAGACTATGAAGCAGCCCACTGTTTCTCGGTCTTCTGCTGAAGCGGAGTATCGATCTATGACTGTTACATGTTGTGAGTTGTTATGGCTTAAGTCTTTACTGAAGGACTTAGGGGTTCTGCACTCTTCTCTTATGTGACTGTTTTGTGACTGTCAGTATGCTCTTCATATTGCGGCAAATCCAGTTTTCCATGAACGCACAAAGCATATTGAAGTTGATTGTCATTTTTTCTGGGATCTTCTTCATTACGGCATTATTGTTACTCAGCATATCCGTACGTCAGACCAACCGGTGGACTTGTTCACTAAGGCTCTTGGATATAACCCGTTTCGCTCCTTACTTGGCAAGTTAGACATTTGTGATCCCCATGCTCCAACTTGAGGGGGAGTGTTAAGGAATTAGAATATTACTTGTAATTGTAATTATATTCTATTACCTTTTCATAGCTTGTATAGGTATCGTTACATTTTCCTAGCTTGTATAGGTATCATGTACCACTATATAATGTACCCTGAGTTCATGAATAAAACATACAATCATTACCCTTATTTTCTATAAAATGTCTTATATTTTATGTTTGTTCCCTCAAGTTTTTCGCATTTTTTATTTATTATCCCGAGTCCAAATTAATTGTTTTTTTTCCCGAATTTGATTTGCTCTTTTTCTATTTTACCTCTAGTCCCTGATCACACTATGGGACGGTCTCATAAGAGATAAACTCTAGTACTATTCATTTGCATTGAGCTGATTTCTCTTTATTTTTTTTACTTGTGAATTTAGGACTATTCAATTCTTCGTAATATATATCTAAGTAGAGGTGTTCTTAATTGGTTATATTGGCATTTTTTGTCTGGATATGTGTTCTTTATAAGTACGGTGCTTCAAAATAACAATAACGGTGACCTCTTTTAGAAGCAGTTAAAATGCTTCAGTGAGTATTAAAAATCCTCATGAATGCAAACTTGTGATTAAGAATAAACTATATATTGGTGGCATAATCGCTTGACAATAACAAATTACATGACTTGGAACAGGTCGATGCATAACCCTAGAATTCAAGGATAAGTTTGGCTTCTCACTCATGAACTTAAAGTCGTACATACACCTTACTGCCAACAGTGGAAAAGGATAATTTTCACAATACTTTCGTGGTTATTGAACTCATTATCGAAGAAAATTTCTCGTGTTTTTATTTTTTTAACCGATGCTAATATTATTTGGGATGAATCGAAAGATGGATTTGGTGAAAATAATGGACCACTGAGTAACAAATTGAAGCGATGTGCATTTTTTGAAACAAGTATTTAGCAGTGTTTCCTCTTACTTCACAAAACTAAAAGAATTATGGGCTCAATACCTAAGGGAACTTGTGATGTAAACATGGATACCATGGAGAGGAAAAAACCTTTTGTTGAAAGAGGAGAAAGATATTGCTAATCAGTTTATAATTAGTTTGCATGGAGATTATAGTCCCATTAGTTGTTAGATATATTAATGAATCATATTCCCTAGATTGGATTGGCATATGCCGTAGTTCCTAAAGATTAAGAAACAAAAGGTAATTCAAACTGAGGTCCACACAACTAGCTATAACAGCCAAACCTTGTCAATGAGTTGTGTGATAATCATAACAATTAAGTCATGGGTGGAATAATATACGGGGATGGAAGATGGAAACAAAACTACAGAGAAAATTATGAAAAGAAATATGTGAAAATGCCCGATATGAGGTCTACTTCTTGTGAAGCATTACAGCATTCCAAAGAAACATGTATAAAATAATTAGACGCTACCTTTATTGGTGGCAATCTCACAAGGAATTGGCAAAACATTTCTGTGAGAACAACACAATTTGCTAATGATGTTGATTGTCTTAGACATATTTGAGGTAGAAGAAAATCAAGAATTCTAATTTCTAATATGATGCAACAAGGAATGGAAAATGATGAAACACTACAAGAAAAATGACTTATTACTTCGTCCATTTTACCTCAGTTTTTTTTGTCTTAGGTCAAATAACTAAAGTAAAAAGTTTATTTACCTCTGTTTCTAAAAAAAATGAAGTGAAAAGTATTATATAATTCGATAAAAAAACTCAGGTAAAAATGATTCTTTTTACCTCAGTTTTAAAAAAAAAATGAGGTAAAAAGTCTTAAATGACTGACGTTGAACGCCCTTCTCGCTTAGTGACGTCGGTTGTTCTTGTGACCGATGCCGCACTTCTCTCTCACAGACATGTGACATATTCCTACTTAGGCCCATTTCCTAAAATAGTAAAATTTTAGGCCCTCCAGATCTTCAAATAATATATATGCAATGTAAAAATAATATTAAATACTCTAAATGAAATTTCAAACTTATACATTCACCAATTTACATTTATCATTTGTATTTTTTTATTAATACTATTATTATTATTATTTATAAGTAATCAATGGTCAACATTTACTTGGCCTTTTATACATAAATACTAATGAAAATGTTTGAACTAGACGAATCAATGGTTAACTCTTACTTGACTTTCAACATATGAATGCTAATAAAATAGTTTGACTTTAATTAATCAATGGTCAACCTTTACTTGACCTTTCACACAAAAACACTAATAGAAAGGTTTGACCTTAATAATCAACGAGTAACCTTTACTTGGCTTTTCCTATATAAATACTAGTAATAATCAAGTTTTGACCTTAATAATCAACGGTAAACCCTTGTTTGACTTTCCATGCATAAACAATAATGAAAATGTTTGACCCTGACGAATCAACAGTCAATCCTTACTTGATTTTTCATGTATGAATGCTAATAAAATGGTTTGACTTTAAGTAATTAATGATCAACCCTTACTTGACATTTCACACAAAACACTAATGGAAAGTTTTTACCTCGACTAATCAATAATTAAGCCTTACTTGGGATTCCATATATAAATACAAGTAATAATCAAGGTTTAACCTTAATTTAAACTTTCCATACATAAACACTATTGAAAATGTTTGACCTTAACTAAATAATGGTCAACCGTTACTTGACTTTTAATACATAAACACTAATCCTTACTAGACTTTCCATATATAAATATTTAATGAAAATATTTGACTAAAACTAAACACCGGTCAACTATTACTTGACTTAAAGTATATAAACACTAATGAAAAGATTTGTATTCAACTAATAGACGGTCAACCATTGAATCTTTATTTGAGGATATATTCAAAATTTTCTTCTTACACTCCATTTCTTCTTAATGAATATTATTACCACATCTTCCTCTTCTATAGTAAATATTTATTGTAATTGTTTTGTAAAATTTATTCAAGTTCAACTACAACAAATAGACACAATTTTATATCTTATTATTTTAGTTAAACTAATATGAATCATAAATGTAACATTATTAGCATTACATATTATTATATGATTTTTTAAAAAATTTATCACAAATAGTAGCTATATAAAATATTATGACATCAAATCTTTTGTAATTTTATAATAATAATAATAATAATTATTTTATTCAAATCCATAAAATTAATATTATAATAGGTCAATATTAAATTTCTCCGATACACAAGTTGTATGAAAAAATTTCTTCATCATTTTTTAAAGAAAAATAATCCTTCAATATTCACATTCATTTCTTTATTTCTATTCATAAACTATAAGAAATCAACCCAAAAAACCTAAACCCTAAGCCCAAACACTACTAACCTAAACCCTAGTATATAAGTACAAGAAGTCTTCTCCTTCACCTTGTACATAACACAACATTTTACTCCGAGAAGCCTTCTCCTTCTCTGCCAGCGACCACTGATCTCCACCGGCCTCATCTTCTCCAGCGTTCCATATTCGGCCATCTCACGTGTCTTCTCCTGCATTACAGATCCGGCTGCGCCACTAGCATCTCTGTCGTGCCACCCGCATCCCTGTCGCGTGACCAGCATCTCTGTCGCATCATCGTAATCTCCGGGCACGCCACCTGAATCTCTGGTCGCGCCACCCACTTCTCCGCTGTGCTACCTGCATCTTTGCTTGTGCCACCATTATCACCAGCATCTCCGGTGTCTCCTCCGACGTTCCAAATCCGGCCGCGTCTGGCGTTCCACCATCGACGAAGCTCTTATCTCGCTGTGGCGGATTATTGCAGAGGTTGAATATTGTGTATTTTATATTATTTAGAATGTTAGATATGGATGTTTTTATTATATATTATTCAGAGTATATTTTAGAATATTAAACATAATATATTTTTGTATTATTGTGTATTTTGGTTGTTGAATCTGGTCTAGATGGGTTGATGAAAAAATTAAATATGATATAAACTACTGAAAGCAGGAACGACATCAGTTTCACTTTCGGTATTTTTTTAATTCACAAAATAATGTGTTCGACGTTGCACGTGATGTCAGTAGTGGTTTCAGTATGACCGAAAGGGGGTGCAACGTTGCACACACTGTTGGTTATAAACTTTTTACCTCAGTTTTGAACTAACATTGCACCAGGTGTCGGTAGCAATTTTGGTAAGACCGAAAGGGAGTGCAACGTCACACATGCTGTCAGTCATAAACTTTTACCTCATTTTTATGGAAAAAAACTAAGGTAAAAAAACTTTTTACCTCAATTTTGAACCGCGGTAAAAAGTGTACTTTTTACTATATCAGTATTTGCCTCATTTTTAAGGCTGAAAACCGAGGTAAAAACCTCTGAAGAACCAAGGTAAAAAAAATACAACTTCTTGTAGTGAAAGGAGAAAAACAAGGAGGTCGATGGAATACCATAGTCAATAAATTTACACAATACCCAAATTTCGCAAGTAGAATTCTCACTAGCTTCTCTAATTCATCTAATTTATTTAATTGCAAATCTTTGTATAGTTGACACTAGGAATGTCGAGCCGTATGTATTAAACTTTTATACTTCTTACAAACCTTATCCATGTGTAAATCCATGTTGTAGTGTACAAGTCTGACCAATCTATGAAGTTTTTAGAATCAATAGGCATCATTTTGATGTCATAATCACTCACACAGGAATAATGTTGGTGTATATGTGGCCCAACGATCTAAAGGCTGATGGCCGCTAGACCCAGTCCAATGTTATTTTACGACAAGGTAGGCAAATTCAGCCAAGGCGAAGAGAAAGAAGGTGCGTACTTCCAGTCGTGCCAGGATACGTGGGCCGAAGAAGGTAGAACAGGCGACGAACGTGATGACCACAAATGGAGAACGTGATGACCACAAATGGAGAACGTGGAATCATGGTATGCCCACGATTCTAACGTCCGGAGATCAAGGAACTGCTAAGGATGTAAGTCTATAAATACAGCAACCTCTGAAGGAGCTAAGGTAAGTGCAACTATCTCTAGAAATTTCAATTCTAAAAAGAAGGGTACTGACTTGATCGTCAGAGTCTTTTCCCCAAAATCACTCCCGGGACAAGTCTTGCAGGTAAATGAGCTCTTGGAGAGGACGACCAGTACACCTGAGTGACCTACAACATCATTTGGCGCCATCTGTCGGGACGAAAGTTCTTCTTTTCATTTTCAGGTTATTCATGTGAGAAAATGGTGTTCATCGGGAGTGAGAGGAGCCATAACCCTCAGTCTCACAAACAAGCACATCATCATCAGGAATGCACACCAAATAAGGAGAAAGAACACAGTAAGGAAGAAACAGATGAGGAGGCAGAGTCCCCAAACAATAATCATGACAATGAGAGAAGAGCGTTTGCGGCGTTCCTGGAAGCAAATAGAGAAAATCTTTCTGAAAATGCTCAAGCAGAAACCCCCAAAACCAGAAAGAAAGGTAAATCAAGAGCGTTAAAATCTTAACTATGAAGAAGAATAGCGTGACATTATTGCAGAAGATGACGAAGATAAATCTCCTCTAGCTCCGCATTTGCATGATTTTAAAATGCCAAATGATTTAAAACTTCCTTTCCATTTTAAAATTTACGATGGGACAATGGATCCCAAAGATTTTTTACACTCTTATAGAAACATCTTGAGGTTTTGCGATGTTAACATCGAGTTGGTTTGCAAGGAATTTCCAACATTCCTGACAGGAACTGCAATCACTTGGTACGAAGACCTTCCAAATGGGAGTGTCAATATTGGGCACAGTTGTTTGATTTATTCTTGGGTCATTTCTACCAAAAACTAAGGTTGACCAAAACGATCACATATCTCAATAACATAACTCAGCGAAGTGACGAGACCTAGCAGAATATCATAATCGATTTGTTACAAAGAGCTTACAGGTTCGTGACCTGTCATTCCACTCTTCTTTGGGAGCTTTCACAGGAGGCATGCGGTCAGGGGAGTTCTACAAAGAACTCATAAAGAATATGCCTAAAAATCCAAGGGAGTTACAAAAAATGATCGAACAACATGTACAAATGGAAGATGCGAACAACTATAAGAAAGAGTGGGAATGGGGCGAGAAGCGAACAATGGAAGATTTGCAGAAAGGAGTTATGAAAAAGGGGAAGGGAAGTGTCCCTTTTAAAGGAAGAGAGTCGGTTTCATAGAATGCGACATTTTAGGATACACCGTTGACTAGGTCAAGGAAAGAAATATGGAAAGCACATAAAAATCTGTTCAGCGAACTAGCTCCTATGCTAGCACCACCAGAAATAAAGATCCAGGGAATATTACTGGGCTTTCCACAAAGATCATTGCCATGACATCGAATACTGTAGAGACCTAAGAATAAAAATTGAGGTGAATTTGAGGAACGACTTCCTAGGTCAATATAGAAAGGATGGGGAAAGCCAATATGGGAAAAACAATAAGACTGGAAACACTCAGCCAAGAAATCAGGGGACAATGTCTACACTGCTAAAGAATCAATAGATGACCGCGACAATCGATTACAAAGAGTTTGAAAGCGATGAATTGCCCAAAACAGTAATCTTATCTATACATGGATTAACGGAGTTATTGTCCAACAATGCTTGGAAAGAAAGAGGGCGATATTCTCCTCTGCAAGAACCTGTTGATAAAATCTTTTGCTCAAATGAGGCGATCACTTTCAGTAAAGACGATGTAGTACCGAACACTTTGCCTCACAATGATCCTATGGTGATTATAGCCAAAATTGGAAATGCTACCGTACACAGATTATTTTTAGATGATGGAAGTGCAGTTGAAATACTGTTTGTCAACTGCTTTGATAGAGTGGGGTTCAAGCAAACGGATCCCAAGAAACCCACATCTTCACTAGTAGGGTTCGCATTTCAGTCAGAATCACCCTCAGGTAATATATAACTACCTGTTATTACTGGAGAAATCAGAAGAAACTGTATCATACTCTACGATTTTGTAGTCATGGACGCTCCAAGCACGTTTAATGCTATCATAGGAAGGCCATGGATGAATAGAGCGAAAACTATATGGTCTCCTTACCACCTGGTTATGAAGTTTCCAACTCCAGCTGGAGTTGAAACTATAAGAGGAAACCAATAAACGACAAGGCAATACATGATCATCACAATGAAAACAGGAAAGTTGGATGACAAAGCAAGGATGGTTAACGCAATCTCAAATTATGGACCCCCAGATCGACGAGAATTGACAAACCTAGGAGAGGAAATAGAGCTACTAAGCCTGGACATCAAAAATAGCTCAAAGTGTGTAAGAATAGGGAAACACCTTCCCAATGAAGAGAAGAAGATAATCGCACAAATCCTGCGAAGCCACAAGGAAACATTCACATGGAACATTCATAACATGGGAGGAGTAGATCTATGCATAGTAACACACACTTTGAATATCAGCGATGCGATCAAGTCGATTAAACAGAAATAGTGTAGCTTCACTAGCGATAGGAAAAAAACAATTGAAGAAGAAGTTACAACACTACTTCAATCGGGTATAATACAGGAAGTCATACACCCAAAGTGGCTTGCAAATCCAGTAATGGTAAGCAAGTATGATGTAGGGTGGATGATGTGCATTGATTTTACAGATCTGAATAAGGCGCGCCTCAAGGATTGTTATCCTCTATTGAAAATTGACCAACTGGTTGAGGCAGTTGCAGGGTATCAGGTGTTATCTTTCTTAGATGCATACAAGGGTTACCATCGGATATTGATGAACCCCGAAGATGCAGAAAAAATGGGTTTATTACTAGTTTTGGAACATTCTATTATGTAAAGATGCCATTTGGACTAAAGAATGCAGGGGTGACGTACTCGCAAGTAGTGGATAACACCTTTCGTAATCAAATAGGGAGAAATGTCAAAGTTTATGTTGATGACATAGTCATCAAAAGAAGGAAGATCGATAGCTTCACAGTGGATGTAAAGGAGACTTTGGACACATTAAGTACTATAGGGATGAAGCTTAACCCTAAGAAATATGTGTTCGGGGTGGGTGCAGGAAAATTTTTAGGGTACAAAGTGTCCTCTAAGGGGATTGAGGCCAACCCGGAGAAAATCCAAGCTATAGTAAATCTTCCCCAACCCCGAAATGCCAAACAAGTGCAAGTCCTAATGGGATCACTTGCAGTGCTTAGCAGGTTCGTTTCAAACATTTTCCTTTGTTCAAAGTTCTGAGAAAGGCAAAGAAGTTTAGCTGGAACCAATACTGCCAAACAACATATGATGGCTTAAAAGAACAACTTTTGGCACTTCCAACACTGAAATCACCCACACCTGGAGAAACATTATATTTATATTTAGCGATCTCGCCATTTTGCTGTTAGCTCTATCTTGGTTCTTCTTGAAGATCAGAAACAAGTGCCAGTATATTACATAAGAAGAATATTTCAAAGTGTAGAAAAGATGTATATGCCGGTGGAGAAATTGACCCTAGCCTTAGTTTAATCAGCAAGAAGAATGCAAACGTATTTCCATGCTCATCACATTGTGGTTTACAATGGTTTCCCAATCAAGAACGTTCTCAGCAAGCTTGAGTCACCAGGAAAACTAACAAAGTCGGCCTTAGAATTAGGCCAGTTTGAAATACAGTTCTAACCTAGAACAACGATCAAAGCTCAGGTGTTAGCAGACTTTACTACAGAAATTACAAGTGAAGAAGCACAAAGAGCGACCATGTATAAGAGCTTGAGAATTGATAAAGGCAAGACAAAGTGGGAAGAAGTGGCATGGACTTTGTTTGTTGATGGCACGTCTAGCAAAGAAGTTGCGGAGTAGGATTGCCATTTATAGACCCAGACGAGGGTGAACACAGGTACTCATTATGATTAGATTTGCTTCTCATCAATAACAAAGTAGAATATGAAGCATTAGTATGCGGATTGGATCTCTCTATCAGGATGAAGGTCAGAAGTGTTCAAGTATCAAGCGATTCGCTAATCGTTGTCCAACAAGTGCGAGGTGACTTTGAATTGTGAGGAGAAGCTAGAGAATTATTTAAAGAAGGTGCAACAACTCATAGCCCAACTCAAAAAATTTGATATACAATATGTACCACAAAGAAAAAACACAAAGGCAGATGCACTTAGCAAACTACCGACAGCGGGGTTCGATATTCTCACTGAGCAGGGAGATGTCATTGTGGAGGTCATCCTAATCAGAAGCAAGGCATCAACGATTATCTCAACAGTCCAAACAGATGAAGTAAGATGGATGTCTCTGCTGATGGATTTCTTCGCCCAGGGGATGTTAGCAGAAGACAAGATGCAGGCTAGGAAGTTGGAGTTACGTTCTAAAAATTATACCTACGAAGATGGAATCCTGTGCAAGAAAGGTTTCTTGTCTCTATGGATAAAATGTGTAAGACCAACACAAGCAGCAGAGATTTTAAAAGAACTCCATGAAGGTTTGTGTGGAACACACCAAAGAGCTAAAACGATAGCAAATAAGATCATCCGTGCTGGATACTATTGGCCAACTATGTTCAACGATGAACACAAACTTGTACTTAAGTGTAGGAGTTGTCAAATCAATGCTTTACTACCACATAAGCCACAAGTAGCTTTGAGAAGGATTTACGGTGCATGGATATTCGATAAGTGGGAGATCAACCTAGTTGGACCACTCCCAACGGGCGAAAGCAACTCCAGATTTCTAATCGTAGCAATTGACTACTTCACAAAATGGGTGGAAGCAAAACCGCTAGGAAGGGTCACAACTAAAGTCACTAGGAAGTTCGTGTGGAAAAACATAGTATATCGCTCCGGGGTGCCACACACTATTGTCACGAACAATGGAACACAATTCACAAGTGGTGTGTTCGCAGACTAGTACTCAAAACTTGAGATTCTTTTAAAGTTTACATCTGTAGCACGCCCCCAAGAAAATGGCCAAGTGAAAGTAACGAACTAGACCATCTTTAAAGGAATTAAAAAATGATTGGAAGGAAAACGAATTGGATGGGTAGAAGAGTTACCTAACACACTATAGTCATATAGAACATCTATTCGGGAACCAACAAGAAAGACCTCGTATAGTTTGGTTTATGGTCATGAAGAGGTCATACCAGTAGAAATTGGTAATTCAAGTCTTCGTGTGAGTGATTATGGGAAAAGGATAACCCAGAGATGATGAAGCTCGAACTGGACGAGCTAGAAGAGAGAAGGGATTTGGCAGCACTCACAAGAGCCAAGTATATGGAAAGAATGGCTAGGGTCCACAATCAGATGGTGAATGACACGCGGTTTTAGGTTGGTGATCTAGTGTTGAGGAAGAACGAAGATAACCTGGCCGAAGAAAGGGGAAAGTTGTGCCCAAAATGAGAAGGACCCTACAAGGTCACAAAGGCTCATAGGTCCAACAGCTACGAACATGAATGGATGGATGGTACCACAATCCCTAACACATGGCATGTGGCCAAATGAAGAAAGTTCTATGTTTAGAAGGAAGATAACAAACATCCACCTGTATAGACACCGAGACATGATCCTTGGTTACTTTCTTTCCATTGTTCCAAAGCGATATGATCGCGGTCGTACATACTTAATATAAAAATCTACTCTGCGGGACCACGATTATACTTCTTTCTCTTTATTTGGACATTCTAAAGGATAATTTTGTTGCAACATATTACGATCAAATTACTTAGATTTCATAAAATAAATATGGCAAAGTACATGCTGTAGATCCTGCGTCAGAATCAACGATTGCAAGCTTTGGATCTTGCAACCTTACAAATCAAGCAAATGCAAACTATAGACCTTGCACAATTATAAATATGTGCAAACTTTGGTCTTGCAACTTTGCATGAAAAATAACCGCAAGCTATAGATCTTGCAAAACTATTGATGTTTGCAAGCTATAGATCTTGTAAAATCAAACATATAAACAAATGCAAGCTATAGATTTTGCTATTAGGAAAACATGCCTATAAGACCAGAGACAAAAGAAAGTAATGAGCCGGGCGTCTTTGCATCATCAATAAAGCAAACAATAGATCATTCTAGAAGGCAGATATGCCTACAAAACTAAGCTTACAATAACCTTTGGATCTCTAAAATTCCTAAATACCATTCTCCAACACAGAAAAGATAACCACAAGAATACAAGAGAATGATCCTTATGGATACAAGAAAAGTCACAAAGTCAAAGAGCATCGAAATGATTGGGCAATCACATTATTCAAAAGCAGCAACAATAAAAAAGAGGCTACACTGGCAAACATAGAAAAACAAGGCATACTATATGCACTTAGTGGTTCGTGATGATCCAGAGGATGAGGAACCACCACCATGATGATTATGATCACTTTCGCAAGAATGACGTTCCGTTTCACGAGGAAGTTGTTCATTTGCACGTGGAAGGTGCTCAACCCAACGATGGTTTTCATCAGCTTCACGCTCCTCGCTAACTAAGTGTTCATACCTCCATTTCATGTGTAAATATGCAGGATGACGTATCATACCCATTCGCTCCATATGACCAAGATATTAAGCATAATATGCCTTAAAATCAGTTATATGACCAAATTCCTCGTGGTCCAGCTGCATACTCATAACGTTAACAGTTTCCTCATATTGTTCCATTCCAGCCTTTAAATTCACAACTTCCTCTTCAAGGCAATGAATATGCGATCAGACAATGTCAAATAATTTAATCCTTTGCCCGCTATCTCCAACAGTCAAGTGGCCACGGTTAGTGGATCAGCGTCATGTGAAGGAAGAACTTCTAGTTGATCCTTGTACAAACGATCCATGTACAAGCTTGCTTTAGCTCATGTACAGACGTATCAAGACGATTGCATTTGCTACAAATTTCTTCATTTTCTTCTCACACTTGTGTGTTTATGGCAAGTTGTTCGTCAAAATTATTTTGCTAGATAGCAGTAGAAGTTGAGAAGTGATCACACTCATCTTTCTTTTTCATAAGCTTGATCAGCAAATCATCAATGCGAGCACATTTCTTATCTATAATCGATGTCTTATGTTGAGATTCGCGAGTCTTGCTTGCAATATATTCCCTAGCTTCTACTTGTTGGCGGAGCATCTTTGTAAGGTTCAGCTGCTGCCAATGAATGAGATTGTTCTGTTCACTTAGAATTCTACAAAGATCTCGTAGAGCATCCTGGGTGTCATTTACAGCTGCACCCCACTTCCGTTCGAGGTCATTCATGCCAAGAAGCCTATACTTCAAACAAATACCCAAACATAGATACCATTCTTGAATGCGAACATGAAGGTTAAGCGACCGTATGTACGCAACAACAGATTCAAAGTCGACTAAATTGCGAACAATATCCTTGCCAAGTGATTCAACATTGTATCCGTCAAGAATAAGCTTACTACATGAGCAACTTGTAGACAAAGATATTGAGAATGAAGGAATGTGAAGTTTCCACCCAATACATAAAGGAAGCGATTCCATACGTGTAAGTAAATTAGAGGAAAAAACCCCAAGACACTTTTTGGTGAAGGATCGAGTAGCACAAAGCAAACTAAGGGGCTCAGGAAGAGGGTCGTTATGTCCCATAAAATCAAATCTATTTAGGAATTTACGATCAATCAAAATATTGAAGCCCCGCACATAAGTAAGGGCAATAAGAAAATGTGAAACAACAAATAGATCAGTATTCATAACTAAAGCCACACAAACAGTACATACAAACATCAAAATATTGTTTTAAGATTACAATCCAAAATCCAAGAAGCAAAACAATCTAAGAGTAAACTAACTTGGGTGTTAGGGTTAGGCGGAGTCTGAGCAACAATGGCACTGACATCTTTGCTCGGTCGTTGAGTGGAATCCCCCTTGCTGAGCCGTTGGATGGAAGTTTCGACGTTCTCATTAGCTGCTCTAGCATCAAAATTTGGATTTGTAGTATTAACGCTTGGATTGAATGGAAGTTCTTCAAAATAATCAACCTCACACTCCTTCAGCTCAGCCGCAGAAGGAAGACTGGGAAGGCTAGCGAGATACGCAAGCAGGGGATATGGATGCCCCCCATCAGCAACCTTCTGGATAAAGTATAATACAAATCAACTTTCCTCATCTCCAGGTTATCAGTGCATGTCTTCATCGAAGGGCAAACTCTTAAATTTAGAAGTAGGGTTCCATTGGTGCTGATTCTTCAGAGCCTCAGAATACTCGACAGTGCAAGCTCCCATGGAGATGTCCTGTAAAAATTGATAGAACGACTTTATCTTGCAAAGACGATCAACCAACACTTGGGGATATTGGGGCGAGGCATGCCCGTTGGTGCACATTTCGTTTAACTCAGAACAATGCAGAGTCACCTACACTCTTGCAAGCCTAGGACACTCCTCGGCAGCGCTGACCTTTTCCTCAGCAGCCTTTATCTTCTCCTCAGCAGCTTTAAGCAATTTCTCTAGGGTTGCACATCTTTCCTCCAACGTTTTTCACTTCTCTGATATTGAATCATCAATAGAATAATGTCTGGACAATCGTTTGCTTGCTATCTGAAGACATTCACCGACCTTATAAAAAAACACAGAATAAAGTCATTCACCATTTTACAAACAGAAGATTATGATATAAAGAACAATACCAAAGTTCACTTGTAGACTTACTACAGCCAGCGTGTCAGTTAAAGAAAGGTTGGAGAAGATTTCAGATATCAACCCCTCCGCTAACGAACTTATGGTTTGATTTATTATTTGCGCACCAGTTTGATCACCACTCCTCTTTTTCAAGGGAGAAACAGTATGTCCCAAAGATTCACTACCCCTATTCCTCTTGTTCTTCTTCTCCCTAAGCACAATAAGGGGGGCGACGACCACTAGTCCCCCTCTCTCAACTTGTTTTCCCTTGTCATTAGGGCCTGTAGTATTCACATTCTTTGTTGTGGTATCACCACCAGCAGGAGTTTCACCCTGTATAGTAGCCATATCCATCTCTTTGTCATTGCCTTCGAAGATCGTTATATCAAGCTCACCTTTGGAAAGGTCCATATTTGTCAAGTTGAACAACATAGATCAAAACGAACACACGAGAAAATCAAGAAGCTAACAATTTTCCAAATGGGAAAGAGTACAGATTCAGCACATTAAAATAAAAGCAAACGAAACACCTTCAGCATTAGAGTTAGCGTGGCAAAGATGTTGTGTATGCACACAAACCACGATTTTCATCCCCTCGGTGTAGCCGACACTCGGATGGGGAAGCTTACACTTAGGAACTGTGTAGTTCCAAGAAGGTACATCAGATTTAGGAACCTTTTTGGCCTTTATAAAAACGTATTTTGAACGCCAATCTCCAACATTACTGGGGAAACTGCTCACAAGTTCAACCCCTGAAATCACAGGATAGAAGGTGAGTGTGTCTTTGGTGTTTTTCACCTTTCAGAGGTGATAGAAGTTATGAAATAAATTAGTCGTAAAAGGTACGTTCGCATTCTCACATACCTGAAGGAAGCCCATTATGATAGAGATACCCTTAGGATGAAATTGATGCAATGACACTCTATACGAGTGAAGGAGTTCAATCATATGTTCGGGAATGGGGAAATACAGGCCAAAGTTCAGATAAGCTAAGTAACATGAAATATAACCATCAGGAGGAGTTCACACGCATTCAGTTTTGGAAGGAGAACGAAGCTTATATGAGGATAAAAATGGGAAAAAAAATCTTTAAGTCATTTACATAAGAACTAGTGAATGATGGAATGATGCAAATGATGGAATGATGTGAAGGATGAACTAGGCTGCTGTGAATGATGGAAGATCCGGCAACTTGGTCGGAATGACCGTCAGAGGCAACATTTTTTATGGGAGAGTTACCACTGTTAGAGGAAGACATATCGATCTTAGGGTTACAAGTAACAATTTTGATTAAGGCCAAAATCCACAGACACAAGTTTCGTACAAGAAGGGTTCGTAGAAAGCCGGCGGGGGAGATGACCGGAAAATAATTAGAAAAACCACCACAGTTACAAGAATCAAAGGAACTACTCCAATGTATCAATCCCAGAAAAATAAAAAAAACAAAGTCAAGGGAAAATATGTAAGCATGGCACTTACTATGGAAGAAGATGAAGGAAGAGACACACGAAAACCCTAGAAATGCTGAGAGAAGACGAAATCTTTGGCTAAGAAGAAGAGGAGCTGAAAAAAAGGGGCAAAGAATACTTAAGTTTAAGCAATAAAAGGAATGACGGAGGAAGACAAATAGGATAGAAGGATGCAATGATAATCTGACACAAAAAGCGAAATACCTTTTGCTTATAACAAGATGGCGGTGGCACATGAAAAAACATCACACAAATTGAGGGCCACAATTAATTATTCATTTCAAATTCCTCATGTAAGAGGCAAAGCAAAAACAAACGTCAGAAAATTACGGACTGAAATACCAAGGAATAAGAAGCGAATCTCGGACTTTAGAAACAAAATCATCACCAAAATAGGCTTATCACGAGGAGCCCAAAATTCAAATATTCAAAAGTTGAAGAATGATTGAGGACAGAGATCTTGCCATCAACACAACATCACTTTGCGATACCGATAACAGTGGCATTATTCGACGAACGTTCCTCGCATAATCAACGTCACTTCACATTTAAGCTACACAACCGCACCATCGCTTCGTTCTTATAGTTTTCATGGCTAGGGGGGCTTATGGTGTATATGTGGCCCAACGATCCAAAGGCTGATGGCCGCTAGGCCCAGCCCAATATTATTTTGTGACAAGGTAGGCAAATTCAGCCCAAGGTGAAGAGAAAGCAGGTGCGTACTTCCAGTCGTGCCAGGATACGTGGGCTGAAGAATGCGAAACAAGCGATGAACATGATGACCACGAACGGAGAACATGGAATCATGATATGCCCACGATTCTAACGTCCGAAAATCAAGGAACCGCTAAAGATGTAAGTTTATAAATACAACAAGCTCTGAAGGAGCTAAGGTAAGTGCAACTATCTCTAGAAACTACAGTTCTAAAAGAAAGATTACTGACTTGATCATCAGAGTCTTTTCCTTGGAATCACTTCCAGGACAAGTGTTGCAGGTAAATGAGCTCTTGAAGAGGATGACCAGTACACTTGAGCAACCTACCACATCAAATGAAATCATACCTATGTTTTGATATGATCTACTTTCATTTAGAAAGTTGATAAAATCATCTATGATTAGTCGTGTCTTCGTTGCCTCTTGTCATCACTAAAGGACCTCAAGAGTAAAAAAAATCGTAGAAAATATCAAGGTCTTGACATTTTAAATCAAAACTCTTTCCAATTTTATTAATTCACATAATTTTATCTGAGGTTTCCTTGCAAATAGATCCAAATAGACCTCTCAATGTCTTAACACATGTTACTATATCATATTGATATTATATCATCAATTTTAACAAATGTTTTAAAAAGAAATAACAAGTGTTGTGCTTATGTTAGTAAAAAAATAGTTAATAGTTCAGTTGCTTGAGTTCAGAGCATTATTTGTTAAAACTACTCTTGGAATAAATGAATAAAATTAAAAAGAAAACTATAACTAATATATGAAAAATACACAAAATACCATGTAATTTACAAAAAAAGAAATAAATTTTTTATTAGTATGTGAATAGTACACTCTATGTACAAGTATAAAAAGATTGAAATGGTGGAGTTATATCTCATTTTTTAACACGGAACATACACATTTCATCTCACAAAACGCATTAACAATTTTTAAGGAAATGTGACATTACGAAGCTGAATTTTTCTCAATGACATGAGTGAGCATCAAAACACTTCATGTGAGTTACATTTTCTGTTAAGTGATTCGTGCAATGCCACACTAGTTCTAATGCAGCACACGCATTTCTAATTACCATGTCTTCCCACTAATGCATTTGAGTATTCACCACCACAAATCATAGCATGTTTTCAATTTTCATATCTTCTCCCAAATTGATGTATATCCATAAAATCCTCGCCACATTTAATTTAATTTCAATGAAAATATCTCATTGCCTCACCCTCCTAGAAATTTAAGTCTATAGAGCATCCCTTTACCACAAGAAAATCTTATGTATCCCTAGAGTAAATCATAATTTAAGTATCCATAAAGTACCAAGGGATATGCTTAAGAATTCAAAAATATTGACAGCGACATGGGGAGAAAACATATAGGTATATTTGACCATCACTAACATATGATTCATAGTTTTGATTGTTACCATGTTAAATTGGGTGAGTATTTGGAGCCCTATTTTATGGTTTGCATATAAGAGTAGTTGTTTCACAAGAAGATTTGCGCTTGGGAATCAAATTAAGAAGATTAATTTACCCCTAGAAAGATTGAGATGTAGAATAGAAGAAAAGTAATCAAGCAAGTCATGTTTTTTTTACTTCGATATGATAAAGGAAAAAAACTGTTTAGTGACCTCAACATTCTAATGACATCATTCACCCGAAGTAACAAAAGTATATGTAATATCCATTGGCTTCAGTGCCAGCTTGAGATAATTTTTTAATGTACCTGCACATATGAGGGTTAGCTTTTTGAATGCTTTAAACTAGTTATCAGTTAAAAGAAAGCTTATTTTTTTCCTCCCATGGAGTGTTGTTCCTATAATATTTGGTATCAACCAAAATCTAAATCAAAAGGCGGTGGAAATTCCAAATGATGAATCTGTGGTGCGATTTTTAGGCCAATGGAAATATGTGTATACTATACCATAGTTTGATCATATGAAGTTACATATACTAAAAGTTGTACTGTGTAAGCTTAATTGTGGAGGGCATGATTTCAAACTAATTTTGTACAGTATGTGTTAAAGGTTGTTCTTAATCCAGAATTTTTTTAAGAAACATTAAGGTTGGCTTGTTGAAGTCGTTAGTGAATGTTGATGACATTAGTACCTAAATTGGGATGGATCTATTGTACAACACATGTGTGAGAAGATGAAGGTATATAAGGTAAAAATTTGTTGATATGATCTGCAAGATGTTTACTACTGCTACGAGTGACCTACATCTATCGATATATACAAAAACAGGTTGTCGCCCCAAATGAAGAGTCGCTAATAAAATATTGTTCAAGGTGAGAGTTTCCTAGAGGGGGCTAGAAAATTAGGGCAAGTGGGTTTGGTATTGGGCTTCTTGGAAGCAAGATTGGTGGTACAATAAACAAAATTCATTACCCATTAGAAACAAATACGTCAACCCGCTCAACAATCACATACCATGTTAAATGGATATTTGTCGATGAAAAGGATTTGGCAACACTTATTGTAGATGTGAGTACAGAATTGAGTTACTATTGTGATGTTAATATGCCTAATTTGGACCAGTTAACTGTTATGCTAAAATAAATGTACTATTTTCTTCTCTTTCATATTATGCACATGTGTAAGCATGCTTCATACATTTTTGAGTTTGCAAAATATGTATCAAATATGTATTTACTAACACATTTTGTGTATTTATTAACACATTTTGTCTTTGTATTACATATTTATTTATGTAATTTCAAACGTTAACCAACAACTTAATTTTGGTAGGATGAATTAGACAAACTAAACCTCCTATTTGGGAAACATTTTCAGTGGTGCACACGTGGCTAGTATGAATTTAAGGTTTCATGCATTGGGGAATATGAGATATGATTTTTGTACAAAGATGATAGACACCATTTTCATATCAGGGTGGGATTTGAAGATATGGTTAGTAACTTTATATTCATGAGAGATATAGTTTTGTCAAAGTACGAACGCGTCTTTATTTATGTGTGGAATTTATAGTTGTTCCCTCCCCGAACTTTCATTATTTCAATCATGAAAGCTTAATGTGTTTAATTACCTTGTTCAAAGTGTCTCCATGTTCCCTTTTGAATGCATTGTACACGATATCTAGAAATACATAATATTGGTAGCTGGTGTTTCGTATTCAAACGTTCATATTGAATTGACTAAATCAAGGTCTAAAATGTTAAGATCAGGGGAGTTTGCTGTCTAACTTTCTAAGTTTATGTTCAACCCATATGTTGATGCCAAAACACTGAACTCTGGATCACCATTCTTGATATGCAGTTGATATGCTGTATTTTGTATAACATAACTAGTGATTAGCATACTTTAGAGTTACTTTGTGCACATATTGGTTGTAATTTTATAATCTATAACTCATGCAAAGAATTGAAGAAATCAAAGGATTTACATAATATTGAAGAATTAATGAGTTGAAGATGAAGACTGGAAAACCTACCATTGATCCCAGAATGAAGATCAGAAGACGAAGAAGAGAAGACCGACGACCACATAGGGTTGCCAAAAATCGCAACTGGGCCGCAATGTCAAAATAAATGGAGGATTTTGGCTGCCAAAATTCCTCAGGGATGACCAGCGGAAATCCAAGTCTGGATATGTTTTAAATTTGTTTCTTGTCTCTGACATGTTTTTATTCTTGATAGGTTTTTAATTCCTAGCATGTCACTGACATGTTTATATATTCCTTTCCCGTTTTAGTTAAAATTTTGGTTTTAGTTGGGATATTTTTGTAGATTCCTTTTCTAATTAGTGTTTTCATGTGTTTAAATGAAGGATAACCATAGAATTAGATACAAGTACATTGCAATTTCAAGAATTCATTCAGACGGCATTTTCTTCTGTGCTCAGAAAACTAAAAGCTGAAAACTAAACTTTTAGTTTTCTTATCACAATTCTTATGGAAATTGAAGCTATCGCGGATCTACTTGTGAGATTCTAAACTCTCTTTGTATATTCCTATGTCCGTATTAATGCTATTGTCTTGAATTCATTGAACTGCGTTGATTAATCTATTCTGGTCATCTAGGTGAATTTATATTGTTACTATTGCTATGATTTTATGTACTTTAAACTCTAGATCTATTAAAGTAGCAATTCTTGATTGCATGGGTGTATGGTTATGACTTGTGTTTATTGTGAAAGAGTATCAGTTGCATTCTAATATTAATGTATGGTTATTTTTATTGTTGCATGTATCCTATATATTTTTGGGTTTATTGCTAATATATATTAATTGAGTTTTATCGGGTTGGTGGAATTAATTAATAATAATTATTATTATGGTCGGTTGTTTGGTAATTATAATTGATGGGAACATAAACAATGTTGATTTTGAATAAACTTGAGATATGTATGATCAAACTTTAATGTTGTTGTTGGATGAACTAATTTTATTATCTTGATTAAATATTTACTTTATTATTCTCGTTTTATTTAGTTTTTAATTAATAAATTTTTGGCTACTTGATTGGTAAAATATTTTTTACTGCTGTGAGATAAACCAATTATGCCCATAGGTTCGACCCCTTACTTGCCTACTGTATTATTATTTTAGTTTTTTAAGAAATTAAAAACTTACTTTGATAAGATTATAACAACTCTGTAAATAGATTTGTCAAATTTGGTGCTTTTTCAAGAAAATATTTTATTTTATTTCTTAGTTTGTTTTATATTTATTTTACCAATTGTTTTGTGTGAACTTTTTTTTTCGGTTCACACCTCTGTTGCTAATATACTTTTGTGAGTTATGATCAGGAATTGAGCTATGGTTGTTCAGGATTGTATGCATCAGAATATGGATCATATTTCTGCCCTTGAGGTCATCCAAAACCTCAAAATACTTCACTATCGGGATCCTGAAGTTGTGGACAAACATTTGTAATATGAGATATTTACGCACTAATTGTATTCTATTTAACTCATCATCTGTGACATAATGTAAAACGACATGCAATTTGTGACCTGTTGTTTAGCCCTTATGCAAATGGTGCTTACCATTCGAATTGAACAATTAAACTGACTCACTAATCAATCTGTTTGGAGTGATGCATCTCTCCACTCCAGTTATACAACAAAATAAATTCTCTTAGATGTTGCCTCTCTTTGTTGGTTAGATTCTTGACATGCATTTAGCTATCAAAACCCAATGATGAAAAGGTATATATGGATTATTGTAGAGTAATCAATCCTTTTAGAAGATTGACAAGGTTCGGTGAAGGTGAATTTTGACATGAGGGTTTAAAAAACTCCAGTGTCTAGTTTCATAGATTTTGATTTCCTTAGCTGTAAAGTGTGGAGTTTTTGGTTCATTTTTTGTTAAAATAAGGTACATTGTTACCTGTAAAGGTGTGTAATTGAATTTTGATTTTGTGGTACCGTTCATTTTTTATCACTATTAATTTTTTTGAATTGTGCATCACTATTCAATTTTTTTGGGAAAATCTACACCCCAACTTGCAAAATTAAAGGGTGTGTTTCAGTTTTAAAGGATAATCACCATCTCATCACTTAATAATACTGGAGTGTGAAGCCATTTCACCCACACACCAATGCATTCCACCCACACACCAATGCATTCCACCAAACGAAGGCTACGGTCGTTGCTATTGTAAACACTTATATCACATGTAAAACCTATCTTCATTTTTCGATAAATTGATCATTTAATCGAATATGATTTTCTGATTGTTCACTTGATTTTATAATTTGAAGCTTAAGCTTGAACGAAGACCGCATCTATCGACAACAATTTTTTGGTAGTTCGTATGGCTTACAGTCATACTAGCGGCAATTGCATCATTGTCATACTCGAGGTTAGTTTTGGAATTGAACTATAATTTTTAGAACGTTATTCATTTAGAAATTGAAATGCTTATGTTGTTAAGAAGTGAAATCTGTTAACTGGTGATGTTTGGCTTCGAGTAGGACTGTACAATTATGGCTCTGTTTGGCAGGGCTTATAAGTGTTTTGCTTATAAGCTAAACACCTATTTTATGTTTGGTAAATAGAAAAAAATTGCTTATTTAAGAAACAGAAGCTATTTTTTAGGGAAAAGCAGAAGCTGGTCTCCCCTTGCTTTCAAAATAAGCCAGTTTTGCTTATAAGCACAGCTCTGCCAAACACGCCCTATATCATGTGATTTTGATGCGGAGCGAACCTATGTTCTCCATTCTCCAGAGAAGATGATGGAGCAAATTTTTCCTAATACAAAAGTCCATCTCGCACTGACTCTGTTTCAACCTATTGTATTTTTTGGATTCTATAGGAGGATAAGTGTCACATGTTGTTGAGTCTGATCCTCGAGTCCCTGCTTCTCATGACTCCCGTTCTCCAACTTCTCCTCAAACCTACACGAGATGCAGACTAAGATCAGGCAGGTAGGCACAAGGTCATGCCTGCTCCGACGCTTCGGTCAGTTGTTTCTTCCATGTCGAGCGTGTCACGTGAATAGTGAATTAATCCTATAAATCTTACCATTCCGCTTGTCTCATTACCTTGTTATACGTGTTTTAGGGGCGGACGTGATGACTCTAGTCCCATCATCTCACGTTCATCCTATTATTAGCCCAGCTACGCCTACCTGTTACTCCCTTGACGGGCAAAGTCACTAATCTTGGGCCTTTCCGTTATCTTTCTAAGCGGGCCAAATACACAGCTTGGGATGATAAGGATTGCAACCTGTCAAGTCCCCCCAGTCCGAGTTCCTGTCTACCTGGTCGATTCAGGGCGATCGGCTGAGCTTTCAACATTTTGCAAGAATGCAAACAACGTCCCTGAGACTTGCTTTTGTGTTGGTCTCTGGTGTCCCATTGGCGGGAAAATTAGACGGTTCCGAGAATTTTGAATCGTTGAGTGTGTAATGAGTTATTTTGCTAGTTGGAAGTTCGATGGTCACGTTGCCTGTGTGATTGCTAGACACGTGTCCGCTCCTCGACTATTTTTGTACATGTGCTTCTTAAATTCCACGTCTTCCGAAACGGCTCATTATTCCGCTGTTACTCCTGTCCCCAAAGAATATCTTGGGTTTGTTGCATTTGTCTTTTCAAATTTTCATTCCCATTTGATTTCTTCTTCACTCTTCCTCGCCCCCACCTTAAATTTCACTAGTGGAGAGGCTTCTATTAAAGGCGACAATGGAAGGCGATTTTAAAAATCTGCCTAGAACCGCCTTTCATTGAGCTTAAAAGCTATTTCCGAGTTTGGAAATAGCTCTTAGGCCACTTTTTTTCATTTTAAAGATATTTCTAATTAATTAAAGGTGATTCTGCCTTTAATTGTGATTAATTAAAGGTGGCCCCGCCTTTAAAACCACCTTTAATTTAGGTACGGAAGCATTTCCGAGTCCAGAAACTATTTCCTAGGTCAGCTATTAATTTAAAGGCGGTTCTAATTAGAATTGCCTTTAATGGGCTCTGCCTTTTGGCCCAATATAAAACCAACACTTATGAAATTCCGAAGCCCAATTCACTTAGTTGGTGAAACCCTACTTGAGCTTTCCCTCTCCCACCCTCCACCAGCCTAATCTCTCCACCCTAATTCAACCATCTTCATCCTCACGCCTCCACCGCTACCGTCCTCATTCCATCACTCCATCACCACTGTCCTCACTTCATCACTGTCACCACATCATCGCTGTCACTCCATCGCTGTCACTCCATCGCTGTCACTCCATCGCTGTCACTCCATCGCTGTCACTCCATCGCTGTCACTCCATCGCTGTCACTCCATCGCTGTCACTCCATCGCTGTCACTCCATCGCTGTCACTCCATCGCTGTCACTCCATCGCTGTCACTCCATCGCTGTCACTCCATCGCTTTCACTCCATCGCTGTCACTCCATCGCTGTCACTCCATCGCTGTCACTCCATCGCTGTCACTCCATCGCTGTCACTCCATCGCTGTCAGCATCGCTATGAAGCTCTGATCCGATTGGAAGCTCCGTCCTGAAGCTCGGTCAGATTGGAAACTCGCTTCCAATTGGAAGCTCTGCCGTGAAGCCCGCTATTTGCTGGAGACGATTGACACCGTCACTCGCTGGAAATTGATCGACACCGCCATTCGCGCGCCTCCGCCGTTCGCCGTGAAGGTTCGCGCGCCTCAGGTGGAGTTTGCTTCTTATAACTATTTGTTTCTTTGTACTGGAAGAAAATTGGAATAATTGTATTGATTATTCTGTTTTGGTTTGCTGTTCTAGGTTTTTGTTCGTTGCCAGAAACCAATCGATTTCACCTAGTTTTTTTTGTGAAAGCTAAGAGCATCAACAATGAGAGCTCTTTAAGTGCACTTTTCTTAATAAGGAGTACTCCTTATTTAAAGAGCACCATTGTGGAGTTTTAAGGACCACTCCATAATAAGAAGCCGCTCCTTCTTTAAGGAGCTGATACCTCTTTTCTTGTGCAAACCCCAACCAACCAATAATTAACACTTGACATTACATTTTTTGTGTTTTTAGTTAATTGTAATTTAAAATGAAGATAATTCTTGCTGAAAAGCTTCTAACGGTAAAGTTTTGGCTTATAAATATTTTGAATACATTACATCAATCATTTACCATATTTAAAATTTTAATTTAATCAGTGTGATTTAAAATTCAAAAGCCATATAAATTATTTGGATGAACTATTATTTGGGTAGATCGACATTTATCCAAAATTTGTTATAGTGTTTATATTTCCAAAATTTGATTATGATACAATCAAATATTTTCAATGAAATGTAGCCGTTGTGTTTAAGAAATAAACATTCCCCATCAAAATTAGCCGTTGTGGGTTGTGCTTAAGAAATAAACATTCCCAATAAAAATCAGCCGTTGTGTTTAAGAAAAAAATGTTCCCAATAAAAATTAGCCAATGTGCTCATGAAGAAGACAACGTCTACATGTTTATATTTATTCATAGTTAAAATTTTATATTAAGTATTATTTTGGATGAAAGAATAAACATGTTTGTTTTATATTTATATAGTCAATACAATATAATTTTAAATTTTCATGATATTGATATTTTATACTATATAAATAGAGAATTTAAATGATTTTTATTAGAAATGGTTTGTGGTGCTAAAAAAGTGGTTATGAAATATCATACCATTGTTGATTATTGGTCCTTATCTAATTTTTATAAAAAATGATAACATGTCACTTATCGAGTGCTCTTTAGGTGCACTACCATTATGGATGCTCTAAGACATAATTTCTGAACTCATATACTATTTAAAGGCAGTTTTCTTATATTTTTAAAGGTGAGTTTTAACTGCCCTCGTTTACAATTTTTAAAGGCACAGTGACAATATCTTTAATGGTCGGATAGAATCGCCTTCGGTGGCCACTCCTACACTAGTGTGTTTTCTGGCGATCGTTTCATCTTCCTCAGGCACCTACTCTTCCTTTATCTGTCTTTTCTCCTCCTTCTTACTTTACTTTTGTTGTCTTCATGGTTTCTACCGTTGGTTCCCCTAAGAACGAGTCTTATTGTGACACTACCAACCCTGAGTACCATTCTGCCTGTACTTTGGGTTTGGTCGATATTCGTGAACATGTGACCCTGCCCGGTGTCTCCCAAACCATTCCGAATGCCCCTACGGGCACCATTGCTGTTTACTTGGACACTTTGGAGAATTGCTGTCTCAGGTTCCCCTTGTCCCTATTTTTCCAATCCGTCCTGGGTTTCTTTGAGTTAGAACTCATTGACCTTCCTCCGAATTCTGTCCGGGTCCTCTTGGGCTTCAAAGTGTTGTACCGCCTCCTGCGCATTGAGCTTTCCGTTACTCTATTTTGGGTCTTTTGCCATTCAACCCAAATGCCTCCTGACTGAACCTTCCTGAAGTTCTGGTAGGACGGGGTCAAACTTATGACAGATCTCCCTAATAAAGTTGGGTGGAAGCGAAGGTTCATCTTCGTGAGTGAGGAGTTGGTCCTAGGCTTTGAGGAAACTCAACCTATCTACCCGGTTGGACGTGAAAGAGGGCGAGGTGCCCGTCCATGTCTACTGAGGTAGCGGCCATGTAGCCTTTCATCTCCCACCTTGAAGCAGTAAGCGTGAGGTCAGACCGGGTCCTGAGGGATTCTGTTCTACGGGCTGTTGGAATGCCTTCTCTTCCTATTGATTTTCTCCAGAGGACGACCCTACGGATCTGCGCAGTATAGGTTTATTAACTATGTCTGCTCACTGTACTCTTATTTGTTTCTTTTTCTCTACTCTCTATTTCCTTTATCTTATCTTAACTCGCTTGCTTTCTTGTTTTTCCATCCAGCTCTCTGAAACTGAAGTTTCTGATGAGGAGCCCTTGAAGAAGAAGTCTCACTGCGGTTTTATCTCAAAACAGGGCGATGGCTCTGGTCGGGCCCTTGTTTAGGTGATCCCTGAAGAAGTTATCGAGACCCCAACTCTCCAGCATGCGGGCCAGGTAGGGACTGGTGTCCTCATGGCTCAGCCTATCCAGGAAATTAAGTTCTCTCCTCCCTTCACCTGCAACTCCTCCTCTTCGGGGCCTATGCGTATTGATGCGGCTCGGATCGAGTTTGTCTGTGAGGTTCAGCCTATTCCCCATTATAATGCTTGGCTCAGGGTACCTTCTTTGAACGTGGCAGGGACTGTTTCCCTCGATGACCACTTTACATCTGCTATCTTGAAAGTACTATTATGTATTTTAATTTTTCTTTTTGGTCCTTGGCTATTTAGAAGGAATCCCTTTAACTCTACACTTATTTTGTTACTTTCAGGTTCTCTGCTCAACCAGGGCCATGCAGCTGGACCTCGAGACCGTGCATGCAAATAAAAATGAGCTTCACTGAATTGCCTCCTTGAAGATAAAGGCTCAGCGGGTTTCTGAACTGGAGCAGGACCTGGAACTGAGAAGCGTGTGTCGGGCTCCCTGCAGGCCTCTTTGGCTCGATCTAAGGCCGAGAACAAGGAGCTGAATGCCTTTCTTGATTGGGCCTTCACCAAAGGCTTCTTGAGCCTCAACTCTCGAGTGGTGTGGAGCAACAAAGATTCTGAGATGCTGAGTGATACCTTGAAGAAGGCCATCTGGTTGTATTCTCAAACTGATGATGAAGTGGTATTGCGCGTTGGTCTGGGTAGAGCTTTCATTCCTTTTTGCGAATACAGCTTCAGCGAGTGTTTTCCGAAGCTGCGCCAAGACATGACGCTCGTGGGGCTTGATAGTTGAAACCCCGACAAAGCTTTAGCTGAGCCTGATGCTCTCTCTATGAGTGGACCGCGCCTGGGTGGTGATAATGGTGGTGAGGCCATGGAGCAGAAGGAGGCCTAGGGAGCTAAGAAGGTAAAACATGCCGATGATGGGAAGACAGTTGCTGACAATGTCGTGAAGGCTACTTTTGTATTTATTCTGATGATGGTGTGTACTCCATTTTCTTTGAGATGTTGAAACAATTTATCTGCTTTTGTTATCTGCTTTTGTTATCTGCTTTTGTTATCTGCTTTTGTTGTGGCCTGGTCTGCCTTGACACTTTATTAATCTATTGCTTCTTTTAACGCTAATTTGTTCTTTTTGATGCTTGTGTACTTGTGTTTTTGGGGGTGTCTTCCCCCCTTTTAAGTGTTGTGTTGTTTTTTATCACAACACTTCTTATATCAGCCTCGTCTTTTTGTTCTCAATTTCTGACCTTTTCTGGTTAAACCTTGGGATAGCTGCCGTGGCGCTTGAATTTTCAACTTCGGCCTGACTGACCCGGTCTATGACTTGTTGGGACTTGTTGGTTGTTTAGAGCTGGAGTTGTAATTTCAACCTAGGTTGGAGTTACTTATTTTGGCCTAGCAAACCTGGCCTGCAAATTTGCTGGCTGTTGGAGCTAGAGTTGCATATCTGGCGTGGGTCAGGCTCATCGCTCAAAGGTCCTTGTGGTGCCGGAACTGTTAATTTGGCATATTTTGGCCCAGTCTGCTATTCACTAGCTGTTGGAGTTAGAGTTACATTTTGGGCCCGAGTCAGGCTCATCGCTCAACGACCCTTGTGGTTCCGGAGCTGTTGATTTGGCCTATTTTTCCCGGCTTGCAATTTGCTCCCTGTTTGAGCTAGAGTTGCATTTTTGCCTTGGCCTTGGACATTTGAAAATATCTGTTAGGCCAATCTCCTTCCTTCATTGATAGCTTCATGAGACAACAAAAGGAGGTGGGGAATATAGACCGGGATTTCCTTAGGATTATACCCCTTAGTGTTTACAAAAGATTTGATCCATTTAGGAATCCCGTCTCGCCCATCAACGTATTAAATTGTTCAATTATAGGTGACATACACTTAGAATTTAAAATATTTAAGCATAGTACCTCCTAAGGTGGGTATTGTTCTAGTGTGGGGAATATGCCTTCCATCCAACGTCTCCATCTTGTAAGCTCCCTTCCCCATCACTTCAATCACCATGTACTGACCTTCCCAGTTTGCATCTTGCTTTTTTTTTCCCTTGGGCTCTGATGGCTTTGCTTCTCCGTAGCACAGGGTCTTTTGTATTCAAGGATATGAGTCTGACCTTGCTGTTGTAGTGTTGTTCCATCTAAGACCTGTACGCTGCTTCTTTTAACGCTACTTTTTTCCTGAGCTCGTCTAACTTCTCCAAGATCTCTCTGATTGCCTGGTCATTTTCTCCCTGATCCATTGGCTTGACTACTTTTCTGACCTCCGGTGGGATGATAGCTTCCATTCCAAAGCACAACCTATAGGGGGATTCCCTAGTGACTGTTTTGGGTGTGGTCCTGTATACCCACAAAACACTTACCAATCATTCTTCCTAGTTTTCTTTTGCCTGCCCCAGCCTTCTCTTCAGCTCGTGGATTATTGTCTTGTTTGTCACCTCTTTCTGCCCATTGACCGGGGGGTGAGCCACAGAGGTGAACCACCAAGATCTGAATGGTTCACTGGCGAAGTGCTTTCCATTGTCGCTCACTATCTCATCTGAGATTCTGAATTTGCAGAATATACTCCTCCAGGTGATGTTTGTGATTTTCTTCCCTGTTATACTTGCCATAGCTTCAGCTTCCACCAAGTTTATGAAATAATCTATCGCCACCACCAGAAACCTTTTTCTTCCTGCTACCTCAGGGAACAGACACGTAATGTTGATTCCCTATTTTGCAAATAGCCAAGGTGACTTGATGCCGGTCATTCACTCCGTGGGGAGTCTCTACATCCTGGTGTGCACTTGACACCTATAAAATTCCTTAACAATATGCGTATATTCGCATGGTTGGTCAGTAGTAGCCTACTCTTATTTCCCGTAGTGTGATAATCCTCGGTCCTTGGTGACTGCCCCTTCTTCCTTCATGTATCTCTTTGAGAACTGTGTCTGCTAACTCAGGTTCAGTGCACCTGAGCCACGACTTTGTATGGCCCTTTTTGTACAACATACCACTTTTCACGGCATACTGCAATGTCTTTCTTTTCACTGTTCTTGCCTCCTTCTCATCTGGTGATAGCGTATCATACTCTAAGTAGTTCTAAATGGGCGTGGTCCTGTTAGGTGATGTGCTCTATATTACCTCGACTTGCATGGTGTCAATTGACCTACTGACTAACACCTCCACCAACACAGATTTTGTTAAGTGCATATGCGCAGAGGATGCTAGTTTGCTCAGCGCATATGCCCTTGTGTTTTGTGCTCTCAGAACCCTGATGACATCGATCTCTTCAAATTCTTCCGCCAGGCTTCTGACTTTTTCCTTGTACTTCATCATTACTGGCTCCTTGGCAGTGCACAACCTATTGTATTGGTTTGCTACCAACATCAAGTCTCCATAGGCTTGTTGTTTTCTTGCTCCTAGCTTCCTCGCTATCTCCATGCCTACAATCAATGCTTCATACTCCACCTCATTTTTTGAAGCTGTAAACTTGAAACGTAGGGCGTAAGTTGCCTCTACATCTTCCAGGTCCGATATCACCAGGCCTACACCGACTCCTTCCACTCCGGACACTCCGCCCACGTACAATTTCCACACATCCGGTCTTGTCACCCCGCATTGGCCTGCAACCGGAGCAAGGCTCTGTGCTTCTTCTATTGCTTTCTTTTTACTTTCCTTGGGCATTTCTGTTAGAAAGTCTGCCATTACCTGCCCCTTTATTGCTCTCCTTGGTGTGTATTCAATGGCATGCTCTCCCAGCTCTACTGCCCACTTCACTAGTCTTTCTGAAGCCTGTGACTAGGTCAATATCACCTTCAGCAGCAGATTGGTCAGCACTATCACAAGGTATGCCTAGAAGTACTGCCTTAGCCTCCTTTCCGTGTGGACCAAAGCCAAAGTGAGATTTTCCCAACTCGTCCATCCTTGTCCTGGGTCTTGCAGAACCCGGCTCATGAAATACACATGCCATTGCACTTTATTTTCTTCCCTGACCTGAGCACCACTAACTGCTTCTTCACTCGCTGCTAGATACAGGTACAAGGCCTCTCCCTTCTTTGGGCTGGTTAGGATGGGAAGATCCTTTAAATAGGCTTTCAGCTCCCAGAATGCTTTCTCTTTCGGTTCTCCCCATTGTACCACCCCCTTTTTGTCCACACATTCCTTCAGTGTTTTGAAAAAATAGGAGCGCTCTCTGCTGCTCGGGACATGAAACGGTTCATGGCTGCTAGCTTCCCCCTCAGGCTCTTGACCTCCTTGACCGTGCTTGGAGACTTCATCTTCGAAATTACTTTTACCTTTTTAGGGTTTGCCTGCAACCCATCGTTCGACACTATGTGTCCCAGGAACTTCCATGCCCGCACTCTGAAATAACATTTAGCTGGGTTCAGCTTCATCCCTGTCTCTCTGAACTGCACCTGGGTCTCCCTGACATTCTCAACAAAGGTTTAATACTTACTGCTCTTTATCACCATGTTATCCACACACACTTCCAGGTTCCTTCCAATCTATTTCTGGAAAATACTATCCACCACCCTTTGGTATGTATCCCCGATGTTTCTCAGGCAGAAGGGCATCATTCAGGTAGCCAAAGGCTCCTTTCTCAGTTATAAAAGCAGTTTTTTCTATATCACTTTCCAGCATGGGGATCTGATGGTATCCCTTATATGCGTTATTTTTTTAAATTGGGTTGTTGGTAGGGCGTCTATCTTTTGGTCAGTGATCGCCAACAGGTAGAAATTCTCAGGGCAGGCCTTGTCCAGGTCTATGTAGTTCACGAACATCCTTCAACTACCATCTGTCTTTTTCACCAGAACAGGGTTTGCTAGCCAGGTTGGGTAGGGGATTTCTCGCAGGATCCCCATCGCAACCAGTTGGCTCACCTCCTTGTTCACCGCCTCATTCTTTCTCTGCAGGGCATCCTCAGCTTCTATTTGATAGGCTTGTGAAATGGCTCCATTTTCAGCTCATGAGAGCTAACCTCCTTATGGACCCCAGTCATATCATTCGGTTTCCCGGCAAAGGCTCGCCTATTCTCTTTTAGCACCTTCACAAGCTCATTCCTCACCTAAGGTGGGAGAGATGTTCCCACCTCCACCGATTGGTTTCCACTCAATTGTACCGCTTCCATTTCTGTGCCTATATCTGACCAGCCATCTCTACATGTGATCATTCTAATAGATTTGGCCTTACCAACCTGTCTCTCCTGGTTTCTGCCCTCATCTTCTCGCTATTCTAGTTTTCTGTTGATCTCCTTTGACCGTGGCTATTCCTCCCCGGGTTGGGAATTTTAGAAGTAGGTGCAGGGTTGACACTATCCCCTTCAGCAGCACCAGCGCCAGTCTGCCCAGTATCAGGTTATACAAGGTGTTCGCCTTGATGACTATGAACTCCATGTTCACACTCTTACTCCTAACTCCTTCCCTCACTGTCACCGGAGGAGTATGGTTCCTTTTGGCCATATTATTATGTCTGCAAAATCCACCAGCAGGGTTGGCCCCAACTTCCTCCTCGTGTTTTCATCCAGCTTCTTAAAGCAATGCCAATTCATGATCTCTACAGAACTTCCGCTATCAACGTACACACAATGAATCCTCTTATCCATCACCCTGACCATTATCATCAGTGCATCACCACCAGCCAACCCATCTGGTATCAGATCATTGGTGTCAAATGTTATTGCCTCATTTGCGCCCAACTTCATGTCTACCGGCATTGGTTGTGGCGTCATCATGCACCGTGATTTCCGTTGAGATTCAATCTTTCCTTTGGCACTCCCGCCTATGATGGCATATATGTTTGCTACTATTGCTATTTGGCTGTCTTTCACAGGGGTTCTCTCCATCTGCCTTTTACCTCGATCATCACCGACCTCTGTCCTGGAGACCTCCTTTCCTTTTTCATGCCCCCACTTCCTTTTGAGGCTTCTTTCCCTGCCCTAGCTGTCTTGCTACTTTCGAAAGCCTCTATACTTGTTTTTTTCCTACTAAGTGGCCTTTGCACTCTTTGCTAGGTGCACCAGCTCGCCACTCTACACGAAATCCCCTATGTTGTGCTTTAAGTGAATTCAGTCATTTGTGTCATGACCGTGCTCATCGTGATAATCATATAAATGAGAATTACTTCTCTTACTGGGGCCCGCCTTCATCTTTGGTGGGACATCTGATATACCTTTCCCTGTACATAGGAAAAGATATCTTTGGGCCTCTTGATGAGGGGCGTGAAGACTCTCTATGTTCTTTCAAACCTGCTCATTGGTTGAGTGCTTGCCCTAGCAAGCCCATCCTTTCTCGACCTTTCGTCCTTGTCCACGTCAGCCTTTCTCTAGCCATGACCACCCTGTGTTTCCTTCCTCCTCTTGTCAGCCAGGTCCACCCTACTAAAATTTCTAACTCTTCTCATCAGCTCATCAGTTGTTCTCGGTAGGTCCAGGGTGCAGTCCCTTAATGGCAACTAATGCCTCAAGCTATTAATGAATGTATCTATGAGGAACTGGCTCCTCCTCTCCTCCACCTGGTTCTCCTTATCGTTGAAACAATCTCAATATGCTGACGGGGTCTTTGCTAGCTTCTGTCTGATTGCAGCAGCTCAGACCTTGCCTTTTGGAATTTCTTTCTCTACATGGAATTGATCAAGAACTTATCCTCAAGCTGGCTGAAGTTGACAATGGTCTCATCCTTCAGGATCTTGAACCACACCCTGGCTATTGCTCTCAGGGTGGTCGCAAACACCTTACACCATATGGCGTGCAGTATCGCTAAACTAGCCATGTTGGTGCAAACGTGTGCAAATGGTCCTTCAGGTCCGCCTCGTCATTGTAATGCCCCAAGTTCATTGGTATCTTCAGCTTCAGATTAGATGTGAGTAGTTGTATCCTCCTAGTAAACGATGAACCTCTGCTTTTGTTTCTCAACTTTTCTCCCGCTTGTTTCACCGGGGCCTTGCCCTTGGCATGTTCTTTCCCCCTTTACGGTGGCATGTCACATGCCTTCCACTCATGGTCTACTGCAAACTCTCCATCTCCGGCCTGTGCTTTCTTTTTGGTGGTGGCGGTACTCTTTTTATTCTTCTCTCTGCTCTCCGAGCCCCTCTCCCATGACTGTGTGCTTCACTGTTTCACTGTCACCTTCCTGCTCTGGAAAGAGATCGGTCGGCTTCATCGCGTATCCCCTTTAATTCATCTTGCACATCACTCTATCCTCTATCTCTTTCAACCTTCTCATCATCTCCTTCTGTGATACCATGATTGTTTAGAGGATCTCCGAGTTATTTGCAAGCTCTATCGCAGAGCAAAGCTGGTGTCGTTCCCCTTTCGGCATCAGCGTCGGGTAGAGTCTTCCTCTAGATGTTTCACGTCTTCCATGACCACCTGGTTAAAAAAGTTTCCTGCTGGTGGAGCCTCCATCCTATTTGAGCTTTGCGGATGCTAAAAGATGAAATCATTCTCCACAGACGATGCCAATGTTTAGTCTGATCCATAAATCCCCGCTTCTCCCGACTCCTGTTCTTCAGCTTCCCCTCAAACCTACAAGGTAGGGAGACTAAGGTTAGGTAGGCAGGCATAGGGTCATGCCTGCTCTGACGTTCCGATCAATATTTTCTACCATGTAGAGCGTGTTAAGTGAATAGTGAATTGATTATGTAAATCTTACCTTTCCTCTTATCTCAATCCCTTGTTATACGTGATTTGGGGCCCAATGTGATGGCTCTTTTCCGATCATCTGTACATTCACCCTTCTGTTAGCCCATCTCTGCCTACTCATTACTCTCTTAATTGTCTGACTTGCTAATCTTGGGCCTTTCCGTTATCTTTCTAAGCAGGCCGAATACACAGTTGTGACTGATAAGGATCGCAACCTGCCACAGGTATATAATAATAGGTTGTTTGTAAAATTTATTTTTTGTTTTCATAATAATTTCAAATGTGTTATATAATGTACCATAACATGATCAATCATCTAGCTGTAAAGAAAAGTGAATGTGCAACTTGTAACTCAATTTGATGCATTACTTTTGTGCTAGAGATTATCTGTACATCAAAAAATTCTGATGTGTTCTCCATATAATATTCCAATTTTTATGCTAGCTAGGATGAGTAATTTTGATTTTATCAATCTATGAATCTGGAAAATCTTAATTGAATGAGCAAGCTTATATTTCAAAAATATATTTCCATCATAATAATATATATGGGTTCCATGTTAGCAAGCATGAATACTTCTGGATTGAGCAATCAATTTTACTGGAATTATTGAAAGAATAAGCAACTAGCTTAAATTTCCAACTTAACATTAGTAAGTTTTGCTCTGGATTTGCATAGAATTAAACCGCCTCCTCAAAATGAACCTCATCCACTAAAGTCATTAATTTCTTGATATATTGATTCATAAAGTAACAGAGGAGGTACATTTAATATCATCCTTACGAACTACCCATGCATTGGTACATTTACGCATTAGGAGAAAATTGACATACCTTCTCTCGGAATCGATATTAAAGAACCTCGTAGATACCCCTTCCTCGAAGAACGGTAAATGCTTCTATATGGATACATTCCCAATATTTCTCGTCCTTCCACCTCGGTTACTTTCCATTGAAGACTTAGAGGATTTTTTGTGTTAGAGGTTCTGACTTCAGAATTAAGGTTTAGAGCTAGGGCTAGGGTTTGGGGGGTGAACTCAATCTGAATATTGTGTTTTCTGAATTTAGGTTTCTTTTTTATACTTCGCGCCAGTTCCGAATTCATTAAATACAAAGCTATGATATACTTCCGAGTTTGGAAATTACTCATCGTTCTGTTCCAAACTCAAAACTGGTAAGTTATGGGAAAAAGGCATTAAAAACATTTCAAAGAGGGTAATTAATACCTTACTTTGGTTGCGAGTTCCCCCCTCCCCCCAAAAAAAATTCCCCAAGAACTCTCCCAAACCCTTCTCCCACAATTTTCACATCAAATCTTCAACCAGTGACATATACAACTTCCATACTAGTCTAAACCCTAACTACTCTACCATATGTTCCTCAATAACCAAGGATCACCAATGACAAAGGAAGATTGTGGGTAAGATTTCACCATTGAAGAGTAATTTACTAGCTAGGGTTGGTGATCATTCAAAATTCAAATCTAACTGGTGAATATTTCTACCATTTTCTTCACTTTGTGTATTTTTTCATGGTGGTCATTGTAAGAGGAATCAACTTTTGGCCCTATGTTTTTTTGTTGTGATGATAATAATGTTCATAGATATTCATGAAGAGTGACATATTTCCTATCATTTTTTTTGCATTATTTTGAATCAATCATAATTGTTGGTTTAGGATTATCCACGTAGGGTTTAGGGAATTTGGTATGTCTTGGGCTTATTGAGTGTAACTGATTTTGGCTTCATTAAATATGTGTTCATAGGTAGTAGAATGTCAAGAAAAAGGACACGTGAAGATCTATTATCTTCTCATAATGGAAATAGCAAAACAACCAGTGGCGGAACCACCTTCAGGCGGGGGCAGGCGCGTGCCTGCCTTGAGCTCCGTCGGCCAGGCGGGAGCTACTGTTCCCGGCCGACGGAGC
This sequence comes from Rubia yunnanensis, assembly GCA_037428765.1. Taxonomy (NCBI): domain Eukaryota; kingdom Viridiplantae; phylum Streptophyta; class Magnoliopsida; order Gentianales; family Rubiaceae; genus Rubia; species Rubia yunnanensis. The sequence goes on from CM075068.1 coordinate 41,045,205, forward strand.
GGTGGTTTCCGCCTACGGCGGCGTAGGCGCGCCGCCCGATCGCCGGAGGAAGCTGCTACTTCCCTTTTTTTCCCCAATCACGACGTCAAACGACGTCGTTTGATTAAAGGTTTTTTTTTTAATTTTACAGATGTATGGGTGAGTTTAAAAAAAAATTATAAAAGCCAAAAGGCAAACGGCCCAAGTGCCCAACGCCCAAACCCAAAGCCAAAGTCCACATTTCCCAAACCCAATCCGCCAAAGTCTCTTCTTCAGCTCCCTCTCCCACTCCTAGTCTCCCTCTCCCTCTCGGCTCCTCTCTCAGTTCGCCGCCGCTGCCGCGCCGCCGCCAGTCGTTCGCCACTCGCCACCGCCGTCCGCCACCACCGGCACCGGCCACACCGCCAAGATCCACCCCATTTAGGTATTTTAAAAATTCAAATTTCAATTTCAATTTAATTCAAACTCTTGAACTAAAATTGAAAGATTTAAAACATGAATTTAATTGTTTCTAGTTCAATTCCTTTTCAATTTTGATTTTAGTTATGCAATATTGTTTTTATTCAATTCATTTTAATTTTCGTTTGAATTGTGATTTGTGAGATTTTGAAGAATTTGTGAATTGTGATTGTGAGGTTATTTAAATTCATTGTAATTTTCGTTTGAATTGTGATTTGTGAGGTTATTTAAATTCATTGTGAATTTGTGATTGTGAGATTTTCGTTTTTATTCAATTCATTGTGATTTTCGTTTGAATTGTGATTTGTGGGATTTTGTGAATTAATAATTTAGGGTTTATCATGTATTCATGTTGATTTGATTTATTAATAATTTAGGCTTTATCATGTATTCATGTTGTAATATTCATATACTCTTGTAGATTTTATAATGAGTTGAATTTGGTGTTTGATAGGTTATGAAGAATTTAGTGCAACGGAGTATAGGATTTCCACCTTTGAAGAAGAGAGCTCTTGAATGTGATGAAGGTACCCAAGATAAGCATAATGAGGAGGGTGGTAGTGGTAGTAAGCAATCTCGTTTACAATTTTGTGCCAATGATGTTATAAGTGATCCCGCCTTAAGAAAACCTATAAATGAGTATGATGCTTCCATTATAGAAAATGTGAGGTGTGAATATGTGAAAAGAGGGCCTTGTCAACCTAGGAACCATAATTTTCCCAAAACATTTTATTCAAGCGAATATAGAAAGTTTCAAAAGAATTGGTTTGATATGTTTCCTTGGTTGGAGTATAGTGTGTCAAATGATGCCGCATATTGTTTTCCTTGCTATCTTTTTAAGGATCCCACAAGTAATGATGACTATAGTGTTGATGGGGTGAAAACTTGGAAGAATGCCCTAAACTCTTTTAGGAAGCATAAAAACATGTGAATGGTAAGCATCATATTGCCAATGGGAAATTGTCGGACTTTAGTAATCCAAACCAAAGAATCCCACATTTTTTGGAGGTTCATGGGCGTGAAGTAGAAGAGGCATACCACATCCGTTTGAGTGGGATTTTGAATGTGATAAGATTCTTGTTAAAGCAAGGTTTGGCTTTCCGTGGTCATGGCGAGAGTATTGATTCTCTCAACAAAGGTAATTTTCTTGAATTGGTTGATTGGTATTGCGATCGAAGTGAGGATATTGCTAAGGCAATGCATGACGCTCCGGGAAATAACAAGTTGACATCCCCCTTAATTCAAAAACAACTCTCACATGCTTGTGCCGAAGAGGTAAGTGATGCTATCATTGATGACATTGGAGATGGTGTATTTTCTATTCTTGTTGATGAGGCTAGAGATTGTTCAATAAAAGAGCAAATGGGAGTTGTTTTGCGATATGTCAACAAACAAGGATGTGTTCTTGAGCATTTTCTTAGTCTTGTGCATGTGAATGATACTAAGTCTACCACTTTGTTTCTTGCTCTCAAGACACTCATTGAAATAAGAAATTGTCATTGTCAAGGTGTAGAGGGCAAGGATATGATGGGGCTTCAAACATGCGAGGAGAGTTTAATGGGTTGAAAGCTTTGATGTTGAAAGAAAACTCTTCGGCAAGGTACATCCATTGCTTTTCTCACCAACTTCAATTGGTTGTTGTTAGTGTTGCAAATAGTACTCTATCAGCGTGTGAATTTTTTTCGTATCTTGTTGACATCGTGAATCTAGTTGGGGGTTCTTGTGTTAGAAAAGATATGCTTAATCATTTAGAACATGATAGACTTGCGGAGGCACTGGAAAAAGGAGATAATGTTAGTGGAAGAGGCAAAAATCAGGAAATGAGTTTGAGACGGCTTGGTGATACCCGTTGGGGATCACACTACACTACTATTCTTCGTTTCGAGGTTATGTGGTCTTCCATTGATCAAGTGCTTCTTAATATATGTGAGTATGGCAATTCAGCTGAAAATGCCTCTAAAGCAAAGGGTTTGATGGATAGAATGGAGAGCTATGAATTTGTATTTTGTATGTTTTTGATGAAACATTTGTTGGGAGTTACAAGTCAGTTGTCTCTTGCCTTGCAACAAAGAGATCAAAATATTGTACAAGCCGTGCATTTGATGAAGACAATGAAGCTTGAACTGAGAGAATTTAGAGCTGGGGGTTTTGAGGTATTGTTGAATAAAGTCGAGACCTTTTGTAAGAAACATGAGATCACAGTATGCCAGATGGAAGATCAACGGAAAATTCGTCACCATTCTAGACGTCGTGGACAGATGGAAACCAATGTTGACTTTTATCGCGTTGACATTTTTCTTCAGGTAAACTTTAAAATTTATATACTTTAATATATTTTTTTAGACTATTTTACATGTATTTTTTATCTTGTTGATGTTTTTTTCTTTTTTTTCTAGACCGTGGATAATATGATTGTTGAAATGAATGATCGATTTTCTGAAGCAAGCTCGGAGTTACTCACTTGTATTGCATGCCTTGATCCGAGAGATTCATTTTCCAGCTTTGATGTTGGTAAGTTGGTTCGCCTTGGTGAACTATATCCGAATGACTTCTCTCGAATTGATTGTCTTCAACTTGAGCAAGAACTTAACACTTTCATTCGTGATGTGAGACATAATAATGCTTCTTGGCCAGTGATCAATGATCTAGGACGTTTTGCTCAGCATATGGTTGAATCACGTAGCCATGTCGTCTTTCCATTGCTATATCGTCTTATTCAGTTGGCATTAGTTCTACCCGTTGCAACTGCTTCAGTTGAACGAGTTTTTTCTGCTATGAAAAAAATCAAGACTGATCTACGTAATAGAATGGGAGATGAATGGTTGAATGATATTATGAGGGTTTATGTTGAGAAAGGTGTTTTTGTTAAGATTGAGAATGAAGCAATCATGCAACGTTTTCAAAGCTCGGAGCCTCGTAGGATTAAATTGCCTCCACTTCCTAAATCTGCTTCTAGCATTAGAATGTAGTTTTTTTAGTAGTGAATTTGTAGGACTTATTGTATTGTACTTATCTTATTATATTATGTTAATCGATCATTTGTTTTTGAGTTGGACAAAATTTTTTTTAAGTACAGTGCGATTTCAGCCTACCCTCACATTTTTTCCTGGTTTCGCCACTGAAAACAACGGTTGATGATGTTAATAACGGGGATGGGTCAAAAGAGATAAGAATTTCTATGACTAATTGTAGAACACTAGAAAAGAGGATGACTAGGAAGGAAATAACCTTGTTGGTTTTTAACGAGGTAGGCCGATGTTTATTAGAAGAACGTGCTAAGTGATCCTGATGGGTAGGAAAGGTGGGTAGGATGAGGGTAGACATCCAATACGACAATTGGAACGAATTACCAAAAGATTACAAGGACACCCTATGGATGGAGTGCAAGGTAACATTCTCGTGACTTGGACATTTTTTAAGAAAATCGCCTTCTAATTTTCTAATTCAATGGTAATTTATTTTTCACAATACTCACTACTTCCTATGGGAACCCTTTGAAATTTTTGGAGACTTAAGAAAAATAGCGATGGGTATATTGTTGAAGAGTTAGCGGTAACATAAGTACAGCCTATCAAGAGGTTACATCTTTTCGAATAAAAAAGCAATCGTTAGTGGATAACTTACACACATATTCAACCAGAAAGTTAGGAGATCCACAAAAGATGAGCCATTGAGAATCAGGAAAACGTTAGTAAACAAAATTGAATAGATTTCTTTTAGATTAATAAGTCATATTGTCATATGCCTTCCACATCGTCGCGTAGGGTACAAGGGAAGAAAAATGACGGATTGCGTCTTTGAACATAATTCCTTATATGAAGCCATGGGGTTATGGATTGGCGGCCCTCAAAATGGTACGAGAATGTTTCAAACACGAAGTTTTGTTGGCGATGGAAGGAGGGATAACCGAGGAAGATGCTATGTCATCGATCATTCCAATCGATGTGGATCCAATAGACCGGTGTGATCTTTTTCTCAAAGGTTGAAAAAACAAAGGGAGTCATTACCAAAAGCCGCTCGAGATTGAAATAGAGGAAAGAGTGGTAATCCCATTATGAAATACTTTTTTTTTTCAAAGGTATATATTGAATATTGTTGAAGGTTGACTTATTGTACAGTTTTTTTAGACTAAGTTCAAATAAGATCAAATTCAAGGTCAATTCATCTCAACCGATAAGCACGATGTCCTATACAAGGCAACTGGGAAATTTGACCACTCGGGATGAGGAGGGGTGCATTGATGCCACAAGTTAATGTTTTTGGTTCAGTACGTTCTTATGATAGGGAAACACCATCTAAAAGAATGCCAACTTCGAGATAAAATAATAAAGCAACAAGACATTTTGATTCGAAAGTTAGTCAAGCACACATGTACTCATTTACCCAAAAGTCTAGACAATCTAACTAGCAATTGGGAGTCCCCATCACGAGGATCTCACCACTCCCCGGGCGAGATTGAGGTGAACTCTGAAATTGTACTACCAAAGACAACAAAAGAAGATCTTCTCGACAAAGTCATCCTATTCACCAAAAAAAAGTATGAACAATTGTTATTATTGTGTGTTTGTAGTTAAAAATGGTATTACCTATCGATTTTTTCTTAATTGTAGGCTTCATATTTGTGTGAACTATTCGGTGAACTTGGTGATAATGCAAGACCTCTACACGTAGCCTACAAAATTCTACATGAAGCAATGTGGAATCATAACTCCATACCACTCGTTGATGGAATTGCTAGGATATCATTGGAGAAACCGTTAGTGCACAATGCCAATTTTCCAATTCCAGAAGGAGAATACAAGAGAGTGAGTCCTGCCGAAGGAATGTTCCTTCTATGGCCAAAGCGTTTAATATACGCGGATCCAATAAAATGCGGTCATTTGAAAGTGACCTGGCCAAAGAAACCAAGGAAAATTTTACCATCATCTAATGATGTGAGACCACAGATGTCAAGAGCACAAATGGAAAGGTGGTCACTGGTTTTCGTTCGCGTAATGTACGACTAGATTGTCGGACACCAACATAACTCTCCGTACACATTTTTTTTTGGAAATGAGTGTGTTTTTGTTCAAAACCAAGACATCATCGCGTGTGGAGTGACTTTGAAGAATTGTGGAAGTGTAACCAACTCAACCAAACCATAATGTCCCTATTTCCTATTGTAAGTTCAGCTTTCTTATTATTAAAGTGTTTGACCGAAATTGATAATCCATTATCACTAGTGGAGAAAGCCTATTAAAGACGGCGTTAAAAAGAGGTTCCATGTATTTTTTGTAGAACCACCTTCTATTGAGGATCAGATGAAGTTCCGATATTGGAACTACTTTTGGGCCTTTGATTGACATCAATAGAAGATGGATCTATTGAAGATCCGCCTTTAATTGGGTGTCTTTGTTGGGCCCAATATAAAGAGAAACCCTAGTTTGTCAAGCCTTAGAAAAATTTTCTAACTCCCTCACCCAAAAACATCTGCCTCTCTCTCAACTCACACATCAACCTCTCTCTCCTATCAAACACAACCTCTCTATCTCCTCTCTATCTCTCCGATCAAACCTCACCACCGCTTTTCTCCCTCACCACCGCATTTCTCCCTCCCGCCGGAACCCTCACCACTGCCGTTGTTTCTCCCTCTCCACCATTGCCCACACCACCATGACCTCCTCTCCGTTGTGGCCCTCATCACCTGAGCCATCACCCGCGCCGCTCTCACCACCACCGCGCTGTGGCAAATTGATCTGGGCCGCACTGCTCTAACCATCGCTCTGTTGCAAATTTCGGTCTCACCAGCGCTATTCTCACCACCGAAACTCTAGATCTGGGCTGTGCCACCACCGCTGGGCCTCACCACCACCTCCAGGGGTGTCACTATTGTACTGTACTTTCAATTTTTGGGTACTGCTACACCACATGGATTTCTGTGTACTGCCATAGATAGTATTTTTGCATTACTGCGGGTACTGTTTTCCTATGTATAAATTAGATGGATTTCTGGGTTTAGTTGTTCTTTCAATTTTTGACTCAAGATATTGGATATTGATTGTTCATATGTTGTCGTTCTTTCGATTTTTCCAGATCTGGCATTGCTTCGCTACCAGAAACTGATTGGTTTCCGGCGGCCTTTTTTTGGGGACATCTGAAACAAGTTCCAAATTTGAAACTATTTCTGACGTTGATAGAAGGTGGTTCCACCTCTCATTAGAAGGCGGTTTCAAACCGCCTTCCCTTGGTGCGTTAGAGAGCTGTTCCTAGGAACCGCCTTTGATCCTCATCAATGGAAGGCATGTCCAGAAGTCACCCCCAAATTGACTTCTATTGTCCAAAGAAACCACCTTTAATAGAGGCATCTCCACTAGTGAATGTTCAAATTATTTTCTATAAGGTACATGTATTATTTTTATAATTAAAAGGAGAAGAGATGGGTAGGGTTTTTGTATCCAGTGATGATTCAAGAAATTGGGTGTTCGAAGGCAGAAAGGAATGATCATGTACGCAAAAGCATAGGGCGGAACGATAAGAAACTTTTCATTGCACCTTTCATTGAAAGTTGAAGGTTTTATTATTTTAACCCTTAGAAATATTCTCGAGTCATTTAATTCAGGAAAGTTTTAGTTACACATCAACAATGCTATGTAGGGACCATTGGTGGTTGATTTTTATTGTGCCAAGCGAAAAATATGTATATTGGATAGATTCACTGCACTTTCAACGACCCGAATCATTTGTAGACATTTTGGAGATTACACTCGATGAGCCTAGTGATTACAAAAAAGAAGGACATAGTCTAAATGAATGTTCTAATGTCTAAATGTATTTTTTTTATCATGGTAATATAATAGTATATTCATAATTTCATCTTTGGAAATAAGTACAAGAAACAAGAAATAGCATGAGAGTGCGACTATTAAGTTATGTTATACATGGCTGTTAAAAATGTCAGGTTGGATTACCTAGAAATTGATAGAGTGAGTATTAAGTTTATTTGAATACCAATTAGCCTACAACGATTAACTCGTCAACTACCCTAACTAATACATTCTACTATATTGTCTACAGATATTTCCAAAGGAGTACAAGCTATATTCATAAGATGATATCAACATGGCAAGAAATTTATTAGCTAGGCATCTAGTTCACATGTGCTCTGCAACTTTGGACATCTTAATGTGGTAGTGTGCCACAAATCTCAACATTACTGACATGCATTATGTGGATTAGAGTTTCGATAGATTTCTATTCTTATCTATAGATAGTTGCTTGTTTAGAGTTGTCTATGGATAGTTGCTATGTTACCCAGACCTTGCATTAAGTGTCGTGTCCAAGTAGGGATCGGATACAGCGATACTCGAATTTGATATTCCAATCGACACGTCGACTTGGTCAATTGAGTGTCTTGACTATTTTTTGACACATCTACCATATAAAGTATTGTAAAATATATTCAACATGCTTATATTTTATTATTTTATGGCTTTGTGTATATTGACGTGGGTATGGAAGCCAAGTTTATCCATTTGAACATTTTTCTTTTCTTTTCTTATAACCCTAACTTTAGTGTAAAAATGTCAATATAACCTTGCAAAATAAGAAAGTGCCAAAATAACCTTAACTTTATGACGGATTGTGCAGTTATAACCTTTTATCACTATTTTAGCATTGACTGAATGAATTGACCATTGGCCAAATATGAAATGACATGAATACCCTCCACCCTTAAGGTTAAAATTTTTATTACCCCTCCATGTTTATGTATGCTCCTTCTTTCTGAAACTAGATCCGTCACATTTCTTCTTTTTGAACCCAACCACCACTCGCCACCAGCCAGTCACCACCTCTCCTCCAGCCAACAACCACCACCACCACCTCTCCTCTGCTCCCACTTAAACCTACCACCTCTCATCTCAGGAATGCCCTGCCGGCTCTGTCGATTACTTCATCGCCGCTCTCAATCGGGATAAATCACGTTCCACTGCCGCTAGAAATTGACCCTCTTCGCCACCCTCTTCGGCACCGCCACCCTCCCCAATGACCAATTGGGACCGCCACCCTAAATTATGTGTCTTTGTAGCATAAACCTTGAAGATGAGTAGGAGTCAGAGTGGGATTAGTGACTTTCCAATAAGGGGTTGTGCACTATAATTAACAGAGGATGGTTCAGTGCAGAAACCTTCTGGAGACGATGAAACCATCAAATTACCTAAAAAACTAGAAAATTTTAAAAACGGAGAACATTTGCAACAGATTAGGGCTGCATTCGTCAGCCTTCCCGCTTCTCCGGCGTTCTCCAGTGCATCTCGTCCCTCATAGCAGAGCCAAGTAGAATCGTCGGTGGATCGGAATGAATAAAGAAGAAGAAGAAAGAAAAGGGGAAAAAGGAAAGAACGGGCGGAAAAGGAAATGGCATATTTGTCTTTCATTTTTTAAAATTTTCATTATTTAAATTTGGGGACAAAATGGTTATTTCTTTGATTTCCGGCCAAAAAATTTGTTGACAATCAGAGTGAATAAAGAAGAAGAAACAAAAGGGAAAAATGAAAAAAGAACGAAGAGGGCGGAAAAGGAAAAGCCGTATTTGTCTTCCATTTTTTTATTTTCATTATTTTAAATTTGGGGATAAAATGGTTATTTCTTTGATTTTCGGCTAAAACTTTTGTTAACAATCAATGTCAACGGTGTCTAGGGTTAGAATGACACATACATTAAAAAGTTAGGGTATTTTGACACTTTCTTGTTTTGTAGGGTTAGATTAACACTTTCAGTCTAAAGATATGGTTATTTTAGCACTTAACTCTTGATTTATTTTTAGATTTTAGGAAGTTAAGTCAAACTAATGAATTTGAACGTATTTTGCATCCAAATTCATTAGTTTTACTTAATTTGTTAAGAATATAGAAATAAACCAATTATTAAATAAAATAAAAACAATATGTTTCCACAACTTTCAAAATCATTTGTTCCCCCTTCTTCCAACACCCACACGTGTTTTTAGATTTGGCGACCGATACGTAACTCGGCCAAATTTTGATGCGTGTCATGTGTCATGTCAAATAGACACGCCATTCTCCACCCAATCTTAGGTGTCAGGGTAACACGGAATAGTTTTTTAAACCTCCAATCATGTAAGTTAAGTTTTGGGAAGCTTAAATATTTACATGTTATGTGCGGAATATAATTTGCTAGATTCTATTCCTATGTATAGATGGATGCTATGTTAGCAATATCTATCAGTATTTGTTATCCGAAACAATGAGTTTGTAAACTTTTGGCTACTGGATTAGTGATTTGAGGCTATTTTAGGCCGATTTAAGAAAAGAAAAATATTTTCATTGAGGACCAAAATTAGTTCTGAATCAAGAACTGTGTCCCCACTTCAGTACTTCATTTTACCACAACGTCCGATACGAGGACCGACTTTGGAACTCCTTTATAATTACAATGCGAAATAATAGCCTTATGAGTGAGTTTTGTATAGAAACACCACCCGAGTTCAAAAAAACAAGTTTGATTATGGAACCAAATTTAGAACTAACATGTCCGATTTTACCCCCAATTTTGGAATTGATGATTCCCAACAAAAGGATTAAATTCCTCTAAGAACTGGTTAGGGACGAAAACTGGGTCTCATTTCGGAATTATTTCAACATATCTGATGGTGGTTTATCCACTAGAATATTCAACATGTTTCGTGCCCAGAACCTGTCGTTGGAGCCGAGGGAAAGTAAGAAGTTCTGAGTTTGGAACTGCTTAAAGGCAGCTCTACATCCCCCGTCAAAGATGGAAGAAAGTCACCTTCCTTAGTTAAAATTTAATGTGGTTCTCTGAACCGCCTTTGATCTTGGTGGATCAAAGGCAGAGTCAGAAGAGTCACCTACAAAGTTACTTCTATGGTCCGTTAGAATTTCCTTGAATCCCTCCTCTCAAATCTAGTGAACTCATTTTTGGCAACGAAGAGCGACGAGAGTCCTGCTCAGGGTTTTGTTTATTTTATTTATTTAAGAAAAAAGAAGAATATGTTTTGAGAACATGCTTTTGGTTTGGGTTATTATTAAAGAACCCTGTTTTTTTAAAAATAAAAAACTAAAAATTTTGAAAATAGAATATAAATATAAATAAAAGGAAGCATTTAGAGTACACGTTCTCTGTTTTATTAGTTTTCAAAAATTTTAAAATTATTTCAATCGTAAAAAAAAAATACAAAGCAAAATTTTTAAAACAAAATCAAAATAAAAAGAGAGGACACATTTACTAACTGCATCCTCTCTATTTGCAACTATTGTGGCACCAAAGCAAGAAATTTCTCAACTGAACATTTGTTATATTTTCTAATTCATCTATCTTACAATAATTTAATGCTACATTCATGTACAAACTACAAAATTTCTTCAGCGACCTCTATGACAATGGCTCTATTTGGCAGACGTTATAAGCTACTTTTCTTTAGTGTTTGGTAAAGGGCTAAAGAACAGCTTATTTTGGAAGCAGAAGCTATTTTTGGGGGGAAAGCAGAAGCTGGTCTCCCACTGCTTTCAAAATAAGCCAGCTTTACTTATAAGCACAGCTCTACCAAACACACCCAATGTCCCACTTCTTGTATTGACGATTTTTTTGGCAAAAAACTTTCTAAGTGATCAAGTGATATAAAGTTGAAAAAGTGCTCTAGAATTATCTCTACTGAGGAAATCTCCCACCCCATCCCCTCTCATCTCGTTGGAGAGTGAAACAAGGAATACTGAGATATTTTAGGTAATGATGATTGTTTTGATATTAACAGAATGATGGGTTATTTATACCCAAATGTACAAGATATAACTAAGGCAACTACGTAAACTACATAACCTATTGCAACACAAACTCTTGTACTCTATTACTTCCCCTCAAGTTGGCGCATGAATATCGATAAAGTTCAACTTGGAACTGAGATGTAGAAATGTCGTTTGTCGTAGTGCCTTGGTAAACATATCCGCTGGCAACTTTGAAGTAGTGATATGCTGAGTAGAAATGGTACGTGAAGACACTAGATCACAAACAAGATGGAATTCTCTCTCGATATGCTTGGTTTGCTCGTGAAACACCGGACTAGCTGCGATGTAGATAGCAGCCTGACTATCACAATACAAGCGAATAAGATCCGTGTGGAAAACACCAAGCGAGTGGAGAAGTGAGTGAAACCAGAGAATTTCACAATAAGAATTTTCCATAGCTCTATACTCAGCCTCACCAGAAGAATGCAATACAGTGTGCTGCTTCTTTGTCTTCCAAGAAATTGGTGACACACCAAGAGAGACAAAGTAACCCGTGACAGAGCGACGAGTGATAGGATAGGTCACTCAGTCAGAGTCATAATAAGCTGTCAGAGTCAAAATACTATCTTAAGAAAGGAATAAACCTTGACCTAGGCTGCTCTTGACATAGTGAAGAACACGCAGGGCCGTAATCTAATAGTCCAACTTTGGCTGCTGCATGAACTGAGATAGAGTGTGAACTGTAAAACTGAGCTGAGGTTGAGTGATCATCAAACAAACCAACTTCCCAATGAGACGATGGTATTGATCAGGATGATAATAATTTGGACCAGAGGCCTTGGCAAGGTTGTGTGTGGGATCCATCAGTGAAGTAACCGACTTCGAACCAAGGAGACTGTCTTTGGCGACCACCTTCAAAGCATATTTGCATTGGGAGACAAAAATACCGAAGGGATTACACGCAACTTCGAGACCCTAAAAATACTTTAGAATGCCGAGGTCCTTCATGTAAATGAAGGAAGATAAGTACTGCTTGAAAGTAGAGATGGCACTAGGGCTATCACCTGGGATAATCAAGTCATCAAAATACACAAAGACATGAAGAGTGTGATCATCTCGGTTAAGGCTGAATAAAGAATAGTCTGCATAGCTCTGCCAAAAACCATACTAATAGAGTGCCTGTGTGAGCTTGGAGAACCAATTACGAGGGGCCTGCTAGAGACCATAAAGGGACTTGTGGAGACGAAAGACCTGGCTAGGTAAAGCTTTAGAGTAGCCCGACGGTGGAGACATGAAGACCTACTCATCTAGATCACCATAAAGAAATGCATTGTGAACATCCATTTGATGGAGTTTCCAACGATGAACAACAACTGATAAGAACATACGGACAGTGACCATCTTAGCGACTGGAGAAAATGTTTCATTGAAATCTATGCCTTCAACCTATCGATTACTGAGCACAACAAGGAGAGCCTTGTAGCGTTCAATGTCTCCGTTCAAATTATACTTGTTACGATAGTGATCTGCACTATATCGTATGCTTTAACCAACGCATTTGACATAGTTTTTAGTTATTTTTGGTAGGCGGTTTGGTGACATTAGTTAAGTTTACATGACAAGGGGTTTAGACAACCATGTTTGGTTTTCTATTCAAAATCTTGCGTTTTGTATACTTAATTAGTGATTCTTAAAATCTCGTGTTCACGGGCTCCTTGGTCTTCATTATTAGCACCTTTAGTAGGTTGCCCATGAATTCTATTTATTACATTACATTCTTTCGAAGGCCATTGGCTTTTAATGATAGAAGGTTTGAAGGCCATTTGCATTTGAATGGAAGTAGACAAAGGCCACAAACATCAATGCGTGATGGAAGGAGATTGAAGCCAAAGATAGGCGACTTCAGAGTTCAAGACGATCAAAGGGGAAAATGGTGAATCGTGGTCCGAGGAGTGTTTCCTTAGTCCGAGAACGATCCAAGAAGAATTAGCCTTCAAGGCTGGTTCCATTGGATTCATCTTCTTAAGTACTACGAAATTGACTACTTGAACTCCCGATTCAGACTAACGATTCACTTATGACAAGTAAATAAAGTTCATCCAACGAATCACCATTGGCCCGTGACAATCTTCATGGTCCACACTACACAAGAATCTAAGGGTTCCATGAAAACCTGCACGAGACTAACACGAGACCTTCACAAGGCAATGTTCTGGGCCACGACAAAAGCACTGGGCCGTGAGGCAAGGAGATGAAGAGTTGAAGAATTTGGCTAAGTATGGAGCCGGTCCATGAAAAAATTTGCTGGCAGTGAGAAGAATTCTGAGAAAGACCACAAAATACTCGCAGTTCGTGAAAAACTTCATGGGCTGTGACAAAATATTTTAGTAGAAGCCACAAGCTATTCACAGTCCGTTAAAACCTTCGCGGACCGTGGGAAAACTCTGAGCAAAAACCGTGTACTGTTCAAAGTCTGTGAAAACCTTCACGGACCATGGCATGATCCTAGCTTCATGGACCACACCAGATCCCATGGGCAGTGGCTATGAACATTCATAGACCATGGAAAATCTGGCATCTCGTGGCTAAGCATGCTTCACGGACCGTGGCATCCGTGCCGGCCCATGAATCCTTGGTGGCTGACCTAGGGTTTTGTTACTTTTAGCCTATTTTGGGCCTATTTTTGGGACCAATCTCCTACTACTATATATAGGACCCTAGTATACTTATTTTAGGAGGTTGGATCATATTTAGAAACACATTTGGAGAGGAGAGAGCTTGGAGAGAAGGAAGGAGTTCCTTTTGTAGGTTTGTAATCTTTTTTTTTTCTTTTCTTCTTACTTTGTCCCAAAGATGTGGAATTCAAATCTATATTTGAATTCCATATCTAGGGAGTTGTTAGATTAGCTTGGGATTCATTTTGGCACTTGGTATGTTCTAAATACTTTATGAGATTCATTAGATTCATCATATCTTTGTGTTTATGATATTATTGTGATTGTTCTTGAATGTTATAAATGTATGAGTAGTACACCACATATGAGAACACACTTTGGGATATAATCATGTATGGTGCAATTATTGATCCCCCTTGGGAAGAGAAACCTGGATGTTAGAATGGGTAGGGGAGAATGAGTCCACGTGGGTGTGGACACAAGGGATTCAAGAATGCTCTGACCTATTTTCCATCGCACCAGTCTTAGCTAACTTTGTAACTATTGTCCAAGTGGTTGTGGGTAGAGATAGTGAATCGTAGTAAGCTAGGAGTTGTGTTGAAACCCTAGTATCACAGAGAAGGTGCCTACGAACCTTGGGCCTACAGTGTATAGGACCTGGGGAAGTAGTTACATTCGTGGTGCAAGCTCGGGATGTAATAGCATGGGGGAGAAACATACCTGTAATGATGATCGGACCTCGTCGTACTCCCCTAATTATGATGGCAGTGCAGATGGAGGGTTGCGAGTGCACCCCCCGTGACATGGTTGGGAAAGTGTATGCCATCAGCCACACCACATGTTGTGAACACACTGATAGGTTTTTTGTATGTCCATATGTGAATCAATCAAGGATTGAAGCATTAGAACTACCATGTTGCTAAATGATTCCCAAGTGCTTAGTATATATAGTTTATTTGTTTGTCATTTATATACTTGTAGTTGTTAGTTGAAAACACCAACCCCCTAGTTGCGTGTCTACACTATTAGTTGTTTCTTTCACTCGTGTGGATTGAAAACCCACGCGAGGTTGTGTTTTAACTAGTACTTGAGCCCTAGGAAACTTATGGACACACCCATAGCTTGCCGCTTACTACCCCTTGGTAGCTTAGCGGTTAGAATGGGTACATAATATAAATCTCTTATCTTTGACCCGTAAGCCCATCAGCTCATGTTTTAACGACAACCTGGTCGAGGGCAGATCAAATTATTTCCACCTCAGCCGGGGATGCTTTTCAATTCAAGTATTAGTTGAGCATGACAAGTTAATAGAGTAGTTAGTAGTGTCATTTATTAGTTTTCTTTTGTTTGTTGTGAGTGCAGTAGTCATAGTTTCCTTGTTACCTTGATTTTGTTCGCTATTGTGACATTGGAAGGATAGTGTGACCCAAGTTTATGGTACATACCCGTAACAGAAATCTAGATGTTTTGTATTCTCTAACTTATTCCACAGGTAATCGGAGGAGAAGGAGAAATGAACTAGATCGGAAGCTTAACCTACGAGTTTGAATTTTGAGGAAGCATCACACAAGATGGCAGAAGATAATAGCACTTTGAGAGAGCTTATGGCCCCGAACTTACAGAACCAACCCTTATGTATCACATTCCCACCTTTGCCTCCAAATGTGAGCTGTGAGCTGAAAAGTGAGATGATACATTTCCTTTCTACTTTCCATGGTATGGAAGGAGAGAATTCGAACAAACATTTGTCAGAATTCCATTTGGTGTGCATAAATATGAAGCCTCCTGGAGTGTCGAAAGATGATTACAACTTAAGAGCATTCCCCTTTTCATTGCAAAATGGAGCAAAAGATTGGTTGTATTATTTACCACTGGGTTGTGGATGGATATGAAGCGGCGATTCTTGGAAAAATACTTTCCAGCATCTAAGTCGTCCAAGTTAAAGAAGCAATTATCCTACATTACTCAAGAAGTGACCGAGAGCCTATATGATTATTAGGAGAGGTTTACGAGATTCCTAGCTAGTTTCCCCTATCACCCATTCAAGGAAGGAGATTTGGTCTACTACTTCTTTGAAGGCCTATGTGACGAAGACACAAGGATGGTAGATTCTGCATGCAATGGTTCTATAGCCAACAAGAGCCCGAAGGATATGATGGCACTTTTTGAAGAGAGAGCCAATGGGATGAGGCAATTTGGTACAAGGTCCAGAGTTTAGGTCTTGGATGAACCTGCACACACACCAAAGTTGAAGGAGCAATTCCAAGCTCTTGCATCTATGATGAGAGAGCTTTTACGAGGAAAAATGCACCAGGTCAAGATGTGTAGGGTTTGTAACCTCAACCACCACTCCAAAAAATACCCTGGGGTCCTTGGTGATGTGCAAGAAGTGAACACCGTGGACTAAAAAAATTAGGAGAGACCTCAATTTGCTAGGGGTCAACAACAAGGGTTTCGGGGGAACCAAGACGAAGCAAGATAGGAACTCTATGCAATACATTCAATACGAGGTATAGATATCACCCTAATTTCCAAGGGAGGGATGAAAATCAACCTCAAGGATATAGGGGTGGCCAAGAACCACCTCAACCTTATCCTATAGGCGAAGGTCCATCCAACAATCATACCACACTTTACAAGTCGGATAGGGAGGAGATCTTAGATGCCATTGGTCAATTGGGGAAGAAACATGAGATCTTCGTGGAAAGGATTAGGAGGAAAACTGAAAACCTTGGTACTAGAGCCATCTCAAGTATCAATAACCTTGAGATTCAAGTTGGACAACTCGCCACCTCGATGAGCTTACTTGAAGCAAAGGAGTCCGGAAAACTACCTTCCCATCCTGAGGTGAATCCAAGAAATGTGAGTACACTTAAACTAAGGAGTGGGAAGGAAGTTTGCGAAACCGAGAAGAAGGTGACACAAGGGCATGACAAGTTAGTGGAGGCCACCAAAACACAGTTGGAAGAAGAAGAGATAGTTGTCAAGGAAGCACCCTCCAAGGAGCTCCCACCACCCGAGGCCCAAGTTGCTAGTCCACCTCCATTTCTAAGTGCTTTGAGGGGAAATCCGAAGGTGGAGACAAATGAGGTCAACATTCAGAAAGTCTTTGAAAAAGTGGAGGTATCTATCCCTATCTTGGAATTGATTGACAATGTGTCTTCATATGCCAAATTTCTTAAGGTTGCATGTCCTAAGAAAAGGCGTTATGCCACCTAAGAATTTAGGGAAGCTAAAAATTAGGGAAGTTGTCATTTTGAATCATAAGAATTTGCCTAAGAAATGTGATGACCAACCCCGGAATGTTTTCTATTGCGATTTCTTTAGGTGGAGCACTTGTTAAACATGCCATGATAGATTTAGGAGCTTCTATCAATGTGATTCCATTTAGTCTATTTGAATGTCTTGAAACCGGTGAACTTAAAGATACTAGAGTCATTGTTAAACTCACCGATCACTCCTAAGCTAGCCCTCGTGGGCTAGTGAAGGATGTGATGGTGCGAGTAGGCAAGTTGGTTTTTCATGCGGACTTTTATGTTCTAGACGTAGCACATGGCGGAAGTGCACCCCCAATCCTTTTGGGGAGACCTTATCTAAAAATGTCTAGGACTAAATTTGATGTCCACTCAGGAATCTTAACTCGAGAGGAGGACATAGACAAAGTGAAATTCAACATTTATAAATCTAGACATGATTAAACAAAACTTCTCTTATGTGCAAAGGTGTGACACGTTTTAATGAGCATGATATTCTTGAACCTTCTTATGTTACCAATGAGCTTGAATCTCTTCTTGATATGTTTTTGGAGGACCTCGAGGAATTTAATGACTTGGTCAATGATATGTCCGTACTAGATTGTTTTCCTATGCTAACCAAATTTCAGTGGAAAAAGGGAAGCATTGAGGTTTTGATACCTCCTCGACCTCCTCCTAACCCCAAAGTGGCATTCAAGGAGTCAAGGTGGGCAAAACAAGGAGAGACACTTCTAGGTGCCGACAAGGGCTAAAAAGGCAAGAATGGCTTGTTCTGGAGACCTGTCCACAATGACGTCATTGTGGGCGGAGTTAACGATGGAGATTCCAGAGACCCACCAGTAAGTGCTTTAAATTAGAATGCATGAAGAGGAAATAATTCGTGATGACGACAATAAATATACTTGGTTCTTTTGTTTTCTTGTTTGAAGTAGTGACTTGGTAGAATTTGCATGCCTTGTTTGAAATAAAGGATCATTTGAATGAAATTCTTGCTTGAGTTGGAGATCTAGATGTGAAAGTGTATGCTTATGTGTAGATGAAATGGATTTTGATGGGTGACATAGTTTTCTCTCAAAAATTGAGAAAAACTAAGGAATAGTGAAAAATCAAGGGTTTGCTTCGTGACAATGCTTGTCACGAAGGGCATGTCTTGTGCCATGATGATGGCCACAAGACTCTGTCTCGTGAAGGTGGGAAAACTGGGTATAAAATTCTTTTTTTCGATTTTTGATTTTCCACCCCAGCCCAACTTGTCTAAAAAATTCAACTTTTCAAAAAGGAAGTTTTGATTTCAAAATTAAAAATGCATTTTTGATTCAAGAAGTGAAATTTTCTATTTCCTTAGGATTTTTATGCAATTAGTACTTCCAACATTAATTGATTGTACTACTTGTCCCTTAATTTGAAATTCCATCTTTATCTACATTGCACCCCTCTCTCTCTCTCTTTTTTTTGGCTATGCTGAATTTCATTCTCATGGTACAATTATCCACCTAACTTCATCACCTACATACTCTTTCTTCTCAAGAAACACTCAATCTCACACACTCTTTGGTGAGCTCGAAAAAAGTGAAGTTTTTCTCCCAAAAATTAGCAATTTTGCCTTTTCTTATGTGGATCTTACACTTTTTGGCTTCAAATTTTGGGTAACCCTTTGATCTCTTTGTATACATGCTTGATTTACATTGTGGACTTGTTATGAAAATCATGATTTTCGAATGAGCATATGTTGATGTGATGCTGTTTGAGCTTGTGTGCCCAATCTTGTGATGATGAATTTATGGGAGTCTTGAATGTGCTATTGATATTGAATGATTTGTTCTTCTTTTGTGAATGATTAGAGAGAGCATGAATCTTGTTTGCATGAATCTATTGATTAGTTTGGTGAAAGACATACATGATATTGTTGGTTGATGAGGAATATTCTTTTTTAAATGGCATTTGTGCTTATACGATCATGCTTTGAATGTTTGGTCCTTTTGGGAGAATGTTCTTTATTGGATGGCATTATGGGCCATGCATTGTTTACTATCACATTGCCATTATTCTCCTTCATTGTGTTAGGATGCCTCCGAAAAAGGGTACTTCTGAGAAAGATAAGTCTTCGCGGGGTGAGAAACGAAAGAAGCTGGTAATGGGTGCAAACCCTAAATTGGCAAATCTCGTTCCATGCAACCCTAAGTCTATGGCCGATGAGTTTATGGGTTTGACCAACATTACCGGGACTGCAGCCCAGAGATAGAGGAATTTGAGGGAACCAAAGAGGAGAATTTTGGAGACTATTTTTGCTTACAAGAGCACCTTGATAGCTCTAGGCTTACTTGAACTAGTAACCTTTCTTTTGGGTCAGGTAGGCCTAGAAGGTTTCTCGATGTGCACTCAAAAACCTACATAAGGTGCACTTTATAGTTTCAAGCTACTATTTGGAAGGTCACAAACGAGGAGGGTCACAAGGTGATTAATTTCAACTTAGATGAAAAGGAGTACCAAATGACCTATAGAGAGATGGCATTAGCTTTTGGGTGAAAGACCAGCCAGGACATTCCATAGACTCATCACCAAGGAATGCCATTCTCCCTTGGGAAGTTTTAAAGATAACTAATTGAGACAGGCAGGAAGAATCTGAGCAAGATCACAACTATAGTCCCGGTTAGTTGTCTAGATAACTTGTTTATACGAGCCTAGATGACTTGTTCATTGAACTCGACCCATGATTCGAGAAGGACTTTTGTAGAGTATTGGCCAACTCGGAGATAGACCTAAACAAGACCAAAGGGGAGACATCTTTGAGAGCACTTCCGAGTCGATCTCATGTTATGCTAGCTTTTTAGGATTCTAGTTTGCATGTGGAATGTGGCTTTAGGATTTGGTGGTGTATTTGTTTGATTCTTATCTTTCGTAGTATGTACCTCACTTGTGGGGCAATTTCGTACTACACCAAAAAATTGGAAAAAATGAAAAAAAAACCTGGACAAGTTGAAAATCCAAAAGGGCGACTTGGGTAACAATAGGAATATCCCGGATAGGTCGAAAGGCCTAGGTAAAAATGAGAGGCTTGGCCCTGCTAGACTTACGAGTCTAGGAAAAAGTGAGAGACCGTGTAGAAAAAGGTGAGAGGTGAGCACATTTTGTGGGATAAAGCTAGGATGAAAACCTGAAAGGGCTCCTAGGAAAAATGAGAGAAACTGAGAGAAAAAAAAAGAAACAAGAAACTAGGTTGATGATACATTAGACTCCTTGGTTGCAACTAGGTGGAGAATCTTGAGTTATCTCTATGTTGCAACCAAGTCGACGGCTTTTGGATTTCCTTGGTGGATTTTTTTTCTTGAGATTGCTCTTTGATTGCTTTTGGGACTAATTTTGAGAAAAGTAAGCCTGACTTTATTCCGATCTTTTGTCACTTATCTTTTTCCATACACATTTACTTGCTTTGGGTGATTTGGTTTCTTTAGGAACTTTGGGGAGTGTGAGAGTTGTGAGATTTTCACCTTCTTGGGGGAAACTAGGGTAGCTTGGGAATAAGTTTAATGCATTGGCTATTTTTGCATGCTTTATTCCACTTGAACAATCTTCTTTGATTCTATTACTCGAGGACGAGTAAAGGTTTAGGTGTGGGGAGTCTGATCTGCACCATTTCGCATGCTTTAGCCAATGCATTTGACATAGGTTTTAGTAACTTTTGGTTGGCGGTTTGGCAACATTAGTTGAATTTACATGACAAGGGATTTAGACAACCATGTTTGGTTTTCTATTCTGAATCCTACATTTTGTATACTTAATTAGTGATTCTTGACATCTTGCATTTACGAGCTCCTTGGTCTTCATTATTAGTACCCTTAGTAGGTCGCCCATGAATGATATTTTTTACATTACATTCTTGCAAAGGTCATTTGCTTTTAACGGTAGAAGATTTGAAAGTCATTTTCATTTGAATGGTAGTAGACAAATTCCACGTACATCAATGCATGGTAGAAGGAGATTGAATCCAAAGATAGGTGGCTTGGGAGTTCAAGATGGTCAAAGGGGAAAATGGTGAATCAAGGTCTGAGGAGTGTTTCCTTAGTTCGAGAACAATCCAGGAATAATTAGCCTTCAAGGCTGGTTTCATTGGATTCGTCTTCTTGATTACTGTGAAATTGACTACTAGAACTCCTAATTCGGACTAACGGTTCAGCCGTGACAAGCAAACGAAGTTCAACCAACAAAGCACTAGTGGCCCGTGACAATTTTCACAGCCTGCACTACACAAGAATTCAGGGGTTCCGTGAAGACCTACCCAAGACCAGAATAAGATCTTCATGAGCCAAGGCATCGCGCCGTGACAAAAGCACCGGGCCGTGAAGCAATAAGATGAAGAGTTGAAGAATTTGGCTAAGTATGGAGCCGGTCCGTGAAAAACTTCATGGACCGTGAGAAGACTTCTAAGAAAGACCACAAATTGCTCACGTTTCGTGAAAACCTTCACAGACCGTGACAAAATTTCTGAGCAGAAGCCACAAGCTATTCACGGTCTGTTATGAGCAGAAACCTTCACAGACTGTGGGAAAACTCTGAGCAAAAATTATGTACTGTTCGCGGGCCATGAAACCTTCACGGATTGTGGCATGATCCCAGCTTCACGGACCCACCAGATCCCATGGGCCACGACTATGAACATTCACATACCGTGGCAGATTTGGCATCCCGTGGTTATGCATACTTCACGGGGCCGTGGCATCCGTGCCGGCCTATGAAGCCTTAGCGGTTAACCTAGGGTTTTTCTACTTTTGGCCTATTTTGGGCCTATTTTTAGGACTAATCTCCTACTACCATATATAGGACCCTAGTTTACTCTTTTGAGAAGGTTAGATCATATTTAGAAACACGTTTGGAGAGGAGAGAGCTTGGAGAGAAGGAAGGAGTTCCTTCTGTAGATTTTGTAATCTTTTCCTTTCTTTTCTTCTTGCTTTGTTCCAAAGATGTGGAATTCAAATCTATATTTGAATTCCATGTCTAGAGAGAAGTTAGATTAGCTTAGGATTCATTTTGGCACTTGGTATATTCTTAATGCTTTATGAGATTCATTATATTCATCCTATCTTTGTGTTTATGATATTATTGTGATTGTTCTTGAATGTTATAAATGCATGAGTAGTACACCACATATAAGTACACACTTTGGGATATACTCATGTATGGTGCAATTATTGATCCCTCTTGGGAATAGAAACCTGGATGTTAGAATGGGTAGGGGAGAATGCATCTGCATGGGTGTGTGCACGGGGGATTCAAGAATGTACTAACCTATTTTCCATCGCACCGGTCTTAGTTGACTTTGTAACTATTGTCTGAGAGGTTGTGAGTAGAGATAGTGAGTAGAAGCAAGCTAGGTGTTGTGTTGATACCCTAGTATCACAGATAAGGTGCCTACGAACCTTGGGCCTAACTTACATATGACCCGGAGTGAGTAGTTTCATTCGTGGTAGAAGCCTGTGGCGTAATAGAATGGGGGAGAAATATACCAGCAACGATGGTCAGATCTCGTTGTACTACCCTAATTATAATGGCAGTGCATATGAAGGGTTGCGAGCGCACCCACCGTGACAGGTTTGGGGAAGTGTATGCCATCGCCCACACCACGTGTTATGAACACACTCATAGGTCTTTTGTATGTCTATATGTGAATGAATCGAGGGTTGAAGAATTAGAACTACCATGTTTCTAAATGATTCCCAAGTGCTTAGTATAAATAGTTTACTTGTTTGTCAATTAAATGCTTGTAGTTGTTAGTTAAAAACACCTAACCCGCCCCCCAGTTGCATGTCCACACTACTAGTTGTTGCTTTCACTCGTGCAGATTGACGACCTGCACGAGGTTGTGTTTTAACATTTACTTGAGCCCTAGCATCCTTATGGTTAAACTCAGGGCTTTCCACTTACTACACCTTAGTTGCTTAGCAGTTAGAATGGGTGAAAAATATAAATCTATTATCTTTGACCCATAAGCTCCTCGACTCGTGTTTTAATGACAACCGGGTCAAGGGAAGGTCAAATATTTGGCTTCGCTGCCGAGGATGCTTTTCTGTTCAAGTATTAGTTGAGCATGACATGTTAGTAGAGTAGTTAGTAGTGTCTTTTATTGTTTTTTTTGTTTGTTTTGTTTGCTGCGAGTGGAGTTTTAGTCATAGTTTCCTTGTTATTTTGATTCTATTTGTTATTGTGACATTGGAAGGATAGTGTGACTCTAGTTTATGGTACATACCTGTACCACACATCTAGGTGTTTTTCATTCTCTAACTAATTCCACAGGTAATCGGAGGAGAAGGAGAAAGATAACTACATCGGAGGCTCAACTTAGGGGTTTGAATTTTGAGGAAGCATCGCACAAGATGGTAGAAGATAACCACACTTTGACAGAGCTTATGGCCCCAAACTTATAGAACCAACCCTTATGTATCACATTCCCACCTTTTCCTCCAAATGTGACTTGTGAGCTGAAAAGTGGGATGATACATTGCCTTCATATTTTCCATGGTATGGCAGGAGAGGATCCGAACAAACATTTTTCTAAATTCCATTTGTTGTGCACAAATATGAAGCCTCCGGGAGTGTTGGAAAATAATTTCAACTTGAGAGCATTACCCTTTTTATTGCAAGATGGAGCAAAATATTGGTTATATTATCTATCACCGGGTTGCATTAGGTCATGGATGGATATGTGGTGTATGTGTGGCTCATCGGTCAAGCTTCTGATGACCACCAAACCCAGTCCATCTTCACCCAGTTGATCTTCACCCAGTTGCGAAGTCAAAGCTATTACATCCCAACACTTTAATCGTCCACGTGGAATGAGCCTAGTCGATAGAGAGAACATAGGCCTATAAACAAGGAACGAGTTAGCCATGACCTAACAACATGGCGATCGTGATAACACCCATGATCTTCATCCCTAAAAATAGGGAAGCATGACTATACCAGTCTATAAATACTACAAGCCCTAGAGGAGCTAAGGGAAACATTATGATTCCTAGAAATTCCAACTCGAGAGGGGGTATTGACTTGATCATCGAAGTATTTTCCCCAGAATCACTTCTGGGCTTAGTCTTGCAGGTTAAAGAGCTTCTTCAGAGGATGATAAGTGCGCCTGAGAAACCTAACACATCATTTGGCACTGTCTGTGAGGACGAGAGTTCTTTTTTTTGTTTTAAGGTTATTCAGGTGAGATAATGGTGTTCACCAGAAGTGAGAGGAGCCACAACCATCAGTCACATGAAAAAATGTTGGGACATGATAGAGAAGTGCATTGTTATCATGAATGCACGACGAACAGATGAAAAAAATGCAGCAAGGAAGAAATAGAGGAAGAGGTAGAATCTCCACAAAACAATCATGACAATGAGAAAGGAGTGTTCGTGGCATTCCTAGAAGCAAATAGAGAAAGTCTGTACAACCAATTTCTGAAAGCGCTCAAATAGAAACCCTCAAAGCCAGAAGGAAGGGTACATCAAGAGCGCGGGGTTCTTAACCACAAAGAGGATTTGCGTGATATTACCGCAGAAGATGCAAAAGATAAATCACCCCTGGCTCCACATTTACATGATTTTAAAATGTCAAGGGACTTTAAACTTCCTTTTCATGTCAAGATTTACGATGGTACAACAGATCCTATGGAATTTGTGCACATCTACAGAAACATCATGAGGTTTCGCGAGGCTAATATCGAGCTAGTTTTCAAGGCATTCCCAATCTTCTTGACAGGTACATCGATCACTTGGTACGAAGACCTTCTAAACAGGAGTGTCAAGTTGTGGGCACAATTGTCAGATTTATTCTTGGGTCATTTCTATCAAAAGCAAAGGTTCACCAAGACGATCGTAGATCTCAACAACATAACCCAGCAAAGTGACAAAAGCCTAGTAGAGTATCACAATCGGTTCATTACCGAAAGTTTAGAGGTACGTGACTTGCTATTCCAATCTTTGTTAGGAGCTTTCACAGGAGTGATGCGGTCAGGAGAGTTCTACAAAGAACTCACGAGGAACAGAACATGTGAATAATAAAAAAAATAGAGCGGGAGCGAGGCAAGAAACGGGCGATGGAAGAATCGTAGAAAAGAATCATAAAAAAGGGGAAGAGATGTACCCCTTTTAGAGAAAAAGAGATGGGTTTGCAAAATGTGATATTTCAAGATACACCATTGACTAAATCAAGGAAAGAGATTTGGTATGCACATAGGATCTATTCAGAGAACCAGCGCCATATTGGCACCACCAGAAAAAAGATCCAGGGAATATCACTGCATTTTCCATAGAGATCATGGCCATGACATTGAATAGTGTAAAGACTTAAGAAGAAAATTTGAAGAAAATTTGAGAAATGGTTTCCTAAGTTAATATAGAAAATATGGGAGAAACCAATATGGGGAAAATAATAAGACCGCGAGCACTCAGCCAAAAAACCGGGGGACAATCCGGGAAGTTATATACCCAAAATGGCTCGCTAATCCAGTAATGGTAAGGAAATATGATACGAGGTGAAGGATGTGTATTGATTTCACATACTTGAATAGGGTGTGCCCCAAAGACTATTATCCTTTACCAAAAGTCTACCAGCTAGTTGAGGCGATTGCAAGGTATCAAATGCTATCTTTTTTTGGATGCGTAAAAAGGTTACCATCAGATACAAATGAACCCCGAGGATGCAGACAAAATGGCTTTCATTACAAGTTTTGGGACATTCTGTTACTTAAAGATGCCGTTTGGGCTAAGGAATGCATGAGCAACATACCAGCGAGTGATGATACCACCTTTCGTGACTAGATTGGGAGAAATGTCGAAGTCAAAGTATATGTTGATGACATGGTCATTAAAAGCAAAAGGACTGATAGCTTTACAGCAGACCTACAGGAGACTTTGAACACATTACGAACCTTAGGGATGAAGCTCAACCCCAAGAAGTGTGTGTTCAGTGTAGGTACATGAACCTTTTTGGGACAAAAGGTGTCTTCTAAGGGAATTGAGGCCAACCCAGAGAAAGTCCAAGCTATAGTTAATCTTCCCTAACCGCAAACAGTAAAACAAGTGCAAGTCCTAATAGGATCGATGGCAGCACTCAGTAGATTTTATTTGAAGGAGGCAGATAAGCATTTCCTTTTGTATGAAGCCCTAAAAAAGAAAAGAAGTTTACCTGAAACTAAGACTTCCAAACATCATATGATGGTTTAAAAGAGCAACTCCTAACGCTGCCAATGTTAAAGTCGCCTACACCTGAAGAAACGTTATATTTGCACTTGGCAATCTCGCAGAACGTGGTTAGCTCTATATTAGTTTTCCTGGAAGACCATAGACAAGTGCCAGTGTATTACATAAGTAAAATACTACAAAATGCAGAAATGAGGTATATGACAGTGGAGAAGCTAACTCCAGCCTTAGTCTATTCAGCAAAAAGACTATGAATGTCTTTCCATGCCCATCGTATTGTGGTGTACATTGGTTTCCCAATTAAAAACATTCATAGCAAGCCAGAGTCCTCAGGCAGATTAACGAAGTGGCCTTTAGAGTTAGGCCAGTTTGAAATACAATTCGAGCCCAAAATAGCGATCAAAGCCCAGACGTTAGCAGACTTTGTTGCAGAAATGACAAGTGAGGAAGTACAAAGAGTGACCATGTATCAGAGCCTCTGAAATGATAAGGGAAAATCAAAGTGGGAAGAAGTCACGTGGACTTTGTTTGTCAACGGCACATCCATCAAAGAAGGGTGTGGAGCAGGGTTGCTACTTATAAATCTAGACGGAAGCAAACACAGATACTCATTGCGGTTCGACTTCCTCCTCACCACCAACACAATAGAGTATGAATCCCTAATCTACGAGTTAGATCTTATAATCAGAATAAAGATCAAAATCATTCGCTTGTCAAACGATTTTCTAATTGTTGTACAACAAGTGCGAGGGGAATTTGAAGTGCGAGAGGAATAACTAGCAAAGAATTTAAGGAAAGTGCAATAGCTTCTAAACCAACTCAAATACTTTGACATGCAACATATGATACGAAGCAAGAATATGAAGGCGGACGCACTTAGCAAGCTAGCAACAGTAGGGTTCGACTCTCTCACTGGGTAGGTAGATGTCATTGTGGAAGTCATCTAGGTTATAAGCACGACATCAACGGTTGTCTCAACAGTCCAAACAAAATCATCAAGCTTGATGTCCCTGCTCATGGATTTCTTTACCAAAGGGACATTGCCAAAAG
This sequence comes from Rubia yunnanensis, assembly GCA_037428765.1. Lineage (NCBI taxonomy): Eukaryota > Viridiplantae > Streptophyta > Magnoliopsida > Gentianales > Rubiaceae > Rubia > Rubia yunnanensis. The sequence continues at coordinate 41,072,540 of CM075068.1, forward strand.
ATAAGTTACAGGCCAGGAAGTTGAGCTACATTCTAAAAATTATACCTATGAAGATAGAACCTTATACAAAAAAGGATTCTTGTCTCCATGGATAAAATTTGTAGGAGCAACGAAAGAGACTAAAATTTAAAGGAAGTACATAAGGGATTATGTGGAATGCATCAGGGAGCTAGGACGGTAGCTAAAAATATAATCAGAGCGGAATAATACTGGTTGATCATGTTCAACAATGTACACGCCTTTGTTCTCAAGTGTAGGAATTTCCATATCAACACTTTGTTGTCACACAAACTACATTCAACGTTGAATGGAGTCTATGGAGGCTGGCCTTTTGATAAGTGAAGAATAGATTTAGTCGGGCCATTTCCAAGAGGAGAGAGAAATGCTAAATTCCTAATCGTAGCAATAGATTATTTCACAAAGTGGGTTGAGGCCAAACCATTAGGACACGTCACACCCAAAGTCACCAGGAAGTTTGTATGGAAAAATATAGTATGTCGCTTCGGGGTGCCACATAGTGTCACAGATAATGGTACACAATTCATAAGTGTAGTGTTCACTAATTGGTGCTTGAAGCTCGGGATTCTTTAGAAGTTTACCTCCTCAAGCTAATGGCCAGGTAGAAGTGACCAACATGACTATAGTTCAAGGGGTATAGAAGCAACTGTAGGGAAAGCAAACAGGATGGGTAGATGAGTTACCAAACACGATGTGGTCATATAGAACAACTCTGTAGAACCAACTAGTAAGATTCTATACAGTTTGGTATACGGTCATGAAGTGGTCATACCCATAAAAATTTGTACCTCGAGCCTTAGAACAAGCAATTGTAAGGAGATTGATAATCTAGATGTAATGAAGCTTGAACTAGAAGAGCTTGAACAAAAAATAAATCTGGCAACGATCACGGAAGCTAGGTACAAAGAAATAATGGCAAAGGTGAGAGAGTGAAGGAAACACAATTTCAAAATAGAGATCTTGTGTTGAGGAAGAATGACGCTAGCCTGGCTGAAGAACGAGGAAAGTTGTGCCCCGAAGTGGGAAGGGCCATACAAAGTCATGAAAGCTCACAACTCTAATAGCTATAAATTGGAAATAATGGATAGAACTACAGTCTAAAACACGTGGCATGTAGCCAATATAAGGAATTTTTATGTCTAGAAGGAAGAAATCATGCATCAACCTGTATAGATACCAGGATATTATCCTTGGTTTAGTCCATTCCTTTTTCTAGCGTGATATAATCACGATTGCACATTTAATATAAAACCACATTGCTGGACCAACATCAAACTTTCTCATACTTTAATTGTTATAAAACGGTCTGTTCGTAACAAGTTAGCGAAAAGTTCCATGTACTTTAATATGAGAACAATGAACTGCAAGCTATAGACCTTGCACAACTATCGCAAGCTTTGGATCTTGCAGAACCAAACAAATGCAAGCTCTAGATCTTGCACAACTATCGAAGCTTGAAAGCTTTGGATCTTGCAACTTTGCAATTTGAGCAAAACGCAAGCTATAGATCTTACAAAATTATCAAACATGGAAAGCTTTGAATCTTTCAACTTTGTGCAAGCTATAGATCTTGCAAAAATATCAAACAAAGGCAAGCCATAGATCTTGAGCATGAGCAGATTTGCTCGAACAAGCACTATATGCAATAAAGGTAATGTAACACAAAGGGTTCTCCATAGAAAATGAGAAAGTCATTCTAACAGCTTCATACACATAGCCAGAATCAAGAAAATTGCAAGGCTGGAAATTTTGTAGTCTATAAAATTCACCAGCTTAGGTTTCAAAACAGAGACAAGGAAAATTCTTCAGCAAAGACTTAGGCATGCGTTTCACCAAATTGTAAAATAATTATTATCTATCTACACCTTGAAGCTCGCAAAGATCCAGATGATGATGATTCACCACAGGGACGACCACGCTCTGATTCGCGATAGGAATATTCTACCCTAAGCAACCTCTTCTTCGCTATCCAAGTGGTCATATCGCCACCTCATATGTAAATAAGTGGGATGACGTATAAAACCTCTTCGCTCCATATGCCCAAGATGTTTAGAATATTATGCCTTAAAATTAGTAATGGGGCCAAATTCCTCACGGTTCAATTGCATACTCATTACATTGATAATTTCTTCATATATTTTCATCTCAGCTTTCAGGTCCCGTATTTCCTTTTCTAAAGATTGAATGTGTATCCACACGACTCTAAAAAATTGATTCTTTGTCCACCAAACTCCATAGTCACATCCCTATAAACAACTGATCTTCGTGAAGACGACAGGAGAGCCTGGAGTCTGTCCTTATATTCAACACAAGCCTGCTCAAGTTGATGCATATATTTATCAGTTCGCTTGCATTCAGCGCGAAGCTTGTCATTGTCACTTCAAAGATGGGTGTTGTTACCAAACTATTCGTCAAACTTTGTCTGCCAAACCAAGCCATCGCTAGAGAGGTGATCACACTTCTCTTGTTGTTTCTTCAGCCGCTCATACAAACCATCAATACCGTTACACTGCTTGTCTATAATTGTCTTTTTCTGATAGACTTCACGTGTCTTGTCTGCAGCATAGTTCCTGACGTCCACCTGTTAACGAAGCATCTTAACCATGTTCAACTGCTGGCAATAAATAAGATCATGTTGCTCGTTGCAAATTCTTCGTCAATCGTAAGCAGCTTCCTCAGTCTCTTTCATAGTTTTTCCCCACTCCTTTTCAAGGTCATGAACACCTAATAGTATATACTTCAGACAAATACCCAGGGTTAATGCCCATTCTTGAGTGCGAACGAGGAGGTTGAGCGAACTCAAATACACTGCAGCTGATTCCAGGTCAACCAAACCACAAACAATATCTTTTCCAAGAGAGGCAACATCATAACCATCATGTATAAGTTTGTTGCAAGAAAAAGAATGGGAATAAGGCGATGTCTTCAACGATGATGGAACTTTCCATCCAATATGTATAGGAAGATAATCCACTTGAGGCAATTGGTTGGAGGTAATGAGATGCAAATACTATACCGACATATGCTCGGTCGCTTCAGTTAGATTCACAGGGCAGCACCTACAAGATGGCATAAAAACATTGTCACAAGCAAAATGACTGAAACAACCAACATAGTCAACGCTTTTCAAGAATATAAGGTCAATCAAAATAGTGATACCCCGCACACAAGTACGGGCGATAAGAGAATATAGAACAACATGAAAAACAACTTCAATATTTAAGATCGCACAAACAGTTCATACGAAGACCAAAATATTGTTTTAAGATTACAACACAAATTCAAGAAGACAAGAAATTCTAAGAGCTTGGACTAACTTCGTTATTAGGGTTAGAATGAGTCTGAGTCTGAGCAACAATGGTGCCAACGTCTTGGCTTGCCTGCTGAATGGAATCCCATTCATTGACCTGCTGGAGGGAAGCTTTAGCGCTCGTATTACCTACAATAGCATCGACATTTGTAGTGGCAGCTTCAGTGCTAGGCTTGAATGGTAGTTCTTCAAAGTACTCCACCTCGCACTTCTTAAGTTCGGCCACAGAAAGCATGCTGGGAAGGTTAGCAAGATGAAAAAACAGGGCATATGGATGCCCCCTGTCAGCAATCTTCTGGACGAAGGCTTCGTTCAGGCCACTCTTCCTCTTCTTCAGGTTGTCAACACATTACTTCATCGACGAAAAACTCTTACAGGAGCACGAAGGATTCCATTAATGCTGGTTCTTTAGAGACTTGAAATACCCAACGGTGTGAGCTTCCTCAGAGATATCCTCAAAGAACTTATAGAATGATTTCATTTTGCACAAACGATCCACTAGCACTTGGGGATATTGGGATGAAGCAGGACCATTGGTGCGTATCTCATCTAACTAAGAACGAAGCTGAGTCACCTCTGTTCCTGCAAGCCTGGCGCACTTCTCAGCAACACTAACCTTTTCTTTAGCAAATTTTTCCTCTGCCTTGAAACACTTAAGCGATTGCTCTAATTTGGTGCATTTCATCTCCACCGTTTTCACCTTCTCAGATGCTGAATCATTAATAGAAGCATGTTGAGACAAACGCTCACTTGCTATCTGGAGACTTTAACCAACCTTCACGAATAAACACAGAAAGCATAGTTGTTCAGGGTCATACAAATAATAGGTTAGAAAGTTAAGAAACACTACCGGAATTCACTTGCATACCCACTGCAGCCAGTGTGTAAGGTAAAGCAAGGTTGGAGAAGATGTCATAAATCATCCCCTTTGCCAATGGGACTTTAGTTTGCACAATTATTTGCGAACCGCTGGGATTTCCAAACATTGTCTTTTGGCTTATCTCTTATCTCCCTCAAAACTTCCAAAAATGGTGGAGTTGGTTAACTAGGTGGGGGAAGGGGTGGCGATGCTAATGAATGTAGCACAATCACCTCTTCCTCCATTTTTTCATCCTCAACAACCAACTCCTCATCCCCGTTGAACTCAAACTCATTTCCCATGGAGACCTCACTCACCGAATCCTTGAGATCGACTTGGGATGGTGTATTTTTTAAATCACGAGCTTCCATTCGGGCCAACGCTTCCAATATACTTCTCGCATGCCCCTCAATAGCCTCAACACTAGAGGAGAGCCGAGTGTCCGGGTCCTCACTAGTAAAATTGTTCAAGTTTGCTATTGCATTCATGACTTCCTCACGTATCAAACTTGAACTTCCTTGTTGGGCTTGGTTTTGGGGTATGGTATAAGATGGTGATGGCCAACTATTTTGCTCGTATTGTTGGTTTTCTAGCTCATTCTCATACCACCAATCTGGATTACCACTCCACTCCGGATTGTAAGAATTGTGGTATGGATACCATTCTTGAGCTTCTTGCCCTTGAAAAGAAACATCTCCTACCTCTTGGTAGCACTCTTCATAATACCCTTAGTTTTAGAAACCAAAGGTTCTTTCGCCATTATAGTGCTCCTCTGTCAACAAATAGCAAGACTCGGTAGGATGGTTAGAATGACACATCTTACAAAACCTTGCTTGCTGAGCCTCTCTTCTCATCATGAGTTCCCTCAAGGTGAGACGTTCCATTTGATTCTGTTTTTTTTCTTTTTCAAAAGTCTGGAATCATATTGCAAGAATTCTTGATAAAAATTGACAAGGAACTCAAGCAATACCTACTCCGAACAAAAAAAACCAAAAAGTAGCAAAAAATAAAAGCAACTAGCTAATATGCAACCAAATATTCCCAAACACTTAAAAATGAATGCCTCTTCACCGGCAACGGCGCCAAAATTTGGGAGGCCGTCGCCGTACCTCTCAAATTTAATATTTATAAGCTCTTTTATGCTTACTATCTACAACTAAGTAGATAGCGGCAAGTCAGGATCATCCACGAAGAAGGGGGATTTTCTCAAGCGTTTAAGCACAAATGGTTGATATTAGGCTAGAAGTAGATATATGTACACATATAAAAGTGAGTAAAAAGGGGGGTTTGGTTGTTTGGTGGTCCTAAGTTATGAAAGTTAAAAAGACAAGATAACTAGCAAGGTTAAGTAACTATGCTAATCATCAATCAAAACTAAGAAAAAGGGTTTTAAAACTACAAAAGATAAAGCCTTGGGGGCAATTGATATCCACTTCCAAACCAAATGTAGATCATTGAACCATTCACTCATCCTATCACATTTATTACCTATAGGGAATGCTAATAGAAGATCAACATTCATTCCTTATTAATAGTAATTTGCAAAGACAAACAACGACCATTTGCAAACCTCATTGATGATCACCCTAGACAAACAACGACCATAGGGGTGTTTCATCAATGGCATTAGACACGAAGGACCATAGATTTGATAACAACAAGCCTTCGATAGAAGACATAGCCGTTTAACCAAACATAGCATTCATTAGGCTAAACCTAGAACAAACCACATTAAAGGTTCAACCTTTCATTACATCTATAGGATAAGCATGAGAACAAACCACATTAACATACTCATCTAGCAAGGATTACCGCACATTATACTCAAGAAGTTCTAAGTTCATGCTTGTAGATTTTCATGCAAAGGAGCTAAGGAATTCGTCACTTTCCTAACACCCTAACACTTCAATCATAAAAACATTTCCTATTCTCAAACAACATATGGCATAAATGAAGTAAAACATAGCATTAAGAACACATGAATGCTAAATAACAAAGGCTTCAAGAATGAGTAAAACAATCTATTCACTACTTCAACTACTTGTTGTGAAGATAAATCTTCCATCCTTCTTAGATTATAGTTTGCAAGAGTGAATTCGACATCTCTTGTCAAACCTCACCAATGACTCCCTTAGGACTAAGAGTATCCCATTGATGGCATTTAGCGCGAAGAATCAACAAGCTTGGCAACACTTATAAATACTACACCGTATCTAAGAATTTAACCAATTCATGCATTTACACAAGATTAGTCAAGAATGATCGACATTCATAGATTTCTCTCATTTGCTACCTAAGACAAACATGACAACCAGTTCGACATCATCACATTCATCTAGCAATTATCAACACACCAACATCATTTAAGAAGCTCTGACTCATGCTCTTGGATTCCACGTTAAAAGAGGGGAGAATTAGCTACTTTCTCCCAACCCTAACAAGTAATCATTCAAGCAATTCATATACTCAAGCTTCCAACAACATCAATGCAATTAACAATTCACATTCAAAGCTCAATAAATGAACAATTGCAAAAACACTAAATAGATAGATATGGTTCTTACTACATAGATATGGAAGCTTCAATCCATTTCTCCCAAGTAGAAAACTAAGCTAGATAATCAAAACCCATAACATAGAACAAATATCTACAAATAAAGAAGAAGAAATGGAAGAAAAGTGATGAAAAACTAGGGTTTTAGAGCCCCCAAGTCGGGCTTAGGAAAATGGGGAAGAAGGGGGGCTATTTATAGCCCAAGTTGGTCAAAACGAAGGTCTAAATGCAGAAGGTGTCACCGTGGTGGAATTGGAGTCGCCCGGGCGGAAATGGGCTCGCCCGTGCGGCGGAGGTCTCAGGCCAAATTCAGAAATGGCCTCGCCCGCTACTTCTTGTTTTGCTTCCCACGGGTGAACCGTTGATCCGTTTTGGGAGTTATTGTAGTCGTTTTTATAGTACTCGGAAGAGGAATCTAATGGTACAACTCTTGGAGGCGGATTCTTCTCGGAAAATACTCAGAACTATGCTTCAAAACATACATCATTCTTCACCCTTTGCTTTGCTCTCCTTTCTTTACTTTATCTTCTACCACTTTGTGAGTGGCCTTCCATCTTCTACCATCCTTTCGAATGGCCTTCAATAAACCACTCCTAAGTGCTCACGAGCAATCTACAAATTAAGCTTACAAAAAGGAATCTAGATGCTCGTAAGGACAAAAAAAATCCATTAGACTAAACATAGGTTACAAAATGAAGGATTTAGATATAAAAACCAAAAATGGTCATCTAAACCCCTTATTGTGTAAACCTATGTAAATCTAGCAATCTTACAACAAAAATATGACAAAAGTTATGTTAAATGCTTTGGAAAGTACATGCATTTGATGTCTCATCAAATCTCCCCACACTTAAACCTTAGTCGTCCTCGAGTAAATAAGAACAATCAAAGATCAAAGCGTAAACTAGCATGTAAAAGTTTTCCCAAAACATCCAACATTATATTCCTAGACTACCCTAATCCCCAAGACATAAGAATCTCTCACACTCTCACATCCCAAAGTCTAAGATAATCTAAACAACCAAAAAACCATAAAAAAAGTGAGGTATACATATAATGCCAAGCTAACTTACTCTACCGAAAAAGCCATTAATAGACAAATCAAGAGAAGCATAAAATTTTTCAATTTCTCTCATTTTCTCTCATTTTGCCTAGAGCCCTCTCGGGGTTTCATCCTAGCTTCACACATTTTTCTTTTTTCAATGCTCACCGCCACCTTTTTCCACACCATTTGGCCTCTCATTTTTGCATAGGTCGCCCTTTCGGGTTTTTGACCTATCCGGGCCTCCCACTTTTGCCTAAGTTTCCCTCTCGGGTTTTCAACTTAGTGGGATTTTTTTCCAATTTTTTTTCAAACAAAACAAATCAAAGTGGAACATATGCACACTACAATAAAATACAATGCGATATATTTCTCTTTACCTCCCCACACTTGAAACACACATTGTCCTCAATGTGAAAAGAACAAGATAAAGAAATAAGGGAGAGAAAAACAAATACTCACAACTAGGACATTGAAGGTCCTTCCCGGTGATGGCAATGCTCACTTCTCAATGGATGTTCTCTCCTCCATGTTCTCGAACTACGTCCAACATCCAACTTTGATCCATCCACTACGAAGCCACAACTATGCAAATCCCGATCAACACTCACAAAAGACAACAACTAGTAGTACTCCTAGATGGTGGTTTTGGTAGTGGTTTTTGGTGGTGGGTTGTGGTGGTATTCTTGTGGCTTTGGGTAAGGGTCTGAGGCCATGGTTGAGGATTTTTTTTTCAAGAAAAGAAAAACACTAACAAAACTCAAAAAGCTCGGGTTGCCTCCCGAGAAGCTCCGTATTTTTAAGGTCATCGGCACGACCCTAATGTTATCCATATGGTGAAGGTTTGAACCCCTTCACCATGGGTATCCAAAAGTAGAGAGGTGTGGGTACAAAACTTTCAAGAGGAAAGTCTTGTGGAGGTGGAGATTATTTGAAGGGAGTTGGGTGGTTAGGAGGCTTAGGATTGTCTTTTGGCTCATCTCTTATCTCCCTCAACACTTCCAAAAATGGTGGAGTTGGTTCACTAGGTGGGGGAAGGGGTGACGATGCTAATGAATGTAGCACAATCACCTCTTCCTCCATTTTTTCATCCTCAACAACCAACTCCTCATCCCCGTTGAACTCAAACTCATTTCCCATGGAGACCTCACTCACCGAATCCTTGAGTTCGACTTGGGATGGTGTATTTTTGGAATCACGAGCTTCCATTCAGGCCAACGCTTCCAATATACTCCTTGCATGCTCAATAGCCTCAACACTAGAGGAGAACCGAGTGTCTGGGTTCTCACTAGTAAAATTTTTCAAGTTTGCTATTGCATTCATGACTTCCTCACGTGTCAAACTTGAACTTCCTTGTTGGGCTTGGTTTTGGGGTATGGTATAAGATGGTGATGGCCAACTATTTTGCTCGTATTGTTGGTTTTCCAGCTTATTCTCATACCACCAATCCGGATTACCACTCCACTCCGGATTGTAAGAATTGTGGTATGGATACCATTCTTGAGCTTCTTGCCCTTGAAAAGCAACATCTCCTACCTCTTGGTAGCACTCTTCATAATACCCTTGGTTTTGAAAACCAAAGGTTCTTTCGCCATCATAGTGCTCCTCTGTCAACAAATAGCAAGACTCGGTAGGATGGTTAGAATGACACATCTTACAAAACCTTGCTTGTTGAGCCTCTCTTCTTATCATGAGTTCCCTCAAGGTGAGACGTTCCATTTGATTCTCTTTTTTTCTTTTTCAAAAAGTTCGGAATCATATTGCAAGGATTCTCGATAAAAATTGACCAAGAACTCAAGCAATACCTACTCCGAACAAAAAAAAACAAAAAGTAGCAAAAAATAAAAGAAACTAGCTAATATGCAACCAAATATTCCCAAACACTTAAAAATAAACGCCTCTTCCCCAGCAGCGGCGCTAAAATTTGGGAGGCCATCGTCGTACCTCTCAAAGTTAATATTTATAATCCCTTTTATGCTTACTATCTACAACTAAGTAGATAGCGGCAAGTCGGGGTCGTCCACGAAGAAGGGGGATTTTCTCAAGCGTTTAAGAAAAAATGGTTGATATTAGGCTAGAAGTAGATATATGTACACATATAAAAGCGAGTAAAAAGGGGGGTTTGGTTGTTTGGTGGTCCTAAGTTATGAAAGTTAAAAAGACAAGATAACTAGCAAGGTTAAGTAAACTATGCTAATCATCAAACAAAACTAAGAAAAAGGGTTTTAAAACTACAAAAGATAAAGTCTTGGGGGAAATTGATATCCACTTCCAAACCAAATGTAGATCATTGAACCATTCCCCCATCCTATCACATTTATTACCTATGGGGAATGCTAATAGAAGATCAACATTCATTCCTTATTAATAGTAATTTGCAAAGACAAACAACGACCATTTGCAAACCTCGTTGATGATCACCCTAGACAAACAATGACTATAGGGGTATTTCATCAACGGCATTAGACACGAAGGACCATAGTTTGATAACTACAAGCCTTCGACCAAAGACATAGTCGTTTAACCAAACATAGCATTCATTAGGCTAAACCTAGAACAAACCACATTAAAGGTTCAACCTTTCATTGCATCTATAGGATAAGCATGAGAACAAACCACATTAACATACTCATCTAGCAAGGATTACCGCACATTATACTCAAGAAGTTCTAAGTTCATGCTTGTAGATTTTCATGCAAAGGAGCTAAGGAATTCGTCACTTTCCTAACACCCTAACACTTCAATCATAAAAACATTTCCTATTCTCAAACAACATATGGCATAAATGAAGTAAAACATAGCATTAAGAACACATGAATGCTAAATAACAAAGGCTTCAAGAATGAGTAAAACAATCTATTCACTACTTCAACTACTTGTTGTGAAGATAAATCTTCCATCCTTCTTAGATTGTAGTTTGCAAGAGTGAATTCGACATCTCTTGTCAAACCTCACCAATGACTCCCTTAGGACTAAGAGTATCCCATTGATGGCATTTAGCGCGAAGAATCAACAAGCTTGGCAACACTTATAGATACTACACCGTATCTAAGAATTTAACCAATTCATGCATTTACACAAGATTAGTCAAGAATGATCGACATTCATAGATTTCTCTCATTTGCTACCTAAGACAAACATGACAACCAGTTCGACATCATCACATTCATCTAGCAATTATCAACACACCAACATAATTTAAGAAGCTCTGACTCATGCTCTTGGATTCCACGTTAAAAGAGGGAAGAATTAGCTACTTTCTCCCAACCCTAACAAGTAATCATACAAGCAATTCATATACTCAAGCTTCCAACAACATCAATGCAATTAACAATTCACATTCAAAGCTCAATAAATGCACAATAGCAAAAACACTAAATTGATAGATACGGTTCTTACTACATAGATATGGAAGCTTCAATCCATTTCTCCCAAGTAGAAAACTAAGCTAGATAATCAAAACCCATAACATAGAACAAAGATCTACAAAGAAAGAAGAAGAAATGGAAGAAAAGTGATGAAAAACTAGGGTTTTGGAGCCCCCAAGTCGGGCTTAGGAAAATGGGGAAGAAGGGGGGCTATTTATGGTCCAAGTTGGTCAAAAAGAAGTTCAAAACGCAGCAAGTGTCACCCGGGCGGAATTGGCATCGCCCGGGCGGAAATGGGCTCGCCCGGGCGGCGGAGGTCTCAGCCCAAATTCAGAAATGGCCTCGCCCTTGGCTTCTTGTTTTGCTTCCCACGGGTGAACCGTTGATCCATTTTGAGAGTTCTTGTAGTCGATTTTATAGTACTCGAGAACAGAAATCTAATGGTACCACTCTTGGTGGCTGATTCGTCTTGGAAAATACTCAGAACTCTGCTTCAAAACATACATCATTCTTCACCCTTTGCTTTGCTCTCCTTTCTTTACTTTATCTTCTACCACTTTGTGAGTGGCCTTCCATCTTCTACCATCCTTTCGAATGGCCTTCACTAAACCACTCCTAAGTGATCACGAGCAATCTACAAATTAGGCTTACAAAATGGAATCTAGATGCTCGTAAGGACAAAAAAAATCCATTAGACTAAACATAGGTTACAAAATGAAGGATTTAGATATAAAAACCAAAAATGGTCATCTAAACCCCTTATCGTGTAAACCTATGTAAATCTAGCAATCTTACAACAAAAATATGACAAAAGTAATGTTAAATGATTTGGAAAATACATGCATTTGACGTCTCATCAATGGAAAAAGCCCGATCGTTAGAGAGAACATGGGCCAATAAACAAGGAACGAGTTAGCCACAAAATAACAACATGGCGATCATGATATCACCCATGATCTTCATCCCTAAAATAGGGAACCATAACTATACCAGTTTATAAATACTACAAGCCCTGGAGGAGTTAAGGGAAGCATTATGATTCGTAGAAATTCCAACTCGAGAGGGGATACTGACTTGATCATCGGAGTATTTTCCTCGAAATCACTTCTGTGCTAAGTCTTGCAGGTTAAGGAGCTTCTGGAAAGGACGATAAGTGCACCTAAGCAACCTACCACATCAATATTAAGCGGAGATTCTTGGAAAAATATTTCCTGCATCTAAGTTTGTATGATTATTGGGAGATGTTTAAGAGTGACCGGGAGCCTATATGATTATTGGGAGAGGCTTAAGAGACTCCTAGCTAGTTTCCCCTACCACCGATTCAAGGAAGGAGATTTGGTCTATTACTTCTTTGAAGGCCTTCGTAACGAAGACATGATGATGGTAAATGCAGCATGCAACGGTTCTATAGCCAACAAGAGCCTGAACGATGCGATGACACTTTTTAAAGAGATGGGAAATGGGATGAGGTAATTGGTACAAGGTCTAGGGTTAAGGTCTTGGATGAACCCGCACACACACCAAAGTTGGAGGAGCAAGTCCAAGATCTTGCATCTATGATGAGAGGGCTTTTGTGAGGAAAGATGTACCACTCCAAAAAATACCCCGAGGTCCTTGGTGATGTTCAAGAAGTGAACACCATGGACTACAACAATTGGGAGAGACCTCAATTTGCTATGGGTCAACAACAAGGGTTCTAGGGGAACCAAGGCGAAGCAAGACTGGACCCCTTGCAAATACATTCAATCCGAGGTTAAATATCACCCTAATTTTCAATGGAGGGATGACAATTAACCTCAAGGATATAGGGGTGGAAAAGAACCACCTCAACCTTATCCTAGGGGCAAAGGTCCATCAAACAATCATACCACACTTTACAAGTCAGATAAGAGGAGATCTTAGATTCCATTGGTCAATTGGGGAAGAAACATGAGATCTTTGCGGAAAGGACTAGGAGGGAAATTGAAGACCTTGGTACTAGACCATTCGTAAGCACCAAGAACCTTGATATTCAAGTTAGACAACTTGCCATCTTGGTGAGCCAACTTGAAGCAAAAGAGTGAAGCAAAAGAGTGAGGCAAACTACCTTCCCAACTGGAGGTGAATCCAAGAAATGTGAGTGCACTCAAGCTAAGGAGTGGGAAGAAAGTTTGCGAAACTGAGAAGAAGGTGACACAAGGGGATGACACATTAGTGGAGGCCACCAAAGCACACTTCGAAGAAAAAGAGATAGTTGTCAAGGAAGCATCCTCCAAGGAGCTCCCACCACCTGAGGCACAAGTTGCTATTCCACCTCCATTTCTAAGTGCTTTGAGGGGAAAGCCAAAGGTGGAGACAAATGAGGCCAACACTCGGAAAGTCTTCGAAAAAGTAGATGTATCTATCCCTATCTTTGAATTGATTGACAATGTGCCTTCATATACTAAATTTCTTAAGGTTGCATGTACTAAGAAAATGCGTAGGCCACTTAAGAATTTAAGGAAGCTAAAAATTGAGGAAGTCGCCATTTTGAATTATAAGAATTTGCCTAAGAAATAACCCCAAAAATTTTTCTATCCCAATTTCTTTAGGTGGAACACTTGTTGAACATGCCTTGATAGATATAAGAGCTTTTATCAATGTGATTCCATTTAGTCTGTTTGAATGTTTTAAAATTGGTGAACTTAAAGAAACTAGAGTGATTGTTCAACTCACCGATCACTCCCAAGCTAGCCCTTGTGGGCTAGTGAAGGATGTGATGGTGCAAGTCGGCAAGTTGGTTTTTCCAGTGGATTTTTATGTCCTAGAAGTAAAACATGGCGGAAGTGAACCCCCAATCCTTTTGGGGAGACCTTTTCTAAAAATGTCTAGGACTAAAATTAATGCCACTCGGGAATCTTAACTCTAGGGGATCACATAGACAAAGTGAAATTCAACATTTATAAATCTAGGCATGATTTAAAAAAAAACTTCTCTTATGTGCAAAGGTGTGACACTTTTTGATGAGCATGATATTCTTGAACCTTCCTGTGATACCAATGAACATGAATCTCTTGTTGATAAGTTTGTGGAGGACCCTGATGAATTTAATGACTTGGTCAATGATATGTCCATACTAGAGTGTTTTTCTATGCTAACCAAATTTTAGTGGGAAAAGGGAAGCGTCAAGGATTTGATACCTCCTCGACCTCCTCCTAACCCCAAAGTGACATTCAAGGAGTCAAGGTTGGAAAATCAAGGAGAGACTCTTTAAGGTGCCAGCAAGGGCTACAAAGGTAAGGATGGCTTATTGTGGAGACCTCTCCACAATGACATCATCGTGGGTGGAGTCGCCGATGGCGATTCCAGAGACCCACCAGTAAGTGCTTCAAATTAGAATGTGTGAAGAGGAAATAAGTCGTGATGACGGTAATAAATATACGTGGTTCTTTTGTTTTCTTGTTTGAAGTAGTGACTTGGTAGAATTTGCTTGCCTTTCTTGAAATAAAGGATCATTTGAATGAAATTCTTGCTTGAATTGGAGATCTAGATGTGAAAATGTATGCTTATGTGTAGATGGAATGGATTTTGGTGGGTGACATTTTCTTTCAAAAATTGAGAAAACCTAAAGAATAGTGAAAAATCAAGGGTTTGCTTCGTGACAATGCTTTTCACGAAGAGCAGGTCTTGTGCCATGATGATGGCCACGAGACTCTGTCACGTGAAGGTGGGAAAACTGGACAGAAAATTCTTTTTGTCGATTTTTGATTTTACACCCCAACTTGTCTAAAAAATGCAACTTTTCAAAAAGGAAGTTTTGATTTCAAAATTAAAATTGCATTTTTGATTCAAGTGAGATTTTCTATTTCCTTAGGATTTTTTATGCAATTATTACTTCCAACATTAATTGATTGTACTACTTGTCCCCTAATTCTATCTTTATCTACATTGCACCTCTCTCTCTCTCTATATATCTTTTTCAGCTATGCTGAAATTTTATTCTCCTGGTACAATTATCCACCTAATTTCCTCATCAACACACTCCTTTTTCTCAAGAAACACTCAATCTCACACACTCTTTGGTGAGCTCAAAAAAAGTGAAGCTTTTCTCCCAAAAATTAGCATTTTTTTTGCTTCTTCTTGTGTGGATCTTACACTTCTTGGCTTCAAATTTTGAGTAACCCTTTGATCTCTTTGTATATATGCTTGATTGACATTGTGGTGCTGTTATGAAAATCATGATTTTCGAATGAGCATGTGTTGATGTGATGTTGTTTGAGCTTGTGTGTCCAATCTTGTGATGATGAATTTGTGGGAGTCTTGAATGTGCTATTGATCTTGAAAGGTGTGTTCTTAATTTTTTGGTGATTAGAGAGGCCATGAATCTTTTTTGCATGAATCTATTGATGGGTTGGTGAAATGCATACATGATGTTGTTGGTTGATGAGGAATATTCTTGTTTTAAATGGCATTTATGCTTATACCATCATGATTTGAATGTTCGGTCCTTTGGGGAGAATGTTCTTTATTGGATGACATTATGGGCCATGCATTGTTTTCTATCACATTTCCATTCTTCTCCTCCATTGTGTTAGGATGCCTCAGAAAAAAAGGTATTTTGAAGAAAGAGAATTCTTCGCGGGGTGAGAAATGGAAGAATCAGGTAAATGGTGCAAACCCTAAACCATAACTCCCATTCCTCACAACCCCAAGTCTATGGCCGATGAGTTTATGGGTTTGACCAACATTACCGGGATTGTAGCCCGGAGATGGAGGAATTTGAGGGAACCAAAGAGGAGCATTTTGGAGATTAGTTTTTCTTGCAAGAGCACCTTGATGGCTCTAGGTTTACTTGAACCAGTAACCTTTCTTTTGGGTCGGGTAGGCCTAGAAGTTTTTCTTGACGTGGACTCGAAAACTTATATAAGGTTCACTTTAGAGTTTCTTGCTACTATTTAGAAGGTCACAGACGAGAAGGGTCACAAGGTGATTAAGTTCAACTTAGATGACAAGGAGTACCAAATAAACTATCGAGAGATGGCATTAGATTTTGGGTGGAGAGCTGGCCGGGACATCCCACTGACTTATTGTCAGAGAATGTCATTCTCCCTTGGGAATTTTTGGAGACAACTAACCTGGAACGATAGAAAGAATCTGAGCAGGAGCACGACTATAGTCCACCCAGCAATAGTTATGTTCATCGACTCCTTTCTATGAGTGTTCTATGCCACGGTGAATTGATGCATTGTCCGAGCTTCGATGTTCACCTTCTTTGGGTGATGAAACCAGAGGGAAACATCTATCCAGACTTGATTAGTGTTTTTTTTCAAGAATGCATAGCTTTGGGAGAGTAAAAGTGTGGGAAGATTCCTATGGGGGGCATGGTTGGCCTTTTGGCACGATATTTGGGACATCCTATCTCGCATAGGGAATTGGCCAATATGGGTATGTCGGGATTGACCTATACAGTTGAGAAGTAATCTAGGGCATTCATGGTGAGAACTACAACTTCGGAGGATAGATTTGTGTGGCTTTACGGTGGAGCACCTACTTGCAAATTCATGGTTCTTCAGTAACCAGAGCGCACCTCTATCAATCTTGATACGAGCCTAGATGACTTGTTCATTGAACCCGACCCACGATTCGAGAAAGGACTTTTATAGAGTATTGGCCAACCCGGAGATAGACCTAGACGAGGCCAAAGTGGAGACATCTTTGAGAGAAATTCCGAGCCAATCTCATCTTCCCACGGGCATTATGGATCAACTACACCTACTCGAGGAGTAACTCTCAAGTTCTTCCCAAGTGCTTCAGGATATAGTTCAAGCTATTGGAGGAGTGAAAACACAAGTTGAGGGGGCTAAACACAAGGGTGGATTTCCTTGAAGACACAATCTAAGCAACGAGAGTCATTGAAAGGTGTTTCACTAACCATGAGGAGGCCGGCCCTTCGAGGCCGGGAGCGTAAGTACACTAGTTTCCCTACTTTTCCTTTGATTTGACATGAAAATGCATAAGGGACTATGAGTTGTTTAAGTGTGGGCAGTCAAGGGATTAGTGAGTACTTAGGAATTCTCGTTCATGGATTTCTTCGTGCATGCATGTTATGTTTATTTTTCTTGGTAGATTTTTGGTTACTTGTGATTGGGATGCTTTTGGAAAATTTTGGTGGTTAGCATGTTATTCTAGGATTTTATGATTCTAGTTTTCATGTGGAATATAGCTTTAGGATTTGGTTGTGTATTTTTTGTTTCTTATCTTTCATAGTATGAACCTCACTTTTGGGGCAATTTTGTGCTACACCAAAAAATTGGAAAAATTGAGAAAACAATTAAAACCTGGACAAGTCGAAAACCCAAAAGGGCGACTTAGGTAGCATTAGGAAAAGCCCGAATAGGTCGAAAGCCCTAGGTAAAAGTGATAGGCTTTGCCCGGCTAGACTTACGAGTCCATGAAAACGTGAGAGCCCGTGTGGAAAAAGGTGAGAGGTGAGCACGTTTTGTGGGATAAAGCTAGGATGAAAACCCGAAAGGGATCCTAGGAAAAATGAGAGAAATTGAGAGAAAAATGAAAAATAAAGAAACAAGAAACTAGGTTTACGATACATTAGACTCTTTGGTTGTAACTAGGTCGAGAATCTTGAGTTATCCCTATGTTGCAACCAAGTCAATGGTTTTTAATTTCCTTGGTGGACTGTTGTTCTTGAGGATAGCTCTTTGATTGCTTTTGGGACTACTTTTGGGAAAAGTAAGCTTGGCCTTATTCCGATCTTTTGTCACTTATCTTTTTCCATACACATTTACTTGGTTTGGTTGCTTTAGGAACTTTGGGAATTGTGAGAGTTGTGAGATTTTCACCTTCTTGGGGGAACTAGGGTAGCTTGGGAATAATTTTAATGCATTGGCTATTTTTGCATGCTTCATTCCGCCTGAACAATTTTCTTTGATTCTATTTACTCGAGGATGAGTAAAAGTTTAAGTTTGGGGAGTCTGATCTGCACCATTTCGCATGCTTTAACCAATGCATTTGACATAGTTTTTAGTTACTTTTGGTTGGTGATTGACGACATTAGTTGAGTTTGCATGACAAGGGGTTTAGAAAACCATTTTTAGTTTTCTATTCTAAATCACACATTTTTTATACTTAAATAGTGATTCTTGATATCTCATGTTCACAGGCTCCTTGGACTTCATTATTAGTACCTTCAGCAGGTCTCCCGTGAATAATATTTGTTACATTACATTCTTGCGAAGGCTATTTTCTTTTAATGGTAGAATATTTGAAGGTCATTCGCATTTGAATGGTAGTAGACGAAGGTCACGAACATCAATGCATGGTAGAAAGATATTAAAGCCAAAGATAGGCGGCTTTGGAGTTCAAGAGGGTAAAAGGGGAAAACGTGAATTGTGCATGATCCAGGAAGAACTAGACAAGGATGGTTCCATTGGATTTTTCTTCTCGATTACTATGAAATCGACTACTAGAACTCCCAATTCGGACTAACAGTTCACATGTGACAAGCAAACGAAGTTTAGCCAGTGAAGCACCTGTGGAACCTGACAATCTTCATGGCCCACACTACATAAGAATCCAGGGGTTTCGTGAAGACCAGCATGAGAACTTCATGAGGCAAGGCATCGAACCATGACAAAAGCACTGAGCTGTGAAGCAAGAAGATGAAAAGTTGAAGAATTTGGCTAAGTATGGAGGCAGTCTATGAAAAACTTCACAGACCATGAGAAGACTGTTGAGCAAGACCACAAATTTCCTCCGGTCTATGAAAACCTTCACGGATCATGACAACATTTCTGAGCAGAAGCTACAAGCTGTTTGCAGTCCGTGAAAAACTTCATGGACCGTGGGAAACTTCTGAGCAAAAACCGTGTACTGTTCGTGGTCCGTGGAGACCTTCACAGACTGTGGCATGATCCGAGCTCCCAGAGTGCACTAGATCCCATGGGCTGCCACTATGAACATTCACAGACCGTGGCAGATCTGGCATCCCGTGGCTATGTATGCTTCACGGATCGTGGCATCCGTGTTGGCCCGTGAAACCTTGGTGGCTGACCTAGGGTTTTCTCATTTTAGCCTATTTTGGGCCTATTTTTAGGCCCAATCTCCTACTACTATGTATAGTACCCTAGTCTACTCATTTGAGGAGGTTTGATCATATTTAGATACACATGTGGAGAGGGGAGAGCTTTGAGAGAAGGAAGGAGTTCCTTTTGTAGGTTTTGTAAACTTTTCTTTTCTTCTTGCTTTGTCCCAAAGATGTGGAATTCAAATCTATATTTGAATTCCATGTCTAGGGAGTAGTTAGATTAGCTTGGGATTCATTTTAGCACTTGGTATGTTCTAAATGCTTTATGAGATTCATTAGATTCATCCTATCTTTGTCTTTATGATAGTATTGAGATTGTTCTTGAATGTTATAAATGCATGAGTAGTACACCACATATAAGCACACACTTTGGGATGTACTCATGTATGGTGCAATTATTGATGCCCTCTTGGGAAGAGAAACATGGATGTTAGAAAGGGTAGGGGAGAACGCGTCTATGTGGGTGTGTGCATGGGGGATTCAAGAATGATCTGACCTATTTGCCTTTGCACCAGTCTTAGCTAACTTTGTAACTATTTTCCGAGAGGTTGTGGGTAGAGATAGTAAATGGTAGCTAGCTAGGTGTTGTGTTGAAACCCTAGTATCATAGATAAGGTTCATACAAACCTTGTGCCTAGCATATATAGGACCCCGGGGAGTAGTTGCATTTGTGGTGAAAGCCTGGGATGTAATAGCACAAAGGAGAAACAGACCTACAATGATGGTTGGACCTCGTTCTACTCCCCTAATTATGATGGCGGTGTCGATGAGGTTGCGAGCGCACCCACCATGACAAGGTTGGGGAAGTGTATGGCATCGCCCACACCACGTGTTATGAACACACTGATAGGTCTTTTGTATGTCTATATGTGAATGAATCGAGGATTGAAGCATTAGAACTACCATGTTGCTAAATGATTCCCAAGTGCTTAGTATAAATAGTTTACTTGTTTGTCAATTACATGCTTGTAGTTGTTAGTTGAAAACACCAACCCCCTACCCCCTCAGTTGCATGTCTACACTACTAGCTGTTTGTTTCACTCGTGCGGATTGATGACCCGCATGAGGTTGTATTTTAACTAGTACTTGAGCCCTAGCATCCTTGTGGAAAAACCCAGGGCTTGCTGCTTACTACCCCTTGGTAGCTTAGCAGTAAGAATGAGAGCAGAATATAAATCTCATATCTTTGAACCGTAAGCCTCTTGGCTCGTGTTTTAATGACAACCAGATTGAGGATAGGTCAAGTATACCCACTTACAACCAATAGGTTTCTTTCTTGGAGGAAGAGATGTGAGAGACCACATGTTATTTCTCTCAAGAGCATCGAGCTCGACCTGCATGGCCTGTCACCAACATGGTTGTCGTACGGCCTTAGAAAAAATTAGCCGGTTTATGCACAGAAGTGACAGCCGTAAGAATGTGTGCATGAGCAAGAGCGAACCTCTGAGAAGATCAAAATGGCTAATAGGCAAAAGGAGTTCATGAGGCAGCTTAGCTAGAATGGGGAACACCTGTGAGAATAGAGCTACATACTAAATCTTTGAGGAAGAAGCTCAGCTGTCAATCGTCGGTGTTACATCGAACCTTCGGATGAGGTGCCGCGGAAACAGCCTCAGGTGAACCCTCACAGAGCTTGATCGGGGAGGGTGAGCTTGACTCTGGCTAAGACTCCCTATGGTTGCATGCTACGGGTTGTGGGGAAGAACTCCCCTTTTCTAGGGAGGTAGGAAGCTCCAGAAGGCCATAGACAACAGGATGAGGAGGATGAGCCTGAGGAGGCGGCAACTACAAAGAGGATGGAGCCCAAAATGGAAATTTGTTCTCAAAAATGCCACACCACGAGAGAAGAACTGACCATTTTCAAGATCATGCATCCGCCAACCTTGTTTACCACTGGGATATCCCATGAAAACATATTTACGACCGCGAGCAACAAACTTATCTATTGGCCGAGGAAGAACTGAAGTAAAGCATAGACACCCAAAGACACACAAATTAGTATACTTGGGTTCTCGTTGAAATAGCAGATAATATGGAGTCTTGATTTGGAGAACTGGTATAGCAGTGCCATTAATTAATAAGCAGGCAGTCAGGACACATTCACCCCAGAACTTAATGGGAAAAGAGGCTTGAAAATGCAGAGCTCGTTCCACATTTAAGAGGTGTTGATGGTTGAGCTCCACTCTACCCTTTCGCTGAGGCGTGTAAACATAAGAAGTCTTATGAACAATGTCGTGAGTAGCAAAATAATTCCCCAATCCCAGTAAATTTGTACCATTGTCTGATCGAAAATGGCGAACGGTTGACTTAAACTGAGTAAGAGTCAAAGCACAAAAATCCATTATCAAACGTGGAGCTTCAGACTTGGATTTCAGAAAATAGACCCAAGTAACACGAGAGTAATCATCGACAATCGTAGAAAAATAAGTAGCATCACAAGAAGCAGGAGTACGATAAGGACCCCAAGTGTCACAATGCACAAGTTAAAATGAATGTGTGGCTTTATTAGAACTTAAGGGAAAAACAACTTGTGTCTGCTTAGAACTAAAACGAACATCAAAAGTACAATACTAGAAACTAATCAAATGGAACAAACAAAGAAGATAAAACTACATCTGAAGGGTGACCCAGCCTCTTATGCCACACTTTGACTGAGTACTTCTTCTCGGGTTTGGACGCATGGCATGCACGTGCAGCAGCCAAGAAATGCCACAACCACCCATCACTATCTTCAAACCGCTTTCTTGAAGTACACATAACTGATCTGTTAAGAAAGTGAAACACTGAGCCTGTAGAAGCAACATAGCAACAGAGAGAAGATTTCACTCCAAAGTCGGTAAATAGAGAACATGATCAATTCAAGCAGACTGAGAAAATACCAGAGAACCTTCTTGAACTACTATAACAACACGATTATCCGAAAGCTTAATGGGAACAGGTAGAATATCAATAACACCATGAAGCAATGGCAGATTACCCATCATATGAAAAGAGGCACCAGTGTCAAGAATCCATAAAAAATACTTACCAGTAGCATCAGTGGAAGGAGTGTTCATGTAATTGTACATCTGCAAGACAGCTTTCCATTGATCAGGAGTGAGAAGAGGGTCGCGAGCTACAGACTCCAGAATATAGGTGACGTTAGACGGCGTAGGAAGGAGTTGTTGTTGGGCTTAGAGAGCAATGCCTACACCGGGAGCTCTGCGGCTACGACCAGCGCCAGGGTTGCCACTGGTGGATGAGCGATGAACAAAGCCCTCCGAGAAGTCATGAATCTTCCAGCAGCGAGAGACATCATGGATGAGCTTTCAAAAATGAGTGCATGATGGGCGGCTGCTGGAGGGTTTGTCGGGTGTGAATGGAGTGAACGGACGAGGCTGAAAACTAGCTTAGTCTGAGCCACAAATGACATACCATCAGATTTGGTGTCACGCTCAGTCATGAGGGTTTTGTGACGTTTCTCCTAAACAACCAACACATAAACTATGTTGAGAGATGGCAGTGGTTCTTGTGCCATACGACTGGATCCAAAAGTACCATACGTGTTGTCAAGGCCAAGAAAAAATTAATGAAGCTTCTCAACATCATGTTTAGTGTGTAGATTGTCGGTGATGTTACAAGAACAACTTCTGCAAAGATAAGCCTGAAAAGGGACATATGTAGTGACCTCATCCCAGATCTTCTTGAGTTCCCCATAGTATGATGCGACAGACTTATCACCTTGGCAACAATTTGCCAAATCTGTACAAAGTTGGAGTTGGCGAGAACCATTGGCAACTGCGAAACGATAGCACAACTCCTCCCAAATTTCAAATACTATCTCTGGATAGGTGATAGAGGAACAAAGTGATGGGTCAATGGACTGAACGACCCATCCAATCAGTATGGATTTGACATTGTACCAATCATCAAGATCCAATGAAGCAACATTTGCCTGAGCAATACGACCATCAATAAATCCAAGCTTTCATTTCGCCTTAAGTGCATTCTTCATCGAAGTGGTCTATTCTTGTAGTTGTCACCCTTCAGAACAACCGAAAAGAGAGACAGGCCCGGATGATTGGAAGGATGAATGTAGAATAGAGATGAGTGATCAAGAGAACACAGAAGCAGCTAAGGACCAAGACCGTCATTGACCGGCGGAGGAGGAGGCGGCAGCTTCATATCATCACCGGTGGGAGGCTGATGAGGGGGTTGATCATGCTTTCCATTTTTCTTATGATGAATTGGTAGCAGTGGAGTCATGTGGTGGTGGCGGTGGTTAGGGTTTGGATGGGAAATTTTTGGTTTCAGAGCCTAATCTCTGAAACCATGAACCAAGGAATACTAAGATATTTTGGGGAATGATGATTGTTTTGATATTGATGGGATGATGGGTTATTTATACCCAAATGTACTAGATATAACTACGGTAACTATGTAACCTATTACAACACAAACTCGTGTACTCTATTAGAGATGCCACATCCAACCACCATAATGACCCACCAGTAAAATCCACCACCGACCTCGTTTCTATGGCCATTTAGTCCCCCTTACACAACCAGTTTCAGATCCACCTTCATTGCGTCATGTTGTTGCTACAATAGCCAACATGGCGATCGTGGTTGAGAAAAAGCGTCAAAGATTTACGATGTTGTGATGGTGGTCTTCTCCTTACTATATGTATATCAACATTAGTGTGATGGTGTTCTCAACGCATAAATGGTGTTGGCGATGATACGGGAGCAAAACGAGTCAACCATATGGATCCATTGGGTACGCTTTGTATCTGGGTAAGGTTTTGGTTCTAGGGTTTCAGTCAAAGGATGTAGGGCCAAACGAGTTACAAAATAGGTCAATCCACAAATAATTCCTAGGGTCTCAAAAGAAAATGCACATTCAAGCCTAATTGGGACAATGGCTTTTGGGTTACAATAGGCGGTCGGGATCATGATTAGGGTTGGCTTAGGGTTGCATGTTAATCTATAGTTTAACTTCTATTTTCTTAGATTGTTTATAATTTTCTTTGATTAATTTTTCTACTCCCAAAAATCCTATAGCATCACGCGTTGTTCTTTCAACCATGAGAAATCTGGCAACCTCTCTAAGATGTTCATCTAACGAAACACTTCAATTCACAGTTATTCTTCTAGAGTGGATGTTGTCAGGAGAATGATTTGGTTTGGTTAGAACTATGGAGTTGTGGAAATCCGATTGAGATGGCCTTGAAGAAGTTTGGTTTCAACATAATATTGTGTTGTTTCAAAATTGATTTTGTGGTGCTTTACCAAAAACGAGTTATGGCCATCAATTCAAAATTTTCACGTACGTGGAAGTATCACCCTACTTTGTGCGGACCATATTAGAGGCTCTGCTCATTTTATGTGAGACATTATCTTACAAATGAAATTAGATTTTTCCTATGAAATAAAAAAATCCTAAATAATAATAATAAATAGTGAAAAAGACACTTTATCTCTCTAAACTAGAGAGAAGTAGGAGCACGACTGGGTCAAAATAGGCCCGCTACTATCTAGGGTTCCATCGGAAAAGGGGAAATCGGAATTCAAATCGGTTATTAGCTATTGAATTGAAAGAGGATATGTGGCTAGGGATCACAACCATCCTTGGCGTGGAGAGGAATTAAATAGTGTGTGAAAGAGATTAATCATTGTGCTGGATTTGGCGTAAAGGGGGAAATATTATTAGGGTGAGCAGCTATTAATTTGGACAGTTAGGTTTTGGTGTTAAGGCATCGCGAGGATTAGGCAGAACAGTTCGGGAATTGCAAAGCCTAGTCGGATAGCTTGAAAAGTGTGTCAGTTGGTTTTCTACGGATTGGGGAGTTAAGGAGGTGCCGTAAATTGTAGCCATTTTTGTAGTTATTTGATAAAAAGCAAAGAATATTTTCACCTTCCAAAAGTATTTCTCCAGCATTCAAGAAATTTGCAATCATTAAAGGGATCCCAACAGATGGCATTCCAAACGGTTTTTACACTAGAACTGGGAAGATGAAGAGGAACCCTGGAGCTATAAATTAGGGCGCATTGAATGTTTTGTCATGTACAATTAACTCTTAACTGTTTCAACTGAGCAAGCTTCATAAATCCCATTATAGTTGTGAGAAAATGAGTGATTCGGAATCACTGACCATCTCTGACGGTTTTTAAACTCCGCCGAGATCTGACTACTCGGAGGAGAAAAATGAGCCTTTTGGTTTAAACATAAATACAGATTTTGATCTCATACACAAAACTATTGAGAGACGGGGCGTTCTGAAGCTTACAATGGAGGATCAAGAGGAACCCATAGAGATGGAGAAGAACTACCTCTTAGCAGTTGGCTAGATGATCGAGACTTCAGTTCCAACAAGCTTAATCAATATTTCAGCTATTACTGGAGCACTGATGCCTATGTACATCGTTATCATAATTTCTATGTTGTCAAGTTTCAATCAAGGGAAGAAGCGCTAGCTACTCTCTACCACAGCCCTTATGCGATGACGGGTGTCTTCTTGATTTCAAACGGTGGGGCGCTGGGATCTCTCTAAGAAGGATTAAGGTGGAGAAGGTCAAGATCAACATCCAAATCTATGGCATACCAGCGAAAGGTTTCTCTTCAAGAGCAACCATTAAAGCAAAACACATGGTTGGTGAGGAGGTCAACATTGATATCAGTCCCTTCCCGATGCCTAATAAAAATACCAAAGAGCTACTATTTGGGTAAATCCACGAGACCCACTGTTATCTAGTTTTTATGTGGATATGCTCGATGAGATAAGATTATGGGTAGATATAAGATACGAGCGCTTGTACAAATTCTGCAGAAGATGTGGAATGATTGGTCATCCATGCTAACGTTGCCCTATCCAAGATGATAATGTTCTTGAGTAGTTCTTAGATGAGTTTATCCAGCGCTATAATGCAGCTCGTGACACTGACATTGTGTATGATGTGAAGAAAGAGCTATTTACATCCTCCCTTAGCGCACACTCTCATAGGAAACTTCAACAAAACACAAGAATTCCAATGGGTTTTATAGATATCCGCTGGGAAAAGTATAGCCGACTGCCTGACGGTGAGGTACATGTTGGACATATATTGATTATATCATGCAAAAAATTAAATAAAAAAATTGAACGAGCAATTAATATATGCAAGAATAATAAAATTTTATTAATTATTCAAGTATACAATTGAAAAGCTTAAATTATAAATAATCAAAGCATAAATCATGTTTCAAGTAATCACAAAGTGATGGAGTTATGAGTAACACTCGCTGCCCTTGAAATGAATGAGTCCCATCGTGGTCATCGTTCCCTAGTAAGAGACACTAATCATGGAAACGTGATATTCTAATTTTCTGTAATTAGAGAAGAATATTCTCCAATTACTAATTCATCAAATCCGAGACATTCCATGAACACTGGAATCAAATCTGCTGGAAAAGGAAGAAATATTTGCACAAATATTCTTCATCATACTCAACATGGTAAACCGCATATTCATTTAAGACAAAATATTTCACAAAATATGGAAGTATTTTGTTCTTATCTCTTAAGAATTACACAAAAGCGATTCCATATATACTATGCGATTGGGCCTTCCAGAGACTTCCATGCGGTCCATACGCATTTTGGACAGTCCAGAGAAAAATTAATCTGGGCCAATTTCCACCGAATTCTTTTCTTTCAAGAGTGACATTTCAAACATCCATATCTCATTCACCCTTGATCCGTTTAGAGAGTTTAAATAGTCGATTTTATAGTACTCATGGAGGAGAACTCAAAAATTACATCCAGTGACCCAAAATCTGTTTGGATCCCACTCAAAACGATGCCCAAAAGTTGACAAATTTGAACATTTTAACCATCATTTTCCAACAGTACAAGAGGTTTTCCTTTTCCCAATAGCGACTGACGGTGGACTACACCAGCAACGTTATATTGGTAGTGCAAGTGGAGGAGGGGGAAACCAGGTACTAGGAGGAAGCGGGGGTGGTTTTCCATTTTAACCCCTATTTTGGTATGGGTTTTCAGCAACCTCCACCATCTCTGCCAGGTCCACGGCTAACGGCGAGATCCATACTGCTAAATGGTCACTTACCAAATGGCCAGTATGGTGAAGGATGCTATGGAGACCTAGGGGTGGACTCACGAGAAAGGGAGGAAAACCCTGACATGAACTTATGGCAGTGGTTTAAGGATATGATGGTCACTGAGCAGGAAGCCATGCATGAAGTTGATGCCTCATTTTTGCAGTTCTTTGATGCGCAGCAGGAGAATATGTTATCGGCCCTACAGCCGGAGAAACCAATGGTTGATGGAGCACTTGCTGGTGAGGATGTCTTAATGTCGGAAAATTTCTATTTGTGTGGCTACAGTAGCCACAAACAGCAGCAAATACGGAGAACGCATTCTGTAAATGCATTTTCCACCATGCAGAATCTTGCATTGTTGACTTTTTCTTAAGGACGCATTACCTAATGCATCATCTCCTTTTTTAAATTTTTTATTATTTTTGTTTAAGCGCTGGTGGAGGCCACTTGCCACGTGGCGAGGACGCATTCAGTGAATGCGTCCTCTAATCTGTGTTATAATCCAGCATTCCGCCATTCTTCTTCTTCCTTTCGCCTCCATTCTGCCATTCTTCTTCCTTCCTAAGACTTCACCGCCATTCTCCTTCGCCTTTGCACTGCTTGTTCACCGACATTCCGCGCCAATTTTCGCCTCCTTCCCAGCCTCTATGCAATTCTTCCTACTTCAGACAAGGTTGGTTTTTTTTATACTCCTCCAATTTTCTATTTTCTTATCTTTTATGTTTTTTGGTGATATTTATGTTGGTTTTTTGGTTGTTTCCGAACACGTCCATCGTTGAAGAGCTCAGAATTTTCCATCGTTGACCGCCTCTTTGGTCACCTTGTCTGTGAGTCTCAGATACCCGCCTACTCAATTTTTCATTTTTGTGAAGTTAATTTAACCTTACACGATTTTGCGAATGTGTTCAACGATTATGTGTGAGTTTTCATAGAAAATTTGTTGTTGAATTTTGTGTTGCATTATAATTTGTGGAGAACCCAAAATAATTTAGTTAATTTGAATGTGTTGTATGATTGTGTGTAGTTTGAATGATTATGATTGGTCCGATGCTATTATGTGAATTGTTTACTGATTAATGTATTAAGTTTGTAGTAATAGTTTTATTATTGTTGCCGAGTGGAGCACATATTTGAGGATACAATGAAAAGGTTTGTCAAATGAAAAGGAATTAAAAGTTATGTATTTGTATAATGTAGTTGTACGATGTTTTTGACAGTGTATATGTATAGAGGTGGTCAGATTAAGTTTGATTTGACTGTGGGTGTGTATTATGATCCTCTAATACTGGAGCGGAACGTGACTCTCGAGAGGAGGTTGAAGCACTCTGAGTTAGTTGATTTAATCGTCACAAGACTTGGCATTGCAAGTGAGGGGTATAGTTGAAAATATATTTCCGCTGTCCTGAACCGATTGGTTCGGCCGTATACTATTGGTGTTATAATGTGGAAGATGATGAGTCAACCTCGTTTTTCTTCAACATTGTTGATCGATTGTCGTTGTCCTCCGCGGATTTGTACATTGTTACGGAGCAGTTGACAAGCACTAATGGCGGGGCACGACCAAGCACGTTCATGTCGTTGTTGAGCAACATGCAGAACTTTGCCACTGTACCAAGTTTACCACCACCTGTTCATCGGCGTGGTTTTTAAATTGGTGAGTCCAGCCAACCTGGTGCGCATGTTCACATGGATAGCGCTCAGCCGTCCACAAGTGGTGGTATGTATGGTATGGACCATGACGAGCAGAATGTCTTCGATGATGATTACGTGGGTGACACCGGCGACCATGTTGTTTGGCATGTTGGTAGCGAAGATGATGGTGAGGAAGCCGAACTTGAGGGTGGAAGTGAAGATGATCGTTCCTTATCAACAGATTCGAATCCTAGAGACGACGACGAACAAGTGGTGTTCGCGAACAATGTATCCACGCTGTTTCATATTCTGGAAAATCCTGATACACAGGCCTACTATAGGGATTATAGGGGCCCTGATGAGGATATCTATAATCCAACTCATTTTGGTGCCGGAGTTTCTACTTATGTTCAAGAGACTGGTGAAGTGGAGTTGGGTATGCGATTCCAGACTAAGCCGGAATTGGTTGAAGCTATTTCTAGGTTGAGTTCCATGATGAACAGGGAACATAGAGTCGTAGAGAGCAGGTCACGCACATGGTATGCGAAATGCAAGGACGTTGTTGAAGGAACTGGCAATTGTCTTTGGGTTTCCAGAGCTACCAAAAAGGCTTCGCATGGCATGTGGGAGATCACCAGATGGGCAAGTAGCCATGGGTGTGTTGGTGCTGGTCGATCTACGGGTAACATTAATCTGATGTCGGTGATGATTGCTCATTCAATCCTCCACCACATTGATGTAAACCCTTCATACACAGTGAAAGATGTACAAGCTCAAGTCAAGATGGAGTTCAATGTCACCCTTTCCTACAATAAGGCATGGTATGCTCAACAGAAGGAAATTGACATGGTATTCGGAACTTGGGAGGAATCATTTGAACAGCTTCTAACGTTTATGGATGATCTTTTCAGGGCTAATCTGAGCACCGTTGTTGATTGGGCTGACGTACATGACAAAATACATGGGCACAGGTGTAGGAAATTTAAATTTGTGTTCTGGACATTTGGTCAGGCAATTGAAGCCTTTTGCCACTGCAAGCCATTCATTAGTGCGGATGACACTCATTTGATAGGTGCATATAAGGCCATAATGCTAGTTGTCGTGATGCATAATGCAAATGACTACATACTTCCCATCGCTTACGTAATTGTTGAAGCCGAAACGAATGAAAGTTGGAACTGGTTCATGGGGAGACTGCCTCTTTACGTTCTTGGTTGTGATAGCGGGCCAATCTGCATCATATCGGATAGGCATGATGGTCTTACAAATGCAATGAAACATATGGAGGAGTGGATGGAGCTAGCTGGATACCACCGATTTTGCCTGCAGCATTTTCAGTCCAACTTCCTTACTGCTGATGGCGGTATTTTCAAGAATGTGCTTATGAAGACTCTGGTGTGGCAGGTTGATGGTGCGAGACAAGAGAGCAAGTAGAGGGAGTACAAGGAGGAGCTGGAGAGTATAGATCCATCTGCTTGGGCTTGGTTGGTACAGCAAGACAGCATTAGGTGGTGTCTTGCCTTTGATGAGGGTGATCGATGTTAGGGAATTCTCACAATGAATTTTTCAGAGAGTTTCAAAAACTATTTATGGCGCACACACCATCTCCCGATAATAGTGTGTGTCAAAGCGAAGTTCGAGCGAACAGTTGAAATGTTTGCCCAAAGGGTTATAGACGCCCCGAATTGGAGGTACTTTCTTTATTCATTGTAGTTCTTTATGTGTTCACAGACCAGTTTCTGGATTCTAGAATCATGTTTGTTTGTCTAGGTCCGTGTTTCCTAAGAGGCATTGGAAAAAGTTTCAGAAGCAGGACACATGGGCACAGGGACACATCGTCACCTTGTTTGGTTATGCATCGCAGACTTATACGGTTGTGACAAGGAACATTGATGGGAGCATTAGTGAAAGATAGTACACAGTCAAATACCGGAGAAGGGAGTGTACTTGTCGCAAATGGAAAATATTCTGTTTCCCTTGTTCCCATGCCTTGGCCGTCTATCGACATAGGCGTGACGATCCTACTAGTCTATGTGACAGGGTGTCTCACACGACCACCTATGTGTAACACTATAGTCAGGGTTTCATGCCTGTACGAGATCCATCACTTTGGCAATGTGCCCGATGGAGGTTGATTCCTGATGCTGAAAAGTTTCGCAATAGGAGGTGTGGTCAGTTTGCGGAGAGAAGGATAAGGAATCAGATGGATGAGAGGGTGCCGGGTGAATCCAGGGGCATCCGTAGGCATGGCCATGCTTAGTGGCATGATGTAATAGGGTGTTTGTAAAATTACCTCTGTAGTATGATACTTGCAGTATTACTTTTGTAATGTGGAATATTTATCACATTATGTAGTATAAATTTTATTTGTTGAATATGTATAACCTGATGTAGAGTAAGTTGCCTTTGTGGTAATCTTGAATAATTAATTTTTACATGTGATTATAATTTTTAACAGGGACACACAATGTATCATCCAGGACCCATTGAGGAGGATTTGTTGTACCTTCATCAGGAGCATCGATCCCGTGCGTTGTACAACGGTCATTTAGAGGATGAGGCACTCCAGGTGAGGCAGTGTGATAGGGCATGCTGGACCGAACGAATGCCTGACGGAGTTATGTGCTATGTGCATGAAGCAAGATTATAGGGACTCCTGGATTCCGCACCGATTCACATAGACCATTCCCTCATCACTGCCTTAGTGGAGTTTTGGCGACCGGAGATGCACACATTTCACCTACGGTCACATTGTAGGATGTAGGTGTGCTATGGGGTCTTCCGATCGATGGGATCCCAGTTATGGGTGTAGACACTAGTAGGCATACGGAGGACTGGATGAGAGTGTGCACGGACTGCTTGGGTGCTACACCCGACCCCAGTGTTATCGGAGGGGGTCGCATTAGGGCAAGCTGGTTGGGAAACTTATTGCACAGTCTGTTCCCTATTGATCCTACTGAGGTACAATGTCAACGACAGGCCAGAGTTTTCATTCTACTGCTGGTTGGAGGAATGCTCATGTCGGACACGTCTGGCCACCTATTCCCATTGCTCTACTTGTCGGTACTGATGGATCTAGGTACAGCACATCGGTACAGTTGGGGGAGTGCCATTCTTTCACACTTGTGCCGATGCTTATGTGACGCTGAAATCCCACAAGCTAAATCCATATCTGGGCCACTTGTCTTGCTACAGGTAAAATTGTTGGTCAATCTAGTCATTTGTACATAATGTCCATAATATTACTTTATATTACATTTAATTATATTTATTGGCAGTTGTGGGCATGGGAGCGCATACCATCCATCTGACCTGCCGGTGCTCTACCAATAACAGTGACGATGAGTGCTCTTGGGTCCCAGTACGTGTCAAATTAGTCAAGAGACACTCTTTTTAAACCAAAGGCAATTCCATATTCTGGCTAATATAATTCACTCTATTCCTCATAAGTGGAGAGCCCGTTACAATATATCACAATCACCGATGCATGTTTTGAAAGTTTACCACGATCAGCTCACATCTCTCAATCACAATCAGGTATAGGCCAATTTGGATTATTATTTTTTGACTTCGTGAGGAAAATGGTTTTAGTTACCTAACTGCAACGCCTGCAGTTGTTTCAGTTTATTTGGCAGCCATACACGGAGGATGTTGTGGAACAACTCACGTGCTACTGTATAGCTGGTAGCAACAATTAGCTACTTTGCGTTGACCTCATTTGTTGGCATGTCATAGAGTATCATCATGCACATCGTGTTCTCAGGCAGTTCGGCCTAATCCAACCAATACCCACCCAGTTGGTCAGTAGGGATGAGTATAAACTGCTTCATACTAGAGACCGTCAAGGAAGGTTTAGCAGGGATTGGAGTATCAAACTGAGAAGATATCTCAATGCTTGGGAACATCGATCTGATTAACAAGTAAACACACTTGGGTGTGCGGATCCATATATACACAGCCGTGAATACATGGAGTGGTACTTTTGCAAGACGGTGACCATGATTGATCAGCCAAGACAGCCTCTAACAACTACAGAGGGTTTCCATGGAGACAGTGCAACTATGGAGTATATGGTATTTCCTTTCTAATAATGTTAAGAAATAATACTTTGGATTTCCTCAAAATTATATATCTAACATATTTACTCATTTCTGTAGTTGCAGGCAATGACCGATTTGCACATCATGTCGAATATTAATTTGGATGAATGCCCCCCACATTTCGCGGACATTATCAGGGGAATGCATGGTGTTGTCACACGTAGTCTACAATATGCGCATCAGCCCTCTATACTACAATATTATCAGCCGTTTGTGCACTGTGAGGAGCCTCCCCCTGGTGTGAGATATACTGACCTCAGAAGCCACCGTCAGGCTCCAACTGGTCGACAGGGAGGTTGGAGGCCACGTGCTAGGGGCCATACAGAACACATTAGTTCATCACAAGCTGGACCCTCACATGGGAGTCTAGCGATTGGCAGACCATCACAGGGTGGACCCTCTCAGTACGACATGACTACATCAGATTATACTGCATATGTCACTCCCATACCTAGTCATGCATACATGTCGCCTACCGCTCCATTAGATACAGGTAGTGTTCCACGTGCCTATTATGATTCGAATGAGGAGGCAGGAGATGAAATGGAGGAGGAAATACCAGAGGGAGCTCCACGTGAGGAAGTACATGTACCTACCGAGATGGTTATTCCACGACGGACATCGAGGTCCATACGTCCTCCCCCGTGTGGAACGGGTGGAAAGCTTTGCAGAGGTCATCATTAGGACATTACATGCCATTCAACACTCATTTGCATTACTTTTCACTCGTATTGTTCGGCTAATGTACATTTTTGCTAATTTGTATTCATTCTAACTACGCAATAATTTATGCTCTACTCATATATTCAAGACTAGCTCAAAAATTGCAAATCACACAATCCTAATTTATCAAATTACGCAATCTTCACCAAAAACAAGTATATGAAAAATAATAAGTTATACTTTTCTGCATTCAAAGAAATTTCGTTACTTAAATTCACGGCGCATTTTGTTGAATACGTTATTGCGGAATTTTCTTCAGACAATACGTTATTACAACTTTTGCAATTTTTATTCAATACAATTCCAAGATGACACATTTAACACAGCTATACTCGACAAAATATAATCTGAAATTTCTGGGATCAAAAATACATTTTGTCGACATAAAAAATTCATGTCACCCAATAAAAAAATGTGATCAAACTGAGATAAATATCCTGGAATAAAACAACAATTAAGAACTAAATTTTGGCAAAGAAAAATATTCAGCAAAAAAAATTATTCACAAAATAGAGGACGCATTCTATGAATGTGTCCTCTCCATTTTCACGAAAAACAATTGGGCAAATTAGAGGACACATTCGTAGAATGCGTCCTCTTCATTTTCAAAAAAAAAATTGGCCTAACAGAGGACGCATTCTTGTAATGCATCCTCTTTATTTTCAAAAAAAACAATTGCATAACAAAGGACGCATTCTTGTAATGCGTCCTCTAAATTTCCAGCAAAAAATAAATTCATCAAAGTGACGACGCATCCATCCTGACGTCCAATTCTCTTCCCATGCACACCTGCATCCAAGTTTTAAATAAAAAGCATATTAAAATCAAGCACTCCTTAATGTCGGACGTGGCAGAGAGGAATGAACTTGTGACGGAGATGATTATGAAGCCACACATGAGCGCCAACCAAAGCATCCCAATCCCTATCTAGTCCCAGCCGGAGTTCATCAAGATTTATGGAACAGTTTCTGATCAGGAGAGCAGTGGAAAAAATGGTAACCCAACTGTAAACATGGAAAGGGAAGTCAGTAAGCTTCGGTTGATGAGGAAAAGCTTAGCACCAAATAAGAAGATAGGGAAACATATGACAGAGTTCTAATACAAAAACCTTTTCAAAATTCAAAAAAGTGAATTTTAAGTCAAGGCTGAAAGCGGATGTCATGAGGAAACAACAGTCTTTGTTGGGTAGAATAAAAAAGCAAAAGGAAAGGGCAGTGGCCATAAGTTCTGTAGGGGCCTTAACAATGCCCCTATGAGAAGAACGGTTAACCGAACAATTAAATAATGGAAGCCTGACATAGTTTGCCTCTCGGCGACCAAATCAAATGAGCAAGAGTTTAGCAGATGGCAACAAAGTTCATACCTCTCAAATAGTTTTTGTTTTGGAGTTTGCCGGAAGATCAGAGGGATTAGCTATAATATGGTTAGATCAGTAAGATATAAGTGTTCTATGTAGCTTGCTAATTATATTTTTGACTTGGTGTTGTATCGTACTAGTGACTGTTGATGTCTAGGGTTTCTGTATAGCCCGCCAACCAACTTAGGAAGGGCATATTTCTTGGAGTTTGTTTTAAATTTAAGTTACTTTCAGGATTACCCAACAGTTATACTTGGTGATTTAGATATTTTTCTATCTCAAGAAGATAAGAGGGGAAGATTACCAGTAGCACAGAACAAGACTGAGTTATTAATAAAGTTGATTCATAGCCATGGCCTCAAGGAAGTTTCAAATAAAGGTATGTGGTACACCTGGTCGAACAATAGAGAAGGATTGGATATTATCTTGGAGAGGCTTGATAGAGCTTTCATGAACAAGTCCTAGGAAGATAAGTTCCCTCATGGTAAACTAAATTATCTCTGAATTGTATTCTCTGATCATTGTTCAATGATTTTGAGTCTTAAAGATAGTCATCCAAAGTTTAACAAAATTAGGCATTTTGAGGCATTCTGGAAAAGGTGGGTGTAATCGAGCAGATAATACAATGGCATGTAGCAATAATGGATGCATAACCACTGGATGTATCTGAAACTTATGATTGAAAAATTGAAACCACTTTGAAACCTCTATGCAACTGGAGTTCTTTCTCATTTGGAAATCTTGAGAGACAATTAAAGGTTTCCTATAATAAGCTCTCTATAGCAAGGCCAGGACTGTGCACGTAAGAGTATATAGATCATTGAAACCAAGGTGCGGGTATGAGATTTGGAGAGAAAACTCTCTAACTATTGGCAGCAAAGGGCTAAGGTCAACTGGATGAGATTTGGCAAGAAAAACACAAAGTTCTATCACAAATGGGCTACAAGGAGGAAAAACAAGAATCAGAATTAAGGGATTTACACTGAGAGTGGGAAGTGAGTTTCGGATCAGAGCATGGTGGCTTAGGTTATCACGGATCATGTGAAGACAATCTATGTACAAACACAATGGGATGTCCACCAGGGCCACAAGGGTATGCCTCACAACAGGAACATTTGCTTAAGAATTGTAGAAGGCTGAATAATGATCAAATTTCCCAGTTAATGGCCCCTTTTATAGCTCAGGAGATCTGGAAGGCAATCAACCAAATTAGCTCATGGAAGTCTCCCGAGGAAGATGGTCTTCCTGCAGGTTTCTATAAGGGATATTGGGGAATAGTCGGAGCCCAAAACAGTTCTCAAAATTTTTTAGGGAGAGAGGTTACCATCCTCATGGAATAGAACGCAGCTAGTTATGATTCCCAAGAGAAGTATTCTGACACTACCATCGGACTTCAGACCAATTTCCCTCTGTAATATAAAATATAAAATCATCTCTAAGGTTTTGGCTAACAAGCTGAAAAAGCACATCTCTGATCTTATCTCTGAGCGTCAAAATGGTTTTGTGTTAGGAATAAATATATCATAAAAAGTGTTGTTGGTGCATGAGGTATTACATTATATGGGGAGGAAGAAAAAGGAGCCCAAGATTTTGTAGCAATAAAGCTGGACATGATACAATCATGTCTCAAGGGAGTTTATGGAGAATATAAACTTCCCCACACTATGAATTAATTTAATCATGCAGTGTGTTTAGACTGTCACATACCAGGTGATAGTCAATGGAGCATTCGACTTTCTTCATGCCAAATAAGGGACACAGAAAAGGTTGTTCCTTATCCCTTTATCTTTGCATTATTGCTCAGCATTTTATGTCGACATGGCTGGAAGATAGGCTAGTGTCTAACATAGCTCTGGGAATCGCTATCTCAAGAGGAGGACCGAGAATCAGTCACCTCATATACGCAGATGAGGATGATCTAGCTAAAACCACCGATCTCTATGCTAGGTTTTTAGGTTAAAGATTAAATTTTGAAAAATGCATTATCCAGTTCATCCCAAAAACGGTGCCAGGCATGCAACAGTATATGAAGTATACTCTGAATATTCATAATGAAAGGATTGGAGTAAAATATCTTGGCATGAACATAGTTTTTGACACATCAAAGAAGGTCATTTTCCAGAATATTGCACAAATATTTATGGATAAATATTCGTCATGGAAAACAAAACTCCTTAACATACCAAGAAGGGTGACTTTGGTCAAACATGTGTTGACCTCTTTAATTCTATACCCACTTAGTATCTCTAGAATTCCATATGAAATCCTTAAGAAACATGACATGATGACTGCAACTTTCATATGTGGAGGTAATCCTAATGATAGGTCTTTGCACTGGAAATCATGGAAGACCATTTCTACCTCTACAAGGAAAGGTGGACTTGGAATTAGATCAGCAGCATGAATAAACATAGCATTGTTGGCAAAGCACGCTTGGAGAAGTACGTCTGATGATGATAGCCTCCTCACACGAACTTACAAAGCCAAATACCTAAGGAGGGATGACTTCATCACTGTTTCTACAAAAAGCAATGACTCTTGGGGTTAGAGGTCTATATTATCGATAAGACACATTGTCACGGAGAACCTTTTGTTAAGTGTCGTCAACGAGAAGAGGGTCAAACTTATTGACCAGTGAATCCCAAATATGGAAAATCTCATGCTCCTGAACTCTGTTGTGCAGACATCAACGAACCTGAAAGTTGAGCACCTA
This sequence comes from Rubia yunnanensis, assembly GCA_037428765.1. Lineage (NCBI taxonomy): Eukaryota > Viridiplantae > Streptophyta > Magnoliopsida > Gentianales > Rubiaceae > Rubia > Rubia yunnanensis. The sequence goes on from CM075068.1 coordinate 41,110,354, forward strand.
ATATCAGAGTATGGGACTTGGAGATCCCCTCTGGTCAGGGCTAGTTTTCTAGCATAGGTAGTCCCTCACATTATCTCAATTCACCTAAATAGGTTTGATACATGATAAGATATCCACCTTTGGAAGCCAAATCGTAATGGAAAACACACAGTCGGGAAAGGATATCATTTGTCAATGGAACATCATTTTCACCTTATGGGGCGCAGACAGTTATCAACCACACCATGTGATGAAGGGATGTGGATCAATATATGGAAGCTAAGGCTCCCTCACAAGCTACAGATTTTTCTGGGAAGGCTCTTAACAAATGATCTACCCATACAACGAAATAGATTTCAGAGGAAGCTATATAATAATCCTTCATGTACCAGATGTGGAAGAATCAAGGAAAACAACATACATTTGTTTCTACGGTGTGATGCATCAAGAAGAATTTGAAGAGCTTCATCACTGTGTTTTGATTTCTTGCTGGGTCAGCAGGTCTCGCAGGGTTAAATGAATAGATGCACGCGGCGTCGGATAATGATGAAATTATGTTGTTAGTTTACATATTATTGGAAATTTAGAAGAATAGGAACACTGAGGTGATTAAGCATCAGAGGATGAACTCAATACAAAGTTGGGAAGCGCCAAAGGATTCGTGGACTTTTCATCTTTGCTACATGTCTTGTCGGGAAGTAGATTCTTTTGATCAGGATGGTGGTGGCATCCTGCTACACAAAAATCAAAGAGAAAGATGGGCGACTAAATATTTACAGAAAGTTCAATCCACCTAAATCATCTTTGATGGCTCTTTTCAGAAGAAAAAAGAAGGTCAATTGGAGCTACAGCATAGAAGATTATCAAGGAAATATCAAATGAAGTGGTATATGATTCAGATTTCTTCATTACGACATTGCCACTTCAATCTGAAGCGTAAGCGTGTTGGAGAGCAGTACAGACAGCAGTGAGGCATCAAAATGGAAATATTATAATCTTGACAGGCTCATCCATTCTGACTAATGCTATACAAGATCCGAGCTCGGCCCCCTGGGAGATCTAAAGTCTGTTACTAGAACTAAAGCTTTTCATCAATATTAGTTTTAATAGTTTTCAAATAGAATATATTCTGAGATCAGCCCTCACCGAGCAACATGATATAGCTCTAAAATTGGGGACAAGTATGTAGTTTTGCTTAATCAATAAATTAATATAATTTTCAAAAATAATAATGTTATTATTATTAGTATTATTATTATAAGTATAAAACAACATAATGGTCATCCATAACAACAAATAAGAAGAGTTTTCTGTGTCCTCATAATTTTCCACATCCCATTTCTTTTTGTGGTACCCATCTTTAGCTACCTTAATAGCAGGAGCACAATATTCAAAAACAACAAAAAGTTGAATCGGAGCGTTTTTCACTGTTTCAATGATTGCTTAACTAAACGACTCACTATTAGAAATACCCTCCATATACACATGTATATCATTACAAAGGCACCGGTAGAATTTGTCCCTGGCAAACTGGTGCCTAAGTAACTCGATGCAAATTTGAACAGTTCTGAGCACCAGTAAGTCGTACTGGTTCTATAAAAATGATCACTGGATCATTTTGTACCGGTACTTGATTATTCCCATACGCGTGCTCATGAAACAATGACCAGTAACAGTTATTGAGCATCGGTATGTCAAAATTATTACCGATGCTAATTATTTTCAACATCGGATCTATTCATACCGGTGCTTGTTTATTTCCATGTCGGTGTTCTTGAACCAAAGACCACTTACAGAATTTGAACCTATATGTAAAAAAAATACTACCGGTGCTCATTCGTTTCAGCACCGGATGGTAACTGGGTATCCGTAGAATCTTTTAGAATCATATGGTATTATAGAACCGAAATTGCATTTCTTAGCACCGGAATGAAAAATTTTGGTCATTTTATATTAGCACCGATATGGTATCTATAAATAGTATCGGATTAAATTCTAAGCATCGGTTCTTAATGTGGACAAATTGTGGCACCGGTATGGTTGTAATTAAAAATATCGGTGCTAACTTTAATAAAAATTGTTTGGAGAATTTTAAATCGTACCCCATCCCGGATCAACCACGAGGAAAGTGGATATAATAAATCCCACTAAACCTATTGAAATAGAGCACATTTTCTATTGAAAAAATACATCCCCGATTGAAAATGAAGAAAGTAAAAAACATCATTGTTCATATAGTACTTCAATCAATTATCAAAGTCTTCAACATTCGTCTTAGCCTGTTTCTCACAAACATTAATCCATGCCCCGCACCATTTTTCTACCACCTCTTGAATTTCATATGTGTTGTATCATTCTTGGTTCTCTGGAAAAACCTACGATGAGATTTGATGTTAGTAGGACGCAGTACTAAAAATGAATGCAGAAATGTTGTCTTTTGTTTACTAGTTGTGATACTTACGTCCAGTAGATTCTTTGAGGTTGTGTTCAGGATCAGCTCTTCCAAGAATCGCATGATATAGTAACTGCACTCCCCGCAACCCTCTTGTTTGCGGTGCTAAGATAAAAATAGAAATTCCCAATGTTTAATCAGTGTAAGGCAAAAAGAAAAATTTTAAAGTACTCCCTCCTTCCCATAGAAAACTTCCTAATTTCCTCTTTGGTCTGTCCCATTGAAAACTTCATAATTTATCTATTTCCTTTTTTGCACACAAATTGGTAGCTTCAATTCCGCTATGGCCCACTGAAACAAAAAAGTAATCACAATCCTCTCTTTCTCATTAGCCAACTCAGCACTCTTAAATGGACGTGCAAAAAGTAATTGTGAAGTTTTCTATGGGATGGGGGTAGAACAGGTAAAACATTTTTATGAATACTCACGTTAATGTTTGTTATCTTCTAGGTGAAACCTATTGGGGGTGGGGGGGAAGGTCTTTGTTCCTCTTCTACCTCGCATATGTACATGCAAGCCTGTAGACATATTATTTTCAAATATGAATATTCAAACTTTGCAGGGAGGAATGAAGAGTATAACTAAATGGAAAGAAATACCTGGAAATTAATTCGCTTCCAACGTAATCGTCAGATTTTATACCACCGGTCATTGTGTCCAAGGTGAAAACATCGTTCGTTCTGGGACAAATGATGATGAGGAACCAATGTGACCTGCGTTAATACGTACAAGTTAATATTTTAGGAATCAGTGTTCATATTTTCTTAATTTAAACATTAAGAAAAGGTGCCATACTTCCTGAGGTAGGGTAGCAAATAAAGGTCAGTTTCAGATGCAACCATCGTTTGCTAGACGGGGGAAAGCCGGTTTTTGATATCATCTTGTCGCTCATTCCCATGTTCGCAACACGGAATTGGATTTTGCCCATGTTGGTGTCTTTTTCTTTATTCCATAGGTTCCTGTAAGAGTAATAGTCAATTTATTTCTTCAATTGTATGTGAAATTTTAATTCAAAAATTTTAAATTTGAAGCTTACCCAATCCACAAATCAATCGTTGCGTTCGAGATCCATGTCATGTAATGAAAATTTCAAGCCTGACTCTGAACTCCAACATTTGCTCGATATCCAGGCAGTATTTGTAAGGTCTGGAAAATATGGATACCTCAAAGCTGCTGTAATACACAACCCCGCCCGTAGCGTTCATTTTCTTCGGCACCTCATTGCAATGTTTGTTGAACGCCTTCATCACTAGATACCTAGTCAATCTGCGTCTGTTTACAATTTGCATGCGCGAAGTGTAAATAGAAAGAATTAAGTGCAAGAAAAGTGTGAAAATAAAATAGTAACATGGAATAAAAGGATTACCAGTTTCAGAGGCTTCAATGGCATGTAGTCGGTGGGAAGCTTCTCCTTCCCTGGCCTGTAGCTGGTGGTAGAACTGGATGGCTACATCGATGATGTAAAGGTAGGTTGTTACAAGTGACATGAAAACAATGTCACTTTGCAATATATCAATTGAACTTTGGGTACATGCACATACTAAATTATTTGTATAAAATATTTTAATTGAATTACCTCATCGTTGTCGAGAACCTCTAGAAATTCCTATTCATTCTCCGAGGAAGCCTTCGCAGGCACATCCGGCTCTTCCTCCTTTGTGGGGTCCTCTTCTTTTTTGGGGTCCTCTACCTTTGCTGGCTCCTCATCTCGGTCGACCAAAGCCACTGGCCAATCTACCACATGTCCAACAGCCTCTCCTACATCGATGAATTTTTGGTTTGCGGAAGGTTGTCTTGCCTTTTCAAAGAAGACTGGCTCACACACTTGAACACGAGCAACTCCACCCATTAAAGTATGGCTATGGCAGGATTTTTGGAGTAACCTTTTGCCAACATGGTCCTTGTCCCATCAATTTTCTTGACAAACGAAGAAACCTTCTCCTAATTCTTTCATGCAATGTAGAGGAAGAGTTGGTAGAAAACAAATAAACATTAAATCGATATAAATACCGGGGATCACATAAGTTAAATCGAATTGAAATATAATTTTTTACCTCCTCATCATCCTCATAATCGCTAGGATCACCCTCAGACTTGGTTTGTATCGTGCTGACCTGGCCTAATTCTTTCTCAACGAATGACTTTGGATCCTCCAGGTCCATTGGGATTTGAACTCCTCTAACAATTGCGGTCCTCTTGACTAGTTGTTCAAGGTAAAACACCATCTCCATGACCATTGGCTAATCAGCAGGTTACTTCTTTGGGATTGTCGGCCAGGGGGATGAGCTACTACCGCATCTGTTTTGGTTGCAGGTCAAATGACGCACATCGACATTTTTTGGGAGGTTGGGCAGTGTACCCCTGTACCTCTCTAGGTGTTCCACCACATCGGTCACCTTTATCAAGATGTCCTCCCTAGGTTCTGGGACTAATGTGCCCCTAGAAGTCTCCTCGTTCATCCTTATCTGTGATTAGGGGTAACTTAAATACATTAGAATTATTGGGTAAAACTGTGATCAAGAAAAAACTTACGATATCAGTCTCAGCTTGGACTCAAGGTAGACCAATGATCCGTCGACACTGAAACTCCTTTTACCCAGCTCCTGCTCAATCTCCTCCTCTGTGTATCCCTCGGCAGCAAGTTTGACTCTCTCTTTTTCTTTCAAATCATCGATGATCTTTTCCCGAGTAACCCGGTAACCACTCATACCAGTCCGATGGGTATATTTCTTCTGCTTCGATTGTCCGCTATCCTTGTACCAAATTTTCTATCCAAATTACAATAAGTAAAGTAAGTGATTTGTAAACCACAATATTAGTAAGCAGATTGTTCATAAAGAGATTACCTCAAACTCTATGTCATCCTCATTTTGTAGAACTTGTTCCACTCCTCCTCTTTCAACCACTTGTATTTTCCTCGAGGTTTCACTTTGGATTTGTCTGTGTCGTTGGCCACCTTGTGGATGTATTTCATTACATTCTTGGACATCCAATTGCGGCAGGCATTTCCCACCACAACATATACCACTCCTTTCAATGTTTTGAGCTATTTTGCAGTTAATTTCTGCTTGAACTTGAAGCTTGTCTGCATTAAATTTACCCAATAAATTTTGTAAGATAGAAATTGTCTATAAAATGATGTATCCAATGGTTGTTACAAAAACTAACTAACATTATAAAATAATTGGTATGACTGGATCTTACCAAGATATCCCTTCATGCTTCCTCCTTGGTGTCAGTGGGGACGTTATTCCAGTGGCCATAAGTCTCGAAATTGATGCACTGCCGGAATGCATAACAATATGCAGTCTACGCAGTCCAATTCTTTGTGCGAACCATGTCAGCCAAGTTGAACGTAACCGATACTGGATCCCTCTCCTTTGCAAGTATCACAGATTGACATGTGGTCATACCAAGTTCTTTGCACCAACTATCAATCTCAAACTTGTTGAAGGCTTTTCCGTTCTATCCACCCTTCTTCGACACGTCGTCGGTTCTGATCATCTTTTGGTCATCGGAGGCTCCTCATCTGGTGAATAGTGATCTAACTCTTGAGTCTCACCAGGTTTCTCAATTTGTATTTTGGGGGGAACGACGGGTGTCACAGGCTCTTCGAGCACAATTTTGGGTTTGTGCCTCACCCTTTTTTCTCTTGTCGATGCCAGTGTCTTTGTTTGCTTTAGGAGGCATCTACAATACACAATATGAAGCCATTAAAAATGCAATCATACAAAAAAATTATACAATCCAAAACCACAATGACTACATCAATCGAAGAACCAAATCAGTCCAGAATTCACAATAACCACATTAATCCAATATCCACAAGAATCAAACTAATCGAAGAACCAATAAAACATTGCACAATCCACCATTTTCATACATAATAAATCGCAATCCTTAATCCATATTCCATAATTCATAATCCACCAAGAATTAGCATGGAATTAAAATTTTCTACAATCCAAACAAATATACAATAGCATGGAATCCTTTACCACGAAACACATAGAGGATCCACCACAATGACAGTTTAGTTCTTTTACACAATTCATCAAACATGATATGCACATGCAATTATTCGAGCTAAGAAAGTAAAAAAAATCACTGAGTTTGATACACATGCAATGGCAAGAGGACACTTACCTTTGATTATTGTGACCCTTGTATGTAAGAGGGGCCTAAAGGAAACAGGGAAATGCCGAGAATGATGAATTTGCCAGTGGTGAAAAATGGGTTGTCGGCGAGGAGGGAAAATGGGACATAGGTTTCAGTTTTGGTTCCTAAAATGGTCTACCCTGGTGTTTTATACAAGGTGGGGTTAATGTAGAAGTTAGTGGGAGTTAAAGATGGAAAATACATGGGAGAGCCAACCATTAATGGCGGAATACGAAGAAGAACTGTCGCCGAGGAAGATGAACCGACAACTGTTCCTAAATTTGGGGCTTTTATAAGGAAAGCAATTGCACCAGTGTAAGTGATTTCATGCCGGTGCCTATGATAAAATAATTCATATTTTATTACTGATTAACCTAGAACTGGTATATAAATAAATGTACCGATGTTGTTAGTTTACAAGCGCAGAAGCGCCGGGCTGCTTTTATCCGCGTTTTATATTCCAGATTTGGACAGAGAGCAGGTCTCAAAAATTTTTGTCTAAGTGTTAAGCACCAGTACAAAAACCCATGCTCATAAGATACCAATGCCTTTGAAAGCAGCTATGCTAGACTTCTTTTAGGGTATTTTTAATTTCTGATTTTGGATAGAGAGCAATTCTCCAAAATTTTTGTCTAAGTGGTGCCTTTGTAGATCAAGCCAGTTGCTTTTGGATACTTTTGATTGCATTTTTTTCCAATATGGACAGAGAGCCGAATAAATTTTTTTGTCTACGTGTTGAGCATCGGTTTTATAACTGATGCCAAAAACATAAAATACCGGTGCCTTAAAATTTTCATTTTCCCACCATTCCTGGACAAAAATTATAAAACAATTTAGTTCCCACCGAAGTTATAGCACCGGTAGCATGATCTAAATATCGGTTCTAATGTTATTTTCAACTTCTAAATATTATGATTTTGACCCCCTTATTATTTGGGATTAGTCAGATGAAAAAATTGATCTAAAATTAAATAATTCATATATGTACAATGTATATATCACGGGGTCTTTGTGCTAATTGTTTATTCAAAATATGTTGTAACATGTACGTACAAAAATTACGTTATGACCCAATAACTTTTTATAAATTTTATGACCATGAATTACCACTTCAAGAGTACTAACTAGGTTTCCAAAATGCATGGGTACATGTATGAAGAATTAATTTACGAGCATTGTGTTCCCGAGGCCTTTTTTTGCATAAAGACCCTTCTTCTGATCGTTTCCTTTACGTTACCTTCCCCAAGTACCCCACCCATGTATTTTCATTTCATTGGATAATTATGATAATGAAAAATAATTCTTTATTATTGGGCATATGAGCAAAAGTGCTAATATACGTTCTAGAGTTAATAATAGATGCGTACATAGTGATAACTATGAGATATTGAGAAGGTTAATGAAGACTTATTCGTAGCCTAATATTGATACTATCTTAGCGTCTAACTTGTAAAATACATCAGGGATGTGAATAGTTCGATTAACTTCGAGTGGATTTCAATTCGGAGTTACGAGAAACTTTTAACTTTTTGCATTTTAGTCCCTCCAAGAAATTTGGAATTATCGAAATGCAAAATTGGCTAGGCATAAATGAAATTCAATGTTAGGGAATGAAAATTTTTCCTTCTGGGCTAGTTTGGGTTAAAGGAAGGACATATTTTGAGAACTTTGACCTCTACAACATAGTTTTGAAAAATTACACTATGACCCCCACTTGCGTAGCAACGATGACCATAGCTCCAACACACTAGATTTTTTTTTCTTCTTGTTTTTTCCAATGAGCTTGTAATAAGTTTAATTTTAAATTCATTTTTGGGTTTCAAAAAATTGCTGTTATAGTGCAATTAGAGGTAATACGGTGCCAATATTTTAATTAACGGTGCCTATGTATAACCGTACTAGTGCTATTAGTTTGCCAACGCAGCTACGCACGGCTGCTTTTATCCGCATTTTTAATTCTGGATCTTGACAGAGAGCAATTCTACAAAAAAAATTTGTCTAAGTGTTGAGCACCGGTACAATAATCAGTGATCAACAAAAAAAAATACTGGTGCCTTTATATATGAAAGCAGTTGCACTAGGCCGTGTTTAGGGTAATTTTTGTTTATGATTTAGGACATGGAGTAAGTATCCATAAATTTTCACCTGTAATTTTACCTTCACATTCACAATTCGATTCCACTAAAAACTTTTACATGGTAGCTATTCCTATTCTGCCCCTTATTGGTCATTATTTTGAGCATGTTGTAGTTATGTAAGAGTTGTACATAACTACACCATGCACACAATAATGACCAGGAAGTGGCGGAGCCAAAATAGCCACCAAGAAAAAAATTAAAAGTAAGGTGTGCGAGACTAATAGTTATCCAAATACATGAAATAAAAGTCAAATGTGCGAGATTAATAATTATCCAAATACAACATAATCCATCAGTTTAATTCATGAATAATAACGGGAAATGGTTACTCGTCCTTGTTGCAATCTGCGTTGTCCCCTTCCTGTGATATTGATCCCAAACAAATGTCCTCCACAACCTCATTGTCCATCTGTGACTGAAAATGACCGATTGTCTTGGCTGCTTCCAGAAATTGGTAGCTTATCACTTTCCCCATATGGTCACACCATATCATTTGAAATTGGCAATCCATCAGCAAACCTTGAATTCATGTCTCAAGTGCGAAGACCCTGGATTCAATGGACGAGGCAGATAGCAATGGTCATATCTTGCAGAATAATTCGACAGCAATTTGCGTCATCAGATGGCCAAATGTGTCATTTTCATAGTTAGGTACACCTGCAATGGCACCAAGTGAAGAAATTAGACTGCAAAAACCATAGGATTCTGTCTTCTCATTGTCCTCTGTCAGCTCCTGATGAATTACCTCCCCTACATTCCAACAAAATTTCTTTTTAATTGCATATAACTTGACTATCCGACTCTTGTGTACTTCGGTATTCACTGTGACAGGATTGATACAGGAGGCCACAAAGTGATACCACGAGTTTATATCCGCTATTAGTGATTTCTTCTGAATTTTTGTCCACCCTGGAAACAGAAGAGCGTCTACATTGGTACCTTCACTTGTGATGCACTACACCATTCTTCTCGATACTTAGTAGTCCAAATCATCATTTCTATTGATCAATGCTAAAATCTCACCATACTCTTCTTCTACATTAGGCAATCCGTATAGTTCATTGATAGCTTCAGGAGTTAGAGGGACAGATTTGCCCAACATAAAACCTTGTTCATGCTCAATCCACACCTTAATTTCACATAGAACTCGTCGACGATGGTCAAGTTGAAAGCGGAGGTGTAGCACAAAGATTTTCCCATCCCAATTGCCAATTTTTTTTCATGAAAAGGTGGATTTGCTTCAAATCCCCTTTCCGGATAATGCTTCCTCATTCTATAACTTTGGGCTAACAACCTTGCCTCCTTGGACACAAATCTTTCCTCTTCCTGCCTCGAGTGAGCACCTCTTGATGGTGATGAATACCCTTCTTTAATAAGCCTCTTACTAGGGGTTTTGGGAGCCATCCTCTACATTCACATAGAAGCATTTTATCAAACACCTTGTATGCAAGGAGAATTCACTCAAAGTTCAAACAAATTTGAAAAACATGAAACATTTGATCATAAGAACAACATGAATATATATATATATATATACCACAAAAGGGATTATAAAACTACATCAACTTATTCCAATTAGAATCACCATTGCATATGGAAAACTACTGATTATGATATGAGCTTAGAAAACTAGGTTTTTATTGCAAAAAAAACATGACTAAATTGTATGAAATCATTACACGATTAAAGGGAGAATATGATATTACCTTTTGAAGCACAATTAATTTTTTGTAGAAAATAGGGTTTGCTAATCGTTGATGTGAATAACTAGTTGAGTTTGTATGATAAATTGTTGCAGAAATTTATGTTTTAAACCAGTTGGCAGCATATTCGCACCGGTACGAACAACTAGCACCGGTAAAATAACCGGTTCAAATTTTATTAAAATGCGACTGCTTTAGTGCATTTTAAATACATTTGAAGAGAACAGAGAGTAAGTATCCATTTATTTTTCTAAGTATCAAGCATTGGTTCATAAACTGGTGCCTATTTCCGTATGAATGGTGCCTAAATATTGCAAGGCAGCCTCATGCAGCTGCTATAATGTATTTTAAATATATTGAAACGACTAGAGAGCAAGTCTCAAAAAAAATTCTAAGTAACAAGCACTAGTACCAAAACCGGTGCTTTTATCCATCTCAAACGATGCATGAATATTCTAAGGAAGTCTCAAGCAACTATTATAATGCATTTTAAATATTTTTTAAGACACCAGAGAAGAAGTCTCAAAAAACTTTTCTAAGTAACAAGCACCGGTACCAAAACTGGTGCCTTCTTCCATCAGAATCGGTGCCCGGATATTTTAAGGCAGACAATGCATTTTTAATACATAGAAAGAGACCATAGAGGAAATCATTATAGCATCAGTTTTTTATCGGTTCTAATACTCTTTATACTGGTTCTTTAAAATGGGACAGAGCAAATACTTTGTTCTTTAGCACTGGTATTTAATGATTTTTCCAGTGCTAAGTCATATTAAATACAAATTTTATCAAAAAAATACAAAAAACTAGAAGTTGAAAAGCAGAAGATTAATGACCACTTATATTTAATTTTGAGTATGCAAAAAGGAACGATAAACGAAACGTAAAACCCTATCTTTTCCTTTTCAGGACTACACTACCACCCACAATATGACCATTCTCGTCCACCCACAATACATTCATATGTTATAGTCAACATACAGGTGGTCCACTAATGTCCTCCAAACTCGGGAATGCTGAGGGAAACTCGGCAGTATCAGATTAGACGGGCGTATCAATTTCATCTTCAAAAAATAACTTCTTCCCATGGAGTACAACATCCCACTTCTTATTTTTTGGGTCTTAGATATAAAATACCTGGCGAGCTTGGGCAACTAAGATGAACTTGTCGTTCTCATAGCCCACTCGATTCAAGTCTACCGGCATAAAACCCTTGGGCATCTCAGAACGACCCCTGGACCATTTTCAACCCATCTGCACTTGAAGACAACCACTTAAACTCAACATAATCCAACTCCCAAATCTCCTCGATGACCCCATAAAATGCCATAACTGCAAGGATAGGTTTTTTATCTTTCTTGCTATACTGCCATGGATTCAAATTCCAAGTAAACTGCGCTATTCTGACTTGTGCTCTTGTTGTCCTTGGCCACTGTTGAAAAGTTGTATACATTAATGTCAAAGCCCTGGTATCTCTTCACGGTGCAGCTGGGTGTCCTTGCAAATGTACAGTGTTTTGGGGACATACCATTCACATTGCAACGATTATAAAACCAATTGACAAACGTTGTAGAGTGCTCTAGTTACAACTGGTTCAACAACCATTCAAGATAGAGTTTTTCCAACAGTGACATGTGTTCCTCAACATATAATGTATTCTCACTACTGTTATGCAAAACATAAAGATGAACTTTCATCAACTCAGCATTGAAGAATGTGTAAAGTTTACCTGTGATCAGTGGGATCCCATTCTTCCTGCCACTTTGCACATGCTGGGGAATTTTAAGTGTTGTCTTCCCAGTCAAATTTGAAGTGCAGTACTTAATGATCTCCTCCGTGAAATACCTTTGCACAATGCTCGCATCGGGTTGGCTTCGATTGTGTACATAACCCTTGAAGACCCCCATGTGCCGCTCAAACGGGTACATCCAATGCATCCCAACAGGACCACATATTCTGATTTCCCTGACTACATGGACGACGAAATGGACCATAATGTCAAAGAATGTCAGGGAAAGTACTTCTCAAACAAACAGAGTACTACAATCCCCTCACGCTCCAACTCATCAAGCTGTTTCCTTCTAATATTCTCACGATAAATGGAGTTGAATAAGAAACACATGTGCACGATGCAGAATCTCACCTCCCCCTCCTTGACACCATAGATAAACACAGGCAAGAGTTATTGCATCAAGACGTGACAATCATGGAATTTCAACGCATTAAGACGCAATTCATCATTCACAAACCGACTAACATTGGAAGAGTAGCCAGACAGTACCTTGATTCCCTGAATACACTCATGAACTTGCCTCCTCTTAGTGATAGAAAGATTGTAAGGGCAGGTGGTAGGTACATCAACTTACCTTTCACCTCTGGAGCTAAATTAACTCGTATACCGATTTTAACCAAGTCCTTCTGTGCATTCAAGATGTCTTTCATCTTACCAGGAATGTTAAGTAGAGTACCAATTAAACTCTCACACACATTCTTATCTATATGAATCACATCCAAGCAATGGTTGCCCTCCAAATTCTCCCAATAGGCAAATCAAGAAAATCAATATTTTCTTCCAAGGTCCATCATTTGTAGCAAGCACTTTAGATATCTTTTTTCCAAGAACAACATTTAACCTCTTCACCTTGGTGTGGATGGAAAACCCACTCAATATTCTTGGTGCCTTCCTTCTCTCCCTCCCTCCAACAAATAAACGATGTCTTCTCGTAACTTGTGCTTTGCTGGGAGGAATTTCCAATAACCAAGATACATGGTTTTCCTACCATTTTTCAACTGCTGGAAATCAATTGCTTCCTCGCACACAGGACATGCCTTGTGACCCTTAAACACATAACCCGAAAGATTACCATAAGTCGGAAAATCACATTAAACTTGGTCCCACGATTACCATCGAACACATCAACACTGTTAGACCACAAAACCTTCAAATCTTCAGTGAGTGGGGCTAGATAGGTATCGATGTCATTTCCGGGTTGTCTCGGACCCAAAATCATCAATGGCATCAAACCATATTTCCTCTTCATGCAGAGATACTAAGCTAGATTGTAAATGGAAAGCATAACTGGCCATGAACTATGCTTCGATGGCATGTTATCAAAGGAATTCATACCATTATTACACAAAGTCATCCTCAAATTCCTGGGTTCAGCTGCAAACTTACATCTTGTTAAAATTCTTCCACTGATCCGCATCTGCAGGATGACTAATGATATCAATCAGGACAACCCATATCCATGTACCATGTCATGTTCTTCGCATCCCCATTGTTCTTAAAAATAAGAAGGTATCATACGCATTATGCATGGACTCATTTCCTTACCTTCACAACAACATCTTCATCCACAACCTCATTTCTCATTTCCTTATAACAAGAAACGTGGCATACAGGGCAAGAAAACTCCTTTTTCAAATCATCCCTATACAAAACACAATAATTGGGGCATGCACATTTTTTATTATACTTCATTCCCATTGGGCACAAAATTCTCTTCGCATTATAGAGGTTGTCCGCTAAACCATTTCCCATGGGGGGACTTCTCATTTAAAAAATTGAGCAACTTATCCATGCTAGTATCACTCCACGAACAAACACCTTTCATGTTAAACAACTCCATTAAACATGACATTACAGTGTCTTTCTTCTTGCAACCAGGAAACAACAGTCTGTCCTTCTCATCTAGAAATTTTGACAGAACCTTAGGTCTCTCCCTGAATTCATCTGCAACCTCCTCACACATATCATCCAAATTTACATCCCCAAAATATTCCCCTTGCTACCTACAAACACCTCCGGTGGTGGTTTCTCGCCATGAAAGGTCCAAACCAAATAATCTTTTAAAAACCCTCTCTCGTACAAATGGAGTCACAACAAGTCCTAATCGTCAATACGCTTATAATTCTTACAATCACGACATGGACATAAGATGCACTTTTCACGACTAAATGCATGTTCTATAAACTCCCCAACAAAAGCAATAAATTCATCACTTACCAAACTAATGTCGTGATACACATGATTACGCCTCTCGATGGCATGGTAAATCTCTACAATTTAATCAATGTGCAACAATTAAACTTCCACAAAAATATACACTTACACCCTAAAAATAATTTTGTTCATACCACACCACACCCCATGAACATGCAGCATGCATCATCACATTACTACATTCGTACCACACCCTATCAAATCACATGCATGAGAAAGTCATTCAATACATCAACAATACTAGCTAATCAACCATATTCATCAAGAGTGAAAATCAACATTACAACGATCAAACATGCAAAAAATATATAACAACATATCATTCCACACGTATTCCAGCATAAATGATTAATTAATACAAAACATAAAGTACCTTCAAGGGAGTTCATTGATGAGCATTCATTGTCTTTCTCATCAAAAAATTGTCATTATTGAACTCAAAAAGTAACTTCAATGCACTTTTTACCCGCTAGAAAATGGTGGTAGGTGTGCATTTAATGAACCAATAGCACTGGTATAATCTACTAATACCGGTGCTATACATGGTTATCACAAGCTAGCACCGGTAACATTTTTGGTGCTAATTAGAACATTATAAATTGGTGCTGAGTTTTTACGATTTCCTGCATGTTTTTGCATCAGCACCGGTACCATACATTATACCAGTGCTGATTTATTTTTTACCCACTTTATTAACATTCAAGCACCAGTATTGTGCACCGATAGAACCCGTACCGATGCTAAATATTATCACGCATCCACCTACTTGTCTCAGAGCTACTGATGCCAGCCAAAAATTTCTAAACTGGCGTTGGAATTTAATATTTTCCACGATTTTTTCCATCAATACCGGTACCATCAAGTATACTGGTGCATGAATTATCCGTTCCCACGTCAATTTCTACATAGCACCGGTTCTATGCACGGGTATGTGCCTTACTGATGCTCAAAATTTCCTAGAGCAGATGTTGGAGAAGAATTGTTTGGTTTAATAAAAACTATTGTGTTGTGGCAACTCAGTTGATATGATCTTGACGAAGTTTGGAGTCAACGTAGTACTGTAATGCTTACAAATAGGTCGAGCGGCACTTTGCCAATATGGCTTATTACCATCAATATGAATTCCCTCATAAATCAACCGGTTCATATGATGGAATTTCGATGTATTTTATGCGAACTATGTGGGAATATCAACTCACTTTATGTGAGATGTGATCTTAGAATGGAATTAGATTTTTCCTTTAAAAAATACAAATAATAAATAAATTAAATTAAAAATCAATAATAATGATGAAAAAAGAGAGTAAAGTGCTAAA
The DNA here is from genome assembly GCA_037428765.1 of Rubia yunnanensis. Lineage (NCBI taxonomy): Eukaryota > Viridiplantae > Streptophyta > Magnoliopsida > Gentianales > Rubiaceae > Rubia > Rubia yunnanensis. Next base: position 41,126,106 of record CM075068.1, read on the forward strand.
ATGATCCTAACTTTAGACTAAAAGTGTCAATATAACCTTGCAAAACGAGAAAGAGCCAAAAATAACCCTAACTTTATAATATATGTGTCAATCTAACCCTGGGCGTGTTGACTTCCATTGTCAACTGGAAGTTTGGATAGAATTTAAAAATGATCATTTTGCCCCCGAATTTAAAAAAGAAAATTGAAAAGACCAAAATGCCATTATTTCTTCTTTGTTCTTCTCCGCAAATTTTATTGTACCGCCAACGAGGCGGCGCTTTACACCGCCTGCGACCACCGCGTCCACCACGTAAACAAGCTGGCGAGCAAGCACCATTGCCTCTCTCTGCAACATCTACCCGGTAAAAATTATCGATATTGATTCCATGGATTTTTTATGGGTCATTCTAAAGGTTTTCGATGAATGTTCCAGGAGAGAAGAGCATTCTTGTTCTGCTGGCAAGATCACTGATTATGTGCTGAGAGTGTGATATCCCAATCCACAAGATCCGCACACGGAGCAACAAAACTGGTTTCTTCTCACTGGTCCCAAGCTCTCGCCAAATGCCGTAGTAAATTCACCGACAGCGGAAGCGAATGTTTCCGACGTTGTGCCTTGTTTCAATTCAAAGAAATGGCATGTTTATGTGAATACCGGCGATCTGAAAACCCCATCTCTTTCGGTGTGCAATAGACAACGGTGGTGGTGGGTGGCGGGGATGTGGGGATGGCTGGTTGGGAGAGCTAGGTGGGTGGCGGCGGGAGGTGGTGGCTGGTGGTAACAGGTGGGGGTTCAATGAGAAAAAAAAATATGCTTAATGGACAAGAGTATTTAAGAGGTTCAGTCATCAATTTCTTCGATGAACGCCAGACTAACACAAAAGGTTATAATTATACAATTCATTATAAAATTATGATTCTTTGGAAGCTTTTTTATTTTGTATAGTTATATCGACACTTTTATCATAAAGTTTGGATTAGAAGTATAAAAGTAATAATAAAGTAAGAAAACTACACAATGATAACAGAACTGAAGAATTTTCTATGCCCAGTCTTTTTTCGATTCCATATTTTTGTTAACGGTGGTACCTATCTTCAATTGTCATAAATATAGGATCTTGGTATTCAAGAATTGATTCCGTCTCTTGTGAGATCGTCTCATGGTGAGACCAAGGACTAGAGGCAAAATAGGAAAAGAGCAAATTAAATTCGGGGGCAAAAAACTAATAGAACTGGACTAAATTGTAAATTATCACAACTACACATCAAATCCCTGAGCTTTTAAAACATTAATATAAAACTCCATCTTGAAATCTTTGTAATTTAATCACTGGTCTCACCGTAAGACGGTCTTATACAAGACTTTGACTCAAGGATTATACATGAGTCCGACTCTTGAAAGACTAATATTTTCATAAATCATGGAAAGATCAAGTGACTATAAATTTTTAAAAATGAAGATAAAATTTTCAAATTAGATTAATTGGGTCATTACTTTATAACTACTACACGTTGCATAATAAAATTTTATTATTATAACTAAAATTTTTTACTTTTTTTGTTGTTCTAATTAAGCTCCATCACTCCATAAACTTATGGATAAACGATCTTCCCAAGAATTTGCCATTACACAGCGTTGAACAAAAAAAAAATTCAAATAAAGAACATAAGTAGAACATACCATAGTAGTACCTTTCTTTTTGTTATGGAATAGGAGTTTTACATAAGAGGAAAGGAAAGGTAGCTTCAAACTTTGGTACATAATAGTCACCATAATGTTCAAAATCCTAGAACCCAGGCACCACATCTGCCAGCAAGGGTGCTAAAAATTAAGAATTGATAAACTTGGTCAGCTGTGAGTAAATCCCTATTGGGATTCATGATCAGAACTTGGACCTATTACGTTAAAAAGGATCTCAAAAAGAGTCATCAAGTCCTGAACTACAACATATTTCTAATGAGGTTTTCTTTCCCACCCCGCTGTTATTCTTCAGCATTGTTCATCCGTTGAGGCGCCTCAACTGCTCCACCTGCACTCACGTTCTAACGTTTAGCCATTCAATTATCTCTCCAGCAATCTGTTCCCGTTCAGGCTCGAAGAGTAGGTCATGTAAGAGGCCGTCCAGGAGCCTAATAGCTTTGTCAGTTGAGCCCGCATCAGTGTAAAGTTTCAGAGTGGCTCCCGGATCAGTGACTGCATCTGCTGTGCCGTGAAGAACCAAGAATGGCACCGTCAGCTTCTTCAAATTCTGCTGCAGGTGACCAGTAATGCGCAGAATTTCGTAGCCAGTTCTTATCCTTATAGATCCAGTGAAAACAAGAGGATCCGAGTACTTTGCTACGAGTGCCTCCGGATCTCTGGAAACGGCAACACCCCTCTTGTTTGCTGCACTAAACTGATATCTTGGCAATAAGAGGGAAAATATAGGAGCAAGGACCTGTTGCCAAGAGAAACAGCTTAAGATACAAACATGAAATGCAGAAAACTCATACTTCTACCAGTAAGCAATCTCATACTTGCTAGCAAAGGAACCATATGCAAAGTAGTGGTCTGTAGAGAAAACTATCTTACCGCAAAAATTGGATGTGAAGGTTGAACCCCAACTGCAGGTGAAGTAAGCACAACTCCTGCAATGCGAGGCTTAATCTCCGGGTCCAAGACGGCCTAAGTTTGTTAATGAATCAAGAGTTAGCATGGATACTAAATACTCATAGGGAAACAGATCCAATAACATCTATCGGAAAATGATCACCTTCAGAATTATGGCACCGCCAGTGGAATGACCAAAGCAAAAACATGGAAGACCAGGATGTTCAGCCATAACCTTTCTGATAAATAATTTCTGCAATAAATACAAACATCAATCAATAATAAAACATTGACACGGTTTTACCTCTACCAGCCCCTGATGCATTTATGAAGAGATGCTGGAACTTACCATATCGCTAACAGCTTCATCAAGAGAATGAACATAAGCATGCAGGCCATCACTCCCACCGTGTCCTTTTGTCCAGAAAAGGGAAAAAGAATAAGAACACATTTGCTTCACTTATGCTACGAAGAAACTTCATAGATAATTACCAAGATTCTAGCAGTTATAGGATCAACAACTTCACACATTATGTCTCTATTTGAAACAGAAAAATAAATACAAATTATGCTGTTTTAACCAGCATCTCTCAAAATGCACTTGATGTAGCCTAAAGACACTAGAGAGGGAATAACAACTTCGGCAAAAGTCTGAAATCTGAATATTCTGGACAAGGCGGCAATTAATAGTCCTTGTTACTGACTAGAATTAAACAATCATCCATGGAATATAGCAATTTGACTAGAAAGCAGTTCAGATGATATTCTTGTGGCACATGAGGCGAATTTTTTGCCTTGGTGATAAAGACTATGTTCTACCATGAAGCAAGAGATCTCGACCAAATGTTTATTCATTTACACACACAGTGCTCATCTAAACAGATAACCTTCAATATTGAAGTTACTTCTTGTTCAATCATAAAAAGGTTCAAAGCTTGATCAGCTAGCAAAGTGTATACTGGCCTTCTTAAAATCTTAAGCGAACAATGTGTTAATATAGTACGTATATCCTCCCCCATCTTTAAAAATATTTTGTGGGTAGGCATAGACTCAAGTTATAAGCTTACTTATGAGTAGCGTGACAAGGTACTTTATTGCACCAATGGCAGCCGCATGGGGATTTTTCAGTCCCTGCAACACCCAAATGTACATGTATGGTTGAAAACTGATAATTAACAAAATAATAGAGAAACAACTTTTTTTTGTATTTTTCTCAATGAAACCTTCGGTGGATGAACATTAGGATAGTGTTTTTTCCCCTCTCTCCAGTGTTTATTCCAATTCCCATTGTGGTGGATACGGAATCTAAACTGATACCAGCAATATTTAAGCTGCTTATTTTCCCATGGATTTCTCGACACAAGAGATGCTTCAATAACACAACCACTACCGATAGTCAGCCTTGAAGCAATCTGATTCTCCAAACACATTATTGGCCACAACAAAGAAATTTTTCTAGCACGATACACATATATACCAGTGAACCCGGTGTTTCATGGGGATTATTAAAATCAATAAGCGGTCTCATCATGATAAGCAGTCAAATTATCCTCAAACAGGACTCCCACGGGGATGATTTTAACAGGAAGGGATGGTATAGTTTGACTACAGATCCTAGACCCAACTCGGACATTCTGTTTTAAATAATCATGAAGTCATTATCTCTAGATGCAGAACCATTTTATTATTCTAAACTCTCTGAAGTAGAAAAGCACTTCGATTGAAAAGGTATACACTGCTTTCACTACATATTCATATGGAAACTAGGTGAAATAACTTTACAAAAATTCATTCTTGGAAGGATAATGTGTTACATGTAGCAGTACAAGCATGTAAGGCTTACCTATCCAATCCATACCAAAGACCTTATATCCATTCACATTCAGTAGTTTGGCAAAATCGTTGTATCTGCCACTGCATTGAAGGCACAACAAATGCTCAGGTGTTGGAAAAAAGATAAAGCAAATCCATACATCGAAATCTAAATTACAAGTGTGCAAACAAACCTGTGTTCGTTCAGGCCATGCAGTAGAACAACCAACCCCCTGAAGAAGCACAGAATAGATCAGCTTTTAGTCACCAATTTTTTTCTGAATTTATTTTTAAATATCATATTAAGATGCAACATTATCTTTAAATGCAGTTCAAAACGATTGAAAGAAGAAAACTCATCTAAGGTTCAATCAATTGTCAATTGCAAAACCGAACACTAAACAGGCTACCAGATATGTACTAGAGAAGAGTTGAAGTAAGAGACCACAAGAAAAAGTGCATGTCATTTGCATGCTCGTGAGTTAGAAAAGATGATAAGCTATAGAACTTTCCAGTTTGCACTTACTGCTGCTAGTTAGTAGTTATTTTACTAATTATAACATCCACGTTCACCAAACTTTATGCAGGGAAGAAGTTTCTGGATCAGCTAGTCATGTTTCTGATAAAAAGATCAGAACTAAAACTGTAAGAGTGGCCATAGCAAATCCAATTAATTGCTCCATTACAATGATCAATCTGATTGTGTTTCTCATGGATAAGGATCAAAAGTCGATACATGAATTCATCACCAGATCAGCTTAATGATGCCAAAATGTCAATGAAGTTCACTTCACACCAGCATTATACCAGGTTTATCTTCATGTTCATCACGTGACCCTATAAACTAAGCCAAACATTGTTGGGATCTGTTAATAATCACTCTTATCGGATTTCACTGTAGGCATGTGTGGAGAGACAGAACAATTAAGACCCGTCAGCGGACAAGGACTGTTACACGTTGACAAGGTGTAGTAGTCCTTAAAAACCATGGATGTCTGTAATTATATCATTCGATCTGAGGATATAAATGTTTATCAAGAGAACATTCATGAGGAAAATGCAAGATTGCTGCCACTATGGAATGGGCTTCCACAGTTGTACCACAAAACAATAAAAAACAGTACTATAACTTTTTGGAATACGTTCCTGCTAAGGATAGGTATGAGAAATGATTCCATTCAGGCAAAACAAATAACATAGTAAATTCAGAGAACAAATTGCCTGACAGAAAAGGACGTATAGGCAGGATATGCCTTGTTATTCTGCTAACAATGCCCTCTTGGAGGAAAAAACAGGCCAATGGTATCCGAGTGATCAGAACAAGACAAAGAAGTTGCTCTTCATTGATGCTAGTGGCATCCCTTTTCTTGTACTGTATGGTAATGACCCATCAATTAAAATGATTGTAACGTTGTTTTCAGACAGATTCGTTTCTATGTTCACAAAACAAATATCATTTCAAAATTGAAACAACTTAAAACAAGATACAGTCAAGCTAAAATTGCTGTAAAAAATTTCCCAGCTGTGTTCAAATTCTGAGTTTCATACTTGCCTTAATTACTAGCTACACAATGGACATTTGATTCAAGATCAAGTCAAGCTATTTCGAAATGAACAATAAGAACAATAATATCTGCTATTTTTAAAAAATCTGAAAATTCCTAACATTTAAAAAATACATAAAAAAAAAGTACCTGGGTTTGACAGCAACCGGAGTCCATGACTGCGTGAACAGAGTGACGCCTCTGGGAGTATCCAAAAGCATGAACTCCCTATTACAATCGCTGACGTCATCATCTTCCACAACCCTCCTTATAGCCAACGCTCTCCTCACAGCTACTTCCTTGTCTACCGCCAACGCGCTCTTCCTCGCCGGAACCATCGCTGCCGGCACCCTAACGACCGACACGCCTTTTTTCTCCTCCTTCCCGGCCCCACTCCCGCCGGCACCGCCCTGGCTCCCCGGCGACGACGCGGCCGCCCTCCTCCGGAACGGCAGAAATAACAGCATAACAAACGCGTTAATAACCATGAACAAACTCCTCCATAATCTCAAAGACAACAAAGCGTTAATCCTCCCGCTAGCTCCGGAGGTCAACATAACGGCATCCTTCTCCCTGGACATCATCATTTCGAACCCAAAAATAAAATTTTTTCAGAAAATCCTCCTGATAAATTCAATTGACTCTGTTTTTTTTTCCTTTTTTTATCAATGGACAGAGAGGTACGGATAGAAATATAGAGCTCTGTTTTTCCTCCCGTACGAGAATGCGTAGGAATGAAAGAAAGAGTTAAAAAGGGTTTTTCAGCCTTTTTTTTTTTCCTTTTTTGGTTTACGATTGATTGCGTGAAAATTCGAGGTTTTCAATTTTTGCACGCCTGAAGAATCGAGGAAGATGAAAAATGGTGGTGGAGGGAGAAGCGGGAATATAAATAGGGGAGAGAAATGCGGGATAGTACAGATACTGCGACTGAGATTGCGACACGTGTGAATTTTTGTGGTACGCGGCAATCCGAATTTATTGTTTTCTTTTTATGGCTTGAAAGTGTCAACAAAAATGAAATGAACTTTTCTAGAATGGCATGGATCGGCTGCCAAGTGCCACGTGTTTGTGTGCATGTGACTCTTTCCTTTTTTTTCCTTTTTTAATTAGGACATAATTAATCTCGCGTTTGCTTCGTACGTAGTTCAGTCATCTTCAACTCCAAGCATTACTGCCTTTGATTGGCTTAGCTTGGCCCCAAAGAGATAAGTGGATTGATTCAAGTTCAAATCCTATACTCTCGTGGCACTTGAGTAAACTGCACATTTTCTATTTTAATCTGTCCCTAATTAAAATATAAACAATTAGAACTTGTCATTTTTAGCAAAGTTGGCTGCCTGTGAAATAACTGAAATTCCCCTGGACCTTGTAAAATTTACAATTATTAAGGCTGATTAATTAGGGAATGGCTACAGACTCTGGAGACGCATCCACTGGTGGTTAGCGTGGGATTAAAATGTTAATTTCCCAACCACCTTTCTCATTTCTACATGCATCCCATTTACGTTCCATATCCTCCATTATTGTTCTCTCCACGCTCCCAACGTTCCATTTACGCTCCCAACGCTCTCAAACGCTCCCTTATCTTCTTCATTTCTCTCATTTCTCACAAAATATTCACAGTCCATCCTCTCCTCTCTCTCAAATCTGAAAACCCTAGCCGCTCAACCTCTTTTCTATCATCGTTCTTAGTTGAAAACCTGTGTTTTTTGTGTTGGTTCACTTGGTTAAATCTGGTTTTATCGCAGCTTGTTGTTTTGGATCTAGGGTTTTCTTGATTTGGTTGAAGTTTTGAAAACGAAATCAATTTTTTCACTTTTTAGAACTAAAATCACAGCTTTTTTAGGCTTAGTTTATGTTTGAATGGTTGAATTAGGGTTTACTCAACATAAACAGATGTTGTTTATGTTATGGATTCAGATCTGAGGTATTTCTCATGTTGTATCTGTGGTATTTCCCACTGTTCTTGGGTTTTTGTTGTTGAAAACTGAATGCATGTGTCTGATTCTTAGCTTTCACGTTATTTTTCGAGGTAAATGAACTTGGGTTCGTCATTTTTGAACTGAATTTCATGCCCTTTGTGTTCTGGGTTCCGATCTAAGTTATTTTTTGTGTTGTAACTGTGATATTTTCCACTGTTCTTGGGTTTTTGTTGTTGAAAACTGAATGCATGTTTCTGATTTTTTATCTTTTGGGTTTTTTTTGAAGTGAAATTCATGGTGTTTATGGTTTGGGGTCCGATCTGAGTTTTTTATGTTTAAAACGGAATGCATGTGTATGATTCTTCATTTATAAGCTCATTTTTGGAATAATTGATGTTCGGTTTGTGATATTGAAACTCAAATTGATGTTCTTTGTTTGTTGGCTTCAGACTTGGGATTTTTGTTGTGTTGGATATGCCATATTAGCCATTGTATGTTGACATTGTGTTTGACCAGTTAGGAGTTGATTAGGGTTTGACAACTTCTTTTAGAACTGTTTCTAATGTGTACTGTGAACTGATTATGGTTATAAAGTGAACTTATTCTGATTATACTGTGAGTCTTTTCTGATCATACTGTGAGCCTTTTATAATTATATTGTGAACCTAATGTGATTATACTGTGACCTAGTTCTTATTTCAGTTTACTAATATTCACTGGTTGTTTGCATCTGAAACTGATGGATCATGGTGATAGGATCATGGCTGGGCAGGGTAAGTCTGCCCCCTTGCCAACCCTTCAGTGAATTCGAGTTTGACTCTCAGTTTCAGTCGAGTTTTAATCCCATATTATTTACTAGGCTTGATGACATTGAGTCACAACCCAAGCCCAGTACAGTTATCCCACCCCAGTACCCTATCCTTGACACTGATTCAAATGAGTCTTAGGATACTCCTGTGGCCACACATTTTAGCCATGTGCCTGAATATGCCATATACCACTTAGAATTAGATACTGATTCAGATGAAACACAGCCCCCTAATACTGATCCTGATAAAACACAGCCCCTTGATACTGATATTGATTCTCATGCAACTCATCCCCCTGATTCCGATGAAACCCAGCCCCCTTGATAAAATACAGCCCTCTGATACTGATCCTAATTAAACACAGCCCCCTGATCCTGATACTGATTCTGATGCAACCCAACCCTCTGATTCCGATGAAACCTAACCCCCTGATTCTTATAAATCTGATTCATCTGAATCTTGGTGTGATCCACATCCTTAAGTGTACGTCAATGGTAATGAATTCCCTAAGTATGGCGAGCCAGGTTTCTGGGAAACTGGAGCTTGTTTATATCCTGGTAACTGGCCAAAATATGTGCCTAAAAGTGATTCTGATGCTGAAAAAATAGTTCATTACTCACAGGTTTGTATTTTTGGATGGTTTTCAGTTCTGATTTACCTTCAAATTTCAAATTGTTGAACATATACAAACTGTCTACCTCTTAATGCAGGCTTGTTTATACAGTGTGGTTGTTGTTGCTTTTTACAACAACTACTTCATTCTGTGTTTGTCTGTGATAGATTGTGTGCTACTTGTCTGTGATAGCACGTGTGTAACTTGTTATATGCTAGGTTTTTTAATCTGTGTGATGTTTATGTTCAAGCGTGCAACCACTCAGCTTTAGACTTAGATTCAGTTGGCTATTCCCCATTTTCAATTGAATCTAAAGCTGAACCTGAGTCAGATAAGGCATGTTTCAGATTAGGGTCAATAAATGGGAACAGTAAATTTTTATGCATGTTTATGTGGTTTAGATATGCAACCATGTAGTGTTAGTCACTAGACTTACCTGATCTTTGCAGGGCATTTGTTTATTGATATCATAGCTAATATGTGTGCTAGTTGGGTATGTGCTGGTTGAACCCATAATTTATAATGTAGCTGTGATGAATGAATAAACATGAAATCATGCTTATTAGTTGCTAAACTGATTGGATCTTGGCGGGGAATGATATGATTACACCCAGCTCTGAAATTATTTGCTTAGTTGACCCTATTGTATTTGTTAGCTACCTGTGATGGTACCTTGCATGTACACTTTGGCAGCAGCCATGCTTTTACAAACATTAGGATGGTAACTTTATAGTGTTTGTCCCGTCGTTGTTATATGTGTGTTTGCCATTCCTCCCGGTTTGAATTGTTTATCATTATGGACTAACATATTTTTCCTCATACTTAGAAGCAGATTTTTAAACACAAACTCTTTTTAAAAATCTTCATACAAAAGGAAGAATAGCCCTCCCAGCTTTTACAAGGTTTCCCTATGAACATACCTTATCAAAATAACTTGTATGTTTACCCTAGACTTGAATATAGAAGCACAACCCTACAAAAGTACATCAGTTGCATGTGTACACTAACTCCATCATGATTAGTAGATCATGTATGTTTCTGGTTCTGCCAATAGACACCATGTGTTCCAAATAGCCCCTTACTAACTTAGAATCCATAATCATATTGTGGGGTAGCAAACTAAGTCTTTTTAGCCTTTCATTTCCCATATGTTGCAGTTTGAAATCAGTACCACCCCTGCATTTCATGATTTCTACCATAACACATTGCAAGCTTAGGAATATCTTGTCTATGACCCTAGGATCCTCCCTATCAAATGCATCATACACAGCTTGTAGTAGTCCATCTAGGTTTTGGCTATTGTTTTGCTGCTGTAAACTTTGAATTGAGGTAAAGAAACCCAAGTCCAGAATGTTTAAATCGGGTGATTTGGATGGTTGACACACTAACTGAATGTTAAATCCATCTGAGGTGGCTGCAGCTAAAAATCCAAGGTCATTTTCAAATATATGGGTAGGGGCATTATCTTGCTGCATGAAAATGTGTTTGCTTTCCCAAAATGGCCATTTTTCTTTGATAGCTGGTATGAGTTCATGGATAAGCTTGTGTCTAATGAAATCCATAGTTATGGATGATATTGCTTATGGCATCATGGTTCCCCTAGGTCTATTTACTGTTGTGTACTTAGCTGCTACATGCTCAACATAAGGAAAAAAACCTATTTTCCATCAAACATTACATTGCCCTCTATGTCAAATATAGGTCTACATATAGCACATAGAAACATGAGTTTTGGTATATAATGCTTGCTTAGGGTAATTCTATATGGTTCTGGTTCATTGGGACCAAGAATATACCTCGTTGTAGCCTCTGTGATGTAGAACCACTTTTCGTCGATGTGTATGATGTTGTGCATGGTCTTGAACTGCATGTTGCACTCCATTTGCTTAAACACTATTCCAGCCTTGATTCTTTCTGGGTTGTTGTTAGGCATAGATGAACTGCATTTGGGTGGCTTCTTATCTTCTTGTTTGTTATTGCTCTGTGTATGCTACTTTTCCCAACATACAGCTTAGCGAATGTGCTTTGGCATATACGCCTAAACTTTAGTGGCAATGCCATTAGAGCCTCCAGGTCAATTGGCTTATTGTTTCTTCGACAGCGCCCGTGTCTTCTCGAACGCACGTGTGAAAACCCCTACCGAAAATGGAATTAGAATACATGTAATGATTAAATTTTATCAAATATTCCAATCTTTCCTTTAATTTTTCCAAAAAATATATATGTATATATAAATAATATATATATATATAATAATACTAATAACAATATGTAAATAAATAAATAAGTGAGAGAAAATACCAAGAAGAAAATATACATAATTATACATATACATATATATATATTATATGATAATAGTAACAATAAGAAATGATAAAATAAAAGCAAGAAATTACCATGAAGGAGAAGTTGGCAGCGGATGTGAAAAAAATTATCCAAAGTGATTTGTGTGAAAACCCCTATCGAAATGAAATTAGAGTACATGTAATTATTAAATTTTATCAAATATTCTCATCTTTCCTTTAATTTTCTGAAAAATATATATGTATATATATTTTTAAATAAAATATATATATATAATAATGATAATAATACTAATAACAATAAATAAATAAATAAGTAAGAGAAATTACCAAGAAGAAATTACACATAATCATATATATATATTATGACAATAGTAATAAAAAGCAAAGGAATGAGCAAGGGAATAAATAAATGCAAGAAATTACCATAAAGGGAAAAGCTAGCAGTGGATGTGAAAAATTATCCAAAGTAATTTTTTGGGCAAGTGGTATTACCGGGAAGAAATGAACGGCAGACGTGAGAAGTAATTTTGGGCAAGTAGGCTTGAGGTTTACAGGAAAAAAATTTTAGGTTGAGTAGGTGTCAGAACCCTATATTTTATCTAGTATAAATACCAGTGATATCTTCCCAAAACTCACGGCCTTAAGATACTTTGAGTACCAAAATTCAGAGATTAAGCAGTGAAGTAGAAGCAGCGGTTGTCAAGCCAAGTTTAACTAAGGTGAGTGTTGCATCCCCCTAGCACGAATTGAGTTAAAATCTGAGTTTATGTTTATATATATATATATATATATATATAATGCCATCAGAACCTTAATCTCTCAAACTGAACCCTCCACCTCTCGAACCCCTGTTGAAACTCTACCTCTCAAACCCCTGCTGAAACTCTACTTCTCGAACCCCTACTGATAATCACACCTCTTGAACTCCTACTGAAACCATCACCTCTCGAACCCCACTGAGAAACGTCTCCTCTTGAACCTCACTGAAAACTTCACCAATCGAACCCACTAATAGACTTCACCTCTCAAACCCCCTCTGAAAAACCTCACATCTCAAACCTCCACTGGAAATCTATATCCTTCGAACTAGTGCCACTGATAACTTTACCTCTAGAACAATAGATCTTGAACTTACCCCTCGAACTAGTACCCTAAAACCTATACATCTCAAAACCTTCTCCCAAACCATTACCTCTCAAACTGTACCTCCTGAACCGTACCCTCAAAACTATATCCCTCGAACTGTACCACCCGAACTGTCCCTCCTGAACCCACCTCTCGAACTTGTACCTCTCGAACTAATATCACTGAAACCGTTACCCCTCGAACCGTACCCTCGAACCTTACTCCTCGAACTAGTACTACTGAAACCGTTACCTCTTGAACTGTACCCCTCGAACCTTACCCCTCAAATTAGTACCATTGAAACCGTTACCTCTTGAACTGTACCTCTCGAACCTTACCACTAGTACTACTAAAACCTTTACCTCTCGAACTTACCCCCTCGAACCTTACCTCTCAAACTAGTACTACTGAAACCTTTACGGACAAACCTCTCAAACCTTACCTCTCAAACTAGTGTCACTAGAACCTTACCTCTCGAACCTCACCAACTGAATCCGTACCTTTAAAAACTTTCCAACCGAACCTCACCACTTGAACTGGTACCACTTACCACTCGAACCAGTACCGCCTGATAACCATATCGTTTGAACCTTCTACTCAAATTCTTTACTCAAACCTCCTATACTCAAACTCAACTACGAGTACTTAAAACCCTATACCCAAACTTATCTGCTCGAACCCCGGTACTTGAAACCTGATACTCAAACTTTTATACTCGATACTCAAGCCATGAGAGAGATATGACGGTTACACTCAAATGATGGTATTTACTGACTGTTGAATTAAGTGTGTATTTTATCATACTGTACTAGATTATCGTGAAACTGAACTCCTGAAATGCTCTGATATTTTCTGTGAAAGATCGGCTTGTATTTTATCTTGTCGTGTCAAACTTGAATCATATACTGCTCTGATGATCGACTTTTACTTTATCTTACCGTGTCAAACTTGAATTACTTGCTACCTGATTACCTGTCTGTGAATTTTGGGGGCCCTGCAGCGATTGTAATTTGGTCAAAATCGGTAGAGAACGGTACTGACAGGACCGTCTGATTGGAACGGCTACACGTGCATTTTGGTATGCTAGCATAACCACCTGACTGATATGAGCTCGTAAATGAACACCTGCGTGAATGGGAAAGTGAATTCTGAACTAATAACCTTCAGGCATCACTGACTGGGTTATGTCGTGTATGTTAGCCACAATTGCCATATAGGCACTTGGTAGCAGCTCGGCATTAACCACCCGTATCCTTTTACTGTGTGCTAGGATATACGTGGCTAGTTGTTAATTGTTAATTGTTATTCTGTGATCACTAAAAACTCAACTGGGTAAATACTGGCGATGGAACCTCACTAAGCAAGGAGCTTACCCAAGTTAAATATCCCTTTTTCAGGTGAAAAAGAACAGTAAGAGAAAAGTGCTTGTTGTCTTTACTTCATTTGATAAAGATCCTGGATAAACTGTTAGGTTTTTAACGTGAACCTTGAATCGGTAATAGTTAGGTGAAACTTTCATTTGACACCTGTAATAATCCAGTCACTGTAATAGTAAAGTTAGGTTTCTGAATTTAACTAAATCGCTTCCGCATAAACTTTAATTGCTCGTTAATACTCGCCATTTTGGTAGCACGCTCAATTTTGACTCAAAACTTGAGTTGGGGTTTGGGGGTTGTTACATATGTGGTATCAAAGCATTCTCAAACTAAGTAAAGGCAAATCATACTTACGTTAATAAAAGATTCTAGAGGAAACTAAATGAACTATGAATAAAGTAAGGGGTGTTAGTTGTGTATAAATTATCAAGATAATAAGTTTGTTATGTCGATAGATAGACAATAACGTAGAGATAGCGAGCAATGCCTTTCAAGAAATTATTGAGGTGAAAAGACATTACAGAACATTCTCAAAGATGTTTCTTCCTTGGATGGAAATAATAAACAATCCTCAATGGGTAGAAACTCATGCTTACCCAAATTAGATCGTGCATGCGTTAGTCATGGAGCGGGCGGAATTAATGGGCAGGGTCCTTAGCCTCGAGACCCAAGAACAATTAATGAGAGATGCAATGTGGGAACAGTATCCGCATGCTAACGCAGAAGAGACTAGGGCGAATACGGTGGTCATCGAAAACAATCGACTGAGGAATCAAAGAAGTAGGGAGCTTGGACAATGGGATGCAGAGCGATAAGAAGTCTTTAGACAAGTAGACTTAGCCCTGGTAAACGCCCAAGAACTACAGGGAGGTCTGACCGCCTATCGCTGACAACCAATAGAATCACGTTGGAGGTATATTAGAGAGACTCGAGGCACAATAGAGCAAGCTCTTGTCACATTGCAGGATGATTTAATGGACCGAGCGTACCCTGGAGCTGAGCAAGAAGAAAGAGGTGACTCCACCAAGGATTCGAGAGTTGATTAGAATTGGAAGCTGACTTTTTGGGGGAAAATTACAACTAAGTTACTAACCGTTTGTAAGATAGGTATTAGAACAAGAAGCGAGTCCCAATTTTTTACGTCGAAAGACGGTGCTAGAAGACTATAAAATTATCGCAAATATCTTATAATGAAGCTATAACTACTGTAAAATCTTTTTTTTATGATATAAAAATATTTTGTGAATTATATTCTTTTGGTTAGGTAACCAAATGAGGATTGGTTCAATTCATGGAACTAACTTATTGAGTATAGGAAAATGTAAAGGGAACAGGGAGAAAGTTCGAACTCACCCGTTGGACAGAATCCCCCAACCGCTGGGATGGAATTATTCACAAGTCAGGTTACTAAAATTTTGAGCCGTATGATAGAGAGAGACAATCGAGCTCAATCTCCGGTCAGGGATCAAAGTCATAGGCCAGAGACAGAGGACGTGGTCTTGGAACGATTCCAGAATTTTCATCCACCTAGGTTCAACAGTAGCCCAGATGATGAATTCGCCAAAAATTGGATCGAAACAATGGCTCGAACCTTCCAAGCCTTGGGATATGCAGATGGATGGAAGGTGAATTTTGCTATATTCCAATTAGAAAACGCCGCACTAGATTGGTGGAACATAATACAAAGGAAGTGGGACATGGAGGAAACTCCCAAGACCTGGGAGAATTTCAAAAAGGAATTTAAGAAGAAGTTCATTCCACCTCTAGTTATCGAAAGGAAAGATGCGGAGTTTATAAACTTGAAACAAGGACTGATGAGTGTAACAGAGTATGAGGCAAAGTTTTCCCGACTCTCTAAATTTGCAGAGAATATGGTCTCGACTGATGAGGAAACCAAGAGGAGATTTATCCAAGGTTTAAGGATGGAATTGAAGGATGCCCTAGCCCCAACCTATCAAAACAGTTATGCCGTAGCCATCTAATCGACTTGCATAGTGGAGGAAAGAAAGAATGCCTTACAAGCCATGCACCAATCAAGAAGGACAAATGTGAGGTCCCAATCAGTATACATCCCCAGCCCACATGGAGTAAACTTGGAGAAAAACAAAGTTCCTAGGAGAGACACATCCTGACCCTCAACCACGGCAAGAAGCTCAAGCATTTCCTCGAGAGGAACAACTCAAGTGCATTGCACGTACTGTGGAAAGGGATGCCATGATGAGCAGGATTGCTGGAAGAGGGAAAACAGGCGTTTACGGTATGGAAGTTCTGAACATAGGATATCTGAATGCTCGCAAGCTCAGCTGAGTCGCTTGTCTCAACCCATGGGATTCCAGGCATCGGTTGCCAAACCTGCTCTGAAAGGAGGAGCAAGTAGGTGCAGTCAACCAAAAGTGCAGGCTCATGTATACGCGATGTAAGATAGTGAAGCCCCAGTTTCGACCGAGGTCATTGAACTGGGTAAAATAGCTAAATTTTTTATTGATCATGGTGCTTCTCATTGTTTTGCTAGTTACTCCTTTCTTGAGAACATGGAAGAGAAAATAGAGGACTTACCCAATAAATTAAAAGTTAGCACTCCCACAAACGATATGAAAATCCTAACTGGACGTTGGGAGTTGCCCATAAACTTAATTGTTTTACCTTTAAAAGGATATGAGGTGATACTTGGTATGGATTGGCTTGCTAAAAAACATGCCCAGTTAAATTGTTGTACAAAGGAAGTTAAGTTGTGTCGACCCGGGGAACTTCCGATTAAAGTAGATGTGGGAAGGAAGAGATCCTCCTCATTACTTGTGATGGGAGTCAAAGCTCGATGAATGATTTGTAAGGGAGCAACTGGAATATTGGCTTATATCTTGAATAAGCCAGTGGACCAGTTAAAGGGAGAAGATATAACTGTGGTCCAAGATTTCCCTGAGGTATTTCCAGAGGAACTAGTAAGTTTACCTCCTAAAAGGGAGACTGAGTTTACTATTGATCTAGTACCAAGAGTCGTACCCATTTCTCGAATCCCTTATCGTATGGCGCCGCTAGAGCTACAAGAGTTGAAGCTATAACTCGAAGACTGATTAGCTCAAGGATTCGTTCAACCGAGTACCTCCCCGCGGGGAGCCCCGGTATTGCTTGTTAAAAAGAAGGATGGCTCTCTTAGAATGTGTATCAATTATCGAGGCTTAATTATTGTGACAATTAAGAATAAATACCCTCTTCCTATTATTGAGGAGTTGTTTGATAAACTCTAAGGGGCAGTCGTATTTTCCAAACTGGATTTGAGACAAGGGTACTACCAGTTACGAGTGAAGAGGGAGGACATACCCAAGACAACTTTCAATACTCGATATGGTCATTATGAATTTCTGGTAATGCCATTTGGAGTAACCAATGCACCAGCGGCATTTATGGACCTCATGCATCGAGTATTTTGGCCATACCTAGACGAGTTTGTTGTCATCTTTGACATCATGATCTATTCCGAATCTCAGCATGAGCATAAAGGGCATCTAAGGAAGGTATTACAACTGCTGAAGGAGCACAAGTTGTACGCCAAGTTTAGTAAATGTGAATTCTGGCTAAGTCAAATGAATTTTTTGGGGCACGTGATTAGTAAGGAAGGAATATCCGTGGATCCCTCTAAAGTCGAGACAATTCTAAATTGGAGGGTGTCGAACAATAATACGGAGGTGTGGAGCTTTCTTGGACTAGTAGGATATTATTGGCATTTAGTTAAAGACTTCTCTAAGCTAGCATCCCCTTTATTCTGCTTAACTCATAAGAGAGTTAAGTGTGAATGGAATGAGAAGACTGAATCCAGTTTTCAAGAATTGAAGAAGCGTCTGACCCCTGCCCCAATCCTTGCCCTACCTGAGGGAACGGATGGATTCTTAGTATATACTGATTCTTCATAGTATATAATAATAATACTACTAATAACAATAAGTAAAGTGAGAGAAAATACCAAGAACAAAATATACATAATTATACATATATATGTATATATATATATATATATTATATGATAATAGTAACAATAAGCAAATGAATAAATAAAAGCAAGAAATTACCATGAAGGAGAAGTTGGCAGTGGATGTGAAAAAAATTATCCAAAGTAATTTGTGTGAAAACCCCTACCGAAATAAAATTAGAGTACATGTAATAATTAAATTTTATCAAATATTCCCATCTTTCCTTTAATTTTCCAAAAAATATATATGTATATATATTATTAAATAATATATATATAATGAAAATAATACTAATAACAATAAATAAATAAGTAAGTAAGAGAAATTACCAAGAAGAAATTACACATAATCATACATATATATATGTATATTATATGACAATAATAATAATAATCAAATAAATGAGCAAAGGAATAAATAAATGCAAGAAATTACCATGAAGGGAAAAGCTAGCAGCGGATGTGAAAAATTATCCAAAGTAATTTTTTGGGCAAGTGGTATTATCGGGGAGAAATGAACGGCGGACGTGAGAAGTAATTTTGGGCAAGTAGGCTTGAGGTTTACAGGATAAAATTTTAGGTTGAGTAGGTGTCAGAACCCTATATTTTACCTAGTATAAATACCAGTGATATCTTCCCCAAAACTCACGGCCTTAAGATACTTTGAGTACCAAAATTCAGATGTTAAGCTGTGAAGTAGAAGCGGCGGTTGTCAAGCCAAGTTTAACTAAGGTGAGTGTTACATTGCTCTAGCACGAATTGAGTTAAAATCTGAGTTTATGTTTACACACACACACACACATATATATATATATACATATATATATATACATATATATGTAAAGATATATATACATATATACACACACACACACACACATATATATATATATATGTACATATATATATATACATATATATATAATGCCATCAGGACCTGACTCTCTCGAACTGAACCCTCCACCTCTCAAACCCCTGCCAAAACACTACCTCTCGAACCCCTGTTGAAACTCTACCTCTAGAACCCCTGTTAAAACTCTACCTCTCAAACCTCTGCGAAAAACACTACCTCTCGAACTTCAGTTGAAACTCTACCTCTCGAACCCCTGCCGAAACTCTACCTCTCGAACCCCTACTGAAAATCACACCTCTTGAACTCCTACTGAAACCATCACCTCTCAAACCCCACTGAGAAACTTCTCCTCTTGAACCTCACTGAAAACTTCACCAATCGAACCCACTAAAAGACTTCACCTCTCGAACCCACTAAAAGACTTCACCTCTCAAACCCACTAAAAGACTTCACCTCTCGAACCCCCTCTGAAAAACCTCACCCCTCGAACAGCCACTGGAAATTTGTATCCTTCGGACTAGTACCACTGATAACTTTACCTCTAAAACAATAGATCTCGAACTTACCCCTCGAACTAGTACCCTGAAACCTTTACCTCTCAAAACCTTCTCCTGAACCATTACCTCTCGAATTGTACCTCCTGAACCGTACCCTCGACACTGTATCCCTCAAACTGTACCACCTGAACTGTCCCTCCTAAACCCACCTCTTGAACCTGTACCTCTCAAACTAATATCACTGAAACCGTTACCTCTTGAACCGTACCCTCGAACCTTACTCCTTGAACTAGTACTACTGAAACCGTTACCTCTCGAACTGTACCCCTCGAACCTTACCCCTCGAATCAGTGCCACTGAAACATTTACCACTCGAACTTACATCTCAAACCTTACCACTAGTACTACTAAAACCTTTACCTCTCAAACTTACCCCTCGAACCTTACCTCTCGAACTAGTACTATTGGAACCTTAAACTCTTAAACTAGTACTACTGAAACCTTTACGAACTCACCTCTCGAACCTTACCTCTCGAACTAGTGTCACTAGAACCTTACCTCTCGAACCTCACTAACTGAATCCGTACCTTTAGAAACTTTCCAACCGAACCTCACCACTCGAACTGGTGCCACTTACCACTCAAACCAGTACCACCTGATACCCATATTGCTTGAACCTTCTCCACTCGAATTCTTTACTCAAACCTCCTGTACTCAAACACAACTACGAGTACTCAAAACCCTGTATCTGAACTTATTTGCTCGAACCTCGGTACTTGAAACCTGATACTCAAACCTTTATACTCGATACTCGAGCCATGAGAGAGATATGATGGTTACACTCAAATGATGGTATTTACTGACTATTGAATTAAGTGTGTATTTTATCATACTATACTAGATTATCGTGAAACTGAACTCCTGAATTGCTCTGATATTTTCTGTGAAAGACCGACTTGTACTTTATCTTGCCGTGTCAAACTTAAATAATAGACTGCTCCGATGACCAGCTTGTACTTTATCTTGTTGTGTTAAACTTGAATTACATGCTACCTGATTACCCGTCTGTGAATTTTGGGGGCCCCGACGCAATTGTAGTTTGGTTGAAGTCGGTGGGGAATGGTACTGACCAGACAATCTGATTAGACCGGCTACACATGGAGTTTGGTATGCTAGTATAACCACCTAACTAATACAAGCTCGTAACTGAACACCGACGTGAATGGGGAAGTGAATTCTGAACTAATAGCCTTCGGGGCATCACTGACTGGGTTATGTCGTGTATGGTAGCCACAGTTGCCATATAGGCACTTGGCAACATCTCAACATTAACCACCCGTATCCTTTCACTGTGTGCTAGGACATACGTGGCTAGTTGTTAATGGTTAATTGTTATTCTGTAATCATGAAAAACTCAACTGGGTAAATATTGGCAATGAAACCTCATAAGCAATGAGCTTACCCTAGTTAAACAACCCTTTTTCAGGGGAAGAAGAACAGTAAGAGAAGAGTGCTTGTTGTCTTTACTTTGTTTGATAAAGATCCTGGATAAACTTTAGGTTTTTAAAGTGAGCCTTGAATCTGTAATAGTTAGGTGAAACTTTCATTTGACACCTGTAATAATCCGGTCATTATAATAGTAAAGTTAGGTTTTTGAATTTAACTAAATCACTTCCGCATAAACTTTAATTGCTCGTCAATACTGGCCCTTTTGGTAGTACGCTCAAACCCGACCCGAAACTTGAGTTGGGGTTTGGGGGTTGTTACAATTTGTGAGCAAGTGGAATTACCAGGAAGTAAAATAGACGGCAGACGTGAGAAGTTTGTCCAAAGTTATTTTAGGCAAGTACGCTAGAGGTTTACAGGATAAAATTTTAGGTTGAGTAGGTGTCAGAACCCTATATTTTACCTAGTATAAATGCCAGTTATATCCTCCCCAAAACTTACATCCTTGAGATACTTTGAGTACCAAAATTCAGAGGATAAGCAGTGAACTAGAAGCGGTGGTTGTCAAGCCAAGTTTAACTAAGGTGAGTGTTGCATCGCCCTAGCATGAATTGAGCTAAAATCTGAGTTTATGTTTACATATATATATAATGCCATCTGAACCTGACTCTCTCAAACTGAACCCTTCACCTCTCGAACCCCTACTGAAAATCCCACCTCTCAAACCCCTGCTGAAACTTTACCTCTCAAACCCCTGTTGAAAGTCTACCTCTTGAAACCCTACTGTTGAAACTATACCTCTCGAACCCCTACCAAAAAACTACCTCTCGAACCCCTGCCAAAACTCTACATGTCGAACCCCTACTGAAAAACTCTCCCTCTCAAACCACTACTGAAAATCCCACCTCTCGAACCCCTACTGAAACCATCACCTCTTGAACCCCACTGAGAAACTTCTCCTCTTGAACCTCACTGAAAACCTCACCTATCGAATCCCTACTGAACCCTTCACCTCTCGAACCTCTACCGAAAACTTCTCCTCTCAAACCGCTACTGGAAACCTGAATCTCTCGAACTAGTATTACTAATACCTTTACCTATGGAATAGTACACCTCAAACATATGTCTCGAATTAGTACCACCGATACCTTTACTTCTCAAACAATATATCTCGAACCTACCCCTCGAACTAATAACCCCGATATCTTCACCTCTAGAAACCTTTTCACTAGAACCCCCACTATTAGAACTATTACCTATCTCCTCTCGAACGTGTGCCCCTGAAACCTTTACCCCTCGAACTAGTATCCTGAAACCTTTACCCCTTGAACTAGTACCCCGAAACCTTTACCCCTCGAACTAGTACCCCTGAAACCTTTACCCCTCGAACTAGTACCCTAAAACTTTTTCCCCTCGAACTAGTACCCTGAAACCTTACCTCTCGAAACCTTCTCCCGAACCATTATCTCTCGAATTATACCTCCCGAACTGTACCCTCGAAGCTGTATCCCTCAAACTGTACCACCCAAACTGTCCCTCCTGAACTCACCTCTCGAACATGTACCTCTCGAACTAATATCACTGAAACCTTTACCTCTCGAACTTACCCCTCGAACCTTTCCTCTCAAACTAGTACTACTGAAACCTTTACCTCTCGAACCTGACCTCTCGAACTAGTACCGCTGAAACTTTTACGAACACACCTCTCGAACCTTACCTCTCAAACTAGTGCCGCTAGAACCTTACCTCTCGAACCTCACCAATTGAACCCGTACCTTTAGAATCTCTCCAACTGAACCTCACTACTCGAACTGGTACCACTTATCACTCAAACCAGTACCACATGATACCCATACCACTTGAACCTTCTCCACTCAAATTCTTTGCTCGAACCTCCTACCCAACTACTTGAATTGTAAGTACTCGAACCCCTGTACTCAAACTCAGCTCAAACCCCGGTACTTGAAACCTGATACTCGAACCTTTCTACTCGATACTCAAGCCATAAGAGAGAGATATAATGGTTACACTCAAATGATAGTATTTAAAAACTATTGAATTATGTGTGTATTTTATCATACTGTACTAGATTATCGTGAAACTGAACTCCTGAACTACTCTGATAATTTCTGTGAAAAACCGGCTTGTACTTTATCGTGCCGTGTCAAACTTGAATCATATACTGCTCTGATGACCAGCTTGTACTTTATCTTGCCGTGTTAAACTTGAATTACCTGCTACCTGATTACCTGCCTGTGATTTTGGGGGCCCCGACATGATTTTAGCTTGGTCGAAGTTGGCGGATAATGGTATAGAATGGACCGTCTGATTAGACCAGATACACATGGAGTTTGGTATGTTAGCATAACTACCTGACTGATACGAGCTCATAACTGAACACCAATGTGAATGCGGAAGTGAATTTTGAACTGATAGCCTTTGGGAATCACTGACTGGGTTATGTCGTGTATGTTAGTCATAGTTGCCATATAGGCACCTGGCAGCAACTCGGCATTAACCACCTGTATCCTTTTACTGTTTGCTAGGACATACGTGGCTAGTTGTTAATTGTTATTCTGTGATCACTAAAACTCAACTGGGTAAATACTGGCGATGGAACCTCACTAAGCAAGGAGCTTACCCTAGTTAAACAACCCTTTTTCAGGTGAAGAATAACAGTAAGAGAAAAGTGCTTGATGTCTTTACTTCTTTTGAGAAAGATCCTGGCTACTTGAATTTTAATGTGAACTTTGATGCTGTAACAGTTAGGAGAAACTTTTGTTTGACATTTGTAATAAATCCTTTTCACTGTAATAGTAAATTAGGTTTTTGAGTTACTTAAAACGGTTCCGCATAAACTTTAATTGCTCATTAATACTGGCCCTTTCGGTAGCACCCTCAAACCTGACCCAAAACTTGTGTTGGGGTTTTGGGGTGTTATAGCGCGCACACAACCTCACCATTTTAAAGCTGCTGCCTAACTCGCGATCAGATTGTGCTGATGGTCCTAACTGAGCATGACCATCTTTTTGCTCCCTCGACTCTACTGATGTTCTCAAGCTACCCATTTTTTATGTGTTGAAGGAGAAAATGGGCAATCTCCTGCCTTTGTTCATCAGTAAGGTTTCTCCCCATCATCACAACCTTACTTTTGCTTGATTATGAAGATCGAAAAGAATGTGGGTTAGGGATTTCTGAATTTGGCCAGTTCTAGAAGAACTGGCCAAAAAGGATTTCAAGGGCTCTAATTTTTGGTCTGTGGGGTGTGAATGGGTGCTTTAATAAATGCTCATTTTTATAGATGAGAATTCTGATTTTTGGAGGTAATGAACAATGAATGAAAAAGTGTACAATTGGCTCCAAAACAAAAAATTTTGGAGCCAAAAATTAACTTTTGGAGGGAATACTCACAGCTTTGACATTATTTAGCATTGGTTTTTAGTCAAATTGGGGGCATGTAATTTGCTGATTTTGACTTGTACCTTTTCAGATTTTTGGACTGAAAAGTGTCCTTTAAGCACTGTTCAATTTTGCCTCCACTTTTCTCTTTCTTGTAAATTATTTAGGGACGGAGGGAGTAACTCATTTTATCGAAGCAACATGCCTATTCTGTATTGAAGATTCAACATTCACAATTTTAGTACTCTCTTAACCCATTTTAACGTTCACACCTTAACTTTCAACAGCTGACTTGAAATATGTTCGATTTTTATTATCTTTCACTAAGGGTAAATGAAATTTGTGAAAGTTGAGTTCATATTTTGAACATATATGTTATAAAAAAATTAATTAAGGTATTACTCGATAATATTTATACTTATATACACCAATTCAATTTAATTCAATTTATGGTCAAAGTTAAAAAGTTTTGACTAAATTAATGAATAGTTAATGAAGTTATGGTTTTTCCAATTATTTAATTTAATCCAACTAATCTGTTCCAATTGAACCAAGTACATTAAAACATAAAAGTTGACACACAAGACTTGGTTATGCAATTCGGTTAAACAACCTACATTTGCGGGGTCTGACCCAAAATAAATCCACTAATCAGAAAGATATAGTACAAAGTACACCATACAACCATACTTATCTTAACTAATTATACTGTGTGGATTTCGCAAGTTTACAACAGCAAAACCCTCTAACTTCGAAACTCGCAATTTTGCTACTGATCTGGCTTAATCAGACTCCCTCTAACTTCGAAACTCGTTGACACTGGATCTTCTCATCACGAGAAATTAAGGTATACAATTATGAACTTGATGAACAGTTTCAGATCATGTTGGAACACAGACGGATGACTCTAGAGTACTCTCGAAATATATGAAAACCTGGATGCATATTTTCTTCGATTAAATCCGTAAGTACCTCAGCCAAATTGTCTTCTATTTATATCCAATGAAGAAACCTGTATCGAACTGGAACTCATCACAACAGTCCACTTCCATAATATTCCAATTCTAATTGATTAGCATATCTAATCCCATGAATATAAGGACATTACATATCAAACTCAATCCCATAAAGATAGAGATTTTCCGTGATAAATCCGATTCCTTTGAAGTAAGTATTCTACCATAATAGATATACTTATTTCTCTCATGGACTAAATATTGCATTATCTCCAATTTCCTTATTCCGCCACAAAAACAATATTTTTCACACGCTGAATATTATTCTTCACAAGTAATATTCCCTTCCTTATTCTTCACACACATGAAGTATTGTACGGAAACAACTCTCATCACATCTCCAATTATGATTGCAATCAAACATTAGGAATTACCAAATCTAATCTCTTGAATTAAGGAATTAATTCAAATCAAATCTAATCAAATCATTTCCTCAATGATAGAGACTAATTCATATCAATCTTAACTTCATCAAATCTGATCCCTTAAATATATGAACTGGTATATTCTTCAATCTCAAATACAGAACTGATTTATTCTCATCATGGATTTCCTTTTGCCGCACCATTTCCTTGTGATGTTTCAACACAACTATTCCATATTTGCATAATTTTCACCAATTTCCAATTAATTAAATATGAACTTTACAACTAAATTACAGTTTGAATAGGGACAAAGAGAGTATTTATTTTTTCCAATTTAAATGGTACACTTTTCATTTTATCAATTTGCCATAAGTTGCACGCTTTCCTTTTTTTTCCCAAAGAATTACATGGGATGTTCTTATAAAACGACAACTTACCCTTACTAGCATTTAAAAACTACATAATTCATAACCACTAATCATGGACTTATATGTAGGGATGATCATGGGTCGGGTCTGGGTCGAGTCTAACACAGACCTAGACCCTAAAAAAATTAGTTAGACACAGACCTGACCCGGACCCGTAGAGTCTGAAAATCTTAGATCCCATACCCAAACCTGATGGGTCCAAAATGGGTCTAATATTCTTTTTTTTTTCTTCACTAAATAAAATTATATTATCTTAAATACAAATCATTCTTGTTCAATATGCATCTGAATTATTTTTTCAAGAAAAAAAATATACAATACATATTATTTGTTGAATTAAATATAAAAATACAAAGAGAATATAAAAGTAATTTAGAAATTAGAGTTAAATTATGTATATATTTAGGGTTAAATGGTCTACGGGTCAGGTCCCGGTCGGGTCTAGGTCTTAATATTTTAGACCTGGACCCGTATTTTAAAATCTAGGCCCAAACCTGGACCCGATAGGTCTAAATTTTTTAGACCCATACCTGACCCTATGGGTCTGGGTAGGGTTCTAAACCCATGATCATCCCTACTTATTTGGGATGTGGTGATCCGATCAGGTAAGTTGATTGTTGTTCACCGTGAGAATCTCCCTTTCTGCAAAACAGATCTCAAAAGTAATTATTGGTAAAAGACTCCGACGATCAAGTCAGCCTTTTTCTCAGAGAATTGGAATTTCTCAGTAAAGTGATACTTACCTTTTTCAGCACTACTTTGTTGTATTTATAGGAGTACATCATCGTGGCTCTGTGTTTCATGAATTGTATCATGATCCTGTAATTCATGTTCATGGCCAAAACCTTAATCGTGGCTTAATTGTGGCTCGACCTTTATCGGTTCATGATCGAGTATTTCAGATTAGGCTCAGTCTTTATTGGTTCATCGGCCTTATCTGTGTTTAATCTTTGGGCAGGGCTTGCAGCCCAATGATATAATCTATGGGTTGGGTATATATACACCATAAGCCCCCCTAGCCATGAAGACTAGTATACACAAAGCGATGACTTCGTTTGTGGAACATATACGAGCAGTTATTTTTCGAACTTCTGAAACTTGAACAACATGTTCGTTATTGATGTAGCTACAAATGCCTTTGCGAAGTGTTACTTACTTCTTGGCTATCAATGCGTGTTCGATGTTGGATTCTTGATTTTGAATTTTGAATTTGAATATATTCCCTACTTTGATTTTGAATTTTGAATTTGAATATCTTCCCTACTTCTCTTCAACGTAATCGTTTGAAATTTTGGTTCCATGAGCCAGATTTTCCTCCTTTTTATTCGTTGTACCATTCCAAAATATCCTCTCTTGCCGTTATATCTTTCTTCTATAGAAACTTTGATTTTCGTAACTTAAATCTGTCAGTATTCAGTGTACTATATCCACCCATATTTCACTGATCTGCACCATTATGCATGCATTAATCATTGCATTTGACATAGTTTTTAGTTACTTTTAATTGGTGGATTGCTAATATTAGTTGAGTTTAAGTGACAAGGGGTTTAGATGGCCATGTTTGGTTTTCTTGTCTAAATCCCGAATTTTGTATACTTAATTGGTAATAATGGACATCTTGTATCCACGGCCTCCTTGGTCTTCTTTTTGATCATCTTTAGTAGGTTGCCTGTGGGTACTTTTTGGTTACATTATATGTGAAGGCCGTTCGCAAGAGCGGTAGAAAATTGAAGATCGTTCAAAGGGACGGTAGAAGAGGCAAAGTTCATTCACATTAGAATGATAAAATATAAAGGATGCAAACATCAATGTGAGGTAGAAGGAGATTGAAGCCAAAGATAGGTGGCTTCAAAGTTCAAGACGGCCAAACGAGAAAATAGGGAATCGTGGTCCGAGAAGCATTTCCTTAGTTTGAGAAAAATCTATGAAGAATTAGCCTTTAAAGCTATTTCCATTGGATTCATCTTCTTGAGTACTACAAAATTAACTACTAGAAATCCCGATTCGGACTAATGGTTTACCCGCAGCAAGCAAACGAAATTCAGCCAACAAAGCACCGGTGGCACTTCACGGACCGCACATGGTCAAGCACCTGTGATAATCTTCACAGCCCGAAGTACACAAGAATCTAGGGGTTCTGTGAAGACCTGCATGAGACTAGCACGACACCTTCACCAGGCAAGGCGCCGGGCAGTGACAAAAGCATCGGGTCATGAAGCAAGGGGATGGAGAATTGAAAATTTTGCTAATTATTGTGACGGCCCATGAAAACCTTCATGGGCCTTGAAGAAACTTCAAAGTGGAAACTGTGTGTTACTCGCAATCCGTGAAAAGGTGGTCGGTATGTGAAAACATCTAAGCAAAAACCTTGGTGCTGCTCGCGGCCCGTGAAAACCTTTACGGACCGTGGCACGAGCCTAGCTTCATGGACCATGGTGTTTTGCGACTATGAATGCTCATGGTCTACGCTGGATCTGGCACCCCGTACTTGAATGTTCACGGACCGTGGCATCCGTGTCGGTTTGTGACACCTTGGCGGCTGATAGTTTTGGCCATAATTCTCTCAATTTCATCCAAT
The DNA here is from genome assembly GCA_037428765.1 of Rubia yunnanensis. Classification (NCBI taxonomy): domain Eukaryota; kingdom Viridiplantae; phylum Streptophyta; class Magnoliopsida; order Gentianales; family Rubiaceae; genus Rubia; species Rubia yunnanensis. The sequence continues at coordinate 41,154,730 of CM075068.1, forward strand.
TTCCCTCTACCATATATCAAAATCTTCATCTTTTCGAGCTCTATCCAACATCTATAATTAGGTTCACAGATTTGAGCAGTTTATTCAAGAAAGGTAATGCGACTAGTGAGAAAGTTTGACTAGGGTTTTTGCTAAGTTTGGCATATTTTGGGCCTATCTTTAGGCCCAATCTCCTACTAATATATATAGGAGCCTTATTCTTCTACGAAACCCTAATTAAAATAGATAAATTCATAATGTAGATTATTTTTTCTTTCTAGTTTAGAGAGAATGAAGAGGAGAGTTCTTTTTCTCCTTCCTTCTTCTTCTTTTTCTCCTATCTTTTTCTTTTCTTCTTCTTTTCTTAGATCCATGGCATCTAAATCCATATTTTCCATGGATCTATACTTTTTAGAGTAGTTAGCTAAGCTTGGGACATATTTGGCACATGTGTAGCTTTTGATACTTTATGAGATTCCTTAAATTCCACATATCTTTGTGTATATGATATCATTGTGATTGTTCTTGAATGTCACAAATGCATGAACACTAAACCACATATGAGCACACACTTTGGGCTATGTTCATGTATGGTGCACTTATTGGTGCCCCCTAGGGAAAAGAAACCTAATGTTTGAATGGGTGGATGGAAATGAGTCTGCGTGAGTATGTGCACGAGAGATTTAAGGTAACCCTAATCTGCATGCCATCGCACCATTTTTAGCTGATTACTTAATCATTTTCCGATAGGTTACGGGTAGAGATAGTTGATAGTAACAAGTTAGGTGTTGTGTTGAAACCCTAGTATCACAAATAAGGTGCCTATGAACCTAAGGCTTCACATATAGAAGACCACTGGGAATTAGTTCATACGGGGTGGAAACCCAGGATGTAATCGAAAAAGGGGAGAAACAGTACCACAACAATGGTCGGACCTTGTTGCGCTCTCCTAATTACGATGGCAGTGTCGATGGAGAGTTACGAGCGCACCCACTGTGCAGGGATGGGGAAGTGTATTCCATTGGCCACACCACGTGTTGTGAACACACTGATAGGTCTTTTGTATGTATAGATGTGAATGAATCGAGGATTGAATCATTAGAACTACCATGTTGCTAAATTAGTCCCAAGTGCCTAGTACAAATAGTTTACTTGTTTGTTTATTTCATGCTTGTAGTTGTTAGTTGAAATACCAAACACCCCCCCCCCAAGTTTGAATGTTTTCATTAGTAGCTATTCCTTCCACTTGTGTGGATTGATGACCTGCACGAGGCTATGTTTTGAGTTTTACTTGAACCATAGCATCTTTGTAGACAAACCCAGGGCTTGCCACTTACTACCATTTGGTAGCATTAGCAGCGAGAACAGGTGTAAAATATAAATCTTATCTTTGGTCATCCCATGGGACTAGTTCCTCGGCCCGAGTTAATTAAATTGTGCTTGCTGCGACTGTATTAACGACCCCGGGTCGTGGGATATCGAATATTGACGTTGTTGTCGGGGATGCTTTCCAGTTCAAGTATTAGTTGAGCATAGCGTGTTAGTGAGTAGTTAGTATTGTTTTTTAAATCTTTTTCTTGTTTGTTGTTTTCCGGAGTAGGTATTGCTTGAGTTCTTGGTGAAAACTGAGGACACTTGCACTAATATTCTGAATTTTATGTGATTTCTTTGTTGGTACTTAATAGAAAAGAAAAAAAAATGTAAGAAAGCACTCAACGGAGGGCACTTTGTAGGATGTGTCATTGTGATCATCCTATAGATTTTTGCCCAAGGTTGAGTGACTATAGGAGAAGAATGGCTCAAAGAGTGAGATTTTGTAGGATATGTCATTGTGACCACCCTACGGAGTCTTGCTCTTGGATGAGCGAAAATGAGAGATAGGTAGGAGTTGTTGGTTCCCAAGGCCGATGGGATCAAGATTGTCATCTATACCACAATGCTCCAAATTTGAGGTTTACTGGTAACTCAAATTTTTGGTACGAAAATGCATCGGGAAACCAACACTTTGGGTTAGATAGTTGGAGTTCACCAACTTACCCAATGCCCCAAAACCAATCCCTAGGATTGGATCACAAATCGGATTGTGTGAAAATTTTGCAAGCTCTAGCTAATGTGAACTAGAGTAGTGATTTACTCCAATCACAAGTGCTTAATGAGATTAGCAATTTGGGAACTCAACTATTCTCAAGCATTGAGAAAGTTGAAGGGCAAGTGCATAATTTGATTAATAGGGTGAGCCAACTTGAAACCCAATATTCCAAAAATGAATCATCCCTAGTTGAGTGTGAAATTTTGGTAGATTAATCTAAAGAGGATGGGGAAAGGTTTGTTAAGAGTGAAGAAGTCGAGGGAGGGGTGATTATACTTAATTTTCCATATTACTTATTTGCACCCCTACCTCCACCTATAGAACCTACTCCCACATTTTCATAAGCCTTAGAGGAAACCATAGGGAATCAATTGAATATTCTAAGCTTCCAAACCACCTATTTCCTCTAAGGTTGACTCCATCTCTACTATATCTTCCTCTTGGAATATTCTTACCCCCACCTCTTGAGTTTTGGTTGTCCAAGGTGATGGGGTACAAATCCACACCATATGGATAACATTAGGGTCATGCCGACGACCTTAAAAATACAGAGCTTCTCAAGAGGCAACCCAAGCTTTGAAAAAATTAGATTAATTTGCTATTTTTGGTGTGTTTTCCTATTTGTAGCTTTCTTTTTTGTTTTTGGGACACTATTACACTTGGTGTGCATGTTTGTTTTTTAGGAAGCATATGGTTCTTGGAGGAAGGTGAGCAAATGGGGAGTCCAACTTGTGGACCATGTAGACGTACATGGTTTGTGACGCTCGTGGACAAGAAGGAGGACCAAACCCTAAGTTCATGGGGCGTGTAGATGCGCACGACCCATGAAGCTCACATACTTTCATACACCACCCAATCACCATTTTTCCCTACCACCACCCAACCACTACCGAAGTACCACCCAAAACCCACCTACTATTAAAACCTTGAGACACACACATCGATACCTAAGAAGTAACTCTCCATTGTGATTCAATTACTTATTCGATTTGTGATGCATGATAGTGGTTAGATTGAACTCTCTTGATTAGAGGTTTGGGGTGGTATATTTGGGTGGTGGTTGTTCTTTACATTCCATGATTGTGCCATCAAGGGTAGATTTTAGTGTTCTTTTTCATTATAAGTGCTTTCCTATTTCTTCCCCTTGACATATGTACCTTGATTTTGTATATGCATTGAGGATAATGCAAGCTTTAAGTGTGGCGAGTCTAAGGGAATGGATATCACTTGTGATTTTTGGTTGTTTCTATGTATCTAGATTTTTGGTTGTTTCTATGTATCTAGTAGCTCTTCTAAGAGCAATTTGAAAAAAAATTAAAATTTAAAACCCGGACAAGTCAAAAACCGGAAAGGGCGACTTGGGTAACATTAGGAAAAGCCCGGATAGGTCAAAAGTCCTAGGTAAAAGTGAGAGGCTTGGCCTGGCTAGACTTACGAGTCTAGGAAAAAATGAGAAGCCGTGTGGAAAAAGGTGAGAGGTGAGCACGTTTTGTAGTAACACTAGGTCAAAACTCGAAAGGGCGCCTAGGAAAAATGAGAGAAATTGTGAGAAAAAAGAAAAAGAAATAAGAAACTAGGTTGACAATACATTGAACTCCTTGTTTGCACCTAGGTCGAGAATTTAGATTTATCCCTATGTTGCAAGCAAGTCGACGGCTTTTGGATTTCCTTGGTGGATTGTTTTTACTTGAGGATTGCTCTTTGATTACTTTTGAGACTTCTTGGGGGAAAGTAAGCTTGGCTTTATTTCGATCTTTTGTCTCTTATCTTTTTCCATACACATTTTACTTACTTTGGGTGGTTTGTTGCCTTAGGTACTTTGGGATTGTGAGAGTTGTGAGCTTTTCATCTTCTTGGGGGAACTAGGGTAGCTTGGGAATAAGTTGGATGCATTGGCTATTTTCGCAAGCCTCTTGTCGCTTGAACTTTTTTCTTTGATTTTATTTACTCGAGGACAATAAAGGTTTAAGTGTAGGGAGTCTGATCTGCACCATTATACATGCGTTAACCGTTATTGACATATTTTTTAGTTACTTTTAGTTGGTGGATTGCTAGTATTAGTTGAGTTTACATGACAAGGGGTTTAAATGGCCTTTTTTTTTCTTGTCTAAATCTCACGTTTTGTAGACTTAATTGGTAATAATGGACATCTTGTATCCACGGGCTCCTTGGTCTTCATTTTGATCATCTTTAGTAGGTCGCCTATGGGTACTTTTTGGTTACATTCTATGTGAAGGTCATTCGCAATAACGATAGAAGAGGTGAATACCATTCACATTAGAATGGTAGAAGATGAATGCAAAGAACATCAATGCATGGTAGAAGGAGATTGAAGCCAAAGATAGGCGACTTCAAAGTTCAAGACGACCAAAGGAGAGAATGGTGAATCGTGGCCCGAGGAGTGTTTCCTTAGTCCCAGAACGATCCAAGAAGAATTATCCCTCAAAGATAGTTCCATTGGATTCTTCTTCATGAGTACTAAAAAAGCGACTACCAGAACTCTCGATTCGGACTAACGGTTCACCCGTAGCAAGCAACTAAAGTTCAGCACATGAAGCACCAGCGGCACTTCACGGACCGTGTATGGTCAAGCACTAGCAGCCCGTGACAATCTTCATAGCCTGCAGTACGTAATAATCCAGGGGTTCCGTGAAGACATGCATGAGACCAGCACGAGACCTTCACGAGGCAATGCGCTGGGCCGTGACAAAAGCATTGGCCCGTGAAGCAAGGGGATGAAGAATTGAAGATTTTGTTAAGTATGGTGACGGCCCATGAAAACCTTCACGGACAGTGAAGAAACTTCTGAGTGGAAACTGTGGCACTGCTTGCGGTCCGTGAAAACTTCTGAGCAAAAACCTTGGTGCTGCTCGCCGTCCGTGAAAACCTTCACGGACTGTGGTATGAGCCCAGCTTCATGGACCGTATCGTACCATGGCTATGAATGTTCATGGACCATGCCAGATCTGGCACCCTGTGCTTGAATGTTCATGGACCGTGGCATTTGTGTTGACCCGTGACACCTTGGCGGCTGACCATTTTGCCCATACTCTCTCACTTTTCATCCAATGTTCCTCTACCATATATCAAAATATTCGTTTTTCCAGGCTCTATCCAACACACTATAATTAGCCTCCGTAAGATTCACGGATTTGAGCAGTTTATTCGAGAAAAGTTCAGCGGCTAGAGGGAAAGGGTGACTAGGGTTATGCTATGTTTGGCCTATTTTGGGCCTATATTTAGGCCCAATATCCTACTATTATATATAGGAGAATTAGTCTTCTACTAAACCCTAAGTAGAATAGATCTAGTCATAATGTATATTAGTTTCTCTTTCTAGTTTAGAGAGAAGGAAGATAAGAGTTCTTCTTCTCTTTCTCTTATCTTTTTCTTTACTTCTTACTTTCTTAGATCCATGGCATCTAATTCCATATTTTCCATGGACCTATAAATTTTAGAGTAGTTAGCTAAGCTTGAGACATATCTGGAAAATGTGTAGCTTTTGATGCTTTATGAGATTCCTGAAATTTCACATATCTTTGTGTTTATGATATTATTGTGATTGTTCTTGAGTGTGACAAATGCATGAACACTACACCACATATGAGCACACAATTTGTACTATGTTCATGTATGGTGCACTTACTAATGCCCCATTGGGAAGAGAAACCTAGATTTTTGAATGGGTGGAGGGGAATGAGTCTGCATGAGTGTATACACGGGAGATTCGAGGTAACCCGAACCCACATAATATCGCACCAGTTTTAGCTGATTATTTAACCATTTTTCGATAGGTTATGGGTAGAGATAGTTGATAGTAGCAAGTTAGGTGTTGTGTTGAACCTAAGGCCTCGCGTATAGAGGACCACTGGGAATTAATGTATTCGTAATAGCACGGGGGAGAAACATAACCACAACAACGGTTGGACCTTTTTGTCCTCCCCTAATTACGATGGCGATGTCGATGGAGGGTTGCGAGTGCAACTACTGTTACAGGGATGGGGAAGTGTATACCATCGGCAACACCACGTGGTGTGAACACACTGATAGGTCTTTTGTATGTCTATATGTGAATGAATCGATGATTGAATCATTAGAACTACAATGTTTCTAAATTAGTCCCAAGTGCCTAGTATAAATAGTTTACTTGTTTCTTTATTTCATGCTTGTAGTTGTTAGTTGAAAATACCAAAGCCCCCACCCCTCACCCTCCCCTAGTTTGCTTGTTTACATTAGTAGTTATTCCTTTCACTCGTGCGGATTGACGACCCGCATGAGACTATGTTTTGACTTTTACTTGAACCCTAGCATCTCTATGGACAAACCCAGGGCTTGTCACTTACTACTCTTTGGTAGCGTCAGCAGCGAGAACGGGTGCATAATATAAATCTTATCTTTGACCATCCCAAGGGACTAGTGCCTCAGCCTGGGTTAATTAAATTGTGCTTGCTGCGACTGTATTAATGATCTCGGGTCGGAGCAGGTCATGTGTTGGCTTCTCGTATTCCTAAAAGTTAAGCTATATTTTGTCATACCATTATCATTACTTTTCTGATTTGACTTCTTTTGCCTTTTTAGCTCCTTCAATTAAATTCCATATCCCAATTGGAATTTTCATCTTCCCGTTGTCTTCTTTGTTGTTTCATCATCTGGCCGCATTCTACCAACTCGTAAGTTTCCTTTACCCTTTAATCTTTTTTTCCTGCAAATTGATTCTTAAAATTGTAATCTATGTAAGGTGATTCTCCATTATAGTATATTTATTTCCTATATTTGACATACAGGCTCTCCAGTTGTTTTCCCCTCTTTTTGTTTCTTTATTTTTGTTTCTGGCCTTTTGTACTACCTTTGTCCCCTCCGTTTTACCTTAATAAACTCTTTGAGTTCTTTTAACTCTGATTGATAGAATCTTTGTTTGAATTTTAGGAATTATGTCTACTTCCATGTTTATCCCTAATGTTGGTGACCCTTGGTAAAAGATGTTCCTGTTGCCAATGTTAATTCCGAGGAGGATTATAGCCATCCTACCAGTTCCTCTACCATCAGTAGTGTCATTTTTTATTACTATCTGGATAATTTGAAAACTATTTTTCCTTTTTTGTCCTCCTATGAGCTTAAGGCCCCTGATCGTTCTGATAGTGTTGAAAATCCTCCCATGGATTCATTTCTTGCTACCTATACTCTCTTCAATTTAGACTTATTTTTACTCTTCCTCAGCATATTATAGATTTACTCTCCCATTTCTAGGTAGCCTTATCTAAGCTTCACCCTAAGGCTATCTCGATTTTTGTTGTTTTTTACTATGTTTGTGAGGTTGCTCAAGTCCCTTTTTATGATTGACATGTTTTGTAACCTTTATCAGCTTCATAAGGTGAAAAATTCACCTGATCAATTCACCCTTTACCCAATCATTCCCGATGTTCAGTTTGTAAGTGGGTTTCCTAACAACTGTGGCAGAAAAAAAAATCTTTTTAAAACTTGGAAATGAAAACGAACAAGTTCTGTGAGTTTGGAACTATAAAAGTTCCCATATCCAAACTTCCCAAGGTTGGGGTTTACCTTAATGCTAAATATGAAGTCGTATTAACACTCAGCCAATATACGATCTCTCTTCGCTATGCTAATTTTGAGGGTGAAGGTGTTTGTTGTTTCCTTGTCACTTTTCCTTGTCTTACTTACTATTATATCTTTACTTTCTCACTATCTTACTATCTCTGTTTGTTCGTTCAAATTAGTTTTTTTGTATTGTATTGTAGACATGAATTTAGCTAAGCAACCCATTGAGGGATCATTCTTTGATGATGAGGATGAAGAGCCGGTCACCTAGGCAAATGAAAAAACTGCAACTGCTGTGTCACAGGAGAATGCTATCGGAGCTAATCCTCAACCACTCACTACTGAGGTTGTGGCCAATGATGGTAGAAAGACAAATGCCCATAACACCACTGATAATTCCCAGAGAAGAAGAAAGAAGGATCAGACTGGTGAATCCTCAAGTGCCTTGGAGCCTCCTAAGAAAAGGGGGCATGTTAGCTATTCTCACCCTAAGCTTTCATTACGAAGCCATGATCTAATGATAGAAGGAACCATTCCTTCTACTTTGTCTAAACTTTTTCTCCATGAACAATGGTTGTGGTATGTTTCTTAAAAGTATTGGTTTGAATTTATATTTGATTTGGTTTGATATTTTCCTGTTGCGGTGTTTAACAGTTGTTTATACTAAGGTTGGGGAAATCCTTCAGCTTTTCAACGAAGGAGTTGTCCAGTTTTCTAAGGGAGATGGTTTGCTTCTAGAAAAATGCTAGGCCACTGAGGGGAAGTGTGCAACGGTGAATGTGTCACTTGAATCTGCTGAAGAGCGAGCACACTCTGCTGAAGAGCGTATCTTGGCTGTTGAGAGGGAAGTTGGCAAGTTACGCTCGGAGCTGGAGGAAATGTGAACCAATGGTCCTGCCTCACCTGGGTACCCTCAGGTTCCTATTGATCGGCTCGTGAATACAAAGTCTTTTTACAAGATGTTTGAGGAAGTTTCTATCACCGCTCGCAATGTTGGGTATTGCGAAGCTCTAGTGGAACTGCGAGAACTAAACCCCACTGCTAAGGTTCGGAACTTTCTCAAACTTTCCAAGTTTGAGGAAGTATTGAAGTAACAGAAGACCATTCTTAACAAAGGTTTTATTAGCAGCATCTCTGACGGTGGTCATTCTTATGCTTCACTTTCCCACCTCGTTGACCTTCCTTGTTTTCCTTCTATATCCGAGTTGAAGGGAGTGTGAAGTTGATTATTTCAAAAATCTTCCACTAGGTTCTCACACTATTATTCCACCTCCTAATTGTGATGTTAATGTGGTGAGTGAGACCAATGCGAACACTGAAGTCTCCACTCCGCAAGAAAACAAGAAAGGTTCTGCTATCATTGTCCAACATTCTTCTGCCTCCCACTCTGATGTTAGTTGATCTTTAGTGCTATGGATTTTCACACTTTTTATTTGTAATTTATAACAATATTCTGATGTATCTCTGCACTATTTGTATAACTACGGGTATTAATTTTGGGTTGCTCTTCTACTTTTACGATTTCTCATCGCATTTACCTATATGCAAGGCTTTGATATTTTGGTTGACCATAAATTTTTTAAACGTCTTGACTATCTAGGATCTAATGTTCATTTTCCTCATCGCCTTGGATTTTTTTCCTCCTAATTATCATTTCCCCATTAAACTAATTCGAGCTACTTAGTTTTTATCCAAGGAATACCTTTAGCTTGTTTCTTCTAATCACTTCTCTCACGTGGAGTCCTTTCCCTTGTGTATTGGATGACAAATTCCTATTTTCTCATCATCTCCATCTTATTATGTGGCATTCCCTTGTAGTAGGTTTGTACTTGAAGGTTACAGTATTGAATTTCTGGACAAGGATATCATTCGTAGCTTAGTCGATCTTGAATCTGTTGGCACTTACATGCGTTCACTCAATCTACATGTCTGTGTTTATGAGTGGCCACTGTCGTTAGGTATTTGTATGAAATATATTACTAGGTATTAATGACCTTGAAGTAAGATGGAAGAATACTGTGAAAGACACATAAGATTCTATTCGGGAATCGAGAGAATTTGGTGCTGAATAAAACAGCCTTATTCAACAACAACAATTGAGTATGGCTAAAATGATCAGTCAATAGGAAAAGGCTAAAAACTTTTCTGCCATCAAGACTTGCAAAGCTCATCAGAAGACTCTAATTATTGATAATCAGTGTTCTCGTATTGACAATTTATTGGATCAGCTGAAGAAAAAATAGGATGGGTGCGATCATTTTTCTTCTTCTTCAGCTGGGTGTAAAAATAGGTTTGATCGTCTTAACACTGAATGTAATTTTCTTGATTCATGTGTGCACCAACTTGAACAAGCTTGTGTTAATTATAAAATATAAGATTGATTCTTTTCCATCGTCATCTTGTGGTTCCTTTAGTCGTGGCAATATAGCTATGAACATAAATGGGAAGAGGATTAACGTGTCCAACTTTTTTCGGTCGCATATTCGCCAACTAGAGAATGAAGTGCAAAACTTAATGGCTACTCTCAAGGATTATCAAGACATCGTTGACATTATGAGTATGCAACTCGATCGTGAGAAATTTGGCCCTATCACTGATTTTAAAGCGTATTATGCTAGGTATCTTGGTCATATGGAAAGAAGGGGCCAAATATGGCATCCTGCTTATTTGTATATGAAATGGAAATATGATCATATTATAATGAGGAGCACGTGGATGAACAACCTCATCATTGTGTTGGTTCTTCATCATCTGGATCGTTTCTTGCATCTAGGCATAGATAGTTCTTTTTTGTATTGATTTTTATTTTTTGGAATGTTCTTAGTAATGATGTTATTTTTTTGGAATCTTGCTCGTTCACTACGAATTGATATGCGATATGTTATGATTTATTTGTCTGTTGTTTCCATGAGATATTATGCCTTTTTTTTGCAAGGTATATGGCTTGCGTAATTTAGTTCACAAAGTTGCAAGATCTATAGCTTGCTTGTATCTCTTTTCTTATTTTTGTAGGCATATCTGCCTCTTTGCAAGATCTATGGCTTGCATAGTAAATATGGCGAAGCTGCAAGATCTATTGCTTGAGAATTTAAGAGCTTCAATCCATGCAAACCACAAGATCTATCGCTTGTTGATGTCACCATTATGATGAGCATGTCTACTTTTGTGCAAGATCTATAGCTTGCAAGAATGATATTTGCAAAGTTACAAGATCTATTGTTTGCACAATCGAATAACTGTTTTGTTCTAATTGTAGTATCGAATGTTTACTCTTGTTTGTTATCGTCATACAACATCATGGCTTGCTATGGAATGCTTGATCATATTTGGCTGCTTAAGATCGCAAGACTTGATATTTTGTTTGTAACGCGCTCTAGTTTGCTATTATCTACAATGTGCAAGTAAAGAACTAGAAAAGTAATTTTGCCCCAAAAGACGCTTTTTGATATTCATAATGTACGATTGCGATAATATCGCCTTGAAAACAAAACAAGGGAACAAAAATCACCAATGATAATCTCATGGATTCTATACAACTAGATATTTCCTGCCTTCTTCCTTGGATCTAAACGTAGAAATTTCTCAAATTGATCACATGACAAGTATTTGGAACATTGCTACTATCCAATATTTCTAACTCGTAACAGTTGGATCGGTGTGCCTTCGTTATCTTGTAGGGTCCTCCCCACTTTGGACATAGCTTTCATTTTTTTCCTACTAGGATTGCTTCATTTTTCCTCAACACAAGATCACAAATTTGAAATTATTTCTCTTTGACTTTCTGATTGTAAGCTCTAGCCATTCTTTCTTTGTACTTCTCCTCTGTGATCGTTGCCATTTGTCTTTTTTCTTCCAGTGCGTCTAAATAAAATCTCATCAATTCTGGATTATCGCCCTCCTTGTATTCTTCCACTTGGAGGCTTGAATTTCCAATCTCCACTAGTATTACTTCTTCGTGACCATAGATCAAACTGTATGGTGTTTCTCCCGATGATTCCCAAATGATTGTCTATACGACCATAGAGTATTAGGTATCTTATAAACCCATCTGGTTCGCTTTCCTTCCAACCATTATGGATACCTTGGACTATGATCATGTTCGTTACTTCTACTTGCCTATTTGCTTGGGGGTGAGCTACAGTTGTAAACCTTTGTAGAATCCCAAACTTTGAACATCATCTGGTAAAGGTACCACTTGTGAATTGTGTGTCATTGTCTATGATAATAGTCTGTGGCGCCCCAAAGTGACAAACTATATTCTGCCAAAGGAACTTCCTTGTTACTTCAGTTGTGACTCTTCCTAATGGCTTTGCTTCTACCCACTTTGTGAAATACTAAATTGCCACAATTAGAAATTTGGCATTGCCCGCGCCCTTTGGAAAGGGCCCAACTAGGTCGATTCCCCATTTATCGAATGGTCACGCTCCATATAGTCCTCTTAAAGCAATTTGCAACTTGTGCAAGAGCAGGGCATTAGACTGGAAACTTTTGCACTTGAGCACAAAGTTGTGCGCATCATTAAACATGATTGGAAAATATTATCCTGCTCGAATAATCTTCTTCACACTAGATCCTTGATGCGTTCCACACAACCCTTCATGCATTTCCCTTAAGATTTCACCTACTTGTGATGGTCCTACACATTTTATCCATGGAGATAAGAAACCCTTCTTGTATAAGATTCCCCCTTCATAGGCGTAGTTGTGAGATCGCAATTCCAACTTCTTGGCTTATATCTTATCTGTTGGCAACTTTCCATATGCAAAGTACTCTATTAGCGGTGTCATCCAGTTTACTTCTTTTGTCTGGATTGTTGACATAGTTGTCATTACTGTGCTTCTGACTGGGATAACCTCCACTATTACATCTTTGTGTTCAATCAATTAATCAAACCCAGTGGTTTCCTGCTTGCTTAGTGTGTCTGCCTTTGTATTTTCACTTCTTGGTACATGATGGATATCGAAGTATTCGAGTTGGGCAATGAGCTGATGAACCCTCCTTAAATACTTTACCAATTGTTCTTCTCGCACTTTGTAGTCTCCCCACACTTGCTGAACTATGATTTGTGAATCGCTAAATTCCGGAACACTTTTGACCCTCATTCTGATGGTAAGGTCTAGGCCACATATTAATGCCTCATATTCCTCTTTATTGTTTGTAAGTGGGAAATCAAAACAAAGTGAATATATGTGCTCCCCTTCTCCTAGGTTGACTAATAGTAATCCTGTGTCGCAACCCTCTTTGCCAGACACTCCATCAACGAAAAAATTCCATGCAACATCTACCCACTTTGATTTTCCTTTGACGATCCCAAGATTATGGTGCGTGTTCATGTCTTGTGTGTCTTCACTTGTCATCTCCGCAGTGAAATCTGCTAAGGCTTGAGCCTTGATTGTGGTTCTTAGCTTGAATTGGATCTCATAATGCCCCAATTCAAGAGCCCACTTGGTCATTCTACAAGATGCTTTGGGCTTGCTTAGGATATTCTTGATTGGGAAATCAATATAGATAACAATCTGATGACTGTAAAAATAGGTTTTGCAACCTTCTCACTCAGTATATCAAAGCTAGAGTTAGCTTTTCAACTGGCATGTATGCCATCTCTATATTTTGTAATATTCTGCTGATGTAGTAAACTGGCACTTGTTTTTGGCTTTCTTGATTCACCAAAACTGAACTTACTGCATTCTTTGAAACTGCCAGGTACAAATATAGTGTTTCCCCAGAGACTGGTGATTTCAATGTTGGCAATGTTTGAAGTTTCTTCTTCAAGGACTCGTACGCCTTTTGACATTCTTCAGTCCATCTAAACTTTTTTCACCTTCTTTGGGACTTCAAAGAGTGGGAAATGTTTCTTAGCTGCCTTTTAAACAAATCTGTTGAGTGCTGCCAGCGATCCTATTAATATTTGTACCTTTTTAATTGTCTGTGGCTGGGGAAGGTCCACTATAGCATGGATTTTTTATGGATTAGCATCGATCCATTTGGAGAATACCTTGTATCCCAAAAATTTCCTGCGCCTACTCCGAGTACGCATTTTTTAAGACTAAGCTTCATCCCAATATTACTCAGTGTATCCAAAGTTTTATTCAAATCTGCAACAAAGTCGCCTACCTTTCTGCTTTTGCCTACCTTTCTGCTTTTGCCTACCTTTCTGCTTTTGATAACCATGTCGTCAAGATATGCTTCCACATTTCATCCTATTTGATTGCAAAATGTCTTATTGATCACTCTCTGATATGTTACTCTTGTATTTTTTAGGCCAAACGGCATTTTCACATAACAAAATGTTCTGAAGCTCGTTATGAATGTCCTATTCTCTGTGTCTTCTGGGTTCATCGGTATTTGGTGGTATCCCTTACATGCATCCAAAAAGGATAGAACTTCATACCCTTAGATCTCTTTGACTAGCTGATCAATCTTACGCAATGGATAACAATCCATTGGACATGCCTTATTTAGATCGGTTAAGTCTATACACATTCTTCACCCCGTGTCTAATTTTTTTCACCATCACTGGGTTTTCCAACCATTTTAGATAGATGAATTATTTTAATATACCGGCCTAAAGCAGGGTTGTCACTTCCTCATTCACTTTTTGCATGTCACTAGCGAAGCTGTGCTACTTTTGTTTTACTGGTTTGACCGAATCACTAATATTTAAGAATGGGTAGTGATTCCTAGTTTGACTCCTCGTTTGTTCTGTACACTCCATACATATGTATCTTTGTGACTTCGCGGGATTTGTATGGCCCTTTTTTTTTCCAGACGTGGAAGATGTTTTCCTATCTTGACGCACTTAGAATTGTCTTCATCATCAAAAGTGACTAGCTTTGTTTCTTCCCGAGGGTCGACTCCCGATTTCGATCACCTAAATAAGCCATTGTTTGAGATAGTGCTAACCATCTTAGTTTTTCCATATTTTTCCATGCTTTCATCGCAATAACAATGCACTGGCTCTCTATTTGTTGGTTTCCTCTTATTGTTGCAATTCAAGCTGGAGTTGGGAACTTCATTACTAAGTGGTACGGAGACCATATCATTTTTGTTGTGTTCATCTATGGCCTTTCGATGATGCCATTAAATAGACTTAGCATGTCCATGACCACAAAATAGCACATGATGGTACAATTTCTATCACTCTCACCAATAGTAATAGGCAGTTGTATGTTACCCGAAGCTGTTTCTGCTCATCATGTAAATCCTACAAGAGAGGATGAAGACTTTTTTAAGTCAGTTCGCTTACCCTAGCCTATCAAAGCAATCAACGAACACTATCTCAACTGCACTTCCATCATCCACGAATACTCTGTGAACCATTGCGTTTCCAATTTTAGCAATGATGACCATTGGGTCATTATGCGACGCGTTGGGAACTACGTCCTCTTCGCCAAATGTGATTGCCTCGTTTGAATGAAGCCTCTTACCGACATGCTCTTGTGGCGGAGAATATCTGGCTCTAGCCTTCCAAGCATTGTTCGATGGCAACTCAGTTGATCTATGCATAGACAGAAATACGTTTTCTAGAACCTCGGTCGCTATATCATCGTTTTAATCCATTGTGCTGTTATTTTTTTATTTTTGGCAAGTGTGTCTGTTGTACCTTGGCTTCTTGCCATAGAGTTTCCTACTTTGTTGGCTTCGCTATACCTGTTTCCTTCTTCTTCTTTCTAATATTGGCTTAAATATCCATTCCTCAGGTTCTCCTCAATTTGTCTCCTCAAGTCTCTGCAATATTCTATATCATGGTCGTGGTCCTTGTGGAAGGCACAATAGTATTCTCTGGACCTCTTATCTGGAGGTGTTATTATCGGTGCCAGATCACAAAATATTTCTCTATTCGCTTGCCATATTTCTTTTCTCAACTTTGTCAGAGGCGTTTCTTGGAATGGTACAGCCTGCATCCTTGGTTCTCTTCCCTTGAAAGAGATGTTTCCCTTTCTTTTATTTATGTACCCCTTCTGTAAATCTTCCATTGTTCTCTTTTTGCCTCGTTCCCGCTCTATCTTGTGATTGTTCACTTCTTCAATTTGTACATATTGCTCAATTATCTTTAATTCCTTTTAGAATTGTCCTGATTGCATACCTCCTGTGAAGGCACCTAAGGAATATTAAAATGACAAACGCAAACTTGAAAACTCTCAGTGACGAACTTGTTATGATATTCTACAAGACTTTTGTCACTTCTCTGAGCTATGTTGTTCAAGTCTGCAATTATTTTTGTGAACTTTTGCTTCTGGTAGAAGCGACCCAAAAACATATCGGACAATTACGGCCAAGACATAATACTTCCATTTGGTAGATCTTCTTACCATGTGATCGATGTTCCCGATAAGCAAATAGGGAAATCCTTGCATACCAGTTCGATGTTTGCATCGAAAAATCTCATGCTATTTTGATATGAGTGTGGGAATTCTTTCAATTCTGTGGTCCCATTGTATATTTTATAATGTAGAGTAAGTGTGAAGTCCTTTGGAATTTTGAAAACTTGAAGATGTGGTGCTAATGGTGACTTATCTACATTGTCATCTGCCACTATATCCCTTAAATCCTCCTCGTATTTAAGGCTCTCATGCCCTTGACTTATTCTTTTATCTATTCTCGGGGATTTCGGCTTGAGCATGGTTAAAAACTGATTGTACAGGCTCTCTCTATTTGCTTCCAAAAAAGTTGTGAAAGCCCCCCTTACTTTTTTTGGTTTGTTTTATGAGATTCTGCTTCCTCCTCATCGTCCCCCTTATCTTCCTCATTGTGTTCCCTTTCTCTACTAGAGACATATTTCTGGTCTTGGCTAGGATTCATACTTTTGTTGCATCCAGCTATGTGTTCTTGTATCTCGTGGTTGTGACTTTTCTCACTTCTGGTGAACACCATTGTTTACCAGAAGAATTTTGAAACAAAAAAATTTCCCGACCCTCACAGTCGGCCCCAAATAATGTGGTGATCCGATCAGGTAAGTTGATTGTTTTTCATCGTGAGAATCTCTCTCCCTGCAAAACAGATCCTAGAAGTAATTCTGGGGAAAAGACTTTGATGATCAAGTCAATCTTTTTCTCAGAGAATTGTAATTTCTCAGTTAAGTGGCACTTACCTTTTTCACCACTACTCCTATTGTATTTATAGGAGTCCATTATCGTGGCTCCGTGTTGCTAGAATTTGAGAACATGGACTGTGTCACGATCCTATAATTCTGGTTTGTGGCCAAACCCCGAATCATGGCTTCATCGTGGCTCTACCATTATCGATTCGTGATCGAGTACTTTAGACCAGACTCCGCCTTTATCGGTTTGTCACCCTTATCTGTGTTTAATCCTTGGGTTGGGCTTATAGTCCAATGATGTAATCTATGGGCTGGTTATACACCAATATGTTATTAAGCTCAAACACTTATTTTCCAGTACAATCATGGTATATTTAATATTTGGTATTTTCATTATGGTAAGACACATATACATACATGGAAAGTGCATATTTATCCCAACATGATTGGAGTGCCAAGGTTTTCATTCATTCTATTCATATAATTCTCAACACTCTTATTGAATACTTTTAGTCTAACTTTGGCATCAAAGCTTCTTTCCATGGCCAGCCCGAGGAGTTTTATTTGCAAGTTCAAGCATTGAAGTGGGGTTTGGCTATCAGATTGCAGTTTGACACATATCAATTCACAAGCTCGGTGGGACCCAATTATCAACAATAAAAAACCTTGTTCAATGACGCTCTCGAATAGAACTACACATGGAGATCCATCACCACCACCATCCGATATGCCACTTGGGGTGCTTATTGATGGCAGTCAACACACCGCCAACGACGGTGAAAGTAGCCACTCAATTTGTATCCTAGGTTACAACGGGAATAATAACTTGTTCTGACCTAGATGTCTCCAAGAAGGACTACCGCCGGTTTAGATCGGTGGAGTTCAATGACTTCCTCAAAACTTAGTGCACCCACTTTCCTATGGTGGCACCAGTTGTCGGCCAAATAAGAACAAGCATAGCTCTACATTCACAAAATCCAGAAGAGAACATTGTCAGCCGTCTGACAGATGCATTTATGGCAACAGTGATCCAACCCAACAATCCCCTAATGCAAGTGAGAATATAAGGTTTCCCCACAATCACAATCGTGAAGGCTGGTATATCAGTAAACTTCAGTTCCGTCGCAAATGATGATGGTGCAGTTATACCCACTTTACGAGTCCACTGGTATAGGGTTTTCCTCAAACCTCATGGCATCACCGACACCAACAGCATTCTACCCAGGCGGAAGTCATCCATCACAGTAAATCCTTCGGGGATCGACTATGTCTAATTTATGGATCATTCATCAGTCTTACTCCACATGTTATGTACCCTTGCCACAATATCCAAAGTCAGATCCCTATGCATGAATAATCTCACAACTTTTGATATGGGTTAGAATACCTTCCAATGATGCATTAATCAAAGATCATGTGTCGGTAAGTGCAATTAATACTTACTTGAATTACTCACTGATACCCATTTAGGGACTAGAAAAATAGGTTGAAAAATGAAGCTCAACACTATCGACTAGGAACTCGAGTGTATGATCAGGAATTCTGGAAAAGAAGTTTCTTCACCATTCATATCCTTCATATCAGCAATGTCGTGGGTACCTATGCAAAAGTTACCCAACAACATTCTTGTCTACAATTAAGAAACATATCCAGAGAACTTCCTAATAACCTACCATCGGGTTATGGAATTGGGAAGCATTCCTCCCAACATAAAGTGCAAATTTTTGATTTTCCTACTTTAGGTCAAAGCCTATTAAGCAACTTTTATACGCTAAGGAAGTTCACCAAAACTATGATGAACCTGCTTATTTTAGAAGAATCCTAATGAGTTAGCAACAACTTTTATAGACACAACCTGGAAGAGAGTCTGGAAGTTGTAGACATGACGGACTTAATACTCATCTCAGGATACATGAATGATATAACTAATAGCAATTTATACAAAAAGTTTGTGGCCCATCCCCCAATCATCATTCAACAGCCTCGTGGCATTGTGGAAAGATACGCTAAACTAGAAGAAGCAACTAAATGTAAAAGAGCAAATGACATGATTGATATGAGGGGGTGGGAAAGGAACAAGTTCTCTAACAAAGTCTCAGGTGGAAGGATACACCCCATTATTACATTCAAGGATTCATATTCTAGTCGTCAATCAGCATATCCTTCAACCTCATGGGCCAATGCCAAGCGATCCAAACAAGAGGGCCTCAATTTATTTTCAACTAAAGACTAATATTGAAAGATGCATCGGTTGCGAAACACTTTTGGAGTATGTCCTTCCTTCTTGAGAAAGGAAGGATTGGCCAGGCGATCGAAGCTAAGAGCAAAATCCAAATGAAGGCAGTGTAGCAACGATTGTAAAGGGCTACCAATAAATAGTGCAAAAATGAACGTAATCAAAGGAACGATCAAGATAAACCATATTGAAAGCAAGAGTTTGAGCTGACAGATGGACTAAGTATGATCTAAACACAAAGATTAAAGATGGACAAAATTATCACCTTCTCAAGCAAAGATGTGGTACCTAAATATACCTCACATTACGATCCTATGGTGATATATGTTGACATTGGAGATACCTTGGTCAAAAGGGTCTTCATCCATAGCAAGAGTGAGGTCGGGTTCATGTTTGTTACCTGATTTGACCAGGTTGAACTAAGAAGGAAGAAATTAAAAAATATATACACATCACCCTTGTTGGGATTCACTGTTAGAGCAGAATTCTCGATTGACATAGTTTCATTACCGGTGACCATTAGTGATGGATATAAGAGTAGAACGGTTGACTGAAACTTTTCTATTATGGATGCCCTTTTAGCTTTCAACGTAATCCTTGGTCACCCATTGATGAACCAAGCAAACGCTATTTGGTCCCTGTAACACTTGACAGTGAAGTTTCCAATAGATAACGACATGGCTCAAGTAACAGAAGACCAATCAATGGATCAATGTTGCTTGATGACAGCTTGGAAGGAGCTCAATAAAATGAGAATGATCAGCATGGTTCATGGAGAGGCTACCAATGCCTCTCCTACCAATACGGAAAATATGCTCATCTAATCGTTATGACCATGGAAATTGGTAGAGCTTTACCAATTCAAGTGAATCAACAGCTACAAATTTTACTCGATGTTCTTTCGTGGTATGTTTCTAACTTGATAGGGGTCCCTACTCATTTGGAGGTGCATCACCTCAACATTAACCCTATGATCAAGCCAATCAGATAGAAGCCAAAAGTTTTTGCTCCTGAAGGGGGAGAAACCATAAAAGAGGAAGTGACAAAGCTACTCAAAGTAAACATGATCGAGTAAGTAGTCCATACAGAGTGGCTACCAAATAGGATCATGGTAAGCAGGCATGATGGTGTATGGAAAATGTGCATTTATTTCACTAATGCAAACAAGTGTTGTCTCAAACATAGCTACCTACTCCCTCAAATCTATCAACTTATCAAAGCTACTTGTTTGTCTCAAAGATATCTACCTACTCCCTCCAATCGATCAACTTATCAAAGCTATTACTAGGTACGAGGTACAAGTGTTTTTCAACGCTCATAAATGTTACCACCAAATCCTATTGAAAGAGGAAGACAAGGAGAAAACTATGTTCATTACCAATGCATGGACATTTAGCTACAATAAAATTTCATTCAAGCTCAAGAATGTCGAGCCACATACCAACATTTGGTAGAAAAAAAATTCAAGGAACAAGTCGGCAGAAACATTGAAATATACGTGGATGAGAATGTAGTGAAAAGCAAGAGTTATGCAGAATTTCTGACCGACCTAAAGGAGATGTTCAAGCGGCTTCAAAGTGCAAAATTTAAAACTTAACCCGCCAAAGTTCACCATCGACGTGGGTGCTGGAAAATTCTTAGGTATCATGGATTTTAATAGAGGAATAGAAGTTAATTCATAAAAGGTCAATGCCATCGGCAAGATGCAATCTCCCAATTTGGCTAGGGATGTTTAGTGCCTCACGGGCTCCACCTTAAGCTGATTTGTTTCAAAAAATGGCTAAGAATCATCCCCCCTTGTTTTAAATATTGAATAAAGTGATGAAGTTTGAATGGGCTGAAGAATGTGAAATTGATTTTCAACAACTAAAGCAACATTTCCACTCCCTGCGTACCCTCATGAAGCCGGAGAAAGGAGAAGTATTGTACATGTATATATGAAACTAATGATATTCTATATTAATTTATTAAACAAAGATTGACTTTATTGTTATAAATCTCTTCTCTTCATCACTTTCTAGTATATATATGACACAAATAGTTAGTCCAGTTCACAAATGGATCAACGAAGTGTCTATATCAGCGAATAACAAATAGTGATCAACAACGTCACTTTCAATAATGCACGTTATCCGCACAGAGAATCATTCAGCTATGTACGCAATAATAACTACCGCTCAGCCAACAATCGAAGGAATGTGGCCCACAATAAATTCACTCAAATGAGTCAACGACCACCACGATAGCCACGATTAACACGTCCTGCATGGCATGCGACACCTTGATAATGTGGGTGAGAATGTCTATAAGTAGACAAGGGATTAAGGAAACAAGGTAAAAGAGATCCAGAACCCAAAAAATTACAAATAATCACCCAATACCATCTTAAGCATCAGAGCTTTAAGAATTTCCAATTCGGAATATTCTTCGAAGATGAAAGCACCTTGAGTTAGGCAGGAGTTGCCACCGTCACTTGAAGGGAACTTATCTCAATAGTGGCATCATCTATGGGGAAACTCTTGACTTCATTGTTCTCTTTAATTTATGGTGCAAAAGACAAGAAAGCAGACAAGCCAACCTGAGCCAGCACCGCCATTAACAAACCCACCGCCCGGATGGCTATGACATATTGTAATTAATGAACTTTGATAATCATATATGATACAAAAGCTCAATCCCCTCAGTCAAATAAGGAAAAGTTGGATCAAGGTATTCCGGAAACTGTACCAAGTGAACTTATGATTGAAGAAGCCTTTGAAGATACGTGAGAGACATGATGGATGAATCAGAAGTTCAGCATCTAGTGGAGATAGAAATGGAAGCTGTTCAATTCCTGACAGTTGGGCAGGTGGTGGTGGTGATTAACAATTCTCAAGGAACCCTCTTTACTCCAACCCAGTACCACTCGAACTCTCTCCACTCAAACCCTCACCACCCGAACTCTCTCCACTCGAACCTTACCACCCGAACTCTCTTAACTCGAATCCTCATCACCCGAACCCCTTCACTCAAACCCAGTACCACTCGAATCCAGTACTACTCGAACCCAGTACCACTCGAACCTATTACCACTCGGACCTCTCCATCAATTCATTAATCCTCGAGGTCCTGGAACAATCAACCATCCTCCTCGAGGCATCACCCCTCGATCCATCAACCATCCGGCTCGCCTACTCAAACCATCCACCCCTCAAACATCAACCATCTGCCTCGACTCAAACCTCTCCACTCGAACCCAGTACCACTTGAACCTTCTCTACTCGAACCCAAAACCACTCGAACCTTTCCACTCGAATCTCTACTCAAAATTTTCCACTCAAACCCTCACCACCCGAACTCTCTCCACTCAAACCTCACCACCCGAACCTCTTCACTCGAACCCAGTACCACTCGAATCAGTACTACTCGAACCTCTCCACTCGAATCCAGTACTACTCGACCCCAGTACCACCCAAACCTCTTCACTCGAACCCAGTACCACTCGAATCCAGTACTACTCGAACCTCTCCACTCGAATCCAATACTACTCGAACCCAGTACCACCCAAACCTCTTCACTCGAACCCAGTACCACTCGAATCCAGTACTACTCGAACCTCTCCACTCGAACTCTCACCACTCAGACCAGTACCACTCGACCCATTACCACTCTAACCCTCTCCACTCGAACCTCTCTACTCACGTAACAATTTCCTTACTTCACGAGCTATTATTTTTTGTATGATTTGATAAACGTAAGTTGATTGATTAATGTTAGTTGGGTCTATAAAGGTAAATTATTAAACCAATATGCTATACAAATTTCTTTTTAATAAGCTAATAGTTTGTTTCTTTATTGTTACATAGTCAAAAACTCAAGAGGAAGAAATAAAGAGGTCCAACTTCATTTGATGTCAAGCCTTGAAAGTAAAGATGAAAGAGTAACCAAACTCAAAGACAAGAAGAATGACATAGGTTTCAAAATTTATCCATTGTCGATGATGATCCTTATTCCATTATATTTCTCTATTCCATTTTAGTTTATTGTTTTGAGTTCAATTCGAATCATATTTATCTTTTTAATTTTAGTTTCCTTTTTTTTAATGAATAATGATATACATTTTTTTTACTAACAGAATGATGAGATATGTATTGATTGCATTAGTTAGAGAATAAATTTCCTTTTAATTACTATAATGTTTACCTTTTTTTATCATTCTTTTAACTTAAACAATTACTACTTGATTTATTTGAGAAATTCATACTCTGATTATTGTAATAAAAATAAAAGATAATATTTCATATTAGATTGACTAACAAAGTTTATTTATTCTAATTTGTACTTTAAACCCTAATCTTTTCATACCTTATGGAAAAACCGTCTTTTAAGAGATGAACTCATTATATTTAGAATTTAATTTTAATTTATACTTAATATCTAAAATCTAAAAACAAATTTTATTCAAATCAAAAAATTTTATCAAAAATACAACGCAACACAAGGTGGGAGTGGAGATGATGATCATTATCATGGAAAACGATACTTTCTACGTCGTTTCATTCTTGCTCCGTACCTT
Organism: Rubia yunnanensis; assembly: GCA_037428765.1. Lineage (NCBI taxonomy): Eukaryota > Viridiplantae > Streptophyta > Magnoliopsida > Gentianales > Rubiaceae > Rubia > Rubia yunnanensis. The sequence goes on from CM075068.1 coordinate 41,178,185, forward strand.
CTCTCCTACCTTTCTCTGGTTTTCATCTGATAACGGCTATATACTCGTTCTGATACCTCTCTTCCGCCGCTATGGCGGCTCCGCCATCTGGTAGCGGTGGCTACGGAGGAGGGAAATCCTTCCTCCAGGCCCTTGCTAATCGCCCACCGCCCCTTCATGATTCCCTCCCCTCGAACCCGGAGATTAAACCTAAAGTCCAATTCAAAGGGGAGATTGCGTGCCTTGTCACCCGCAAGGATGCTGATACTCTCGCCTCTCACTACAGTAATTCTTTGATCGGTAAGTTTGCCAGGGGGAAGCCGACGATGATTCAACTAAACAATGCTTTTAATTCTGTAGGTTTTAAAGGCAAGTTCCAGATTGGCTCGATTGACTTCCGGCACATCCTCATTCGATTCCAAGAAAAGGAAGATTACCAACGATTCTGGCTCAAAGGACAATGGTCTTTTAATAACTCTCAAATGAAGGTCCTCAAATGGACTCCTGACTTTTCACCGGAGGCAGAATCGTCGATTGTGCCGGTATGGGTATCAATCCCTCAAGTTCCTGTTTATTTTTATAACTCCTCTATGCTTGAAGTTATTGGGAATCAAATTGGGAAATTTATTAAAGTCGATGCTGCTACTGAGGCTCTGTCTAGGCCTTCTTGTGTCAAAATGTGTGTGGAAGTCGACCTAAAAAATAAATTACCAACACATATCAGAGTGGGAATTGAAGAGGAAGGTAATGAATTTAATGTGCGCAAACTACCTCTAGAATTTGAGGATATCCCACCCTATTGTTTCCACTGCAAATGTATAGGTCATGAGGATAATTATTGTGTATATTTACATCCTGAACTTAAGAGAATTTGGACTAAAAAACCAGAGCTCAATATAATGAAAACATCTGACGCTCAACAGAATATCCATGCTGTTCAGTCTAATGGGTCTACTAATCTAAATCAGGTTGACTCTCTTAAAGCAGGGAGCTCTGGAGTTTCCATAATGGAAAAACAGAAAAATTCTCAAACCCAGAAACTGATATATGTTCCTAAGAAACTCTCTAATGCTGAGCAGGGCACTAATAAGACTAACCATTGTGGCTCTGATCCCCTAATGGCTCCACAGATTTCACTGGTTCCTGAGGATGTGACAAATGATCTGCCAGTACATATTGGTAGGAATGATCTTATTACTTGTTCTAATGAGTTGTCATGTCATGAAGAGAGCCAAGCATTGACAATAGGAAAAGATTCTGTGAATGATAAATTGATCCCACAGCTTAGTAAGGTAATGCTGGTCCCTCCTCATGACATGACAGCAAAAGGTAATGATCTTAACACATGTATTAATCAGAATGCTCATATAGTCTCTGGAGGAGATCTTTCCTCCCAGTTTTTAGATGGGGGTACCTCTGATCCAACTTCTTCCCCCCCTGTTCCCCCCTCTGTTTATAGTCCAACTGTGCATTTGAACAAGATATCTCAATCTGATCCTACTAACCTTAGGAAAGTTTTTGCTAAGGATGATTTGCATGGTAAGCGAGGTAGGTCTTTCTCCCCTTTTAGTTCCATTATTGCTGCAAAAAACTTTATTTTTTCTCAGCAGAAACATAAGGAAAATAGGTTCTCTCTTTTGGCTGATGATGAGGCATCGGCTGATGATCTACACATTACTGAGGATCCTTTACAAACTGATATGCTGGATGGAGTTTCCCTCTCAGCCTCCCTAGATAAAAATGATGATCTGGTGAACAAGGTTAGTCCCTCTCCCCCTCTCCAAGGTAAGATGAGGTCTGATAACTCTGAAAGGAAAAACTCAAAAAAAGGAAATGATTCCTTTTTTTCACAGAAGAATATCATCATGACCAGATCAAAAAGCTCCTCTAATGTATCCCCATGAATAGTACACCCAATAAGCTTAAAATGTTGGTTTGGAACATTAGGGGCATGGACACATCCATACTAAGGCTCTGTAATCTTTCACATAGGCATAAATTTGATCTTATTTGCCTAATAGAGCCTAAACATGATAACTCTCAATGTGATTCATATAGACAGAGGCTGAAATTTGATTACTGTCTCTCAGCCAATAGTGGTCAAATCTGGTTGTTCTGGTCATCAAGTTTAACACTAATGGTTAAAAATGATAATCTGCAGTTTCTAGCAGTTAACTTGAGTTGTGCTATGCTTAATAAATCAATGGATGTCTTTTTCATTTATGGTCTTAGGACTAGAATTGGAAGGCTTCCCCTTTGGTCAGACCTGAGCTCTTATAGTCACTCTGAATCCCTATTTGTAGGAGATTTTAATGCCATTTCTTCTATTAATGAGTACAAAGGTCCATCCTCTCCAAATTTAGGTAGCATAAGGGACTTTAATGGTTTCATAAATGGTTTGGCTTTGGAAGAAATTAACACTTCTGGAAATTTGTTTACCTGGTCAAATAACAGACTAAGATCTCCCACAATTAAAAGATTGGATAGAGGTTTGTGCACTCAATCTTGGTCTTCATGTTTTACTGATTCTTCTATTCAGATACTAAATAGAGCTAGCTCGGATCATAGTCCTTTGTTATTAACTGTAGGTAGTGACTCTCCTTCATGTCCTAAGCCTTTTAGATTTCTTAATACATGGTATAAGAGGAAAGAGCTTAATGAAGTCATTAAACAAAACTGGGATATCCCTGTAAATAATACTGGAATGTTAGCTTTTTATCTTAAGTTAGTCAGACTTAAAAGGATTCTCAAAATCTGGAACAAGGAAAAATTTGGCAACATTCATGATAATGTGATCCAAGCTGAACTAACATTACAGGCTCAAGAATCTTTAACTGATATTTCAGGATCTTTGCCAGATCAGGTTAAACTGAAAGAGGCTAGGGCTAGGTTAGTTTTGGCATTGTCTGAACAGAAAAATTACTGGAAACACAAGGCCAAAGTAAAATGGTTGCAAGAGGGAGATAACAACACCAGTTTCTACCATAATTCTGTAAAGGAAAGAAATAATAGACTGAAAATTACAAAGATAAGGAGCAAAAATGGACAGTGGCTAGACAATACTCATGATATTGAACTGGAGGCAATTAATTACTATCAGGAACTTCTGAGTGAGGAATCTCCCACCTTTAGCTCTCCTTTTCAGTATCATTTTCTGAATCATATCCCATGTTTGGTCACTGAGGCTAATAACGATAATCTACTGCTGCCAGTTTCTTTGGAAGAGCTTAAAAAGACTGTCTTTAGTTTGAATAAATCTAGCAGTCCTGGTCCGGATGGTTACACTGCTAAATTTTATATCAAGTCTTGGGACATCATTGCTACAGATCTGCTAAGTGCTGTTCAGGATTTTTTATCTTCATCTATTATGCCTAGGGGTATAGGAAGCACATGGATTACCATTATCCCAAAAAAGAAAACACCAACTTCCTTTGATAATTACAGGCCTATAAGTCTCTCTAATGTGATTAATAAGATTTGCTCTAAAGTGCTTATGGAGAGACTTAAAGCTATTATGCCTAAATTAATCTCCCCTAACCAAACAGCATTCCTACATGGTAGGGACATTTCAGACAATGTCATTTATTTACAGGAAATGGTAAGGCTGCTTAATAGGAAGAGAAGGGAACCTAATTGCATAATAAAATTAGATCTCAAAAAGGCTTTTGATAGGGTTAGATGGTCTTTTCTATATAAAGTACTTGCTAAACTTGGTTTTCATCCAAAATTCATTTTCTCAATTATGAAAAACCTTTCACAAGCTTGGTTCTCTGTTCTTATTAATGGCAAGCCTTGTGGTTTTTTCCAATCTTCTAGGGGTATTAAGCAAGGGGATCCTCTATCCCCATTTTTGTTTAATATTTTCTCTGAGTCATTTTCCAGGAGTCTGGATTATATATTTCAAAGTGGTAAGCTTTCACCCTATGACCTGCCAGGTAATCCTCCAAGAATTTCACACTTATCATATGCTGATGACACTGTCATTTTCTTTAAAGCAAATAACTTAACTCTGGTTAGATTAAAAGCCTTTCTATCTACCTTTGAAGAAGTCACTGGACAATCAATCAATTATAGTAAGAGTGACATTTTCATAGGTAAGCATGCTACTGTTCAAAGGGTAAATCACATTAAGAGAATTATGGGAATGAAAATTGGTGTTTTTCCATTCATGTATCTAGGTGTTCCAATTTTTACTGGTGCTGCAAAGAAGATTTACTTTCAACCCCTTTTTGAGCAGATTGATAGTAGGATTGGTAATTGGAAAAATAGGTGGATAACTACTGGTGGTAAAATTATATTGATTGAATCCTGTATTTATTCCATTCCCCAGCATATCTGGCAAGTAATTAAGCCTACAAGTTTGATTGTTTCCACCATTGAAAAAAAATTGAGTAGATTTTTTTGGGGGGAGAATGAGCATAAACCAAAAAGAGCATGGAGAAAATGGACTGCTCTCTGTGCATCAACTGATCAAAATGGCTTGGGTTTTAGAAGTATAAAGACAATTGTTAAAACTTGTTCTGTAAAGTTGTGGTGGAAATTTCAGTTGGCAGATACTTTATGGTCTCACTTGTTGGCTAACCTTCCACCATCTTACAGAACCTCCCCTAATTGGAAAAGAATTTGCTCAGTTAATTCTTGGGCAGAAGCTAACTCCAGGGTAATAATTGGAAATGGTGAATGTAATTTCTGGACTGCAAATTGGCTAGGGATTGGGATTTTATCTGATTTGTGTGATCAAAACAGTATAGGAATTGATGAGAACTGTTCTGTTGCTGAATTTATAGCCAATAAATCTAGCCTTATACCTTTAATTCAACCATTTCTGCCCCCTGATATTACTACTCTTTTGCAGGACTCAAAAACATTACCTCATAGACCTGATAGATTAATTTGGAAGCCAGGTGCTGATGGTAATTTCTCTTTCAAAGCTACTTATTTGTTACTTTGTAACAACTCAGGTCAGTATGCATCTCCACTTCATTTCTGGAACTCCAGATTTGAGAAAAAAGTATCTGTGTTTATGTGGAAAGTGACAAACTCTTATCTTCCTTTTGATAATACCCTTAAAAATCTCAGAATCAGTTTGGCCTCTAAATGCTGTATGTGTAATTTACATGAGGATGACCTAGACCATTTCTTTAACTCCTGTGAGTTTTCCTTGAATGTTTGGAAATCTATACATCAGTTTATGGGAATTAGGGATAGGGAATTTCATTCTGTGTGGGACAGATTATCTGGTTACTTATCCTTCCCCACCCTATCTAAATTACATTCCATTATTGTGAGAACTGCAGCAATTTATACCTTTTGGAATTTATGGAAGATGAGGAATAGATTTATTTTTGATTCAGTTAAGCCCTCATCTTCCATAGTGCTTCAGCAGATTAGAGATCAAATTTTCTATTCATTCTCTGCTAAACCAGTATATATAGTCTCTCCTCTTGATCTCAGTATTGCAAACCACTCCTACTTGCCTCTCATTAAAAGACCCCCAAAGCCTAAAATCTGGAAAATTGCATGGGTCAGACCAAAACTTGGTTTTAAAGTAAATGTGGATGCTGCTTGGTGCTGTAAGACGAATAAGTGTGGCCTTAGTATGATCATTAGAGACTGTAGAGGGAGTTTTAAGGAAGCTTATACCTCATTTACTAATGCAAAATCTCCCATAGAAGCTGAGTTAAAAGCTATTTTGTTTGCTATCCAATTTTCCACTCCTCTGTCCACTGTTTGCATGGAATCAGACTGCCTTAATGTTGTGCTATATGCTACTGCTCCATTAAGATCTCCCTGGGAATTGTTTGGTTTAGCAGATGAGATTCATTTTTCGTTGGGTGATATACACATTATGCATATATTTAGGGAAGCCAATCAGGTTGCTCATTTGCTGGCAAAAACTTGCTTGTTACAAAAATGTAATTTGGCTTTTCCTAATTTTTCTTTGCTTCCTAACCTAGTCCAGGGCTTAGTTAGGCTGGACCAAATGAATACTCCTTCTCTGCGGATTGCCTCCTAGTTCGGATGCTACTCAGTTAAAATTTTTCTTGCAGATCATATGTTGATATCAGGCTTCATGCTAAGATGGACCCCTGCTGCCTCCAGTTTGTTTTGAAGATGGTTCTGTCCATCATGGATTGTTGCTGCCTTCGGTTGATTCGGACCTGGATGGTTTGGTTACTCTTGTTGCTCAGGGTGGATATCTTCATTTTGAATCTTTTCTACTGCCCAGCTCTCTTTTTGGTATATATCTTTTAGCTAGGATGGATAGTCATCTGCAAATAGCTAGATTAGGTTTTGACTTCTACTTCAGGCCAGTGATGGAGGTTTGCTCTTTATTTATGTGGAGAGGGTTTCGACTGCCTTGTGTTTTCTTCTTGGATTCACTAATAAGTTTCGATCCTTTCCACCATAGATAAAGAGGCCTCTCCTCCGACTTGATGCTAATATGTATCTTTCATTCTTTTGGGAGCAACAAGCGTTGCTCTGATAGCCAGTGATCATTCATGTATATCCTACTATTGCTTCGGCTTTACTTTATTGTCTATTTTTTTGGCTCGGGAAGGCCTAATAGAATTTCCCCCATCTACGGATGGTTTTAATTAAAAAAAGATGATCATTATCATGATTCAAAATACAACGCATCATTGTAAAAGATGTTTCCTAACTTCTTATCTCTAGAAAATGTATTGGCAGGCTAAAATAAAAACAGCATACTCCTGCACAAAAGTATACTCCCTCTAGTCCCGCTCTAACTTTTTGGACACAAAATTTTTCAAAAGGATAAATGAATGACAGAGATTGTATTGGAAGTATAAAATGTAAAAATGGATGGATAACAACAATCTAAGATTCACTAAAAATGGAATGAACCAATATAAAAAAATAATATAAAAGAAAGTGAGACATTATTAGATGATTGGAGGGAGTACAATCTTTTGAATGCTGGTGTTTGAAATTTGTAGAGGGCGCTTATCTTTTTTTTTAACTTTTTCCCGCACAAAGTCAAAATTTAATTTTATACGAAATGAAAAACTAAAAATATCTGACCTTTACAATCTTGTGAATAGTTGAACGAAAGGCACGAGAAGAAAAACCCTAAACCTGCTTCCCTGTTGGACGGTGAGGATGGTGACGAAGCGGCGACATCGGCAAACGTTTTCATCGATGATTTGATCGAGAACAGTGGGTTGGAGATTTTGTTTCAGAATATGAATCAGTTATCCGATTCCGACCCGGATGGGGCAGCACATTGACGAAGATAAAGAATTTGATCGAGGTAAAGCCTGCGGCGGCTGAATTGGTCTGCTAGAGGACTAAGCTAATGAAATGGCTGGTTGCAAAGATCAAGTTGCAGAAATTCGATGCGAACAAGCAGTATGCATCGAAGACGGGTCGGTGAATCAGAAACGTCTGGGCTAGAAGAATGGCGTGGACGCGGTGCTGCAGGCAAAGGCGATGTACAAGTCGAGGGAGTGGAGATGATGATCATTATCATGATTCAGAATAAACTGTGTTATGTTTTTGCTATGAAGGGTTTAGATTTCGCGATGACTGATAACCCCCCTGCGTGCGAAAGGTTTGTTGATGCTACGTGGTTGAAGACTGCATTTCCACCTTTTATGGGTAAGACGAGTACTGTTCTTCCCTTTAGAAATGCTCTATGATGTATTGAGTATATGATTACGTGTATTAGCAGAAAATCAGTGCTGTATAATTTCTGTTTGCAGATTTCTCTGAGAAAGAAGAGCAAGAAGAAGTGCTTGAAGGAGGAACTGGAAGAGGCTATTTTCGCTGATTGCGTTGTTGTCTGGTAAGAATGCTTGTGAATTTCTTTCAATTAACAAAAACATGTTCTGAACTTCAAAATTTTTGAATTTGGATGTCGGAATTGAAGATTTTGGAGATGTATAAGTATAATTTACAATGTTCTCTTTGTCTAGCAGCAGCATTTACAAACACGAACTTTTTTTGCTCTCTATAGCATCAGCTGATCAATTAATTATTTTTTGGCAGTCCAACTCTCTCTTGGCCATGCTTCTGTTGCTCTCCAAGTACAGAATGAAAAGAATTCCAGTGGTTGACCTGGGTGAGCAAAGGATTGATAACATTATTACCCCATCAACTGTATTTCACATGCTTGAATAATGTGTTGGCCTTCACTGGTTGGAAAGTTGGGGTTTTTAAAAAGTTTTTGAGCTTGGCCTCCCTCTAATAGGCCCCGACCACCTTATTAAGGTTTAAATCTTGTTAATATTTTTTTATGGACCTAACTGTCAAATTAATGATTTGTGACTTGATCATATATATTGGTTCCACTTCTGAATCTGCAGTGAACAAACATCATAGCAACCTGAAAAGGTTCATTGACTTGTTAGCTCCCTTGTTAAAAATGAATGTGTTCATATGACTTCATACTTAACCTCTGTGAGATCTAATATTTGAATATTTACTCCATCCATGGGTTGCACTGAAATCTCTTATGTAAATTCTATCGTGTATGTCTATTCTTGTAGGCTGGTATTTATTCTTTTATTTTTTATCATATATGCAGTTTATTGTTGTAATTTGGGGTCATCTTTGGACTTCTGATGTAAGTTTTGAGTCTTTTGACATCCAAAAGCTTGAATTAACTTATGAGCTATACTTTTCTTAGCAGAGATCATTGTGATATTATATGTTCTAAGATTTGTACATGATTTTGAAACCCTCGAATGAAGAAAAGATTAAGCTGTTATTGAAGCAGAATAAACTTTCCAGAAAGTATTTTAAGGGTGTAAAGGAATGAGATCAGAATGTGAATATGATTGGTGCAACAACAGATTATATATCTTATACAATGTGTTTGGTTTCTTTGTAATGTGCAGATTGGATGTGTCTTGGCTCATTTATGTTCGACTATAGAAGAAACGCAAAAGATGGCTTAGCTTCCTTTAGCTTTTGCGGTGGTAATCTTAAAGGATATCTACTGGTATGTTAAATTTTCCCTTCAACTATATTGAGTTTATCATAATGTGACGGTTTCTTAGTTTATAATCACGAGTAAATTTTTGTCCTGTGCTTGCAAATATGCTGTAGAAGAGAATATCTCGATAACAATGGATGAGAACAAGCAAGTTTTGTATGAAATTTCTTCGTTTTCCAAGCCTGGTCCTTTCCTGTCTCTTGTTGGATACCCTTATGTGTTCTTGTGTCAGAAGCTCTTTGCTCAGCAATCTATTGGAGCTGTCAGGAAATATTTGTGTACTAAGTAGCATTGCCAATAGGCTATGTGACTTATATTTCACTAGGTAGATGGGTGGGATATCAAATCGTGTGGTATGCCCCCCTTGTTTAGATATACTATATTGGTTTGACTTAGTTTGTTTTCAATTGTAAATATCCAATTATTATCAGGTCAAATTATTCACAGATATATAAATGGTTCTCTCTCGAGTAATGAATATGACCTTCTCTGAACCAGGTTTCTCTCTAGCCCATGTATACCAAAGTTGGCGAATGCATCTATCATGTTGCATAAGGAGCCGGTGCCAGTTATGAAATTTAAGTGTTTGCAATGAACACAGTTTAGGTGATATTGAGTTTTTAACATCTGAACCTGTCAAGGTAATTATGATAAATGCTACTAATTGTGCTGATTTTGGTTTAATGGATCAAGGTTCTTGGATTTCTTTTCAGTGCCTTTGTGGTTGTAGATTTTCTTGGCTAACACTTCTGGATTAATTGTGGATAGTTGATTTGACATGGACATTAAGGCTATATGTTTACCTCTCCCTACTATAGTTTCCAAGTTGAAGTTATTAGTTAGGATTATGTTTACCGATTTCCTGTGATTCTGCATCTTCTTTATAGTGTGCTTGCCTCGTTTATGGGCATGATAATTTCTGTATAGGATTAGTTTCACATCGATGGCTTCTTAGGATGGGTTGATTATGTTGAGGATATGTACAAGTACTACAAGGAGACTGAGGATGATGACCGAGGTCAAAATTATATGAATGGACAGAGCAGCCTATCATCAATGCCAAAATGAGGACTATTCTTGTGGATTGGCTGATTGAAGTTCATAGGAAGTCTAAGCTGATGCCAGAAAGCCTTTATCTAACCGTCAGCATACTGGTATGTATTTCTCAATGAAGGACGTTCTAAGAAGTATTGACAGTATACATCCATTACTCATTTTTAGTAGTGACTAATGACTATAGTTTTAGCTAAAGTAGCTTATCCTTATGAGTTGGGAAGGATATTGACTGTGTGCGTAAGTATAACGTTGACGGTAACATGTTCATTACTTTCATACATCAACTTCATTTGTTTAGTTAAGCACCATAAGATATGATTAGTTCTGATGTATATACCTGTTTAAGTTGCTGGAAATCTCAACTAATTTGTACTGTTTTGAGAGAGATTGTATGAGAATTCATCGAGTAGGTCACTGTTAGGAATGTTGAATTATGAACACGACTTTAGAAGATCTAAGTTTTGGCTTAAACTTTGTTTTTCCATATCTTGTAGATCTCGTTGCTGTTTATTGATCCTCCACAGCTCCGAAGGTATGTTAACATTACATTTGATGGCTATGATGTCTGATTTTTTCTGCTGTTATTACTGAATGAATTGTTTTGTGATCATTTTAATGTCTGTAGGCTTTGACATCTCAAGTAGCTAGGTATGAACTAAATAATTTGTTGATAGAAATTAGAGCTTTGTATTTTGTTGAGTGAACTGAATTTGAATTTCTCGAGATGTTAAAATAGTAAAATGCTGAGGATTGAGGTTACTATCTAAAGAAAGTGAAAAAACAATGTTCTCATGTTTTTAGTTCGGTTCTTCCGTTGATTAGTTCTTTAAACTTGACAAGTTATTCTCTTTGTTGATGTCGATGTGTATGCATTAATCCCAATTATCCAATCAACGTGTGGTGTATGTGTGGCACAGTGGTCAAGCATCTGATGACCACCAGATCCAGTCCATCTTCACCTAGTAGTGAAGTCAAAGCTATTATGGCCCAACGCTTCAATTGTCCATGTGGAAGGAACCCGGTCGTTAGAGAGAACATGGGCCAGTAAACACAGAACGAGTTAGCCATGACCTAACATGGCGATCATGATAACACCCACGATCTTTGTCCCTAAAAATAGGGAACCATGACTATACTCGTCTATAAATACTAGAAGCCCTGGAGGAGCTAAGGTAAGCATTATGGTTCCTAGAAATTCCAACTTGAGAGGGGATATTGATTTGATCATTAGAGTATTTTCCTTGGAATCACTTCCGGGCTAAGTCTTGCAGGTCAAGGAGCTTATGGAGAGGGCAATAAGTGCACCTGAGCAACCTACAACATCATTTGGTACCGTCTGTGGGGATGGGAGTTCTTGTTTTCGTTTTAAGGTTATTCATGTGAGATAATGGTGTTTCATCAGAAGTGAGAGAAGCCACAACCATCAGTCACATGAACAAATGCTGGGACATGATAGATAAGCGCATCGTCATTAGGAATGCATGCTGAACAAAGGAAAATAACACAGCAAGGAAGAAATAGAGGAAGAGGTAGAATCTCCAAACAACAATCATGACAATAAGAAAGGTGCGTTCGTGGCATTCGCGACGTTTCTAGAAACGAACAGAGAGTCTATACAACCAATTTCTAAAAATGCTCAAACAGAAACCCTCAAAGCTAGAAGAAAGTTACATCAAGAGCTTGGGGTTCTTAACCAAGAAGAGGAGTTGCGTGATATTATTGCAGAAGATGGCAAAGATAAATCACCCTTGGCTCTGCATTTACATGATTTTAGAATGCTGAAGGACTTTAAGCTTCTTTTGCATATCAAGATTTATGATGGTACAACAGATCCCAAGGAATTTCTGCACTCCTACAGAAACATGAGGTTTTGCAATGCTAACATCGAGCTAGTTTGCAAGGCGTTCCCAATCTTCTTGATAGGTACAACGATCACTTGGTACAAAGACCTTCCAAACGAAAGTGTGTCATGGGTACAATTGATAGATCTATTCTTGGGTCGTTTCAATCAAAAGTCAAGGTTCACCAAGACGATTGCAGATCTCAACATCATAACCCAGTGAAGTGACGGAAGGTTAGCAGAGTATCATAATCGGTTTGTTACAGAAAGTTTACTGGTTCGTGACTTATCGTTCCAATTTTCGTTAGGAGCTTTCATAGGAGAAATGCGGTCAGGATAGTTCTACAAAGAACTCACGAGGAATATGCCCGAAAAGGGAGCTACAAAAGCTGATTGAACATGTGCGAACAGAAGAGGCGAATAATAAAAAAATAAAGCGGGAACAAGGTGAAATGGGTGATGGAAGAATTGCAGAAAGGAATCATAAAAAGAGGAAGGGAGGTAGCAAAATGTGATATTTCAAGATACACCGTCGACTAAATCGAGGAAAGAAATTGGCATGCACATAAGGATCTATTTAGAGAACCAGCGCCCATGCTGGCACCACCAGAAAAAAAGGGAATATCACTGTATTTTCCATAGAGACCATGACCATGACATTGAATACTTTTAGACTTAAGAAGACAAATTGAAGAAAATTTGAGAAATGGTCTCCCAAGTTAATACAGAAAAGATGGGGAAAGCAAGCATGGGGAAAATAATAAGACCGCTAGCACTCAGCCAAAAAACCAGAGGACAACGTCCACACTGCAAGGGAATAAAAAAATGACTGCAACAATTGATTACAAGGAAAATGAAGGCGATGAACTACCCAAAATAGTAATTCTAGCCATACACGGGTCGATGGAGTCATTGTCCAACAATGCTTGAAAAGCTAGGACACAATATTTGCCTCTGCAAGAGCCTGTTGACAAAAGATTCCGCTCGGATGAGGCAATCACTTTCAGCGGTACCAAACGCTTCCCCTCATAATGATCTCATGGTCCTCACAACCAAAATTGGAAATTCTACAGCACATAGAGTGTTTGTAGATGATGGGAGTGCGGTAGAGATATTATTTGTAGACTATTTTGCCAGGTTGGGCTTCAAGCAAATGGATCTCAAGAAACCAACGTCTTCGCTGGTTGGGTTTACAAGACGGTTAGAAAATTAGGTGACATACAACTACCTATTACCATTGGGGAGAATGGAAAGAAATGCACCATATGTTGCGATTTTGTGACCAAATCATTTTTGTCACTGAAACTTCTTTTGACAATTTTTTTGGTCACCAATGCATCAAATTAGTGACCGTTTCTGATTTATTGGTGACTATTTTATTGACGAATACCTTTTGTCACTAATATTTATGACAAAAAACACTTGGTCATTAAACCATTCGTCGTGATCAATTGGAAAAAGTCATCAATGGAACTTTTTGTAGCGGAGATAATGTGACCCATTGGTGATAACCCAATTTTGGTCACCAAAAGTCATTAGTGAGAAATTTTTGACATTTAATGAGCAGAATCAGTTTGTCACTTAAGGTCATTTTTATTGGCAGACGATCATCCGCTCGCCCTCAGCGGCCCATACCAGTCGACACCCCGGCCATCGTATGAGAGGTAAATCACGGTAGCCCAGCACCAGGACCAATGGGCTTGGTATGGACTCGGTGCGCACAAGGGAGCCTTGCAAAGCAAGAGCTCCCCACACTGCCGTTGCCGAGTATCGAACCTGGGATCATTGGCTTACCCACCCGTCTCCCAACCACTGGGGTACACCCGTGGGTGTAAGGTCATTTTTCTTGTTATGGCAGAAGCGATGAGATGTTTTAGGGGACTACGGTTGGCAATGCATTTAGGGATGCAATGATTTATGTAATCTGTGATTGTGAGATGCTAATCAAGCCGATGGAAAACCAACACCTCAAACCCCCTTAGCAGCTGGAATCCATAATCGACGACATCGTGGCACTAAGCAAAGAGTTTATGGATATTATTAATTGACGAAATTATTTTTTTGGTCACCTAAAAATATTGTAATACCATCATTTGGTGCTCAAGGTCAATACCACTTTTATTTAGTAACTAGCAAATACAAAATGATTTGTTTGGTCGCAAAGATGATTTTCAGATAAACTGGAGTTATTTTCTGATACAACCAGGGGGTATTTTCATAATTTTACCAATTAAAATCATTTCATTCCTTTTCTTTTAATTTTCATTACAGAATTTTCTTTTATTTTTGAAACCCTATTATGCCTGTAAACCCACAGCCGCCTCTGACCACCGCTGCCGTTGGGATCTTCTGGCTGGAATTCGAATGGAAGTCCCGGTGGCGAATGAAGATGAGGAAGATGCAGCTTGATTCTCATAAGATCTCGACGGCGATTGAAGAGGAGGAAGATGACCGGCTGAGGAGAAACACACCAGTTTGGGTTTTTAGTCCTGTGCGGGTGCCCAAATGCAGACCCCTATTTTATTTTTTTATTTTATTTTTAAAATTTTATAGGCATAATGATCATTTTACATATTTTGATCAGCTTTACCATTAACTTTACTTGAAGGCAAAGTCTTGGGAAAGACGGTCTTTCCATAGGCTTATGGAAAGACGGGATTTAATTCGAATAATAAAAGGTAAAAGGTGTTAGTTGCAACATTAAAAATTTAGTATGCAACATGTAGTAGTTATAAAATTTATAACCCGGTTCATGCAACCCAAAAATTTTATCTTAATTTCTTCTAATTTACACTTTAAACCTTGATCTTTCCATGACTTATGGAAATACCGTCTTTCAAGAGATGCACTCCTACTTAAAAACCTCATTTAAGGACCAAACAAATCATTTTTTATTTGTTGGTTGCTGAACAAACGCGGTATTGACCTTGGGGACAAACCAAATTTTAAGATGTTATTTATGGGGGGAAAAATCAATCTAGCCTTATTAAATTCGCAAAAGTTCAGTTATCACTGCTGCAAAGGGAGCACGAATGTTGTGCGAATGTCCTTTACTGTAATAGATTAGGTTGTTTTTCTATGAAATAAAAGGGCTTCATTATAATAAAAAAAAGAAAAAAGAACAGCAAATGCAATGTAAGAGTGCATTGAATTCGATATTTTATGTGTATACTTCCAACTGAATTATGGGTAGAACGCCGTAGAATATCAGAAAGGAAGAAAAGTAAAACTTTTTCATTCACGTCTTTACTGGAAACGTAGACTTCAAACTACCGGATTACAATACTATGATGAAATGCTAAAGTTTCAAATCAATAATACTTTACAGGTCATGGTAATTGTAAGACCTTTTGATTTCTTCATTATTCTTCTCCTTAAATTCTTGATAGATAATTGCATTACTGCTCCGTGAAGAAATATTAGCCAACAATGCACTACAGCGTCATACTCAAGACATGCCTATTAAGAAATTCCAATTTCATTCATTTCAAACTTGGTTATGAAACTTTGGTTTAAAAATTCAAAATTTTAAAATTTTGAAGTATTAAATTTACTATGGAAATTAAGAATAATACTCATTGAACACATCGAATCAACTAGTATCATCAATAAAAGAAAATTATAATCATGAAGCAAGCTAACATTGATAACGAGTCATTTATTAAATTACAAAAGTGCACATGAAATTATTTTATTCTCCTTCACTTTGGCACATTTAATTTTCCATATTCTTTTAAGAAAAATAATAAAAACCTTCACTGCAGTTATAGAAAGCTATCTTCCGTAGTAATCATTAATATTTGTGAGATATTGAAAGTAAACATGCAAAACATAAGCATAATAAATGTTGAAGATTTTTTTTTTAGATAAGAAAAAAAAGAGAGCGGGAAAAGTAATATAACAGTAGAAAAAGAAGTAATAAGAGTACATTGAAGATAATGTGTTTTAATCAACCTAAGTGGGTAACTATTCAGTGTAGTTTAATGGTGTGCCTCTAGGCTCTAGGATACTGCAGTTATTGAATTTTTTGGATACTGTATGATATGCATTAACATAATAGTTAAGAGGTATCATCATCATATGAAAGGCAGGGCACCTAGTTCATGGTCCATATGCATTACCTTGACAAAAGACCTGTCCTTAATCTTATGCATCGCAGTAAACCCCACTTATGCAAAACCCTATTCATCAGCTTCTCCGTTGTCAAGCAGGGCAGAGCTTACTTTTGTTGCTAAACTGATTTTGAATATCATGAAAAGATATTGTAGCAGATCCCCTCCTCTTAGCCTTCTGATGAGAGTGGTGTTCCTTCCAACCCGTCATGTATATGACCTGAGAATTCCAACACAACGTTACTCCGAGGGCAAGTAAGGTACTCGAATTTCGAATTGCATACTACATTCAATGCACAATTGACCATTTTATCAAATATCACAAAAATGATGATCTGATTCACTAAGTCACCAACATAATCACCACTAGTAATGGAACTGTCAGCACAAAAGCTGATGAGGCAAGAATTTGACTTCATGGAAACTCAAAATTGTGCACCTCAAAAGGAATATTTTACGAGTCATGAGCAATGTTTAAATGAAGAGAAGCACAAGGAAAATACAATATGTAACTATTATTTTTCCAAAGCAGCATAAACTGTAAGTTCAGAACAGGTCTCTGACGTATACATGCATCCTACATTACCAACATAACTGTTTTTAGAATATCACCTCAATACAAGTACAACCCACGAAAGTAAAGAAGCTGGTCATATCCCATAAGTTCTAATACTCGAGGATCAGGAGATTCAAGCTAGTTACACAGCACAAATATGAGTTTGACTGGATCAAATCGTGGATAATAATATGTTCTATGTCAAAGTTCAATCCAATAATAATATCAAGTGTCCCACTCAAAGCTTCACTTTTGCTATTTAAAACAATACCATGTGAGACACTGCTACACTTATCTAGTTATTAAGGTTAAATGGTAAAATCACTGTCTTTGGTAGTTTTGACGGCAGGCGACACTACAGATAAGGAGTAGATCAAAAGTGTAACAAGGCCAAAGGTCAGCCTGGTCTAGAGCCAAAAGTTATATCTCTGATTTTATTTCAAACTTCAAATCAAACACAATTAGTTTGAACACTGGTTCCAATTGCGATTTCAAAATGCATCTTAAATACAGTAGGTCGAAGAAATTTTCAGATGACATCGAAAAAGTAATTTTTATATCACCACTGTAAGTTGCATTTCACTATTTAGTCCATACACACTATCAATATTCAAGAGAACAGAGCATTGATCATCATGCATGCTAGAAATTTCTTTAACAGTAGGTGTTCTTCAAATAAATTATAGGGAAGATGACCCATTTACCTGGAATGTAGCTGGTACAGTGCCATCATCTTCTCCAAACATTGACTGATATACAGCTGCTGTTGCAAGAGCCGTTTCTTTCTTCAAACTCTATTTAACCAAGAGTAGGATGCAAGCATGAAACAAAAGCTTCATAAATTTCTTTGTAGGCATTACATGAAAATCAAAAAATACATTTGAGTCATTTGATAATAATCCCTTACTCCACTCCGTTGAAGAAGAGCATTAGTTTCACCCATTGAACGCAGGTGCTCTATCAACTCCAATGCTGCCACAAATTATATATAATGTCAATGAAGATAAGATTACAAAAAGAAAATCACTCAATGCAGAAATACCCATTTGAGCATTCGATGACTTAGCTGCACTTGGTACAGGACTACACTTTATAAACAAGTGATTGTCATAAGGAAACCAAACAAAAGAAGAAGAAGAAAACTGTAGATAAATTATTAATTAGTATTGTTGGCCTTGGGAAACAGTTGCCAAAAAAGTGAGCTACTGCAGTGATGTGATAATTCGTTATCATAATCTACTCATAATGGATCACTTATGACACAGTTACCAATTAAGTGAGAGTTGATCAATTCAAGAATTCGTTGGTTAACAGCATTTTTCTAAAACCATGAAAACAAAACCTACCATTTGCCCGCTCTCTGCACCTGAGCA
Organism: Rubia yunnanensis; assembly: GCA_037428765.1. Lineage (NCBI taxonomy): Eukaryota > Viridiplantae > Streptophyta > Magnoliopsida > Gentianales > Rubiaceae > Rubia > Rubia yunnanensis. Next base: position 41,196,063 of record CM075068.1, read on the forward strand.
TGTCATAATTTCTATGATGTGGCATGACAAACCCTATCCTTCCCCAACAACCAAAAACATATATCTATGCTAACTCATGAAAAACAGGAACTGCGGGTACTAACAGGACTCTATGTTCCATTCAGGATCTAGGTAACAGATCTTACTCTAAGAAAATGCAACATAGAGATATGGATTTTTGAGAAAGTTCAATGTACTAGTTGTTGACCTATGCAAAATGTCCACACTACATTATGAACTTTGATATTAACACCCATAAGCATAAGGACAAGTTATGATACTTGTCATTCCATCTCTGGATCAGGACAGATAATCAGTAACTCAAACAATATAAAACAAGTAATAAATTAGATAGGACGGATAAGGTTTATCTGGTAATGGTCAAACTTTATTTGACAAGATTTCCCCCTTAATCCTGTAATTACTTTTGCAAATTCAGTAATCCAAGATGCCAAGCCTATTACTTTTTGAGTGGACGTTAATGAACTTTACAAAGGATAGTTCCCTCTCAAGGGTATTAAAAGTCCTACCAGTTGCCGCTGACAATTAAATGATGCAAGGCAGTGAAGCTTAGTGAGAAAATGTGCAATACAGAACAGTTGAAACTCTTAAGGCCAGGACATTGCAAGCCAGCAATCATCATAATTTTCTTCAGGTGAATAATATGCTAAGGTTATTCACTCCTTTTATCAATTGGGAGGCCCAATATATCAGGCACAAAAAAACAGAAGCTCCAACAAATACAAAAACAGATTTTCGGAAGGAATTAGTTTTTTCTCAGCACAACTTAGCATTGTCTGCTAATAACGCCTGCACATGCCAAGGAAGAGAGGTCAACAGGTCAAAAACCGGTGCTAAAATCAGAGTAGAGCAAGAGCTCGGAACAACTGGATGCTGAACCTATTTGAGGAACAAGCAGATTATTCAGCGCACAGAGAGGAAATTGCTAGTATACTCGACCCCTTCTGCTTATTAAACAAGCATCTCTGGGCATCTTAGGATCTATAGCAATTTAAGTGAATAAGCCGTGGCTGTTGAATCTGGAAAGAACTTGAAGGACATAAGTACCAAATCAGAGATAAAAAAAAACAGCAGTCAAGGAGCGGAAAAATCCTGGTCTGATGCTGCGGAATTAGAAGCTCAGCAAAGCCTCTGTGGTCCCAAAGGGAGGTCTAGTAATTTGTCAAATTAACAGAGAAAGTAAATATGGGTAGAATCCGAAGGAATCAGTGGCAAACACTGTAGTGAATCAGGGACAAGGACTAAAGACAAAGTATTGGGCTGAATCAGTAGAGGAATTATTGCTGAATCTGGTTTGCAATCCTACAGAACTCTTTTTAATATTTTCAAAACTACAAGGGCCGGACAAAAAGCTTCCTTACTATTAGCGTCAGACTTACTACAGAATTACAGCGGGTTTGGACTTCGAGTTAAAGGAAATTGAGCCAGAAATCCAGCTGTTGCTTGTATGTATTAGGAGGTAAAGCTCTAGTCAAAGCGACAGAAGTGACAGGAGCAATTTGACTGTTTGGGGAAAGAGGAATTTGGAAAAATTATGGCAGGTACAATTTGGAACTTTCATGCTTTGGTTTAGCACCATTGAAAAAGAAAAGTTGTACTTCAACGAGGTATTCACTTTGACAGCAAGCCCTTGTTGATAGCACCAATGGATGCGGATCTGGACTTAGCCATGGATAAACCAAGAGCAGTACTTGTTTGGGTTCAATTTCCTAAGCTCAAACTATCTGGCTGATCAACCAGAATCAAAAACAAAAAAAGTTGAAGTATGCCAGGGTTCTCGTTGAAATGGAAATCTAGGGAGTCTTGCCTACCTAAGCACCCAATATTCATGAGGAAAGCAGAATTAGGAATCAGGCAGTTTAGCTTGAATGGAAACTACTTCAGTGTAGTTTTTGCAAAGCTTCAGGATAAAGAAGTAACTGCAAAGGAAGAAAAGAACAGCATCAAATCCAATTATGCCTGGTGATGCTAAAAGTGTTAACAATGTATTTACTCCTGCTAATGTTCATTCTAGTGATTTATATGCTGTCAGTTCTCACATGGCTGATGAAGCTGAATTTGTTAATGTTGTAGACAATGATAAATCAACTGGTGCTATGCCATCTGCTGTTAATCATGCGAATTCTAATATAAGAGTAGTTGCTACTAATACACTTAGTAGTCCTGGTAATATCAGAGGTGAACCTGATATTCGTAGAGGGAAACTACTTGAGAAAACTGAGTAAAGGTCTGAAAAAGAAATTGGTTCCTTCAGCCTTCCTTGGACTAGTTATAGAGGTAATCATGTAAGCAAGTACACCGAAACAGCTACCGTGAGTAGCAACACTTCAGTGATCAATGCTAGCAAGTTGTATTCTCCCTAAAGCATCCAAGGCTAGATGTTTGACCCTTCAGATGTATAACTGTATCAGCTGATAGTAAATAGAGATGATATTGCTAGTCCTCTAAAGCCACCTGATGGCCAGTAACATCTTGTCTTGGAAGATAGGGTTAAATAAAAATGCAAGATACAATGATCTAAGATAGTTTTACAAAAGTAATGGGGATGGACTGATGGGAAACTTGGAGACTAAGGTTAAAAATAAAAGATGATACGAACAAAAAAGGGTGAATTTAAAAGGTTACTAATATCTCTATAGACCTGGGGGGAGGTTCTGGACATGCTGGAGATCTGATTTTCTTTAAATGAAGAAAGTGGCTGAAGAAATACCGTTGATCAAACTTTTTGGCACTGCAAAAGATATCAGAATGGAGCTATGAATTACCTTTACCCATGGGCTGAACACCACTGATGAAAGAAAGCTTTTGTGCAGTCAGCTGTAAGTACCGAATAGAACAATTGACTAACCCAGGATTTTAGTCCGAGACTAAATTCCCCCACTAAAGTTAGATGACAGTTTAGAAGAAGCTAATCATCCGTAGAATGACATTCAGGACTATAGAGAATTCATCTCTCAGAACACTCTCCTTGAAATACAAACTTATGAACCTAACTTTATGATCACTGTACCATAATCACCCAGAAGGAGATGCAGAAATTAAAGGAAAGTCATTGAAGTTAGACAATACGTGGTGTGACTTTTACACATGAGTGGAAATTGAGGAAGGATGGTAAAAGAAAACAGGTAACAGTTTATTGGACATATACAACTTGACTTAATTAAGCCTCCATCCTAGCCCTTAAAAACAAGAGAATTTTATAGCATACTGGCACTGGCCCAACTGTCAAGCTTTATATGATTCAGGGAAAAGAGAAGGTTAGCCCACATCCTATGAACTTATACTCACAAAAGCAAAAAGCTACAACTAGAAGACAGACAGATTTCACAGGAGAGGCTGAAGTACAGTTTCCCAAACAGAGACCTTAAACTACCAGGGTAAATTACATTTTATGGAATACAGACTTCGTGGTGGTTGCTTTAGGTAAACGGCCACTTTAACTTCATATTTTGCTTCTCTCAAATTTTGTTGCCTTGACCATAAAACATAGAAGTGTATATATATATAGAGAGAGAGGGAGAGAGTCTGTCTCTTGAAAGACGGTCTTTCAATCAGTCATGGAAAGACCAAGGTTTCAATAATTAGAAGAAATGAAGATAAAATTTTCGGGTTGCATGAACCGGGTTATAAAATTTGTAACTACTACATGTTGCATACTAAATATTTAATATTACAACTAAGACCTTTTACCTTTAATTATTCTCTGTCGTTCCATAAGCATATGGAAAGACCGTCTTTCCCAAGACTTTGCCATATATATATATATATATATATATATATATATATATATATTCTGATGGTGTCCAATCTAATTTAATATACAATTCAGAAAATGAACACACAGATCCTTAATGTGAGAACACTCACTTATGTGAGAACAAATCTCAACCATTAATTTATGCCATTTGATCTGGAATATTCGGCACTTGGCGCAAGTACGTTCCCCCTAACCAATCCACGTCTGGAAGCATTTGATGCAAAATTTGTGAACGCACAGGAAAAATCAAATTCCAAGGGTTTACTCTAGAGCGACTTTCAATTCCTTATGAAGTAATAGGCTGCGCAGTAACACCATATTGATATTAGTATGCCACATGAAAAGTCCTGTTTGTTTCTTTCTCCGATATAAAATTTCAACCTTAAAAAATATGTAAATTATGATTAGATGTAATCACTAGTAATGAACTTTTCTTTTTTTTCTTCATTAACTTAAACAAGCAGCAAACAATTTTTCATTTCCAGTTGTTTATGTCTAGACTCGTGTACATAACCTTCTCAATTGCTAACCATATGCATAATTTGATCACGACTAATAACTTGAAGCACCTACAAGCATAACTGAAGCACTTATAAGTTAAATTAAAAAGCCTACAAGTTAAACCTGAACTACTTATGAATATTTGTCAAACATCTACAAGATATATTTGAAGCACCACAAGGATAATTTAAAGAACCTACAAGTTGAACTTGAATCACATTCGAGTGATAACTTGAAGCACCTACGAGGATAACTTGAAGCACCTACGAGGATAACTTGAAGCACCTACAAGTTAAACTTGAACCACTTTCGAATATTCGTGACTTGAAGCACCAAGAAGCATAATTTGGAGAATCTACATGTAAAACTTGAATCACCTCGAGCACTAATTTGAAGCACCTACTAGCATAGTTTGGAACGCCTAAGAACATAAATTGAAGCACAGATAAGTTATTTTTAGAGAACCTAGAAATGAAACTTTAACCACCGCCAAATATTCGTGAGTCACCTACCAACTTTGAATTACCCAACAATACAGTTTGAAGTACCTACCAATACAGTTTGAAGCACCTACAAACATAATTGGAGAACCTACCAATTAAACTCAAATCACTTTCAAGTGATAACTTGCACCTACAAGCACAACTTGAAGCACAATGAGTATAACTTGAGCACCAATAAGAATAATTTGAACCACAAACAAGCATAACTTGGAGAACCTACAAGTTAAATTGAATTACCTTCGAATGATAACTTGAAACGCGTATAAGCATAACTTAAAGCACCTATAAGCATAACTTAAAGCACCTATAAGCATAACTTAAAGCACCTATAAGCATAACTTGAAGCACCTATAACAAGCCTTGCTTTTTTTTTCTTTTTTTTTTCAACCAACAAATGACCAGAAAATTATACAAGAATTCCAGTAACATTTTCCCAAATCTCATACCCATATCAAAATGATCAATTCAACTCAGTGTGTGAACAGATGGCTACGGTATCCAAGTGCTTAATGTCCAATTGTTAATTACCCTTGTATACATTTGTAGTACTAGTACATCTCTTGAATGACACCCAAAAGAAAAGTCCGATCAGCTAAATCTGATTATTTGCTGGTCTTGAATCATGGGCAAAATCCTGACACCGATTCGTAGAGAAGGTACAGCAACAATGATGAAGAGAGATATGTAGATTGAAAAATAAGAATAGAGGAACGCGTAATTGAATAAAGGAAGCGAAAAAAAGGGAGTATTAATTATACTAAATCTGAATCGTGAGATCAAATATCTTCAACGATTAGGATTGGTTCTCACATAAGTGGGTGTTCTCACATTAAGGAGGTGTTCTCACCTGACCCAATTCTATATATATATATATATATATATATATATATATATATATATATATATACTCTCCCTCTGTCCCAGGTTAAATTGCACGGAATCTTTTTCACGCTCATCAAGAAACTTGTCTAATCGTTGATATGTTTAACTACGTATAATAACGATAAACAAAAAGTTACTTTCCAGAAACTACTTGTTGCGACAAATCCAACCATATAACATATGATAATATTATTGTTCATGTATCTATTCAAATATGTGGTCAAAGTTGGACAGTGAATAGTGACATAAAGTGAAGTGTGCAGTTTAACCTGGGACGGAGGGAATATATATATATGTATACATATACATATATATACATTTACATACATATACATTTACATACATATACATTTACATACATATACATATATATACATATACATACATATACATATACATATATATACATATATATACATATACATATACATATATATATATATTTGTCAACTTGCTGGTTGAATGTATTTTAAAGAAAGTTTAGCCATTTACAGATCCATCTCACAAGACAATCAATAAAGATAAAGGTGCTTACGGCTATTATATCTAACAGTGTACTCTTCCACATCAACACCAGGCAGGGAAAAGCCTGCTCTAGTCAAAAGATTGCCAGCATCACGCACCTATGAAATCAACCAAAATATCTTCAAGACAAATGATAACATAAGCAGAAAGGGGTGGTAACTACACAGAAAATAATTGGATGTGTCACTACTATGTGGGGTCAGCCCTATGAATTATATCTTCCGTTTATGATGCACATATCATGAGGTAAAAAAATACCGGTGAAGTTATGCACAGACAATAGTTTTAAAAATATACTAGGGTTACATACAAGTGCATACCAGCTCATATTTTGACTGGTCACCAAGGCATGATATGGCAGTCCACCATACTACGCCATGACAATTAACTGAGACAACTTTATAATTCATTCAAATGTTTGTTCTATTTAGTCTGGCGAATTTTCATGACCATGTAACAATATCTTTATATTTACATTTATTTTATACTCATGTTCAGATTTAGTTATTTCACATGTTGCCCCTCAAGGAAATTTAGGTTCTATGGCTATATTATAAAATTTATCTATCTGCTTGAATCCCAGAACGTCTAGACAAATTTAAATCATACCCATCAATTTTCACATTTATCCTATTAATCCCACACTAATAATTGGAACCCTATATAACTAGTTTCAACATACAGGCAGTAAAATTTTCTAGAGTGCCATTTGGTCTTTTTGTTTCATAAATTTATTTTTGGTGGAGCAAGAATATAGAGCCAAGATAACTCTCCACATATACTAATCTAGTCAATGGACAACCAACAAGGTATAAGTTTAATCTTAATTCCTGATGCATACCTAGGGTATTCATTAATCATAGTATATCCCCTCCAGATACTTACAAATACCAACTCTTTATACATATCTCTTGTGACTCCTATATGATTTATAACCCTTTTATTCCTCAATTTCCGGATCGAGTCCATTTACTTGAAAAAATCAATAAAGACCATCAGAATATCTTGTTTTTACTCAATATAATGTATACATATTCTTCTTATTAATATTATAGCTTCTAGTGTAGACCTCCTAAGCATAAAAGCAAGTTTATTGTGAAGCATATCAGCCTCATAACTTTTATTACTTTTTCAAAGAATTTCAAAGGTGCGGGATACACTGAATTGAGTAGTATAAGTTCACAAGGTTAAGATAAGAAAATCACATGTACTCGCTAAGATACCTGCGCCAATGGTGATAATCGAGGACTGATGCCTCCTTCTCTCTCCATTTGCGCTACAGTGCATGCTATCCTCAGTTCCCTATACATGACAATGAAGCATATAGAAATAATGCTTTTATTAATTGTAGTAACTATACTAACCCAATCTAACTAAGGCCACACTTTAATGTTTCTCCACCAAGTATTGCAGCCAAAAATAAGCCATCAGGTTTCAAGGCCAATCTACACTGCCAAAAAGACCAGTATATTTTTGTCATCACCGCTGATGAAGAAATATCTCCAGATAAACCAGAATATATAACCAAAAACAAAAGCAAAAGGAATAATACGTTTCTCTTCAAATCCATAGAAGAATGAACCTCAAACATCAGAAACAAACCTGTATCATGGCTCCAGGAAAATCATTTGTCCAGTGGAGTCCTAAGCTACTTATGATCAGATCAAGGGAACTAGCATCCAGACAAAAATAAATTCAGTATTCTCCATATATTAGTGCAGTAAATTAGCTCTAACAGGAGTGGCACACCCAAAATGAAGATAGTTTCCACTCCTTACCTTTCCTTGAATGGCAGATATTCTTCGTCACCCACAACAAAAGATGTTTCTACCTTTCCATTTGGCATATCAATTTCAGCATTTTTACACAACTTCACCATATCACGTGAAGCATCCATCATAATAAACTTTTCAATGCCACCTGATGTAGGAATAAAAAGTGATAAGATGAAGATTAGCCAACAGCTAGTCCCTTCAGACTGTTTGACACAGAGAAATAGCTTTTCCTTTAGAATTAGTAATGCATAGTCTTGATATAAAAACTGTAGACGTACCACGACCGCGTAGTAAACGTCTTACAGCTTCCATAGAACCCCCTATGCAAGCAGCTGAGGGAAAAGTTCTTTTACAGTCCTAGAGAGACAAATCATACACAAGAGCATGAAAACTATACAAAATCAGAGAGGTTCGCTAAGAATTCAAAATTCGAAATCAACAAAAATGATTGACCATTCTAAGTTGACCTATTTTGGAAAATTCACATTCAACAATACCTCTAAGCGATCGAGGAGATTTTCGGCGACGTCATCAACTAAGGAATTGCTAGACAGCTGCATCAACCACGCTGCACGATCACGCTGCCATTCACAAAAACTGCCATTACTATCAACAGCACATAACACCAAACATTTCATTTGAGAATTGAGGGATTAGTGTTTGCTCAACCTGTACGCGTTTGAGGCTTCGGTCGAAGACTTTCACTTTAGAGCTCGGAACGGCTTCGTCATGGATTCCAGTACAGTAAAGCTTCCGTCGGAGGAGAGTTCTCCGGCAAACATTAGTTAGAGAGGCTGGCATTCTTCTCTTATTCTTGGGCGATGACACAGGACTGAATGCGGGGGGAGTTTGTGTAATTGGCGGTCGGCAACCGGTTTTGCTGTGACTGTATAGTATTTTTTTTCTCTCTCTCTTTTCTAATTTTTGGATTTTGGCAAATAATAGAGTAAAACCAAGAGTAACGATTAGACCAATTAAAAAAATTTTCTTTTATATAATTTTTAGGAAAAGTCTTGAAAAAGACTTTTTCTCTATAAGAATATGGAAAGAAGGGGTGGGGTTAAATTAGAATTATAGAAAGGTAAAAAGTTTTAGTCGAAATATTAAAAATTTATCGTGCAACGTGCAATAGTTATAAGTTTATGACCAGATTAATGCAACTCAAAATTTTTTCTTGATTTCTTCTAATTTGTAGTTTAAACTTTGGTATTTCCATAATTTATGAAAAATTCGCCTTTCAAGAGACGAATTCTAATTTTTTAAGGATGGATTATAATTATTTCACAAATTCTTGTTTTAGATTGACTAACCGTTAGACGGGTTCATTTTATAATTGATATAATTATTGGGGTGATTTAATATTCGTTATTATTTATTGCAACGGGGTTTCTATAACTTTCTAAAACTTTTTAAAATATCGTAATGTATAAATAATTATATTTTGACCCTTAGATTAGCAAAGTGGACGCTACGCATATTAAGTTTTATTATCTTAACATAATTCCTTGGCTATGTTGGATTGAGTGTGTCATATATATCATAAGCCCCTTAACCACGAAGTCATGGAAAAGAAGTGTTGAATGACTGTTAGACTGGTGTGTTTGATGGGATTGTTGAAATGTGGTGCTTTGATTCCAACACTTTTGTACTCTCATGTGGTTGGCGAAGCAACAGTTACTTTGGAAGATGTGGTAATTTTTGGTGGATTTTCTGTTATGGGCAGCTCCGCCTTTCTGTCGGTTTTGATGCAAACATGGTGGAAGCTGAAAGAAGATTGAGAAGAGTCCCAAAATCACGACGCAATCATCACGATTGGTTAAATTATTTCATGAAATCTAGCAGGTTGATTGAGCATGAAATTTTTCCTTGTCTTTGGACTTCTAGGTTTGTGTTGCCCGGAAATGAAGTTGAGAGGATTGGTAATCATGTGTTTCCTATTGTTGTTGTCACTCTGTCTAGGATGAAGAGGGTTGCACTTGGCCCCACTGTGTCAGCGAATATTTATTAAGATTTGGGGATTTTGAAAGGGTCGATAGTGGTTGCATCCTCTTTATAAGAAGAGGAGAAACAAATATGGATGAGGATGAGGGAGAGGTTAAGACTCATGAGGGTAACATTTTGGTTGTTAGCATTTGGGGTAACATTTTGGTTGTTAGCATTTGGGTGTCGTTCCAATTGTGCGGCTGTGGGTGTGGGAGAGGTTCTTGGTTTTCAGACCTCAACCGAATTACTTGAAATCTGGTGTGGGGAGAGCAGCGCAATGTAATTTTTTGGGAAGGGAGGATATCATAAATGTTAGGTCAATTATCAACACGTGTGCATATGTTTTTATTTGGAGACCTTACTGTCTAGATCTTGGTGAATGCTCATTTTCTACGTTCTACAAAGAGCACAAAGGAATGGTTCTGGTGTGCAAATCAAGGAAGTTGTTGGATGAAGTATTGGAATCGTACGCTAGGTGTATAAGAGAGATTGTTCTTGTTGGGGCTGATGGTAATTGACGTGCCCCCAAACATCGTTGAAAACTCGGGGACAGTAACCAAAGATGAGATTTATATTGTTGCTCCCTAATTTACTCCTAACTACTAGGAATAGTAGCAGTGGTAAGTTCGGGTGTTGTCCACAGAGACCAAGGGGTTCAAGAGATAGTTTCACACAATTCACACACAAGCACTAAGTGTGTGTGTGTGTTGGGAATAGAAAATAGGGGGGTGTTTTAGTAATTGATCTACCAACTAAATAGCATGCAAAACTAGACAACAATGTAAATATGATATAAACTAGCCTTGGGGCATTTGTGTCACATGTTTGACATTTAGATTCAATCCTCGATTATTATTCACAAAATCATAATTTGACTACCTTATACTTTATCACACAACGTGGAGAGGTTGATTCACTGGGAATTCCCACGTTGACTAATATTTTGATTCTGCCCCCTCGTAAAACTCTCACCTCCTCCCGATATAGCTAGATGTGCTACCACTAACCACATGTATACCTCACTTCTGTGGTTAGTAAACCCGATCCTAACACGCAAAAAATTATACACGGGAGTAGCATGGCTCGTCGGGACCTCCACCGTGAACATCCACTATACGACGCTTCATGTACAATCTAGATAATTAGTATCTCATTGATTACCCCCTAAGGGTTTATCCATCTTAGTTTGCCAAAAAAATTGGGATATGACTTTTGGGATTATATACTACGCCCCCAACGAGATTAATAAGATGCCTGACAGTATGTGGTCGGGTCACTCATGTATCATTCCTAACCTAACCCAATTAAGATCTCTAGCCCAATTAAAGAACCAACAATCATGCATACCCCCTCCGTCCCAGTAAAAAAAATGCTTAATTGCTTTTTCAAAGTCAAATTTTGTAAACTTTGACCCAAAATTTCAACTAATACATATAATAAAAATATCATGCGCGATCTTGTTATATTTATCTTAACAATTATATTCTAAATATCAATTTTTATGTGAAATTATTATACGTAGCTAAAGATATTAACGACTAAACATGATCTTTGAAGACCATGAAAAAGTAATTAAGCAATTTTTAGTGGGATGTGGGAGTATTTGTCACTCCTAAACACAACCTTTACATTAACCTTCGACCAAACCCGACAAGAACGCAAAATACTCCCGAGTTCATTCCCGAGCCCAGCGCTGAATCGTGCAATAATCTCAATTAGTTGTAAACAAATTCAAGTAACAATGATATTAAAGGCATATGATAAATGAATCTAAGAATCTCACAAATCATTAGTCAAACCTTTTGCATATGAAGCCAAGTGATTAAACTACTTTAAAATAATCAAAATCATAACATATTTGGATTTGAGAGACATAATTCCTATGAAATAAATTAAGGAAGAGAGGAAAACCCCTATGGAAAGTGTTCTAGATCCGCCCCATCTTCTTTGTCCAATGGATAAGGGTTGCTTTTATAGTTGGAGGAAAAAGGAGTTTTTAACTCGCTGGTCAAACCCCTACTCAACAAACCAGCACAAACCATCCCGAGGTTTCTGGAACGAACCGTGATGATCTACACGATCCATTCTCTGGGGCTAGGTTGCAAGTAAAATGAGCGGCACATACCATGTAGATTTACACAGTCTGTTTCCTGGGACTTGTACTTGAGCGAAACTGATAGCACGAACCATGTATATTTACATGGTCCATTTCTTGGAACTTCGATCCTAGGCAAACTGAGCAGCACAATTTGTCTCATATGACAGAAAGCACAACATATCATTGTTGGCTATAATTGAACCAAAGTTTAGCATGGAAAACAAGGAGGCCTATAAAAAAATCCAGCTTCCTAATGTGGTTGAATCCCATCATCAAAGAATATGGATATAATACTCTGGTGAAATTAAAATCCTAAGCTTTACAGAGCATGATTAGTATATCCACCAGAGTATGCATCAGGTTCCAGAGGATAGAATGATTTTCATTGTATATGGGGACCCATATTCTAGCTCTGAAAGGAAAAATATATTTCGGAAATTAGCAGCCATAAACCATGAACAACCCACTATCATAGGAGGAGACTTTAACTCCATTAGAAACCTTCAGGACTATTCAGGTTCATCCAACCCCAACTTAAACCCAATCAGAGACTTTGATAGCTTCATAAATGAGATAAACTTCCAGGAGGCTAACACAATAGGTAACCTCTCAACATTGTGTAATAATATAAAGGAAAAAAGCCAACCTCTAAGAGACTAGATAGAATAATGGTTAATGGGAAATTCATATATCCACATAATTTCAGTTCAGTCCAAGTTCTCAACAAGACAACCTCCGATTATGCACCCCTACTTCTACATCTTAAAAATTATAATCAAACATCCGCTAAACCCTTTCAGTTTCAGGAATTGTGGCTGAATAGGCTTGAGTTTCTCCCATTTTTTTAGCAGAATTGGTCTATCCCTATAGAAGAACAGGATCAACTAGGATTAATGATCAAACTTAAAAGGCTTAAAGGGTGCACTAAAAATATGGAATGAAACAATATTTGGGAATGTAACTAATAATGTACAAAGGACAGAAGAAATGGTCATGAAACTAGAAAACCAGTATGATATTTCCCATTTCCCATCTGATAAGGCCAAAATGAATAAGGCTAAGGCTAAATTGATTCATGCTTTGATAGAGGAGGATAAATTATGGAAGTAAAGATGTAGAGCCAAATGGCTATGTGATGGTGACATAAACTCCAAATACTTCCACCACTCAGTAAAATAAAATGCATGAAAGATTTCCATTAGGAAGATAAAGAACTCAAAGGGACATTGGATAGAAGGTGAGGATTATATAGGAATAGACGAAACATCCTTTTTCTCAAACTTATTATCCTATGAAAACTCGGATATCTCAGGACGAAACCTTGCATATCTGCTTCAAGCATTGCCCTCAGTAGTCACTGAAAGCCGAAACATTGAGCTCCTCAAACCGGTGTCACTACAAGAAGTAAAGGATGATGTGTTCAGTTTAGGAGCATTAAGTGCTCCAAGACTCGATCGCTTTATAGGAACTTTCTTTACAGTAGCCTGGGACATCATTCACCAAGATATTTTGAGTGCTATGAGAGAATTCCACTCTGGAAACCCCATACCAAGAGGCATAGGGAGATCCTTCATTGTCCTAATCCCAAAGACTCCCAGCCCAGCCCAGCCCATTTTTTGAGTTCCAGCCCATTAGAGTCTCAAATTTCATCAATAGGCATTTCTAGTAAATAGGGATATTGCTGACAACTCACTCCCTATGAAAGAGGCTACCAGATTATTAGATAGGCCAGGAGAATCTTTAAATCTAATTTTAAAATTAGATTTGATGAAGGCTTTTGATCGAATATCTTAGCGTACCTTAAACTCTCAACTGCTAAAATTAGGCTTTCATAGACATACAGTAAAAATCTTAATGAATAATCTAAATGCAGTATAGTACTCAGTGCTGATTAATGGATCGGCCAAGGATATTTTAAACTTTCTCAAGGTTTAAAACAGGGGGATCCATTATACCCTTTCCTTTTTAAACTTAATTACATAACTTCTCACTAGAAATCTCAAAAATCTTTTTTCAACTGGGATTCTGGATTACTTCAAAACCCCGACTGGATCAAATCAAATCTCTCAACCCTCCTTTTGCAGATGACACAACCATTTTCCTTAGAGGGACTAAAAAATATCTAAGGAACATAATAACCTTTTTTCCTGGATATACTGGTCAGAGGATCAATTTCTCAAAAAACTCATTTTTTGTTGGCAATAAACTGAGTGCCAAAAAAAAAGAGATCAAACTCATCACCAGAATTAGTCAAGGTAAATTTCCTTTCAAATACCTTGGAATTACTATCTACACTGGCAGAAAAAAGAACTCTTACTTCAACTCGTTGATAGATAAAATTGAATCAAAATTGAATAATTGGAAGAAATCTTGGCTGTAATATGGGGGTAGAATTGTTTGATTAAGCATGTCCTATCCCCAATACCTATCTGTTAAGTCTATATTTGGTATTTAGCTTGGATCACCACTTTTGGGGCTTGATAGAATACCTACAAGACAGATTGACAAGGGTCAGGCAGGCAGGCGCAGAGCCGTGCCTGCTTCGACGATAAAGTCAGTCGAGAGAGCAATTTTAGGATTTCTAAGAAGTGTGTCTCGAAAGTTGGATAAGTGATCATACCTTTTCTCAAGTCGTGTCTCTAGGTATATAAGTTGGTGGCTTGATGGGATGCCGTCAGTCACATCTCCATTTGTCTATTGGTTTATTGGGCCAATCCCACACGCGCCCATCAAAATGAGAACCAAACTAGTTGGGCTTTGCCTCGGTCTTGGGCCTTTTGGCCCATACAATATTAAGTTCCCCCGACCCAAGGTTCTGCGTTAGCTCGGCGCAGGCCGCGTGGCTGAGTGTCTTGCTGCCTGCTTGGGTTTTTGCAGGGGAAACTGTTATTAGTGCATTTTTGAAAAGTTGCACCTTTTTGAGGTCCCGTCGTTTGCTATTCCAACAATCGCATCCTGTGCCTTTGGTTCACCACGTGTTTCTTCGAGATGGAAATCCGTGCATCCCCAACACCTTAATCATTTTGGCATTGTGCTTCTTTGGTTTCCAGAGAGTGCGCCAAGTCTGATTCTTTCTGTTATGCCACTGAGGCATTGTATGCCCTCATCTGTTCTTAGGTAAAAATTATGTTTTCCGCTCAGCACAAGAAGATCAGGGATCTAGAGTCTAGGGTTCTGCACCTTGCCCACAACCAGACAGTGTTGGACGTTCTTGAGGGAATGACCATCGTTTGTCTTGACGCCCTAGAGTCTAGTGGCCTCCGCTTCACTCTGTCTTCTCTCTACCAATCTATCTTAGGCTACTTCAAACTCATCCTCATTGATATGCCCCCAAATTCCATCCTTCTGTTGTTAGGTTTCGAGGTCCTCTGCCGCTGTTTAAGCATGCCTCCCACCGTGTCACTGTTCCGAGTCTATTGTCACTTTGCCAAAATACCCCCAGATTGAACCTTTCTGAAATGTAGGCCGGGTGGGTCTAAATTGTTAGTAGGGTTTCCCTCGCATGTAGAGTGGAAACGTAGGTCAATCTTTATCGATTCTCGTATGGTGTTTGGGGGAACGGTTTAGCCAGGTAGCTTCTCAGTTGGGCCTACAAAGGCGCAAGGTGCGCGTCCTAGTGCTCAAGAAATGGATCCCCTTCTCTCTTTCACCTCTGTTTTATCAAAACTCTCTGTTCAAACTAACATAATTTTACGTAACTCTGATCTTGGTGCTGTCGGCTTCCCTCATCTGCCTATCGGGGTTATCCCCGTGGGTGGCCCTAGTGATTTTTGGGGTATATGATATAGACTACCGCTTTCATACGTGCATTTCTATTTTTCTCATAATGTTTGGTCATCTTACTGATTGTTTCTCCTTGTTTTTGGCCTGCAGACATGTCGCAGGCTGATATGATTGGGGACCTGTTCCACCTGTCTCGCCGAGCCGTCTCATCCCACCCCATTTGTCGTCGACAAGGCGAAGAGGGAGGTCAACAGTCCCGACCATGCCATCACTGTCTTCGACACTTTTGTTACCTTTATTACAGATCTGGAAGAAATGCCCCCACTGAAACGCGGACGCCGATGCCCTGTAGATATTCAAATGGATCTCTCCTTGAAAAGCATTCCTGAATCTCCATCTGCTAATCTCATATATGTCGTTATCTCTGCTTCTTCAATCCCGCCACATGTCATCTTGGTTCCGACTCTTTTCGTGACTCCTGCTCTCCTGTGAGTTTTACTCCCCTAATGTTAACCGTTTCAAGTTCTCGAGCGGCTGTGGAGGCGGAGCTGCTCCAAGGACCTCTCGCTCGTGCCAACTTCATATCCCAGACCTTGCCCTTAAGACATTTTAATGCCTGGCTCGAGGAGTGGCGCTCAGAGCGTGGGCTGAACGTGGATGGCTCTGTGAGTATCCCCGACCGCTGTGTCTCCTTCATGATCGAGGTAATCTTCCTAATGCTTCTGTTTCTTTATTTTTCCTTTAAACTTTTCCTCTAAACTTTTCCTCTACCTAATCCAATGGTTACTTCTTCTCTTCAACATATATGCTCTGCTTTCGCAGTGCAGCTTGAGTAGGAGAAGCTTTGCTCTGACCTTGTCGTCGCTCGAGAAAATGACTTGTTTGTGGCTACAATTGCCACAAACGGCAACTTCCTATGGAGGACGCATTATGGTAATGCATCCTCTCATTTTTTTTTGCCTTTTTCGGTCAAAAATATCAGGTGAAGTACGGCGTCGCGACACGTGGCGAGGACGCGATATGGTAATGCGTTCTCCAAGCCATTTAAATTTTTTTTTGTAAAATTCTGGTCAAATGTCCGTATTGCCACGTGGCCGAATGGGGCTTTACCACGTGGCGAGGACGCATTATGGTAATGTGTCCTCCAATCCGGTTGAATTTTTTTTTTAAATCTGGTCAAATTTCCGTATTGCCACGTGGCCGAATGGGGCTTTGCCACGTGGTGAGGACGCATTATCATAATGCGTCCTCCAATCCGTTTGAAAATTTTTTTAAATTCCGGTCAAATTTCTGTCATGCCACGTGGCCGAATACTTGATAGGGGAGAGGCCACGTGTCGGCCGAGGGTGATGCCACATTGCTGCGGAATGTGGTCCAATTGTCGGTCGAATCGGGGAGAGCCACGTGGAGAGGACGCATTATGATAATGCGTCCTCGGTGGATTTATTTTTTTAAAAAAAAATCCGGTCAAAAGTGGAATTGTTGGTCGAATCGGGTGCTGCCACGTGGCGTACTGCGTCAAAATTTTTTGCTTAAATCCATCCGAATTGCTCCCCTTCCAACATTGCCCATCTTCTTCAGCAATCCTTTCTCACATTTCTCCCACTGCTAGCCTCCTTTCTCACATTTCTCCCACTCTTTCTCCGGCATTGCTCTACCGGCGTTCCGCCATTTTTATCTGCAGTTCGAATTTTTTAAGGGATCCGGTATTTTCCTTTTTATTCGTTGAATATTTGTTTGGTTTTTTTGTTAATTGCTACTGATTTCTTAATCGGATTTCGTTGCAGAGTTCATGTTCGGGTTGAAGTGGACGCCGTCGGACCCACCGTTGACCGCATTGACCCGCGTTGACTCTCCGTTGACCTGTGTTGACCGACGTTGACCCGATGTTGACCCGACGTTGACCGCATTTGTTGACATCGTTGACCGCATTGACTCGATGTTACCCGCGTTGACCTATCGTTAACCTTGTGGACCCGACATTGTCCACGTTGACCACGTTGACCGCAGCCCGTGCTGCCTTTGTCACTTTCTCCGTAAGTCTCAGAATCCCTCCCACTCTGTTATCCATTTTCTAGTAGTTAATTGCAGCCTACAGAATAATACGAACGTGTTCCAACATTATGTGTGTGTGGCACATTGCCGGTCGTCGGTCAGTTGTTGCCTTTTGGGTTGAATTATAATTTGTTGGTACGTCGGAGTAATTTAGTTAATTTAATTGTATGTGTATGATTGTGTTGTCTGATTGTGTGTACCCTCAATGATTAAGTATGGTCTGTTGCGGGTAATGATCCCGTGTTATTGAATGCAGTAATTATCAGAATTGTTTAGTGATTGATGTATTGAGCTTGTAGCAAAAATAATGACATTTGAGGATCTTGTGAACTAGAATGTGGAATGGGAAGGAAATGAAAGTGATGCCTATGTATAGCAGTTGAACTGATTAATGTGTTATGTCCGTGTCGATAGTGCTGTTAAAGTGGCCGGGTGGAGTACATGTACGTACTTAAGGATACAATGAATAGGAATGTTCAACTAGTATGAATCTGAAGTTATGTGTTTGTGTGTTGCAGTTCTGCGATGTTTTTGGTGGTGTATATGTATAGAGGGGGTCAAATTAAGTTTGATTTGAGTGTGGGTGTGTATTATGATCCACCAGTACCGGAGCGAGTTGTGACTCTG